>JAIFGZ020000108.1:2758717-4138076 GCA_019925245.2 Oryza australiensis | reverse complement strand
TGAAGATTATGTTAGTGATATGCCCTAGAGGCAACATGGAGATGTTGGATATCACGTCAATGTTTATGTATTTATGAATAAAGTGTTATTCAGTTCCATGAAATAGACATCTTGTATTGATCAATAAGTACGTGACTTATTTATGAGACTCTTTATATGTATGAATCTATTTCTAAACGATCCTCGATCATATGTCATTATTGTTGGAACAAATATGATTCTAAGATCGGCATGTTTATTGATTGATGATCATGTCTCATAGATCATGGGTATGAAGATACCAAATCAATAAACATGGGCATATGTGTTGGAGAACACATTGTTGGATAGACCCACCATGAGACACTACGGAATTAATGTGCCATTAGTTGGTCTCGGGTAGTGTTGGTACAAAGTCCTTAGACCGAGATCACCATGGATTCCAACATGTGTAGTAGCCTACTTTGGGACTACCAAACGCTATTCGTAATCGGGTAGTTATAAAGGTAGTTTTCGGGTTTGCTATGAAACATGGAGTGGGATGTGAGTGATCAAGATGGAATTTGCCCTCCTTTGGAGAGATATCTCGGGCCCCTCGAGGTAATGGATTATGGAAATGCATGGCCATGCTAAGTTGATTGAGGAGTCAATCAACGGACGGATAATCCAATACGGTTCGAGTGAATGGTTAAGCTATTGAAGGGATGGCACACATCTTGCCTATGGCTTAACGGTATCGTGAGGCAAAGGGATTTGTGTACACATTACAAGTTCGAGCCGATATTATATTCTTGTATACTATGGTGTCAATATGTGCTGCTAGGCGCCGTCGTGATGGTCAGTGAGTTGGACTCGAGCCGCGGTCGGCTAAGTTAGACTATAGCCGAAACCGAGTATACCTGAACCTACGGTGGTCGCACGCTTAGGGGATAAGAACAGGCATTCGAGTTGGACTCGGATATGGCTCGATCGGATAGGGATCCGATCGAATAGAGTCCTATGGGCTTACGACGTATGGGCGGCCAACTCTATGAGATTCGGCTAGGATCCGATTCAAAATAGAGTTCGATCGGCCACTAGTCCCAGTCGGCCAACTCTATATAAAGGAGGAGGGGGGTGGAGAGCTGTCACAGCCCGATTTTCGTTCGGGATTAAAAATCATTTAATAAATTATTTTCTAGAAATTGAATAAAAAGAAAAACAAAGTAAATCAAGTGAAACTATTAAGGAAATTAAATTTTCCTTTAAAACTCATGGCTGAAAATATTTTTGAAATATTCTCTATGCCCTAAAATACTCTCTGAAATTTTTCGTGAAATTTTGGAGCTCCGAAATAATTTTAATAAAACAAAGAACAATTCAATAATTATTTAAATAAATAAAACAAACTTTAAATGAGCTGAAGATATTTTTACTAAATACTTTGGGTGTTCATATATTTTCAGGATTTTTCTTGGAATTATTTGGGCATTGGAAGTATTTATAAGAATTAAAGGATGTTTGGACCAAAAAGTCTAGATTCCCTCCCTTTGCTACAGTACCTTCTCCTACCTCCAGCAGCGCACTGTTCATCCCAAACAGTAGCCGAGCCGCCGCTGCTGTTTCCTCCACCAAATCCGGCCCAATCCTTTGCCCAAATCAAAAATTAGTTGCGGGAACGGATTCCTCTCGATCTCCTCTACATTTCCCCATGAAACCCCCTAAATCCCGTGCTAAATCGCGCGAATTTCGGCCCGTTCTTATCCCGACGAACTCGGGATAAACCTAAAAATCCGGCGTCAATTCCTCTCTTCCCGGTGCGGGACTCTCCCTCCCAAGCCTATAAAAAGGACCTCCATGATCTCCTCCTCGGTTTCTCCTTTTTCCCGAGTTTTCCGTGCTCTAGCCACCTTCCCGCGAGTTCCCATCTCTCTTCCCGTCGGTACGCAACTCCGGCAACCTTTTCCCGCCGCCTCGGCTGCTCCCAATCAGCGCCGTTGCCTTCCCGGCATCGCAGCGGTGAGGAGAAGGCCACCGTTCCCTTGCGCCAAACACCACCGAAGGCCCCGTCGCCATGGACCCGTGCGTCGCCGCCTCCGTTTGCACTTCGGCCGTGCCTCGTCGCCGTTCCGTCGCTTAATCGTTGCCGCCTTCACCGTCGGCATCATAGCGCAAGCGAAGCCCGTCCTCCACCTCTCCTCCACCGAAAGCCACCGAAAGCCGTTGTCGCCGTCAACCCGAGCTCGGTCGCCGCTTTCATCTCGTCGCGGCCGTCTCCCGCCGCTCTCGTCGTTGGGTAAGTAGTGGTAAGACTCGCCTCACCGTCCTCTCTCCATTAGTGAACTCCGTTTTCACCGAGTGTCGTGGTTCGTCGTTGCCGCGTCGCACTTCGCCGTCGCCGCTACCCATTCGAGCCGCCGGCCATCGTGCTGTGTGGCTGCTTTCGTGGCCGCCACCTCAGCGCCGTGTGAGCTCCTTTGTGCCATGTATCTTTTGATGTGTATCCATCCCAGCCCTAAACCCGTTAAATCTTGGTTAGCTTAATCCAAGCCGTTCATCTTTATAGATTCATTCGGTTTAATTTGAGCCACTCATCCTTTGTTCCCAGTTCAATCCTAGCCACCCAAATCCTTGTGATCCCGTGGACCAACGGAGCTGATGTCTTAAACATCCTTTTCCAGCTCAAAATTAATTAAAAATTGCGTAATAAATCATCTTAATTTCCAGAATTCATTTAAATGGTCCAAAACTTCTAAAATTCATATCTAATTCATACGAACTCCAAATTGGGCCATTCAAATTGCAAAATTCATCTAAAATTAAGCTCTACATGTATGTTTACTTTTTATGTACTGTTATTTGGTTTTTATTAGGTTTTTCCCTTATTTTGCGTGCCAACGTGTAGATTCCGCCGTTTCGGAGTTTGCGCTCGCGAGGAAAGAGCCAAGTTTGCTTGAAGACGCAAGGCAAGTCACACTTCCCTTGAAGCATTTTGATCCTATTTTTATAAATGTTTTATGTTTGCAAATAAAATTGCATTGCTTTGCTAATTACATGGAATGATGGAATACCTATCTCCTTAATTGTGCCTTATTTACTTGTTATCCGTCCTTTGTTAACCTTGGGTGTTAATTTGACTAGCTTTAGTCACCGATGTTGATTCTAGCTAGAATTATATGCTTAGCCATGCTTAATTACCACTAGCTCACTAAATGGGATAATTACTATTTATTCTAATCTCTGATGAGCTGCAAGCTCGATACACCTGACCATGTCTTATTGGTCACAATTATCTCAACTAAAATATGACATAATGGTGGGCTGTGGGTGCATGGTTTTGGATGGTCGCACCCATGGCAATTAAGGATCGGTTCATGGGAAACCCTGGAAGACATACCGTGCAAACCACAAGCCGGAATGGGCAACAGTGGATCCGTAGTATAGCTTTCCTCCGGCCGACGTACCCTAGTGAGGGTGGGCGTGATGGAGTTGGGTCGGCCCCGGTTTACGGGTTGATCGGCTGCCGGATTCACCGTGGCACGAGAGGGGGCTGCCCGCTGCCCTGCGGGGAGTGGGGGCGAAACCTTGGTGTGGTATCGCTTGGTTAGAGAGAGTTATGTGAAAGGTCTTGTCACGATTTCCCCCTTTGCAATATCATGGTGGTACTTCGGGGCATGGTAACATGTGTGGAATCGTGTCTTGTGGGTAAAGTTGCGCATCTCTGATCAGAGTAAAACTATTCGAATAGCCGTGCCCACGGCTATGGGCGATTGACCAGATTCACTATGATTAGTCCCACTACTGAATAATTTGATTTAATGGAATTGGTTTTGTTCAGGTGGAATGGTTGGGCCTGTTCAACGTGGGGATAACGTTGTTCAGTGGAAGATTAATATTGCTTTAATTACTCAACTGTTTTACTATTTTTAAACATTAAATGTTTGTAAACCGCATTTATGCAAAATATCCCCAAGCCACTCTTGTCTCCCTTGCACGTCCGCATTTCTCGGTGTGGCTTGTTGAGTACGGTGGTTGTACTCGGTCTTGCGATTTTCTCCCTTTCGAAGTGTAGTGCTTCGAGTTGAAGATGGAGTTAGAAGACCAAGGCTCGGACCCGGTTGAGTTTGCTCGTGGAGTGGAGCGAAGCCCCGCTAGTGTCGTCTTTCTTTTCCGCTGCAGTTTTTGGGTGTGAGGACTAAGTGCCTCTTTAGTAAGTATTTTTATTTTACGCTTTGTTTTTTACGTTTGGACTGTGTATTAATTTGTCATTTTATGTACCTGGTTGATTCTGGACAGGGATTTAATGCATAAAATAGTCAGGAAATTTGGGATAAATTTCCGGGCGTGACAAGTTGGTATGAGAGCCATCTTGACTGTAGGTTGAGCCAAATGGTCAAACCCTAAGGACAAGTTTGCGAAAACCTTATTTGCGAAAATATCTCTTCTATCCCTTTGGGGTCTCTGCAAAGCGATTTGTAAAATTTCTCTCCTTCCCCCTCCGCCTCTGTTAGCTATTAAACCTGGAGGACAAACTCGTCGCTCGTCAACCCGTGGAAGTCAAGTCAAGCTCCAAGCTTTAAGCAAGTCGATCAAGCCAAACGATCAGTCGGCGTTTCTTGAGGATCAAGCGAAGTTTTCTCGGAGTTCACCTAGAACCCAATCTTTCCCGGAAGAGTAGCATCGATAGTTTCTAGGCCGTGTGTTGTTTGCTGTGTGTAGGTGTATGGCTCACATCGGTGGTGGGGATGTAACCATACTAGGTTGTTTGCTTAATCAACTTGAAGAGTAAAAGTCTACCCATATCGGATCGTAAATAAGTGGGTTAAGGTCTTATCTTTAGCAACTTCTCTTCTTCCACCCTTTTCGTCTGGGCAGCAGTTAGTCAGTGCCAGAGAAAGTGTCGTCAACTGCAGTACCCTTAGCAGTGTGTTGAGGTCAGAACCTTTGGTCGATCAGTCCGCAATCTATAGCTGTGCCGGAAACCCCTCTCTTGCTCTGTTTCGGTTCCCCATGGTCGATGATGAAAATGCAAGCGAGAGAATACAACGAGATACAAAGGCGATACGGAAGACGTAGCGGTGGTACCGATGGTCACGATACAAGCTCGAAATTGAATCAAGATCAAATCCAAGTACATTCCATTGCAATCACCTATACGGCTACCGTCGGTATGTAGCATGTCCCAGCAACCAACACATGTCAGCCGTCGACAACCTCAGATCTCACGAGTGTTACCCAAAGAGATTATGATGTACAAGGACAACTTTTTTTGAAGTGTTCGATCACGCTTGGAAGTTGTATGCCAAGACACCAACTGATGATGAAGTGTTAATCATAAGAAAAAGAAGAAGCTTTGGATAAACTACCCAAAAATAAAATTTTGGTACACCGCAGTCCAACTCTATGAAGAGAAAAGTCGCACATTTCTTGTGTGAGGGAATAAGTCATGTGCTTAAGAACCATTAATCAAGTCCATGCTAGCAAAGCCAACGAAGGGCTAAAGGACACCCTTGCAACCTGCCCGTTAACTCCCGGTCAACAACAACAACAACATTAACAATGATTTTCGCTCTCCAACCAACTCCAACCACCGTGGAAGCCAACGAAGGTTGGATTGTTTTAATGATCTTGAGGAGACACCGCCGCAACAACCGTCCGGTTTGAAGGAAGTCAAGACACCGCTATTTTAATTATGGGAAAGACAAGTAATTACTAAAAAGGTAGTTCAACGCAAAAGTATCAACGTCGTCAAGTTACCGACACCGTCCGCCAACGTCTCTACTTCCCCGTTGCCTCACCCCAGCTGAGTGGTCAAGTCTAGCCCGGACATCGGAAAACAAGAGGCACCAACCGTAACCGAAATGTGAAGTTTCGTCTCAACAATTTATCACTAAGAGCACCAGCAAGCTATATTATTCCACCGGCAACCACTCCGAAGCTACAGTACCAACACCAATAGGGCAAGCGGTTGCGGGAAAAACAGTTGTCGGTTCAACCGCAAAGAAGATAGTACAAATCCCCACTACACCTACCAAGCAAGATCTCAAGCAACAGTTCACCCGACGACGTCAACCCCGCCGGACACCCCATGTCGTTCCAACTCAACAACCTAACAAGTAATCACAGAAAGTGGCAACAACAATAGTAAGGTTTTGTCCTTGCTACTAAGAAGACTAACATTTCTCTAAGAAAAAGAATCAATCGTCAAGTCGGTGTTCTAATGGAGCCCGGTCGTAATCATTAAAAAGAACGAGTCAACCATGTAAGGACCACCAAAGGAAAAAAACCATACCAACCAGAATTTCTACCAAGCGGAGGTCGCGGTGGTCTACAAGTCTTGGGTGTTCAAGAACTGCTCATGGCACGCAGAAGTTTCATGGCAGTTTGTAATAAGAGGGAACAGTGAGTAAAGCATGGATCAATCTATACACTACGATGGAAAACAAAAAAATCAACCCGGTCGGGATCGGGAAGGGGCGATTCCATACGTTACGAGTTGTGCTAGCGGTGCTCAATAACCGTCTTTAATTATTTGGTGTTCAAGTACCTCCTTGTGCACGAAGACTTATTACATTATGTACTTGAAAGAGGGAGAAGAATAAGGGTACGAGACAGATAATTTGTTCCTTCTCTCACGGTTCATATTGTGTAGCCAAAAAAAAGTGGATCGACTTGTGTATCGACAATGTCACCAGAACTTATAGTTTCTTTGTCGGGTCGAGCATTTTTGTCAAGACTAAGAATCTAATTGCCGGTAAAGAAAAGTTTTGGTCAAACAGTGAAGTAAGAGTGGTTAGACTACAACGACGCTCGATAGGGCGAGATCTCTTTGAAGGACAATATAAGTGATACCTCATGAGGACGAAAAGTGTAAAGAAACAGTCGAAAGCAAAATCATAAGTGGTACCTGCACCCTAATGGTGAGCATTGATTAATAATGGTTTCTTTATTTCCGGACTATCGTTACGAGTCTCAGGAAAACCACCTCGGTGTTTCCTAGGAAAAGGACAACGAATTGCTTCATCACCCGCACGGAGTAAATGGATCGAGGTCAAGTCATACAATACGGTTCGCGAGAACATGCGATAAGTGAATCATTCCTTGTGAATCAATTCTACCCAAGGTACAAAAGTGAGCTTGTTTTGGTCAGAGAACAAAAACTCTAGGCAGCATCAAGGGTAGTTTTCAACAGACATACGGATTTTGGTATTGTGAGGAGAAAGCAACTGCAGAACTTATGGTCTATCAACCCAAAGGAGTCGTAAAAGATAAGCAAAGAAGTGGAATGCTGTATCGTGGGGTTAACCTTTTGAGCTTGATTCGTTAAGTGATCAGTGTTTGTTTCAAGAAAAGAATATCAACTACACGTTATGTTCAGGCAGATGGCACCAAAGTCAGGTCAGAAACGGAACAGGCAGGTCAGTAATTACACCCAATGAAAAAGTCAATCAAAAGTCAATATGTTCAAGAGTTGCATGAGAGTCATTCTTATGTATAACCTCCTGTCATCATTTGAGTGTCGAGTTCCAGGAGTCTCTAGAATGGAAGGGCATAGTCTTTGCTTCATTTCAATTGATCGTTGGAGTATCCAATGTTCAGAGTCAAGGTTCTTTGCAAATCACAGAAATATTGGTCAACCTCAAAGATGGCAGTACAATTGATTCACGGTCAGGCGAAAGCTTAACCACTGGTTTGAAAAGGCGAGATTGAAGATGATTTTAGTTATATCTTGTAACCGTTCGTTTGGAGGTTCGACCACGCAAAGTAGATTGAGTTGTAACCAAAAGAGTCAGTTGTGAGCCGTTATCGAGGCTATAACAATCACAAGTTAGCAGGTTTGAGTCTAAGGCACACCCAAGCTGTCGTGTCAACAGTGAAGTCTAAAGAAGCATCATTTGAGAACAGTCGCAATCCAGATGAAAGGTCGATCGAGCAGCTTCTTCAAATACTTGATGTGGGATCGAAAGTAGTTCACAGGGAAAAGAAAAAATTTCAGGGTCTATGTGTTCACGAAAGTGAGTTACAAGGTCAAAAAAAAGTGACACCAAATAATAGTTAGCAGGAGTGAGTTCTCAGAATACCGAAGTGCCAGTGTTAATTGTGCAATTCGAGGAAAGTAAGCACTTGAGTTCATGAAATCCGGTCAGTTCGGTTGTGCAAGTTTGATCAGCCAGTCGTCGCACAAGTTTGGTCAGTCAATCAGTCAGTGTGAGCCAGAAGAAACCTTAGAGGTTAGCAGGCCAACCCAATCTCACCTTACCTTTTTCTTTCTGGCCCCGAATCTCGGGACGAGATTCCTGTAAGGGGGGTAGATTTGTCTCGTTCGGGATTAAAAATCATTTAATAAATTATTTTCTAGAAATTGAATAAAAAGAAAAACAAAGTAAATCAAGTGAAACTATTAAGGAAATTAAATTTTCCTTTAAAACTCATGGCTGGAAATATTTTTGAAATATTCTCTATGCCCTAAAATACTCTCTGAAATTTTTCGTGAAATTTTGGAGCTCCAAAAATAATTTTAATAAAACAAAGAACAATTCAATAATTATTTAAATAAATAAAATAAACTTTAAATGAGCTGAAGATATTTTTATTAAATACTTTGGGTGTTCATATATTTTTAGGATTTTTCTTGGAATTATTTGGGCATTGGAAGTATTTATAAGAATTAAAGGATGTTTGGACCAAAAAGTCTAGATTCCGTCCCTTCGCTACAGTACCTTCTCTTACCTCCAGCAGCGCACTGTTCATCCCGAACAGTAGCCGAGCCGCCGCTGCTGTTTCCTCCACCAAATCCGGCCCAATCCTTTGCCCAAATCAAAAATTAGTTGTGAGAACGGATTCCTCTCGATCTCCTCTACATTTCCCCCATGAAACCCCCCTAAATCCCGTGCTAAATCGCGCGAATTTCGGCCCCGTTCTTATCCCGACGAACTCGGGATAAACCTAAAAATCCGGCGTCAATTCCTCTCTTCCCGGTGCGGGCGGGACTCTCCCTCCCAAGCCTATAAAAAGGACCCCCATGATCTCCTCCTCGGTTTCCCCTTTTTTCCCGAGTTTTCCCGTGCTCTAGCCACCTTCCCCGCGAGTTCCCATCTCTCTTCCCGTCGGCCGCAACTCCGGCAACCTTTTTCCGCCGCCTCGGCTGCTCCCAATCAGCGCCGTTGCCTTCCCGGCATCGCAGCGGTGAGAGAAGCCCGGCCACCGTTCCCTTGCGCCAAACACCACGGAAGGCCCCGTCGCCATGGACCCGTGCGTCGCCGCCTCCGTTTGCACTTCGGTCGTGCCTCGTCGCCGTTCTCGTCGCTGTTAATCGTTGCCGCCTTCACCGTCGGCATCATATAGCAGCAAGCCGAAGCCCGTCCTCCACCTCTCCTCCACCGAAAGCCACGGAAAGCCGTTGTCGCCGTCAACCCGAGCTCGGTCGCCGCTTTCATCTCGTCGCGGCCGTCTCCCGCCACTGCTCGTCGTTGGGTAAGTAGTGGTAAGACTCGCCTCACCGTCCTCTCTCCATTAGTGAACTCCGTTTTCACCAGAGTGTCGTGGTTCGTCGTTGCCGCGTCGCACTTCGCCGTCGCCGCTACCCATTCAGAGCCGCCGGCCATCGTGCCTGTGTGGCTGCTTTCGTGGCCGCCACCTCAGCGCCGTGTGAGCTCCTTTGTGCCATGTATCTTTTGATGTGTATCCATCCCAGCCCTAAACCCGTTAAATCTTGGTCAGCTTAATCCAAACCGTTCATCTTTATAGATTCATTCAGTTTAATTTGAGCCACTCATCCTTTGTTCCCAGTTCAATCCTAGCCACCCAAATCCTTGTGATCCCGTGGACCAATCGGAGCTGATGTCTTAAACATCCTTTTCCAGCTCAAAATTAATTAAAAATTGTGTAATAAATCATCTTAATTTCCAGAATTCATTTAAATGGTCCAAAACTTCTAAAATTCATATCTAATTCATACGAACTCCAAATTGGGCCATTCAAATTGCAAAATTCATCTAAAATTAAGCTCTACATGTATGTTTACTTTTTATGTACTGTTATTTGGTTTTTATTAGGTTTTTCCCTTATTTTGCGTGCCAACGTGTAGATTCCGCCGTTTCCGGAGTTTGCGCTCGCGAGGGAAAGAGCCCAGAAGTTTGCTTGAAGACGCAAGGCAAGTCACACTTCCCTTGAAGCATTTTGATCCTATTTTTATAAATGTTTTATGTTTGCAAATAAAATTGCATTGCTTTGCTAATTACATGAAATGATGGAATACCTATCTGCTTAATTGTGCCTTATTTACTTGTTATCCGTCCTTTGTTAACCTTGGGTGTTAATTTGACTAGCTTTAGTCACTGATGTTGATTCTAGCTAGAATTATATGCTTAGCCATGCTTAATTACCACTAGCTCACTAAATGGGATAATTACTATTTATTCTAATCTCTGATGAGCTGCAAGCTCGATACACCTGACCATGTCTTATTGGTCACAATTATCTCAACTAAAATATGACATAATGGTGGGCTGTGGGTGCATGGTTTTGGATGGTCGCACCCATGGCAATTAAGGATCGGTTCATGGGAAACCCCGGAAGACATACCGTGCAAACCACAAGCGGAATGGGCAACGGGATCCGTAGTATAGCTTTCCTCGCCGACGTACCCTAGTGAGGGTGGGCGTGATGGAGTTGGGTCGGCCCCGGTTTACGGGTTGATCGGCTGCCGGATTCACCGTGGCACGAGAGGGGCTGCCCGCTGCCCGCGGGAGTGGGGCGAAACCTTGGTGTGGTATCGCTTGGTTAGAGAGAGTTATGTGAAAGGTCTTGTCACGATTTCCCCTTTGCGGTATCATGGTGGTACTTCGGGGCATGGTAACATGTGTGGAATCGTGTCTTGTGGGTAAAGTTGCGCATCTCGATCGAGTAAAACTATTCGAATAGCCGTGCCCACGGCTATGGGCGATTGACCGATTCACTATGATTAGTCCCACTCTTGAATAATTTGATTTAATGGAATTGGTTTTGTTCGGTGGAATGGTTGGGCCTGTTCAACGTGGGGATAACGTTGTTCGGTGGAAGATTAATATTGCTTTAATTACTCAACTTGTTTTACTATTTTTAAACATTAAATGTTTGTAAACCGCATTTATGCAAAATATCCCCAAGCCACTCTTGTCTCCCCTTGCACGTCCGCATTTCTCGGTGTGGCTTGTTGAGTACGGTGGTTGTACTCGGTCTTGCGATTTTCTCCCTTTCGAAGTGTAGTGCTTCGAGTTGAAGATGGAGTTAGAAGACCAAGGCTCAGACCCCAGTTGAGTTTGCCTGTGGAGTGGAGCTGAAGCCCCGCTAGTGTCGTCTTTCTTTTCCGCCGTTTTTTGGGTGTGAGGACTAAGTGCCTCTTTAGTAAGTATTTTTATTTTACGCTTTGTTTTTTACGTTTGGACCTGTGTATTAATTTGTCATTTTATGTACCCTGGTTGATTCTGGACAGGGATTTAATGCATAAAATAGTCGGAAATTTGGGATAAATTTCCGGGCGTGACAAGAGCTGCGGCACGTCAATTGCATCGCGTGCAACAGAAGTCGCCGAGATCAATCTCCAAGGAAACCCTCCTCACTTTCGAGCCAAACCCTAGCCTTGCATCGCGTGCTAGCACACGGGTGTACGGCGTTTTGTCCCCGGACGTGTGGATACCGGTAGAGGCTCTGCTACGTTGCGCGCTGTTGATCGGCTTCGGATCGGCTGCAATCAGAGCGATCGGCTGTGGTGGAATCGGCTGCGGTCGGCCGCATCGGAGCGAGGCGTATGAACGCGGCCGGACGACTCGAATTGGCTGATTGGCGAATCGGCTGTCTCCGGAATCGGCTACAGCTTCGGATCGGATTGCCCGATTGGCTATTCCGCCGCACTCTACTCCAATCCGGTAACGATCTATCGGCCCTTACTTGCAAGTGTTCCTAGTTTGTGCGGTTAAAAGTTTTGTTTTCGGCTAGCGTAGCCTCCGCGTAACCCTTCGGTGGTATCGAGCTAATCTTGCTTAGTTCGGGTTTTAGATTGGATCGAACAAGTTTTGCGCACGGGTTGATTAGATCAATCGGTTTTACGGGATCTGTTGAGGAGAGTTAATGGTAATTGCGTTCCTTGATAGTGTATCGGAACGGCGTAATGTGATTACGTCGAAGCAATTTCCATATAACTCGGTTTGAGTTGGGTTCGAGATAGCGTTCCTTGATAGTGTATCGGAACGGTATAATGTGATTATGCCGAAGCTATCTCGTAGTCCGATCTTGTTAGCTGCCTCGTGCCAACGCAAACCATCTCCCTTGATAGTGTATCGGGACGACATAATATGATTATGCCGATATGGTTTCCATAAGCGATTTCATAGATTGGATCTATGAATTTCGTGTGGTGTTTCGGGCGCTGCCCGGAAGCCCGCGAGGGGCTTCCCCATCGACCCCCGTGTGTGTACCCCCTTATAGGTCATCTCGATGCCGTAGCTTTGCAATAAGTAGAAAACGTTTCTACGCCTAACTTGTTTTTGCGAGAAAATGCTTTGAGATGGTATGGCCCTATTGTATGTATGAGATGTATGAGATGCATGTGATGCATGTAATATTCTTTCATATGTGCAATCCGTAATATTCTTTCATACGTGCAATGCTTGTAATATTCTTTCACGACCTGCGAGTCGATGTAATCTTCAATTAGAGCTTCTATAGTAGTAGCTTAGTTTGAAGAAATCAAGCATTCGGCACTCGAAAGAACGGTGATGAAGATGGAGATCCCTACACCGGCATGGAGATGGAGATCACCATGTGAAGGGGGCCATACTATTTCACTATATGCTATTCTTCTTGCTTTCATATGTGATATGTTTGTTTGATAGGATAGCATCCCTCACAAAATTAAGTAGTAATGATGCCCTTCCAAATGTTGCACCGTCCACCGTTATGCTCGTCAATGGTGGGTCCGCCAAAGCGAGTGCCATTCTCTATCATAACACGAGGGGTATATGTCGGACATATACAGCGGGAGCATTTGGTTTACTTAACAAGGCTATCAAAACAGTTTTGGGCCTTGGGGCATAGGTTGGGGCCGGGGCATGGAGATGCCACACCAACAACAAGAGTCACATAGAGATGTGATTAGCAAGGAGTTGCTTACCAATGTTACTAATTTTCTAGCGTGATGCCAAAGCTCACTAGAAAATTAACTAACATGTGGATCTTGACCCAATACGTAACCTAGAGGGAAGATGGAAAATACGTAATGGGAGTCTAATGTTAAATTGTTTAACAATAGACATAGCATAAACATTGTGCTAAACTTTGTTTTTCATTTGTAGAATAAATGGCGGCTAATACTACACCCAACCTTTAATTTGCGATCTATTCTCGAAAAGGAAAAATTAAATGGAACAAACTTTATGGATTGGTATCGCAACTTGAGAATTGTTCTCAAGCAAGAGCGTAAGGAGTACGTTCTTGAAGTACCCTATCCCGAGGATTTGCCAAATAATGCCACTGCAACTGCACGGAGAGCTTATGAGAAGCACACTAATGATGCCCTAGACATAAGCTGTCTCATGCCTTGCTACAATGTCCCCGAGCTTGAAGCAATATGAGAGCAACGATGCTCACACTATTATTCGGGGATCGCGTGGCATGTTTGAGAACCAAGCTCGGGCCGAGAGGTTCAACACCTCAAAGTCCTTGTTTGCGTGCGAGCTTGTTGAGGGAATCCCGTTAGTCCGCATGTGATAAAGATGATTGGCTATATCGAGAGTCCGGAAAAACTAGGTTTTCCCCTTAGCCAAGAGTTGGCTACGATGTGATTCTCCGGTCGCTCCCTCCGAGCTTCGAGCCATTCATATTAAACTATCACATGAACAATATGGATAGAACCTTGGCTGAATTGCATGGGATGCTAAAGACAGTGAGGAGAGTATCCAGAAAACGGTCATCATGTGATGATGATGCGAAGGCAAAGCGCAAACCACCTGTCAAGAAACTTTGCACCAAGAGGAAGTTAACTCCCGATGAGATCGCGAGTGCCTCCAATGCAAAGAAGCGCAAGAAGGGTCGGCGGCATCGATGCCGTTTGCTTCTATTGCAAGGAGATAGGCCACTTGGAAGAGGAACGCAAGAAGTACATGGAGGATCTCAAAAAGAAGCAAAGTACGACTTCGTTATAGACATTAATCTTGCTACTTCACCTACGACTCTTGGGTATTTGATACCGGATCGTAGCTCATATTTGCAAGTCGTTGCGGGAATGAGAAGAAGTAGAGGATTGAGAAGGGGCGAGGTGAACTGCGCGTCGGCAATGGAGCAAGCGTTGCTACGTTGCTTGTCGGCACAATACCACTTCATCTACCTTCGGGATTAGTTTTGGAATTGAATAATTGTTATTGTGTTCCAACTCTATGTCAAAACGTTATTTCCGCTTCATGTTTGCAAGCGGAAGGATATGATTTTAGATCAATGGACAATGGTTGTTCAATATATCTCGAGAGATATGTTCTACTTTCATGCTCCATTGGTGAATGGATTATACGTTTTGAATCTTGAAGCGTCTCCCATCTATAACATTAATACGAAAGGCAACTCTCTAATGATATAAACCCCACGTTTATCCGGCATTGTCGCTTAGGCCATATAAATAAGAAACGCATGGAGAAGCTCCATAAGGATGGATTGCTTCACTCTTTTGATTTTGAATCATTTGAGACATGTGAGTCTTGTTTACTTGGTAAGATGACAAAGGCACCTTTCACGGGGCACGGTGAGAGAACAAGTGACTTGTTGGCACTCGTACATACGATGTATGTGGACCAATGAGCTCAATGGCCGAGGTGGTTATCAATACTTCATTACCTTTACCGATGACTTTAGTAGATATGGTTATATCTACTTAATGAGGCATAAGTCCGAATCCTTTGAAAAGTTCAAAGAATTCCAGAATGAAGTACGAATCATTTAGGGAAAACAATCAAGTTTCTACGATCGATCGTGGAGGGAATACTTGAGCCAAGAGTTTGGTAATCATCGAAAGATTGTGGAATTGTTCCACGCTTGACTCCGCCAGAACTCCACAATGGAACAGTGTCCGAACGAAGAAATCGCACCTTGTTGGACATGGTGCGGTCGATGATGAGCCAAAGTGATCTTCCGTTATCCTTCGGGATATGCTCTTGAAACAACTGCGCTCACACTAAATAGAGTTCCATCTAAGTCGGTTGAAAAGACACCATATGAGATATGGACAGGGCAACCCCTAGTTTGTCTTTTCTCAAAATTTGGGGATGTGAGGCTTATGTAAAACGTTTACAATCCGACAAGCTCACACCCAAATCGACAAGTGCTTCTTTGTGGGATATCCTAAGGAAACTAAGGGATATTACTTTTATAATCGGGAACAAGGCAAAGTGTTTGTCGCCCGACATGGTGTCTTCTTGGAGAAAGAGTTTCTTTCAAGAAGGGTTAGTGGGAGCAGGTGCATCTTGAAGAAGTTCAAGAAACACCGAAAACGTTTCAGCGACCACGTAACCACAACGAAGGAACAAAGTGTTGCGCCACCGGTTGTAGATACACCACCACGGAGGTCCGAAAGATCACGTCGTGCGCCCGAGTACAGTGTGGAACAACGTGATATATTGTTGTTGGACAACGATGAACCTAAGACCTATGAGGAAGCGATGGTGGGACCCGATTCCAACAAGTGGCTTGGAGCCATGAAATCCGAAATAGAATCCATATACGACAATCAAGTTTGGAACTTGGTTGATCCACTGATGGTGTCAAAACCATTGAGTGTAAATGGGTTTTTAAGAAAAGGCCGATATGGATGGAAATGTTCACATCTATAAGGCGCGATTGGTGGCGAAAGGTTTTAAACAGATTCAAGGAGTTGATTATGATGAAACCTTCTCGCCCGTCGCAATGCTTAAATCTATTCGGATTATCCTAGCGATTGCTGCATATTTCGATTATGAGATATGGCAGATGGATGTCAAAACGGCTTTCCTAAATGGAAACCTAAGCGAGGATGTATACATGATACAACCTCAGGGTTTTGTCGATCCAGAATCGCCTGGAAAGATATGCAAGCTACGAAATCCATTTATGGATTGAAGCAAGCATCTCGGAGTTGGAATATTCGTTTTGATGAAGTAATCAAAGGGTTTGGTTTCATCAAAAACAAAGAAGAGGCCTGTGTTTACAAAAAGGTCGTGGGAGTGCAATTGTATTTCTAATCTTATATGTGGATGACATATTACTGATTGGAAATGATATCCCTATGCTAGAATCCGTCAAGTCTTCATTGAAAAATAGTTTTTCCATGAAAGACTTAGGGGAGGCAGCATATATATTAGCATTCGGATCTATAGAGATAGATCCAAGAGGCTAATTGGATTAAGCCAAAGTACATACATTGACAAGGTGTTGAAAAGGTTCAACATGCATGATTCCAAGAAAGGTTTCTTGCCTATGTCACATGACATTAATCTTAGCAAGAATCGGTGTCCTCGGACACATGATGAGCGGAATAAGATGGGTATGGTTCCATATGCTTCGGCAATTGGATTCATCATGTATGCCATGCTTTGTACACGCCCGCATGTCTCGTACGCTTTGAGTGCTACGAGCGAGATACTAGTCGAGATCCAGTGAAGGTCACTGGATCGCCGTAAAGAATATCCTTAAGTACTTGAGAAGAACTAAGGATATGTTCCTAGTCTATGGAGGTGAAGAAGAGCTCGTTGTAAGTGGTTACACCGATGCTAGCTTCCAAACAGACAAGGATGATTATAGATCGCAATCTGGGTTCGTGTTCGCCTGAACGGAGGCGCGATCTGGAAGAGTTCCAAGCGGGATACCGTTGTTGATTCTACAACGGAGGCCGAGTACATTGCTTTGCTGGAAGCCGCAAAGGAGGCTGTTTGGATCAAGAAATTCGTTTCGAGCTTAGTGTGATGACTAGTACGACTGGTCCAATGTCTCTCTATTGTGACAATAGTGGAGCCATTGCGCAAGCCAAGGAGCCGAGGTCACATCGAAGTCCAAACACATACTTCGGCGATATCATCTCATCCGCGAGATTGTGGACAGAGGTGATGTCAAGATATGCAAAGTGCACACGGATCTCAACATAGCCGATCCGCCGACAAAACCTCTCCCTCACCGAAGCATGAGGCGCATACAAGAGCAATGGGTATTAGATACTTACATGATTGACTCTAGTGCAAGTGGGAGATTGTTAGTGATATGCCCTAGAGGCAACATGGAGATGTTGGATATCACGTCAATGTTTATGTATTTATGAATAAAGTGTTATTCAGTTCCATGAAATAGACATCTTGTATTGATCAATAAGTACGTGACTTATTTATGAGACTCTTTATATGTATGAATCTATTTCTAAACGATCCCGATCATATGTCATATTGTTGGAACAAATATGATTCTAAGATCGGCATGTTTATTGATTGATGATCATGTCTCATATATCATGGGTATGAAGATACCAAATCAATAAACATGGACATATGTGTTGGAGAACACATTGTTGGATAGACCCACCATGAGACACTACAGAATTAATGTGCCATTAGTTGGTCTCAGGTAGTGTTGGTACAAAGTCCTTAGACCTGAGATCACCATGGATTCCAACATGTGTAGTAGCCTACTTTGGGACTACCAAACGCTATTCCGTAACTGGGTAGTTATAAAGGTAGTTTTCGGGTTTGCTATGAAACATGGAGTGGGATGTGAGTGATCAAGATGGAATTTGCCCCTCCTTTGGAGAGATATCTCCGGGCCCTCGAGGTAATGGATTATGGAAATGCATGGCCATGCTAAGTTGATTGAGGAGTCAATCAACGGACGGATAATCCAATACGGTTCGAGTGAATGGTTAAGCTATTGAAGGGATGGCACACATCTTGCCTATAGCTTAAGCGGTATCGTGAGGCAAAGGGATTGTGTACACATTACAGGTTCAGAGCCGATATTATATTCTTGTATACTATGGTGTCAATATGTGCTGCTAGGCGCCGCTATTGACAAGTCGGCTGAGTTGGACTCGAGCCGACGATCGGCTAAGTTAGACTATAGCCGAAACCGAGTATACCGAACCTACGGGTCGCACGCTTAAGGGGATAAGAACAGGCATTCGAGTTGGACTCGGATACGGCTCGATCGGATAGGGATCCGATCGGATAGAGTCCTATGGGCTTACGACGTATGGGCAGCCAACTCTATGAGATTCGGATAGGATCCGATTCAAAATAGAGTCCTCATCGGCCACTAGTCCCGTCGGCCAACTCTATATAAAGGAGGGAGGGGTGGAGAGGCGCGGCACGTCAATTGCATCGCGTGCAACGAAGTCGCCGAGATCAATCTCCAAGGAAACCCTCCTCACTTTCGAGCCAAACCCTAGCCTTGCATCGCGTGCTAGCGACGGGTGTACGGCGTTTTGTCCCCGGACGTGTGGATACCGGTAGAGGCTCGCTACGTTGCGCGCTGTTGATCGGCTTGGATCGGCTGCAATCGGAGCGATCGGCGTGGTGGAATCGGGCTGCGGTCGAGTGCATCGGAGCGAGGCGTGAGAACGCGGCCGGACGACTCGAATCGGCGATTAGCGAATCGGCATGTCTCCGGAATCGGCTACACTGTTCCGGATCGGATTGCCCCGATTGGCTATTCCGCGCACTCTACTCCAATCGGTAACGATCTATCGGCCCTTACTTGCAAGTGTTCCTAGTTTGCGCGGTTAAAAGTTTTGTTTTCGGCTAGCGTAGCCTCCGCGTAACCCTTCAGATTAAAGTTGGAAGATCGCTTCAGGGCTTACCAACTTCGGTGGCCGAGTCCTTGACTGGTACTTCCCGACTGCTTTTCTTTTCTTGGTTAGCACCCAACTGGTTCTCACTCAGGGTCCCTTGAGTAGCAGCTGAGATCTCTTCTTCAGCAGACTGATTTCCAGTCGGGGTTTTCTGGCTGGTAGTCGGGGGATCCTTCGTTGAGGCATCCTCACTAGGAGGTGGGGGCTTCTCACTCGGAGCGCTCTCACTCGGGAGAGGGCTTGGGATTTTGTTCTGCGAGGCCTTGTCGCCTCGGCTGCTGCAGATGGCTTTGGCCCCACTCGCCTTGATGGGGTCTATATTTTGAGGCCTCTGCAAAGAGAAAGAAGAGAGCAATTGGGATCAAGGCAGAAAGGTTTTCAACAAAGGCATGATTTCAGTTATGAGACATACCTAGTTGATCGGCGAATCTTGGGTACAGATTTGGGGGATGGACTCGGAGGGGTCACTTCAGCCTGAGGAGCTGGGATATCGTCATCCGAGTCGTCAATCACAAGCCTCCTCTTACTCGCCCGCTTGCTGATATCTTCGCCGGTGGCGGCCCTTTTGCCGATCGGATCACTCTGGATCTTCACGCCGTCGGCTGGTTTCTTGGCAGGCCGAGCTGGTGCATCATCATGATGCACTTTGTACGGCTTCGAGATAATGAAGGCATTCTCCTGCAAGAGAGATTTTGTGTACACTGAGAAGTGTGACATTAAGATTGAAAGATAGTAAAGAAGCTAAGTCAGCTTATCGGAGGAGGAGGATGATACAAGCTGTACGGGAGAACCGGCAGCATGAGGCTGCGCTCGACTACGATCCCAGAAGAGAAGATCTTGTTATATGCGAGTCTTCAGAGTTTCGTAGCTCAGAGAGTCGCGGTCCTCCCGATTGGGATCCCTTTCGCCCTCGTACTCGAATGCGGGCTTGGATCTTTCCTTGATAGGCGCCAATAGGTTCTTGATGAAATGCCGAGTGATCTGTTCACCCGAAGGCCCTTTTTCTTCATCTCCAGGATACTGGCCAGGAGCTTGTTGGCCTCATCCCAATCTTGGGCTACTGGCACGGTGCTCCAGTTAGGCCTTGGGACCAGAGGAAGGCCGACGAAGTTGGGCAGACTAGGTTCAAGATTTGCGATATAGAACCAGTTTGCATGCCAACCTTTGTTAGAGGATTTCAAAGGGAGAAAAGTAATCTCCGCGGAGAGATCCACGGAGCTGGAAGCCGGCCCCACCAACAACGCAGGGCTCATCCTTGTTCGGATGCGGCTTGAGATAGAACAAGCGGCGGAAGAGCTAGAAGGGGGAAGGATGCCAAGAAAAGCTTCGCAAACATGGATGAAGAGAGCAATGTGAAGCATGGAGTTGGGGTTCGATGGTAGAGCTGAAGACCGTAGTAATCAAGAAGACCCCTAAGAACTCGAAGAAGGAAGGTCGAAGCCACGGTAGAAAAGGAAGTAAAAACCACGATCTCACCGGTGTTCGGGGTGGGGAACTCCTCACCGGCCGCTGGACGCCAGTCGACGATTTCATTAGGAGGAAGAACTCCGTTCTTCACCATCTCCTTAAGAGTCGACTCCTTGACATCCGAAGTCGCTCATTGCTCGAAAGGGATTTCCTTCTCTCCCGCCATGGATGCGGTTTGAGGAACGAGTCGGCTCGGGAACCGGGGATTTGAGGAGGATCTTGGGAGGCTGGATGCGGAGGCTAGCTTGTGGTGAAGCGCGAGCTCCTGGATCGATGGATTTGGGCGCGCGCGCGAGCATAGGGTTTTCCGCAGGGATCTGGTGAACAGTACTGCGAAAGGGGAAATTATTTGGGAAGACGAAGTGGCGGGGATGACCTCGAGGCTTCGTATAAAGATTTGAGGGTTTTGATAAGTCATCTCGTGATTGGGCCAAGCCATGAGAGACTTACAGCCCAGCTAAGGTGTGAAGATTATGGCAATCGGATATCCATATGGCAAGCTTATCCAACTGAAGATAGGGATAGGTTGCGCCTGTCAATTATGTAAACCAACTACGACTTTGGTATTACGTTGCCGATTAGATAAGGCAACGGTCCATAGTCACGGCTTGGTAAGATTGAGGAAACCGACTTAGAGTAGGATAGGGTTTTCGACTTGTAATCCCGCCTCCCAAGACTATATAAGGGGGGTAAGGGGCGTCCCTTGAGGGATATCAGATTAAGGCGAAGCACATACGAGCTGTTAGACACACGAGATCTTGAGATCAATAAACACTCGGCGGATTGAATCCCCGAAACAGGAGTAGGGTTTTACCTCACGAGAGGGCCTGAACCTGTCTAAATCTTGTTTTCCACATAACCCATCGAGCTTGGTGATCTTGACTACACCCCCAATTTTCTATTGCCGAAACCGAGTTTCGCGGTTGGCGTGCAGGTAGGGGCCGCGCGTCAAGACTTCTTCGACGATCTCACCAAGCGCGATGGGATCTTCTTCAGGCATCGACGACTTCGCCGCCAACGGCTTCAACAAGCTCTCCTCCCCCGACTCGGATTCGGACCAGTCAGGAGGGGGAACCCGCTCGGCGCCATTTGGGTTACCGAACAACGCCAAGATCTGCGACTGAATCCTGAGTTCTAAGATGCAGTCTATCCACTCTGAAGGAGGAATCCACTCGGCGCTGTTCGGACTACCGAACGCCGTTGAAATCTACATGTCTTTTCACCTCCCGTCGGAACCAATCTACTCAGGAGAAAACCTCTCGTCGCCGTTTGGATTACCAAACGCCGCTGAGATCTACTGCAAGCTCCTCTCCCCCGAGTCGATATCAACCCACTCGGAGGGATCCAAGTCATCGAGCTACGACTCGGACTGGAACGATCCAGATTCGAGCAACCCAGGCTCGAGGGAAGTCGCAGTCATCCTCCAACCGTTCGGGTCAAGCTCATCCTCGGAGCTCAACGAGTACCTCGGCTCTTCAGGCTTCGACGATCTTTACGGCATCCCCTCAGACGAGGCCAACGACTCCGACTGCGACAAGGACTACGAGCCAAAGACCGACTCAGCCATCGCCCGCAGGGTCGCAGAGGAAGAACAAGCCATGCTTGAGCAGGAGCGCAAGCTGGCGGAAGATGAGAAGAGGCGCAAGGAGGAAGCCGATAGGAGAAAGAGGGACCTGAGGGCGATCGGACGATCCGCTCGGGAGGCCATACTTCAGACGCGAATCCACAACACCAACATCTTCCAAACGCCTCAGCAGAACGCCATTGCCGATCTCACCCTCCTGGACACCATAATCGAAACGGCACCCCCGACGTGACGCCAATCCTAGACAAGATTAAGACCATCGTCGCAGCTACAGCCAACGGCTCTCCCTCCACCTCAGCACAAAGGCCGACTGAGTCCGTGGCAGAAACGCCCGACAGAAGCCGACTCCCGCCGCTGAGGTCGAAGGACTACAAGAGGCCCAAACAAGACCGGACAACCACTAGGTCAAGAGACCTTCGCCATGAGACCACCCGGAAGCATCAAGAGCAATCGGTTGACTCCTGCGAGAAGCGGCATGGACGACCACCCGTCCACCACTAGGTCCGCCGCAGCAACAACTCCGACTACCGAAGCAGCCTGCCAAGGACCCCGCCGAGTGATCTGCGGGATGTCCTTGACCGACGCTATCAAGAACTAGACCAGCGCTCCCGCGAAGATCTAAGGGGCTCACCTGAAAGCAATGACGATGGAATACCCGCTTTCACTCGGGACCTGCGCCGAGTGCATTGGCCGAATGGTTTCAAGCCAACAGGAATCGAGAAGTACGATGGGAAGACCGACCCCGAGTCGTGGCTAACTGTGTACACCCTCGCCATCCGTGCGGTAGGAGGTGACAACAAGGCCATGGCCAATTACACACTGTTGCCCTTGCTAACTCAGCCGGGAAGCGGCTCACGAGCTGCCAGAGGCTCGATCGGCTCGTGGGTGAGTTAAGGGACCACTTCATCGCCAACTTCCAGGGCACTTTTGAGAGGCCTGGGACCCACTTCGACCTCTACAACGTCGTCCAGAAGCCAGACGAGCCATTAAAGGACTATATCCGGCGCTTCTCCAAAAAGCGCAACAAGATCCCCAACATCACCGACGACATCATCATCGCCACCTTCCAGAAGGGAGTCCGTGATGAACTATTGATCGGAAAATTTGGGCGCAAGCCACCGAAGACGGTGAAGCAGATGTTCAAGATGGCAAACTCGTACGCCAAGTCCAGTGACGCGATCAAAGCAGCACGCCAAGACCGGCCTGACAGAAGGGATGACAAGCAATTGGGAGGAAGTCGGCATCCTAAGAAGGACAATGGCAACAACAACCAGGGCCAGAAGGACCGCAAGCGTCGGCCTGAGGACCTGGTTGCCGCGACGTCCAACTCCCAACGCCGTCCTCGAATCGCGGCCTATGACGCAATCATGAACGCTCAGTGCACGCATCATCCCAACCACAAGCACGCGGCCAAGGACTGCTTTATTTATAAGCAGTTCGTCGAGCAATATGCGGCACAGCTCAACAAGAAGCCAACTGACGAAGCCGGTCCATCGGGCACCAAGAAGAACAACCTGGCTGGAAATACGGAGCCCTTTCAAGACCCCGTGGGCGAACTCAATCACATCTTCGGGGGGCCGCAAGCCTATGAATCCAAGAGGAAACAGAAGCTAACCGACCGCGAGGTCAACGCGGTGAAACCCGAAGTCCCACAATACCTACGATGGTCAGAGGTTGCCATCACGTTTGACCGCTCGGATCATCCTGACCGAGTGGTTCACCCGGGGCGGTATCCCCTAGTGCTAGACCCGGTGGTCCGCAACATCAAGCTGAAGCGCGTCCTCATCGACGGGGGTAGCGCCCTCAATATTTTGTTCACCAAGACCTTGGACGAGATGCAAATCCCGAGAGCCGAACAGAAGGCATGCTCAGCCCCCTTCCATGTAGTTATCCCGGGGCTGTCATCCACGCCACTCGGGCACATCGCCCTTCCGGTCACCTTCAGAGTTCGAGAGAACTTCCGAACGGAGAATATCACTTCGAGGTGGCCGACTTCGAGACGGCTTGCCACGCAATCCTTGGAAGGCTTGCACTTGCCAAGTTCATGGCGATACCGCATTATACCTATCTCTGCATGAAGATGCCGGGGCCCAACGGCGTCATCACCCTACGCAGCGACGTCAAGCAAGCCTTCACCTACGACAAGAAAAGCTGCGACATGGCCAAATCTCGTGAGAGATCGCGTGGCCAAGAGGAAATCCGATTGGCTGCATCAACTTCTGCAGAGGGTGAAATCCCCGCAAAGAAGATAGCCAAGTCGGGACAAGGCGACGCCAAAACGAAGAAAATCTCCCTTGATCCATCGGATCCTTCCAAAACCGCTGTAATCGGCGCTAAGCTAGATCCTAAATAGGAAAGCACGCTCGTCACCTTCCTCCAAAATAATAAAGATGTTTTTGCTTGGAAACCATCTGATATGCCTGGAATTCCTAGGGAGGTGATTGAGCACTCTTTACACGTCAAAGATGACGAGAAACCTATCAAACAGCGATTACGCCGTTTTGCTCAGGATCGAAAAGATGCCATCAAGGAAGAGCTCACAAAACTCTTAGCCGCCGGTTTTATCAAGGAAGTTCTACATCCTGATTAGTTGGCTAACCCGGTTCTGGTCTGGAAGAAGACAGGGTAATGGCGCATGTGCGTTGACTACACCGACCTCAACAAGGCCTGCCCCAAAGATCCTTTCGGGCTGCCTCGCATCGACCAAGTCGTGGACTCAACAGCCGACTGCCAGCTCCTAAGCTTTTTGGATTGTTACGCGGGCTACCATCAAATCAGCTTAAAGAAATCCGACTGCCTGAAAACATCGTTCATCACGCCGTTTGGAGCTTACTGCTACGTCACGATGCCCTTCGGCCTGAAGAACGCTGGGGCCACATACCAACGCATGATCCAAGGATGTTTTCAGACGCAGATCGGGAAGAACGTGGAAGCTTAAGTCGATGATGTCGTCATCAAGACCAAGCAGAAAGAAGACCTGATTGCCAACTTGAAGAAACCTTTGCAAACATTCGAGCCTTCAGGATGAAGTTGAACCCGGAGAAGTGCACGTTCGGCGTGCCATCAGGCAAACTGCTCGGCTTCATGGTGTCACATCGCGGCATTGAAGCTAACCCAGAGAAGATCAACGCCATCCTGAATATGAAGCCACCGAGTAACCAGAAAGATGTCCAGAAACTCACTGGCTGCATGGCGGTGCTAAGCCCCGACTCGGCGAACGCGGCATGCCTTTCTTCAAGTTACTGAAGAAAACCGACGACTTCCGGTGGACTACAGAAGCCCACAAAGCCTTTGAAGATTTTAAAGAGTTTCTCGCAACGCCGCCCGTCCTAGCCTCACCTCAGCCATAGGAGGCCCTGCTACTGTACGTCTCAGCCACTCACCAAGTGGTCAGTACGGTTATTGTGGTCGAGCGCAAAGAAGAAGGACAAGTCTAGAAGATCCAGAGGCCAATCTACTTCGTTAGCGAAGTGCTGGCAGGAGCCAAAATTCGCTACCCTCAGGTACAAAAATTGCTATATGGTGTTCTCATAACCGCGAGGAAATTGGCACACTACTTTCAGGGTTACTCGGTCACTGTCGTCACTTTCTTCCCACTCGGCGGTGTCATCCACAACCGGGAGGCTACTGGGCGCATCGCGAAGTGGGACCTGGAACTGATGCCGCTGGATTTAACTTTTAAGGCAAGGATGTCTGCGAAGTCACAAGCCCTAGCGGACTTCCTGGCCGAGTGGACCAAACAGCAAGAAGATGTGCCTCGAGAAGACCTACAGTACTGGACCATGCACTTTGACGGATCCAAGAGGATCACCGGCTTGGGAGTAGGAGTCGTGCTGATCTCCCCGACTGGGGAAAGGCTAAGATATGTTCTCCACCTTCACTTCTCCGCCTCACACAACGTCGCCGAGTACGAAGCTCTGCTGCACGGACTGCGACTTGCTGTCTCACTCGGGATACGACGGCTGGTCGTGAAAGGAGACTCCCAACTGGTGGTCAACCAAGTCATGAAAGATTGGTCCTGCCTAAATGACACCATGGAGGCCTACCGGCAAGAAGTGTTAGTGATATGCCCTAGAGGCAACATGGAGATGTTGGATATCATTGTCAATGTTTATGTATTTATGAATAAAGTGTTATTCAGTTCCATGAAATAGACATCTTGTATTGAAAATAAGTACGTGACTTATTTATGAGACTCGATATGTATGAATCTATTTCTAAATGATCCGTGATCATATGTCATATTAATGGAACTAATATGATTCTAAGATCGGCATGTTTATTGATTAATGATCATGTCTCATAGATCATGGGTATGGAGATACCAAATCAATAAACATGGACATATGTGTTAGAGAACACATTGTTGGATAGACCCACCATGAGACACTACAGGAATCAATGTGCCATTAGTTGGTCTCAGGTAGTGTTGGTACAAAGTCCTTAGACCTGAGATCACATGGATTCCAACATGTGTAGTAGCCTACTTTGGGACTACCAAACGCTATTCTGTAACTGGGTAGTTATAAAGGTAGTTTTCGGGTTTGCTATGAAACATGGAGTAGGATGTGAGTGATCAAGATGGAATTTGCCCCTCCTTTGGAGAGATATCTCTGGGCCCCTCGAGGTACTGGATTATGAAAATGCATGGTCATGCTAAGTTGATTGAGGAGTCAATCAAGAGACAGATAATCCAATACGGTTCGAGTGAAAGGTTAAGCTATTGAAGGGATGGCACACATCTTGCCTATAGCTTAACTGGTATCGTGAGGCAAAGGGATTTGTGTACACATTACAGGTTCAGAGCCGATATTATAATCTTGTATACTATGGTGTCAATATGTGCTGCTAGGCGCCACTGTTGACAGGTCGGCTGAGTTGGACTCAAGCCGACGATCGGCTAAGTGAGACTATAGCCAAAACCGAGTATACCTGAACCTACGGGGTCGCACGCTTAAGGGCATAGAATAGATATTTGAGTTGGACTCGGATACGGCTCGATCGGATAGGGATCCGATCGGATAGAGTCCTATGGGCTTACGACGTATGGGCGGCCAACTCTGTGAGATTCGGATAGGATCCGATTCAAAATAGAGTCCTGATCGGCCACTAGTCCCAGTCGGCCAACTCTATATAAAGAGGCGAGGGGTGGAGAGCTGCGACACATCAGTTGGATCGCTTTAAACCGAGTCCGCAACAGAAGTCGCCGAGATCTATCTCCACGGAAACCCTCCCCACCTTCGAGTCAAACCCTAGCCTTGCATCGTGTGCTAGCACACGGATGTTCGGCGTTCTGTCCCCAGACGTGTGGATACCGGTAGAGGCGCTGCTACGTTGCGCGCTGTTGATTGGCTACGGATCAGCTATGGTGGAATCGGCTGCGGTCGAGCGCGTCGGAGCGAGGCGCGAGAACACGATCAGACGACTCGGCGAATCGGCTACATCGGCGAACAGGCTGATTGGTGAATCGGTTGTCTCCAGGAGTCGGCTGTCGGCTTGCGAGAATCGGCTACACTGTTCCGGATCGGATAGTCCTGATTGGCTATTTCCACTGCATACTCCAATCGGTAACGATCTATCGGCCCTTACTTGCAAGTGTTCCTGGTTTGCGCGGTAAAAAGTTTTTGTTTTCGGCTAGCGTAGCCTCTGCGTAACCCTTCAAGAAGTTTACAAACATGAAGACAGGTTTGACGGACTAGAGCTATCCCATGTCCTGAGACATAACAACGAAGCAGCTGACGAGTTGGCGCAGTTTGGGTCCAAACGAGAAGCCGCTCCAACAGACATTTTCGTAGAGCATCTCTATGAGCCGACTGTTGCAGCAAAATCAACTCCCAACGAGCAAGCTACAGACCAGGTCGCCATGATTGACACCGACTGGAGGACACCGCTCATCAAATTTTTAACTCAGCAAGAGCTGCCGGAAGACCGGGATGAGGCGAAACGCGTCCGACGCCGTTGTCAAGCTTATGTCATGGTGGATTCTGATTTATACAAGAGAAGCCCTTCTGGAGTCTTAATGAGATGCATCATGCCTGAGGAAGGACGGCAGCTACTCCAAGATATCCACTCGGGTATATACAGAAGCCATGCGGCAGCGTGCACCTTGGTGTGCAAAGCCTACAGACAAGGTTTCTTCTGGCTTACGGCGGTCTCCGACGCCGACAAAGTGGTGCGAACTTGTGAAGGCTGCCAATTCTTTGCTCGGCAGAGTCATGTCCCAGCCCAAGAGCTACAAACAATTCCATTATCCTGGCCATTTGCAGTATGGGGCTTAGACATGGTCGGTCCTTTCAAAAAGGCTCCTGGAGGATTCACACATTTATTCGTCACAGTTGACAAGTTCTCCAAGTGGATTGAGGCTAAGCCGGTTGCTACGATCTCCACTAACAAGGCACGAGACTTCATCCTCAACATCGTACATCGGTTTGGAGTCCCAAATAGAATCATAACCGATAACGGGACCCAATTCATTGGAGGCATCTTTAAGAAATTCTGTGAAGACTTCGGCATCAAAATCTGCTACGCATCGGTTGCACATCCCAAAAGCAATGGACAAGTTGAGCGTGCCAACGGCATGGTTCTTCAAGGCATCAAGGCCCGAGTGTTTGACCGGCTAAACCCTTACGCCGAAAAATGGGTCCAAGAGCTCCCCTCGGTACTATGGTCTCTACGGACTACGCTAAGTCGGGCTACCGGCCAAACTCCTTTCTTTTTGGTCTATAGCGCAGAAGCCATGTTGCCGAACGAAATGGAGTACGAATCTCTCTGAGTCCGCAGTTTTAATGATGAACGCTACGATCAAGACTGAGTGGATGACCTCACCCGACTAGAAGAGGCTCGTGAGGCAGCCCTGATCCAGTCGGCAAGATATCTTCAAGGTCTTAGGCGATACCATAGTCGTAACGTTCGAGCACGAGCTTTTATTGTTGGCGATCTGATTCTACGCAAGATTCAAACCACCAAGGACCGTCACAAGTTATCTCCATTATGGGAAGGACCGTATATAATTGCTGAGGTGACTCGGCTAGGAGCATATCGACTAAAGCGTGAAGACGGATCCATGGTGGAGAACTCCTGGAACATCGAGCATCTTCGACGATACTATGCCTAAAATGCCTTAAGTTTTATTTTCTTCTTGACTGCCAACCTCAAGCAAGATGACTTCTTGAGTCAGCAGTCGGGGGCTGTACATATGTGAATAAAGCATGGTTTTCTTCAGCAACTTATGCATATTTGGTTTATCATTGTTTAATGTTCCTTGATTCGAGTTCAGTGCATAAGGACTGAGAATTTTTTGACGACCTAATCAAGCTTAGGCTTGGTGACAGTTGGACGAAAATTACTTAAGAAATTTTACATAAAAACTCGGATCAAGGCATTAACATAAATAAGCTGAATATTTACAAGGTACATTAGAAAGTTGCATACAATGTTCACAAGGAAATCAAGATCGAAAGTGGTTCACTACATCGGCGGCTACTTTCTTGGCGGACTCCTGCGCTTCGCTAATCAACTCCAGGGCCCGCTCATCTGAAGTACCACCGGCGAAGCCCTCCCCGACTAAATCAACGTCCACTCAGGGGTAGAGCGACTTGGTCTGTGCAAGGGCGAAGCCCGCTCCCATGATGGCTGCCTCGGAAATGTTGGCCAAATATTGATCAGGGGCTCGCCTAAGCTTATCAAAGACCTCGACGGTGTCCAACGAGCTAGCCTCGAGTCCATTATGGAACAGCGACAACAGGATCGGCGTCGCCGCGTTAGCAACATCTTTCCTAACGCTTTCGGCTTTTTTGACCCTCTCATCAAAAACATCGTACTGAGCTCGGGTCTTAATCTTGTAAGTTGCCAAAGATAAACGATCACACAAAGAAATCAAAGATGAAGCAACACAAAGAATGCTGTTTTGAAAGAGCTCACCTTCAAATTCACTCTCCAGCTCGGCTCTGCTGGCGTCGGCTTCGTCC
Source organism: Oryza australiensis (assembly GCA_019925245.2). Lineage (NCBI taxonomy): Eukaryota > Viridiplantae > Streptophyta > Magnoliopsida > Poales > Poaceae > Oryza > Oryza australiensis. The sequence continues at coordinate 4,108,270 of JAIFGZ020000108.1, read as the reverse complement.
AGCCGGGCTTGGAGTGAGTGGACCTCCGACGAATTCTCTGCGACAAGAAAAGTTGTCAACGACCAAGACCAAACCAGACTACAATTAGAGGCACAAAAAGACTAAGGAGATCGAGCTTACTCCCGACTGAACCTCGAAGGTCGAGGTTCTCCTCCCGGAGTGCGGCTATTTCCCTCCTCAGAGCCGCTTCCCTTGATGCAGCTTCCTCTCGAGTGGCCTTTAGCTCTTGCTGGATGTTTTCCAGTGAGTTCAAGTGCGGGACCAACTTCTCGAGTGCGTCGGATTTGGCCATCGACCGGCAATACACCCTCTGCACACAATTTCTGAAGATTGATCAACTGAAAAGCGATTACAAAGCTACAACAGAAAAGGAGCAGAACTTACGTTTAGTAGCAGAGTCGCTTTGTTCAGGTTGTCTACAAGCATATCTTTTTCTTCACTCTCCTTTTGCTTGTTCAGGATGATGCCCTGCCTCTGGCCCTCAGAATCGCGCCACTCAATTTTGATGGGAGGAACCCAGGTTTCAGAGGACTGCAACCTGGGGATCTCCTCCACGTTGGCTGATGAGATTCAGAAGGAGCAAATGAAGATACAGAAGAAGTGAACTGGAGATTAAAAAAGTGAAAGATTGAGTCAAGGCTTACCAGCTTTGGTGGCCGAATCCTTAACCGGCACTTCCCGGCTGCTTTTCTTCTCTTGACTCTTGCTCGACTGGCCCTCAGTCGGGGCCCTTTGAGTGGCAGCCGGGGGCTCTTCTGCGGCCGATTGGTTTCCAGTCGGGGTATCCCGGCTGGCGGTCGGGGGCTCTTTCCTCAGGGTATCCTCACTGGGAGGTGAGGGCCTCTCACTCGGAGCGCTCTCACTCAGGAGAGGGCTCCGGGGTCTTGGCTCCGCAGGCTTTGATGCCTCAGTTGCTGCGGTTGGTGTTGGGCCCTCACTTTGCCCAGTGGGATCAATGTTTTGAGGTCTCCTGCAAGGAGAAAGACAGAAGCAATCAGGATGAAGACGGAGAAATCTTCAACAAAGAGCACAGTTTCAGCCGTGAGACATACCTGGTTGATCGGTGGATCTTGGGCGCCGTTTTCAATGACGGCCTTGGAGGAGTCGTTTTAGCTTGAGGGGCTGGGACATCGTCGTCCGAGTCATCAATGACTAGCCTCCTCTTAGTTGCCCGCTTACTGATGTCTTTGCTCGGGGCAGCCCTCTTGCCAATCGGATCGCTTTGGATCTTCACGCCGCCGGCTGGTTTTTTGGCGGGCTGGGCCGGCACATCGTCATGATGAATTTTATACGGCTTTGAGATAATGGAGGTATTTTCCTCCAAGAAAGATTCTTTCAACACTAAGAAGTGTGACATCAAGATTGAAAGGCAACAAAGGAGTTAAATCAGCTTACCGGAGGAGGAGGGCGATATAGGCTGTATGGGAGGACCGGCAGCATGAGGCTGTGCTCGACTGCAATCCCAGTCAAGAAAATCTTATACATACGGATCTTCAAAATCTCGAAGCTGAGGGAGTCGCGGTCTTCCCGACTAGGGTCCCTCTCGCCCTCGTACTCAAAGGCAGGTTTGGATCTCTCCTTGATCGGGGCCAGTCGGTTCCTGATGAAGTGCCGAGTGATCTGCTTGCCCCAAAGACCTTTCTACTTCATCTCCAAGATCTTTTCTAGAAGCTTGTTAGCTTCGTCCCAGTCTGGCCCATTGGCACGGTGCTCCAGTTGGGTCTAGGCACAGGGGGAAGGCCAACGAAGTTTGGCATACTGGGTTCAAGGTTGGCAATATAGAACCAGTTTGCGTGCCAACCCTTGTTAGAAGATTTCAAGGGAAGAGAAAAGTAGTCTCGACGGAGGGATCCGCGGAGTTGGAAGCCGGCCCCACCGATGACGCAGGCTCATCCTTGTTTGGATGCGGCTTGAGATAGAACATGCGTCGGAAGAGTTGGAAGTGGGGAAGAATGCCAAGGAAGGCTTCGCAGACATGAATGAAGAGAGCAATGTGGAGCATACAATTAGGGTTCAGATGGTAAAGCTGAAGGCCATAATAATCAAGAAGACCCCTAAAGAACTCAAAGGTGGGGAGGCTGAAACCACAATAGAAGAAAGAGGTAAAGACAACGAGCTCACCGGTGTTCGGAGTAGGAAACTCCTCACCGGCCGCTGGGCGCCAGCCGACGATCTCCTTGGGAGGGAGAACTCCGTGCTTCACCATCTCCTTAAGAGTGGACTCCTTGACGTCTGAAGTCGCCCATTTGTCCAAGGGGATCTTTTTCTCTCCCGCCATCGATGTGGTTTTGGGGGAGTGGATCTGGCTCGGAGGATGGGGATCTGTGGAGATGGATGCGGAAGCTAGCCTGTGGAGAAGTGCGAGCTCCTGGATCGGTGGATTAGGTGCACGCGCGAGCCTAGGGTTTTCCGCTACAAGCTGGTGAACAGTGTTGCGAGTGGGGAATTTTTCTGGGAACACAAAGTGGCGGGGATGACCTCGAGGCTTTGTAAGAGATTTGAGGGTTTCGCTAGGTTTTCTCACGATTGGGCCGAGCCCATGAGAGACTTGCGGCCCAGCTAAGGTGTGGCCTGACACGTGTCCTTAGGGACTTAAGTGGATGGACTTAAGCAGATTTGTCTTGGCAATATGCATGTGTCACATAGCCCAATACTTTTAAAATCCTTTCATGCCGTAGTTTGTACAACTTCATGAGAGGTTGGCACGATGCAATTTGAAAGGTGACAAACAGTTAAGTTTTCCATGGTTGTCCTGATGACAGGGACTGTTTGGTTTTTAAGCATTTGATTAAATGATTATATCAATGCTATTTTTCCACCTTGGTGAAGATCTTTTTAGATTAAGACTAATATTATGGCAGGAGCTATTTAATATTTTGGTCATATTTAATACATATTTTTCAGACCCATGAGGGTCGATTGAATTATTTGTTCCGAGATGACTCGGGCAGATCTACTCGGATAAGTATGAGCTTGCCGCATAAGTGCTTTTTACCCACGAGGGTTAATTGAACTATTTGTTCTGAGATGACTCGGGCAAATTCACTCGAATAAGCATGAGCTTGTCGAGTGATGAGATTTTTAATGATTGCTTTAGCTTAAGCTAAGCATTTATGTAAGAATGATTTTTTATAGTTCTTGACTATATGCTTAGTCTGTTTTTGACTAACCACATAGTCGGGGGCTACACCTAATTAGGTACATCAGGAGATGCACCTAGATATTTATTTTTTGAGAATTTTTTGGATGTTTTCCATCCCTTCACAGTCTTTGGAGCCACTCGGGAGTTTCAGGCAGGGATGACGGAACAACTCGGCACCAGAAACACTCGGCTAAAGAGTTGTTTGGCTGTAAGTTATCTTGGTTCGAGGCAAAATTATCTCGTCGACTGCGAAGGACTCGGGGGCTACTGTGGAGATTATGGCAATCGGATACCCACATGGCAAGCTTATCCGACTGGTAATAGGGATAGGTTACGCCTGCTAATTATGTAAACCGGCTATGACTTGGGTGTTACGTTGCCGATTAGATAAGGCAACGGCTCATAGTCATAACTTGGTAAGATTGAGGAAACCGACTTAGAGTAAGATAGGGTTTCTGGCTTGTAATCCCGCCCCTCAAGACTATATAAGGGGGGGTAAGGGGCGTCCCTTGAGGGATATCAGATTAAGGGCGAAGCACATACGAGCTGTTAGACACACGAGATCTTGAGATCAATAAACACTCGGCGGATTGAATCCCCGAAATAGGAGTAGGGTATTACCTCACGAGAGGGCCTGAACCTGTCTAAACCGTGTTTTCTACTTAACCCATCGAGCTTGGCGATCTTGACTGCACCCCCAAATTTCTATTGCCGAAACCAAGTTTCGACACTGTCGAAACTTGGTTTCGGCAATATATTTTCTAGGGTCGCAGTCGAGATCGCCAAGCACAATGGGTTAGAAGAAGAAGAGGATTTAGACAGGTTCAGGCCCTCTCGTGAGGTAATACCCTACTCCTGTTTTGGTGGATTCGATCCGCCGAGTGTCTTTATTGATCTCGTGATCTAGAGCTGAGAGCTAAGAGTTGATCTCCTATCGGAATTTCTGATCTAGAATCTGATCTCTGATATCCCTCAAGGGACGCCTCTTACCCCCCTTATATAGTCTTGGGAGGAAGGGTTTACAAATCGGAAACCCTATCTTATTCTAAGTTGGTTTCCTCAATCTTACCAAACCGTGACTATAGGCCGATTGCCTTATCTCTATCGGCAACCGTAACACCCAAGTCAAGTTCGGCTTACAGATATAGCAGGAGCAATCTATCCCTACCTCCAGTCGGATAAGCTTGCCATGTAGATACCCGATTGTCACAATCTCCACAGTAGCCCCCGAGTCCTTTTCAGTCGACGAGACAACTCAGCTTCAGACCAAAGCAACACTCAACCAAAAAATCTCTTTGACCGAGTGTTTTTGGCGCCGAGTGATTCCATCATCTCTGCCTGAATCTTCCCGAGTGGCTCCAAAGACTGTGAAGGGCTGAAAAAATTTCTTAAAAACAAATATCTAGGTGCATCTCCTGATGCACCTAATTAGGTGTAGCCCCCGACTATGTGGTTAGTCAAAAATAGACTAAGCATATAGTCAAGAACTATAAAAAATTATTCTCATGTATATGCCTAGCTCATGCTAAAGCAATCACTGAAATCTCATTACTCGACATTTCATACTCAACCGAGTGAATTTGTCTGAGTTATCTCAGAACAAATAATTCAATCAACCTTTATAGGTAAAAAGCACTCGGTAGGCTCTTGCTTATCCGAGTGGATTTGCCCGAGTAATCCGGAATAAATATTTCATTCATCCCTCATGGGAAAACAAGTTCTTTCAATCATATGAAAAATATGACCAAGTTATTAAATAGCTTTTGCCATAATACTGGTCTCAATCTTATAAAGATCTTCACCAAGGTGGAAAACAAACAGCATTGGTAAGATTACCCGACCGAATGCCAAAAAACCAAACAGCCTTTGTTCACCAAGGCAGCTATAAAAACTCAGCTGTTGGTCACCTTCCAAATTGCATCATGCCAGCTTCTCATGAAGTCAGGCAAACCGCGGTATGGAAGGATCTTTAAAGGTATAGGGCACTTGGACACGCGCATATTGCCGGGCAAATCTGCTTAAGCTCATCCGCTTAAGTCCCTAAGGACACGTATCGGACCACACCTTAGGCGGGCCGCAGATTTTCTTATGGGCTCGGCCCACTCACCAGAAAACCTAGCGCAACCCTCAAATCTTTCTATAAAGATGCGAGGTCGTCCCCGCCTCTTCGTCTTCCAAACGATTCCCCTTTTCGCGACACTATTCAACAGTTCACCGCGGAGAACCCTAGACTCGCGCGCTCCCAAATCCATCCATCTAAGAGCTCGCTCTCTGCAACAACCAGCCTCCACAGCCAAATCTCCCACGTTCCATCGCCAAAGATCCAACTTTTTCCAGCCAGATCCACTTCCCCTCAACCCATTCTCATGGCGGAGGAAAAAAGGATTCCGGTCGACCAATGGGCCGCCTCGGATGTGAAGGAATCCACCCTCAAGGAGATGGTGAAGCACGGCGTGCTTCCGCCAAAGGAACTTGTGGGATGGCGCCCGGCGGCGGGGGAGGACTTCCCGACCCCAAACACCGGTGAGCTCGTTGTTTTCACTTCCTTTTTCTATTGCGGGTTCAGCCTTCCCACCTCCGAGTTCTTTCGGGGGCTTCTGGACTACTATGGGCTTCACCTCTACCATCTGAACCCCAACTCAATGCTTCACATAGCACTCTTCATTCATGTGTGTGAAGCCTTCCTTGGCATTCTTCCTCACTTCCATCTCTTCCGTCGTATGTTCTATCTGAAACCCCATCCGAACAAGGATCAACCTTGCGTCGTTGGTGGGGCAGGCTTCCAGCTTCGCGGATCTCTCCGCAAAGACTACTTCTCTCTCCCTTTGAAGTCTTCCAACAAGGGCTGGCACGCAGGCTGGTTCTACATCAGCAACCTCGAGCCGGGCTTGCCATCCTTCGTCGGTCTTCCCCCTGTCCCCAAGCCGTCTTGGAGCACCGTCCCGGTAGCCCAAGATTGGGACGAGGCCAACGATCTGCTTGCGAAGATCCTGGCGATGAAGCAGAGGGGTCTTCGCGGGGAACAAATCACTCGGCACTTCATCAGGTGCCGACTGGCGCCGATCAAGGAGCGGTCGAAGCCGGCCTTCGAGTATGAAGGCGGGACGGACCCCAATCGGGAAGACCCAGATCCACTCACATACGAGATCCTGAAGATTCGGATGTACAAACTCTTCTCATCTGGGATATCAGTCGAGCGGGCCCTCATTCTGCCAGTCCTTCCATTCAGCATCCACCGGCCTCCTCCTCCGGTAAGCCGACTGGTTGCTTCAAAATATCTTTCAATCTTGACATCTTGTCTCTTAATGTTGCACTTTCTCTCTTCTGCAGGAAAACGCCTCTATCACCTCCATGCCATACAAGGTGGCTCATGACGACGTGCCGCATCGCCCCGCCAAGAAACCGACTGGCGGGATCAAGATTCAGAGTGACCCGGTCGGGAAGCGGGCGCGCGAGTGAGGACTCGAACAAACGTGCAAGCAAAAGGAGGCTGATTATCGAAGATTCGGATGACGAAGTCCCGGCTCCTCCGGTCGAGACCCCGCCTTTGAGGGGATCACCGCGAACAGCGCCGAAGATCCGCCGGTCATCTAGGTATGCTCTGAAACCAAAGTCTGAACTCTTTCGCTGAAAACTTTTCTTTATCTTTACCCTTGCTGTATTCGCTTTCGCAGGAGGCCCCAGGACATAGATCCTGCCGGAGGGGGTGAAGGACCGACTCCGCCGCTGCTCCCGAAGTGCCAAGGCCGCAGAGCCAAAACCCGAGCCCTCAACCGAGTGCGAGCGTTCGAGAAACAAACTTCACCTCCGAAGGAGGACGCCCCTAGGAAGGAGCCTCCGACCGCGGGGATATCCCGACCGGAAACCGCCATCACCCGGAGACCCGAGGCTGCGGCTCAAGCACCCCGACCGGGGTCACTCGGCGCAGAGCCGAAGAAGAAGAAGCCGCCCGGCCGCTCCACCTAGGCGGCACCACCGAAACCGGTGAGACTCGCTCAAGCATTCCTTCGTTCTTTCAATTTTGAATCTTTCATGTCTTTATTTGTCTTTCTTGCTTGCCGCCACGGTAGAAGAGATCCCAGGTTGCGCTTCGAGACCCGGGTTCCCCGATCGAATCGAGTGGCGGGATTCGGAAGGCGAGAGACAGGGCATCATCCTAGATCGGCAAGCCGAAAAAGATGAAAGGGATGCCCTTGTCGAGAGCCCGAATGAGGCGACCCGACGCTCAACGTAAGCCTTTTGTCTTTCTCCTTGATTATATCATCGTTATCTTTCGCGATCACTCCATGCTTTCGCGTGCGAAGGAATATTACCGCTCAATGGCAAAATCTGAAGTCTTGGAGAAGCTGGTTCCCCACTTAAACTCCTTGGAGGACGTTCGGCGACAGTGAAGGCCACTCGGGAAGAGGCCGCATCAAGAGAGGCGGCTTTAAGGAGGAGATTGCGGAGCTTCGGGAAGCCAACCTCGACCTCCGCGGATCTATTGGGAGTGAGCCCGCCTCTTTCAGCTTCATCATGATTCTTATGTTGATCTTGGCTATTGATAATCTTCTTTCGTTGTAGAAAATTCTTCGGAGGTCCACTCGCTTCAAGTCCAGTGGAAGCGGTCGGCCTTGACAAGGCCGAGATGGAGGCCGAATTTGAAGGTGATCTTCTTTGAAGTCGAATTCCGTGTGCTTTATATCCGAGTGCTTTGAATGATCAGGACTTTTTGCAGCTTATAAGATGAAGACCCGAGCCCAATACGACGTCTTGCTTGGGCGGATCAAATCCAGCGACGAGATTCGTGAAGAGGTCGCCAACGCCGCCACGCCGATCTTGCTGTCCTTGTTCGATCAAGGAGTTGGGGCCGCTCGCGAGCCAATCGAGATCTTCGACAAGCTTGGCGGCTCCCGAACGATACCGAAGAATATCACCGAAGCGGCCGCATGGGGGGTGAGTCGCTCTTGCTCGACCAAGTCCCTTTACCCCAGTGGATATCCACTCGGTCGGGAAGGCTTCGCGACGGAACAACGGACGAGCAGGCCTTGGACATGCTAAGTGAGGCGCAGAGGCGGCGAAGAAGATATCTCTGGATGTAGTGAACAACTTCAAGATCTGATTTGTATTCTGACTTTGTTTTGTAAATATCGCGTAACCGTAACACTTTGACGTGGAAATTTGTGACTATTTTTAGTTTATTTATGTCAATGCCTTGATTCGAGCTTTTGCGTGAAATTTCTTAAGTAGTTTTCGTCTTGTCATCAAGCCTAGGCTCGATTAGGTCATCGGAAAACTCTCGGTCCTTAGACACCGAGCTCCGTCGAAGGACATTAAACAATGATAAACCAAATTATGCACAAAAGTTGATGAGGAAAACTTGAGCTTTATTGACATGTGTATCGCCCCAGACCGCTAGCTCAAGAAGTCATCTTGCTTGAGGTTGGCGATCAAGGAAAACATGAGGCCTTAGCCAAATTAGGCATAAAATCGTCGAAGATGCTCGATGTTCCGGAGTTCTCCACCATGGACCCGTCTTGCGCTTTAGCCGTAAGCACCGGCCGAGTCACTTCGGCGATTATATACGGTCCTTCCCATAAGGGAGATAACTTGTGTCGGTCTTTGATGGTCTGGATCTTGCGTAGGACCAGTCGCCAACAATGAAAGCTCGTGCTCGCACGTTGCGGCCGTGGTATCTTCGAGCCCTTGAAGGTATTTGGCCGACGGATGAGAGCTGCCTCACGGGCCTCTTCCAATCGGGTGAGGTCATCCACTCGGGTCGGGGTCGTAGCGTTCATCGTTGAAGCTGCGGACCGGAGGGACTCATACTCCATTTCGTTTGGCAACATGGCTTCGCGCCATAGACCAAAAAGAAAGGAGTTTGGCCGGTGGCCCGACCGGGTGTGGTTCGCGGCGACCATAGAACCGAGGGAAGTTCTTGGACCCACTTGCCGGCGTAAGGGCTTAGCCGGTCGAAAACGCGAGCCTTGATGCCTTGAAGGACCATGCCGTTTGCTCGCTCGACTTGCCCATTGCTTTTAGGGTGAGCTACTGATGCATAGCAGATTTTGATTCCGAAGTCTTCGCAGAATTCCTTGAAGATGCCTCCCGTGAATTGAGTCCCATTATCGGTTATGATTCTTTTGGGACGCCGAAGCGGTGCACGATGTTGAGGAAAAAGTCTCGTGCTTTGTCAGCAGTGATTGTGGCGACCGGCTTGGCTTCAATCCACTTGGAGAACTTGTCGATTGCGACGAAGAGGTGTGTGAAACCTCCTGGAGCTTTCTTGAAAGGGCCAACCATGTCCAGCCCCATACCGCGAACGGCCGGGAAAGTGGGATTGTTTGAAGCTCTGGGCGGGACATGGCTTTGTCGGGCGAAAACTGGCAGCCTTCGCGGTTCTTACGACTTTATCCGCGTCGAAGACCGCGGTAAGCCGAAGAATCCTTGCTCGTGAGCTTTGCCGACCGAGTGCGTGCTGCCGCGTGGCTTCCGCATATGCCCGAGTGGATATCTTGGAGTAATTGTTTCCCTTCTTCGGTGTGATGCACCTCATTAGAATTCGGAGGGGCTTCTCTTGTAGAGATCGGAGTCGACCATGACGTACGCTTGGCAGCGACGCCGGACGCGTTACGCTTCATCCCGGTCATCCGGCGGCTCTTCTTGGGTTAAGAATTTGATGAGCGGTGTCCTCCGGTCGGTGTCGGTCATGGCGACTTCGTTCGTGGTTTGCTCGGTGAGAGCTGTTTTGCGGTGACGGTTGGTTCATGGAGATGCTCGACGAAGACGTCTTGGAGCAGCTTCACGCTTAGATCCGAACTATGCTAGCTCATCGGCAGCTTCGTTGTTATGTCTCAGGACATGTGAGAGTTCCAGCCCATCAAACTTGTCCTCAAGCTTGCGGACCTCTTGTCGGTAGGCCTCCATAGTGTCATTTAAGCAAGACCAATCCTTCATCACTTGATTGACGACCAGCTGGGAGTTGCCTTTCACGATAAGCCGACGTATCCCGAGTGAGACTGCGAGGCGCAGTCCATGTAGAAGAGCTTCGTACTCGGCGACGTTGTGTGAGGCGGAGAAGTGGAGGTGAAGGACATATCTTAGCCTTTCTCCAGTCGGGGAGATCAGCACGACTCCTGCTCCCAAGCCGGTGATCCTCTTGGATCCGTCGAAGTGCATGGTCCAGTGTTGGAGGTCTTCCCGAGGCACGTGTTCTTGTTGTTCAGTCCACTCGGCCAGGAAGTCCGCTAAGGCTTGTGACTTAATGGACGTCTTGGGCTTAAAAGTTAAGTCCAGCGGCATCAGTTCTAGGGCCCACTTGGCAATACGCCCGGTTGCCTCGCGGTTGTGGATGACGTCGCCGAGTGGGAAAGAGGTGACGACGGTGACCGAGTGACCCTGAAAGTAGTGCGCCAATTTCCTCGCGGTTATTAGAACACCATAAAGCAATTTTTGTACCTGAGGGTAGCGGATTTTGGCTCCTGCCAATACTTCGCTAACAAAGTAAATTGGCCTTTGAATCTTCTAGGCCCGTCCTTCTTCTTCGCGTTCAACCACAAGGACCGTACTAACCACTTGGTGAGTGGCTGAGACGTACAGCAACAGGGGTTCCTGGGGCTGAGGCGAAGCCAGGACGGGTGGCGTGGTAAGGAATTCTTTGAAATCTTCAAAGGCCTTGTCGGCTTCCAAGGTCCACTGGAAGTCGTCTGTCTTCTTTAGCAGTCTGAAGAAGGGCATGCCTCATTCGCCGAGTCGGGATATGAAACGGCTTAGCGCCGCCATGCAGCCGGTGAGCTTTTGGACGTCTTTCTGATTACTCGGGGGCTTCATGTTTAAGATAGCGTTGATCTTCTCTGGATTTGCCTCAATGCCGCGATGTGACACCATAAAGCCGAGCAGCTTGCCTGATGGGACGCCGAAGGTGCACTTCTCCGGGTTTAACTTCATTCTGAAGGCCCGGATGTTTGCAAAGGTTTCTTCTAAGTCGGCGATCAGGTCTTCTTTCTGCTTGGTCTTGATGACGACATCGTCGACGTAGGCTTCAACGTTCTTGCCGATCTGCGTCTGGAAACATCTTTGGATCATGCGTTGGTATGTGGCTCCGACGTTCTTCAGGCCAAAAGGCATGGTGATGTAGCAGTAAGCCCCAAACGGCGTGATGAACGATGTTTTCAAGCAGTCGGATTCTTTCAAGCTGATCTGGTGATAGCCCGAGTAACAATCCAAGAAACTTAGGAGTTCGCAGCCGGTGTTGAGTCGACGACTTGGTCGATACGAGGCAGCTGAACGGATCTTTGGGGCAGGCTTTGTTGAGGTCGGTGTAGTCAACGCACATGCGCCATTGCCCCGTCTTCTTGCGGACCGGGACTAGGTTGGCTAACCGGTCGGGATGAAGGACTTCTTTAATGAAGTCGGCAGCCAAGAGCTTTGCAAGTTCTTCTTTGATCGCGTCTTTTCGATCCTGTGCGAACCTGCGTAATCGTTGTTTTATTGGTCTGGCGTCATCTTTGACGTTCAAAGAGTGCTCGATCACCTCCCTAGGAATTCCAGGCATATCAGATGGTTTCCAAGCAAAAACATCTTTATTATTTTGGAGGAAGGTGACGAGCGCGCTTTCCTATTTGGGATCTAGGTCGGCGCCGATTACAGCAGTTTTGGAGGGATCAGACGAATCAAGGGAGATCTTCTTGGTTTTGGCGTCGCCGGATCCTGATTTGGCTATCTTCTTCGCGGGGACTTCGCCCTCTGCCGAGGTCGATGCAGCCAATCGGACTTCTTGTTGGCCACGTAATCTCTCGCGAGATTGGGCCATGTCGCAGCTCTCCTTGTCGCAGGTGAAGGCTTGCTTCACGTCGCTGCGAAGAGTGATGACACCGTTGGGACCCGGCATCTTCATGCAGAGGTAAGTGTAGTGAGGGATCGCCATGAACTTGGCAAGCGCAGGCCTTCCGATGATGGCATGATATACTGTGTTCGAAGTCGGCCACCTCGAAGGTGACGTTCTCCGTTCGGATGTTCTCTCGGGCTCCGAAGGTGACTGGGAGGGAGATGTGCCCGAGTGGTGTTGAAGATAGCCCCGGGATAACCCCGTGGAAGGGGGCTGAGCTTGCTTTCAGTTCGGCCCTCGGGATCTGCATCTCATCCATGGTCTTGGCAAACAGGATGTTGAGGGCGCTGCCCCCATCGATGAGGACGCGCTTGAGCCTGATGTTGCGGACCACGGGGTCCAAGACGAGTGGATAGCGCCCCGGATGAATCACTCGGTCAGGATGATCCGAGCGATCAAAAGTGATGGCCACTTCCGACCATCGCAGATATTGAGGGACTTCGGGTTGAGCCGCATTGACCTCCCGGTCAGTTAGCTTTTGTTTCCTCTTGGACTCATAGGCTAGCGGACCCCGAAGATGTGGTTGAGCTCCCCACCGGGTCTTGAAAAGGTTCGGCATTTTCAGCCGCGTTGTTCTTCTTGGCGCCGGATGGGCCGGCCTCGTCGATCGGCTTCTTGTTGAGTCGCTGCAGGCATCTTGGCGAACTGCTTGTAGATAAAGCAGTCCTTCGCCGCGTGCTTATGATTCGGATGGTGGGTGCATTGGGCGTTCATAATGGCGTCGTAGGCGGCGACTCGGGGACGGCGTTGAGTATTGGAGGTCGCGGCCACTAGGTCTTCAGATCGGCGCTTGCGATCTTTCTGGCCCTGGTTGCCGTAGTTGCCGTCATCCTTCTTAGGATTTCGGCTTCCTCCGCTTGCTTGTCCTCCCTTCGTCGGGCCGGTCTTGACGGGCGGCCTTAATGGCGTCGTTGGATTTGGCGTATGAGTTCGCCGTCTCGAACATTTGTTTCACCGTCTTCGGTGGTTTGCGCCCGAACTTGCCGATAAGCAGCTCATCACGGACTCCCTTCTGGAAGGCGGCAATGATGATGTCGTCGGTGATGTTCGGGATCTTGTTGCGTTTCTCGGAGAAACGCCGAATATAATCCTTCAGGGGCTCGTCCGGCTTCTGGATGACGTTGTAGAGGTCGAAGTGTGTGCCGGGCCTCTCGAAGGTGCCTTGGAAGTTGGCGATGAAGTGGTCCCTCAGCTCGCTCCACGAGCCGATTGAGCCTCTTGGCAGGCTCGTGAGCCAATTTCTGGCTGAGTTTGCGAGGGCCACGGGCAGGTAATTGGCCATGGCTTTGTTGTCGCCACCTGCAGCTCGGATGGCAAGGGTATATACAGTTAACCAAGATTCAGGGTCGGTCTTGCCATCGTACCTTTCAATCCCTGTGGGCTTAAAGCCACTCGGCCAGTGCACTCGGCGGAGTTCCCGAGTGAAGGCTGGTACTCCGTCGTCGCCGCTATCGGGTGATCCCCTCCGATCTTCCCGAGTGCGTCGGTCGCGCTCCTGGTAGCGGCGATCGAGGACTTCCCGCAGATCACTCGGCGGGGTCTTCTGTTGGCTGGTTGGGTAGCTGGTACTGTTGCGGCGGACTCGGTGGTGGACGGGTGGACGTCCGTTTCGTTTGTCGCGGGAGTCGGCCGTCTGTTCTTGGTACCTTGGTGTGGACTCGCGAGGTGGGCCTCTTGACCTGGTTGACGACCGAGCCGGCTCGGGCCTCCTGTAGTCTCCTGACTTTAGAGGCGGAAGCCGACTTTTATCTGGCGTTTCGGCCATGGATTCAGTCAGCCTTCGCGCCGAGGTGGTGGGATGGCCGTTAGCCGTGGCAGCGACGATGGTCTTGATTTTGTCGAGTATAGGAGTCACGTTGGCCGGAGCCGTCTCCATGACGGTGTCCAAGAGCGTGAGTGCGGCGACAGCGTTCTGCTGTGGCGTCCGGAAGATGTTGGTGTTGCGAACCCGTGTTTGGAGGATGGCCTCCCGGCGGGCCGTCCGCCGCACGTAGATCCCGCTTCCTTTTGTCGCCTCGTCCTTGCGTTGTTTCTCCTCCTCGGCTCTTGCGCTCAAGCTCCACCCGCTCGTTCCTCTTCGGCAAGCCTTCGGCCATGGCTGAGTCGGACTCATCGGCTCGGCCATGAGGACGCCGAGCGCTCGGCTCACGTCCATGCGGCAGTCGGAGTTGTCGGCTTCGTCGAAGGGATGACGTAGAGGTTGTCGGCCGGCGGAGCCGAGGTATCCGTTGAGCTCGAAGACGAGCAGGAGCCAAATGAGGGAGGATGACAGCGACCTCCCTTGATCCTGGGAAATCTGGATCTGGATCGTTCCAGTCCGAGTCAGAGCTTGGGGGATTAGGCTCCTCCGAGTGGATCGCCGCCAACTCGGGAGAGAAGTTGATGTAGATCTTGGCGGCGTTTGGTAACCCAAACGGCACCGAGAGGTCTTCATCCGAGTGGATTGCTTCCATCGGGAGGCGAGAAGATTGGCGCAGATCTCGGCGGTATCCGGTAATCCGAATGGTGCCGAGTGAAGTCCGTCGTCGGAGAAGGTGGATCGCATCTTGGTCTTCAAGATGTTGTCGAAGATCTCGGCGCTGTTGGGGAGCCCGAATGGCGCCGAGTAGGTCTTTCCCTTCGACTGGTTCGAATCCGAGTCGAAGGAGGAGTTGTCGGCGAAGTTGGCGGAGAAGTCGCCAAGTCTTGAGGGGGATCCCATCACGCTTGTCGGCGAGATTGTTGAAGAAGTCTCGACGCGCGGCCCCTACCTGGCGCGCCAACTGTCGAAACTTGGTTTCGGCAATATATTTTCTAGGGTCGCAGTCGAGATCGCCAAGCACAATGGGTTAGAAGAAGAAGAGGATTTAGACAGGTTCAGGCCCTCTCGTGAGGTAATACCCTACTCCTGTTTTGGTGGATTCGATCCGTCGAGTGTCTTTATTGATCTCGTGATCTAGAGCTGAGAGCTAAGAGTTGATCTCCTATCGGAATTTCTGATCTAGAATCTGATCTCTGATATCCCTCAAGGGACGCCCCTTATCCCCCTTATATAGTCTTGGGAGGAAGGGTTTACAAATCGGAAACCCTATCTTATTCTAAGTTGGTTTCCTCAATCTTACCAAACCGTGACTATAGGCCGATTGCCTTATCTCTATCGGCAACCGTAACACCCAAGTCAAGTTCGGCTTACAGATATAGCAGGAGCAATCTATCCCTACCTCCAGTCGGATAAGCTTGCCATGTAGATACCCGATTGTCACAATCTCCACAGACACCTAGTGCCTCGAAAAATCTTGTTTCAGTTCATAGATTAGCAGCTGATAATGATGCCTTCCTTGAATTTCACAAAAATCTATTTTTTATAAAGGACCAGGCAACGAGGAAAATTCTTCTGGAAGGACTATGTAAACGAGGGCTATATCCTTTGCCAGCTGCAGCCCTCAAGAATAAACATGCTCTCAGTGTGTCTCGTGATGTTCATCCATCCTTCGAGAGGTGGCATCACCGTTTAGGTCATTCCTCATATAGCACAGTTCAACAGGTTATCAATAAAAATAGTCTACCTTGTTCTGCTGAACAAAGGGTTGGTTCAATCTGTGATTCATGTCAGATGGCCAAGAGCCATCAGTTACCTTATCAAAAGTCCTTGAGTCAGTCGAAATTTCCTTTAGATCTCATATTTTCGGATGTATGGGGACCAGCTTGTGATTCCTTTGGTCATTATAAATTTTATGTGAGTTTCATCGATGACTATAGTAAGTTTACTTGGGTATATCTCTTAAAACATAAGTCTGAAGCCTTTCAACTATTCAAGGAGTTTCAGAGTTTAGTTGAGAGACAATTTGGTCAAAAAATTCTAGCTGTTCAATCTGATTGGGGAGGGGAGTATGAGAAATTAAACTCCTTCTTTCGCCAGCTTGCTATTTCTCATCATGTATCATGTCCTTATGCTCATCAACAAAATGGGTCAGCCGAGCATAAACATCGAGATATTGTCGAAGTTGGTTTAGCTCTTCTTGCCCAAAGCTCCATGCCTCTAAAATTCTGGGATCAAGCCTTTTTGGCCGCCACATATCTCATCAATCGGCTGCCTAGCAAAGTAATCAATCACTCTACTCCCATTGAGCGTCTTCTCAAATTAACAACTGACTACAATACTCTTCGCATTTTTGGTTGTGCTTGTTGGCCAAATCTTAGACCATACAATTCCCACAAATTAGCATTCTGATCAAAACAATGTGTTTTTCTTGGCTACAATAATATTCACAAAGGTTTTAAGTGCCTAGGACGCATCTACATTTCTCGTGATGTGGTCTTTAATGAGCATATCTTTCCGTTTGCAAAATTGCATCCAAATGATGGCGCTCGGTTTACTTCTGAATCTCTACTTTTGCCTTCATCCAATATTTCCCAGGGTGTGCAAATACATTCTAATGAGTCGCATATCCTACCTATTAATCTGTCTAATCAGGCTCAAGATGTGCAGGCAGAAAATTCGTATCATTTTAATGCAGGAAATAACACCCAAGAGGACTTCTCGGGTACTGTTGATACCGCATCAAACTCTAGCAGCACACCACACCGGGCGACAGGCGCGGCTTCCCCTGCGTCATATGCCTCCAAGTTCGCGTCGTCCCCCATCTACGTCCGATCAGTCCGCCAATCATGAGTCGCCTCGTCAGCACCTGATCCGACCAGCCCTCCATCCCGCGTACGGACCCCGGGATCTTTTGCGTTGGATTCCGCAGAGCTGCACAACTCCCGAGGGGTCTCCGGATCTGGTGTGGCTACTGCTGATTCCTCCAGATCTTCTGCATCCTCTACGCCAGCAGCCCCAACTATGGAGGTATATCCCCGTACTCGCTTACAAGCTGGTATTCGTAAGCCCAAAATTTTTACTGATGGAACTGTCAAGTATGGCTGCTTGGCGGTCACTGGTATGCCTAATTCTCTTAATGAAGCATTAGCTAATGATGATTGGCGTCATGCCATGGAGGAGGAATTTCTTGCTCTCCAAAAGAATAAAACCTGGCATCTTGTTCCCTCTATGCTAGGGAGGAATGTTATTGACTGTAAATAGGTCTACAGGATTAAAAGACGCGTAGATGGATCAATTGACAGGTATAAAGCATGATTGGTAGCTAAGGGATTTAAACAACGATATGGCATTGACTATGAGGACACCTTTAGTCCAGTAGTCAAGGCCGCTACTGTTCGACTTGTTCTCTCTATTGCAATCTCTCAAGGTTGGAGTCTTCGTCAGTTGGACGTTCAGAATGTGTTTCTTCATGGCGTTCTAGAGGAAGAAGTCTACATGAAGCAGCCTCCTGGGTATCAAGATAAACGATTCCCAAATCATGTCTGCAAGCTAGACAAAGCTCTGTATGGGCTTAAACAGGCGCCCAGAGCTTGGTATCATAGACTAAGCATAAAGCTACAAGATCTGGGATTCAAACCATCAAAGGGTGATACATCTCTCTTCTATTATCGCAATAAAAACATGGTGATGTTTATTCTTATCTATGTTGATGACATTATAGTGGCTAGCTCATCTTCTAAAGGGACTAAAAACTTGTTACATGCTCTTCAGTCTGATTTTGCCTTAAAGGACTTAGGTGAGCTTCATTACTTCCTTGGGATCGAGGTAACCAAGGTAAATGATGGTATTGTTCTATCTCAGTCCAAGTATAGTAGTGACTTGCTACGAAGAACAGGCATGTTAAATTGCAAACCAAGTAATACTCCTATAACAACTACTGAGAAGTTATCAGCATATGAAGGAATACCTTTAGAGGTGGAAGATGCATCTAGATACAGGAGTATTGTTGGTGCATTAAAGTATCTAACACTTACACATCCAGATATTTCCTTTGCTGTTAATAAGGTTTGTCAGTTTCTTCATAAGCCAACAACAGTGCATTTGATAGCAGTTAAAAGGATTCTGAGGTATGTAAAATGCACTTTGGGACTGGGTCTTAGAATTACTAAGTCACTATCTACACTTGTTAGTGGTTTTTCATATGCAGATTAGGCAGGTTGTGTGGAAGATAGACGCTCCACAGGTGGTTTTGTTGTGTTCTTTGGTAACAATCTGTTAACACTGAAATTTGGTAGTTGAATCCCTAAGTCTTTGCAAAGGCGAAGCAGAATCGGATCGGTTGGTTTGGTGGAGAGACAGAGGCCGCATCGGCTGAGAAGTGATCGGCTGCGAGGCCAATCGGCTAAGGTTGGATCGGACAAAGGCGACCGATAGCCGATTCCAGGTCCGGAAGAGATAAAACCATTTCTGGTGCAGCAGTTTGAGGATAAATAGAAGATTCAGTTATTAGTTGCGTGTTAAACAATATTGTCACCTATGGATAGAGTCCTGTAACGGCAATTGTATCTGTAATTTAGGAGTTTGTTTAAACTGTTGATTGTAACGCGGCGTGGGTCCTTCTCGGGATAATGTCGTGTTTTAAATAGTAGTTTAGATAGAGTCTAGGGTTTGTACAGATAATTGTATCTCGGGTATAAATAGGACCCGAGACCCCTTGTAAAGATATTCAACACAATCACAATCAATCAAACTTTTGGCGCATCGCAAACCCTTTTCTTCAGACGAGCAATTTGTTTGGCTACGGGCTGCATCGTTTCGATCCCCAAACTCAGGTAAATGCTTGTCATTAGTGGCATGATCTGCTATTTCTAGTGCTTCCATCGTAATGACACATTAGATTCAGGAGTTTGTACCGCACTATTTATCATATAGCGTATATAAATTAGATCAATGTTTAGATCTATCCTGCCATTGGCTAGTTGTGTCAGAACTTGTGGCCAATAGGGCTAGATCTAAGGGTTGGCTGGTTGTATGCGGTATCCACCGTCTCGAGAGAAATCGGCTACAACAGATCAGGTTTTTCTTTTTATACTTAATGCTGCAACGGGTTCGAACTATTAAGTCATTTTTAGAATTGCCAATGATCGTTCGGCTAGATTTATATTGTTTAGAGACAATTCGGGGTTTCATCGGCTTTATCGCCCGATATGTTTCTTTTAATATATTTATTATTAGATTTATATTAGGACTGCCTCTTATTTTGAGATCGCATTCTTGTCGAACGTTACCAGTGCCTGTGAAGATGGAGCAGTTATCGGCTGAACAGCAAGCTGATTATAAGAAGATGGTCGAAGAGCTCCAGGCTAACAACTTGCAATTTTTCACCCAAACAAGATCTGGGGCCGTGTACCAAAAATATAAGTTCAACATGAACGACCTTAAGGCATCCTCCTCTGGTGAGACAAAAGGCAAATAGAGGATGAAAGAGCCAACCCAGGAACAGGACGATTCGGCTGTATATTCTCTACAAGACCAGATCGACTCGGCCGTCCATCACGCGTTAATCCATCAAAGTAGCATCCTAGTCAACACTCTCAATAACATGATTGCTACTGTGGTCGACGCCAAGATAGCGGACCAGCTGCAACGGGGGCCAACGTACTTCACAGACGGCCAATTTCCTGGTTACAGGACATTGGTCACACAGAATCGGCTGATCCCACCACTAGCATAACAAGGGCCGCCAGGAGGGGTCCTCAGTAAGCCAAATCTAGGTGAATCGGCTATAAGGCCAGCAATTACTATGCTAAACTGACAGCAGCCGCTGCCCAAGATCAGATTGCTAACATGTTCAACGACAATCGGCAGTCAGAACCGATTGATCCAAACAGACGGTACAACACCGGTGGCCAATAGCTGTTTCTGAGACCACCAACACCACCACCGGCGCATCGACCGCCTCCTGCTGATCATCATTACCAATACCAAGGAGGCCGTCAAGATCATCATTACAGGCCTCAGACACCACCACTGTATCGGCAAGCACCCGCGCCGTATGACCCATACGAGTCGATACAGCAAGACAACCGGACCTGGGCCGATCTGATTGCAGATGTCATGCGCGATCAATTCGGCCTCAAGCCGAAAGACTCAGGGAACATGTATCGGTATCCCTATCCAGAGCACTTCGAGCGGATCCCGTTGCCCAACCGATACAAGATCCCAGACTTTTCGAAGTTCTCAGGGCAGGACAACGTTTCAACTTACGAGCATGTTAGCCGATTCTTGGCACAGTGCGGTGAAGCATCGGCTATGGACGCCTTGAGAGTCCGATTGTTCCCTCTTTCTCTTTCAGGATCGGCTTTTACTTGGTTCTCCACATTGCCTTACAACTCAATTCAGAGCTGGGCCGATCTTGAAAAACAATTCCACAGCTACTTTTACTCCGGCAACCACGAGATCAAGTTGTCGGACCTCACCAGCATCAGGCAAAAACAAAACGAATCGGTCCAAGAATACATCCAACGCTTTAGAGAGAAGAGGAACCGATGCTACAGCCTGGTGCTATCGGACGCCCAGCTGGCCGATTTGGCCTTTCATGGTTTGATCGCGCCGATCCAAGAGCGATTCTCTGCGCAGGACTTTGACAGCTTAGCCCACTTGGCGCAGAAGGTGACGGCCCACGAGCAGCGATTCCAAGACACCAAGAAGGCCGTCAAAATTATAACTCAGGTCGTTGTCGAATCAGACTACGAGTCCGACGATGATGATGCAGAAGTGGTGGCGAGCTGATCAACAGAACAGAATGGCGCACGGCTTAGTCCACACATCGATCGGGGCCAAGGCAGAAGACGAGCAAATGGGATGCCACGCCGTGCCAATTAATATGGTCCGCCCAGTTATCAGATCGGTTAACCGACGGCCGATCCATGAACATAGCCGACACCATCATCAGCAGCAGCATTGGCAAGAAGAAGCTTATAATGAAGCACCTCGTCAGCGCGAGCTGAATACCCAAAGCCACCGATACGAGGTAAACCGCAACAGTGCCGATCCGCATTGGCATTGTGGTTTTTTCAGGTACTGCTAGGAGTCCGGCATGAGACTGCCAACACTGGATGATTGCCCAGCATGCAACGATCGCCGCGACGACAAGCACAGGAACTCATCGGCTGCAAGCCCAACCCGGTTCGTCCCTAGAGCCGTTCAGCTAAACCAAAAGCGGTGGTCTGTCCATGATCGGCTCGGCCCGATCCACCAAGACTTCTTTGTCGATGAAAACCGTGACGGCAACAACCACGACGATAAAGAGGCCGACGACGAGGAATCGGCCAACCCTCAATGGTGCCCGTCCGATCTCTTCACAAAGACGCAAAAAAGAAGAATTCAACGACTTAAGCGTGAAGGGAGGGAAGACGAAGTTCGGCTAATGATCCACAAACAGCGCTGTCAGCTGGGTAAGATCAAAAGGCGATGGGTTCCCAAAAAGAAAACTGCCGCAGCCGAAGAGAGCCCAGCCGATCAAGCCAGGAGGGCAGCCAAAGGGAAAGGCAAAATTTCTGCATCGGTCAACATGGTGTTCGTACTACCAGCCGAGTTCAGTGCTCCTGAAGCCGATGCAGACACCATTAAGGACGACCTAGCGAAACTAGCAATCTCATCAGACCATGCCATCTTCGACAAACCCGAGGGAACTGAAAATCGGCACTTGAAACCATTGTACGTTAAAGGATTCGTCAACGGCAAGCCGATTTCCAGGATGCTAGTTGATGGGGGAGCTGCAGTCAACCTCATGCCTTACGCAACATTCAGAAAACTAGGCAAGGGGGCCGAAGACTTGATAAAGACCAACATGGTGCTCAAGGACTTCGGCGGCAACCCATCAGAGACCAAAGGGGTCCTCAATGTAGAACTGACCGTTGGCAATAAGACCGTGCCCACAACATTCTTTGTCATCGACGGGAAGGGATCTTACAGCCTGCTGCTCGGAAGGGACTGGATACACGCTAACTGCTGCATTCCTTCCACAATGCATCAGAGCCTGATCCAATGGGACAGCGACAAGATCGAGATCGTACCAGCCGACAGGTCAGTCAGGGGACGAGGAAGTATGGCCTGAAGATGAATCCGCTTAAGTGTGCGTTCGGCATATCGACCGGGCAATTCTTGGGATTTCTTGTCCACGAAAGAGGAATTGAAGTGACACCAAGAAGCATAAACGCTATCAAGACAATTCAACCTTCGAAGGATAAAAAACAACTCCAGTCATTGATCGGCAAGATAAACTTCATCAGACGGTTCATAGCCAATCTCTCAGAAAAGATGGAGCCGTTCACACCACTGCTTCGGCTGAAAGCCGATCACACATTCATATGGGGGACAGAGCAGCAAAAGGCGTTAGACAACATAAAAGATTATCTGAGTTCCCCTCCAGTTTTAATGCCTCAATAAAAGGGAATACCGTTCAAGCTTTACCTATCAGCCGATGACAAATCAATCGGCTCCGTCCTAATCCAAGAGGTCGACGGCAAAGAAAAAGCCATCTTCTATCTCGGCCGATGGTTGCTAGACGTGGAAACAAGGTATTCACCTGTGGAGAAGCTATGCTTATGCCTCTATTTTTCATGTACGAAGTTAAGGCACTATCTGCTATCCAACGAGTGCACAGTAATCTGCAAAGCCGATGTAGTTAAGTACATGCTATCGGCTCCAGTGCTCAAAGGAAGAATTGGGAAGTGGATTTTTGCGCTAACAGAATTCGATCTGAGGTATCAGGCACCAAGGGTAGTCAAGGGGCAAGCATAGTCGATTTCATTGTGGAGCACAGAAGCGACTCAATCGGCTCAGTGAAAATTATGCCTTGGACTTTGACGTTCGACGGCTCGGTTTGAACCAACAGCTGTGGCATCGGCTTGGTCATTATTTCACCCAGGGAGGCAAGCTTCAAGTATGCTTTTGCCATCAACCCCCACGCTACAAACAACCAAGCCGAATACCAAACCGTCCTTAAAGGATTACATCTACTCAAGGAAGTTGAAGCCGACGCCATCGAAATAATAGGAGATTCATTGTTGGTCATCAGCCAATTATCAGGAGAATATGAATGCAAAAATGACACGCTGATGGTCTATTATCGGCAATGCCAGGAATTAATGGACGGTTTTCGGCTAGTTACTTTGAAACATATCCCTAGAGAGCAGAACACAGAGGCCAACGATTTGGCTCAGGGGGCATCGGGCTATCGATCGATGTTGAAAGAAATCGACATGGACGTTGCCGCCATTACAGCCGATGATTGGAGGTTTGAAGTTTACAGCTATCTCAAAAACCCCTCTCAATCGGCTACAAGGAAGCTACGATACAAAGCGTTATGATATGTTTTGCTCGATGAAGATCTGTACTATCGAACGATTGACGGTGTGCTACTCAAGTGTTTGGGAGCCGATCAGGCTACAGTGGCCATCGGAGAAGTGCATGAAGGGATATGTGGCACGCATCAATCGGCCCACAAAATGAAGTGGTTGCTTCGCCGAGCAGGGTATTTCTGGCCAACGATGCTGGAGGATTGTTTCAAGTATTACAAGGGCTGCCAGGATTGTCAGAAGTTTGGCGCCATACAACGAGCATCAGCATCGGCTATGAACCCAATTATTAAGCCGTGGCCGTTCACAGGATGGGGCATTGATATGATCGGCCAGATCAACCCACCCTCAAGCAAAGGACATAAATTTATCCTGGTGGCGACAGATTACTTCACAAAGTGGGTGGAGGCGATTCCCCTCAGGAAAGTGGATTCTAAGGACGCAATCGAGTTTGTCAAAGAATATATCATCTACCGATTTGGCGTTCCACAAACAATAACAACAGACCAGGGATCTATCTTCGTATCGAACGAGTTTGTTCAGTTTGCCGACGTCATGGGGATCAAGCTGCTCAATTCTTTGCCGTACTACATACAAGCCAACGGACAAGCCGAGGCCTCAAACAAGAGTTTGATCAAATTGATTAAAAGAAAGATCTCTGAGTACCCTAAACAGCGGCATAGCCGATTACCCGAATCACTGTGGGCATATCGGATGGCATGCCACGGGTCAATTCAAGTCCCTCCATACAAGCTGGTCTACGGAGATGAGGCAGTACTGCCATGGGAGAGCGTCGTCGGCTCGAGGCGCATTCAGCTACAGGATCAACTCACAGCCGACGATTATTACCACCTGATGGTGGACGAATTGGAAGATTTAGTTTTATCCAGGATGAGGGCCTTGGAAAAAGTCACAAAGGATAAAAAACGAGTAGCCAGACATTATAATAAAAAGGTGGTGCCTAAATCTTTTGAGGAAGGCGAACTCGTTTGAAAATTGATACTGCTGGTCGGATCTAGAGATAACAAATTCGGCAAGTGGTCACCAAATTAGGAAGGGCCTTTCAAGATCCACAAATGCATCTCTAAAGGAGCTTACATTTTAGAAGGGCTGGACGGAGAAGTGTTTGGAAGGGCTCTTAATGGAAAATATCTGAAGAAATACTACCCAAGCGTATGGATCAATTCGTGATTCGGCTCTGGTCGCTTAGCCGATTTACAACAGCCGATGTCTTGCTGCAACAAGGCATCGCCTTTAGGCATTTTTACGCAACATTTTTTTACTAAGTTTTCTACGATTGGCTAATGATTGGCCGACAATGACGGCAACGATGCGCGAACGGCTCGAATTCACAATTTTGTCGACACCGAAGCTATCAACAAAACTTGGGGGGCATATACGTACACGAGCCGATTGCAAAATTGGGCGTCAGGAATTTTTAAGCTTTTAAGCTTCGTAATCGGCAGTCTAAATGAAAGCGTTGGAAGTGATTTGGATCGACGGTCGTAATCCAAGTGTTGACACCGATGGTTGTGTGTGGTCTCGGAATTGGTAACGTGAAGCGATACGGGCGGCTGGGGCTGATTTCAGCATGAGCAATTTAAGACACTACGCGCGGCTGAAGCCGATCTCATCTAACAGCACAGATGCAAAAGATCGACAACTATACTACACATAAGTTAAAGCCGATTACAAGTACGAGCGAATCGATTAAAGTCCAATCCCATTACAAAAGTCTGACAAGCATAGTACAGGAGGCAGTAGCCGATTTCAGAATGTTAACATAGTACAAACTTTGTTTTAAGAAATCGGCTATGGCCGACAACGCCGTTCGCCTGATCTGGTCTATCTCTTCAATAGCCCTGACGTCGTCAGCCCCAGACCCTGGCACCGGCCGGATGCCCTTCACCAGGTCTCGTAAATGTGCCACAGCCGCCTTGATACCTTGGCGTTGAGCTTCGATCTCGGCTAGCAAGCCGGCCATGTACTCCTTGTGGACATCGATCTCGTTCGTGACTTGAACGAGATCGGCAATCAGCTGATCTTGGCGTGCGAGGAGTTGCTCAAGCTTGGTCGCCGGCTCAGTCTTTAGGCGGTCGAAGGCGGCTTTCCGGCTCTCGATGGCGTCCTTGGTCGACTGGAGGGTGGCCGACCGCGTCTGGTTCTCGCGGCGATCGGCTATCTGCTGCCGTGCCCGTTCATATTTAAGTTGGTGGGCTTCCATGAAGGTGGCCGGCACAACGGCGTCGGCTAGAGCTTTCGGCAGCTGGCCTTGAATTTCTTTGAAACGCGCGTGTATCGAACCGCTGTCGACCACCAGCGCATCCAGCGAGGTCTCCAGCCGGTTGCCGATGTCAGCTAGGGTGGCCCTCAGGTCCTCGGCCGGCGTCACCAACGCCTCATCGCTGATTTCGTCAGACTCCTCAAACTCCGACAGGTCAAAATTGAGGAGGTCGGCTATGTTCTGCAGAATAGAGAGATGATCGAAGATATTAAGTTGAGCGAGCCGATCGTCGGATTCGATCGGCTTACCGTTGGCAGGGTCGGAACGGTCGGCTCGGGCGGTTCGCCACTGCAGCCATCGGGGCCTCTTCGTCGACGTCGTTGCTGCCGCCCACGGCAGGCACAACATGCTCGCTGGACGCCTGGGGGGCAGCCGACGGAGATCGTGGGGGCTGCAAAAGAAGAGTTAGCATACGAGTCAGCTAAATTCTACAGATCAAATGGCAAGAGACGATTACCGATGGCATGGGACGTGAAGTGTGGCCGGCCAATTTCTTGACCTAAAAAGGATTGTTCGGTCGATGCAAGTGATATCATCGTGAAGCCGAACTTGGTGAAATAAGGGCTTACTGGCCAATTTTTATTTGGGGGACTTGGGACCGGCGGGACATCGGCGGGCGTTGAAGGACTCGTGGCTTGAGCTCCCGGGTTCGGCCGCCGCTCCAACAGCCGCCAGCACTTCCTCACTGGCGACGGCGTCGAGAAACTGCACGATGGCCAGGTCTAAGGGGGGAAGCTATCGGCTGGCGCTGCCGGCTTCTTCTCTTTCAGTTTCTTGGGGGCAGGCGCGGCCGACGGCTGTAGGAGTGGTGCAGCCCTTTTCTTCTCGGCAATCGGCTTGCGCACCTTCCCTCGCAGCAGCGATGCCAGTTTCGGTGCTCCCCAGCGAATGGCCGACGGAGCGAGGCCGCCCCCATCCAGAACACCTAGACGGTATTCGATGGGGCGCCCGGAGTCGCTCACCGTCGGTTGCTCCGTCTCCGTCTCCTGCAAGACAGAGGGTGAATGTTAATCGGCTACATTGGCCGATGATAAAAGGAGGAAAGTTGTTGAGTCTGAAGCTTACCAAAGGGATTTCTTCGGGCAGGAGCAGGTCGATGTAGTGTGATGACCGCTGGTGAAAGATATGTCGTTTGATTTCGGCCCACCATTGGTCGTAGGCCGCGCTTTTCCTGAGCGACAGGGTCATCACGCTGATCTCGCCGAGGGGAGGGCCAGCTATATTCAGCAGCCGATGCATTATCAAATCTTGGGTTACTACTCCCCTCGTTTCAACCTTATCGGCGTAATAAAAGCCGACGGGTAGCTGCCCAAGACCGAATTGCCTCGCTACCGATACCGGGTAATAAAACTCGTAGCTCTTGGCCACTGATCGGCCCTGATGGATTCCGGTCGGCAAGATGCAGGGGGACAGAGCAGCAATGAACAACTCGCTGCACCTTGGGCTGTTGGCCGAGTTGATGTCTTCCCAGTTGAAATCGACCGCAACTCAAACAATCCCGAGTCCGGTAGAAGTACCGAGCACGGTTCTCGCGAGACAGCCCATCGTAAAGGGCGATGAACCATTCGGCCGCGGCTCGGCCCGATTGCCTTGAGCTCCGCATGAGTAGCTGCGCTTCTCCGTAGCTCATGCATCGATGGTGGTGATCTGGTTGCCATCTTCATCTTCGATCGGCTCCAGCCTTGGGAATACGGCTTCTGTCAGAGGGAGCCAACCGGCCACCTTTTGGGTTTCTTGCACCAGCCAGATCTGAAGGAACCACCAGGGGCCGCCAGTGTTGATTAGGGCGTTGGCGGCTATCTTTGCAGCGGCCTGATGCAGCATTTGGTACAAATAGCTGAGGAGGTACTTCCCCAGCGCGAGCTTGCCCCCGTCGGCCAGAATTTCGGCTACGACCTGCCAGTTGGTAGTCGGCCCGCAGCTCGATCCACAGAATAAAAATTTCTCAAGCCACATCATCAGGAATGCGGCGTGCTCCCTGTGGCCGACGGGTCCATCTTTCATGTTCTGGGCGATGAAGCCGCTCCACCCGCCGATGGCCTTGGTTTTGAACTGGTGCTGCCCCTTTCGGCTCAGGTTGCTGGGGTTGGCCGACGACTCGATGTCCAAACCGGTTTTCATGTACACGTCGGCCAGTGTGATGATCATCGGCCCTTGTCGGAAGATGAAGGCGTTGAAGCTGTCATTCCAGAAATATGTTGCAGCCGACAGAAGCGGCTCATCCTTCTCCATGCTGGCAACGGATAGAGCCAAGCCTTGGGCTATCCCGGCCTCCTCCCATTGAGTGTATTTGGCCGATTGCATCCTTTTGTACCATTCGACCCAGGCGGCGTCAGTGGTCGGCCATGATTTAAATGTCCCGTTCCAGTGGGCGAGGGATGGCTTAGCAGTGTTGAAGGGGATCCTGTTGGTCTCGGTCATAATCACATCGGCTGGATCGGTGTTGCCGATGGGGCCGAGAAAAAACCTCTGTGCTTGTGTCAAGTTGGGGTGAGCACTTGATGTGACAGGTGCTACAGTTCAGGGAGAGAAAAAAGAAAGAGCGCTAATCAGGAATGGCTGAATATTACAGTTTGAAGAAGGAAAAGGTGCTAATCCAAAAAACGTTGGGACGCAAAATGGATCCAAATAAAAAGAGAGTTCTGGATTAAATGGGAGTACCTCAGGGAACTAGGCAATGGCGGCGGCTGGAGCGGCGGCGATGGTCGAGGCGGCGGCTACAGCTGGTGCGGCGGCGGTGGCCGGCGTGACGGAGGCGTTTGACGCGGCGACGGTGGAAGCCATCGGAGTTGCTGGGGGTGAAGATGAGTTCTGATTCGTGGAGCGCGCTGAGGTCTGGCGGAGAGTGCAGGTGAATCGCCGGTGAACCGCCGGAGAAGAGAGAGAAAACAGAGGCTTGTGTGCGAAGGGATTGAGTGCGCTTTGAAGTCGTAAGTGCTTCGGCCAAGGAAAGTGGATATTTAAAGGGCATTTGGGGGGAAGCCGAAGCATTTAGGTCAAGAAAAGAGCGGGAGTTTGAA
The DNA here is from genome assembly GCA_019925245.2 of Oryza australiensis. NCBI lineage: Eukaryota > Viridiplantae > Streptophyta > Magnoliopsida > Poales > Poaceae > Oryza > Oryza australiensis. Next base: position 4,079,795 of record JAIFGZ020000108.1, on the reverse strand, counting down.
CAGGCAAGCAAATCCGTAACACTTCGTATCACGGACTTGGAGGGCATGTGTTAACACTGAAATTTGATAGTTGAATCCCTAAGTCTTTACAAAGGCGAAGCAGAATTGGATCGGCTGGTTTGGTGGAGAGACAGAGGCCGCATCAGCTGAGAAGTGATTGGCTGCGAGGCCAATCGGCTAAGGTTGGATCGGACAAAGGCGGTTGATAGCCGATTCTAGGTCCGGAAGAGATAAAACCATTTCTGGTGCAGCAGTTTGAGGATAAATAGAAGATTCGGTTATTAGTTGCGCGTTAAAAGATATTGCCACCTATGGATAGAGTCCTGTAACGGCAATTGTATCTATAATTTAGGAGTTTGTTTAAACTGTTGATTGTAACGCGGCGTGAGTCCTTCTCGGGATAATGTCGTCTTTTAAATAGTAGTTTAGATAGAGTCTAGGGTGTGTATAGATAATTGTATCTCGGGTATAAATAGGACCCGAGACCCCTTTAAAGATATTCAACACAATCACAATCAATCAAACTTTCGGCGCATCGCCAACCCTTTTCTTCAGACGAGCAATTTGTTTGGCTACGGGCTGCATCGTTTCGATCCCCAAACTCAGGTAAATGCTTGTCATTAGTGGCATGATCTGCTGTTTCTAGTGCTTCCATCATAATGACACATTAGATTCGGGAGTTTGTACCTCACTATTTATCATATAGCGCATATAAATTAGATCAATGTTTAGATCTATCCGGCCATTGGCTAGTTCTGTCAAGAACTTGCGGCCAATAGGGCTAGATCTAAGGGTTGGCTGGTTTTTATGCGGTATCCACCGTCTCGAGAGGTATAAATCGGCTACTACTGATGAGGTTTTTCTTTTTATACTTAATATTAAGTCCTTTATCTGCCCTGATCGGTTCGAACTATTAAGTCGTTTTTAGAATTGTCAATGATCTGTTCGGCTAGATTTATATTGTTTAGAGACAATGTCGGGGTTTTAGCCGGCTTTATCTGCCCTGATATGTTTCTTTTAATATATTTATTATTAGATTTATATTAGGACTACCTCTTATTTTGAGATCGCATTCTTGTCGGACGTTACCAGCCGAAATCGGCCTGCCATCAGCAGCCGACGGCCGATTTCCAAGCTACGTACATTTGGTTCAAGAATGATATCTTTTCATAAGATTCATCGGAGTACTAGCTGATTCATTCTTAGCTTTCCAGTATCGGCTAGGTTATCGACTAATATATTTATTATCCTTTGTTGTATTTAGGTTAAACGGCTGATGTTGTCTCGGTATAGCCGATCCATTCCAGTCACTTGGCTTAAATATAGTTTAGGATAGTATATATATGTTCATGGGTTCCCTCAGCCGATTCAGTGGGGATCTAACCTAACACTTAACGCATATTCCCTTGTTTTTCTTGTTGGCTAACAGATCAAACCAACTGGCACGCCCTGCACAGCACAGGTAGCCGAGAAGGACCTGCACTGGAGTCAAGCAGATCTCCCAGGCCAGCGTGTGAGAGAAATTTCTCATCAACACGCTTCTTAGCACGCCCGGTAGGACTTTCTCTATCGGCTCGACTCGGACGCATAGATTCAGCCGGCAAGATGGTCGACTCCAAGAGCCCCAACGTTTCCCAGGACAACATCGTGCCTGTGAAGATGGAGCAGTTATCGGCTGAACAACAAGCCGATTATAAGAAGATGGTGGAAAAGCTCCAGGCTAACTACTTGCAATCTTTCACCCAAACAAGATCTGGGGTCGTGCACCAAAAATATAAGTTCAACATGAACGACCTTAAGGCATCCTCCTCTGGTGAGACAAAAGGCAAACAGAAGATGGAGGAGCCGACCCAGGAACAGGACGATTCGGCTGTATATTCTCTACAAGACCGGATCGACTCGGCCGTCCATCACGCGTTAGTCAATCAAAGTAGCATCCTGGTCAACACTCTCAATAACATGATCGCTACTGTGGTTGACACCAAGATAGCCGACCAGCTGCAACGGGGCCCAACGTACTTCACAGACGGCCAATTTCCTGGTTACAGGACGTTGATAACACAGAATCGGCCGATCCCACCACTAGCACAACAAGGGCCGTCAGGAGGGGTTCCTCGGTCAGCCAAATCCAGGTGAATCGGCTATAAGGCCAGCAATTACTATGCTGAACCGACAGCAGCCGCTGCCCCAAGATCATATTGCTAACATGTTCAACGACAATCGGTAGTGAGAACCGATTGATCCAGACAGACGGTACAACGCCGGTGGCCGACAGCTGTTTCCGGGACCACCAACGCCACCACCGGTGCATCGACCGCCTCCTGCTGATCATCATTACCAATACCAAGGAGGCCGTCAAGATCATCATTACAGGCCTCAGACACCACCACTGTATCGGCAAGCACCCGCGTCGTATGACCCATACGAGCCGATACAGCAAGACAACCGGACCTGGGCCGATCTGATTGTAGATGTCATGCGCGATCAATTCAGCCTCAAGCCGAAAGACTCAGGGAACATGTATCGGTATCCCTATACAGAGCACTTCGAGCAAATCCCGTTGCCCAACCGATACAAGATCCCAGACTTTTCGAAGTTCTCAGGGCAGGACAACGTTTCAACTTACGAGCATGTTAGCCGATTCTTGGCACAGTGCGGTGAAGCATCGGCTACGGACGCCTTGAGAGTCTGATTGTTACCTCTTTCTCTTTCAGGATCGGCTTTTACTTGGTTCTCCTCATTTCCTTACAACTCAATTCGAAGCTGGGCCGATCTTGAAAAACAATTTCACAGCTACTTTTACTCCAGCAACCATGAGATCAAGTTGTCGGACCTCACCAGCATCAGGCAAAAACACAACGAATCGGTCCAAGAATACATCCAACGCTTTAGAGAGATGACGAACCGATGCTACAGCCTAGTGCTATCGGACGCCCAGCTGGCCGATTTGGCCTTTCATGGTTTGATCGCGCCGATCCGAGAGCGATTCTCTGCGCAGGACTTTGACAGCTTAGCCCACTTGGCGCAGAAGGTGACGGCCCACGAGCAGCGGTTCCAAGACACCAAGAAGGCCGTCAAAAATATAACTCAGGTCGTCGTCGAATCAGACTATGAGTCCGACGACGATGACGCTGAAGTGGCGGCAGCCGAATGGGCCAAGAACAAAAAGGCCATCGTCTGCCAATGGCTGCTGAAGACGGCCAAGGAAGAACGATACGATTTCGACATCACCAATGCCGACAGGATTTTCGACTTGCTTCTCAAGGAGAAGCAGATTCAGTTGCCTGAAAATCACGTGATCCCGTCGGCCGAAGAATTGAAGAAAAAGAAATATTGCAAGTGGCACAACTCCACATCCCACGCCACTAACGACTGCAAAGCCTTCAGACAGCAAATCCAGTCAGCAATTAAGGCCAGAAACTGAAGTTCGCCGATTCAAATCGGTCGATGAAAGTAGACGGCAATGCTTTCCCGGTCAATACGGTCTGAGCCGGCCCCAGACGAGCTGATCGACAGAACAAAATGGCGCACGGCTTAGTTAACACATCGATCGGGGCCAAGGCAGAAGACGAGCAGATGGGATGCCACGCCGCGCCAATTAATATGGTGCGCCCAGTTATCAGACCGGCTGACCGACGGCCGATCCATAAACATAGCCGACACCGTCATCAACACCGACATCGGCAGGAAGAAGCTTACAATGAAGCACCTCGTCAGCGCGAGCCGAATACCCAAAGCCGCCGATACGAGGTAAACCGCAATAGTGCCGATCCGGATTGGCATTGTGATTTTTTTCAGGTACTGCTGGGAGTCCGGCATGAGACTGCCAACACTGGATGATTTCCCAGCATGCAACGATCGCCGCGACGACGAGCACAGGAACTCATCGGCTGCAAGCCCTACCCGGTTCGTCGCCAGAGTCGTTCGGCTAAACCAAAAGCGGCGGTCTGTCCTTGATCGGCTCGGCCCGATCCTCCAAGACTTCTTCGTCGACGAAAACCGTGACGGCAACAACCGCAACGATGAAGAGGCCGACGACGAGGAATCAGCCAACCCCCAATGGTGCCCATCCGATCTCTTCACAAAGACGCAGAAAAAAAGAATTCAACGACTTAAGCGTGAAGGGAGAGAAGACGAAGTTCAGCAAATGATCCACGAACAGCGCCGTCGTCTGGGTAAGATTAAAAGGCGATGGGTTCCCAAATAGAAAACTGCCGCAACCGACGAAGAGTAAGCCGAAATGAGCCCAGCCAATCAAGCCAGGAGGGCAGCCAAAAGAAAAGACAAAATTTCTGCATCGGTCAACATGATGTCCGTACTACCAGCCGAGTTGAGTGCTCCTGAAGCCACTTTGGGAAATCGAAGGCATCGATTGTTTGTCTGGGAAAATCTGGCAAGCCGATTTTCTAAATGTGTCCAATTCCACAATACAGCTGATTGGAGATGACGAGCCGCAGCTGCTGCTTTGAACAAGACATGGTGGAGGGCTCAAGCGTCTTTGGCATGGACACCGCAGACGAAGACGATGGCAAGCTCGGGCAAGGTTTCACGTCGGCCGATGAATTAGAGGAAATTGACATCGGCTCTGGTGACAAGCCGAGGCCGACGTACATTAACAAAAATTTGTCTCCTCATTGTAGATCCCAGCTTATTGAATTGTTAAAAGAATATAAAGATTATTTTGCTTGGGAGTACTTTGAGATGCCCGGCCTCAGCTGATCAATAGTGGTCCATCAGCTGCCGATTAAGGCAGGCTATCGACCGTTCAAACAGCCTCCCAGGAGGTTTAAGGCCGATATGTAAGATACAATTAAAGTCAAAATCACTCGGCTATATGATGCAGGGTTCATTCAGCCTTGCCGATACGTCGAGTGGGTCTCAAACATTGTCCCAGTGCTGAAGAAAAAAAGTAAACTTAGGGTGTACATCGATTTCAGAGATCTAAACAAGGCAACCCCTAAGGACGAATACCCAATGTCGATAGCCTATCTGCTTGTCGATGCTGCTTCAGACCATAAAATTATCAGTTTTATAAACAGCAATACAGGGTACAATCAAATATTTATGACCGTACCTCATCCCTATGTAAGCCATGCCGTGGGGCTGTTCCCGGCAATACAATCAACACGAATACATGGTCTCTACGGAGGTTATACGTTTCCACATAATTGATATTCTCTAGCCTATTCTGATAAGATCTGTGTGGAAGCTGCAACAAGGAAAGCATTTCAAATTGTTCCTCTTTATTATGTCTGTTACTTCCACAAATACTACTAATTTGTACAAATGGAACGAAGAACAACAGGGCCTGCAAACTACAACAGTGCTTTAGCTAGCTACGAGTATAGGACCGGGGCGAGGCCAGCTGAGGATGCTAGAGTCGAGCGGCCACCACGATTACGAGATGCACCGGAGCGAGTGCAGGGACGCCGAGGTGTCCATGGACGCGGCGTCGAACATGCATCTGCGGTCAGTGGCCTCGATGCCGTAGTCCATGAGCGGGCGGCGCTCGAGCTCCTCGTCGTGCCGGCGCGCGCACTCCGGGACCTCCAGTTCCTCCTTGCTCACGTGCTCCCACAGGTACTCGAGCCTGCTCATGTACCTCAGCTTCTCGTATAGCCTGCGAGATCCAAAATTCCAAAGCCCCGGTAAACACCAGCGCCTCGCCCACGAATCGAAGTGCGGCACACGGTGTGATCCGTTGAATGTGCATACCCGGAGCTGAAGAGGAAGCGCCCCAAGGTGGCGAAGAAGAGCCGGGCCTGGAGTCCCGGGTGCAGGAAGTACACCGCGCGCAGCCGCTCCTTGGCCGCGGCCGGCAGCGCCTCGTACGCCGCGCGGATCGCGGCGACGCCGGGGAAGTTGTCGCCGCGGTCCACGAGGGAGTGGACGTACAAGACCACGAACTCCCGCTCCCCGACCTCCGGGAGCACGCGCCTCCGCACGTATCCCCTCAGCGCCTCCTCCGCCCGCCCGCCCAGCGCGCGCGCTGCCGCGACAGAGTAAACACGGTCAGCCGGTCACTTTCCACCGGCAAAAGCATCGCCATCGGAATTGCGGGAACCTGACGAGAGAGGCCAAGCTAGCTTACCGGGAAATACTTGCCGACGATCCTGACGACGGCGCGGCCTCGCTTGTCGCGGCCGTGCAGGGTGATCGCCCGGCTGCGCTCCAGCAGCAGCTCCGCCTCGGCCATCTCGTCGTCCGTCTTGTGGGTCAGATCAACCATGGCAATCGTCAATCGAGCTTATCCAATTCTTGTGGGGGCTTAGCTTAAAGCGAAGGGAGAAGGGGGACATTTTAAATACGGGGGGCGATCCATCCGATCGGAGAGGATTTGACGCAGGACGACTGGATGGTGTGGCGCGGCGCGGGGGCGCTGCGTCTGCTTCCTGGGCCGTTGGGTGGAGCGCGAGCGGTGGCGGACGGGTGGGCGCGTGGACGGGGTTCAGGGGGGAGGCCGGGAGGACGATGCGGGATCTCGGGGGAATATGCTGGGGAATATTTTCGGTGGGGATGGCCGGATGGGCACGGTGGGATGGAATCATGGAGGGGGAGGCGGCCGCGTCGTCATCCGGTGCTGGTTTTGGGTGACCGATTCCTTGGATGGAAAACGGGAACCTCTTCCTGTGGGCAGTGTCAGTGGTGATTGGTTGATTGCCTTTAGTCAGTTATTTGCTGTTGGATAGTGGAGGAGAGCAAGTTTTATAGTGATGGGAATGCTACCTCAAATTGTAAACATGTCATCCGCTTATTAATTAATAGTTTTTTATTTTAAAATATAACCACGTTTGGTCTTCGTGATTTGTTTCAAAATATAACAATTTTTTCATCAATATTTTTTTAAATAAATCACAATCCTTTATCATTCAATTTTTCATCTATTTTTATCTCTCAGCCAATCATAATCTTCTCGTATTTAATTTTACCTATTTTCTTAATACACGTGTTTAACCCTATGAATCTTTATATTCATTGAAGTACTAAGTATATTCATTGAAGTACTAAAACAGATACAACACATCATCTCTAATATACAAACCCTCAATAATTTTCTTTTATTAGTTCATTTTCACATCATATTACATTTTTCGAAAATTGCATGGAGATTGTTTCTTGCATGAGAGGAGTTCATCATCATTCTGGTAACTTCTCTTCTTCACCTCATTATCAAATTTAGAGGCAAAAATCTAGGGGCTTATAACACTTGCTCCTATAAGAATTTGTTACCACCCTCTTAAAGCAGATATAATAGCAGAATATAAATCAGCTATAAGCAACATGTGGAGAAAATAAGAGAAAAAGAGAAAAAAAGAAGTGAGCTACATATTTGTAGCCATTTACAACACAAACTTCAGAACATTAATATGAGAAGTAAGACCATATATTAATGGTGTAGGATTTATTTATAGATAATTGTTGTTTTAGATTGTTAAGAGCATACCTGACAGATTCTCAAAAAGCAATTCTCAAAAAAGCTCATTTAGAGAATTCCTAAAAAATTTAAAGAATGAAATTAATAATTGATATGGCAAATTCTCAAAATTGATTCTCTATTTGTTAACTAACTGGACCCATCAACCGCTAAGATATATCTCTTTTCGGGACGCGGCAGCAGATGGGTGGGTTGGTGGTGCAGGCAACGCAGGCAGCGTAGGGCGCATGCCGCTGCAAGGTGCATGCGGCAGCAGTGAAGTCAGGCGGGCATGCGGCAGCAGTGAAGTCAGGCGACAAGGTGCATGCGGTAGCAATGAAGCCAGGTGATTACCGTACTATGCCAGGTGACAGATGATGCAGTAAAAGCAAGCAACAAGCAAGGTGATTACCGCAGTGCAGACAAGAGCCAGATGTAGGCCTGGCAAATGCAATCGACGACAGTGCGAAATAAAGTTATGGCGAGATGGCATGTGGCGTAGGCGGCGCGGCAAGGACGGCAATTCGACGCGATAGGGACGTCAATTCGGCGCAGGCGGCAGGGACGGCAATGCAGCGCGGCATAGATAGATCGGTTTCTTCCGCAGCACCTCGCGCTAAAATATTCCACGTGGTGGCGGGAGCTATTTTAAAGAACCAGGACTCTATTCTCAGTTTTGAGCATGAGATCTTGATTTTAGAGAACCTTTAATTTTAGATATTTATATGGAGTCTGTTAAAGTCGGTTTTCAAAAAAATTCTCTAAAATAAAAATAAAGATTCATTTAGAAAAATTATTGGACATGCTATAATTAGCTTTAGAGCTAGTAACATCGTCGACCGCCAGCTTCAAAAGACCACGTCAGCAAACGACATTAAAATATATAATAGATAGTACTGTTTTCCACAGTTATCGGTAAAGTTATTTTAATTTCTTCTTCGGAATGGTTACACAGCGGTACTTGTTGATTGGTCCTATCATCGTTGGTCCACAAATTCGCATCGGAGCTACACCTGGTCCTACCGCCAGCTACAAATGGAGCGCCCGTTTTTCGTTTTCCTATCACTCTCTTTACTGTATCTTAGCATAGTTACTACGTGTTAACTTTTGCAGCCCGTTTATATAGGACTATTGTACTGCTCTTGCAACGACGATAAACGTAGTTAATGAGCGGGGCAACCCAAAAATTACAGGACAAAAACCATTAAAAAGTTAATTAGGCTAGTCTCAATAAAAAATTTCATCACACCGTTTTTTACTGTTTTTCAAGATATGGGAGTGTTGATACTCTGAATAAAACAAGATGTTTCATTGCACTATTTCATACACTATAGACTTGTTGTAGCATTTATTTTTTTTCTATTGTGAACAAATATGCTAGATGAAGATGACTTTGTAGCCACTTGTGTACAAATATTGGGTTATTTGGAACCACTGGAAAAGATCCATATTACTACTACATATTCACATATATTGATAATTGTTTGCCATTGAAATAAATTTGCATAAAAATGGAGGGGTTCAAGCAAAAAGTGCACGGCTCACTTATCCAAAAATCTGCAAACATTATCAAAGTTCATGACTGATGTTTTGTACGTATAAATTATTCAAAATGAAATTAGGGAGATGTTTCAATCTCAAGCATATTCCTCAAAAATAGGATAATCTCTCCGAACAAAAATAAATCGTAGTTGAGTTTTTAATCTCGTTTCACCAATAAAACGTTTTTAATCTCTCTCCTTTCATTTCACGCAAAAAGCTGAGTTGGCACTATATTTAATACGCATGACACTCTTTATAAAATTCCATGGCCTTATTTTAAATTTGTCTGAATTTTAAATGATTACGGTACTGTTACCTTTATCATACCCCTCGGACAGACCAATTACATACTTTATTCAAAATATAGCAATAAAATCGTAGCACTAAATATATCTAAACGAGTTGTGTTTTTTTAGTCATTGATATTCACTACTTCCTCTGGTTTTTTATAAGATTATAGTAAAGCTTTTATGACTTTAACTATAAATACTTAATTTTAAAGGACTAAAATTATTTATATATGTGTCTGTCTGTCTTAAAAATATAAATATTTATTTATTTTATTTATTATAATAAAAATTATAGTTAAAGATATATTTAGAAAATTATGTTATTTAAAACATAAAAAATTATGAAACCAAAGAAACAACGATCAGTACTACTGGAACTGCTAATTAGGGTAGCGCAGACGTGTCCAACTTGTGGCCCTCCCACGTGTTCTCATTTTTTTTCCTTTTTTCCATCGCTCCCTCTTTTCTTCCACGCTCAATTACATTTTTTTTCTTCCGTGGGAATTATTTTTTCAATCTCCACTCCATGTCGTAACGAGGCTTTTTTCCCAACTTTATTTCATTTTTATATATAGTGTGTTTCAAATAAATTTAAATTTGAAATACTTAAGTAAACTTTCTGCTTAAAATTTTGAGTTTTTATTCAAATTTTAAAAATTTTCAACTCGAAATTTGTGGTTTTAACTAAAATTTTAAAAACTTTCAAATCAAAATTTGAAATTTCAAGTTAAATTTTAAATACAATCAACTTAAATTTAAAAACTTCCAATTCAAATTTTAAAACATTCTGTAAGAAGAAATGCATATTTCCCTACATGGGTCATGCGTATGTAGAGATTTTACGGGTATGGACCAAACATTCTTCAGCTTCCAAACAAAGCAATCACGGCCTGATACGATATGATGTCCCGATCTTCACGGCGTAGGATCAAACTCTGGATAACTTTGCTGCAAGCAGCGATAACTAGTGCAACTGACGAATAAAACTCGAAGCCAACCACCGTCTTTAACCGGCAACCCTGAATCGAGGATTCGCCCAACCACACTCTCAAGGAACCAACCAACACAGCCTACAATCAATCGAGGAAACCTCGAAGGGAGTAGGAGCACCAATTGGGAGCGGATGAAGCCGCCGCTTCTGTAAATCCCGCTAAGGAAATCACAGGAGCAAAGGGGTAGAGATCACTCTCTAGGGTTTGTTAGCACACAGCTGAACAAAAGGGGTTCTGTATTTCAATTATCAATGGTCTGTGATTACAATGAGTTTAGGGGATATTTATACTAGAACCAGCCCTGCTAGATAGGTGGAAATACGAATTAAACAAAATAACATGCACTATGTGAACGGGCCTCCTCGAGATGCCTTCCTGGAGAGTTTCCGCGTGGCTGTTTGACTTCTGCACAGTCCTCAATGTTTTGGCAATAACTCCATCTTGGAATCTCCAAATGACATGCGGTTTGTTGCGTTAGAAAGTTAACTTGCTAAGCTTTCACACCATGTGCAGCATGTACCACAACATATTTTAGATTGGTACAGTTTATTATATGAAGTTGACCATCACGCTGACTGCTGACTCTCTGACCAGTCTGCACTAAAACTGGTTGGCAGGAAAACCGATGCATCCAAACTAGTTGGCACTTGAAGCATTGGAAACTAGACTCAATAAGCTTTCCAACAAGTCCTCTTGGACCTTCATAGCTTTTGTGGATCAAAAGTTATGGCAGTTTCTTTTTGACGGTTCTGTCCTGCTGGATTGGCTCGAGCTCGGTTCTTCTCTGTAGTCCATCCTTGGTGCATCCTTGGCATCATCTTTGGTGAACCTAAGCATTAGCAACATATACGACTTAGGTAGTATATAATTCTCATTAATATTAAAATGAATTTCACAAAGTAGCACGTGCACCTCTTGTTGTAGCTTCTTAGCTCGACTACGAGTAATTGGTCTGTCAAAGGCGTGAGTGATCGGCAGAGTGGTCGGTGTAGGCTTATCAAAGGTTTGAGTGGTCAGCATACTGGTCGGAGTGGTCGATGTAGGCATATCATTCTCCCCCTCTTGAAAAGGAGTCGTCCTCGACTCTGAGATATCTTGACTTGTGAATGGTGAGAGATCAGCAACATTGAAAGTGGTGCTGCCACCATAACTTGCTGAAAGATCTATCTTGTATGCATTGTCATTGATCTTTGCAAGAACACGAAATGGACCATCTCCTCGTGGCATCAACTTGGATTTGCGCTTATCAGGAAAGCGATCCTTACGCAAGTGAATCCACACCAAGTCCCCTGGTTCAAATAACACTTTCTTCCGATGTTGGTTCACACTTGCAGCCTTGCGTGTTGCCTTGAGTTCAATTGCTTCCTTGGTCTTCTCGTGTATCTTCTTTACATATGCAGCACGCTTAGAGGCTTCCATGTTTGTTCTTTCCTGCATCGGCAAAGGCAACAAATCTATCGGAGCAATTGGTTTGAACCCATAAACAATTTCAAAAGGACACAAATTAGTGGTTGAGTGTACAGCCCTATTATAAGCAAACTCCACATGAGGCAAGCAATCCTCCAAATCCTTCAAGTTCTTTTTCACCATTGTCCGTAGCAGTATTGATAATGTACAATTCACCACTTCAGTTTGCCCATCGGTTTGAGGGTGACAAGTGGTTGAGAACAAAAGCTTGGTCCTAAGTTTTGCCCATAATGTTTTCCAAAAATAGCTCACAAACTTGCGTCACGATCAGACACAATGGTCCTGGGCATTCCATGCAGCCGCACAACTTCTCTGAAAAACAAGTTAGCAACATGTGAAGCATCGTCGGTCTTGTTGCAAGGGATGAAATGAGCCATCTTTGAAAATCTATCGACCAAAACAAAACTAGAATCTTTTCCCCTCTGAGTTCTAGGCAGTCCTAAAACAAAATCCATGCTTATGTCTTCCCAAGGAATATTAGGAGCAGGTAGGGGAGTGTATAAACCATGAAGGTTCAGTTTTGACTTAGCTTTGTGACAGATGATGCATCGCTCCACAAATCTGATGACGTCTCTCCTCATCTTGGGCCAATAGAAATGATCACCGAGCAGTTCGTAAGTTTTATTTTGTCCAAAATGGCCAGTCAATCCTCCTCCATGTGATTCCTGTAACAAAAGCAGTCTAACAGAGGAATTTGGAACACAAAGCTTGTTAGCTCGAAACAAAAACCCATTCATGTATGTGATATTTTTTCCCAACCTTTTCCATCGTTACAATTTTTGTATGGTTCTGAAAATTCAGGATCATTGTCATATATACCTTTCAAACTTTCAAGTCCCAAAACTTTTACCTCGAGTTGATTCAGCAACACATTCTTTCGAGACAATGCATCAGCAACCACATTGTCCTTACCTTTCTTATATTTCACAATGTATGGAAACGTTTCAATGAACTCAACCCATTTGGCATGGCGACGGTTCAGTTTTGATTGTCCTTTCAAGTACTTCAGAGCTTCATGGTCGAAATGGGTAATAAATTCTTTCGACCATAAGTAATGCTGCCAAGTCTCAAGTACACACACCAAAGCATACAATTCTTTATCATACACAGAATAATTTAGTTGAGCACCTCCCAGTTTCTCACTAAAATATGCTATAGGTTTTCCTTGCTGCATTAAAACTCCGCCTATTCCAATCCCACTAGCATCACATTCAACTTCAAAAGTTTTAGTGAAATCGGTAGAACAAGTAATGGTGCTTCATCAATCGTTTCTTTAATTCTTGAAAAGCATTTTCTTGTGAGTTTCCCCATTTAAATTCAATCCCTTTCTTTGTCAATTCATTTAATGGAGCAGCAATGGTACTAAAATCTCTCACAAATCTCCTATAGAAACCAGCAAGGCCATGAAAACTCCTTACCTGACTTACATTTGTAGGAGTTGGCCAATCCTTGATAGCTTTTACCTTGGTCTCATCCACCGTTATCCCTTTTCCTGAAACAATAAAGCCAAGGAACACCACATGGTCGTGCAAAAACTGCACTTGTCAAGATTAGCAAATAATTTCTCCTTTCGGAGCTCATCCAAAACTTGACGAATGTGATTCATATGCTCTTCAAACGACTTGCTTGTAAATCAAGATGTCATCAAAGTAAACAACTACAAATTTTCCAATGAAAGCTCTCAGGACATGGTTCATTAATCTCATAAAAGTGCTAGGAGCATTAGTCAATCCAAAAGGCATAACTAACCATTCATACGCCCAAATTTTGTTTTAAACGCAGTTTTCCATTCATCTCCAGTTTTCATTCTTATTTGATGGTAACCACTTCTCAAATCAATTTTAGTGAATATTGTGGAGCCACTCAATTCATCAAGCATGTCATCTAAGCGTGGAATAGGATGACGATAGCGAGATGATGTTATTTATAGCTCTACGTCAACACACATTCTCCACGATCCATCTTTCTTAGGTACTAAGATCACGGGAACAACACAAGGACTTAAACTTTCTCGAACAAAACCTTTATCAAGAAGTTCTTGCACTTGCCTTTGTATCTCCTTTGTTTCTTCAGGATTGCTTCGGTATGGTGGTCGGTTCGGGAGTGCAGCCCCGGAATGAGATCAATTTGATGCTCAATCCCACGAATTGGAGGTAGTCCAGCTGGTGTCTCCTTTGGAAAAACATCTTCATAGTCCTGCAAAAGATGAGACACAACACTAGGAACAGAGGTGATGTCATTAGGTGAAATTAAAATGTCTTTGTACACAAGTACAAAGTGCACTTGATCTGGGTTGTTCCTCACTTCTCTCATCTCGGATTTTGTGGCTAGCATAACTAAGCGCTCTCCCTCTCCTTTCTTTTTGTCTCTCAAATTTGGCTTGTGGCACTCACTCACCGATTTGTGGATGTCACTCAATTTATTTTGCTCTCCATCTTCTCTACTCACGGGTACAACTTCAGATTTCTTTTGTAAGTGCTCGGCCATGATTTGTTGTGGAGTCATAGGTTTGAGAACAAACTTCCTCCCCTTTTAGCTCGAGGGTGTATTGATTTGTCCTCCCACAGTGCTGAGTATAGCGATCATATTGCCAAGGCCTACCAAGCAGCAAGTGGCACACAGACATGGGGGCCACGTCGCACTCAACGGTGTCAACATATTCGCCAATTTTGAATGGTACTTTTACTCTATACCCAATCTTAATATCTCCCGAATCATTCAACCATTGGACATGATAGGGATGAGGATGTCGCTGCAACTTTAGACCAAGTTTGTCAACCATCTCACGACTAGCAAGATTATGGCATCTTCCGCCATCAATGATCACCTTTACTACCTTATCTTGCACTTTTGCTCTGGTCTGAAAAAGATTATGTCGTTGTCCATTTTCAGCTTCTTTCACTTGGACACTCAAAATTTGAGTCACCACAAGAGCAGCACCTTGCTCAAAATCACACCTAGTATGTTCCTCATCCTCCTGGGCTTCCTCAACATTCTCTTCCTCAACTTCTTTTTCACTAGCTGAATCAAATTCTCCATTGTCATTCACAAGAATCACCCGATTGTTTGGGCACTCTCTAATTACATGCCCACGGCCTCCACACTTGAAACATTGGATACCACTACTCTTGGCTGTAGAACCCACTGAAGTGGAGGTGGATGCCGTTGGTTTAGCACTCATGCTTGGGCCAGCAGTGTTCTTCCCACTAACAGCATTTTGAATATTGGAACGCAAACCTCCGCTTGAACTTTTTGCTGACGAGGGTGCAGCAGCAAACTTGGAGATTGATTTGCTTCCTCCAGAATAATTCCTCGTGCCAAATGACAGGGATTTGCTGCTCTTAGCATCTTGTTGAAGTTGACGTTCAGCTTTGGTTGCTTGATGTACCAAATCAATTAAATGTCGGTATGGCTGAAACTCAACAATACGCTAAATGTTGCGATGCAGACCAGCCATGAAACGTGCAATGGTTTGCTCCTCATCTTCATGCACATTAGCTCGAATCATAGCCTTCTCCATCTCTTTATAATATTCTTCAACAGAGAAATTTCCTTGTCTCGCATTCTGCAGCTTATCAAAGAGATCACGTCGATAGTGCTTGGGCACAAATCGAAGTCTCATTTCTCTCTTCATTTCTTGCCAACTTGCAACAGGACGTTCCCCTTCTTCTTCTCGATCTTGGAGCAGTTGCTCCCACCAAATAAGAGCATATCCATCAAATTCTAGAGATGCCATTGCCAACTTCTTCTGCTCTGAATAATTATGCATGCGAAAGATCTTTTCCACCTTCAACTCCCATGTGAAATAGTCTTCGAGGATCAGACCCTCCATCAAATTTTGGCATGGTAAATTTTAGTTTACCAAACCTCTCCTCCGGGTTGCCTCTCCTATGACGTTGGCGACCAAAGCTGCGCGAGAATGATTATCATCATCCTCATCTTCGATTCTTCATTATCATTCGGCCGACCTCGTCCACTTCCTCTCGCTATGTGCAGCTCTTCGGTTCCCCGACCCCTTCTCCTTCCATCACTACCTTCATCATCTCCACCATGGTTGCTGGCTCCTTCTTGAGGAGGACGACGTCCTCGATCTCATTCATAAGGCCCTAGAAAGCTTGTGTCAATTGATCTTGCTTTTCTTCCATGCTTTCTTGAAGTTCATTAAATTGTGCCATAGTGACACATTCATCGATCTCACCATTGGAATCCATCTTCCTGTCAAATTAGTGAGAACAAAGCAACAAATATATATGGAATAGAAATATATGTGGAATCTCACGACCTCACTGCTCGTACCGACCAAAGCTCTTATGAATTCCTGCGGTTACGAGAGAAACAAATGTGTGGTGGTAACAAGAGTGATGGTTAAGCGAATACAAGACCGGAGATACCAATTACGATGGCTTGTATGTGGAGCTTGGTGGGGATTAATTAAACAAGGCATGCAATCGATCCTTGCTGTTGTAAAGTTAAGTAACAATCCAAACTAGAAGTTCCCTGCCTAGTGCTGACCAAAGGATATGGAATGATGTCAATCGATCAAACACACACGCAAAGAAATTTCAGAGTTGATGCAAACAAGGAATATGATTGGGATGCAAGTGTTGCGATCAAACCCAACCAAAGTTTTGCACCAAACACGGATAGCAGATGGGTTGCACAACTGGTTGTGATAAACTTTCAGCACGTGCATATAAACAAACCGATCTTTCAATAACTTTCTCAACTTTTGTTTTTTTAAACTTTTCTTTCTTCTCCTTTTTTTTGACACACTTTTTTTATATAGAACTAAACACAGGGATCAGCTATAACACTTGCACACTTATGATATAAACAAAGCACAACCGGTAGCAATAACTTGATAGGATCAAAGGTAACGCGAAGGACGATAATGGCTATAGATTTTTTTTAGCAATTTTCAGATATATAAAGAGGCTCAAAGGACACACAAAGGAGATATGATCAGCAACTAAAACAAAGACTCTAATGGACTGAGACCTAACCGAACTCACAAGAATTACAGATTGAACAAAAGGGTTATGGCAAATATTTTTATGGCTTTTTCAGTGGATAGGACAAACAAGAATATATATGTAGCTAAGGGTAAAGAATCCTACCATGGCAACTGAAGCTCTGATACCAGATGATATGATATGATGTCCCGATCTTCACGGCGTAGGATCAAACTCTGGATAACTTTGCTACAAGCAGCGATAACTAGTGCAACCTGATGAATAAAACTCGAAGCCAACCACCGTCTTTAACCGGCAACCTGAATCGAGGATTCGCCCAACCACACTCTCAAGGAACCAACCAACACAGCCTACAATCAATCGAGGAAACCTCGAAGGGAGTAGGAGCACCAATTGGGAGCGGATGAAGCCGCCGCTTCTGTAAATCCCGCGAAGGAAATCACAGGAGCAAAGGGGTAGAGATCACTCTCTAGGGTTTGTTAGCACACAGCTGAACAAAAGGGGTTCTGTATTTCAATTATCAATGGTCTGTGATTACAATGAGTTTAGGGGATATTTATACTAGAACCAGCCCTGCTAGATAGGTGGAAACACGAATTAAACAAAATAACACGCACTATGTGAACGGGCCTCCTCGAGATGCCTTCCTGGAGAGTTTCCGCGTGGCTGTTTGACTTCTGCGCAGTCCTCAATGTTTTGGCAATAACTCCATCTTGGAATCTCCAAATGACATGCGGTTTGTTGCGTTAGAAAGTTAACTTGCTAAGCTTTCACACCATGTGCAGCATGTACTACAACATATTGTAGATTGGTACAGTTTATTATACGAAGTTGACCATCAGGCTGACTGCTGACTCTCTGACCAGTCTGCACTAAAATTGGTCGGCAGGAAAAACGATGCATCCAAACTGGTTGGCATTTGAAGCATTGGAAACTAGACTCAATAAGCTTTCCAACAAGTCCTCTTGGACCTTCATAGCTTTTGGGGATCAAAAGTTATGGCAGTTTCTTTTCGATGGTTCTGTCCTGCTGGATTGGCTCGAGCTCGGTTCTTCTCTGTAGTCCATCCTTGGTGCATCTTTGGCATCATCTTTGGTGAACCTAAGCATTAGCAACATATAAGACTTAGGTAGTATATAATTCTCATTAATATTAAAATGAATTTCACAAAGTAGCACGTGCACCTCTTGTTGTAGCTTCTTAGCTCGACTACGAGTAATTGGTCCGTCAAAGGCGTGAGTGGGTCGGCAGAGTGGTCGGTGTAGGCTTATCAAAGGTTTGAGTGGTCGGCATGCTGGTCGGAGTGGTCGATGTAGGCATATCATGGCCTTTTCCATCAAATATGGAGAGAGATCCAACAACTTTTAGGCCGGGGCCCAAGAACCATGTTCCATCATAAGCCGCCGATTTGTTAGAACTTTCGCTATTTTTAATTTTTTAAAAATATTAGCTTATTTTTTTATTTTGAAGTTGTGCACAATAGACGCCCGCCGCTCTTCGGGAGGACTTTTTTAAAAATCGCCCTTCCAGATGTTTTTAGTGACGTGACAGACGGTCGTTGGACAACCGTTTGTCACGGGCGGCCTTTTTTCACCCAGGCTCCTTGCCATCCTTGGAGATGGCGTTTTTACTGTGTATATAGGAGGCCGCCTGCAAAAGGGGCGGTCGAGGCGGCAAATTTGTAGGCGGCCCCCTTACCTCCCTCCCCAAGGGCGTTTTAACTGTGCATCCAAGGGGCCGCCTGCAAAATGGGCGGCCAGGATGGTGATTTTGCATGCGACCCCCTTACCGCCCTATAGAAGGACGATTTAAGCCCGAGGGGGTATAAAACTCATTCCTCCTCTACCATATTTCACTATATTTGGTGAAAATACATAAAAGTAGAAATTGAGAGTGGTGAGGAGACCATGGAAACTTGATCCGCAGATCTGTAAGAGCAAGGTATCCTCTCTTTCCTCCTGTTTTTTGCGCATCAATTCAGTATGTATAAGTCGTATTTTTTACCGTAAAATGAGCATTACCTAGGATTTAATGCACTGATTTATAGTTGGTTTTTTTTAAACCGTAGGATATCAAGGCGTGAAAAAGGTAGCAAATCAAGGTAACACAAGTAGTTGTTGTGATATTATCCATTAATTATTATGCATCAAATGAGAAACCCTAGGTTCACGGTTTAATGTGCTTGCTTTCTGGTTGATTTGTAGTTATCGTTGGAAGTCCGAAAATGCATTCGACCCATTGTCTTTGCCTAGTGGTGTTCCATTGCTCATGTGCCGATGCGGTGATCTTTGCAAGGTTGCCGAGTCCGATGAAGAGGACACGTATATGCGGAGGTATTGGATGTGTGCCAATTTTGAGTTTGAGCCTACACCTCAGCAGCGCCGCATTAACATGATGGTGAGAAATTGATACCTAATGAATTGTTCCTTCATTCAAAAGCTTGCAATTTGCACCCAATGTTCGTACTCCATCCATGCCTGAATGAATTGTACAGTCGTCTCAGGCTATGTTATCGTTCGACCGATGGAAGTAGGTCTCACCGTATCGATCCACTGTTCGAATTGACATTTCCTTAGATCCTCCTATTTGTACAATTGTGTTAGGAGAGGTAAGTGAATGAAACAAGTGATTATTGGTACCGAAAAAATGGATACTTATGACAAAATCGTTGTTGATAATGTTAGGACATAGGAAACATCTTTGTCCTCGAGTTCTTTGTCTAACGGACCTTATCACCTGACATCGGTCACCACAATGACATTCTGGATGTTCCCGCCATGTGGGTAGTCCCAGCGGATTTACCTGCCATTCCAAAGCTTCTGCAGCAATTCAACGTTCATGCTCAGCCTTTCACAGAAGGTAGTCCAACCTTGTTTCGCTAAGTGGATATGGACGTGTTTCGTCATTTTGTGGGTTCTCTATATCTACCCACTCAATGAAGTTGCACACCCGACGGTATGTCTACGTAAGATGTTACAATGGTGTAGAAACAAGTTAGCATTTCGTGTATTGAGCATTCAAAAGAGAGTAGTCATACCTGATCAATGTTTGGGCATTGTAAGAATCTCCTCCCCTGAGTCTATACATGGAGGGATAACTTAAGTATGCATCCATCCCCACAAGCGCACAACGAACGGTCACACCATGATGGAATCCAACCGGTGAAAGGACGGCTTCGCCAGTCAAAACGCTCAAGAAATAGAGCATTCATTGTATGTAGATGTGTAGGAAATTGAACGATGATACGAAGATCTCGTATTCGGCTAGTCTAATTTATAGTGGAGCAACCAGTGACACTACTGGACTCAACGGGAGTTAATTTATTCACTGGATGTGACAACACGAGCACGCACCAACCTGATTCAATTAATCTAAGAAAGCAGCGCTGAAATGTGATTATGACATCTCGAACCCGCCGAACGTTGATTGCGACCTAACGGACATGGTGCTCACAAGTAGAAAGTTTTTCTTCGTATGCCTGAGTAGGTGGTCGTGAAATGTCGAACGAACGACAGGAAAGACATATAAGTGACTACAGACAATGGCATCATGACATAGACGGAAAAAGTAGTACAAGGATAATAAAGCTATACATGCAAAAGTAAAACAGGTCCGAAAAATATAAAACAAAAAATAAGTTTGTGCAAGCACTCAAAAAGCGAACAACTACTGCCGAGGCCTCTTTTTACCCCTGTCCCTCCTACCCTGGGCCCTAACATGTCCCTGAGAGTACATGAGGCGGTCGGGGGGTACGACACGTCCTGCCCGTACATCCGGTGCTGGTGTGCCCGTTGGCTGCTCCTAGCTTTGCGGTGGTGGTGCTCCGCCAAGCTGTGAGGCGCCAAGACTCTCCTGCTCTTGGTCGTAGTCCAGGTCATCGAAATCATCGCAACCACCTAACCCGCCTGCGTGCGACGAAGAGACGCCTACTCCAAAAATCCTCGCAGAATACCCTGGTGGAGATTTATCATGTTAAATAATATTAATGAGAACTAGTACAATTTTAGTAAGTAAAGAACGACACATGCTCACCTAGATGGTCTTGCGGCTGCATGTATGGAAGAGGGATGGACGCACCGTGCGACGAAGCCCTGGCTCCAACAAAGGCACCTGAAGGCAGCGTAGGACCTACGAGCCATGCATTTTGTCAGAACGTGCACATGTTACCTACAATAAACCCTATGCTACGGAACTAACCTCTTAATGGTGCAACACCGTGGGAAGCCACTGCTGTAGGGGTGCGTGGACATGGTACTGCTAGAACAGTGTTAATGAGAAAATTTTCCATGCACCGGCCTGAGAGATCTGCTTAACTCTAGTGCAGGTCCAAATATATTACTTAAGGTTTGTAGGCGCGCCAGTTGATTTGATCCTGCAATCAACAAGAAACAATAAAAAGCATTAGCATGCAAACGATAGCCGATCGGCTGGTGACCGATGACGTATCGTCTAGTGTTAAGCCGATGCGGTGAACACTGAATCGGCTGGGATAATTAAACCTAATTGATCGACTAAAGATGTTCATAATATACAATCTAGATATCAAAACATGTTTAAACTAAGTGATTGGGATAGATCGGTAGTATACCGAGACAGTATAAATCACTAAATTCTAAAAGTGCTCCAATATGCGGATTATGTATATATTTCAATCATAGCCGATGTCATAGATTTAATATGTATCGGCTAGTACTCCGATACCACTTTATACTAAGATATCTCTACTATCTAAATATACTAAACAAGGATCGATCATATACTAAGATAACTTAACGGATCGATTACAAGCTTAATATATTTAATTATAGAGAGATCTTAATATAAAGGGCAGTTTTAACATATCAAGTAAATATAAAACATACAAGACAATTAAAACAGATAAGATCGACTAAAACTCCGATACTATCTCTAATAATAATCATAAAACAAGATAGATCTGTTATGATTCTAGAGGCGACTTAATATATCAAACCTAACCGATGCAGCATTAAGTACCAAAAGAAGCATAGAATCTATACAAGTCTACGAACACATTTCAAGATGGTAGATATACTATATAATCCAGATTAATATTGAAATCTAAACTTACCGGCTATCATCTAGCGATTAATGCTAGCCGATTAGGGTTTAGACCATAATGTCGATCTAAATTATATAGCATATATGATATTTGTGCAGATTACGAAGACAGGATTAGAGCATCATGACGATGGAAGCACTAATCCCGATAACACAAACCGCTGTGACAAGAATTACCTTTTCGCTGGAGATCTAACGATGCAGCCCAACTAAAAGCAAGAACTCGTCGAAACTATTAAAGGAAAAAGGTGGCGATGCGCCAAGATTGTATTGATTGTGTGATTGATTGATTCTAAATTACATGGTCTCGGGTCATATTTATACCCAATTACAAATAGAGTCCTTGTAGGACACGACTCTTGTCTCTAACTACTATTTAAAATATGATAAATATCTGGGACAGGGTTCCCCCGACGTAATCTACAAGTAAATTATACAAAATATCCTAATTTAAAGATACAATTGCCTTTTCAGGACTTTATCCGTAGATGGCAATATCTTTGAAGCGCTGGAAACCGAATCCAATGATAATCTTCACGCTTTCGCACCGAAATCGGTCATATTTGTTATCCCAATCAGAATCGGCTATGTCAGATATCCGATTCGGTCTCAGCCGATTGACTCCTCAGCCGATTCGAATTCAACCGACGTGCACTCTGTTTCCGAGAATCACGCACTTCAATTTCGCTTCGATTGTAGCTTCAAACCCGGAGATTTGGCTTACCAAATTTGGTCGTTAACATATGCACCCCAAGTCCGCGATATTGATAATGTTGCGGATTTTGTGCGATTCTATCCTCCGATAAAACCTAGAGCATTTCCGTTTCGACCGTTATCGCACCTCTTTAAATAACGCCAAGTGCATCGAAAAAACTCACGCCGTCAATTTTGCGCTCAACACCTTCAGCCAAAAAATCCCCAAAACCTCTCCGGCGATCTCTCTGGAGCTCTCAACAAGTTTGCGGCGATCTTCCCTCCTAGCGACGAGCTTACCTCCCTCAATGGCCTCCTCGTCTGCTCCCTTCGATGCTCCATCGGCCGAGTTCGCTGAGGTAAGTTTCATCGGCTAACCCTTCTTTCTTTTTTATCTGCCGTCGTAGATTCGCGTTCTTGTCTTCTAAGATTCGCTTCTTCTTTCTTATTGTAGTATCTCGCCCATCAAATTACTGTCCCCAATTTGCTCAACAATGAGAGGTACTTTGTAGGGCCTATCGGCAACTTAGATCCTACATAAATCATAAATGCCGAAACAAATAGGATGCCTTATAGGATTTCAAACCCTAGTCCGGTACCCTGGAATGGAACCTTTAAAGCTTGGCCCTCAATAGACAAATCCTGGCCAGCCTGGTATAAGAGGATGGTAGCCAGCAAATAAGCTCACTGGGAAGAAGTAGGAGTGCTTGGCTCTCACAATAGCCGACCAACCCAAGGATGAACCCCTCATGTCAGTTGCTTATTTTTGGAATAATACTTTCAATGCCTTCCTTTTCCAGCAAGGACCCATGACCCCCACCTTGATTGATGTATTCATGATAACTAGCCTAGATATAATGTCATCGGCTGATGATCAAGCTCAACAAACACCATCTTCTCCCCAGCGTCCTGCTCGCCCTCAACCAGTACGCATCTTTCCTTTCTTGAAGTTTTGGCAATTTAAATTTTCTTGAAGTCTCTTTGTTCTTAACCAAAACCCTTTGCTTGCAGCGCAGAAGACTAGCCCATCGGCTACCACACCCTGCTTCACCAGTAAACTCGAAACTCTATATCTTCTCTTTTGGTTGGCTTGCCGATTTCAACTAACACTTGTTTATGTAGCCCCTTCGTTCTGCATCGGCTGCCCCCCATGTATCAAGCGAGCGCACTCCATCGGCTAGGGGTAGCCATCACATCGAAGAAGAAGAACCGACGCCGGCCCCCATAGTTAAGGTAAAAAATCTCCTTAAGAGCAAATCGGCTATTTAATTCCCTTGGTACTTAAACAATCACGAATTATGTCTCGCAGGCTTTAGCCGACATGTTTTCCTTCGACATAAGGGAGTTCATTGGCGAAGAAGAAGAGACCACTAGCCATGCCCAAGCTCCTATAGCTGACGAACTTAAAGAAAAACTTCTGGACATCGCTCGTCGGCTGGACAGCTCAATAGACTACTTGGTCACCGACTGTGGATCGATCAAGGCCAGATTTGAATAAATTGAGAGCCAGCTTCCTGACGACGTGGCTGATATCATATCCTAAGCGGCGCACCTAGACCTGCATCGGCACAAACTGTAAAGAGCATGGCAAAGGATGGCCGCTAGACAGGAAAAGATTGGCCTTGAGGTCATGATCGAGACCAATCGGCAGTGCGTCATTGCTGAAAAAGCCAAGTTAGACGAACTAACTGCTGGGCCATCGGCCATCCAATCCAACATTGATCGGCTGAAGCAACATCAGGCTAAACTTACTGCCGAGTTGGAGAAATGCAATGCTGAGCTGGCTTCTGAAGAGCAAAAACTAGCCGACCTCCCAAAGGCCATTGAGGAACAGAAGGCAAAGCTAACATCTTCAATACAATACTTGGGAGATTTGAGGAAGTCATTGAAATCGGTTCCAGGCACTGACGCAGCCGACGCCAAGACAATAGAGAACATTGAGCAAATCAAGCAAAGGGCGATATCGGCCATCAATGACCTAACCGGCAACTAAGCCAATTTCTGTACCAGAGCTAGTTCTTCTATGACTTCACAACACTTGTAATATTTTCTTTGTAATCGACAAACTTTAATTTCAGATCATGTAATATATTCTGCCGATTTCTGGAATCCGTATTATCCTGAAAAATTTTCAAAGTCCACAATAATTTTGAAGTCCACTTGATTCTGACTTTGTATATGTATATGCACCCCTAAATTTTCAATGCTAACTTCATCATTGACAAAATTATGGCTCGAGGTCAACACACGAAATCGGCCACAATGTATGTGTTAAATCATAACCGATTATTGTAAGGAGTAAATGACTAAGGGCGATATAGCTTATATCGGCCATCATACATCGGCAGCGCACAACCGATTATGATAATAATGAAATGACTAAGGGAGATATAATTTATATCGGCCATCTAAAGGCGATGTAAACACATCGGCTACCATGTATCGGCTCAATACAGCCGAGCCATGAGTTGATCCATATACTGGGATAATATTTCTTCAAATATTTTCCATTCAGAGCTCTTCCAAACACCTCTCCATTCAATCCTTCTAGCATGTAGGCTCCCTTGGAAACATATTTGTGGATCTTGAAGGGCCCTTCCCAGTTAGGTGACCACTTGCCATATTTATTATCTCTTGTACCAATCGGTAAAATTAAATTCCAGACTAACTCACCTTCTGAAAATGATTTGGGCACAACTTTCTTGTTATAATGACGAGCAACCCTTTCTTTGTCTCTGGTCATGTTTCCAAAGCACGCATTCGGGATAAAACCAAGTGTTCCGATTCATCCACCATTAGGTTGTGATAATCATCGGCTGTCAACTCGTCTTGCAATTGAATCCTCCTTGAGCCGATGACACTTTCCCATGGCAGCACAGCTTCATGCCCATATAACAATTTGTAAGGAGGCACTTGGATTGATCCATGACAAGCCATCCGATAAGACCACAATGATTCGATCAATCGGCTGTGCCATTGCTTTGGATATTCAGATATCTTCCTCTTTAATCAAACTTTTGTTAGATGCTTCTGCTTGTCCATTAGCCTGTGCATAATATGGTGAATAATTTAACAACTTAATTCCCATGCTTTCTGCAAACTGGACAAACTCATCTGAGACAAAGATAGATCCCTGATCGGTTGTAGTCGTCTGAGGGACTCCAAATCGGTAAATGATATGTTCTTTGACAAACTCGATTGCATCTCCAGAATCAATTTTTTTCAAGGGGATTGCTTCCACCCACTTTGTAAAATAATCTGTTGCCACCAATATGAACTTCTGTCCTTTACTTGAAGGTGGATTAATCTGGCCGATCATACCAATTCCCCATCCTCTGAACGGCCAAGGCTTGATAATAGGGTTCATAGCTGACTCTAGCGCTCTTTGAATTGCTCCAAATCTTTGACAATCTTGACAACCCTTGTAATATTTGAAACAATCCTCCAGCATCGTTGGCCAAAAATATTCTGCTCTCCGAAGTAACCACTTCATCTTGTGTGTCGATTGATGAGTACCACAGATGCCTTCGTGCACTTCTCCCAATATAACTTTTGCTTGATCGGCACTCAAACATTTGAGTAGCACTCCATCAAACGTCCTACAGTAGAGGTTGTCGTCGAGCAAAACATATCTCAAAGCCTTGTAACACAACTGCCACAAAGCCGATTGGGAAGGATTTTGCAAATAATTAGAAACGTCATACCTCCAGTGATCGGCTGTGATCGTTGCAACCTCAACTCCCACATCTTTGGTCATCGGTTTGTAGCCTGATGCCCCTTGAGCTAAATTGTTTGCCTCAGCATTCTGCTCTCGAGGGATATGTTTGAACATTACTAGCCGAAAACCATCCATCAATTCTCAACACTTTTGGTTGTAGATCATCAATGTGTCGTTCTTGCATTCATATTCTTCTGCTAATTGGCTGATGACCAACAAGGAATTTCCCATGATCTCCACAGCATCGGCTTTGACCTCTTTCAAAAGTTGTAAACCTTTGAGTACTACTTCGTATTCGGCTTGGTTGTTTGTAGCGTAAGGCGCGATAGTATAAGCAAATTCAAAACTCGCCCCCTGGGTGATATGATAACCAAGCCGATGCCACATCCATGAGTGCAGACTGATCCATCAACAAACAACGTTCAAGGCACTATGTCAACTAAGCTGATCGAATCATCTCGGTGTTCGACGATGAAATCGGCTATAGTCTGTCCCTTGACTACCTTGGGTGCCTGATACCTTAGGTCAAATTCTGTCAAGGCAAAAATCCACTTCCCAACTCGCCCTTTCAAAACTGGAGCTGATAGCATGTACTTGACTACATCGGCTTTGCAAATAATGGTGCACTCGTTGGATAACAAATAATGCCTCAACTTTGTGAAGATAAATATAAGCACAAGCACAACTTTTCCACAGGAGAGTACCTTGTTTCTGGATCTAAAAGTCTTCTGCTGAGATAAAATAGTGCTCTTTCCTTGCCTTCAAACTCCTGGATTAAAACTGGGCCGATTGATTTTTCATCGGCTGACAAATACAACTTAAAAGGTACTCCCTTTTGTGGAGGGATCAATACTAGTGGAGAGCTTAAATAACACTTGATGTTGTCCAAAGCTTTCTGCTCCTCTACTCCCCAAGTAAACTCTTGATCGGCTTTTAGCCTTAGCAAAGGCGTGAACGGCTTCATCTTCTTAGATAAATTAGCAATGAAATGTCTAATGAAATTTACCTTGCCGATCAGAGATATAGCTACTTCTTGTCCTATGGAGGTTGAATAGTCTTGATTGCATTAACACTTTTTTGTGTCACCTCAATCCCTCTTTCATGAACAAGAAAATCAAGAAATTGCCTAGCCGATACACCGAAAGCACATTTGGTAGGATTCATCTTCAAGCCATATTTCCTTGTTCTTTCCAATACTTCTTTCGATTTGACAACCACATCATCAATATAGATTTCCACTAAGAAGCCGATTAAATCGTGAAAAATATAGTTCATGGCTCTCTGATAAGTAGCCCCAGCATTTTTTAAGCCGAATGTCATGACAACCCATTCATATAGACTGATTGCACCAGGACACCTAAAAGCAGTCTTATGAATGTTTTCTTCAGCCACAAAAATTTGATTATATACAGCATTGCCATTCATAAATCTTATGATTTTATGGCCTGAAGCAGCATCGACCAGTAAATCGGCAATCGACATGGGGTACTCGTCCTTGGGGGTGGCTTTGTTCAAGTCAAGGAAATCGATGCACACCCTAAGCTTGCCGTTCTTCTCGATTACTGGGACTATGTTTGACACCCACTTGACGTATCAGCATGGCCGAATAAAACCAGCATCAAACAGCCAAGTAATTTCGGCCTTAATCGCATCATACATATCGGCTTTAAACCTCCTGGGAGGCTGTTTGTATTGCCAATATCCTGGTTTAATAGGAAGTCGATGTTCCACAATCGATCGGCTAAGACATGGCATCTCAAAATACTCCCAAGCAAAATAATCTTTATATACCTTTAATAAATCAATCAACTTGGTTCTAATATGAGGAGACAAGTTTTTACTAATGTATGTCGGCCTATGTCTATCTCCTGGACCTATATCAACTTCTTCGAGCTCGTCGGCCGACATAAAACCTTGCCCTAGCTTGCCATCGATATCGTCCACGGTGTCCTTGGTGTAGAAGCTTGAGCCCTCCACGGCACCCTCAAAGTAATAATTGAGGCTCTTCATCTCCAATTGGATGTATAGTAGAATCGGACATCTAGAAAATCAGCCTCCCAAACTTTGTCGGACAAGCAATCGATGTCGTCAATCTCCCAAAGTGTTAAATCGACACCGACTACGTTTACTGACCTGTCGGCTGGAACGATTTCAATCTTGTTGCCTTGCCATTGGATCAAGCTTTGGTGCATCGTGGAAGGGATGCAGCAATTGGCGTGCATCCAATCCCTCCCCAGCAGCAGGCTATATGACCCCTTCCCATCGATGACAAAAAAAGGTGGTAGGCACTGTCTTACTGCCGACGGTCAGCTCAACGTTAAGACCCCCTTTGGTCTCAGATGGGTTCCCACCAAAATCCTTGAGGACCATGTTTGTCTTTATGAGATCGTCGACGCCCTTGCCCAGCTTTCTAAAAGTGGCATAGGGCATCAAATTTACGGCGCCCCCCGGCAACCAGCATTTTTGACATTGGCCTTCCATTGACAAATCCTTTGATGTAAAGAGGTTTGAGATGCCGATGTTCTGTCCCTTCTGGCTTTTCAAAGATCGCTTGCTCTGGGGACAATACAAGCTTAGCCGATGATTCCTCTATGATGTCTACATTGGCTTGGGCCGCTTCAAATTCGGCTGGTAACACAAAAACCATATTAACTGATGCAGCAGCCACAGCCTTTCCCTTGGCCTTTCTTTTTGCCTGGTCGGCTTGGTCTTCATCGGCCAGCATAATCTTGTCCTTCACGCGCCATTGTTTTCTTGGGCGCTCTTGTTCCTTCCTCTTTTTTAGACGATAGTCCATTTCAGCTTGAACCTCTTGCAGTTAACCCTCGCTCTTCAACCGTTGCACCTTTCACTTCTGGGTCTTCGTAAAATTGTCAGAGGGGCACCATTGTGGGTTGGCAACCTGTTCTTCGTCATCCTCGAACTCCTCCTAAAAGAAATCTTCGTGGATTGGGCCCAGCCTTTGATGCACACAGGACGTTTCCTCTGGCTCAGCCGATTCTTATTGGGCGGCAATCGGCTGGAGCTCTTAGCATGCTCATCTCCATAACCACCGCATACTGGACAGTCTTGGAGTGATGGCAGTCTCATCCCCTGATTCCTGCAAAACCTGAAGAACTCATAGCTCCAATGGGGATCGAAGCCATCATTTTGTCGATAGTAGACCTCTTCCTGCTGATCATGTTTTCTTGGATGCACTTTGTAGACTCGCCCGTCTCTCTTTCTTCATGCTCCTTCATGAACTTGACCATGTTGTCCATCTCTCTGGGGTGGTGATCGGTTTTTCGGCGGCTGGCATAAACCATGTTAACAGGGAAAGGATTCCCATCAATCTTCATCGGCTTTTTTGGATCTTCAAATTTGATTTTCCCAGCCTCTATAGCCGATTGGATTTGCTGGTGAAACACCTTACAATCATTGGTACTATGGGAACCGGTGTTGTGCCATTTGCAATATTTTTTATTCTACAACTCCTGAGACGATGTGATGACGTGATTGGCCAGAAGTTGGATCTGTTTTTCCCGAAGCAGCAGATTGAATATTTTATCGGCTTTGGTTATGTTGAAATCGTATTTCTTCTCCTTAGCCGAATTCTTCACTCGTTGACAAGTTATTACCTTCTTGTTTCTAGCCCATTCGGCTACTGCCACTTCGGTTTCACTATCAGTCAAAACAGAGTCAGAGGCATAGGCAACGTGGCTAACCTTTTTAAAAGCCTTCTTAGCCTCCTGGAAACATTGCTCATGGGCAGTGATCTTCTGTGCGAAGTGTGCCATGCTTTTAAAATCTTGAGCCAAAAATCTCTCCCTGATGGGTGTTAGCAAACCATGGAAGGCAAGATCGGCTAGCTGGGAATCGGATAGCACCAGACTGTAGCATCGATTTCTCATGTCTCTGAACCTTTGAATATAGTCTTGGACTGACTCGTCGTGCTTTTGCCTGATGCTGGTTAGGTCGAACAGCTTCATCTCATGGATGCCAGTGTAGAAGTACCGATGAAACTGCTTCTCCAAATCGGCCCAACTCTGTACAGAATTGTATGGGAGCGAAGAAAACCAAGTAAAAGCCGATCCAGAAAGTGAGAGGGGAAAAAGCCTAACCCTCAGGGCGTCTATAGCCAATGCCTCTCCGCACTGGGCTAAAAATCGACTAACATGCTCATAGGTAGAAACATTGTCCTGCCCTGAGAACTTGGAAAAATCTGGCACCTTGTATTGGTTAGGCAATGGAACCCTTTCAAAGTGCTCAGGATAATGATACCGATACATGTTGCCTGTGTCCTTGGGTTTGAGGCCGAATTGCTCTCTCATCACATTGGTTATCAAGTCCACCCTAGGCTTGTTTTGTTGAGGCATCTCGTGTGCTTGTTGCTGCACCAGCTCGTATTGATCAAACTGGAATGCTCCTTGTCGATGCTGCACCCGAGGCGAATGAGGCTGATAGTGTTGATTAAAGTTGCCACCTGGATAATGCTGGGGAGATTGGTGCACTATGGGAGGCTGTTGATCCTAAAGAGGTTGCGAGCTGATAGGATGTTGAGGGAAGCTTGATGGATAGGATCCTATCGGCACCTTGGGCAGAACAGGTGGCTGTTCTGCACTGAACATGGCCACAATCTGTTCTGGGGACATCTGCGGGATCTCATGGCCCGCATGCTGAGCTTGTGGCCTTATCAAGACCCTCGGTTGGAAGTCGGTTGGCTTTGATGCCGATGGTGGCACAAACGGCTTGAGGGGAACCGATCCTGGCGCGATCGCCTGTTTTGGAGGAAATCCTAAAGTAGTCGGCAACCCATATGTTGCCAAGGCCCTGTACTGAGGAAATTTACCCTCAGGGAGGAATACTGGTCCCCTGGCTTGCTGTTCGGCTATCCTAGAGTCAACAACTGTACTAATCATGTTGTTGAGGGTGTTGACCAGTATCTCATATTGGTTGATCAAAGCATGATGAACCGCATAATCGATCCTATCTTGGAGATTGATCAGCTCTGGCCCATCCTCCTACATGATTTCTTGAGGCTTTTTGCCCTTGCCAGAGCTAGGTTCGGGCTCGTCATTGGCTGGTGTTAACACCTAAAATTGGTAATTGAGTCCCTAAGTCCTGGCAAGGGTGAAGCAGAATCGGATCGGTTGGTTTGACAGAGAAACAGAGGCCGCATCGGCTGAGAAGCGATCGGCTGCGAGGCCAGTCGGCTAAGGTGGAATCAGACAAAAACGGCCGATAGCCGATTCTAGGTTCAGAGAGGATAAAATCGTTTTTGGTGCAGATGTTTGAAGATAAATAGAAGATTCGATTATCAGTTTGTGCGTTAAAAGATATTGCCAACTATGGATAGAGTCCTGTAACGGCAATTGTATCTGTAAATTAGGAGTTTGTTTAAACTGTTTACTATAATGCGGCGTGGGTCCTTCCCAGGATATCGTCGTATTTTAAATAGTAGTTTAGATAGAGTCTAGGGTCTTTACAGATAATGTTATCTTGGGTATAAATAGGACCCGAGACCCCCTGTAAAGACATTCAACATTCAATCAATCAAACAACCTTCGGCGCATCGCCAAACCTTTTCTTCAGACGACCAATTGATTTGGCTACGGGCTGCATCGTTTCGATCCCCAAATTCAGGTAAATGCTTGTCATTAGTGGTATGTTCTGCTGATTCTAGTGCTTCCATCGTAATGACACATTAGATTCAGGTGTTTATACTGTGCTATTTACCATATATCGCATATAGACTGGAGAATTGTTTAGATCTATCCTGTCATCGGCCAGTTCTATCGAGAACACACAGCCGATAGGGCTAGATCTAAAGGTTGGACTAGTTTATATGCGGTATCCACCATCTCGAGAGGTATAAATCAGCTGCAACAGATCAGGTTGTTCTTTTTATACTTAATGTTGCATCAACGTTGAACTATTAAGTCGTTTTTAGAACTTCTAATGATCTGTTCGGTTAGATTTATATGTTTAGAGACAGTGCCGGGGTTTCAGCCGGCCTTATCTGCCTTAATATATTTCTTTTAGTGTATTTATTATTAGATTTATGTTAGGACTGCCTCTTATATTAATATCTCGTTCTTGTCGGACATCATCAACCGAAATCGGCCTGCTAGCAACAGCCGATGGCCGATTTCCTAGGCTAAGCATCTGGTTCAAGAACGATATCTTATCATAAGAATCATCGGAGTACTAGCCGATCCATAGTTAGCTTTCCAATATCGGGTATCAATACATATATTTATTATCCTTTACTGTATTTGGGTTAAGCGGCTGATGTTGTCTCGGTATAGCCGATCCATTCCAGTCACTTGATTTAAATATATTTTGGGATAGCATATATATGCTCATGGATTCCCTCAGCCGATCCAGTGGGGATCTAACCTAACACTTAACGCATATTTCTTGTTTTTCTTGTTGGTTAAGATCAAACCAACTGGCACGCCCTATACTGCACAGGCAGCCAAGAAGGACCTGCACTGGAGTTAAGCAGATCTCCCAGGCCAGCGCGTGAGAGAAATTTCTCATCAACACGCTTCTTGGCACGCCCAGTGGGACTTTCTCTGTCGGCTAGTCTAGGACGCATCGACTCAGCCGGCAAGATGGTCGACTCCAAGAGCCCCAATGTTTCTCAGCACAACATCGTGGCTGTGAAGATGGAGCAGTTATCGGCCGAGCAGCAAGCCGATTACAAGAAGATGGTGGAAGAGCTCCAGGCCTACTACTTACAATCTTTCACCCAAACAAGATCCGGGACCGTGCATCAAAAGTATAAATTCAGCATGGATGAGCTCAAGGCATCCTCCTCCGGTGGGTCAAAGGGCAAACAGAAGGTGGAGGAGCCGATTCAGGGACAAGACGATTCGGCCCCGCATACTTTGCAAGACCGAATTGATTCGGCCGTTCACCAAGTGCTGGTCAACCAAAGTAGCATCCTGGTCGACACTCTCAACAACATGATCGCTACTGTGGTCGACGCCAAGATAGCCGACCAGCTGCAACGGGGGCCGACGTACTTCCCAGACGACCAGTTTCCTGGTTACAAGACGTTGGTCACCCAGAATCGACCGATCCCACCACCAACATAACCAGGGCCGCTAGGAGGGGTCCTCGGTCAGCCGAATCCAACTGAATCGGCTACAAGGCCAGAGATTACCATGCTGAACCGATAGCAACCGCTGCCTCAGGATCAGATCACTAACATGTTCAATGACAATCGGCAGTCAGAGCCGATTGCCCGGATTGACCTGGACATACGGTACAACGCTGGTGGCCGACAGCTGTTCCTGGGACCACCAACGGCATCATCGACACATCGGTCGCCTCCCGCTGATAATCCACCCCACTACCAGTATCAAGGAGGCCGCCAAGATCATCACTATAGGCCTCAGACGCCACCACCGCTGTATCGGCAAGCACCCGCGCCATATGACCCATATGTGCCGATACAGCAGGACAACCGAACTTGGGTCGATTTGATTGCAGATGTCATGCGCGATCAATTCAGCCTCAAGCCAAAGGACTCAGGGAACATGTATCGGTATCCCTATCCAGAACATTTCAAGCGAATCCCGTTGCCTAACTGATACAAGATCCCAGATTTTTCTATGTTCTCAGGGCAAGACAACGTATCAACCTATGAGCATATTAGCCGATTCTTGGCACAGTGCGGCGAAGCATCGGCTACAGACGCCTTGAGAGTCCGGTTGTTCCCTCTGTCTCTTTCAGGATCGGCTTTTACTTGGTTCTCCTCATTGCCTTACAGCTCAATCCAGAGCTGGGCCGATCTCAAAAAGCAATTTCACAGCTACTTTTACTCCGGCAACCATGAAATAAAGTTGTCGGACCTTACCAGTATCAGGCAAAAGCACAACGAATCGGTTCAAGAATACATCCAACGCTTTAGAGAGATGAGGAACCGATGTTACATCCTGGTGCTATCAGACGCCCAGTTCACCGATTTGGCCTTTCACGGCTTGATCGTGCCGATTCGAGAGCGGTTCTCTACGCAGGACTTGGACAGCTTAGCCTACTTGGTGTAGAAGGTGACGGCCCACGAGCAGGCGATTCCAAGACACCGGGAAGGCCGTCAAAAACATAACTCAAGTCATCGTTGAATCGGACTATGACTCCGACGATGATGACGCAGAAGTGGCAGCAGCCGAATGGGCCAAGAACAAAAAGACCATCGTCTACCAATGGCTGCTGAAGACGGCCAAAGAAGAGAGATATGACTTCGACATCACTAAAGCCAATAGGATTTTTGATTTGTTGCTCAAGGAGAAACAGATCCAGCTCCCTGAAAACCACATGATCCCATCAGCCGGAGAACTGAAGAAGAAGAAATATTGCAAGTGGCACAACTCCACATCCCATGCCACTAACGATTGCAAAGTCTTCAAGCAGCAAATCCAGTCGGCAATTGAGGCCGGGAAATTGAAGTTTGCTGATTCAAATCGGCCGATGAAGGTAGACGGTAACCCTTTCCCGGTCAACACAGTTCAAGCCGGCCCCAGACGAGCCGATCGACAAAACAGAATGGTGCACGGCTTAGTCGACGCATCAATCGGGGCCAGGACAGAAGGCGAGCCGACTGGACATCACGCCGCGCCAATCAACATGGTGCGCCCTGTCATCAGATCGGCTGACCGATGGCCGATCTATGAAGACAGCCGACGCCGTCCTCAGCACCGCTCTCGGCGGGAAGAAGGTCACGATGAAGCACCTCATTGGCGCGAACCAGAAACGCAGAGCAGCCGGTACGAGGCAACCCACAGCAGTGCCGATCCACATTGGCATTGTGATTTTTTTCAGGTACTACTGGGAATTCGGCATGAGGCTGCCGATATTAGACGACTGCCTGGCGTGCAATGATCGCCGCGACGAGCACAGGAGCTCATCAGCTGCAAGCCCAGCCCGATTCATCCCTAGAGCCGTTCAGCTAAACCAGAGGCGGCGATCCGTACATGATCGGCTCGGCCCGAGCCATCAAGACTTCGTCGATGAAAACCGCAACGACAACGACCGTGACGACGAAGAGGCCGACGACGAGGAATCGGCCAATCCCCAATGGTGCCCATCCAATCTCTTCACAAAGACGCAGAAAAGAAGAATTCAACGACTCAAGCGTGAAGGGAGAGAAGATGAAGTTCGGCAAATGATCCAAGAACAGCGCCGTCGGCAGGGCAAGATCAAAAGGCGATGGGTTCCCAAAGAGAAAATCGCCACAGCCGACGAGGAGCAAGCCAAGGAGAGTCCAGCCGATCAAGCCGGGGAGCGGCCAAAGGGAAAGGCAAAGTTTCGCATCGGTCAACAAGGTGTTCATCGCCGGCCCGGGTCGGTGCTCTGAAGCCGATGTAGACCGTCGAGGACGACCTAGTGAAACTAGCAATCTCACCGGACCAAGCTATTTTCGACAAACCCGAGGGGACCGAAAATCGGCACTTGAAGTCGTTGTACGTTAAAGGATTCGTCAACGGCAAGCCGATGTCTAAGATGCTAGTTGATGGGGGAGTTGCAGTCAACCTCATGCCCTATGCAACATTTAGAAAACTAGGCAAAGGAGCCGAAGACCTGATAAAGACCAACATGGTGCTCAAAGACTTCGGCGGCAACCCATCAGAAACCAAGGGCGTCCTGAACGTCGAACTGACCATCGGCAATAAGACCGTGCCCACAACATTCTTCGTCATAGACGGGAAGGGGTCTTACAGCCTGCTGCTCGGAAGGGACTGGATATACGCTAGTTGTTACGTTTCTTCTACAATGCATCAGAGCCTGATCCAATGGGACGGCGACAAGATTGAGATCATACCAGCCGACAGGTCAGTTAGCGTCGTCAGTGCCGATTTGCCACATTGGGAAATCGAAGGCATCGATTGTTTGTCCGGGAAAATCTGGCAAGCCGATTTTCTAAATGTGTCCAATTCCACAATATAGCCGATTGGAGATGACGAGCCGCAGCTGCTGCTTTGAACAAGACATGGTGGAGGGCTCAGGCGTCTTCGGCATGGACACAGTAGACGAAGACGATGGCAAGCTCGAGCAAGGTTTCATGTCGGCTGACGAATTAGAAGGAATTGACATCGGCTCTGGTGACAAGCCGAGGCCGACGTATATTAGCAAAAATATGTCTCCTCATTATAGATCCCAGCTTATTGATTTGTTAAAAGAATATAAAGATTATTTTGCTTGGGAGTACTTTGAGATGCACGGCCTTAGCCGATCAATAGTGGTCCATCAACTGCCGATTAAGGCATGTTATCGGCCGTTCAAACAGCCTCCCAGGAGATTTAAGGCCGATATGTATGTATGATGCAATCAAAGTCGAAATCACTCGGCTATACGATGCGGGATTCATTCGGCCTTGCCGATACGCCGAGTGGGTCTCAAACATTGTCCCAGTGTTGAAGAAAAACGATAAACTTAGGGTATGCATCGATTTCAGGGATCTAAACAAGGCCACCCCTAAGGATACCCAATGCCAATAGCCAATTTGCTCGTCGATGCTGCTTCAAGCCACAAAATTATTAATTTCATGGACGACAATGCAGGTTATAATCAGATATTTATGGCCGACGAAGACATCCACAAGACCGCTTTTCGGTGCCCCGACGCAATCAGCTTGTACGAGTGGGTGGTAATGACGTTCGACCTGAAGAATGCTGGGGCAACATATCAATGGGCCATGAACTACATTTTTCATGACATGATCGGCTCACTAGTAGAGATCTACATTGATGATGTGGTTGTCAAGTCCAGGGAGATAGAGGGCCATATAGCCGATCTGAGACAAGTGTTAGAGTGAACGAGGAAATATGGCCTGAAGATGAATCCACTCAAGTACGCGTTCGGCGTATCGGCTGGGCAGTTCCTGGGATTTCTTGTTCATGAAAGAGGAATTGAGGTTACACCAAGGAGCATAAATGCTATCAAGACAATTCAGCCTCCGAAGGACAAGAAGCAACTCCAGTCTTTGATTGGCAAAATCAATTTCATCAGGCGATTCATAGCCAATCTCTTAGAAAAGATGGAGCCGTTCACACCACTGCTTCGGCTGAAAGCCGATCAAGCATTCACATGGGGGCAGAGCAACAAAAGGCTTTGGACAACATCAAGGATTATCTGAGTTCCCCTCCAGTCCTAATGCCTTCACAAAAAGAGATATCGTTTAAGTTGTACCTATCAGTTGATGACAAGTCAATCAGCTCCATTTTAATCCAAGAAGTTGAGGGCAAAGAAAAAGCCATCTTCTATCTCAGCCGACGATTACTAGACGCTGAAACAAGGTATTCGCCTGTGGAGAAGCTATGTCTATGCCTCTATTTTTCATGTACAAAGTTAAGGCATTATCTGCTATCCAAGGAGTGCACAATAATCTACAAAGCCGATATAGTTAAGTACATGCTATCAGCTCCAGTATTGAAAGGAAGAATTGGGAAGTGAATTTTTGCGCTAACGGAGTTTGATTTGAGGTATCAAGCACCCAGGACAGTCAAAGGACAAGCTATAGCCAATTTTATTGTGAAGCATAGAAATGACTCGATCGGCTCAGTGGAAATTATGCCTTGGACTTTGACATTTGATGGCTCGGTTTGCACCAACGGCTGCGGCATCAGCTTAGTCATTATTTCACCCAGGGGGGCAAGTTTCAAATTTGCTTTCGCTATCAACCCCCACGCTACAAACAACCAAGCCGAATACGAAGCCGTCCTTAAAGGATTACATCTACTCAAGGAAGTTGAAGCCGACGCCATCGAAATAATGAGAGATTCATTGTTGGTCATCAGCCAATTATCAGGAGAATACGAATGCAGAAACGATGCGTTGATGGTCTATTATCAGCAATGCCGGGAATTAATGGACGGTTTTTGGCTAGTTAGTTTAAAACATATCTCCAGAGAGCAGAACACAGAAGCCAATGATTTCGCTCAAGGGGCATCAGGCTATTGGCCGATGTTGAAAGAGATCGACATAGAGGTAGCCGCCATTACAGCCGATGATTGGAGGTTTGAAGTTTACAGCTATCTCAAAAACCCCTCTCAATCGGCTACAAAGAAATTACGATACAAGGCATTAAAATATGTTTTGCTCGATGAAGATCTGTACTATCGGACGATTGATGGTGTGCTACTCAATTGTTTGGGAGCCGATCAGGCCAAAGTGGCCATCGGAGAAGTGCATGAAGGGATCTGTGGCACACATCAATCGGCCCACGAAATGAAGTGGCTGCTTCGTTGAGCAGGATATTTCTGGCCGACAATGCTGGAGGATTGTTTCAAGTATTACAAGAGTTGCCAGGATTGTCAGAAATTTGGCACCATACAATGAGCACCAGTGTCGGCTATGAACCCAATTATTAAGCCTTGACCGTTCAGAGGATGGGGCATTGATATGATCGGCCAGATCAATCGACCCTCAAGCAAAGGACATAAGTTTAGTCATAACCTTCATCTTAAGGTACTTTTAGACATAAGTGATTTATACTATCTCGATACGCTACCGATCTATCCCAATCACTTGGTTTAAACGTATTTTTAGACTTAAATTATATATTATAGATATCTACAGCCGATCAATTAGATTTAATATCCCTTGGCCGATTCAGTGCATATTGCATCGGCTCAATATCGAACGATACATCATCGGCCACTAGTCGATCGGCTATCGTTTACGAACTAACTATGTTTTCTTTCTTTGTTTCTTGTTGATTGTAGGATCAAACCAACTGGCACGCCCTACGAACCTCAAAAGCAAGATTTGTACCTGCAGTAGAGTAAAGCAAATCTCTTAGGTCAGTGCGTGATATTTTACAGTCAACACGAGGACGATCACGAGACGCTGG
This sequence comes from Oryza australiensis, assembly GCA_019925245.2. Taxonomy (NCBI): domain Eukaryota; kingdom Viridiplantae; phylum Streptophyta; class Magnoliopsida; order Poales; family Poaceae; genus Oryza; species Oryza australiensis. The sequence goes on along the minus strand of JAIFGZ020000108.1, from coordinate 4,040,789 downwards.
CGACAAACGGCAAACCAAGCGGAGACTGGCAAAGGAGACGACGTCATGATGCCGGGGAAGGAGACAACAACGTCAGATGGTACACCGGCATGGCGGCAGGGGCTGCCAGAGGTGGAGAACAACAACGTTCTTCACCGTTGCTGACTGGGGCGCGCTACCGGTGGACTTCGGCCAAAAACGGAGGGGTGGCCGAGGAAGTAGACGACGTCATGATGTCGGTAAAGAATACGACGATGTCGGGTAGCACTTCGGCAAGGCGGCGGGGCTGCCAGTGGTGCGGCGAGGCGAGGAGAGGCACCATGACGGCGAGGTTTCGACGGGTTTCGGGTGAAACGGGGCTTGGCCGAGGAAGGGAAGGGCTACGACGCCGAGGATGGTGTTTCCAAGGTTTTGCGCGACTCCGGTTGACTGGGAAGGGTGGCCAGAGGTGCAACGGCGGCGTCGCATAGCGCGGGAGGAGTGGCGCGGCGACCGGAGGAGAGGGAGAGAGATTCGCGGCGTGGGAGAGTGAGGAGGGGCTGGGGGCATCCTTTTATAGGCTGAGGGGAGGGAGAGGGCGCCGGGGAGAGGAGGAGAGTGGCCAGGGAGAGAGAGGGTCGTCGGCCATGGTGGAGCTCGCCATTGATGAACGAAATTAAAATTCACCACGAATTGATGCGGGATTGGGTGAAAAATCATGAGAGAATTGACGAGAAAGAGGAGAGGAACCGATTTTCGCAAGTTAATTGGAGGAAAAACGAATGGGGAGGCGGATTGGGGTGGCCGGCGACGGTAGGGTTTGCACGGGAGAGAGAAACGGCGCCACTCAACTGGAGGAAGACAACGATGCGTTGGCTGGGGACGGTGTGGGCTGGCTGGGCCGTGCGCAAGGGGAGGGGGACGTTGGGTCGATGGCTGGGCTAAGGGGATGGGGGCAACTGCTGGGCCAAGGGGGAGCTGCTGGCCCAAGGAGGGGGAATGGCTGGGCCAAGGGGAGATGCAGGGGTCGGCTGGGCCTGAGGAGAGGGAGGGAGAGATGGGCTGGCGGCCCAGGAGGAGGGAGGAATGATTTAATTTGTTTTTCTTTTATTTTAATTGCATAGATGATCTTTCTATTATTTAAATTATTTTTGGAGCTTTGAAATTTCACGAAAAATTTCAAAGAATACTTTAGGGAATGGAGAATATTTTAAAAATATTTCCAGCCATTATTTTTAAAGAAAATTGTTATTTCCTTATTAATTTTACTTGATTAATATGCTTTTAATTTTACCTAATTTATAAAAAATGGATTATTTAATGATTTTAATCTCGAACGAAAATCGGGTCGTGACACGACAGCATTGCAGCGTTCGGAGAAACGACGGATGTAGCTCCGGATCGACTCGTCGATCCCCTGCCAGACCTGTCGGAGGTTGTAGCGGGATATTGGGCGATGCCAGGTGCCCTGGTAGTTAGCGATGAATGTGTCGCAGAGCTCGTCCCTATGTCTATGGAGTTCTTGGGGAGCCCGGCGAGCTAGTTGATGGCGGTCGGTGTCAGCGTGACGAGAAAGTAATTTGCCATCACATGGGTGTCACCGTTGGCCGCATGGACGGCCGTGCAGTACAGCCGAAGCCACAAGGAGGGGTCGATCTTGCCGTCATAGGGCTCAATGCCAGTCGGACGGAAACCCTTGTGCCACGTCACCCGACGGAGGTATGCGGTGAAGGCCAGGAACCCATTGTGCCGGGACGGGGCCTCGGCGTCGTCACCGCCCTCGGGGGCGCCGTGCTCCTGGTCGAAATCCTCTCGGCGCCCTAGCTCTTGGCGTCGACGGTCGGCGCCATGACGCATTATGATGTTTCGAGCATCGAGCCTCTGCATGATGATCTCTCACGCATCGTTGGTGTAGGAACTGCCCTGCTACTCTTGGAGCGAGGCTTTCTGCTGGCGCCAACCCGAGGCAATGGAGGCGGATCTAGCCTTCGCCGCTTGGTCTTGGATGTTGCACGGAGAAATGGAGCGGTTGGCACTCTGTCGCTGTTGAGACCTCGGTCAACGAGTGCCCCGAGGGGAGCGCTCGGACGGGCCAAGGGCGTTGAGCTGAGCAGCTGCCGCCTGGGTCATGGCAATGGCCTTCCACACCTTTGAGGAGTTAGGAAGGGCGACGAGGCGCTTGCTCAATAGCCACCAAGTTGGTCGCGAGCGTCCGGAACACCTGATGCCCCTCGAACTCCATGGTGAAGTCGGGCTCTAGACTCTGGGGTAGAACACGGACGCGCTAGGCCTCCTCGCGTCGAGCAACTCGGCCAGTGTTGCGATGGCGATGAGCGTTGCGATGGACGTCGGACTCCTGAGAGCATGTGACCTCGTCATCCGAGACCACGTCAGCCATCATGATGAAGTTTGTCGGCCAGCGGTTGCTGAGGGGTGAACACCGGTCAACACGGCCGCCTCTTGACGGGCGTCGCAAGACGAGAGAGAGCGCGTCGGACGGGCTTCGTAAATCTCGCTTGCTTAGAGAGGACGGAGAGGCATCTCGTAGCGAGCGCGGTCGGTGAAGACGGCTTCGGTACTGGGGGAGCCAGGCGTGTGGCGTGACGCCCCGTGGTGGAGCTTGATCCGCATCCACACGAAGTCTGCCCTCGGGACCGTCGTGCGGACAGTTGGGGGCTTGGGTCGCCAGGTCTTCATAGTCGAGTGGGCCTCCGGAGTTGAGGCCGTAGGGCGCAGAGCAGGGCACCTCGCCACCGTCGTCGTGCGCCGTAGCGTAGCAGCGTGCTCTAGCTCACCAGAAGTCTCCCGAGAGAGGGTAAGACGGCTAAAGTCTTCAGAGCGGAAGACCAGGCTCCCAAAGACGAACATCGTCCTTGTGGAAGCCTTGAAGTCAGAGGAGAACGAAACAACCTCGGGATCCGCTCGCTGTAGACATCTTGTGTGCAGTCTTGTCGGTGACATCATCCTCTGTCGACTTGTCCTCCTCTTGTCTTATCTGCTAGGCTTATCAAGGAAGCCTCCTTTCCGCGGGGAAGCCTGGCCATTTCAGGTCGGAGCCGCGCGTAGAGGTTGAGCTAAGGAGCTGAAGTCAGGCCAAGGTTGGGCTAAGGGGCAGAGGTCGGGCTAGCCGTACTCGTCCGAGGTTTGGCTCCCAACCCCAGCCCGAGGACTCCCAGCCTGACTTATTTGACCCCATTTCCTTAGCGTCGGCTATCGTGGGGGAGTATCCCCCACAAAAACCAAGTCTTCCCTCGCAACGAGGCAGGAGGAAACGATGATTTTGACGTTGGGAGAAAACCAGTAGTTTCTACGCATGTGGGGCCCGTGATTGGACGTCGTCACGCTCACTGGAGCCGCCGTGCTCGGCCGCCGGTGCCGCCACGCTCGCCCGCTGGCGCCGCGTGCGCTCGTCCGCTGGAGCCGCGGACTCGTGTGATGGCTGCTGCATGAGCTCGCCGATGTCGCCGCACTAGACCGCTGGCACCGCATGCGCTCGTTCCTATCATCACACTCGTTTGCTTGCTGCCATCTGTCTATGGAGTTGGGAGAGAGAAAGTGAAAAGAAAGATAATATTTATTAGAAAAAAATCAACATTATATGAGTTAGTTTTTGGAATGGTTTTGTTGATGTGGCTGTTAAAAAACCGTGTCTAATTTCACGTATTGAGACTGCCTTAAGAAAGCCAGGAAGTTTTCTCAGACTCCTTTGGATCAAAGTACTTCTGGAGAAGTAGAGAACTTCAATTCAAATGAAAAATCAGATACGCCTGTGGTCAAAGCAGGGATGATCAAAAACGGTTCACTGGATCGGTAATTGATCGCTACGCTCGATCAGCGCGCGCACCATCTGACGCCACGCGGCAGGCAAGGGAGGCAGTGGCATCGGCGCGTCGCGCGCTTCAGTGCATGCAGATGCAGCGCAGCCGCCTGGCGCGCATCGGGGCGTCGGCATGCACCACCCCGTGATGATTAATCGGGCGCGCGCGTCGCACTGACGAATACGGATCGAATAGTTGCAGTGGCCAGTGGCTGCGACGGGCCGGCTGGCGTGGCTGGGATCAATGCGACGTGATGGGCTTCCGCTACACCCAGCTGCCTTGGAAATGATGGATGCGTATGCCTGCCATGGAGGCGAGAAGACGATCAAAAAAACACTTTCCGTCGTCCATTCATAGCTGGAGTGGAGTAGCCTTTTCTCAACTCATGGCGTACTACTGGAGTGCCACCTCCCGTGCTTCTTTTTGGCTGATTGGTGTAATATTCTTACCTTTTTCTTGTACGTAATATACCTCGTCTACGTACGTAAAGTTTGATGGGGAGGAGCATGCGTGTATGATTGGGATTGCTGGAGTTGTAGCCGGGACGTATGCCAGCTGCTGCTAGTAACTATAGCGAGTTAGCCACGGGAAGATAACCTTTTTGGCCTTTTCTGCCATCCTGTACATAATGATAATGATAACTAACGTAACGAACGAGCCTAATTCTTTTCTTGATCAAGATTGGGTTGGATTAGCGGAGCCAATGAGCATATGAAACATAATAACCCTAGCTAGTTGGTCATGGTTTAACATTTTAACCTCTACTACACATGGAGGCCGGCATGTGTTCACTTCGGTGTGTACGTACGTTAGTGCGTCCACTGTGATAGACCGATGCAGCAAGGCGTTTGTACGTGTAAAACACTGGTCTCGCGCTCGCATCATCGTCATCATCAGACGTCCAGACGGGGTTGGACCGGCACAGATGCAGCGGTGGCCGGCAGTCCGGCCGCGTGGAGTTGATGATGAGTTGGTGAGACGGATCCGGAGCAATTCAATGCAGATTTTCAATCGAGGCACGCAGCTATCGGTTCGCAAAGCATCGGGTGTCCGCACCAGATTTCACAGCGGGGATCCGATGGCAACAGCGGCGGGGCGCGGGCGGCGTGGATGGAATTTATGGGGGTGGGGCTGGGAGGCATCATCAGTGGCGGTGCATCGGGGGACAAAAGGGAGGAATTTGGAGCTGCATGCTGCGCCCACTGCACGCACACGGGCCAGAGCTATAGCAACGGCCACTGGTGTTTTACACCCATCCTTCTGGTGCTTCCCGCTGTTAGCTAGCTGCTGCTCCGCCATGATCGCGAGCTTGGCCGCCTCCTCTCTCGCTCATCATCAAGACCGTGATCGCCACCCTAGTGCATCCACTGTTGCATCGGTCGGTATCCTAAGACGAAGGCATCATGGGATTCTACTGGGGCATTCATGTCCCTGTGTGGAACTGTACGTGGATGTGCTGTAGTATACCGAACTGCTAGTCAATGGAGCGGGACGGAGAGTCCCTTTGAAACTGTCACTACAGTCGATAGTGGAGCTCGGAGAGGAGACCTGTTGATGGGTCCGGTCAAGAGATTCGGCCGATCAATGGTGAACCGCGCTTAGGCCGCAGCAGTGGAGGATTTACGGCATGCTTAGGCGGTGTTTAGATCCTAAAATTTTTTTTTACCAATATATCATATCAATGTTTTGGACTCACATTTAAAGCATTAAACATAGACTAATAAAAAAATAAATTATAGAATCCGTCTATAAACGACGAGACAAATTTATTAAGCCTAATTAATCTTACTGTAGCACTTTATTATCAAATCATAGTCTAACTAGGCTTAAAAGATTCGTCTCGTAAATTACATGCAAACTGTATAATTAGTTATTTTTTTAGTCTATATTTAATCATTTATGTCTCCAAACTTTTCATATGATAGGATATAAAGTTTTGGAGGTGGATCTTTGCCCTTTGCCCTGTTTCGGAGTTTGCTTCTTTTGCAGTGATACTCTCTCTCTCTCTGATCTCCCCGGTTTGGTTTTTCGTCATTGATCGAGTTCACCGTTGAAGTTTGGTGATATGAATGGCCCCAGCTACCCGATGATGGATGGAGTAAATGAACAAGACAAATCAGTAGTTGTACTTTTGTGCAACACCACCATCCCGCGCGCGTCCTCTCTCTGATCCCCCTCCGTCACTCCCTCCCGACGGCCCCCCTCCCCTCCCATCTCTCACCCCCTCACGTTCCCCTTCAGGGTTTTCGTTTGCGTAAAAACTGCCACACATTTCATGGTTTTCACCTTGTTTTATAGGGTAGTTTTCATGGTTTTCACCTTGTTTTATAGGGTGTGGTACGACATCCTCACAGTTTCGTTTAAATAATTTTATGGAAATTTAAAAAATTTGAAAAAATTCATTTTAACAAAAAAAATATATATTATAAAAATATAAATTTCGCGATATTTGTCGTGAAAACCGCGGTATGTGGCGTGGTTTTCGTGCGGTTTGAGCGAAAACCGCGGCACGACGCAGATTTAGATTTGGCTCAAATTTAAATTACGGTTTTTGCGTGTTTTGCGCGGTTTTCGTTTTACGGTTTTGGCGCGGTTTTCGCGGTACGCACGAACTCGTCCAAATTCAAATTTGTTACTGTTCATCACCGCTCGGTTTTCACGGTTTTCGCACGAAATTCGCTGTGCCGGCGAGGGGCGATACGACATAGACGGACGGAAAGGTGAACCCTGATCCCCTCCCTCCCTCTCCGGTTTCTCTGTTTTTCCCCTCCCGACGGCCCCCAACCCCTCACATCCTCCGGATCCCCCGCCCCTCTTATCTCTCCCTCACGATCCCCTCCTCCGGCTGCAGTTTGTCTGTTTTTTCTCTTCCTCCGTCCATGGGTGTACTGCTCCCTTTCTCTCCATTTTTCTCTCAAGAAAACCCATTTCATCTGAAAATTTTAAAATTAAATTGGTAAAATTAAAACTTATCCATAGCTATCTCCAACAATAAGGTAGCGCTAAGTAAATGATTCAATATTTAATTATTGTCTTCTTCAACGACCAAACACAAAAGATGATCTTTTCTGTAAATGGTTAGGACGCAGTTCACGGCAATGCACTCGCCGCGCTTGCATCCATAGGCGGACGTCCTCGAGCCAGTCACCTCACGTAACTAATTAAATATTAGCTAAAATAAACTTAACAAAATAGATCAATATAATTTTCTAAAAAAATTTTAATATTATTTTAAAAGACATATCGTTTAATAATTATGAAAATCGTACACACGGAAAGGGAATAGAAGATGAAAAGAGGGAGTATTCAACACAGCCTTATTAGAGCAATGGGTTAAGTACTAATCATGTTTTAACATTTGAGCAGACGTGTGTTTTGACGGGAAGTATTAAATGGAGACAAATGATGACAATTTTGTTCACTTGATCGTTTTATTTTTCTGCTGGCACTTGGCAGCAGGTCCACGCCATTGCAGTTTGCAAAAGGGAAAGGCACAATTATTAATCGTGGCAGCCGCAACACTGATCAATTTTATTGATCACGTTGGACACATTGAAACTACCTACAACGCTAGAAAGAGCACACCTGGACCAGCTCTGCTCAATCTCTCACCATTTATTTTCTTAATTTTTGCAGTAAAGATAAAATTGTACTAACACTTAATCTGAATTAGAATCCTGCCAAGGCCTACAGCCACAATGGCAAGATGACTTTCTGGCCGGGATTACCCCACAGGCCCCCAGCTCACACGATGGCACCAAAAAATCACAAGCCCAATACTGTACGACACTGTAGTTACACAGTACTCCTCCAGTTTTTACTTATTTTATTATACTGAACTCCATGTCCCAAAAGAACCATGAATCCATGATCTCTACCTCCCTTTTGGCTGTAGAATCAAGGCGGAGACGGAAAGCTGTGCAGAGTAGCCCCAAAAAACTGTAGCCATGTTGTATAGTTTAATCTGTAGGCGCAGAGAGACTAGAGAGGAATTAAAGATCACAGATTCATCACCACTAGTACTCCTAGCTATGCTTGCAGCTAGCCCCAAAATCAAATCCCCTCAGATCTCCACACACACAGAGACCAAGAAGCACAATCCCATCTATAGCTGATATTCTGATCTGCCCATCCCCCGACCCCAAGAATCCCTCACAAGGCCGGCCACAACCCTAGCTTGGAGCTTCACCTTAGGCTCTATAAATAGAGCACCCTGTAAAGGGTCACTGCCTTATTACAGTGCGACTGTGGGAGTAGTAGGAGCTGCGGATGTGGATGCACAGCTTGTGAGCAAAGCAGTACTGGTCGTGTGGGCTTATCAAAGGGGCGCTTACTGAGAGTTCTTTGGCATTCTGTCCACCTCCTTGTCGAATCCTCATAGACAGAAATCTCATTTCTGTTGATCTTGGAGGTGGGCATACTGCCAATGGAGCTGTGTAGGCCTCCCTTTGTAAAACCCATATGACTCAATCAAGAGAGGGTCTTGTTATTTAGATCTGATTAGTTATTTGGAAACCCTAAACAAGCCCGGTTGATTCTTCCCTTGTTTATTTGGTTGTTTTAATTGTTTGGGGGCTCTTGTTATCTTGTCTGATTTGTATATGGCGGTTCTTTGCTATGTCCTTTTCTGGCGATCTTTGATTTCCTCGCGTCTGGCTTCATGTTGGGAAAGATAAGGACTTTCTCCATTTTAGCATCACTCTCTCTGGATCTATCTTTCTCATCTTTGATTATTCTAGCGGCATGTTCTTGAAGAGTCTAATCTAAGTTCTTTGTTTGCTGTTTCGCCATGCAGCCTATGCAGGAGACCTGTTGGTCTTGGATAACATCTCAATAATCACCGTCATCAAACAAGAGAAAACATACTAGTACTCTCGCTGAACTTGTGAGTAGTACTCGATCCTAAACATGCATGCTTCACTTCGATCGGTTATCTCTGCGACCTTTCTTGGTTAGGGTTTTGTGCCTGTGACTGGTGATGGTAATGATGAGATGCGGCATTCTTTTTCTTTGCCTTATCATTCCCTCCCTCTGTACATGCATCGATCTGCTCCGCCTTTTCTTCTCTCCTGTTTCAATATATTTTGCTGTAAATATATGTGCGCAAGTTGCGGGCCGAAATTTCATGCGCTTCATGATTTCAGTGGCAGAACTCAGCGTGCACCAGTACACAGTACAGCTGTCTGTGCGTCAAATTTTGTTTAGATCGGTCTTTTCATATTCAAATGCGTATGCTCCCTTCGTCTTGGGGGTATAGATGATAGTCCATGGCCTGTGTCCTCTAGATTTGTATCTCTTTCTGTAGCTTTGCCCAATACAGGTTAATCATTACCTGCTTGGAGTACAATGGACCATTGGCTTTATGTTTATAGTAGTATGTGTTAGTATATGACAATATGCTAGTACATGTTAGTTTAGTACTAGTATATATGATTACTTGAATTGATCAAGTATCTGCCACATTATTCTACCTCACTCAAGAACATGGAAACGTAGGGGCAAAATCATCTTCTTTCATCGTTATTGTGTGCAGGATTGGTTGCAGTTTTTTCAGAAGACAGACTGATAATACGAAAACGCTGTGCATAAGATTTCTATGTACGATCATATTATGATTGCTAACGGATGGAGAACATCATGTGTTACTTCGCTAGGAAACGGTGGGGAAACGCCACGGGCTGCTGGGGAAACGTTACGTCGTACAGCCTCGTACGCAAAAAGTCGTACTTATAGCAGCTCTCCTTGTAATGCTAGCCATTTTACTGTAATTTTCGATCATGACGACATTGATCGATTGCTTGTGCCTGTTGCAGTGTAGCCCTTTCTTATTAAAGTACTTGTACTTTTGTCTTTCCAAATACAGTGGAACATTACATAGTATAGGTTGTAATGTTCTTTGTGGCATTCCTATATGTAGTGGTATCATTTACAAGCGATTCTATATCTTCTACATGATAACCGTATGATGTTATGCAAAGCTCATAGCAAATGGATTCTAACATGCAAAGCTCATAACTTTCCAAATACAGTGGAACACATAACGCTGGGTTGTCCATTAAAATGGACATGGAATGGACTCCAGTGTTTACATGATTTTTTTCGTGGGATCATCTGCATCATTTTGCTATTAGGATGAGTATGTGTCTGCTTTCTTTCTGGAGGCATTGTTTTAGAGTACTGTCTATGGATTTTGTGTTCTTCGGTTGTTCATGTACAGCTAATCTTCATGTCAGTCTTAAGGTTTTTTCTTTGTTGGGCTGTGGGCTTCTGATATATGCAGAGGTTGGGTGTAATTTCATTTCTTAATGTTTTTCGTTATCTAAAATAATATGCCTGTGTTTTTCATGCACCTGCATCCATGAATGAAAATAAATAGTGCATAAAAAGATCTAGATATATGACATCTAGTAGGGTTCTATGCTTTTGTTCTTAAACTGATTACCACACTTCAACTCGTAATTGTTTCTAAGTGACGATTGAGCAGTTATCTATCATTTTTTCCCTGTTTTTTGTCCACTTTCTTTGGTAGACAGTTTCAGTAACCTGATTAAGTGATTATTGATGATTCTAATTGGTCCAGCTTTGTTCAGACTGGCTTTAAAATATAACTTTGTTCAGACAACCAATGTAGTATTTTAGCATGCAGTATCATTCGTATTGTGGGATTACCATGGCGAGTTTTGCGTTATATTACTCCTTGATATGAGATATGATGTTTTTCTGAAGGATGACTAGTGACATTACCAAGGTGAACCGACCCTATTGACATGCTTTGTTGCTCTGTATCCGCTAGCCTATGCGAAGAGCAGTCTGGTGGCACATAAATATTTGACATTTAAGAAAATTTTGGTCAATTTTTTAAAACTTTGCTCATCAGTTTTATGTTGGACTATGTTTTTAAACTTTAATAAGTTATAACAGTACATATATTTTCCAAGGAAATCTATGCATATATACTGTTAATTTTGTTTTTATAAACATTTGAGAAGTTATCCATCTTTAAAGTTTTAAAAGTTTGTTTCAATCTTCTCCTAGACGTTAAATATTTATATTCAAAAGGTGATTCTGTTAATTGTGTGTACGATCAAATCCCATTGTTCAACCGATTTGTGGTTTTGTCTGAAGTTGATGTCATCATTTCTTACCATGATCACGTTTATCAAGTACTGTACTCCCGGTGGTGTGTGATCAGCTGAGAGTTTTGCTGATCCTGGACAGCAAATTTATTTCACCTGGTCTGCTTCAGCAGTTGATTCTCGACAACCGCATTTCATGGTGTACTTTTTCTAATTGAATCTTGTCATGCTCACGCTAGATGTGTTTGATGACGGCCCGCAGTTACTGTTTGCTACTCCTTTCGTTTAATCATGACACGGTCTTAAAAACAAAAATATTTGATCATATTTTCCTGTTGTAATATATGAAATAAATAAATATATTTTTATTTTTATATATAGTACTTTGTAATATATATATATGTGATATATACATGTAAGATAAATCTGTATTTGTTAGTTTTATTATATGTTGTTTTACTGTTTTTAAACTAAATATTTTTTCATCCCAAAACATTACTGCCGATTATTTTCTGTGGATTAGTGGTCAAATGGTATATAAGGTAGCAAGACGGAGGTAGTATCAAGGTTTTTAGATTAGTCGTCACATCATGTCATGCATGTCACGATCTGGTCTATTTTTTCCAGTAAAAAAAAGAGTATTTGAGGGACAACGTCAAGATTCCTATCAAAATTGAATGCAACCATCAGGGAACATAGGAATTTGTAAACGATGTTAAACCTCACCCTAAAATTCCTCCTATGAAAGAAGCTTTAATTGCTACACTTATGAAATTCCTTTGAAGCAATTATATCATTTAAAATCACTCGGAAGATTTTTCTTTTTAGTGAATTGAGTTTCTTTCTTTTTTATCATTTCCTTTTAAGCCAAAGAAATCGGTTTTGTTTAGTTCCTTCATTCCAAACTGTGTAAAGTTTTTGGATTTTAGACACTTTTATAAATTTTGGAACTAAACAACCATGTGTAAATTGATTTTAAGAGGGTCGAGGCTTAAAACTGTGTAAAAGTTATCTTAGAAGAAGAGTTTGACCTTTTATCTCAGCATGCAGCAAGGCAGATCAACAAATTTACATATGCATCTAAACATATATTTTTATGCATCTAAACGACGCGCTACAAGAAGAACACGTCGCAGAAATTGCTTACCTTCTTTAAATTGAAGAGCTTGAAAACAGCAAAACCATAATCTGTTGATATCCGGCGTAAATTCGAATGATTGATGGAAAAAACACCAGACATATCCCAAATTTCTCGCTCCCACCGACCGAGTAGATCAATCCATCTGCGTACCCGCTTGATCAGCGTAGCAGGCATGCCCACGGGAGGCACCCTCCAAATCACTAAAAGGCTAAGCCAAAGCCCTAGTTCAACCAGAACAATAGGGAAAGCGGTAGAGGCTGCTCCGTAGCTTTGGTCGTCGTGCTCTAATCCACTTTAGAAGAACCTGTTTGCGCTCGGCTAGACCGTTTTGTTCAGGAGTGTATGGACACGAGACACAAAAGGCAAGCTCAGGAAAACAACGCATAATGGGCTTGTCTGAGCATTGAAAATGCTTTGCCCTCTAGAGAGCGCTATAACAACGGTTGCTATTTTCCACACTTTCCACTTTTCCAATATAGGAAGAAAAGAGTAGAGTTGACTTTGCTCAGGTGACAGTTACAAGAATGGCGGGGAAGTGAAGAGTACCCGATGACATTCAGGGATGAATGTAGACCCATCGGGCAGGGATAATCATTTCGGTCCTGTGAGAGGTGGCGGCATTAGTCTGAGCTGGGGGAAGCCAACCAATTGAGTCACTGAAACGATAGCAAAAACGATAGCAAGAGGCACACCCTAAGCCCAGCTGAACTCTCGATTTTACTATACGAGGAAGATTGCTTATGACATCAATCAGCTAAGTCTGTCTGTTAAAGAATTTCTCATTGGATTCGATGTTTAGAGTGTTTGGTCTCGCTTTCCAGTTGTATCGGCTGGAAATCCACCAGGCGAAAAAGAACCCATCCGAAACAGTGATAGCGATGACAACTTCTGGTACGGTTCCTATGATTCTATAATTGCTTTGCCTCGGTCTAGCCGCATTTCGGAAAATGTTAAATTGAGATAAAAGAGATAACCTTGCCAATTGATTCTGACTTGTTTTATCGAGAGCAGAGGCGGTCGAGCAGTATCAATTTCACTACAGGATTTGCGAATGAATGTGGTTTTCCACAAATTGAGATTTGGCCGTAGAAGGATCGAATTGTATCCGAGGAACAGGGGTTTGAGTTGATTGAAATTAAGTGGATGTAGCGAAAAATAAGCTTTTCTTTCTCGATGGTTCTTCTGGTTTAGTTATTCGATTGAGAGCAGTAAGAGCTTTTGAGAAGCCTCCATAGATCAATGCATACCAAAGGTAAGTAGTCGTCAGTCGAGCGAAGCGATAGGCACGTAGTCACTTGAGCTAATTGAAAGATATGAAGTCAGGCGAGATCTTTTCTATTGTAACTATCCTCCTTTGTCAAGTTTGATAACTGGTTTGACATTCAAATGCTCGACAAGCCGCTAGATTAGCGGCGCATAAACCATGTTCGTCAACTAGTGGAAGGACTTTTGCCTGTGGTGTGGTCCAACCCGTGGGCGGAGTCGCCCTCATCCCCACTTAAAATATACTCCACCGACAGCCTCTCTCCATTCTCCACCTCTCTCTCTTCCTTTCTCCATTCTCCAACAGACGACGGTGGTGGTTGTGGCAACAATGACAACGACTACGCCAATGGTGGCTTCGCTTGTGGCGATGACGGTGGTGGCTTCGCTTCTGGCGGCGACAGAGGTAGTGGCTTCGGCTATGGTGATGGCGATGGCGACTGCGACGATGACAATGGCTTCAGGAGCTAGGGTTTCAAGATAATCAGGGATCAAATCGGGGATCTAGGTTTTTTTGGATTATGGGTTTTTGGAATTTTTATTTTTTTGGCAAAATTATTTTTGCGGTCAGACATTGTAAGCGTCCGCATGAGAAAATTGCATTTTTGCATATGATTGCTCTACCTACATGCAAGAACATTGATTTTTTAAGACATGTGGGTGCAGACGGGTCACCTATCCACTTGCGAAAACCAGTTTTGACCATATGAGAAAATTGATCCTGTAGTAGTGTCGATACAGAAAAAACACTAAAATACCACCATTTTATCAAGGAAAAGTCTGAATTACCCCCTAAACTCCAAATTTCCCCCTAAACTATTGGGTGAGTACGAATTACCCTTCTACACTCGAAAACGAGACATCTTTCTCCTCAACTATTAATATCGAATGAAAGCACCCTCGAGCAGCTTTACGGGTGGTTTTGATCTTACGTGACAGTCCAGATATTAATTTTTTTAAAAAAACTTGGTGGGACCCACATTCTCTCCCTCTTAGAGATGACAACGGGGTAAATACCCGATGGGTAGTGGCCGCCCATACCCGTACCCACATGCGGGTAAGAAAATACTTTAATACCCGTACCCACGCGGGTAATTCTACCCGACGGGTTACCCGCACCCGACAACACACCCGACAAAGTATATACATGCAGATCATCCCACACACCAAATCCTTTCATTTCAACCTTTAAATCCACAGCAAGGCAACAAGGTTCACAATAAAATATGTACATGCAGGTCATTCCACACACCAAATCCTTCCATTTCAATCTCCAAATCCACAGCAAGAGCGCAGGCCGTGGCGGCGGTCCGACGACCCGGCGGCGGACGATGTCGTGGCGTGGGGGCGTTTCGCCCGACAGAGAAGGGGCGCCGCCAGGAGTGGAGCCGGGATGGGGCGCCGTCGGGAGTGGCGTCGGGATGCGGCGCGACGCGAGTAGAGGTGGGCGTGGCATTGTGGCGGCTCGACTGGGGGAATGGATTGGTGCTTGGGAGAAAGACTAAAAGTAAGGTTTCACTTGAGAAGGTTTCACTTGAGAGGAAGGGCAGTTAGACTATTTTATACGGATATTTCTTACCCGCAAAGACGAGTATGAGTAGTACATATCCACACTCGTACCCAACATACCTGATGAGTATATATTTTTATTAAAAACGTACCCGTGGATAGAAAATTTCTTTCATACCCGTCTCTTTATCGGATAAAACCCATCAAATATTCGAATTTCGGATAACCATTACCATCTCTACTCTCTCTCACCCTTCTCTCTCTTCTCCCTTCCCTAGCACGCCGAAGGCCAACGGTGGAGCTTGCATGAGCAAGGACGCCACTTCACACGGCGCAACCCGACGCACGAGCGGAGGGCACCGGCGAGCGCACGCACCCGCGACGGCCTCGTCGGTGGCGGCGTCGACGAGCGCCAGGTGCGCGGGGGCAGGGATGACGACAACAGTAGCAGCGAGAACGCGAACGCCGGGAAGGAGATCAGGACATCCAGGAGCGTGTCGGAGAAGGCCGAGGAGAAGCCGCAGCCGTGGAGGAGGTGCATGCCGACGGAGCAGAGACGTAGGGCGCGGGTGCGCGCACCGGCGGAGGTCGAGGAGAAGTCCCGCGGCCATGGAGGAGACGCACGCCGGTAAAGGCCGAGAAGGGAGTCGCCTTTGCCGCTCGCCGCCCCCAGCCGTATCTGCCGCTGGAGCTCCTCCTCCTCCACCGCTCGAGCTCCTCGCCCCACCGCTGTGCAGCGTCCCCTTCAATCCTCGTTGTCTCCAACTGCCTCCTCCGCTCGAGCTCTTCCGCTGCCGCTGTAGCCACCTCCATTCGAGCTGCGTCGTTGGCCGCCAAGCGTGCGCGTGTGGGCGCTGAGCAGCCGTGCTGTTTAGCTGGGGAGGGAGAAATGAGGGGGGTTGTGAGGGAGACAATACGATAGATTGGTCCACTGATTTTTTTTTTAAATGTGGATTGGACTGTCACATGTTAATAGTCGAGGATGAAATAGGTTTGGTTTTTTGTTAGAGAGGTAACTCGTACTCACCCAATAATTTAGAGGTGTAATTTAAACTTTTTCTTTTTATCAAACGCTAATCTAATTATTTTTCTTTGTCTACTCCTAATGCATTATTTTTACTTTTATAAACTTCGATGCACAAGAATTTCTATAAAATAAATTTATTTTGTCGTGCTGCATTTCTTAGAATGGATGGAAATGAATTCTTAGAAAATAAATTTTTATTTGAAGACAAACGAAAGGGTCAACAATTATCTTATTTGAAGATGGAAGGAGGGGTTAAAAATAATTTTATTTTGAAATGGAGGAAGTAACGGGTAGGAACTTCACCATATCTACACCGGCCTGCTACTTCAACAAATACTCGGGGTGTGATTAGGTTGATAGCTTTTATAATATATGGATGAAACTTTTATATTGTTTTTAGCATTTTAAAAGACAATACTGAAAAATAAACTATGATAAAAAACCTTAAATTCAGTTTTAAAATTTATATTTTTGTTGCGGGCTTGCGGCTGATAGCCATAGCGCAAACGATGGAAGGGTTATACACAAGTGCACTGCAAACAGATCTTATGGCTTAGTTATGCACACAATTAAGCAATTTCACTCTCTACCCATGTATGATGGCTTGTTTCATTAGGATTTCACTCTCTACCCATGCACGATGGCTTGATTCATTAGGCCGTGTTTGATTGGAGGATTCGTACGAAAATTTCACAGGAATAGAAATCGTAGGATAGGAACGGAGACCTGTCGTTTGGAACGAACGAATGAATCCTTCTATTCCATAGAAACGGCGATACATACCAAAAACACGAAAACTGAAAAAATCTACTTCAACCCAAGAGAACGGAAGAAACGCCAGCGCTCGCTCTCTCGACTCCCTCCCGCCACTGCTACATTATTCATTGAAAAATGTGAAGATTCAAATTTATTTCCTACAATCCAAATGGTTCACATTTTTCGTTCGTGCAATTTGTATTTTTGTAGTTTTTCACTTTTCGCTTTTCTTCGTTCCTACACTTCCTATCATTCCTCTGTTTTTGTTTTGCATTCCTTTCCTTTGTTCCAAACAGCCCTTAGTATTTGGATCGGATTTAAAATGCCATTCCAGGAGAAAGCATTGCATGAAGATGTGTTGTGTGGTTGCTATCTAGGACTAGGAGTTTCCCTGTTCTCTTATGTCGAGCATGCATGCAGAGAGTAGGGTGAGGGCACCCAGCATGGAATCAAATCATTATGGCCACGGCCAAGATTGAACAGATACTGTAAACAATGAAAAACTGACAGCTTTTTTCGTCTATGGTGCGTCGAGTCAATGAGGGAGATCAAGCGTAGGAGTAGCTACCATTGTGCAGCAACACTCACCTGCAATATCAAATCCACTACCGTGTCGGGAATTTAAGCCGCCATTATTATCCTCCGCTGCACAGAGAGGAAGATATCCATTGTGCAAGCTGAACTGAAGGAAAAACAACCCCAAGCTAGTAGCTATGCTTGAAACGGGAAGAAGCACTGCAGCAGTAATCCTCGGCCTCCCGCTGCTGCTGGAGAAATGCTTGCCCAACAGCACAAGGGCCAATTCATATCATGCCAAGAGATCCTTTTGATGATGGCCGGGAGATTTTATGCCCAAACAAGGCAACCCGGCGGAGCGTGAGAGGGTGGAGCGTAGAGTGGCGCAGCATCGAGTGGTAGTACTAGCAGGCTAGCGGCAGCGGCAGCAGTAGCGAATCCACGCATGCCGTCCCGGGACGCGCAGCCCCACAGCTCTGCATGCGCCATGATGCCGTTCGCTCTCTCCATCGCTCGCTCGCTCTGCGGCCGCCTCCTTTTGATCTCATCATCCGCAACTATAGTTGCATTGCTGCTCCTGCCTAGCTAGAGGAGAGAAGAGATATCCTGGGCATGCATACATTGTTGGGCAGTAGCACTACAGGATTGGGACTTTTTCCAAGCTGAAAAAAGCTAAAAGGGTTCTCTACTTCTCTAGCTTGGGGATTTTGGGATGTTCTTGGCAGGCTTTGCGGGAAAACTGCTGGTAGTGTTGACATGCCATGGCAATTGCGAAAGCGACGGCTTGATTCACTGGGCGCGGTGTATATGCATGGATTGTCTGGGGCTAGCTAGGTTGCAACTTTTCTGATAGCTGTGGACAGTGGATTTACTGTTCCTGTTTCTCTCTTCTTTATTTTCTGACGGCAACAAACGAAACCAACGGTTTTTTTTTCCAAAGACACAAAGGCAATGCTGTAACGAGATTTGTGCTAGCTAGCTCATCACAATACAAATGATCGTGCACCCACATGGAGACCAACTTATTTACTGTCATACCGCAGAAAGAAATTGTGGGTTCCGGCCGGTCATCATGCGTAATTCAAGTGTTCAACACTGCAAGAAGAACTTGTAGTCTTGTAGACAGCTTTGTCAGCTGTTGCAGCAGACGACACAGATCTAAACGTAATGAAGAGGGAGACGGATCTCTAGGGAACGAGACGACCAAGTGTGGAAATTATGGGTACCGGATACCCATAAGGTCGATTAATAGGGGATAGATTATGTTTCCTAATTATGTAAACCGGTTATGATTTGGGTATTACGTTACCGATGAGATAAGGTAACGGCTCATAGTGGTAAAATTGAGAAGTCCGACATAGAATATGATAGGATCTCCGACTTGTAACCCTGCTCTCCAAGACTATATAAGGAGGGTAGAGGCGTTCCTTGAGGGATATCAGATTTATGCGAAATACATACGAGCTACTAGACACACGAGATCGTGAGATCAATAAAGACTCGATGGATCGAATCCCCGAAACAGTAGGGTATTACCTCATGAGAGAGCCCGAACCTTTCTAATCCTTGTTTTCCATCTAACCCATCATGTTTGGCGAACTTGACTGCACCCTCAATTTCTATTGCCAAAACCAAGTTTCGACAATTGGCGCGCCAGGTAGGGGTCTCGCGTCAAGACTCCTTCATCGTCTCGCCGACAAGCGCGATGGGATCTTCATCAGGTATTGACGACTTCACTGCCGATAGATTCGGCGAGCTCTCCCTCCTCGACTCGGATTCGGACCAGTCGGGAAGGGTAATCCGCTCGGCACCGTTTGGGCTACCAAACGACGCCAAGATCTACTGCAACTTCCTGACTTCCGAGACGGAATCCATCCGCTTGGGAGGAGAAAATCTCTCGGCGTCGTTCGGGTTACCGAACGCCGCTAAGATCTATTGCAATCTTCTGCCTTTCAAGTTGGAATCGACCTACTCGAAAGAACCATCGTCATCAAGCCACGACCCGGACTGGAATGATCCAGACTGAAGCGATCCAGGCTCAAGGGAAGTCGCCGTCATTCTCCAACCGCTTGGATCATGCTCATCTACGGAGCTCGATGAGTACCTCAGCTCTTCAGATTTCGATAATCTCTACGACATCTCCATGAACAAGGCCAACGACTCTGACTTCGACAAGGATTACGAGCCAAAGTTCTTCAACGTCCTCATGGCTGAGGTGGCCGAGACCGACTCGGCCATGGCACGCAGAATTGCAGAAGAAGAACAAGCCAGGCTTGAGCAAGAGCGCAAGCTTGTGGAGGAAGAGAATAGGCGCATGGAAGAAGCCAATAGGAGAAAACGAGACCTGAGGACGACTGGGCGATCCACCCGAGAGGCTATACTTCAGACACGAGTCGACAACACCAACATCTTCCAGACGCCTCAGCAGAATGCCGTTGCCGCCCTCACCCTCCTCGATACCGTTATAGAAGCAGCTCCCGCTACGGTAACGCCAATCCTGGACAAGATCAAGACCATCGTCGCAGCTACAGCCAATTGTTCTCCTTCCACCTCAGCACGAAGACCGACTGAGTCCGTCGCTGAAACACCTGACGGAAGCCGACTTTTGCCGCTGCGGTCGAAGGACTACAGGAGGCCCGAACAAACCAATACGGCCGTTAGGTCAAGAGACCCCCGCCATCAAGAACAATTGGCCGACTCTCGCGAAAGAGAACACGGACGACCACCTGTCCACGATCGGATCCGTCGCAGCTATAACTCCAACTACCATAGCAGCCGGCAAAGAACCCCGCCGAGTGATCTGCAGGATGTCCTTGACCGGCGCCATCGAGAGCGTGAGGAGCGCTCCCATGAAGACCGAAGGAGGTCGCCCGACTACAACGACGACGGAGTGCCTGCGTTCACTCGGGACCTGCGTCGAGTGGATTGGCCGAGTGGTTTCAAGCCCGCAGGAATCGAGAAGTACGATGGAAAGACCGACCACGAGTCATGGCTGACCGTGTACACCCTCGCCATCCACGCAGCAGGAGGTGCACGCAGCAGGAGGTGACAACAAGGCCATGGCCAATTATTTGCCCATCGTCCTTGCCGACTCAGCCAGGAACTGGCTCATGAGCTTGTCGAGAGGCTCGATTAGCTCGTGGAGTAAGCTCCGGGATCACTTCATCGCCAATTTCTAGGGTACTTTTGAAAGACCTGGGACCCACTTCGATCTCTACAACGTCATCCAGAAACCAGACGAGCCGCTGAAAGACTGGTCCTGTTTAAACGACACCATGGAAGCCTATCGGCAAGAAGTTCGCAAACTTGAAGACAGGTTTGATGGACTGGAGCTATCCCATGTCTTGAGACATAACATGAGGCAGCTGACGAGTTGGCGCAGTTTGGGTCCAAGCGAGAAGCCGCCCTAACAGACGTTTTCGTAGAGCATCTCTATGAGCCGACTATTGTAGCAAAACCAACTCCCAAGGAGCAAGCTGCAGACCAAGTCGCCATGCTCGACGCCGACTGGAGGACACCGCTCATCAAATTTTTAACTCAGCAAGAGCTGCCGGAAGACCGGGATGAGGCGGAACGAGTCCGACGTCGTTGTCAGGGCTATGTCATGGTCGACTCCGAATTATACAAGAGAAGCCCTTCTGGAGTCCTAATGAGATGTGTCACGCCTGAGGAAGGACGACAATTACTCCAAGATATCCACTCGGGTGTATGCGAAAGTCACGCGGCGACACACACCTTGGTGGGCAAAGCCTATAGACAAGGCTTTTTCTGGCTCACGGCGATCTCCAACGCCGACAAAGTGGTTCGCACGTGTGAAGGCTGCCAGTTCTTTCCTCGGCAGAGCCATGTTCCAGCCCAAGAACTACAAACGATTCCATTATCATGGCCGTTTGCGGTGTGAGGCTTGGATATGGTCAGCCCTTTCAAAAAGGCTCCAGGAGGATTTACACATCTGTTCGTCGTGATCGACAAGTTTTTCAAGTGGATCGAGGCTAAGCCGGTTGCTACGATCACCGCTGACAAAGCAAGAGACTTTATCCTCAACATCGTACACCGGTTTGGTGTCCCAAACAGAATTATAACCGACAATGGGACTCAATTCACTGGAGACGTTTTCAAGGAATTCTGCGAAGATTTCGGCATTAAAATCTGCTACGCGTCAGTCGCACACCCTAAAAGTAATGGACAAGTCGAGCGCGCCAATGGCATGGTTCTTCAAGGCATCAAGGCCCGAGTGTTCGACAGGCTAAATCCTTATGCCGGCAGATAGGTTCAAGAGTTGCCTTCGGTTTTATGGTCCGGATTACACCCAGTCGGGCCACGGGTCAATCTCCTTTCTTCTTGGTTTACGGAGCAGAAGCAATGCTGCCGAGTAAGATGGAGTAGGAATCTCTTCAAGTTCGCAGCTTTAATGACGAGTGTTATGATCAAGACAGAGTTGATGACTTAACCCGACTGGAGGAGGCCCGTGAAGCAGCCCTGATCCAGTCGGCAAGGTATCTTCAAGGACTTCGACGTTACCATAATCGCAACGTTCGGGCGCGAGCTTTCATTGTTGGTGATATGGTTTTACGCAAAGTTCAGACCACCAAAGATCGTCACAAATTATCTCCATTATGGGAATGACCCTACATAATCGCTGAGGTGACTCGGCCAGGAGCATACCGACTAAAGCGTGAAGACGGGACCATGGTGGAGAATTCTTGAAATATTGAGCACCTTCGACGATATTATACTTAAACCCTTTTGAGTTTCATGTTCTTCTCGACTGCCAACTCCAAGCAAGACGACTTCTTGGGTTGACAGTCGGGGGCTATACATATATCAATAAAGCATAGTTTTATTCGACAACTTGTGTATATTTGGTTTATCATTGTTTAGTGTTTTGATTCGAGTTCAATAGATAAGGACTAAGAATTTTTTGATGACTTAATCAAGCTTAGGCTTGGTGACAGTCGGACAAAAATTACTTAAGAGATTTTCTATGAAGGCTCGGGTCAAGGCATTAACATAAATAAGCTAGATATCTACAAGTTCACATCAGAGGTTACAAGCAACATTCACAAAGTTATTAAGATCGAAAGTTATCAACTACATCAGCAGCTACTTTTTTGGCCGACTCCTGTGCTTCACTGATCAACTCTAAGGCTTGCTCATCTGAAGTGCCATCAGCGAAGCCTTCCCCGACTGAGTTAACGTCTATCCGAGGATAGAGTGACTTAGCCTGCGGAAGAGCGAGGCCTGCTCCCATGGTGGCCACTTCTGAGATATTAGCTGTGTATTTTTCCGGGACCCTCCTGAGCTTGTCGAAGGCTTCGACGACATCCAGTGAGCTTGTCCCGAGCCCGTGCTGGAACAACGACAAGAGGATCGGTGTGGCCACATTAGCAATATCGTCCCTTACGCCTTCGGATCTTCGGACCTTTTCGATGAAGACATCGAATTGCCCTCGGGTCTTGACTTTATAAGCTGCAAGAGACATATGATTACACAGACACTCGAAGATGAAGCGAAATGAAGAATGCTATCTTAAAAGAATTTACCTTCGAACTCAGATTCCAACTCAGCTTTGTTAGCATTAGCTTCTTCCAGCTGGGTCTGGAGTATGTGGACTTCTGACGAGTTCTCTGCAATAAGAAAATTTGCTGACGTCAAGATCGAGGCAGATTACAAATAGAGACATAAAGAGACTGAGATGATTAAACTTACTCCCGACTAAACCCCGGAGGTCAAGGTTCTCTTCTCGGAGCACGGCAATCTCTCTCCGCAAGGCAGCCTCTCTTGATGCAGCCTCTTCCCGAGTGGCCTTGAGCTCCTGCTGGATGTTCTCCTGGAAATTCAAGTGGGGGACCAGCTTCTCGAGGGCGTTAGACTTGGCCATTGATAGGCAATATACTCTCTGCATGCGAGTTCAGAGTTAGTCGACTAAAAGAAATCGCGAGGTTATGACAGAGAAGAGCGATGCTTACATTTAGCAGCCGGGTAGCTTCATTAAGGCTGTCCACAAGCATATCTCTTTCTTCATTCTCTTTCTGCTTATTCAAGATGATGCGCTGCTTCAAGCCCTCGGAGTCACGCCACTCTATTTTAATCGGAGGGATCCAGGTCTCTGAAGATCGCAGCCTGGGGATCTCCTCTTCTTTGGCTGATCGATTTAAAGAAGACAAATGAGGACAAAGAAAAGACAGATTGAAGACTAAAGTCAGAAGACTGCTTTGGAGCTTACCAGCATCGGTGGCTGAGTCCTCGACTGGTACGTCCCGGCTACCTTTTTCTTCTTGGTTCACACCCGACTGGCTCTTAGTCGGGACGCCTTGAGCGGCAGTCGGGATCTCTTCTTCCGCTGATTGGTTTCCAGCAGGGGTTTCCTGGCTGGCAGTCGGGGGCTCCTCCATCGGGATATCTTCGCTGGGAGGTGGGGGTTTCTCACTCGGAGTGCTCTCACTCGGGGAGGGCCCTGAGATTCTTGTTCTGCGGGCATTGTCTCTTCAGCCGCTGCAGATGGCTTTGAGGCCTCACTTTGCCCGGTGGGATCTATGTTCTGAGGTTTCCTGCAAGAAAAAAGATGGGAACAATCGGGACAAAGGCAGAAAGATTTTCAACAAGGACATGATTTCAATTATGAGACATACCTAGCTGATCGGCGAATTATAGGTACGGATTTGGTGGATGGCCTCGGAGGGGTTATGTGGACCCCCGTTTTTGGAACAGGAATCTTTCATGTTCTTAGTACCATTTTGCTGGATCGAGTAGTTGGTACTCACGAAATACAGTACTGAATAACCAGGTGCACATGCACGAATAGTCTTACAACGAAATTATTACAATGATAGGCCCGAAGGCAATGTTCACCACATAGGACCTCATAGTCCGGATACAACACAAAAGCAGAAATTAGATGAGGCAGCGGAATAAAGGCAGCGGCATGTCGGTTGCCACAGGCAACGACCGGGGACTAAGACCTAGTAAGCGCCATTAGCTTCTTCGCCTTCCTGGTAGTAGGCATAAGGATCCTCCGATTCTTCATTCCCAACATCTGAAGGTTTGTGCGTATAGCAAGGGTGAGTACCAACCGTACTCAGCAAGCCAACACGGAAGTGATGCATATGATAGGGTTATTCAAGGAATGGCTGGTGCTCTTTTGCATAAAGCCAATTTTCACAAATCTTTTCACAAGCCTAACAACTAGCCAAGTCAGGTTTTAGTTTCACAGTTCATTAATTCGGCGACGGTTCTGTCTACCATCCATCGTGATTCCAAGGATGGCTTCCCGCCTCCGATTCGTCATGGTTTTCTGGGGAGTTCACCCCTTCTCGCATCTCGAGAAGTTGATCCACCAGTGAATAAAAGTCATCATGCAAACCCATCCCAGCATCTTTAAAGTTTAAAGTCTAGCCAAGCGAAAGTCTTGCCACGATGCTCAATATCTGTGAGCACGGCTATTCGAATAGATTGATTCATTCACCTTGCAGGTGGATGTACACTTTACCCGTACTCCGTGACAACCTAACAAATGAGCCTACGTCCCAACACATGAGACGGTCACGGCAAAGCCTTTCGATAACCTCACTTTGGCAGTACCCGCTCCATGAACTTAAGCCCTCATGCACTCTAGCCGTCCTTTTCTAGCAGTGAGAGGAGTTTTGGCGCACCCGGGGTAAGGGGAGATTTCATTCATCAAGTTAAAATAAATTTCAGATTATCATCATCTCTTTCACATCTCATCTCATCCATAAGAACCACTATGCAAGGGTACCGCCTCCGCTCGGCTATCTACTCCGCTAGGTCTATACCCATTCGAGAAGTACGGTTGTACTGGCTCGTTTCCCGGCTATCTCATGGCTCGGTCCTTAATTGACCAGGGTCGGCACTCGCCTTTTCCGGAATACACCCAAATCATCCAGCCGCCCCAGTCTAAAACATTTGTGTATTACTTTCAATTTTCATCAGACTTTCTCATGGCCATGTGGCGCTCATGTCTCCACAGGCCGCATCTCAACTACCTTCCCTAAGGTAGTTGCCCAAGCACAAAGCTTTTCATAAAGTCATGAGTATGCATGAATCTAAGTATAGCATGGCTAAGCAATTTACCGAAGTTATTCTCCGGTTGTTTGTATCACATCGAGAGTTACAAGGAGTAATTCTAAAGGTAATCAATAGCAAGGTATGGTATAACAAGTATAGGTAACTCTGTATAGCATGCATGTTTAGAGTTTAAAATAACATCATTTCACAATTGGGATCAATATGTTCAAAGAGTGTGATGACTTGCCTTGCTCGCACGCTTGTGGAGTGGTGTCTTCGATGGGGTTGATGTCGGCCTCTTCAGGTGCTATGCGTACGTGCGAAAGGTCAATCGAACTCGATTAGAATCCAATATAACACCAAAAGATCGAAAAGAACCATAAAAGCCACGAAAACGATCCCAAGCGCTTAGCCTAAATTTCTACTTGAGTTTGTACGAGGATCGCCAGGGAAAACTCCAAGTTTTGACATCGGGTTGATGCCTTAGGGTTTTCGCAAAGCGACGATCGCGATTTGTTCAAGGAAATAGATTTGAAAATATCCGTGGAGGGATTGGTGCTCGAGGTTTTGAAGATTCGAGTACAAAAGAGCAGCACATTTAAACGGCGAGAAAGGATTAAACGAAACCCGGACTTGAAAACGACGCGAAACGATATTTCAAAAAAGTCGCATTTTGATTTTCAAATTTTCACCGAGAAATCATGCAAGAAAATAATTTATTTTTGCCCAAAATTTTACTCAAGTCTTCACAAAATATTTTTCCAAATTTTCCAAAATTTTCCCTATTTTTCTTTTTCTCTTTTTCTTTTTTTTTTTTTTTCTTTATTCTGCGCTGTTCATTGCCCCCAAGGTGTTCGATCGAGGCGGCGGTCGGCGCTAGCGCATGGGGAAAAGGGCGGTGGCGGGGCTTACCGGCGACGGCGGCTCACGGCGGCTAGGGCGGCGGGGCTCGGGCATGGGCGGCGTGCGGCAACGGCGGCGACGGCGGCTTAGGCGGCGGGGCTCGGGCGTGGGCGGCGTGCGGCAACGGCGGCGACGGCGGCTTAGGGCGGCGACGCCGGGAGGCGAAGGGGGCCGGAGAGAGGGGAGATGGGGACGACGGCGAGGTAAGTGAACGGGTGGCTTGGCCCCTTTATATAGCGGAGGCCAAGTGAGGGGGCGGGAGAGAGAAGGGGGTCCGGCGCGGGCACGGTACGGCGGACGCCATGCGGCGCGCGGGGAGGCCGTCCGGCGCGCGTAGCGGCGTGGCGAGAGGGCGCGTGCGCGAACGGGGCCGCATACGGCATCGGACGCGTGGGGGCGATGGGCGGGCGCGGCGAGGGGGCTGAGTATGGGCGCGCGGTCCGGCGCGGCGGCGGCGCGCATGGCGCGACGGCGGGCGCGGCGAGGGGCCGAGTACGGGCGTGCGGGGTGCGGGCGCGGCGCAGCGGGTCCGCGCGGACCGCGGCGCGCGGCGCGTGGCATGCACGGCGCGGCGCGCGCTGCGCTGCGGTGCGTGGCGCTCGGGCGCGAGCGCGTCGGCCGGCGACGCGCGGCGGGCGCTCATCGGGGCCGAGTACGGCGTCGAGCAACTCATGCGCAATGAACGGTAGCATTTTATATTTTCCCGATTTCTAATTTCTAATTTCCTATTTCCATTTTCCTCCCTTCTAAAAATTCGAAATAAATTCCAATATTCCTAGAATAATTTTTAATACTATATTTTGAACTTTTTCTCCACTTTTATTTTTCCACATATATTTTTCATATTTATTTAAATTCCTTTTTCCTAATTTCATAATTCATCATTTTTAAATTCCAAAAATTCCCTAGATTTCATGTAAATCCTAAAATATTTTATTGTCTATTTTATACCCTAAGTAATCTTCCACCATCAACAATTAATACCCTTTTTCTCAAATTTGTATTTTCATAAATCCGCATCTCTTCTTCGATTTTCTTTTAAAATTCCTAATCTGCATTTCGAAATTTCCTTCCCTACAAACTCCAGATCTTTCACAAACACCGAGGGGAATTGCTCACAACTAAATTTTTGCAGCTGAGCTGACAAATAAGAAGCAACAAACCCGAGGAAAAAGCAACAAGCGAAAGTTTTTGCAAGTTCCGATTTTTATCTTCGATTTCGTTTCTTCGATTTTCGGGATGTTACAAACCTACCCCTAACAATAAATCTCGTCCCCGAGATTTCTCATCGGTTGTTGAGTAGGTGTGGGTATTCAGTCTTTAGGAAATCCTCGCTTTCCCAGGTGGCCTCTTCTTCAGTGTGGTTGCTCCATTGTACTTTGTACATGCGCCATGACTTGGTCCGTGTCTTCTTTTCTGCCTCGTCCAGTATCTTTATTGGATGTTCTGGGTATGTGAGATCACTGTTGATATGGATGGTTTCCAAAGGAGCTTGCTCTTCTGGCACCCGCAGGCATTTCTTCAACTGCGACACATGGAACACTTGGTGAACATCGGAGATGTTCTCGGGCAACTCTAGCTGGTAGGCCACTTCACCTCTTCTAGCGCTTATCAAGAATGGGCCCACATATCTTGGCGCAAGTTTCCCTTTGACCTTGAACCTTTGAGTTCCTCGTAGGGGTGAGACCTTTAGATACACATAGTCGCCTTCATTGAATTCTAAATCCCTTCGACGAGTATCCGCGTAGCTCTTTTGTCGAGATTGGGCAGCTTGTAATCGGTCCCGGATCAGACGAACCTTCTCCTCGGCCTCTTGGATTATGTCAGGCCCGAATACGGCTCGTTCACCGGTTTCGACCACATCAATGGGGTTCGGCATCGGCGACCAAATAGGGCTTCGTTTGGTGACATCTTCGGACCGGCTCGGTAGCCGTTGTTGTAGGAGAACTCGGCGTATGGTAAACATTTCTCCCAATCCTTGGTGAAATCCAACGCACAGCTCTCAAAATATCCTCAAGCACTTGATTTGTCCTTTCGGTGCCGCCCGTCGGTGCCGTGGGTGGTAAGCGGTGCGAAGGCAAGGTGACTTCCGAGTGCCTCATGAACTTTGCTCCAGAAATGGGACGTGAATTGGGTACCACGATCGATATAATTCTTTTTGGTACACCATGAAGACACACAATCCTACTCATGTATAGCTCGCTAGCTTGGCGCTATTGTAGTTGGTCTTTACGGGAATAAACCTGGCGGTCTTGGTGAGCCGATCTACTATTACCCAAATGGAATCATTACCAGTTGCAGTTTTGGGTAGTCCAACGATAAAATCCATGCCTATCTCGTCCCATTTCCACTCGGGAATCTTGAGCGGCTGCGGCAAGCTGCCGGTCGTTGATGCTCGCTTTCACCCTTTGGCATACATCGCATACGGCTACGTATTCGGCTACGTCTCTCTTCATATTGGGCCACCAGTATTCTCCCTTCAAATCCTGGTATATTTTTGTGCTTCCTGGATGTAACGAGTATGCTGATTCGTGTGCTTATTTTAAGATCAACCTCCTCAAACCACCTTGTTCAGGCACGCAGATTCTTTTCTTATACCACAGGGTTCCCTTGTCGTCTACCGAAAATTCCTTAGCGCGTCCAGCGGCCTTGCGCTCTTTGATTTCCTGTGTTTCCTCATTTTCCTTTTGAGCTTCTTCTATTTGAGTCCTCAGAAAGGTTGGATTTCCAGTGAGTTCACTTCTCCGTGAGGAATCAGGTGCAGATTAAGTCGAGCCATTTCTTCTTGGAGCTCCCTGGCCATACCTTCCAATCTCACATGGTTGCATTGGGCTTTGCGGCTTAACGCATCGGCCACTATATTTGCCTTGCCGGGGTGGTAATGGATTCCTAGATCGTAATCCTTGATCAATTCCAACCACCGTCTCTGACGTAGATTGAGATCGGACTGAGTAAAGAAGTATTTCAGGCTCTTGTGATCAGTATATACATCACAGTGGTTCCCGATCAGATAGTGTCTCCAGATCTTCAATGCATGAACAACTGCCGCTAATTCCAAGTCGTGTGTGGGATAGTTTTCCTCGTGGGGTCGTAACTGTCTCGAGGCATATGCTACGACCTTTCCATCTTGCATTAATACGCCTCCCAGTCCTTGCCGAGACGCATCACAGTACATCACGAAATCCTTCCGGTTGTCAGGTAGGGTTAAGATTGGGGTGGTGGTTAACTTTTCTTTTAGTTGGTCAAAGGCTTCTTGACACTTCTCGTTCCATACGAATTTCTTTTCCTTCTTCAGAAGTTGAGTCATGGGTCGGGCTATTGTGGAAAACCCTTCGATGAACCTTCGGTAATATCCGGTCAATCCCAAGAAACTCGGAACCTCCGTTACTGACTTGGGTGCCTTCCATTCCGTAACACCTTCGACCTTGGCAGGGTCTACCGCTACTCCTCCGGCTGAGACTACATGGCCAAGAAAAGCGACTTCCTTGAGCCAGAACTCACAGCTCGTCGTTCAGTCCTGCGACGATGCGCCATCTGTAGGAGGTAGACGAATTAAGAGATTGGACCCATTAAGGTCATGGTTTCTAGGTGGTTTCTCTTCAAGTTGTTTCTAAATGATCTTCGAACAAGCAAGCATGGTAGAATAAGATTATCATTAGCATGCCATAAAACGATACATAGGTCCATAAAATTACATCAAAGGAGATACAATGGACTGTACATGCACAGTCCCACATGCCATGATGCGAAAGCTACCTCGTACTACTGCCTTTAGCTATTAGGGGGGAAAAGGGTGTGATCCTTGCTGCCAAACCGTCCAAAGCAAGATCAAGTTGAGGTGGTCCTCTCGCCTAATCATCCAACCATCCGCAGGAGCCAAGTGCAGGAAGGGGTGATCCTTTGCTGAAGCAAATCGAAGTCCCCATGGCTCAGAGGTGGTGGCCTCGGAGTCATGCTAGATCTTCCTGCTTGGTGGTCGGGTACTCTTCCGAGCGGTCTTGCGGGTGAGGGGACCTCCGGTGTGAGTCAGGCGACGAGTGGGAGCTGCCTCCTCTGCTGGATCCGTGTCGCTGGACTCCCACTTGATCTTCATAGGCTCCGTCTCAGACTCGGAGTCGGTGTAGATCTGGATGGGGTTCTCCTCTCCCGAACCAGGCTCAGATGGCACTGCCATGGAGTTCGAGGTGGGTCCCATGGAGGTGGCAGCAGTGGGGTCTATCAGGTACGGTGCCGACTCTATGCTCAACATAAAAGCTTGCTCCATCATGGCTTGAAAAGTGTTCAAGCACGCTGGAGTCATGAGGTAGTAGTGGTCGGGCACAGGGGCAGGAGGTGTTGGTACAACTTCGGTGAAAGTACCTGCAGCATGGACAGGACGGGAGCTCCACCAGTTGCTTGACCTGTTGCTTGCTCTTTACCGAGGGTGCGCTCCTCCAGCTCCACCGGGCTTCCCACGGGCCGTGTAACGGTCAGAGGCTGCTCATGCGGGGCACCGTTGGCCTGTAGCTGAGTCTGCAACACGTTGATCTGATCCCCACAGCTCTGGTGTTCCTCGATCAGATCATTGAGGCGTTGGTGCTGGTCGTTGATCTCGAGCAAAGCTTCCTCATAGCAGTAATCTGCCGTCTCTGCCCAGCGGGATAGACGGGTGACCATAGGGTTGTAGCAGCAGGGGGTGGCTTCCACGGTGCAGACCGGATTGCCTTCCTCGCGATAAGGGTGATGCAAAAACTCGGTCACTGTGAGCTCAGCACGATGAATAGCATTGAGGCGAATGAACGCTTCACGGGCCGCGTCTTGAATAGCTGCTTCCACTAGATCTCGGTGGTAACAGGTGTGGAAGCAAAAAGGTGTCTCACTCCCCATGCGGGCCTCCACTGAAACCGCTGCTTCCCATACTGGGTATCCCTCGGAGCCATGCCTTCTGATCTGGTAAGTGGGTGGCTCTGGGTACCTTAGACACCACAGCAATGACTGAAGTTGTGCCACGAATCCCTCATCCCGTGGGATGGTGATTTCCCAAACTCCGACATGGTCCGACATCTGTTTTTGAAAGCAACTTAGGGTTAGAGGGAGAGAGAGATAACATCAAAACCATTTGGGTAAAGCAGGGAAATAAAGGTATAGGAAAAAGTATGTTTGTCTGTTCAAAAATAATAGTTTGCAAAATGGTCCTACGTAGGGATACTTCCCTTTAGCCAACTAGTCAGGGGTAGGGCGCCAGTTGGTCTTATCCTACGGTCGTATGGCTCTGAAACCAGCTCTGTGGACCCCCGTTTTTGGAACATGAATCTTTCCTGTTCTTAGTACCATTTCCCTGGATCGATAGTTGGTACTCACGAAATACAGTACTGAATAACCAGGTGCACATGCACGAATAGTCTTACAACGAAATTATTAAAATGATAGGCCCGAAGGCAATGTTCACCACATAGGACCTCATGGTCTGGATACAACACAAAAACAGAAATTAGATGAGGCACCGGAATAAAGGCAGCGGCATGTCGGTTGCCACAGGCAACGACCGGGGACTAAGACCTAGTAAGCACCATCAGCTTCTTCGCCTTCCTGGTAGTAGGCATAAGGATCCTCCGATTCTTCATTCCCAACATCTGAAGGTTTGTGCGTATAGCAAGGGTGAGTACCAACCGTACTCAGCAAGCCAACACGGAAGTGATGCATATGATAGGGTTATTCAAGGAATGGCTGGTGCTCTTTTGCATAAAGCCAATTTTCACAAATCTTTACACAAGCCTAACAACTAGCCAAGTCAGGTTTTAGTTTCATAGTTCATTAATTCGGCGACAGTTCTGTCTACCATCCATCGTGATTCCAAGGATGGCTTCCCGCCTCCGATTCGTCATGGTTTTCTTGGGAGTCCACCACTTCTCGCATCTCGAGAAGTTGATCCACCAGTGAATAAAAGTCATCATGCAAACCCATCCCAGCATCTTTAAAGTTTAAATTCTAGCCAAGCGAAAGTCTTGTCACGATGCTCAATATCCGCGAGCACGGCTATTCGAATAGATTGATTCATTCACACTGCAGTGGATGTACACTTTACCCGTACTCTGTGACAACCCAACAAATGAGCCTACGTCCCAACACATGAGACGGTCACGGCAAAGCCTTTCGATAACCTCAATTTGGCAGTACCCGCTCCATGAACTTAAGCCCTCATGCACTCTAGCCGTCCTTTTCTAGCAGTGAGAGGAGTTCTGGCGCACCCGTGGTAAGGGGAGATTTCATTCATCAAGTTAAAATAAATTTCAGATTATCATCATCTCTTTCACATCTCATCTCATCCATAAGAACCACTATGCAAGGGTACCGCCTCCGCTCGGCTATCTACTCCGCTAGGTCTATACCCATTCGAGAAGTACGGTTGTACTGGCTCGTTTCCCGGCTATCTCATGGCTCGGTCCTTAATTGACCAGGGTCGGCACTCGCCTTTTCCGGAATACACCCAAATCATCCAGCCGCCCCAGTCTAAAACATTTGTGTAGTACTTTCAATTTTCATCAGACTTTCTCATGGCCATGTGGCGCTCATGTCTCCACATGCCGCATCTCAACTACCTTCCCTAAGGTAGTTGCCCAAGCACAAAGCTTTTCATAAAGTCATGAGTATGCATGAATTTAAGTATAGCATGGCTAAGCAATTTACCGAAGTTATTCTCCGGTTGTTTGTATCACATCGAGAGTTACAAGGAGTAATTCTAAAGGTAATCAATAGCAAGGTATGGTATAACAAGTATAGGTAACTCTGTATAGCATGCATGTTTAGAGTTTAAAATAACATCATTTCACAATTGGGATCAATATGTTCAAAGAGTGTGATGACTTGCCTTGCTCGCACGCTTGTGGAGTGGTGTCTTCGATGGGGTCGATGCCGGCCTCTTCAGGTGCTATCCGTACGTGCGAAAGGTCAATCGAATTCGATTAGAATCCAATATAACACCAAAAGATCGAAAAGAACCATAAAAGCCACGAAAACGATCCCAAGCGCTTAGCCTAAATTTCTACTTGAGTTTGTACGAGGATCGCCGGGAAAACTCCAAGTTTTGACATCGGGTTGATGCCTTAGGGTTTTCGCAAGCGACGATCGCGATTTGTTCGAGGAAATAGATTTGAAAATATCCGCGGAGGGATTGGTGCTCGAGGTTTTGAAGACTCGAGCACAAAAGAGCAGCACATTTAAACGGCGAGAAAGGATTAAACGAAACCCGGACTTGAAAACGACGCGAAACGATATTTCGGAAAAGTTGCATTTTGATTTTCAAATTTTCACCGAGAAATCATGCAAGAAAATAATTTATTTTTGCCCAAAATTTTACCCAAGTCTTCACAAAATATTTTTCCAAATTTTCCAAATTTTTTTCCCAAATTTTCCCTATTTTTCTTTTTTTTCTTTTTCTTTTTCTTTTTCTTTATTCTCGAGCACGTTCATTGCCCCCAAGGTGTTCGACCGGAGCCTGGCAAAAATAGAGGCGGCGGCCGGCACTAGCGCATGGGGAAAAAGGGGCAGCGGCGGGGCTTACCGGCTACGGCGGCTCACGGCGGCTAGGGCGGCGGGGGCTCGGCGTCGGCGGCGTGCGGCAACGGCGACGACGGCGGCTTAGGACGGCGGCGCTTCGGGAGGGCGAAGGGGGCCGAGAGAGAGGAAGATGGGGGACGGCGGCGAGGTAAGTGAACGGGTGGCTTGGCCCCCTTTATATAGCGGAGGCCGAGGAGGGGTGGGAGAGAGAAGGGGGTCCGCGCGGGCGCGCGTACGGCGGACGCCATGCGGCGGCGCGGGAGGCCGGGCGGGCGCGCACGGTTGCGGCGTGGCGAGAGGGGCGCGGCGCGAACGGGGCCGCGTACGGCATCGACGCGTGGGGCGACGGCGGCGCGCGAGCGGGGCCGAGTACGGCGCGCAGGTCCGGCGGCGCGGCGCGTGGCGCGTCGGGCGGCGCGGCGAGGGGCCGAGTACGGGCACGTGGGTGCGGGGTGCGGGCGCGGCGGGGTCCGGCGTGGACCGCGGCGCGTACGGCCGGGCGGCGCGCGGCGGGCGCGCATCGGGGCCGAGTACGGCGTCGAGCAACTCATGCGCAATGAACAGTAGCATTTTATATTTTTGCCGATTTCTAATTTCTAATTTCCTATTTCCATTTTCCTCCCTTCTAAAAATTCAAAATAAATTCCAATATTCCTAGAATAATTTTTAATACTATATTTTCAACTTTTTCTCCACTTTTATTTTTCCACATATATTTTTCATATTTATTTAAATTCCTTTTTCCTCATTTCATAATTCACCATTTTTAAATTCCAAAAATTCCCTAGATTTCGTGTAAATCCCTAAAATATTTTATTGTCTATTTTATACCCTAATTAATCTTCCACCATCAACAATTAATACCCTTTTTCTCAAATTTGTATTTTCATAAATCCGCATCTCTTCTCCGATTTTCTTTTAAAATTCCTAATCTGCATTTCGAAATTTCCTTCCCTACAAACTCCAGATCTTACACAAACACCGAGAGGAATTGCTCACAACTAAATTTATGCAGCTGAGCTGACAAATAAGAAGCAACAAACCCGAGGAAAAAGCAACAAGCGAAGTTTTTGCAAGTTCCGATTTTTACGTTCCGATTTCAGTTTCTTCGATTTTCAGGATGTTACAGGTTACTTCAGCTTGAGGAGCTGAAACATCATCCTCCGAGTCATCGATCACCAGCCTCCTTTTGCTCGCTCGCTTGCTGATATCCTTATCAGCAGCAGTCCTTTTGCCGACAGGTTCACTCCTGATCTTGATGTCGTCGGCTGGCTTCTTGGCAGGCCGAGCTGGCGCATCGTCATGATGCACCTTGTACGGCTTAGAGATGATGAAAGCATTCGCCTGCAAGGAGAATTTTTTATACACTAAGAGATGCAAGATTAAGATTGAAAGAGATTAAATAAGTTGAGTCAGCTTGTCGGAGGAGGAGGGCGGTACAAGTTGTATGGGACAACCGGCAACATGTGGCTGCGCTCAACCACGATCCCGAGAAGAAAAGATTTTGTACATGCGAGTCTTCGGGTCTCGTAGCTCAAGGAATCGCGGTCTTCTGATTGGGGTCCCTTTCACCCTCATACTCGAATGCAGGCTTGGATCTTTCTTTAATAGGCGCCACTCGGTTCTTGATGAAGTGCCGAGTGATTTGTTCTCCCTGAAGGCCTTTTTTCTTCATCTCAAGGATATTGGCCAAGAGCTTGTTGGCTTCATCCCAATCTTGGGCCACTGGCACAGTGCTCCAGTTAGGCCTCGGAACTGGTGGAAGGCCAACAAAGTTGGGCAAACTGGGTTCAAGATTTGAGATGTAGAACCAGTTCGCATGCAGCCCTTGTTGGAAGATTTCAAGGGGAAAGAGAAATAATCTTTGCGGAGAGTTCTGCGGAGTTGAAAGCCGGCCCCACCGACGACGCAGGGCTCATCCTTGCTTGGATGTGGCTTGAGATAAAACATGCGGCGGAAAAGGTTGAAGTGGGGAAGGATGCCAAGGAAGGCTTCATAGACGTGAATAAAGATTACGATATGAAGAATGGAGTTGGGATTCAAGTGATATATTTGAAGACCGTAATACTCAAGGAGATCCCGAAAGAACTCAGAGGTGGGAAGACCGAAGCCATAGTAGAAGAAAGAGGTGAAAATGACGATCTCACCGGTGTTTGAAGTGGGGAACTCTTCACCGGCCGCCGGATGTCAGCCGATGATCTCTTTGGCCGGAAGAACTCCATTCTTCACCATCTCCCGGAGAGTCGATTCCTTGACGTCCGAGGTCGCCCATTGATCGAAGGGGATTTCTTTCTCTCCCGCCATAGATGCGATTTGGGGGAGAATAGATCTGGCACGGGAGATGGAGATTCGTCAAGGGAATCTTGGAGGCTGGATGCAGAAGATGGCTTGTGGGGGAACGAGAGTTCCTAGATGGATGGATTTGGGCACGCGTGAGTTTAGGGTTCTCCGCGGAGAGCTTGTGAATAGTGGCGCGAAAGAGGAAATTTTGGAAAGACGAAGTGGCGGGGATGACCTCGAGGCTTCGTAAAAAGACTTGAGGGTTTTTGCTAAGTCATCTCGCGATTGGGCCGAGCCTATGAGAGACTTATGGCCCAGCTAAGGTGTGGCTTGACACGTGTCCTTAGGGACTTAAGTGGATGGACTTAAGCAGATTTGCCCTGGCAATATGCACGTGTCACATAGCCCAATACCTTTAAAATCCTTTCATACCGTGGTTTGCACAACTTCATGAGAAGTTGGCACGATGCAATTTGAAAGGTGACAAACAGTTAAGCTTTTCATGGTTGTCCTGATGACAGGGACTGTCTGGTTTTTAAGCATTTGATTAAATGATTATATCAATGCTATTTTTCCACCTTGGTGAAGATCTTTTTAGATTAAGACTAATATTATGGCAGAAGCTATTTAATATTTTGGTCGTATTTTTCAGATGACTGAAAAATTTGTTTACCCATGAGGGTCGATTAAATTATTTGTTCCGAGATGACTCGGGCAAGTTAACTCGGATAAGAATGAGCTTGCCAAGTGTTTTTTACCCACGAGGGTCGATTGAGCATTTGTTCCGAGACGACTCGGGCAAATCAACTCGGATAAGCATGAGCTTGCCGAGTGAATTGATTTCTTACCCATGAGGGCTAATTAAATTATTTGTTCCAAGACGACTCAGGCAAATTTACTCGGATAAGCATGAGCTTGCCGAGTGATGTGTTATATGATTTTTTATGATTGCTTTAGCTTGAGCTAAGTATTTATATGAGTGTGATTTTTTATAGTTCTAGACTATATGCTTAGTCTGTTTTTGACTAACCACATAGTTGGGGGCTACACCTAATTAGGTGCATCAGGAGATGCACCTAGATATTTATTTTTGAGAATTTTTTGAGGTATTTTTCAGCCCTTCACAGTCTTCTTATCGGATGATGAAGAGCTTGGGAGACTCAGGCAGAGATGATGAAGCCATTCGGCCAGCCAAAGGAGCACTCACCCATGTGTTATTCCGAGTTGAGGCAAAGTTATCTCGTCGACTGCGAAGGTCTCGGGGGCTACTATGGAGATTATGGGTACCGGATAACCATAAGGCAAGCTTATCCGATTAGTAATAGGGGACAGGTTATGTTTCCTAATTATGTAAACCGGCTATGACTTGGGTATTACGTTACCGATGAGATAAGGTAACGGCTCATAGTCATAGTTTGGTAAGATTGAGGAGTCTGACAT
This sequence comes from Oryza australiensis, assembly GCA_019925245.2. Taxonomy (NCBI): domain Eukaryota; kingdom Viridiplantae; phylum Streptophyta; class Magnoliopsida; order Poales; family Poaceae; genus Oryza; species Oryza australiensis. The sequence continues at coordinate 4,003,541 of JAIFGZ020000108.1, read as the reverse complement.
AGAATATGATAGGGTCTCCGACTTGTAACCCTGCTCTCCAAGACTATATAAGGAGGGTAGAGGCGTTCCTTGAGGGATATCAGATTTATGCGAAACACATACGAGCTACTAGACACACGAGATCGTGAGATCAATAAAGACTTGGTGGATCGAATCCCCGAAACAGGAGTAGGGTATTACCTCACGAGAGGGCCCAAACCTGTCTAATCCTTGTTTTCCATCTAACCCATTGTGTTTGGCGAACTTGACTGCACCCCCAATTTCTATTTCCGAAACCAAGTTTCGACACCAAGACTTCCCTGGGCGGAGTGAACATTGGTCCATGAGTACGTGGAGGTGATTAGCTAGAGAGGCAGACTGCACCACCCGAGCCATCTGCTCGGCTGCCGGCCCACTGCCGCACTGCGTGGTCAGCGTCTTTGCTCCTCCGCTGCCGGGAGCCGCAGCCACGTCTACATCATCGTCTCACGAGAGATGGGGTAGTTTCGGAACTGTATACCAACGAACATGAGCGGATGAGCCCTATTCTCTATAGTCATCGTGGGCCACTTTCGCTAGGCTGATTAGGAGAAGCATGGGCTAAGTGCGCCACGTGGGATGGGCTAAGTGCGCCTCGTGGGATGGGCTAGTCCGCAGCCGCTAGGCTTTCTGCACTACCCATAAAGGGATGGAAAAGGTTCACTTGGCATCTCTCATTTAAGGGTGAAGTTTCGATTACAACCTGCAATCACAAAACCGGGTACAACGCATTTCTCATTTTTTAAACTGGTATAAATTAAATCCCTTAGCGATTTTGGATGATGATTTCGTCTTACGTGGTATCCACGTGGCATATTGATTTGGTCTTCATGTGATGTGGCATCCACATTGCGCTGACATAGCATTACAGTTAGAAAAAAACAGCAGAACTTACATATCATTTACATCACCCCTTCTTCCTCCTCTACTCCCTCTGGCTCTCCTACCCCATCTCATCTTTCTCGGCACATCAACATGGGATAGGGAGGGGTAGCGGCGAGGGAGGAGGCGGTGGTGGGAGGGAGGAAGCCGATAGCATCGAAGCGATGGCACATGTACAACAACCTGGCACACCAGGTCGTGGGGGTGTGGCCTCCATGACATGGCTACGAAGTTCTCTTTCCTTCGCCTACGCAACCTCTACGCCCTTTCTCTCTATCTTGCTCCCCTCCATCTTGCCTTGGTGTGTGACCGACAAACATGTTCAGCGGTGGTTGTGGGGGGAATCACCCTAGGGTAGTGCACGGAGCGAAGTTAAAGACCAGCTGAAGTCAGACTGGTAGTCCTCGGGAGGGGGTCGGAAGCTCGACCTCTTCCTGGGGTCAGCCGCCCTAACCTCCTCTCTGCCTCGACTTCAGTTTTCTATCCCAACTTCGACTCATCTGCCCGACCCCAGATCTCCCCAGGAGGAAGGCTTGCTTCACAAGGATCGCAGAGAAGACAAGGAGGGAACAACCTGACAGAAGATGGTGTCACCCGATAAGACTGCGCAGAAGGTACCTACCTAGGACAGATCCCATGGCAAGATGGAGCACGAGATACCCACGACGCGCAGCATCCGAGGATCTCTATGTACTTTTTAGATGTTGTTTGTACTTGCTTTTTAGTCTTTAGTCTTAGCTTTATTGGTCCCCAAGTCCTCTTGTAACTGCCTCACCTTGAACTATAAAAGGGAGGGCAGGTCCGTGGGCGAGGAGGGTCGATTCGAGGGAGGCTAAATCGAACCTCTAGAGCCCCCAAGAACTCACACCATTATACTCTGATTCATACACCACCCTAACAAAGAACACAACACATAGGCTTATTATCCTTCGGGAGGGCCAAACCTGTCTAAAAATCCTTGGCCCGCATTGTCTCTGAGTCGACCGTCGTATCCTTTCGATAGATGTCCTGACCACTCTTTCACCTCCTCATGTATCCCCCTTGGAGGACCGATCGACCACCCGTCGATAGTGGTGCTATTCGTGGACAACTCCATAGTGTGCAGGATGAAAGTTCACATTTCGTCTGTCAGTTATAGGTCGGGATCCATCATGGTCGGGATTCTGACGAAAGAGCGGCACATGTGTGTAGGCTGATTCTAACGATGCTTTTGAGATTCATATATTTGAGTCAGGTTCACATGATAAAAAATGCATAGATAATTACTGAGGATTATTTGAGATGGCACAAGAAACTTTGCCTTTCCCTTTGGCTGCCCTCCTGGCTTGATCGGCTAAATTCTCTTGGGCTTGCTCCTCGTCGGCTGTGGCGGTTTTCTCTTTGGGGATCCACCGCCTTTTGATCTTGCCCAGCCGACGACGTTGTTCTTGGATCATTTGCCGCACTTCTTCTTTCCCTCCTTCACGCTTTAACCTTTGAATTCTTCATTTCTGTATTTTGGTGAAGAGGTTAGAGGGGCACCATTGGGGTTGGCCGATTCTTCATCATCGGCCTCTTCTTCGTCGTAGTAGTCGTCGTTTTTGTTTTCGTCGAAAAAGTCTTGATGAATCAGCCCTAGCCGATCGTAAATGGACTGCCGGCGCTGGTTGAGCTGAATGGGCCTTGGGACGAACTGAGTTGGACTGGTGATTGGCCGGCTTCTGTGTTTGTCCTCGGGATACTCGCTGCAAGCCGGGCAGTTTTCAATCGTTGGCAGCCTCATCCCGGTCTCCCAGCAATGTCTGAAGAATTCACAATGCCAATGGGGATCGACACCGCTGTGATTCTCGTCATACCGACGACCTCACATTTCTGGCCTTTGCTGATAAAACCTTTCAAACCGAGCTTCTTCCCGCCAAGATTGCTGTTGGGGGCGGTGTCAGCTGTTCGTGCCGATCGGCCGTTGATCAGCCGATTGGACAACGGGGCACACCATGTTGATTGGCGTGGCTTGGCTTCCAGTCGGCTCTCCTTCTGCATTGACCCCTCTCAAAGTTTCGGCTAAGTTGTACATCATTCTGCGCTGCCGATCAGCTTGCCTAGGGCCGATTTGAACCATATTGATTGGGAAGGGATGGCCATCTTGTAGGGTTACGCGGAGGCTACGCTAGCCGAAAACAAAACTTTTTACCGCGCAAACCAGGAACACTTGCAAGTAAGGGCCGATAGATTGTTACCGATTGGAGTAGAGTGCAGCGGAATAGCCAATCAGGGCAATCCGATCCGGAACAATGTAGCCGATTCCCGGAGACAGCCGATTCGCCAATCAGCCGATTCGAGTCGTTCGGCCGCGTTCTCACGCCTCGCTCCGATGCGCCCGACCGCAGCCGATTCCACCACAGCCGATCGCTTCGATTGCAGCCGATCCGAAGCCAATCAACAGCGCGCAACGTAGCAGTGCCTCTACCGGTATCCACACGTCCGGGGACAGAACGCCGTACACCCGTGTGCTAGCACGCGATGCAAGGCTAGGGTTTGGCTCGAAAGTGGGGAGGGTTTCCGTGGAGATTGATCTCGACGACTTCGTTGCACGCGATGCAATTGACATGTCCAGCTCTCCACCCCTCCCTCCTTTATATAGAGTTGGCCGACTAGGACTAGTGGCCGATCACGACTCTATTTTGAATCGGATCCTATCCGAATCTCACAGAGTTGGCCGCCCATACGTCGTAAGCCTATAGGACTCTATCCGATCGGATCCCTATCCGATCGAGCCATATCCGAGTCCAACTCGAATGCCTGTTCTTATCCCCTTAAGCGTGCGACCCTGTAGGTTCAGGTATACTCGGTTTCTCGGCTATAGTCTAACTTAGCCGATCGTCGGCTCGAGTCCAACTCACCGACCGTCAACGCGGCGCCTAGCAGCACATATTGACACCATAGTATACAAGAATAATATCGGCTCTGAACCTGTAATGTGTACACAAATCCCTTTGCCTCATGATACCAGTTAAGCTATAGGCAAGATGTGTGCCATCCTTTCAATAGCTTAACCATTCACTCGAACCATATTGGATTATCTGTCTGTTGATTGACTTCTCAATCAACTTAGCATGGCCATGCATTTCCATAATCCATTACCTCGAGGGGCCCAGAGATATCTCTCCAAAGGAGGGGCAAATTCTATCTTGATCACTCACATCCCACTTCATGTTTCATAGCAAACCTGAAAACTACCTTTATAACTACCCAGTTACGGAATAGTGTTTGGTAGTCCCAAAGTAGGCTACTACACATGTTGGAATCCATGGTGATCTCAGGTCTAAGGACTTTGTACCAACACTACGTGAGACCAACTAATGGCACATTAATTCCTGTAGTGTCTCATGGTGGGTCTATCCAACAATGTGTTCTCCAACACATGTGTCCATGTTTATTGATTTGGTATCTCCATACCCATGATCTATGAGACATGATCATCAATCAATAAACATGCCGATCTTAGAATCATATTTGTTCCAACAATATGACATATGATCAGGGATCGTTTAGAAATAGATTCATACATATAGAGTCTCATAAATAAGTCACGTACTTATTGATCAATACAAGATGTCTATTTCATGGAACTGAATAACACTTTATTCATTTATACATAAACATTAACGTGATATCCAACATCTCTATGTTGTCTCTAGGGCATATCACTAACACATCTACCTTCATCGGCCGATTGGAATCGGCAAACTTGAGTTTTTCGGCTTTTATTGCCGACTGGATTTGCTGCCTGAAGAGTTTACAATCGTTGGTGGCATGAGATGTGGAGTTGTGCCACTTTAAATATTTTTTTCTTCTTGAGTTCTTTGGCCGATGGGATCACGTGGTTCTCAGGAAGCTGGATCTGTTTTTCCTTGAGAAGTAAGTCAAAAATCATGTCGGCCTTGGTGATGTCGAAGTCATATCTTTCTTCTTTGTCCGTCTTCAGCAGCCATTGGCAGACGATGGCTTTTTTGTTCTTGGCCCATTCGGCTACCGCCACCTCTGCGTCATCGTCATTGGAATCGGAGTCTGACTCAACGACGACTTGAGTTATGTTCTTGACGGCCTTCCTAGTGTCTTGAAATCTTTGTTCATGGGCCGTCACCTTCTGTGCTAGATGTGCCAGGCTATCGAAGTCCTGAGCGGAGAAACGTTCACGGATCGGCGCGATAGGCCATGGAAGGCAAATTGGCTAGCTCAGCATCCGACAGCACCAGGCTGTAGCATCGGTTCCTCATCTCTCTGAAGCATTGGATGTATTCTTGAACCGACTCGTTGTGCTTCTGCCTGATACTGGTGAGGTCCGACAACTTCATTTCATGATTGCCGGAGTAGAAGTAGCTATGAAATTGTTTTTCGAGATCGGCCCAGCTCTGAATTGAGTTGTAAGGCAATGAAGAGAACCAGGTAAAAGCCGATCCTGACAGGAACACGGGGAACAAACGAACTCTCAAGGCGTCTGTAGCCGATGCTTCGTCGCACTGCGCCAAGAATCGGCTGACATGCTCGTAGGTCGAAACATTGTCTTGCCCTGAGAACTTCGAAAAATCTGGGATCTTGTATCGGTTGGGCAACGGAATCCACTCAAAATGCTCTGGATAAGGATACCGATACATGTTCCCTGAGTCCTTTGGCTTGAGGCCGAATTGATCGCGCATGACGTCTGCAATCAAATCGGCCCAAGTTCGGTTGTCCTCCTGTATCGGCTCATATGGATCATACGGTGTGGGTGCTTGCCGATACATTGGTGGTGGTGTCTAAGGCCTATAGCGATGATCTTGGCGGCCTCCTTGATACTGGTAGTGGAGTGGATGATCAGCGGGAGGCGGCTGATTTGGTGGTGGTGTTGGTGGACCTGGGAACAGCTGTCGGCCACCGGCGTTGTACCGTCTGTCCAGGTCAATCTGGGCAATCGGCTCTAACTGCCGATTATCGTTGAACATGTTAGCGATCTGGTCCTGGGGCAGCGGTTGTTGCCGGTTCAACATAGTGATCACCGGTTTCGCAGCCGATCCGGATGGATTTGGCTGGTTGAGGACTCCTCCTGGCGGCCCTAGTTGTGCTGATGATGGCATCGGCCAATTCTGGGTGACCAACGTCCTGTAACCAGGAAACTGGCCGTCTGTGAAGTACGTCGGCCCCCGTTGCAGCTGGTCGACTATCTTGGCGTCGACCATAGTACCGATCATGTTGTTGAGGGTGTTGACAAGGATGCTACTCTGGTTGACCAGCGCGTGATGGACGACCGAATCAATTCGGTCTTGCAAAGTATGCAGGGCCGAATCGTCTTGTTCCTGAATCGGCTTCTCCACCTTCTGTTTGCCCTTTGATCCGCTGGAGGAGGACGCCTTGAGTTCGTCCATGCTGAATTTGTACTTTTGATGCACGGCATCGGATCTTGTTTGAGTGAAAGATTGCATGTAGTTGGCATGGAGCTCCTCTACCATCTTCTTATAATCGGCTTGCTGTTCAGCCGATAATTGCTCCATCTTCACAGGCACGATATTGTCCTGAGAAACATTGGGGCTCTTGGAGTCGACCATCTTGTCAGCTGCGTCAATGCGTCCTAGCTGAGCTGACAAAGAAAGTCCCACCGGGCATGCCAAGAAGCGTGTTGATTAGAATTTTCTCTCACGCACTGGCCTGGGAGATCTGCTTAACTCCAGTGCAGTTCCTTACTTGGCTTGCTGTAAAGTACAAGGTGTGCCAGTTTGTTTGATCTGTTAACCAACAAGAAAAACAAGATATGTGCATTAAGTGTTAGGTTAGATTCCCACTGGATTGGCTGAGGGAATCCAGGAGCATATATATGCTATCCTAAAATATATTTAAGCCAAGTGACTAGAATGGATCGGCTATACCAAGACAGCATCAGCCGCTTAACCCAAATACAGTAAAGGATAATAAATATTTGTATTGATAACCTAGCCGATACTGGAAAGCTAACTATGGATCGGCTAGTACTCCAATGATTCTTATGAAAAGATATCATTCTTGAACCATATATACTTAGCCTAGGAAATTGGCTGTCGGCTGTTGCTAGCAGGCCGATTTCGGCTTATGATGTCCGACAAGAATGGGATCTTAATAAAAGAGGCAGTCCTAACATAAATCTAGTAATAAATATACTAAAAATATATCACGGCAGGTAAGGTCGGCTGAAACCCCGGCACTGTCTTTAAACATATAAATTTAACTAAAAAGATCGCAATAGCTCTAAAGATGACTTAATAGTTCGATATGATGCAGCATTAAGTGACAAAAGAACTACTGGATCTATTATAGCCGATTTATACCTCTCGAGACAGTGGATACCGCATATAAACTAGTTCAACCTTTAGATCTAGCCCTATCGGCTGCGGGTTCTTGATAGAACTGGCCGATGGCAAGATAGATCTAAACATTGCTCCAGTTTATAGGCGATATATGGTAAATAGCACAGTATAAACCCCTAAATCTAATGTGTCATTACGATGGAAGCATTAGAATCAGTAGAACATATCACTAATGACAAACATTTACCTGGATTTGGGGATCGAAATGATGCAGCTCGGAGCCAAATCAATTGCTCGTCTGAAGAAAAGGTTTGGCGATGCGCCGAAAGTTGTTTGATTGATTGTGATTGTCTTTGACTACAGGGGTCTCGGGTCCTATTTATACCCAAGTACAACAAGGACCGCGCTAAACACGGCTATAACTAACTACCATATCTACACTATAAAAGCGCAGGAAGCAATCCCTTACCGCCTTTACCACGAGATTATCTCTAAACAAATCTCTAATTTACATAGATTTGCCGCTACAGGACTTTATCCCTAGATAGCTATATCTTTTAACGTGCAATTTGGAAGCTGAATCTTCTATTTTATCTCCAAATATCTGCACCGAAAAACGGCTTCATCTTCTTTGAACCCGGAATCAGCTATCGGCTGTCCTTGTCCGATTCAACCTCAGCCGACTGGCTTCATAGCCGACCGCATCTCAGCCGACCAGGCCTCTGTTTCTCCATCAAACCAAACCGATCTGATTCTGTTTCAACCTTACTAAGACTTGGGGATTTGGTTACCAAATTTAGCCGTTAACAAACGCGCACTTCAACGGATTCATCTTCATACCATATTTTCTTGTCCGCTCCAACACTTGCTTTAGATCGGCTATGTGGTCCTCTATCTCTCTGGACTTGACAACGACATTGTCGATGTAAATTTGCACCAGGGAGCTGATCATGTCATGGAAGATATAGTTCATGGCCCGTTGATATGTTGCCCCAGCATTTTTTAGCCAAAACGTCATAACGACCCATTCATACAAGCCGATCGCCCCAGGACATCGAAAGGCAGTTTTGTGAATGTCCTCTTCGGCCATGAAGATTTGATTGTAGCCTGCATTGCCATCCATAAAGCTAATGATTTTGTGGCCTGATGTAGCGTCTACGAGCAAATTGGCTATAGGCATCGGGTACTCATCTTTGGGGGTAGCCTTGTTTAAGTCTCTGAAATCGATACATACCCTAAGTTTGCCATTCTTTTTCAATACTGGGACAATGTTTGAGACCCACTCGGCGTATCGGCATGGCCGAATGAATCCAGCATCGTATAGCCGAGTTATTTCGGCTTTGATCACATCATACATATCGGCTTTGAACCTCCTGGGAGGTTGTTTGAACGGTCGATAGCATGCCTTGATTGGCAGCTGATGAACTACTATAGATCGGCTAAGGCCAGGCATCTCGAAGTACTCCCAAGCAAAACAATCTTTATATTCTTTTAACAAACCAATCAGCTGGGATCTACAATGAGAAGATAAATTTCTTCTAATATACGTCGGCCTAGGCTTGTCTCCAGAGCCTATGTCTATTTCTTCTAATTCGTCGGCCAACGTAAAACCCTGCCCTATTGTCGAAACTCGGTTTTGGCAATAGAAAATTGGGGGTGCAGTCAAGATCGCCAAGCTCAATGGGTTAGATGAAAAACGAGGATTTAGACAGGTTCAGGCCCTCTCGTGAGGTAATACCCTACTCCTGTTTCGGGGATTCGATCCGCCGAGTGTATATTGATCTCAAGATCTAAGGCTGAAAGCTAATAGCTCATAAAGCATAAAGCATATCCCTCAAGGGACTCCCCTTACCCCCCTTATATAGTCTTGGGAGACGGGCTTACAGATCGGAAACCCTATCTTACTCTGTCAGTTTTTTCAATCTTACCAAACCGTGACTATGAGCCGTTGCCTTATCTAATCGGCAATGTAATACCCAAGTCATAGTTGGTTTATATATTTGGCAGACGCAACCTATCCCTATCTCCAGTCGGATAAGCTTGCCATGTGGATATCCGATTGCCATAATCTCCACAGTAGCCCCCGAGTCCTTCGTAGTCGACGAGATAACTCAGCCTCGAACCAAAACAGTACACGACCAAACAACTCTTTGGCCGAGTGCTTCTGGCGCCGAACGATTCCATCATCTCTGCCTGATTCTCCGGAGTGACTCCAAAGACTGTGAAGGGCTGGAAAATACCCGAAAAATAAATACCTAGGTGCATCTCTCGATGCACCTAATTAGGTGTAGCCCCCGACTGTGTGGTTAGCCAAAAACAAACCAAACATACAGTCAAGAACTATAAAAAATCATTCTCATGTAGATGCTTAGCTCAAGCTAGAGCAACCATAAAAAATCACTCGGCAAGCTCGTGCTCGTCCGAGTGAATTTGCCCGAGTCATTTCAGAACAAATAACTCAATTAGCCCTCATGAGTGGAAAGCACTCGGTAAGCTCATGTTTATCCGAGTGGATCTGCCCGAGTTATCTCGGAACAAATATTTTAATCATCCCTCATGGGTAAACAAGTTTTTCAGTCATCTGAAAAATGCAACCAAAATATTAAATAGCTCCTGCCATAATATTGGTCTCAATCTAAAAAACATCTTCACCAAGGTGGAAAAATAGCATTGATATAATCATTTAATCAACTGCTTAAAAATCAAACAGTCCCTGTCATCAAGGCAGCTATGAAAAGCTTCACTGTTTGTCACCTTTCAAATTGCATCGTGCTAACTTCTCACGAAGTTGAGCAAATCACGGTATGAAAGGATTTCCAAAGGTATGGGCACTCGGACACGTGCATATTGCCAAAGCAAATCTGCTTAAGTTCATCCACTTAAGTCCCTAAGGACACGCGTCAGCCACACCTTAGCCGGGCCGCAGGTCTCCCATGGGCTCAGCCCAATCGCGAGAAAACCTAGCGCAACCCTCAAATCTTTGTACAAAGCCTCGAGGTCATCCCCGCCACTTCGTCTTCCCAGAAAAAATTCCCCAATCGCAACACTGTTCACCAGCTTGCAGCAGAGAACCCTAAGCTCTTGCGCGCACCCAATCCACCGATCTAAAAGCTCACACTTCGTCAACAGCCAGCCTCCGCATCCACCTTTACAGATCCCCATCTCAAATCCCTAGCCCTCAAGCCAGATCTATTTCCCCCAAAACCATATTCATGGCGGGAGAGAAGAAGATCCCTTTTGAGCAAAGGGGCTACGTCGGATGTCGTGAATCCACCCTCAAGGAGATGGTGAAGCACGGAGTCCTTCCTCCTAAGGAAATCGTGGGGTGCGCCGCTGGCGGTGAGGAGTTCCCCACTCCGAACACCGGTGAGCTTGTCGTTTTCACTTTTTTCTTTTACTGCGGCTTCAGTATCCACACCTCTGAGTTTTTTAGGGGGCTTCTTGACTACTATGGCCTTCAGCTCTATCACTTGAACCCCAACTCTATGCTTCACATCGCTCTTTTCATCCATGTGTGTGAAGCTTTTCTTAGCATTCTCCCCCACTTTCAACTCTTTCGACGCATGTTTTACCTTAAGCCGCATCCGAATAAGGATCAACCTTGCGTTGTCGGTGGAGCAGGTTTCCAACCCCGCGGATCCCTCCGCAAGGAGTATTTCTCTCTCCCTTGAAATCCTCCAACAAGGGATGGCATGCGAGCCGGTTCTATATCAACAATCTCGAACCCCTGCCAACTTTGTTGGCTTTCCCCGTGCCTAGGCCTACCCGGAGCACGTACCGAGCCCAAGATCGGGATGAAGCCAACAAGTTGCTAGCGAAGATCTTGGAGATGAAGCAAAAAGGTCTTCGCGGCGAGCAAATCTCTCGGCACTTTATCAGGAGCCGACTGGCACCGATCAAGGAACGATCCAAACCAGCCTTCGAATATGAGGGCGAGAGGGACCCCAATCGGGAAGACCGTGATTCCCTAAGATTCGAGATCTTGAAGATCCGCATGTACAAGGTCTTCTCGACTGGAATTGCAGTCGAACGCAGCCTCATGCTGCCAGTCCTCCCATACAGCCTATATCGCCCTCCTCCTCCGGTAAGCCGACTTAACTCTTTCATTGCCTTGCAATATTGATGTCACACTTCTTAGTGTTGTAAGAATCTTTCTTGCAGGAAAATGCCTCCATCATTTCAAAGCCGTACAAAATTCCTCACGATGACGCGTCGACCCGGCCTGCCAAAAAACCAACCGGTGGCGTGAAGATCCAAAGTGATCCAGCCGGGAAGAGGGCAGCCCCGAGTGAAGACATTAGTAAACGGGCGAGCAAGAGGAGGCTGATCATAGATGACTCGGACGACGATGTCCCGGCCCCTCAAGCCGAAGCGACCCCTCCAAGGCCGTCACCGAAGGCAGCGCCCAAAATCCGCCGATCGACTAGGTACATCTTATGACCAAAATCAAGTTGTTTGTTGAAAATTCCTTCATCTTCATCCCGACTGTGCTTGTCGTTCGTTTGGCAGGAGGCCTCAAGATATAGACCCCGCTGGGAAGAGTGAGGGACCAACGCCAGCTGCAGCCACCGAGGCATCAAAGCCTGCGGAGCCAAAACCCCGGAGCCCTCTCCCGAGCGAGAGCGCTCCGGGTGGAAGGACCTCACCTCCCGGCGAAGATACCCCAAGGAGAGAGCTCCCGACCGCCAGCCGGGATACCCCTACTGGAAACCAGTCGGCCATAGAAGAGCCCCCGGCCGCTACTCGAAGGGCCCCGACTGAAGACCAGTCGGGCAAAAGCCAAGAAAGGAAGAGCAGCCGGGCGGTGCCGGTCAAAGACCCAGCCACCGAAACCCGTAAGTCTTGAATCAATCTCTTAACTTTTCAATCTCTAGTAGATTCTTCTGTATCTTCATCTGCCCCTTCTGATCCATTCAGCCATAGTAGAGGGGATTCCCAGGTTGCAGTCCTCTGAAACCTGGGTTCCTCCGATCAAGATTGAGTGGCGGGATTCGGAAGGCCAGAGACAAGGCATCATCTTGGATAAGCAAATGGAAAGCGAAGAAAGAGATGCGCTTGTAAGCAGCCTAAATGAACCGACTCGGCTGTTAAACGTAAGTCCTAATCCTCTTCTGTTGTAGCATCATCATCTCTTTTCGCATTATCTAGTATACAGTGACGGGATGGAGACTCATTCAAGAATGATATCTTTCTATAAGATTCATCGGAGTACTAGCCGATGAATCTTACAAGCTAGCCTGGAAATTGGTCGTCGGCTATCGATGATGGGCCGATTTCGGCTGGCAACGTCCAACAAGAATGCGATCTTAACATAAGAGACGGTCCTAATATAAATCTAATAATAAATATATTAAAAGAAACATATCAGGGCAGGTAAGGCCAGCTGAAACCCAGGAGCTGTCTCTAAACAATATAAATCTTACCTGAATAGATCATTGATAGTTCTAAAAACGACTTAATAGTTCGAACCCGATGCAGCATTAAGTATAAAAAGAAAAACTTGATCTATTGCAGCCGATTTATATCTCTCGAGACGGTGGATACCACATATAAACCAGCCAACCTTTAGATCTAGCCCTATCGGCTGCAAGTTCTTGATAGAACTAGCCAATGTCAGGATAGATCTAAGCATTAGTCTAATTTATATACGCTATATGATAAGCGGCATAGTATAAACTCTTGAATCTAATGTGTCATTACGATGGAAGCACTAGAAACAACGGATCATACCACTAATGACAAACATTTACCTAGATCTGGGGATCGAAACGATGCAGCCCGTAGCCAAGCAAAGTGTTCGTCTGAAGAAAAAGGTTGGCGATACGCCGAAGGTTTGATTGATTGTGATTGTCTATTGTTACAGGGGGTCTTCGGGTCTTATTTATACCTAAGATACAATTATCTGTACAAACCCTGGACTCTATCTAAACTATCATTTAAAACACAACATTATCCCGAGCAGGACCCATGCCATGTTACAACTAACAGTTTAAACAAACTCCTAAATTACATATACAATTGTCGTTACAGGACTCTATCCATAGATGGCAATATCGTTTAACGCGCAATTAACAACCGAATCTTCTATTTATCCTCAAACTGCTGCATCAGAAACGGTTTCATCCCTTTCGGACCTAGAATCGGCTATCGGCTGCCCTTGTCCGATCAACCTCAGCCGATTGGCCTCGCAGCCGATCACTCCTCAGCCGAAACGGCCCCTGTTTCCAGCCGATCCGATTATGCTTCGCCTTTGCAGACTTAGGGATTCAATTACCAAATTTTAGTGTTAACACATGCCCCCCAAGTCCGTGATACGAAGTGTTACGGACTTGCTTGCATGTTCAAACTCCCGCTCTTTTCTTGACCTAAACCGCTTTGGCTTCTCCCCAAGTGCCCTTTAAATATCCACTCTCCTCGCCGAGACGCTTACGCCTTCAAAGCGCACTCAGTCTCCTTCGCACACAAGCCCTTTGCCTTCTCTCTCTCCTCCGGCGATCCCACCGGCGTTCGTCAAACCCCGTCGTGCTCCACGGACCAGATGCATCTTCACCCGCAAGCACTCCGATGGCCTCCACCGTCGCCGCATCGAGCACCTCCGTCGCGCCAGCCACTGCCGCCACACCAGCCGTAGCCGCTGCGCCACCCGCCGCTGCCGTTCCGGCCGCCGCCATGGCTGAGTTTTCTGAGGTATTCCTATTTAACCCAGAACTCCTTTTTCATTCGGATTTACTTCTCCAACCATGTTGCATTAATCTTACATTCTACCATTTTTTAATAGCACTTTCCTTCGTTTTCTTTTTCTTGACTAGTACTTTTCCCTTCTTTGAACTGTAATATGCAACCGTTCTTGATTAGCGCCCCCTCTTTTTATGAACTGTAGCGCCTATCACACCAAGTGCTTATCCCAAATCTGATACAAGCGCAAAGGTACTTTCTCGGCCCCATCGGCAACACAGATCCAGCCGATGTAAATATAGCCGAAACCAACAGGATCCCCTTCAACACCAACAAGCCATCCCTCACCCACTGGAACGGAACATTCAAATCATGGCCGACCACCGACGCAGCCTGGGTTGAGTGGTACAAAAGGGTGCGATCGGCCAAATACACACAGTGGGAGGAGGCTGGGATCGCCCAGTGCCTGGCCCTATCCGTCGCTGGCATGGAAAAGGATGAGCCGCTTCTGTCGGCTGCAACATATTTCTAGAACGACAGCTTCAATGCTTTCATCTTCCGACAAGGGCCGATGACCATCACGCTGGCCGATGTGTACATGATGACCGGTTTGGATATCGAGTCATCGGCCAACCCAGCAACTTGACCCGAAAGGGGCAGCACAAATTCCAAACCAAGGCCATCGGCGGGTGGAGCGGCTTCATCGCCCAGAACATGAAGGACGGATCAGTCGGCCACAGGGAGCATGTCGCGTTCTTGATGATGTGGCTCAAAAAATTCATGTTCTGTGGATCGAGCTGCGAGCCGACCGCCAACTGGCAGGTCGTAGCCGAAGTCCTGGCCGATGGGGCAAGCTCGCGCTAGGGAAGCACCTCCTCGGCTATTTATATCAGATGTTGCATCAGGCCGCCGCGAAGATAGCCGCCAACGCCCCAATCACCACTGGCGGCCCCTGGTGGTTCCTTCAAATCTGGTTAGTGTTGGCAACCCAAAGGGTGGCCGGTCGGCTTCCTCTAACGGACGCTGTATTCCCAAGGTTGGAGCCGATCAAAGATGAGGACGGTAACCAGATCACCACCACCAGGTGCATGAGCTACGGAGAAGCAGTAGCCGCTCACGTAGGCTCAAAGCAATCGGCCGAACTGATGGCCGAATGGTTCATTGCCCTCTACGATGGGCTATCTTGTGAGAACCGCGCCTGGTACTTTTACCGGGACCAGGGATTGTTCGAGTTGCCGGCCGACTTCAATTGGGAAGACGTCAACTCAGCCGACAACCCGAGGTGCAGGGAGCTGTTCATCGCTGCTCTGTCCCCCTGCATCTTGCCGACCGGGATCCACCAGGGCCGATCGGTGGCCAAGAGCTACGAATTCAATTACCCGATGTTGGCGGCGAGGCAGTTCAGTTTTGGGCAACTGCCCATCGGCTTCTTTTATGCCAATAAGATTGAGACGAGGGGGGTGGTAAGCCAAGACTTGATAATGGATCGGCTGCTGAATATAGTCGACCCTCCCCTCGGCAACGTCGGCGTGATGACACTGGCGCTGAAGAAAAGCGCCGCTTACGACCAATGGTGGACTTAAATCAAGCGCCATATCTTCCACCAGCGGTCGTCTTGTTACGTCGACCTCCTCCTGCCTGAAGAGATCCCCTCGGTAAGCTTAAGTCCCAAACGATTTTCTTCTTCTTATCATCGGCTGATATAGCCGATTAACATTTGCCCTCTGATTTGCAGGAGACGAAGATGGATCGGGCAACGGTGAGCAACTCCAGGCGCCCCATCGAGTATCGTTCAGGTGTTCTGGCCGGGGACGGCCTCGCTCCGTCGGCCATCGGCTGGGGGGCGCCAAAGCTGGCGTCGTTGCTGCGAGGGCAGGTGCGCTAGCCGATCGCCCAGAAGAAAAGGGCTGGACCACCCCTACAGCGGTCGGCCGCGCCGCCCAAAAAGGCCGAAGAGAAGAAGCGGCAGCGCAGCCGATAGTCTCCCCCCTTAGACCCGGTCGTCGCGTAGTTCCTCGACGCCATCGCCAGTGAGGAAATGTTGGCGACTGTTGGAGCGGCGGCTGAACCCGGGAGTTCGAGCCATGAGTCGGTTAACGCTCCAGCCGACGTCCTGCCGGTCCCAAGTCCCCCGTGAAAAATCGGCCGGTAAGCCCTCACCTCACCAAATTTGGCTTCGCGATGATATCACTTGCATCTGATCGAACCGTTCTTTTCAGGTCAACAAATTGGTCGGCCGCACTTCACGCCCCGCGCCATTGGTAATCGTCTCTTTCCACTTGACATGTAGTAATCAGCTGATTTGTCCGCTAACTCTTCTTTTGCAGCCTCCACGATCTCCGTCGGCCGCCCCCTAGGCGTCCAGCGAGCATGTTGCGCCTGCCGCGGGCGGCGGCAACGACGTCGACGAAGAGGCCCCGACGGCTGCAGGCGATGAAAGAGCCGAGCCAATCGCTCCAACCCCGGTGCCCACGGTAAGCCGACTGAATTTGATGATCGGCTTTATCAGCTCAATATCTTCTTGATTATCTTCCTCTTTGCTGTAGAACATAGCCGACCTCCTCAATTTTGACCTGTCGGAGTTCGAGGAGTCTGGCGAAATCGGCGAAGAGGCACTGGTGACACCGGCTGAGGACCTGAGGTCCACCCTAGCCGACATCGGCAAACGGCTGGAGGCCTCGCTGGATGCGCTGGTGGTCGACAGTGGTTCGATATGCGCGCATTTCAGAGAAGTCCAAGGCCAGCTGCCAGAAGCTCTAGCTGATGCCATTGTGCCGGCCACCTTCATGGAAGCCCATCAGCTCAAGCACAAACGGGCACGGCAGCGGATAGCCGATCGCCGCGAGAACCAGGCGTGGTCGGCCACCCTCCAGTCGACCAAGGACGCCATCGAGAGCCGGAAAGCCGCCTTCGACCGCCCGAAGACGAGCGGCGACCAAGCTCGAACAGCTCCTTGCACGCCAAGATCAGGTGATGGCCGATCTCGTTCAAGTCACGAACGAGATCGATGTCCATAAGGAGTACATGGCTGGTTTGCCGGTAAAGATCGAAGCTCAACGCCAAGGCATCAAGGCGGCTGTGTCACACTTGCGAGACCTGGTGAAGGGCATCCGGCCGGTGGCAGGGTCCGAGGCCGACGACGTCAGGGCCATTGAAGAGGTAGACTAGATCAGGCGGATGTCATTGTCAGCCATAGCCAATTTGTTAAAACAATGAACTTGTAATATTCTAATATTATGAAATCGGCTGCTGCCTCTTGTACTATACTTGTCAGGTTCTTGTGCTGGGATTGGACTTTAATCGATTTGCTCGTACTTGTAATCGGCTGTAACTTATGTGTAATATAGTTTGTCAATTTTCTGCCGCTGTGCTTGTAGATAAGATCGGCTTTCGGCCACGCGTAGTGTCTTGAATTGTCTTGAATTGCCCATGCTGAAATCGGCCCCAGCCGCTCGTATTGCTTCGCGTGCCGATTTCGAGACCACACCACAACCGTTAGTGTCAGCACTTGAATTACGGCCGTCGATCCAAATCACTTCCAACGCTTTCATTTGGACTGCCGATTACGAGCTTAAAAGTTTCAAAAAATCTTTCAAAAAATCCAAACCCTGACGCCCAATTTCACAATCGGCTCGTGTACGTATATGCCCCCTAAGTTTTGTTGATAGCTTCGGTGTCGACAAAATTGTGAGTTCGAGCCGTTCGCGCATCGTTGTCATCCCTATCGGCCAATCATTAGCCGATCGTACAAAGCTTAGCAAAAAAGTGTTGCATAAAAATGCCTAAAGGCGATGCCTTGTTACAGCAAGACATCAGTTGTCGTAAATCAGCTTAAGCAACGAGAGCCGAATCACGAGTTGATCCATACGCCTGGGTAATATTTCTTCAGGTATTTTCCATTAAGAGCCCTTCCAAATACTTCTCCGTCCAGCCCTTTTAGCATGTAAGCTCCTTTAGAGACGCATTTGTGGATCTTGAAAGGCCCTTCCCAATTTGGTGACCACTTGCCGAATTTGTTGTCTCTAGATCCAATCGGCAGTATCAATTTCCAAACGAGTTCGCCTTCCTCAAAAGATTTAGGAACCACCTTTTTATTATAATGTCTGGCTACTCATTCTTTATCCTTTGTGACTTTTTCCAAGGCCCTCATCCTGGATAAAACTAAATCTTCTGATTCGTCCATCATCAGGTGATAATAATCGTCGGCTGTGAGTTGATCCTGTAGCTGAATGCGCCTTGAGCCGACGACACTTTCCCATGGTAGCACTGCCTCATGCCCGTAGACCAGCTTGTATGGAGGGACTTGAATTGACCCGTGGCATGCCATCCGATACGCCCACAGTGATTCGGCTAATCGACTGCGCCACTGTTTAGGGTACTCAGAGATCTTTCTTTTAATCAATGTGATCAAACTCTTGTTCGAGGCCTCAGCTTGTCCTTTGGCTTGTGCGTAGTATGGCGAAGAATTAAGCAGCCGGATCCCCATGCCGTCGGCAAACTGAACAAATTCGTCCAATACGAAGATAGATCCCTGGTCTGTTGTTATTGTTTGTGCAACGCCAAATCGGTAGACGATATGTTCTTTGACGAACTCGATTGCGTCATTAGAATCTACTTTTCTGAGAGAAATCGCCTCCACCCACTTTGTGAAGTAGTCCGTTGCCACTAGGATAAATTTATGTCCTTTGCTTGAGGGTGGATTGATCTGGCCGATCATATCGATGCCCCATCCTCTGAACGGCCACGGCTTAATAATTGGGTTCATAGCCGATGCTGGTGCTCGTTGTATGGTGCCAAACTTCTGGCAATCCTAGCAGCCCTTGTAATACTTGAAACAATCCTCCAGCATCGTCGGCCAGAAATACCCTGCTCGGCGAAGGAGGCACTTCATTTTGTGGGCCGATTTATGTGTGCCACAGATTAGTTCATGTACTTCTCCGATGGCCACTGTAGCCTCATCGGCTCCCAAACACTTGAGTAGCACGCCGTCAATCGTCCGATAGTACAGATCTTCATCAAGCAACACGTAGCATCGTAATGCCTTGTATCGTAGCTTCCTTGTAGCCGATTGAGAGGGGTTTTTGAGATAGCTGTAAACTTCAAACCTCCAATCATCGGCTGTGATGACGGAACCGTCTATGTCCACTTCTTTCAGCATCGGCCAATAGCCCGATGCCCCCTGAGCCAAGTCATTGGCCTCTGTGTTCTGCTCTCTGGGGATATATTTCAAAGTAACTAGCCGAAAACCGTCCATTAATTCCTGGCATTGCTGATAATAGACCATCAGCGCGTCGTTTTTGCATTCATATTCTCCTGATAATTGGCTGATGACCAACAATGAATCTCCCATTATTTTGATGGTGTCGGCTTCAACTTTCTTGAGCAGATGTAATCCTTTAAGAACGGCTTCGTATTCGGCTTAGTTGTTTGTGGTGTGGGGGTTGATGGGAAAAGTGAACTCGAAGCTTGCCCCCCATGGCGAGATAATGACCAAGCCGATGCCACAGCCGTTGGTGCAAACCGAGCCGTCGAACGTTAAATTCCAGGGCATAATTTCCACCGAGCCGATTGAGTCGTTTCTGTGCTCCACAATGAAATCGGCTATGGCTTGCCCCTTGACTGCCCTTGGTGCTTGATACCTCAGGTCGAACTCTGTTAGCGCAAAAATCCACTTCCCAATTCTTCCTTTGAGCACTGGAGCCGATAGCATATACTTAACTACATCGGCTTTACAGATTACTATGCACTCGTTGGACAGCAGATAGTGCCTTAACTTCGTACATGAAAAATAGAGGCATAAGCATAGCTTCTCCACAGGTGAATACCTTGTTTCTACGTCTAGCAACCGTCGGCTGAGATAGAAGATGGCCTTCTCTTTGCCGTTGACCTCTTGGATTAGGGCGGAGCCGATTGATTAGTCATCGGCTGATAAATACAGCTTGAACGGTATTTTCTTTTGTGGAGACATTAAAACTAGAGGGGAGCTTAGATAATCTTTTATGTTGTCTAACGCCTTTTGCTGCTCTGCGCCCCATGTGAATGTCTGATCGGCTTTCAGCCAAAGCAGTGGCGTGAACGGCTCCATCTTTTCTGAGAGATTGGCTATGAACCATCTGATGAAGTTTATCTTACCGATCAATGATTGGAGTTGTTTTTTGTCCTTCGAAGGTTGAATTGTCTTGATAGCATTTATCCTTCTTGGTGCAACTTCAATTCCTCTTTCATGGACAAGAAATCCCAAGAATTGCCGAGTCGATACGCCGAACGCGCACTTAAGTGGGTTCATCTTCAGACCGTACTTCCTCATCCGTTCTAACACTTGTCTCAGATCGGCTATTTTGCCTTCTATCTCCCTTGACTTGACAACCACGTCGTCAATGTATATCTCTACCAGCGAGCCGATTATATCGTGAAAGATGTAATTCATGGCCCGTTGATATGTTGCCCCAGCATTCTTCAAGCCGAACATCATTACTACCCATTCGTACAAACCGATTGCGCGAGGACACCGAAAAGCGGTCTTGTGGATGTCCTCGTCGGCCATGAATATTTGGTTATACCCGGCATTGCTATCCATGAAACTGATAATTCTGTGGCCTGAAGCAGCATCGACAAGCAGATCGGCTATCGGCATTGGGTATTCGTCTTTAGGGGTTGCCTTGTTTAGATCTCTGAAATCGATGCACACCCTAAGTTTACCGTTTTTCTTCAAAACTGGGACGATGTTTGAGACCCACTCGGCGTATCGGCAAGGCCGAATGAACCCCGCGTCATACAACCGAGTGAATTCGGCTTTAATTGCATCGTACATATCGGCCTTAAAACTCCTGGGAGGCTGTTTAAACGGCCGATAGCTGCCTTAATCGGCGGTGATGGACCACTATTGATCGGCGAGGCGGGCATCTCAAGTACTCCCAAGCAAAACAATCTTTATATTCTTTTAACAATTCAATAAGCTGGGATCTACAATGAGGAGACAGATTTTTGCTAATGTACGTCGGCCTAGGCTTATCACCAAAGCCGATGTCAATTTCCTCTAATTCGTCGGCCGACGTGAAACCTTGCCCTAGCTTGCCATCGTCTTCGTCCATGGTGTCCATGCCAAAAACGCTTGAGCCTTCCCCCATGTCTTGTTCAAAGCAGCAGCTGCGGCTCGTCATTTCCAATCGGTTGTATTGTGAAATTGGACATATTTAGAAAATCGGCTTGCCAGATTTTCCCGGAATAAACAATCGATGCCTTCGATTTCCCAAAGCGGCAAATCGGCACTGACGACACTAACTGACCTATCGACTGGTACGATCTCGATCTCTTCGCCGTCCCATTGGATCAGGCTCTGATGCATTGTAGAAGGGATGCAGCAGTTAGCGTGTCTCCAGTCCCTTCCGAGCAACAGGCTGTAAGACCCCTTCCCGTCGATGACAAAGAACGTTATGGGCACGGTCTTGTTGCCGATGGTAAGTTCAACGTTGAGGACGCCCTTGGTTTCCGATGGGTTGCCGCCAAAGTCTTTGAGCACCATGTTGGTTTTTATCAGGTCTTCGGCTCCCATGCCTAGTTTTCTGAATGTTGCGTAAGGCATGAGGTTGACTGCAGCTCCCCCATCAACTAGCATTTTGGAAATCGGCTAGCCGTTGACGAATAGTTTGACGTACAACGGCTTTAAGTGCCGATTTTCGGTTCCCTCGGGTTTGTCGAATACAGCCTGGTCTGGTGAGATTGCCAGTTTCGCCAGGTCGTCCTCGATGGTGTCTGCATCGGCTTCAGGAGCGGCGAACTCGGCTGGCAGCACAAACACTATGTTAACCGATGTAGAAATTTTGCCTTTCCCTTTGGCTGCCCTCCTGGCTTGATCGGCTGGGCTTTCCTCGGCTTGCTCTTCGTCGGCTATGGCAGCGTTCTCTTTGGGTACCCATCGCCTTTTGATTTTGCCCAGCCAACGGCGCTATTCGTAGATCATTTGCTGAACTTCATCTTCTTTCCCTTCACGCTTGAGTCGTTGAACCCTTCTTTTCTACGTCTTTGTGAAGAGATCGGACGGGCACCATTGGGGGTTGGTCGATTCCTCATCTTCGGCCTCTTCATCGTCGCGGTAGTTCCCATCGTGGTTTTCGTCAACGAAGAAGTCTTGGTGGATCGGGCCGAGCCGATCATGGACGGACCGCCGTCTTTGGTTTAGCTGAACGGCTCTAGGGATGAACCGAGTTGGGCTTGTAGCCGATGAGCTCCTATGTTCGTTGTCACGGCGATCGTTGCATGCTGGGCAATCATCCAGTGTTGGCAATCTCATGCCGGATTTCTAGCAGTGCCTGAAAAAAATCACAATGCCAATGCGGATCGACACTGTTCGGTTTACCTCGTATCGTCGGCTTTGGGTGTTCGGCTCGCGCCGACGAGGTGCTTCATTGTAAGCCTCTTCCTGCTGAGACCGGTACTAATGATAGTGTCGGCTACGTTCACGGATCGGCTGTCGGTCAGCCGATCTGATAACTGGGCACACCATATTAATTGGCGCGGCGTGACATCCAATTTGATCATCTTCTGCCTTGGCCCCGATCGATGTATTGACTAAGTCGTGTGCCATTCTGTTCTGTCGATTAGCTTGCCTGGGGCCGACTTGGACCGTGTTGACCGGGAAAGGATTGCCGTCAAACTTTCATCGGCCGATTTGAATCGGCGAACTTCAGCTTCCCGGCCTCAATTGCCAACTGGATTTGCTGCCTGAAGACTTTGCAGTCGTTGGTGGCGTGGGATGTGGAGTTGTGCCACTTGCAATATTTCTTTTTCTTCAATTCTTCGGCCGACGGGATCACGTGATTTTTAGGCAACTGAATCTGCTTTTCTTTGAGCAGCAAGTCAAAAATCCTAACGGCCTTGGTGATGTCGAAATCGTATCTTTCTTCCTTAGCCGTCTTTCAGCAGCCATTGGCAGACGATGGCTTTTTTGTTCTTGGCCCATTCGGCTGCCGCCACTTCTATGTCATCGTCGTCGGACCCGTAGTCTGACTCGACGACGACCTGACTTATATTTTTGACGGCCTTCCATGTGTCTTGGAAACGCTGCTCGTGGGCCATCACCTTCTGCGCCAAGTGGGCTAAGCTGTCAAAATCCTGTGCAGAGAATCGCTCTCGGATCGGCGCGATCAAACCATGAAAGGCCAAATCAGCCAGCTGGGCGTCCGATAGCTCCAGGCTGTAGCATCGGTTCCTCATCTCTCTAAAGCGTTGGATGTATTCTTGGATCGATTCGTTGTGTTTTTTCCTGATGCTGGTGAGGTCCGACAACTTCATCTCGTGGTTGCCGGAGTAAAAGTAGTTGTGGAATTGTTTTTCAAGATCGGCCCAGCTCTGAATTGAGTTGTAGGGCAACGAGTAGAACCAAGTAAAAGCCGATCCTGAAAGAGAAAGAGGGAACAATCGGACTCTCAAGGCGTCCGTAGCCGATGCTTCGCCGCACTGTGCCAAGAATCGGCTAACATGCTCATAGGTTGAAACGTTGTCCTGCCCTGAGAACTTTGAAAAATCTGGGATCTTGTATCGGTTGGGCAATGGGATCCGCTCGAAGTGCTCTAGATAGGGATACCGATACATGTTCCCTGAGTCTTTCGGCTTGAGGCCGAATTGATCGCGCATGACATCTGTGATCAGATCGGCCCATGTCTGGTTGTCTTGCTGTATCGGCTCGTATGGGTCATACAACGCAGGTGCTTGCCGATACAGCGGTGGTGGCGTCTGAGGCTTGTAATGATGATCCTGACAACCTCCTTGGTACTGGTAGTGATGATCAGCGGGAGGCGGCCGATGCGCCGGTGGTGGCGTTGGTGGTCCTGGAAACAGCTGTCGGCCACCGGCGTTGTACCGTCTATCTGGATCAATCGGCTCTGACTGCCGATTGTCATTGAACATGTTGGCAATCCGATCTTGGGGCTACGGCTGCTGTCGGTTCAGTATAGTAATTGCTGGTCTTATGACCGATTCACCTGGATTTGGCTGACCGACTCCTCCCAGCGGCCCTTGTTGTGCTAGTGGTGGGATCGGCCGATTCTGTGTGACCAGCGCCCTGTAACCAGGAAATTGGCCGTCTGTGAAGTACGCCCGCCCTCGTTGTAGCTGGTCAGCTATCTTGGCGTCGACCACAGTAGCGATCATGTTATTGAGAGTGTTGACCAGTATGCTACTTTGGTTGACAACCGCATGATGGACGGCTGAGTCGATCCGGTCCTGTAGAGAATACACAGCCGAATCGTCCTATTCCTGGATCGGCTCCTCCACCCTCTGTTTTCCTTTCGCCTCATTAGAGGAGGATGCCTTAGGGTCATTCATGTTGAACTTATATTTTTGATGTACGGCCCCAGATCTTGTTTGGGTGAAAGATTACAAGTAGTTAGCCTGGAGCTCTTCCACCATCTTCTTATAATCGGCTCGCTGTTCAGCCGATAACTGCTCCATCTTCACAGGCACGATGTTGTCCTAGGAAATGTCGGGGCTCTTGGAGTCGACCATCTTGCCGGCTGAATCTATGCGTCCGAGTCGAGCCGACAAAGAAAGTCCCACTGGGCGTGCCAAGAAGCGTGTTGATGAGAAATTTCTCTCACGCGCTGGCCTAGAAGATCTGCTTAACTCCAGTGCAGGTCCTTCTCGGCTGCCTGTGCTGTGCAAGGCGTGCCAGTTGGTTTGACCTATTAACCAACAAGAAAAACAAAGAAATATGTGTTAAGTGTTAGGTTAGATCCCCACTGGATCGGCTGAGGGAATCCATAAACATATATATGTTATCCTAAACTATATTTAAGCCAAGTGACTGGAATGGATCGGCTATACCGAGATAGCATTAGTCGCTTAACCCAAATACAGTAAAGGATAATAAATATATGAATCGATAACCTAGCCGATACTGAAAAGCTAACAATGAATCAGCCTAGTACTCCGATGAATCTTATAGAAAGATATCATTCTTGAATCAGATGCATAGCCTGGAAATCGACCGTCGGCTGTCGATGATGGGCCGATTTCGGCTGGCAACGTCCAACAAGAATGCGATCTTAACATAAGAGGCGGTCCTAATATAAATCTAATAATACATATATTAAAAGAAACATATCGGGCGGTAAGGCCATGAAACCCCCATTGTTTCTAAACAATATAAATCTTAGCTGAATAGATCATTGATAGTTCTAAAAACGACTTAATAGTTTGAACCCGATGCAACATTAAGTATAAAAAGAAAAATCTGATCTATTGCGGCCGATTTATATCTCTCGAGACGGTGGATACCACATATAAACCAGCCAACCTTTAGATCTAGCCCTATCGGCTGCAAGTTCTTGATAGAACTAGCCAATGTCAGGATAGATCTAAACATTAGTCTAATTTATAAGCGCTATATGATAAGCGGCGTAGTATAAACTCTTGAATCTAATGTGTCATTACGATGGAAGAACTAGAAACAACGGATCATACCACTAATGACAAATATTTACCTAGATCTGGGGATCTAAACGATGCAGCCCGTAGCCAAGCAAAGTGCTCGTCTGAAGAAAAAGGTTGGCGATGCGCCGAAGGTTTGATTGATTGTGATTGTCTATTGTTACAGGGGGTCTTCGGGTCTTATTTATACCCAAATACAATTATCTATACAAACCCTGGACTCTATCTAAACTACTATTTAGAACACAACATTATCCCGAGCAGGACCCATGCCATGTTACAACTAACAGTTTAAACAAACTCCTAAATTACAGATACAATTATCGTTACATGACTCTATCCATAGATGGCAATATCGTTTAACGCGCAATTAACAACCGAATCTTCTATTTATCCTCAAACTGCTGCATCAGAAACGGTTTCATCCCTTCCGAACCTAGAATCAGCTATCGGCTGCCCTTGTCCGATCAACCTCAGCCGATTGGCCCCGCAGCCGATCACTCCTCAGCCGATACGGCCCCTGTTTCCAGCGGATCTGATTCTGCTTCGCCTTTGCAGACTTAGGGATTCAATTACCAAATTTCAGTGTTAACAGTTATATATAATAGTATCATGTTTCACAAGTTTTGACAAAAAAATTATATTTCTATCAACTTAAATTTAGCTCTACGATTAGCAGCAAAATTATAGGGCTTTAATAATTTTATCAGTACTAATTGATGCATTCAATTCCTTCTCAATATAAATTACCAAACAATCTCGTAAAAATCTATTTTCCATTGTATGTCTAAGACGTGTCTTCACAAATTTTGTAGCTGAAAAGCATCTTTTGATGATTACAGTTGATACTAGAAGAGTTAATACTAATCTTAACAATCAACAAACGATCTACCATACACTCGTTAATAAGCACTAATTAAATTAATTAGTTAACGAAGCATTAACTTAAATATATAAATATAGTTAATGAAAGATAGTTAATTAATAAGCACTAATGTAAGTGGATTATGAGGAGGTTTGGGGGTGCTAGGCCCCTCTCAGCCCCCCCTTCGCCCCTGTATGAGAGGGAGTGAGTATATATCTATAATCTATAACTTATCTATAAATCAAGTAGTTTTTCACCCAAAATTTTGTTCTGCCTAGCTATTTTGCGAAAACCCCTTGAGTATTTATAAAACTAATCCGCAGTCCACCTGGTTATTTTGCAGAAAACCCCTTGAGTGTTTATAAAAGCGCCACGCCTACGTCCCTCCCTCCCGTTCCCATCCGCGCCGCGCCCCGACTTCACCCGTTGCAACGCACAGGCACAATTGCTAGTATATATATAACTATCTATAAAGCATGTAGTGTTTCTACCCAAAATTTTTGTCTGCCTGATTATTTTGCAGAAAATCTCTTGAGTGTTTATAAAATTAACCCGTAGTCCCAATGCTGAAAAGAAAGGGAGGGCTTGGATGAAAAAAAGACCTCCTCCGCCCCTCCCGCCCGTCCTCATCCGCGCCGCGGCTGCGCCCCTCTCTCCCGTCGCTGCTCGGAGCTCCCACGCTGCGCCTGCGCCCCTCCCTCCCGTCCCCATCCGCACCGTGTCCCGACTTCATCCGTTGCAATGCACGGGCATAATTGCTAGTGTGTGTATATCTATGTGTGTATATGTGTGTGTGAGAGAGAGAGAGGTGTGTTGGTCTGTTCCTTTCAGTATACAAATGAATTCTGATACAACCACAGGAGAAAAGATAGATCTCTAATTCTTTCATGTACAACTCTGCCCACGACTGTGGTGGAAACGAGCTCAACTTCGGACCCAGCAATCCAACGAATCCAGCCACAATTTATTGGGAGGAAGAGATCAAATATCGTCATTAGGCCGTGCATGCTTGCAAACTGCTGAATAGCTTGAAATTTCTTTTTGGACGCAATCATAGCAGGGCCAGGGTTGGATATCAAGCCGGCTCGGCTCGGCTCGGTCCAGCTCGAGCTGGCTCGTTAGGTTAACGAGCTAGCTCGGCTCGGCTCGTTAAATTTACGAGCTAGAGTTCTAGCTCGGCTCGGCTCGTTCAAGAGCTCGAGCTGGCTCGTTTAGCTCACGAGCTACTACTATATAATAAAGAACACAATTTATCTCTATGAAGAGTGAAGACATGTCTAGTTAATACATATACTTTATCAGGTATCAACCATGCCATGCAATGATTCAAGATGCAACATAACTGATCCATCCATACATAGCCATGTTTCATACAATTTCTTACATGATTAATACATATTAGTCCATACAATTCCTACACTCTTTGTAGTCTTCCAGGCTTAGATCATATCCTGTAAGTAAAAAAATATACTTCAGAAAATTACCAAAAAACAGATTTGGGAATGTTTGAATTTTAACATCGAGTTGTATACTTACTAGCTGCTTGCCACCATAGACTTAGGATTAGGAAACTCCACAAACTCAATGTCAGCATCATCATCTTCTCCCTGAAAAATAGTCCATAGCCCAACATTTAAGTACCAGAACAATTATAAACTAGAAAATCGTATGAGAAAGTTCAAAAATAAGGATTACATACCAATAGAACATGTGTACATTTCTCATTCTGAGATCCCCTTATCCAGCTAGATGCACAAACTAATGCTTGAACCGTCGCTGGCTTCAAAGAGCTCCTATAGTCATCAAGAATTCTACCAGAAGAGCTAAATGTGGACTCTGATGATACGCTACTAGCTGGAACAGCCAAGAACCCCATTGCCATATTAGACACAACAGGAAACCTATGAAAATTCACCTTCCAGAAATTGATTAAGTTGAAATTCTTATCTTCTATGGGTGCATTTGCTTTATCTAAATAGATAAGCAACTCTGATTTTGAACTTTGTGTGGCACTTGACTCCAAAAAGGACTGAAATCCGCTTGGAACAACAGAAGCCAATGAGCTACTGCTTGTACCCTTTGATGAAGAGGCAGAATGACTGGTCTAATTTGTCTCACCCATTTTGTGGCGATACCTCAATTCATACTTCTTGTAGAGCTCTTCTAACTCTTTGTTGATCTCATTAAGCTCTTTATTACATCTTTCGGGGCTATAAAGTTGTTCAAAGCTGTAGCTAATGTACCTCATTTTAAACCTAGGATCAAGGATTGTAGCAATAACCATGAGATTGTTTCTCACCTCCCAGTATTTATCAAATTTATCTAACATTGCAGCAGCCATATTTTGCAAATATGCATCATCTGATTTCTTTGTCCTTAATAATGCAATCTTAACTGTCACTATGTAAGGGTAGAAGACATTAGAGGTGGGGTAAATTGATCCAGAAAATGCAGTTGTTGCATCAGCCATTGTTCCTAAAATTGGCCTAATCTTGTCATATATTTTCCAATCATCTTCTGAAGGTGCCCACTAATACTTATGGTCTACTTGAGAATAGTATCCAAATGCAGCCCTTTACTGAATACAAGTATCTAGCATTCTATGTGTTGAACTCCACCTTGTTTTAACATCAAGAGACAACCCTTTTCCAACAGGAATAGCATACTCATTGCAAACATCCATAAATTTATACATACGACTTGGAGACCTCTTAAAATATTTCACTGTGTCTCTAAGGTTACTTATGAGATCATCTATCGATTGTAAACCATCATTAACAACCAAATTGACTATGTGGACAGCACATCGAACATGAAAATACATTGGATCAAACTGACCATTCTTTCTAGCAAGGAGCTTGGATGTCAAATTTGTAATAGCAACATCATTATTTGAAGCATTGTCTAGAGTGATTGTCATAACCTTATCTTCTATTTTCCATTCCACCAAACAATCAAAAATAGCCTGAGCTATCACTATACCAGTGTGGGGAGGATCCAACTCAACAAAGTTCAGCACACGACATTGCAAAACCCAATTGGCATCTATGAAATTTGCAACCAAACACATGTTTTGAAGGTTTTGATTAGATGTCCACAAATCAGTAATTAAACTTATAGATTCAGCCTCTCTAAGAGACTTCTTGAGAAGTTCCTTTTCTGAATCATACACTTTCATGCACTCACTTTTTATGGTCTTTCTACCAATAGATTCATAGTTACCATTCATCCACTTCATCGAGATATTGAACCATTTATGTTCTACCATCCGAAATGAATACTCATGAACAATAATCATCTTGGCAATTAAATTTTTAGTGTGGTCATGATCATATTCAATAGGGTTAATCACAAGGGAACCACTATCAGAACCAAAGGTTAGAGTACCTTGAGCAAGTTGATCTTTAGCCTTTGCTAGCTTGTTCAAATATTGAGTGCATTTGTCTAGGTGTCGGTTGAGCTGTGATGTTGGTCCCCCGGGATGGTACACATAACTTTTATAGCAAAATTTGCATTTAGCCTTTGTCACCATAAGCCCAGGCTCCTTCTTGGATGCAACTTGGATCTCCTTGAAATACTTCCAACAATCAGCCCGCTTCAACCTCTTCACCTTGCACTTGGAAGGAGAAAATGAAATACCACCCTTCACCCTTTTAACTCCTCTCTTTCCCTTGTCATCCTGTGCAGCCTCATCTATATCCTCCCCCTGACTGCCACCATCAGCTGAGCCTGAACTTATAGATAACTCATCTTTCATATCGGAGTAATTCTCTTTCTCATCCTCCTCTACCGTTTCCTGCACAAATTAATAGAGAGATTAGCAAAATACTTGAGAATTGCTTGTTACTTTTATTGATTTTAGTTGCTGCAAAAAAATACATGTAATGTAGTTGTGTATTGCCATAATCTACTTAGCTACTTTCATAAAAACATGCTGGAAATAAGGCAACACTAATTGAAGTGAACTAAATTAAGAAAACACTAATTGAAGTGGCCTACATGTGATGGCATATCACACTGCACATAGCTACTGACAGCAGTATAGCACACATGACACATGTGCATTGGCAAAAACAAATCGTGCTAACATTCTGAAACTTTACATCAATTTTAAGTAATATAGATTTGCCATGTTTAGGGTTTAGGCACTCACCAAAAATATAGAAGCAGAAGTACGTGAGCGTGACGACGGGGCAGCTTTCTTGCCATTCTTGCCAACTTTGCTTCGATGGGTCTCCAAACTTGCCGGTGGTGCGGTGCGGACTCCTGTTGTGCCTGTATCTCATTCATCTCCTCTTCGCCCTCCTCCATGGCAGCCAGTCGGGTCACGGGCGGCACGCTAGCGCCCACCTGCGCAACCCCCGCGGCCCCTATCGACGAGCGGCAATCGGTGACTACGAGCGTCGGAGTCTGGAGATTTGGAGGTGAGGGTGAGGAAGGAAGCTAGATGGGGAATTGGGGATGAATGGATGAGAATGACTGGATGAGCAGATGAGCTTGACTCTTGACTCTTGAGTGCTTTTTGCTTGACCATGGTCCACGCAGCCATGCTGCATGCAGTCCACGCACCACGCGGATGCGGTGCCGTGCGGCCAGGTTCAGTTGCCTGGTTTATGGGCTCATGGACCTGTCGACAGGCATGGGCTTGTTTCTGTGCTTGTTGGGCTGGGTGCCTAGGCCTCTCTCAGCTCGTGTAGCTCGCGAGCTGCTCACGAGTTGGCTCGTTAAAACAATGAGCTAGACATTCAGCTCAGCTCGTGAAGAAATTAAAACGATCCGAGTCGAGTCGAGCTGAGCTAGCCACGAACCGAGCGAGCTGGCGAGCCGCGAGTATTTCGTCCAGCCCTAAGCAGGGCCAACTCCCTGACGTTGACAGGGTTGACAAACGTCCTGTTGCCGGCGAAGAGCGACTAGCGCGGCGATGGCGACGCGGCTGCGTCGGTGGTTTGCATCCTGCAACGAGTGGTCGTCGCGGTTGTCGCACGCGCGCGCTGCCGCACCCGAGCGCAAGCGTCACGCCTGCGTCCCTCCCTCCCGTTCCCATCCGTGATGTGTCCCGACTTCACCCGTTGCAACGCACGGACACAATTATACTAGTGTGTGTGTGTGTGTGTGTCTATATATATAGAGAGAGAGATGGAGCTCTGTGTGGCGCGTCGCACGCCCTATCGTGTGGCATGGCCAAATCTCTAATTTGAAAACTCAAATTGAAAATCCGAACCGTTCAAATTGTTCTACATATTAATATCGTCTTGTATACCAAATTTTATATTTTTTTGAATTTTTTACTATTTTATCAGATAGGTCAAAGGTGCATTAATCCAACGATTTTTGGAGTATCTATTTTATTGCATCTTTGACCTATCTGATAAAATAGTAAAAAAATTCAAAAAATATAAAATTTGGTATACAAGGCGATATTAATATGTAGAATAATTTGAATGGTTTGGATTTTCAATTTGAGTTTTCAAATTAGAGATTCGCCATGCCACACGGATGGGCCATGTGACGTGCCACACAAGAAGCCATATATATATATATATATATATATATATATATATATATATATATATATATATATATATATATATATATATATAAACTATCTATAAAGCAAGTAGTAAACTTGGACATGTTTTGATTATATAGTCTGGATTTATTATATTGATTTTACAAATAATTGAATTTTTCTCCCAATATTTCATCGGGATTTCTCCTATTATTTGGATGTCTTCTAATCTTTGAACAATTCTTTCTATATCGTTTTTAGATTTAATATCTCTATACCAATTTGGTGCAAAAGATTGTAATCCTATACATTCTATATTAGAACTTACAATGTAATATTCATCTATATTTTCACTAAGCTCATAATCTATACATATTTCTTTCATCATCACATACTAATATATTTTCGTTTACGCTATCTATAATTTGCACTCTCTCTTGTTCTTCATATTTGCTAGAGTATCTTTTTTGATCTTTATTTGGACAGTTTTGCTTAAATGGTCAGGCGAATTACATATAAAACATCTACATGCTCTATCATAAGTTTTCTTTGGATTATATCTTCTTACATTTCTTTTATGTAAGAAAGGTGCTCTATTATTTGATCTTCTTAAGAAATATCTTTTCTTAATCCTTGTATTATAGTTAGCCTATGCAAGGTGAATTTATCATAAAGAAGGATTTAGTAGATGAACTAGCAGGATTAAGGATTAGCAGGATTAAGGATCGAAATGATGGACTAATTAAAGTGTGAACATGATTGGATCAGAGAAAAAGGCGACTACAATATTAAATGTGCTTTTTGCATATATTACCCAAGCCAAGACAATAGGGTAACAGCTCGTGAATCCACAGTATCAAGAAGATAAGCTCGAAGCACCTCAGAGCATCCTTCTCCATCCCCTATAAAAGGAGGAGCCTGCCCAGTTGAGGAGGACACACCGCAACAAGGAGCTTCCCACTTAGAGCCTTCAAGCAACCCACTCATAGTAGTATTTTAGAATCCACCTTGTCAGCATAGTTGAGTAAGGAGTGTAATATTTAATCAGTGTAAGGTAAGAAAAATTTGTTTGTATTTTCTTCGGGGTTTCCGAAAGGGAAAACCGTATGTAAGCTTACCTGTTTAATATGAAGTAATTTTCATTATGTATCCCTGTCTGTTTGTTCTAAGTCAAGCGTTTATGCTAGGGACCCTATAGGAGAAACTTCTTCGGTCGTTCTCATTGTTAGCCTGCATCTTGCATAGTCATCTGGGTTCAAAAATATGTATAGATTATGAACTTAGTGGAAGTATAGATGAATATTACATTGTAAGTTCTAATATAGATATATAGGATTATAATCTTTTGCACCAAATTGGTATAGAGATATTAAATCTAAAAAGGATATAGAAAGAATTGTTCAAAGATTAGAAGACATTATTGATTTTATAAATGATTGAATTTTGCTTCCAATATTTCATTGGGATTTCTCCTATTATTTGGATGTCTTCTAAACCTAGGCAAATATGAAGACATATATATATAATTATCAACAAGTAGTGTTTCTACCCAAAATTTTCGTCCGCTTGACTATTTTGCAGAAAATCCCTTGAGTGTTTATAAAATTAACCTCGCAGCCCAATGCTGAAAAGAAAGGAGGACTTGGATGAAAAAAGACCTCCTGCGTCCCTCCTGCCCGTCCCCATCCGCGCCGCATCTGCGCCCCTCTCTCTCGTCGCTGCTCGGAGCTCCCGCGCTGCTCCTGCGCCCCTCCCTCCCGTCCCCATCCGCGCCGCGTCCCGACTTCATCCGTTGTAACGCACGGATACAATTGCTAGTGGTGTATATATATATATATATATATATATATATATATATATGTGTGTGTGTGTGTGTGTGTGTGTGTGTGTGTGTGTGAGAGAGAGGTGTGTTGGTCTGTTCCTTTCAGTATACAAATGAATTCTGATACAACCACAGGAGAAAAGATAGATCTCTAATTCTTTCGTGTACAACTCTGCCTACGACCGTGGTGGAAACGAGCTCAACTTCGGACCCAGCAATCCAACGAATCCGGCAACAGTTTATTGGGTGGAAGAGATCAAATATCGTCATTAGGCCGTGCATGCTAGCAAACTGCCGAATAGCTTGAAATTTCTTTTTGGACGCAATCACAGCAGGGCCAACTCCCTGACGTTGACAGGGTTGACGAACGTCCTGTTGCCGGCGAAGAGCGACTGCGCGGCGATGGCCGACGCGGCCTGCGTCGGGTGGTTGGCATCCCAGAACAGGTGGTCGTCGCGGTTGTCGCACAGCGGCGCAGTCTCGTCGCACCCGAGCGCACCGAACGGCCCCGAGCCGCAGCACCCGGACTCCAGCTCCGTGAAGCCTGCAGCGACAAATCAAGAATCCATCGATCAGGCTCAAGATCGACTCACACCATCAAGACAAAGACGAATTAACGTGTTCATGGCCGTTTGATTACTCCATGCGTTCGTGCGCGGGTTGGCGAAGATGAAGGAGACCATGGCGAAGGAGTCGCTGAGTGAGTAGGCCATGCCGGGCAGCTCGTCGGCGAGGTCCCGGAGCGACGCGGCAAGCATCAGGTAGGACCGTCGCGAGACGTTGTTGATTGGGCCGTAGCATCCGCGCGTGCCCGCCTGCGACAGGCGGCGCGCCCGCTGCGATGGGGTGCAGCCCAGCGGCGTGATGCTGACGACGCTGAACTTCCTCGCGCCTAGCCGGTACAACGCCCTCACGTAAGACCTGTACGCCGCGACGAAGCCCAGCAGGAACTGGCCGTCGCCGCCGTCGCCGCCGGACAAGGAGTACTCAAACAGGTCGTTGCTGCCGGTGCTGATGAGGAAGATGGACTTGGAGAGGAGAGTCTTGGTTCTCTTCGAGCCTGACAGCTTCTGCATCATCGCCACCACCTTGGAGAAGTACTGCACTTGTAGGCTCATCGGGATCACCTGGCCAGCCTTCACAAAAACAAGTTCATGACAGCCCTTCCATGTGTCGTGTGCAGAATACTGTTCGGATTTTTTAGAATAACGTGTGTTACTAATTTGTTTAAGTTAAACAAACCCCTAAAAGGCCTGTTTTGTAAGCGAGGCCTGATCCGCCTGATGCGAAGTTGATGCCCTGGTACATCTGCGATGCCATGGTCTTCGCTGTCAGTGACAGGTAGGCCGGTGGGCTCATCGGGAAGCCGAGCAGCTGAGCTGTTCATCATTGAAGCGTGCCACGTGGCACATGCTAGTAAGTCATCTACCGTAGAAGGACCATATATTCGTCTGGGATCGTACCCTCACCTAGCTGGTCCGCCAAGTTGTAGCCATTGCTGAACCGGCCGGTCGGCGTCGAGCCGGTAAAGTCCACGCCGTGCTTGGGGTAGTTGGCTCTGGCTTGCTTGGTGCTGTTCAGGTAGTTGTTGTTGCCGATGTCAACCGTCGAGTCACCGAACACGAAGACCGCAGGGACAAGCTGTGTCGCCTCCGCCGCGTGCTTCGCCGCGAGCCCAAGCAAGCACAGAGCCACCAGCACGTATGAGACACTATGGCTGGCCATTGGCACACCTGCACTGTGTGCTCTCTGCTTTCCTCTGCTTCAGGGGATGGATGCTTCAGCATTGGTGACCGAATACTTATAACGAGAACATGCGCCAGAAAGAATTAATATACTGTCCGTTTATCTCGAATATGACCGCCAAAGGCGCCAACTTGTTAATTCCATTGTTAATGACGTACATGCTGTATTTCTGTTCATTATCTAGTGCAATCAAACAAACTGGTGTTTTCAGCCTCTGAAGAATTCCATTTGGCCTGCAGACCGGTAAAACCTGGAGTAGCAATGGTGAAGAGTCGCGACGGCGACTTCAGGACAGATACACAACTGGCGCAAGCTGAGGACATACATACCAACTGGGACCAAGAACGGCATGGCCGGCATATATATATGTACCTACGTGTTTAGAGTTTGTGCTCCGATTTGGCACCAGGTAAGCAGCCGCGAAGTCCTTGGCTCATCCGCTCAAGGCTCATGTTATCCTCCCGACATAGGAACATAAACACGGCAAATACCAAGGCAACAATAATAACAGAGATGACATTTTGGTATGTGGATCCAAACTACGCGACGTACAACAAATTAAATAGTAGTATTAGGTGACACTGGCACGCTCTAGCTAGTGCTGGTCATCCACCAGCTGCCTGAAATTTATCGGCGTGGCGAAGCGGAGCGAGCCGTTGTAGATGGCCGCGGCGGCTATCTTGGACGTGGCGTGCGTCGGGTGCAGCAGATCCCAGAAGAGGTAGTCGTGCCGGTTGTCGCACAGCGTGGCGTTCGGCGTGCACCCCGACTCTCCGTTGAACTTGCCGGAGCCGCAGCACGCCGTCGTGACCTCCTTGAATCCTGCACACCAATTCCGTGTTACGAAACTCTGAACTTTGCGTTGATCAGAGAAAAATAAGCCTCTGAACTTTTTAGCATGCAGCATTTGCATGCATTGATCAGAATTCCGAAACTGAAGCGTAGAATGTTCAGGTACCGAGTCGTTGGGGATGCTTCATGATGCTTTGCACGACGGCATGGGAGCTCCCGATGGAGTACTTGAAACCGCTGAAGCTCACGCTGAGGCCGTGCATGGCGTCCTTGACGCCCTTGTTGAGCCCACGGGCCAGCTCGTTGAGGACGTCGATGCAAGCGCCCAGCGGGTGCAGGCTTCTCGGGTAGGGGCAGCACCCGATCGGCGGGACGTCGATCACGGCGAACTTCCTCGCCCCGAGAACGTACAGATCCTGCCGCGCTCACGCGTTTCGTCAGCTTAATTCTGTTAGATTTTGGGGTATCTTCGCCGTAAAACTGTGTGACGAGAGTCAAGCGAAAGGTGGTTTTACCTTGACATGATTTGTGTAGAGCGAGACGAGATTGGCGACGAACCGCTGCATCTCCTCTGACGACGACGTGCTGTTCGCCGAGAAGAAGGCGAAGATGTCGTTGCCGCCGGTGCTGATGAGGAACAGGGATCTCGACAGCACGTTGTCAGCGGCTTGCTGACTGATGCGGGCTGAGATGTTGCGTTGCACGGTGGCGAATTGCTCCACTTGCTTGCTCATTGGGATGATGGATTGACCCTGCACGCATGTGCTTCGTCGTCATCAGTCGGTGTTCAGTGAAAAATAGTGCAGTGGTTTTGGGTTTATGCCTACGTGCTTACTGTTGAGTCAAGAATGCCTGATCCTGCAGAGGCAAAGTTTGTTCCCTGGAGCCCCCTGAACAATGGATTGCTGGTTTTGTTAACCACGGCGAGGAACGGTGGGGGGCTGCGCCTGAATCCCATGTTAAGAGCTGACAGAGGTTGAAGAACATTGTGATCCACGAGATATACAAGAAAAGTGCAACCGCCAATAATGCATACTGCTACAGCACTTCCGGGCTCGTGGCTTACGCATTCCCCATAATACTAACTGTTACTACTACAAAACAATGATGCCGATACCCCAAACTCTAACGATTTGAGAAGGAAAAAATATTTCCAGATTTTGCTCGAATACTTTAACCATTACTTATTCTAATAAAGAAAGGATTGACCCGGTTTTTGGTAGAAAGCCTAACCTCGAAAAATTTTTCGTCCATATCTCAAACCTTTACCAATCAATCTTAACGGGTTATATTGGAGAAGCATTATAGATAGGAATTGAATATTTAACCGTTCCTGGTCAGAAAACGTTAGCGGTATTTAGTAATGGTTCCCAATTGAGGAACATTACATATCAGGCAGGAAGAGGACATGAGCAAAACACCTTCTTCTCCACTATGACTAGGCCACAACACCACTCTTCATTTAATACATGCCCTTCTGCGTCTTTTTTATGGCCGACGTGTTTATGTCTGTCACGTTTGTCCTCCTGTTAACACCAAAATTTGATATGTTTTTCTAGTAGATTTGATTAAGAAAAAATCAATTGAAAGATGAAAGTTTTTTCAGATCAAGCTGAATTAAAAAAGAAATCAAGCTAAATTAAAAAAATCCTGAAGACCATAATAAGATAATTTAATTCTATCTATTAATTATAGGATTTCATAACTTTATTTTTATCTTTAGAAAGTTTTATCTAGTATCCGATCAGACTTGTATCTTTTCTTTTGTCTTTAAGAAATTTATGTTATGTCCGATCAGAACTTGTATCAACCCAATGGTATAAATATTTATACTCGAGGTTTTTGTAAGACATTTTTTATAGATCTTTTAGCGCATCGCCACCTTTTATTTCGATTAGTTCTTAGTTTTAAGCGGGACTACATCGTTTCGATATCCAGCAAGAGAGTAAGTTTCATCAACTTTTGCTTATATCGACGTGGCTATAACTTTCTCGGTTAAGTCCGATATTCTATCCAGATTGATGCAAATGTTGCCTATCTGATATATTAATTTTATTTTTAACTACATCGTTTAGAGTAGTATCGGCTTAATTAGAACTTTCTCGATTAGGTCCGATATTCTTGCTAAGTTGATGTTTCTCTAATCGTGTTGTTGTTTTAGATTGATCGATATATCGTCACGTTTGTATATATCTATCGACTAAATAGGTTTTTTTCTTATTATCCTAAATTTTATATGTTTGATCTATTAAATTGTTAGTAATAAGTTTAATTCTAGTAAGCTGATAGGTTTTCATGCAATGTTTCATTGGAGTTCTAATCGGATCTTGTTACTATTTATAAGTGTTGTATCGGTTTATACTCAAACTCGTATATTCACTAGTTAAATCTCTCTTTATCAACTTTAATCTTATATTGTCTTAGTTTAGTCCGATATATTAAGATTGTTTTTGATAAAGAATGATTTATTGATGATTATATAAAGTTTAGTTTTAGTCGATGATAGCATGAATCTCATCATTTATTTGATTATTTGAATCTACATCAAGTCTATAACCTATTGATCAAAACCCTATCAACATCACTAGCCTCGCTACATTCCATTGGCCTATTGGTCGATCAACTCATTTGATCTTATATGACATGTCTATCTATTTTGTTAGTCCAGGATCAGACTAACATAACCTGAACCCGATTGATAGGACCTATACTGAAACTAATCTGATCTTTTCAGACCTTTATGTATCACAACGAATTTCATGTCAACACCTACCCTCCTCCCCACCGTTGACCAAACCTCTCATGTCAAAATGTGTATTGAAGTAAGACAAACACTCTCAAGAGTCTTTTTAGCACCTACGTGCAGTTGTACTTGGGATAGCCACTATGGGTTTGCATAAAGATTTCAGACGTATAGGTTAGTTAGGGAAAGCAATGTCACGAAAAAAATATATCACGTATTGTGAAACGATCGGAGGCAGGCGCGCAAAGTGCAGCTACACCTAGACGTAGAAAAACCACATCCGATGGACACCCTCTCAAGAGAGAAAATATGTAAGATAGACACCAACAAAGCGAAATGTGTGCGTATCGTATTCATCGTACCTAAAATCTTATGATACTATCCACATTGGAAAAGATACATAGGTACAAACTTTTATTGCAAACATTAATTTTACCAATGTTGAAGTGTCACGTTGCGATTAAATCTTGATTTTTTATAACTTTTTACTAATTAAATTATGGTAAACGCCTAAACGGTTAAGATAGTCGTCAGCAAAAAGTTTGTAGTTAAGATTTTTTTCAGTACGTGCGCTGCTCACATTATCGTATTTTGGCACTCTCTCTCAATCGCAATCTCCATCCCAAACAGTCCCAACGCTTCAAAAGGCGATCGCATGACCTCGAGGTATGGACGTGTGTGCTGTAAATTTGTCATGTGTGGCGTAGGTTTTGGTACCAATGCATACATGCAATGAGTGCGTGGTGCCCCGGCTCAAGCTGCCAAGGCAAGTACATGCAGGCGGGTCAGCCATTTATGTGCGACAAGCGCCAAGTCTGCGATGATCGATCCCTTCAACCGCGCCCGCCTGCCAACAGCCGGACACTCTTTGCAAGCCTCTTCCCAAAGCCTGTGAGGCCCGCGCACCGTGCGGAAGTGAGGCGGCAAAGATCGATTTACGCATAGGCCACCTCTGGAATACGTGTGCCACAGTGCCACACTGCCACGGCTTTGCGCACAGTAGTCCTAAAATATGCAGTTCTTCTTCGGAACAATTTTTGTGTTCAGAACAAGTGAATATGCAGTTCTTCTTCGGAACAATTTTTGTGTTCAGAGCAAGTGAACCGCAGAAGTATGACTGGCAATCAGTTTTAACGCACATTCGGTTCGATTTTCTTTACGTAAAGTTCGGGTTTGGGACGCATGAAGAACCGATCTTTTTTGCAAATAGTAGAAACTGCATACTTCGGGTTCGGTTTTTTCGGTTCGGTTTTTGGTTTTTACCAAAAAACCGAAAAAGCAGAGCAGAGGAGCCGCGCCGCCACGTCCGAGCGCCGCCTCCGGCCTCCTCCGTGCCACGCCCGAGCGCCGTCGTCGGCCCCCATCCGCGTCGCGCGCCGAGTGCCGTCGCGCCGCTGCCTGCCCCTCCGCGCCGTCGCTGCCACCAGCCCCTCCACGCTCGCCGCCGCCACCGGCCTCCATCCGCGCGGAAGGAGATTTGGTATGCTGACGTGAAGGCGAGGGGACAGACCGACGGCGGAGGAGAGGCCGGCGGCGGAGGGAGAGGGCCGGTGCGGAGGAGGAGAGGCCGCCGGTGGCGGCCGAGGGGCCGACGACGGCGCGCGCGGTCGGCTCGGTCGGCAGCGCGCGCGGGGGGGCTGAGCAGCAGAGAAGAAGAAGAGAAGAGCGGGCTGAGCTGAGCGCGGGTTTTTCTCGGTTCGGTTTAGGAAGAGAAGTGGAGAGGAGAGCGGCTCAATGGTTGGTTTTTTCGGTTGTTCTGATTTCCGACGTTAAAAATCGAAGCCAAACCGAATTATGCGGTTTACGCAACACTGTAAACCGAAACCGAAACCGAAAACCGAAAACCCGTAAACTTTGGTTCGGTTCGGTGCAGTTCAGTTATTTTTTTGTTTTTTTGGTTGGAAAGTGCCCAGCCCTACGCAGAAGTTTGAAACTGAAGTCCAATTGACTCGGTTTCAAAGCAACTTCAGTCTCTCGCCTTCGGTCATTGGACCGCAGAAGTAGTATGGAGACGAAGACGTAATCATCTTCACCCAACTCAACTTTAGCACTGTCACAAAACTTGCAATGCCGAAGTTGACCTAAAAACATGCAGAAAAACGAAACTATCGCTGGCTATATACGTGGTTGTCTGATATGCAACGATGCTGCATCGCATGGCAAGCAGAGTCGCGAGGCATACAGCACAGGAAAGACGGGCGGCGAAGCTGTACGTACCCAAGAAGTCGACGCCGTTGTACCCGTTGCTGAACCGGCCGGTGGGCCGCGACGTGGGGAAGTCAATGCCATTGTGCGGGAAGTTTGCCCGCGGCACGGCGGCGCCGGCCAGGTAGTTGTTGTTGCCGACGTCGGCCGTGGAGTCGCCGAACACGTACATCGCCGGCACCTTTGCTGCCGCCGCCGCCATAGCACAAACAGCCACAGCAACAAGCGCAATCACCGGTAGCATCTGTCCAGCCATGGCCGGACTGCGAGGTGCACTCCGCTGGCCTTGAGTGGCGGCTGGTCGGCTAGCCTATCCCTTGTTTGCCTTTGGGAAAGGGAGGGGCCGCGACCGGAGTGGCAATGGCGCACTTTAAAGGGAGACGATGGCGAGCTATGGGTGACGCCTTTTATTAAGACCGGCAATGCGTGGCACGGCACTAAGACCAAGTAGTAGTACAAAGTTAATTAAGTGGCTTTGCTTTGGTAAAGAGAGATGTGAATGTGACCTGGCTATCGCGCAAAGAGTTGCCTCCTCCTGGGTTGGTCATGGGGGGCCTCCTGGTCGACCAGGAGACGGTCTCCTACTCTCGTACTCCTACACGGGAAGAGTAACTGGATATACAGCGAAGAAAGTCGATCGATCAAGGGTATCCTGGCTCCTACATGTACATGTGACAAAACCAAGAAGATCCCTCACTGTACTTGTCCATCAAACCCCGTCAAATTTACTCGCCATGATCTCAATTCAATTCTGAGATGCTCTGTGGTGGTCCTACAGGCGAATTATACCGGCATGATGTTCTAATAAGTACCTT
Source organism: Oryza australiensis (assembly GCA_019925245.2). Lineage (NCBI taxonomy): Eukaryota > Viridiplantae > Streptophyta > Magnoliopsida > Poales > Poaceae > Oryza > Oryza australiensis. Next base: position 3,961,749 of record JAIFGZ020000108.1, on the reverse strand, counting down.
TGGATGCTCTCTCTCAAGAGTAATTACTGCTACTTTTCTCAGAAAATCTATCCCCGGGAGGCCGGGACTGAGTGGGGGTAACTTGGTTTTATCAGAATCGATTACTTGGATTAACCACGTTGTCAACAGGAACATATTCTACCTACCACTAGATACATTTGTACAAACAGAAACCTTAACACGTTTACAAGCCTTGAAGCATAGAGAAAGGCAGCCGGAATCCAATGATACGGTAATTACTTTCGATGTGCATTTGATAATGCTCTAGTGGGATGAATCGGCAGCCTTATGGCTGGGCACACAAGTTTGCGCTGGCCGATTCTTCTACGCTTAAATAAGCACCCAATAATTCTATCTTTACGCTTAGTTCTTTTCATACTGTATTGTTCTTACCATTACTTACAACTGAAGCCTGCCAGATGCAGCTTTTTTGCTCAGGCAGAAAAAGATCTCATGCACATATACTTGCAAAGCTTTTTTTTCATCTTTCTCCTGTTGAAAGCAACAAAAATAAAACGACAGCAGTGGGCAGCGGAACCTTTTCCTTTTGAGACGCGAGTAGCAGTCAGTCTCCGCTCACTTTCAGGTTTTTCTGACAGTTGCACGAACACCTTTTCACCCGTTTACCGTGCCACTGCAGAGGTTACATGATCGCATCACTTCTTTTTTTACTGTCTGCAAGTAGCTCTTCTCCAAGACGTACGCTAGTGATCAAGTCATGGAGTATATGGTGGTTAGTACTTCTAGTTTAATCCTGAGATTGAGTTGGCAACACGAGTGCAGGATCTTTGCAAACTCTAGTTTATTGCGGCTTTTTTCTCCACTTCACAAAGGCACATAATCGTATCCCAACTTGGTACTAGAACTCTCGTCTTTTTCATCTTTCCTACTACTGTTTTCAATTCTACGTGCAGGCCAGAGCACTCGATTCGTTGATCACGCACGCGCGACAAGCCTTGACAGTCGACAAGTGCACCGGCGCACGGACATACGATTTCCAATATAATTTTTATATTATTATATATTATCGATAAATATTCACTCAAAAATTTAATAAATATAACTACAATATAATCATGATAACTTACATCCAAATATAATGTAATTTATACATAATTTCTTAAAAAAAATTTAATAGTTAGATTTGTTGTTAAGAGAAGAAAAAAAAGCATGTTACAGAAAATTTTTTGAAAGTTAATTATATTATAATTATGTATTGTAATTATATCTATCAAAAACTTTTTTAAAAAATTTAACGATAAAATGTATAGGTAGTGTCGACCTACTCTTAGAATATTCTCGCATCTAGGGCTCTAGGCCGTCGTAGGATCGCGTAGAACATGGGCTGCTTTGGCATCAATGTGACCCATGAGACCCAAGAGCGCTGGCACGGACGAAGATACCAGCCACCACGTCGTTTTCTCTCATCTGTTCCTTTGCGCGCGCCGGCGCGCGTGCGGGAGCGCGTGCAGGCTCGTGTACCGTGCGGATACCGTCGCCACGACGTTTGGTACGTGACACGCTGGGCCTGGGGCGTGTGTTTGGCTGGCGTGCTCAAACCCGAAATGCTGCTTGAGCGCAAGCGCCAAACAGTACGCTTGTTTGTTCCCGTACGGTAAAATCTCTCCATATGTCGGAGAGGACGCCCACGTATTGTCTTGGTCTCACTTCTCTCTTGGGAATCCTCTCGATTACAAGGCCCATTGCAAGATGGTTGGCCCAACTGAATAAGCCCATAAGAGTTTGAAAAGAAGCCCATGAGAGAAAGGCCCGGCAGGCAATCCACGTACCAGTAGGCTCGTGCTGCCTGTTTCACGAATTTTTAGCATTTTAAATTTTTTTAAAGATTTACAAAAATAATTTTAGGTTTAAAAAAATTATAAAACTAGTCGACTCTCACTCTCTGGGAGGGCGAGATTTAAAAAACACCCTCTCAGAAGGTGTTTATGCTGACGTGGCAGATGGTCGTTGGGCGTCGTCTGCCGCGCGGTGGCCTTTTTGCACTTTGCCCCCTTGCCGCTCTCAAGAAGGGTGGTTTTAAATCGTAGCAACAAAGGCGCACTGCAAAAGGGCGGCCGCCCTGTCCTTTTTGTAGATGGCCCCCTTGCCGCCCTTCCAGAGGGCGGTTTTATCATGGATGCCCTCCCAGTAAACCCTAAGCCTAATTGGCCTCTACGGATCGATTTTCCCCATAATTCGTCCATAATTTGTATTTTTGCAAATCTAAAGAAAGTTTGGTCATGTCATTTTGAATTAAAGTAGAGGAAAACATGTATAATATTTAACAGGTTTTGTCCGAGTTAAGTAATGTTAAATTGGGCAACAATAGCTACATAACTCAGAGTTCGCCTCATAACACTGTACACAATCATTGACAGTCTAAGTTGGGGCAAATAAAATATCTTCGGTCATATATTCGTGGTTCAAAGGAGGTAGCCATCTTGCAACGATCTCTACAACCGCACCTGGGACGCTCCGACCATTTAGGAAAACCTAGTGGGTTGTTCCTCCAATCTAAGCTTGCAATTTCGACTCGACGTTTGTATTCCATCCATGCCTGAATGAATTGTTCGGTCAACTCAGGTGGCGTTACCGTCGGACCGATCAAAGCTGGTCTAACCGTATCGATCCACTCTTCTAATAGACACTGACGTACATCTTTCTGGTTGTACATTTGTGATGTTTGGGGTTAGAAAGTGGAACAAGCGAATAGGTTAACCAAGAAAAAACGATACTCATGACAAAATCGTCATCCATAATCTCGGGACACATAAAGCATCTTTGTCCTCTAGTTGCATGTCTAATGGACCTTACCACCTGGCAACGGAGACCACAATGGCATTCTGGACGTTCCCACCATGTGGGTAGTGCGAGCTGATCCATAGGCCAATCCAAAGCTTCAGCACCAACTCGACGTTGATACTCATCCTTCCGCCGAAGGTAGTTGACCTTGTTTCGCTTAGTGGGTAGGACCATGTTCCATCGATTCGTGGGTTCTCCATATCTATCCACTCAACGAAGTTACAGACCCAACGATATGCCTACGTAACATGTTAACATGATGTACGATCTAGTTAAGTGCTTTTTTGTTAAGAATTTGTAGTAGAAAGCATTGCAGATAAGACATACCCGATCCATGTTGGTGCATTGGAAGAATCGCCTCCCCCGGGCTTCTGTGGTGAGGGACGACGTAAGTATGCAGGCATCCCCACAATGGCATAACGGACGGTCACACCATAGTGGAATGAAACCACCCAAAGGATGGAGTTGCCAGTTGATGAAGGGTTACGCGGAAGCTACGCTAGCCGAAAACAAAAACTTTTCTACCGCGCAAACCAGGAACACTTGCAAGCAAGGGCCGATAGATCGTTACCGATTGAAGAGTGCAGCGGAATTAGCCAATCAGGGCTATTCGATCTGGAACAGTGTAGCCGATTCCCGCAAGCCGACAACCAATACCCGGGGACAGCCGATTCGCCAATCAGCCGATTCGCAGATGCCGTAGCCGATCCGAAGCCGATCAACAGCGCGCAACGTAGCAGCGCCTCTACCGGTATCCACACGTCCGGGGACAGAACGCCGTACACCCGTGTGCTAGCACGCGATGAAAAGCTAGGGTTTTGGCTCGAAGGTGGGAGGGTTTCCGTAGAGTTTGATCTCGGCGTCTTGCAAATCAATTGACTTGATTGACCTGTGGCAGCTCTCCACCCCTCCCTCCTTTATATAGAGTTGGCCGACTGGGACTCGTGGCCGATCAGGACTCTATTTTGAATTGGATCCCATCCGAATCTCATAGAGTTGGCCGCCCATACGTCGTAAGCCCATAGGACTCTATCCGATCGGATCCCTATCCGATCGAGCCGTATTCGAATCCAACTCGAATGCCTGTTCTTATCCCCTTAAGCGTGCGACCCCCGTAGGTTCGTATACTCGGTTTCGGCTATAGTCTAACTTAGCCGATCGTCGGCTCGAGTCCAACTCACCGACCCGTCAACACGGCGCCTAGCAAGACATATTGACACCATAGTATACAAGAATAATATCGGCTCTGAACCTGTAATGTGTACACAAATCCCTTTGCCTCACGATACCAGTTAAGCCACAGGCAAGATTTGTGCCATCCCTTCAATAGCTTAACCATTCACTCGAACCGTATTGGATTATTTGTCTGTTGATTGACTCCTCAATCAACTTAGCATGGCCATGCATTTCCATAATCCATTACCTCGAGGGCCCGAGATATCTCTCCAAAGGAGGGGCAAATTCCATCTTGATCACTCACATCCCACTCCATGTTTCATAGCAAACCCGAAAACTACCTTTATAACTACCCATTTGAATAGCGTTTGGTAGTCCCAAAGTAGGCTACTACACATGTTGGAATCCATGGTGATCTCAGGTCTAAGGACTTTGTACCACTACCCGAGACCAACTAATGGCACATTAATTCCCGTAGTGTCTCATGGTGGGTCTATCCAACAATGTGTTCTCTAACACATATGTCCATGTTTATTGATTTGGTATCTCCAAACCCATGATCTATGAGACATGATCATCAATCAATAAACATGCCGATCTTAGAATCATATTTGTTCCAACAATATGACATATGATCAGGGATCGTTTAGAAATAGATTCATACATAAAGAGTCTCATAAATAAATCACGTACTTATTGATCAATACAAGATATCTATTTCATGGAACTGAATAACACTTTATTCATTTATACATAAACATTAACGTGATATCCAACATCTCCATGTTGCCTCTAGGGCATATCACTAACAGTTGAGACGCTCAGCGAATGGATGATCCATTGTACGTGAAAGTGTAGGAAACAGAAGGAAAATATGCAGAGCTCGTATTTGGATCGAAGTAATATATAGTGGAGGGGAAAAGCATCCGCACAAGGTGAGTGGGGATGCCTTCACGCGCCGAAAGGTGACAGCGATGTATCATGTAGGTTTGTCATGGGGCAAAAGCTGATAGCGACGGATCGTACACGTCTGTCGCACGTCGAAAGTTTTTTTGTCATTTCTATGAGTATCCTCTAGCGAACGCAATGGATGGTTCTCATGACATGTGAATGCGACGAACGGACAGAGTTATATACAAAAAGCGAACACAAAGTAAATAAGTGTCATTATTACAAAATGTACCACGCATAACCTACTAGCGAGGCCTCTTACCCTTAGCCCTCCTAGCCTGCGGCCTAACGTGCCCCTGAGAGTACGTCAGCCTATCAGGGGGCACGGCACGACCAGCACGGACATCCGGTACAGGCGTCTCCTGTGGCTGGTCCTGGCTCTATAGTAGTGGTGCTCCACCAAGCTGAGAGGTGTCGATAACGTCCTGACCTGGGTCCTCCAAGTCGTCGAAGTCGTCGCTCGTATCTGACCCCTCCCGACCCCGCGTCGCTCGCACCGGATCCGCCCGCCTGCGATGATGATGCCCCCGAGCGGAAAATCCCCATCGAGTAGAATCCTCCTGGATGTAAGCAATGTGAAGCATCAGTCATTAAAACTAGTAAGTTTGTAGTACTCGTCGGCCGACGCTTGCTCACCTCGCGGCTGACTGAACGGACAAGGAATGGAGGAACCGCTCGCTACAGCAAAGCCCGCAGTGCTCGGCCGAGGTTCAATCCACTCGCGCCAACCATATCTCCAATCGGCAGCGTCCGACCTAGAGGCATTCGGTTTGTTATATCACGGTGAAGGGTTGTCACAAAGGGAAATGAACGGAACTAACTTGTGGAGTGTCACGCCCGAAATTCACACCGAATTTCTGCGGCTAATTTGTGCATTACACCCTCGTCCGTGCATCGCCGAGGTACACAAATCGACGTTATTGATAATACAGAATCCTCGTCTTAGAAACAATATAAAAGAGTTACACAAATGCAGCGGAAAAGAAGATAAAACTGACTTAAGCTAAACTTGACACGAGCGAAGCAGGACGCCAACACCACAGCTAAACCTTGACGAGAACAAGCCTACACCTCCTCGGAGACCTCGATCTCAACCTCGGCACCGAAGAGGGAAAAAGAAGCAAGGCCGAGTACAACCACCGTACTCAACAAGTCACACCGAAAAGGGACATGATGCAAGACAAATTACAAGGAAAGGTCAAGAGGTTCAATTTGCATAAACAAAGATTTGCGTAACATAATAACAATATTTGAAGACAAGAAACAAAGTAGTAACATTTAAGCAAGATAAATAAACATTGTCCAACGCTCAAACCACGTTGCGACAGCCCATCCATCCACCCGCACTAGTCATACTTCAACATTTCATTCAAATAAAAAAAGTGAGACTAATCAAGGTGAATCTGTCGATCGCCCGTAACCGTGGGCACGGCTATTCGAATAGTTTTTACTCGATCGAGGTGTACAACTGTACCCACAAGACACAATCCCACAACACGTTACCGTGCGCCGGTGCACCACCATGGTGCCCCGGAAAGGAACCGTGACAGACCCTTCACATAACCCCTCTAGTCAATCGTATCACACCAAGGTTTCGCCCCCATTCCCATCGGGCAATGGGCAGCCCCTCTAGTGTCGCGGTGAATCCGGAAGCCGATCAACCCTTAAAACCGGGCCGACCCAACTCCATCACGCCCACCCTCTCTCGGGATACGTTAACTAGAGACACTACGCTGGCGACCCGCCATTACCCATGCCGGCTTGTGGTATGCACGGCATTTCTTCCGTGGTTTCCCGAGAACCGGTCCTTAATCGTCATGAGCACGCTAACCAAAGTCTAACCATGTGCTCACGACCCACCTTCTCATAATTCAATATTATTAGAAACAGGGTCACAACTTAACATCATCCGAGAGTTAACTTCCAAGAATAAAACTTGATTAGTGTGATTCCCTTAAGTGAGCTAGTTGCGCTAAGCATAACTAAGCAAACCTTAAGCTATCATCTAGTCATATTGAACCCCAAGTTATCAATGGTATAGGGTAAACAATCCTATGGTTGAGTACAATGGGTATAAACATCCCATAAAATGACATTCTAAAACATATGCAGTATTTGAAAGAAAAAGAGATATTTACATAAAATAGGTATAATATGGTCAATGTAAGGTATGACTTGCCTTGCTCTGGAGACTGAGGAACCTCGGCGACTACTTCGAAGAGAACGGGCTCGCCGGAAAACTCGGGATCTACACGACAAACAAAGCACTCAACAAACACCCTAAAAAGTCTACTGAAACATCACTGAAAAGTATTTTTAATGGATTCTTGACATTTTTCTGGATTTAATGAAATTTGAATGGGCTAAAACGGAGCTCGGATTCAAAATATATGAATTTTAGAAGTTTAATTATGATTTTTAACTAAACTAAAAAGATTAAAACGATTTATTGCGCAATTAAGCCCCCGGGTGACGCAAGCACGGCGCAAGCGGTAGGCGACGTCACCGGCGCAAGCGGCCGACGCAGCGGCGCGGCGCGGTCCACGGTGGACCGAGTCCACGGCAGCGGAGAGCCGGGACACGTGGCGCGCATCGGGAGGGGCGGCGGCGATCGGACGACGACGGCTTTGCACGCGAGAGACGGTCCGGATCCGCCCGATCCGGCGGATTGGATGGTGCGGATCGCGGCTAGGGTTAGGGTTTTGGCGGCGGGCCGAGGACGGACACGCGGCAGCCATCCGGCGTGCGGCGACGGATCGAACGGCGACGGATCGGTCGCGACGGACGGCGCTGGATCCTCCCGATCCGAAGGATCGGACGGCGCAGAGGAGCGGCGCTAGGGTTAGGGTTTGGCGCCGGCGGCTCGAGCTCGCCCGCCGGCCATGGTCGCGCGACGGCCGGCCGAGCTCCGCGGCACCCGGCGACGGCGGAGGGTGCTGCGGGCGCGGGGAACCACGGCGGAGGGCGGAACGATACGCGCGGGAGCGGTTCGGGAGGAAACCCGAAAAACCGAAGAGGAAAAGGACGGCGACGGAGACGATGACGATGGCGACGGCGGATTTGGAGCTAGCGCAAGGGGAAAACAAAGGGAAAACGCGCGGCGGCGAAGGGGGAGTTTTATAGGGGTACAACGGGACCGAAACAAACACGGAAATGACGCGGATTCGTCGCCGTTGTTCACGGAATCGGAGAGAGAGGGGGAAACAATCGGCAACGGATTCCGCGCGGATAGGGTTTCCATCGGGCGCGAGGGTTGCGGAGATGGAGACGGCGTCACGCGATTGGGCCCGGCACGGGGCCGACGTGGCTCGGATTCAAACGGAAAGGAGCGGAGTGGCGGCGCGCATGGCGGGCGGCGGCCGGACCGACCGGGAGTGGGAACGGGGAACCTGACAGGCGGGACCCACCCGTCAGTGACTTGCGGGCGAGGGACGCCCCGCGGACTTGCGCGTTACGGCGGGCGTTGCGGGCCTCGGCCCACGACCGGGGCGCGCGCGGCGGCTTGGGCCGGGAGGACCGGCCGGCGGCCCAAAGGAAAGAGCGGGAGTATGTGCAGCCCGTACGGAAAAGAAAAGAAAAAGGGAAAAGGATTTTTGGGGGCTTAATTAATTCCCGATTTCTTATTTAATTGATTAAAAATACTTAGAGTGCTCTAAAATTTTCAGAAAAATCTCGTTAGCGTATTTTGACATGCAGAATTCAAGAAAAATCCTACCATGTCATTTTCATTTATTAATTGCATTTTAAAATTATTGGTTGGCTTCAGGTTAATCTCAGAAATTCTGATTGTTTCAGGGTAAATTATTTAAATAAATTAGGAAAAGCCAGGGTGTGACAACCTACCCCCTTAAACGGAATCTCGACCCCGAGATTCGGAGGTACTGCGAAAAGGTGCGGGTGCGCGGCCTTTAGCTCATCTTCTCGTTCCCAAGTAGCTTCTTCCTGAGTGATGAGTCCATTGAACCTTGCAAAACCTGATAACCTTGTTCCGAGTCCTTCTCTCGCTGACCTCAAGAATACGTGCTGGTCTCTCTACATAGGTTAAGTCCTCTTGGATTTCGATCTGGTCTGGACTCGCCTGTTCTTCTGGTACCCTTAAACACTTCTTTAACTGGGACACATGCGTCGTGAATACCAGTCATGTTGGAGGGAAGCTCAAGCTGATGGGCCACTTCTCCTCGACGTTCCCGAATCCTGTATGGTCCCACGAAACGTGGTGCCAACTTACCTTTGGTTTGGAAACGGTGTACTCCCCGGAGTGGTGTAACGCGAAGATACACAAAATCCCCGCTTCAAAAGCGAGGTCTCTTCGACGATTATCTCGCGTAGCTCTTCCGTCGGATGCGCAATCTTCAACCTTTCCCGAACCGTTCGGACCTTTGCCTCTGCTTTCACTTATTACTGTGCCAAACAACCGGCGTTCACCGCCCGATCCTGAAAAGGGTGTGCGGCATTTCCGTCCATACAAGCTTCATACGGTGCCATTTGAATGCTGGCCTGATAGCTGTTGTTGTAAGAGAATTCTGCATAGGGCAAGCTTTTGTCCCATGCTTTTCCAAAATCGAGCGCGCATGCTCTCAGATGTCTTCCAAAATCTGATTCACCCTCTTAGTTTGACCCGTCTGTTTGCGGATGATAGGCCGTGCTAAAATTCAAACGGGTACCAAGCTCTTCTTGCAACTTCTTCCGTAACTTGGAAGTAAACCGACTTCCCTATCGACACGATCTTCTTGGGCACGCCATGCAGACACATGATCCTTGCGAGATAAAGCTCTGCTAGCTTCTTCCCTGAGTAGGTAGTATGCACTGGTATGAAGTGGGCCACCTTGGTGAGTTGGTCCACCACGACCCAAATTGAGTCATATCATGACATTGTGCGGGGTAAACCCGTGATGAAATCCATTCCAATTTCTTCCCATTTCCACTCTGGAATCTGAAGTGGTTGCAATAGTCCGGCGGACCGTTGATGTTCTGCCTTAACCCGCTGACAAACATCACAAATTGCAACAAACTCAGCTATCTCCCACCTCATGCTGACCCACCAAAACTTTTCTTTAAGATCTTGATACATCTTTGTACTGCCCGGGTGAATTGAGTATTGGGTTTGGTGAACTTCTGTAAGGATCATTTTTTCAAATCCTTGTCTTCTGGCACACACAATCTCTTTCCCATCCAGATTGTGTCGTGTTCGTCTTCCGTAAAACCACGAGCTTTTCCGACTCTCATGTTCTTCTTGAGTTCAGCCATCTCGGGATCTGATGCCTGAGCAGCCCGAATTTGATCAATGAGAGTGGGTTGAGCTTCCAGAGCAGCCACAAAACCAAAATCCACCACTCGTAGATTTAGGTACTCGAATTCCTGCTGCAACTGGTCACACATTCCTTCGACACTGAGGGTGGTGCAGTAACTCTTTCGGCTTAGTGCATCCGCAACCACGTTAGCTTTGCCGGGATGGTAGTGTATCCCTAAATCATAATCTTTAATCAGTTCCAACCATCTTCTCTGTCGGAGGTTTAAATCCGGTTGGGTGAAAATGTACTTAAGACTTTTATGATCCGTATATACTTCACAACGGTTACCAATTAGGTAGTGTCGCGATCTTCGCATGAACCACTCGGATAACTCCGCATCATGAGCGGGGTAGTTGTTTTCGTGTGGGCGCAATTGACGAGATGCATAAGCGACCACTTTACCTTCTTGCATCAACACACATCCCAACCTTTGGCGAGATGCATCGCAATAAACTTGGAAGTCCTTTGCCGGTCCGGCAGATCAACACCGGTGCGTACACCAACTTCCTCTTAAGCTCTTCAAAACTCTTGTTGCATTCCGTCGACCACTTAAATTTCTCATCTTTCTTCAACAGTTGAGTCATCGGCTTGGCGATTTTGGAGAAGTTCTCAATGAAGCGGCGGTAGTAACCTGCAAGTCCGAGGAAACTTTGGATCTGCATAACCGTTTTAGGCGGGTCCACTTGGTAACCGATTCCACATTTGCCGGATCCACGGCTACTCCTTGGGCATTTACAATGCGGCCGAGGAACCGTACCTCCTTTAACCGTAAAGCACACTTGCTAAACTTGGCGTAGAGTTGATGATCTCTCAACTTCTCGAGTACTATCCGAAGATGTTGCTCATGATCTTCCTCCGACTTAGAGTAGACCAAAATGTCGTGAATGAACACCACCACAAATTTATCCAAGAACTCCATAAACACCTTGTTCATCAGATTCATAAAGAAGGCCGGTGCGTTGGTTAACCCAAACGACATGACCGTACACTCGTACAGGCCATACCTGGTGGTGAAAGCGGTCTTGGGAATGTCCTCTTCCCGAATTCTCAACTGGTGATAGCCCGATCGCAGGTCTATCTTGGAAAACACCTTGGCCCCTTTGAGTTGATCGAACAAATCATCAATCCGTGGTAGGGGATACTTGTTCTTGATAGTAACCTCATTGAGTGCGCGATAATCGACACACATTCTCTTGGTCTTGTCTTTCTTTTCCACGAAAATCACCGAGCACCCCAAGGCGACGTGCTCGGCGAATATACCCTTTTTGCAACCGTTCATCCACTTGCTTTTTACTTCGGCCAACTCGTTGGCTCCCATCCTATACGGCCTCTTGTGTATTGGGGCGGTCCTGTACTAGATCAATCCGGAATTCAATTTCCCTTTCGGCGGCATCCGAGTTAAGTCTTCGGGGAAAACTTGGGTATTCTCGACGATGGGGATATCCTCTAACTTCACAGGGTCTTGGCCGCCATTTCGGACGATTCCCGGTGGAAATATGATTCAAACTTGCTATGGACTTGACTTGCATGGGAGAGCGGAAAACAATTCTTTCTCCTTTCGTATTGATTAAAGTAATAGTGCGACTAGCGCAATCGATTACTCCCTTATGTCCGGACAACCAATCCATCCCAAGAATGACATCTATGCCTTTGGACTGAAGGAGGATGAGGTTGGCTAGAAGCATAGATCCTTGGATTTCTATGGTCACTGAGGGACAAAACTGAGTGGTCTCCAAGTGGTTTCCAGGGGTTTGAACCCGCATAGGTATCTTAAGTCCCACTACTGACAACCCATGTACCCCAACAAATTGCTTTGAGATAAATGAATGTGTAGCCCCGAATCAAATAATACTGTGGCAGGAGTAAAGTTTACAGAAACATACCCAGTATAACTTCGGGAGCGATCGTGCTTCCTCGCGGACGCATCTCGAGCCTGGATGAACCTTGGCCCAGCGCGTCTTGGCTTTCGACACTTGTCCGCAAAATGCCCGGGGTCACCACAGTTGAAGCAGACTCCTGGCTTGCCCCCAGAGTCCTTCCTTGGAGGTGGTGGCTGAGATTGGTGCTGGGATGGCGCCATTGGAGAGCGCGGGCCGGATTACGCTGTTGTTGACCACCGCCACTACCGCGCTTGGAAATTCCCGGGTGATAAGGTCGATGCCGACGAACAATCATGGTGGTAGGTCCACTCGACTTCCAGGCATGAAACGCGGCCTCCGCCGATTTCCCTGCTGCGTTGAGGAGGTCGGGACTAGAATACTTTTCTCTTCTTGATCATCTTGTTGCGCCGATCTTCCCGCCGAATGGCCTTGTCAACCAGCTTCTCAAAGTTAGCATACTCTCGGAGATAAGCTTGTCCGTGAGTTCATCATCCAAACCAGCCAAAAACTTTTCCTGCCTTTCTGCATCAGTACGCACATCTTCTGGGGCATAACGAGCAAGACGGTTGAACTCGTGCGGACACTCGAATCGATCCGTTACCCCGCTCAAGAGAACGGAACTCACGCTTTTTCGTGCAACTATTCCCGCAGAATGTGTGCGGTCCCGAAACTCGACGAAACTCTTCCCGTGTAATCACGCTTCCCGCCGGCGAGGTAACCAAGTAGTTGTCCCACAAAGCTGAAGCAGGGCCTTGTAACTGATGAGTGGCAAATGAGACTTTCTCCTGATCCGTGCACTGCAGCAGATCTAACTTCTTCTCTATGGCATGAAGCCAATCATTAGCCTCCATGGGATTAGTGGTACCGAGAAGGTCGGCGGTCGGACACGAGGGAACTCGGCAACTTGGACTGGGGTGGTGGGGCGGCAACCGATTGTTACCGTCGCCTTTGCATTTGTTGCAAGATCTCGCCGTTGCATCCGATGGTGTTGTTGTTGCATCTGCCGCATCATTGTAGCCATCATCTCGTGTCCGTGAAGCGAGCACTTGAGCGATGGTGGGGTTCTCGGGTGGCGGTGGAGGAGCATTGCCATTGGCGTCGTGAGCCTCGTGGTTGTTGGCACTGACGCCCATTGTTGCCGTTCGCCCCCCGGTCCCGGTGTTCACCATCCGAAGGAGACGACCGACCGAAGAGAGAGAAAAGAAGAAAAAGCATGGACTTAGAACTAATCTTTATTATTAGAATTCAAATGCATTGTTCGATCTTGACTAAAACAAGGAAAAGCACCAAACATCCTTAATTGGTCAGTCATATCCCACTTGATATCGACGCGCCTATCCCACACAGCACCTAACACACAAAGAACTACCAAGAAGACAAACTAAGTTAAACGGTAAAACTAAGGAGGGCAACTAGAACGATCCACGAGACGAGGAGTCGAAGCTGCTTCCTTCGGAAGATCCCCATTCTTCCGAACGGCTCCTAGAGTCCTCTGGCGTCACCTCAGACTTGGACACTTCTGAGTCGGTTGCCGTAGCCCAGCCGATCCTGCCTCTTCCCTCCGAGGAGTCTCGAGTCTCGTCGGAGTCCATGTCTTCAGCCGAATTCTCTGAGCTCGAGTTACTGGAGACGGAGATCCAACCATTACTGCCACCTCCGCCTTGATTCGCCGAAGCCGAAGCAAAGGTGAGAGCAGAGCCTGCAGCGCGAGGAACCGGTATCGGTGCTGGAACTGGAGCGGGTGGAGCTGGAGGAGGCGGTGGAATTCGAGGTGCCAGCTGAATACGGACAGGCGCGGTGGTGGTCTTCCGAGGCGTAGTGCGGAGTCTAACCCCAACTGGTGGCGGGAGTCCCTTCAACTCAGCTACCTCCTTCTTCAGACGAACCACTTCGTCCCGTAGCCGTGCGATCCTTAGCATCTTCTTGTCGTTCACTCTTTGGTTGCCTTGTGTAGGTCGAGTGCATCTCGATCCAGTCCTTTGAGCATGGTGCACATGTGGTGAAGGTAGAGTCATTCTCCTCTGCCGTAGACTTGAATGCACCGACCTCGAGGAACTACCCCGACGGGGATGGTAGCGGTAGGAAGAGGTGCGAAGGTCGCATCATGCAGCTCCCTCATCCCGGCCAACATCGTAGGCGGCTTCTTGACAAGCGTGATCTGACGTGCCTCCGGAAGCTGTGACCTCCATGTTGGGAAGACACGTCCCCACGAACCCGTGAACCTCCAACCGAACACGGTAGGGCAACTCGCCACCGAGAGGCGCAACGTTGTATACTCGGTGCTTCGGGATATCCAATTGCAAGAGCCATACGCGCCAGTTCTGCAACACAGCCCGTCATCCCTTTTCCGCAGTGCGTCGCTGGGGAACCTGCCATCTATAGAAACAAAGGAGTGGGAAAAATCAAAGCATGCTCAAAACCCACGACCAACATCCCATTTTCGCAATTCCTAAACCCTAGACTGACTCCACTTTTCAAACACCCCCCTTTTTTAAAACATATGCACATGAAAAAAATTAGAGGGCTCTTAAGGCTTCCGGTGGGCTTGTCCTATAGTCACAACTTGGCTCTGATACCAACATGTCACGCCCAAAAATTCACACCAGAATTTATGCGGCTAATTTGTGTATTACACCCTCGTCCAGGCATCAGCCGAGGTACACAAATCGACGTTATTGATAATACAGAATCCTCATCTTAGAAACAATATAAAAGAATTACACAAATGCAATGGAAAAGAAGATAAACCGACTTAAGCTAAACTTGACACGAGCGAAGCAGACGCCAACACCACGCCTAAACCTTGACGAGAACAAGCCTACACCTCCTCGGAGACCTCGATCTCAACCTCTGGCACTGAAGGGGGAAAAAGAAGCAAGGCTGAGTACAACCACCGTACTCAACAAGTCACACCGGAAAAGGGGACATGATGCAAGACAAATTACAAGGAAAGGTCAAGAGGTTCAATTTACATAAACAGCATTTGCAGAATATAATAACAACATTTGAAGACAGTAAAACAGTAGTAACATTTAAGCAGTATTAAATAAACACTGTCCAACGCTCAAACCACGTTGCGACAGGCCCATCCATCCACCTGCACTAGTCATACTTCAACATTTCATTCAAATAAAAAAAGTGAGACTAATCAAGGTGAATCTGGTCGATCGCCCGTAACCGTGGGCACGGCTATTCGAATAGTTTTTACTCTAATCGAGGTGTACAACGTACCCACAAGACACAATCCCACAACACGTTACAGTGCGCCGTGCACCACCATGGTGCCCCGGAAAGGAACTGTGACAGGACCCTTCACATAACCCCTCTAGTCAATCGTATCACACCAAGGTTTCGCCCCATTCCCATCGGGCAATGGGCAGCCCCTCTAGTGTCGCGGTGAATCCGGAAGCGATCAACCCTTAAAACCGGGCCGACCCAACTCCATCACGCCCACCCTCTCTCGGGATACGTTAACTAGAGACAGCTACGCTACGCACCACCATTACCCATGCCGGCTTGTGGTATGCACGGCATTTCTTCCAGGGTTTCCGAGAACCGGTCCTTAATCGTCATGAGCACGCTAACCAAAGTCCAACCATGTGCTCACGACCCACCTTCTCATAATTCAATATTATTAGAAACAGGGTCACAACTTAACATCATCTGAGAGTTAACTTCCAGTAATAAAACTTGATTAGTGTGATTCCCTTAAGTGAGCTAGTTGCGCTAAGCATAACTAAGCAAACCTTAAGCTATCATCTAGTCATATTGAACCCCAAGTTATCAATGGTATAGGGTAAACAATCCTATGGTTGAGTACAATGGGTATAAACATCCCATAAAATGACATTCTAAAACATATGCAGTATTTGAAAGAAAAAGAGATATTTACATAAAATAGGTATAATATGGTCAATGTAAGGTATGACTTGCCTTGCTCTGGAGACTGAGGAACCTCGGCGACTACTTCGAAGAGAACGGGCTCGCCGGAAAACTCGGGATCTACACGACAAACAAAGCACTCAACAAACACCCTAAAAAGTCTCTACAAACATCACGAAAAGTATTTTTAATGGATTCTTGACATTTTTTGAATTTAATGAAATTTGAATGGGCTAAAACGGAGCTCGGATTCAAAAGATATGAATTTTAGAAGTTTAATTGCGATTTTTAACTAAACCGAAAAGATTAAAACGATTTATTGCGCAATTAAGCCCCCGGATGACGCAAGCACGGCGCAAGCGGTAGGGCTGACGTCAGCTGGCGCAAGCGGCTGACGCAAGCGGCGCGGGTGCGGTCCACAGTGGACCGAGTCCACGGCAACGGCGGAGAGAGCTAGGACACGTGGCGTGCATCGGGGAGGGGCGGCGGCGATCGGACGGCGACGGCTTTGCGCGCGAGAGGACGGTCTGGATCCGCCCGATCCGAAGGATCGGACGGTGCGGATCGCGGCTAGGGTTAGGGTTTTGGCGGCG
This sequence comes from Oryza australiensis, assembly GCA_019925245.2. NCBI lineage: Eukaryota > Viridiplantae > Streptophyta > Magnoliopsida > Poales > Poaceae > Oryza > Oryza australiensis. The sequence goes on along the minus strand of JAIFGZ020000108.1, from coordinate 3,945,174 downwards.
GCCGAGGGTGGACACGCGGCAGCCATTCGGCGTGCTGCGATCGGATCGAACGGCGACGGATCGGTCGCGATCGGACGGCGCGGATCCTCCCGATCCGAAGGATCGGACGGCGCAGAGGAGCGGCGCTAGGGTTAGGGTTTGGGCGGCGGCGGCTCGAGCTCGCCGTCGGCCGTGGCCGCGCGGCGGCCGGCCGAGCTCGGTGGCACCGGCGACGGCGGCGGAGGTGCTGCGGGCGCGGGAACCACGGCGGAGGCGGAACGATACGCGCGGGAGCGGTTCGGGAGGAAACCCGAAAACGAAGAGAAAAGGACGGCGGCGCACTCACCGGCGACGGAGACGATGACGATGGCGACGGCGGATTTGGAGCTAGCGCAAGGGGGAAACAAAGGGGAAACGCACGGCGGCGAAGGGGGAGTTTTATAGGGGTACAACGGGACCGTAAGAAACACGGAAACGACGCGGATTCGTCGCCGTTGTTCACGGAATTGGAGAGAGGGGAAACAATCGGCAACGGATTCCGCGCGGATAGGGTTTCCATCGGGCGCGAGGGTTGCGGAGATGGAGACGGCGTCGCGCGATTGGGCCGCACGGGGCCGACGTGGCTCGGATTCAAACGGAAAGGAGCGGAGCGGCGCGCGGCGGGCGGCGGCCCGGCCGGGCGCGGGGACGGGAACGTGACAGGCGGGACCCACCCGTCGGTGACTCGCGGGCGAGGGACGCCCGTGGACTTGCGCGTTGCGGCGGGCGTTGCGGGCCTCGGCCCACGACCGGGGGCGCGCGCGCGCGGGCGGCTTGGGCCGGGGAGGGGACCGGGCCGGCGGCCCAAAGGAAAGAGCGGGAGTACTGTGCAGCCCGTACGGAAAAGAAAAGAAAAAGGGAAAAAGGATTTTTGGGGGCTTAATTAATTCCTGATTTCTTATTTAATTGATTAAAAATACTTAGAGTGCTCTAAAAATTTCAGTAAAAATCCTGTTAGCGTATTTTGACATGCAGAATTCAAGAAAAATCCTACCATGTCATTTCCATTTATTAATTGCATTTTAAAATTATTGGTTGGCTCCAGGTTAATATCAGAAATTCCGATTGTTTCAGGGTAAATTATTTAAATAAATTAGGGAAAAGCCCAGGGTGTGACATGGAGGCACCAGCATCGTGTGATGTCGATCCTAGTGTCGGGCTACGTGGACGTGGATCTGCAGCAGCCGGCAAAGGTATCGCTTCCACGGCCGAACGACAGGAGAAGACGCGCAAGATCGAACACATCTTCGTTTGCATTCGCTCGAACGTCAACCTCTGCTCCACTTCGTTCAGGTGTAGACCTGCGTCCAACCTCAGCATCACCGTGTTGATGTCGACATTCATGGCTCGTGCAGCGTCGACCTGCGAAAATCAAAATGAATTAGGTTCGTCACTCTAATATATATCAAAATCGTATTACGAAGGTGTTAAGTCCAAGAAAGAATGACGTACCCCCCTGAAGTAGTCTTGGTCTCGGTGCGCGGGGTAGATGTCCGTGACGCCTGCCTGGTGCTGCTGCGGAGCGACTGGTGTGAAGGTCACGCGAGCACGCGGCGGTAGGTACCATCGAAGGTAAGCAGTGTAGTTCTCCTCGAGTAGGGGAAGAGCTCGGCAATCACCTCCTCTGTGGCTAGCAACCAGTCCGCCACGTACGGGGCCATCCGTGGTTCCCATAGGGTCCTTGCCTGCTGTCCCGTCGAGTCAAGCTGCATGGACAATAATGGTTGCTGATCATTCCAAAGCATTCGACACAATAAAAGTAAAGTTGAAAGAGAAGTACTCACTGGTGGTCCTGGGGGGGAACGGGACTCGGTACGTCTACTAAAAATCCCTGACGCAGTCCGAACTGCCTCATAACTCGGTATGGGCAGTGAGGCTCGACGCAAATGTCGAACACCATCGGGACAACCATCAACCAATATGGCGAGTTGCGCATGCACAACGAGGAGAGGCCTAGAGGCGCTCTAGCGGCCACCGCCTGCTGCGTGTACGGCTCCCAGACTACGTCCAAAGGCTGCAGACGGTCGAACTCGAATACGATGTCCGGGTAGCTCCGTTTGACCTGGACGTGGGCGCAACGGCACTACGAAAATGAAATAACGAAGTGGTTAGAAGTTAAGTTGAACATAATCTCGAATTTTGAAATGAAAACAATTTGTACTTATGTTGCGGCGCACCAGTACATGTCGATCGTTGGGCCGTCGGCTGGGTTCTCGGCTGCGGGCGCTAAATCGTAAGTAGCGGTGTCGACGATCGGTCGGCCGATCGCGAACCGCTCTGCTGCCCAAAGCTGTATCAGAAGAGGGCAGCCCGCGAATATCGCGCCAGAATCCGTCTTGCAGCACGAGTCGCATAGCGCATGATAAGTGGCTGCGAGGACTGCTGAACCCCAACTCCACTGCGGCACAAAGCCTATGTCCGCATCAGCTATCGCCCGGGCATAGTGGATCAGGCCCTTGTCAACAAGTATGAAAGGTGGTAAGCTGCGCACCCTGCACCGTCGACAAGTACGACCTGTGCTCCCTGTCCACTAACCTGCTCAGGAGAGCTGGTGTATCGTCAGGTATACGTAAGTTTATTAGTTACCAGTTGATAAGAAAAAAACAAAACAATATGAAAACATGACATGAATTGTCCATTGTATTTGAACAGTAAGAATATTGCACGTCTTAACTCAAAGTGTCAAACACAAATTACAAATATCTCAACAACATTAAAATAGTAAATGTCTCGCAATGATAAATATTACACGCACGACACATGCCAAGAACATTATAAATATTACAACTATCGGATCACCACTAGAGTGAAAGTAGCACACAAATAATCAAGCCATTGCATCGCCCGCCGACGACATAGTCGGCGCACGAGAACATCTAGGATGTGGTCGCCTCGTTGTTGTTCCTTCTCCCGAGGGACGACTACCATCGGTGGCCTGTCCGGATAGACCCGCACTTGCGACGGTTAGAGTTTCTGAATTCTTCGGGCATTTCTTGTACGTATGCTCATGCTCATCGCATTTGCTGCACCGTAGAGTCCTCCCCCTGGCCTCCAACTCGTCCATGTCGTTTCTGATGCGTCTCGACTGACGCCGTCCCTTTTTCACCCTTAACTTCGATGGATCTGCAATGTACAACACTTGTGGCCTCATTGTTGTATACGATCCTGAGATCCCAAACCCATATATCTCCTTCCATGTATAAAAAATTGCTTCCTTCCTGTAGTATGGGGACACATAGATATCGGAAACTATGCCGCAATCCTCAGCTGCTGCAAGTACGTGTGAGCAAAGCAAATGTCTAAGCTTGGGCTTCATGCAGCTGCAACTGCAACCGCCCTCTGCATGAAGCACACGTTCCTGCACAACTTGCATGCGGTTGATGTCGCGCCTTCTCCTGTCAGCACACATGATCTCATACCTATAAACTTGGGTACCTTGGGGATTTACTTTGTGCTTCATAGCCTTTAAAATTTTGTCTTGCATATACTTCGTCACCACATTCTCAAATACAATGTTGTTATCAGCCATCAAAGGGGCAATTTTCTTGAATATGTCCCTAAAGTACGCCTGAGTGCCACGAAGGATAAATTCCACAATATCGACCAATGGGAGCCTCGCACTCCTCGCATCACCCAGTTGTACACCTCAGCCAGGTTGGTTGTTATTATACCATATCGAGCCCCATCAGTGTCATACAACAGAGACCACTTTTCTTTCAGTTTATTCTCTATCCAGTGGGAGAAATTACGTATTGATGGTGCGGATCTCCTTCTCATTGCTGGAGGGTCATCATGCAATGGACCAAGAGGTACTGCAGGCTCGTCATCCTGTGGCCGACGAGACTGGTCGTCGGTTTGCTTCGTTGTCAGCTCATCCAACCTTCTCCATAACTCATTGAATTTTTTCTCTTGATTCTGACCACATAGCCTCTTAAAGAGATCCATCAGGTGCTTGTTCTTGAATTGCTTGTAGAAATTGGCTCCCATATGACACATGCACCACCTACTCCGAATATCATGCCACCTAGCTGAAAGTCCCCTCTCCGTCCAACCATTCTACAGGTAGTCAATTGCCTTCAGTAGACAAACATTGGGCCTCATATGCACGACTTGGCAGCGAACTCTCTCCAAGAACCAATACCAGCTTTCGGTGTTCTCACTCTCGACAAATGCAAACGCCATAGGTAACACCTGGTTGTTTCCATTTGCTCCAATCACCGTCGGTATCTGACCTCTGTATTTGCCTGTCATAAAGGTTCCATCTATACACAACACATGGTGACAGTGCACAAATACATTGATGCAAGCATCAAGCGAGAAAAAGGCTCTTTGCAGCACGCTCTTGCTCGGTTCAGTAGATGACGGAAACGTCTAAATATCGTAGTACGTATTGGGGTTTCTCTGAGCAATGGTGGCTAAAAGACAAGGCAAATTGTCATAGGATGCTTAAAATGTGCCATACCTCATCTCTAATATCTTTTGTTTTGCCCTCCAGGCCTTGGAATAGCTTATAGTATACTTGAATTTATTTTCAATGCGCCTAATAATGGAGCCCGGTTCAAAGTCCGTGTTACTAACAACATCACTGTACATCTCACCTGCAACAAACGCTGAGGTGATATTGCGGTGGTACTTATCTACCCCGGCAACAAACATGGGTGCTCACCAACAATGCTCACTTTTCAATAGACAATCCATTTTCCCTTCTATGCATGAACGGGCCACGGACAATCATTCTTCATGCACTTCACATCATACACATAGTTCGTAGACTTCACCACCCTAAACTCTCTATGCAAGGAGACCGCCCAATGCTTCACCGCCTCTTTCATGTCTTCCTTATGAGCATACCTAGCACCTGGGATTATCTTGTTATCCTTGTATTCAAATGATACCTGCTGCCCCTCTAAGATAACAAGTTGAGAGAAATCAGCTTTTGTCTAATCCACGGGCATAACATCTTCTTCCTCGTCCGATGATTCATCGCCCTCCACCTGCTCATTTTCAGAATCCTCCCTCTTCATTTCTTCAACAATTGCTTCGATTCTCTCCCCCTCGTCCGCCACGCCAATCGCCTCCTCCAAGCTTGCTTCATTACCCCTCGTTCGCATCGATGGTTCAACATTCTCCACGATATTGCTAGGACCTTCACCATACCCTGTTTGCACTGTATTACTGCTATCGATTTCGTGCAATGCCACAAAAATAACAAGGGGCCAGGACCTTTCAAATGCCTTGTCCACATAACGTCTCCACGACTCAGTGTTATCTATAGGCATAAGTTTCCAATAATATCCTTCTGTTGCACGACTTACTACAACGGATAGGGACATTGTGTTCACTCTTGTATCCACTTTAAATCCACGTAGCAACCAACTATAGACTGACTCAAATATTTTATCGGCTGGCCTATTGATGTCCTTCGATTTCATCCTAAATTCTGACAGATCGACACCATTTGCACCATATCTAACGTTGCCTTCACCGTGAACTATCTGAAATATAACCTTACTTGCCATTGTGCTTGACAAACACATTGAAACTAAGTTTTTTCCATACTACGAATATAATGCCTAGATGAATCTGTGCCTACGTTAATTTCTTTAACAATATGTTCTCTGTTCTACATCTAAAAATGTACCGAATCGGTTTGTTCATAGATCTACCGCTAATCATACATCTTTTCTACATGTGTTCGTCCAAATCTGACAAATTTCCTAAAATAAATCATGTCGTATTTTATAAATAACTAAGTGCTACACATATATTTATATTGTCAACAAAATTATACGCACGATTATCCAAATCGGTTTGTCCTTGGCCATATTGGCTAAAATAAATCATGACCTCATTTTAACATCTACATCATAGTGCTTAACATCTATTCACATAATATACACATAGACATCCAAACATATTCTACCTAAATTGATCTAAATTAAATCATCTAGTTCAAACTCCCTAAATTAAATATCTTATAAGTCTACAACTAAATATTAAATAACTATTCAAATATTAAAAAATGTATTTTCCCTAATATTGCATTTACAAACTAACAAAAAAATATATGACGGGATATTGAATTTTACCTGGATGGAGTACGCAATCCGATAGGGCTCCGCCGTTCTCCTTCCTCTTCCTCACTCCTCTCTCTCTTCTTTTTCTAGATTTGTGAGGTTGCAAATGAGGCCAAACTCGCTGGGGTCGGCTTATATGTGTTGCGGCCAAAAAAAACGCCCTTCCAGAGGGTGGAATGGGCGAAAAAACGTCCTCTGGAAGGGTGGCAAGGGGGCCGCTTGCAAAAAAGCCAAGGCAGCCGCCCTTTTGCAGGCGGTCCCCTGTTGCTACAGTTTAAAACCGCACTTGACGAGGGCGATAAGGGGGCAAAGTGCAAAAAGATCACCGCGGCAGACGGCCGTTAGGGGCCGTATGCCACATCAGCGAAAACATCCTCTAAAAGAACGTTTTTTAAATCTCGTCCTTCCGAGAACAAAGTCGACTAGTTTTACAATTTTTCAAAAACTAAAATTATTTTTATATATCTTTAAAAAAATTAAAAATGCTAAAAATTTCCTATTTCACACTGACACACTGCCAATAAACCAAGAGTACCAACGCATGAGGCACAGGATTGAGAAGATCTAGTAGAAAATATTATCACAATGCTACAAGCATTCACAAGCAGTGTAGCAGTACAAAGCAATAATATATTCTGGGCAGAAATCATTAATATCAAGGCAGAATGCCCAGCCCAAAATCAATACAAAGAGTGCCAATAATTAAACAAACTCAACATCCAGTACTTGACTAGCAAACTGAAGCCCGTACCCAAAAGGCCAAAACCAAACACAAATTTCGATCACTGATCGGGCTTCACTGACCAGGCCTTGACCGTGCAATCCCATCTTGACACGAACTTAACAAAGCTGAAGTGCAGAAAAAGCACGAGACACACGCCAAACACTTCCAAATCCCAATCATGGCCTGGTCTCGCACACGCTCCAATTAAGCGCTGCTCTTGTGCTCGCCGGTGGTGGCGGCGGCGGTCTTGTCTTCCTCGCCGGAACCCTTGTGGTAACCTGGCAGTTTCTCCATGATCTTGCCCAGTATGCCCTTCTTCTCCTTCCCATCTGGGCTGCTCACCTCCTCTGTAACCGGCGGTGGTTGTGCTGGAGCCGGTGCAGGGGCAGGAGCAGCCGGTAAGGCGGCCGGCGGCGACGCAGCAGTTGCATCTTCCGGCTTCTTGTGGCCGCCGGGCAGCTTCTCCTTGATCTTGTCGAGGAAGCCCTTCTTCTCCTCCTCGGGTGCATGTGGCATGGGCGCCTCTGTCTTGGTGTGATCACCCTCGATCTTCTCCACGGGGACGGCGGTGTCGTGGTGGTGATCGCCGTGAGTCGTCACCACGGGAGCAGGAGCTGGCGTGGGTGCGGCCGTCACCACGGAGGCAGGCGGAGCCGGCGCGGGGAAGCCCGTCTCCACGGGCGGAGGAGCATGCTCGCCGGCATGGTCCTTGTGGCCGGGCAGCTTCTGCTTGATCTTCTCCTTGAGCCCCTTCTTCCTCTTGACCACCTCACCGTTGTCATCGATCACCTCCTCTTCCTCATCACTCGACTGTGCACACAATGATTAAAGGTCATGAAAACTTCTAATTACTAACTCTGTAACTAATTAAGCTAGATCATATTTGCACTTACCGAGCTGGAGCTGGAGCTGGATCGGTGCAGCTTGGAGAGGAGGCTCTCCTTCTTCTCGCCCTCGGCGTGGTGCTCCTCCTTCTTTGGCTCTTCAACCGACACCTTCTCCATGCCGGTGACCAGCTCCTCCTCCTGCTTCTCCTCCGGCTGGTCTTCCTTCTTCCTGCCGAGGAGACTGTCAAAGAGGCCCCTGTCCTTCACCTCCACCTGCTCTGCAGCCTCGCCGCCCTGGTGGCTCTGGGTGTTCCTCTCATCCTCCATGATCGACTGATGGATGCAGCTAAATTAAAGCCTCTCGAGAACTAAAGTAAACAACAGATAAGCAAGAACTGTTCGCTCTTGACTTGTGTGTTTCGACGAGTCGCTTTTGCTTTCGGATGAAGAAGGTGGCGATGCAGATGCCCTCCTTATATAGCGGAGGGGATCGAAAAGTGCAGCGTTGGTATGGTACGTACGCGTAGGAGACGCGAGGAGAAGCATGGGCGGGAAAATGGCGACGAGAGGGGGCAGGCAGCGGGTGAGCCAGTTGCGCCGCGACGCGTGTCGGCGCGTGCGTGGGGCGGTCGGCTGGTTCCGACGTAGAGGTGCCTCGGGACGGGTGGACGCATCGAGAGAGGTCGGCGCCATGTGGAGCGAGACGGCCGTGTCACCGAGGGAGAGGAGGCGTGGGCGGCGGGTCCGCCTCTGCTCCCTCCCCCTCCTCGACGCCTATGCGACGAGACACTTGGCTTCCGGCGTCGCTCTCCGCCAATTTCGTAATCGATTTTTGGTTAAGTGATGAGCGGAGCGGTCCATTTAGGAACAGCAACGTAAGCGTTTTTTGTTCGGATACGACTCGTCTTAATGCGAAGCAGTAGCGACAGATTAATATCAGTTTTTCCATCGGATTCTCATCCCTTTTCCTCTTTATCGGCATCATCGCTGCCATTTTTTCTTCTCTCCCAGCAGATGAAGGAAGTCTATCACCGCTTTTGTGACGAGTCGGGAGCGGGACACGGCACGAGAGCGACTGCATCGCAGTGTCTGATTAGGACGACGGGAGAGATCCAGAGACCTGGACCGTGACATATGGGGTCCGTAGATCCCCACTGATCACTCCTAATAAAAAACCACTTATAGGACTTCACACAAAAAACCTATTTTTTTAATACATAGTTTATAATATTAGTTTTTACAGATAAGAAAATCAATATGCAACACAAAGTTAGCCAATCAGTTGTAACATGTTTCTTTGTGATCTAGTATTTGCAGAAGAAGCAGAGCACGTCGACGGTGGACGGGCTCATCGTGCTCCACCATGCCGCGGATGCGCTCATCGACGCCATGGTCAAGCAGGCGATCGAGCGAGCAGCAGACGGCATCGGGGCCGAGCGAGGGAGGGGCGGTGGCGAACGGCGGGATGGGGCCGGCGAGGAAGCGGCGGCGGACGGGCGGGCCGAGCGGAGGCGGTGACGGACGGCGGGGCGGGGCGGAGTCCACACCCTCATCAAGCGGGAGCACCGGATTGCGTGGTCACGGTTCGTCGCTGCGTCCTCCTTCCTTACGGCGGCGCTCGAGGCGGCTCCGCGGTCGAGTGAGCAAGTGAATCGGCGGGCGCCGAGGCGGAGGGGCGGCCGACGCGCGCTCAGGCGATCGGCAGCGGCGCGGGAGCAGGGGAGACGGCGGCACGTGAGCATGCGAAGGCGGTCGACGCACGAGCGGGGGAGGCGGCCTCGGCTCTTGGGCGCGGCGTAGGGTGCTGGTGCGAGGACGATGAAGAAGGACGAAGAGCAGCGGAGGACGCATCGGATCAGGAAGAAAAGACGGTCTCCTCCTAACGCAAGTTTCTTCACCTTCATTTCGCGAGCCGAAATCGTTTCTAAACAGAACATTTTTTTATCCTTCTCTCATGTCATATTAACAAATTTTATTGAACAGAGGATAATATATAAAGATAGAAATTATAGTAATTTTTATATTAAGAGTGCCCTCACATGCTAACAAAGTGGGTCTGATTTGGCTTTTGGATTTGGTCGGACGGGATAAGTTAGCCCTTTTGATCACACTAATTAATTTGCCACCCCCGGCCCGGATGGAGTCGTCCGGGGCTTCTCTAATTCCCAGCCAGTTCTTTTCTCTTTTTTTTTTCTTTCTAGCTTTCGTGGGGGGAAATGTCGGTGGCATGTCGGCCTTTTGATTTCTTTCGGCCGTCCTGTCCTGCGAAACGCATTGGGCAAAGCTTGGGGGCCACACTGTAGTCTGTAGTACGGGTTTAGTTCGAGCCATTATTGACTTTCGATACACAAGATGCCGTCCCTGACCACAACGGCAAGGTTTGGCGCCGCGAAATCGTGACGGCCACGAAAAACTCTCTATGGGTCTGTTCTTTTCCAGGACTGTTCTGACGTGGAACCGTAGCGAAATCGAAGAGGACGTGTTCCAAGCGTTGCATCTGGTGTCGCCTCGTCGTGGGACTGACTCGGGCGAGCCTGCGGATAAACTAGTCGGCGACATCGGATCCTGCCCGATGTGTCCGCGTCCCACGTACGGGGGCGCCTGGATGGGTGGCAGGTGCTTCGGCTTTTGCACAGGGGTCGTACCAGCAAGAGGACACGGGCGCCAGGAATCGATTCAGCCGGGCGGCACGCGAGGCGCGCATCACTTGATGCCAGGTCACATGCCCGCACAGCAGAAATATGTACTCGCCTCGCTAGGAGCTTCAGTTCGGGCTCGCTCCCCGGCGCACGAATATGTAGCCCTGTACTCTTTGTTTTAAAAATATAATATTTTTATTAATATTTTTTAATCAGTCCAATTTTATATCATTTAAATTTATATCTATCTTTATTTTTCATACCATCATAATATTTTTTTTATTTTTTTTATTTTTAATTGTTGTATTTAATCCTACAAATTCTCATATTCTGAACGGATGTAGTACGTTTTGCCGACTTCATGGGGCCCCGACTCATCGACGCGTGTTGTACACATGAACACATGGGTATTCCGGATCGATCAATAACCTGTTGCTAGCTCCTGCTCAAATTACGGAGGGCACCACCAGCAGATTGGCCTCAGCAATACGAATGCCACGAGAAGTATTGATGAGGTAGGCCAAAACAAACTGGGTTAGGATTTCGGTTCCAGAAAAAAGAAGGTCCATTCTGGGTCCCTAAAATAAGGGTCAAGTTTTAGTTACATCTATTATCCAACACAACAGACATAGAGGACTCTCAACTAAAATCAATGTTAATTAAGTCCTCGATAGTTTTTTATGATGGTTTTGGCTGACATATTACACGTTGATCCAGTCGTCGTCTTGCATGGCAACTATTTGGTGCTTGAAATTAGAAAAAAATTATGAGATCCACATGTTATTGATATTCCCATTCTTCCTCCCCTAACCCTCTTTCTCCCACCTTCTCACCTTCAACAGACGTCCAACCATCGTCGCCGCCTCCCGTCTATGGCAATGAGCAGAAAGTCAGTTGTCGTCTCTGGCGTAGCAGCGGTGCATCATTCTTTGCAACTGACAGGGAGTAGAAAGTCAGTCGCCGCCACCGCCACCGCCACCGTCGGCCTTTCTTTTGTTGCTCTGCTCATTGCCTTTCTGGAGCAAAAAGACTACTGCGCCTACTAGCCCACCGCATCACCTAGCGGGAAAGCCGAAGCGGAAGTCATCGTCATCGGGGATGATGCCCTCGTCGTCCTTCGGTGAATTCACCTCCAGGTAGGGCCAGATGAAGAGCTTCTTCGTGCCCCGCCACCCCCGACTCGACTACGTAGTAGCTAGGCATCCTCCAGATTTGGAGTCGTCGCCCGTCCATCCATCTCCCCATTCTCGGTGTTGGCAGTTCTTCTCGGGTGTCGAGGTTGAGCATGACGACCACCAATTTCCCCACTCCTGGGTTGCTTCTCGCCAATGACGAAAGGAAGGGCCACGGTCCTCGTCGTCGCTTCCTCCTTGTCCTTCCTCACGTTCTTCGGCCTAGCCGCTGCCATGCTGGTTAGGGTACGTCAGCTAGAAACAATTATACTACAGACCCAGCCATTACACATGCTGGCTTATGGTGTGCACGGTAATTCTTTCAAGGTTTCTCGAGAAATGATCCTTAATTGCCATGGATGCTACTATCCAAAACCATTGCGCCCATGCCCACCATTGTCATATTTTAATATTATTAGAATAATATCACATACTTGACATCACCTTTATATTAATCTCCACTGTAATATTTGGATAGTGTGATTCCCTTAAATGAACTAGTTAATCTAAGCTAGGCTAAACATATCCTAACCAAAGTCTAGTCATATTGAACCCAAGTCATCAATGGTATAAGGTATTTAATTCCTAAGGTTGAGTACAATAGGTATAATAGTCCCATGAAATGACATTCTAAAGCATATGTAATATTTAAGATAAATAAGATTATTAAATAAAATAGGTACAATATGATCAATGTAAAGTATGACTTGTCTTGCTCTGAAGATTGGAGAACTTCGGTGACTACTTCGAAGTAAACAGGTTCGCTGAAATTACCAAAATCTACACGACAAACAAAGTACTTGATAAAACATGCTAAAAGTCTATCTGAAACATCACAAGAAACTATTTTTAATGGATTCTTGACACTTTTTGAATTTAATAAAATTTGAATGGACTAAAACGGAGCTCGGATTAAAAAGATATAATTTTTAGAAGTTTCACTATGATTTTTAAACTAAACGAAAAGCCTAAAATTAATTTATTACGCAATTAATTCTCTCGCGACGCAAGCGGGCGGCGCGTGGGCGGGTAGGGCCGACTTCACCTTGCGCAAGCGGTGCGAGTGTGGGCGAGGTGTGGTGCGACAGCGGCGCCAGTCGGGTGCAACGCGAGCGGCTCAGTGCGGCCCGAGATGGCACGGGCGCGGTGCGGCGCGGGCGGCACAAATGGCGTGGCGGCAGTGACGCGGTCGAGTGCGGGGAGGACGGGTTGACAGTTGGGCCCTACCTGTCAGTCTCCCAAGAGAGAGGAGGAGGGCCGGTAGACTTTGGCGGAGCGGCCGCGGCTCGTGGGCTGTGGCCCATGACCGAGGAAGGAGGAAGTGCACGCGGTGGCTTGGGCCGATGGAGGAGTGGGTCGTTGGTCCGATAAGGGAGAAGGGCGGGAAACCGTACGGCCCGAAAAAAGAAAATAGAAAATTATTTCCAGAGACTTAATTTAATCCAGATAATTTATTTAATTGGTTAAAAATATTCCTAGTGTTGTTAAAATTCCACTAAAAATCTAGTTGTTGTATTTTGACACGTAGAATTTAGAAAAAAAAATCCTCCCATGTCATTTCCATTTTTTAATTGTTTGAAAATTGTTTATTTGCTCTAGGTTAATTCTAGAAATTTATTTCTTCTGGGAAATTATTTAAATGATTTTTAAAAGGCAAAACTCAGGGTGTGACACTGCTGCTGCCGCTGCTCCATGTGCTTCTGCCGCTGTTGGCTGTTGGTTGTTGCCGTTGTTGCCTGTTTGCTGCTGTTGTTGGTTGCCGCTGTAGGGGCATATTCGTTTTTTAATTCAGCAACACATACGTGATCAGCTGGCTTAGAAAATTGTGGCGGCAATGTTTGTCGTCGTGGAGAGGCGACATTGCAGCAGTTGACGTTTAACCTAATAGTCGTGAGGTAGATGAATGCGTTGGAAGGTGGTAGTCCAACTATAAAATAAGTCCAATTGTGATTAAGTGACATGTTTTAAAATATTGAAAATAATTTTTTTGATGATCTGCTGTGGGTTCATATGTTTTTGGGGAAAGAATTTTTTGGGATATCCTCCAATACAACGTTTTGGGAAAAAAATATTTTGGGATTTCTTGGAGTTGCTCCAGCATAGAAAGTACAACTATCTTCCATTAATCAATGCTATACTCATCTACAAAACAGTAAATTGCACCGAAGGGCAGTAACAGAGTCAGTAATTTATAAAGACTAAGACTTAACAAATACAATTGTAGGTCTCCAAATTTTTAAATTGATTTCAATGGATTAAGATGACAAACATAATCTCAAGCCCTAACTATCATAGGCTTATCTCCGTCCCTCGCGAAGGAGTTTGCTCCTACTATTAAGTTGATTGAAACCATAGATATGAGTGACTCATGTCGTCCTTTTTTTCGTATCGTCAAGTTCGTCCAGCCATTTTTTTCATTGACACATAGCCACTCTATTCGAGATATCACGAAATTGTGCACAAAGTTCTCATCGTATGAGCTACGACTGATACATATAAATAAATAAATAAAGCAATAAACAATAGTTTATGATAAAACTTTAATATATGCAATATTAGTGGTTTATAAAATATTGTTGGAAAATAGGCTATGAAAAGTAACTTCAAAATCAACTTAGATTAAGTCTTAAATTTTAAATTTTGACTATGATTTAGAGTACTATTTGATCACCAGATAGCACTTTCTCGCTTCTTTTATTCTTTTATTTAACTCCGACAACTATATTATATTATATGCTCATAGTCGATGTTTTGAACTTCATTGTACGTTTTTATTTCAAGTCATACTACGATGCTCTCCTACAATTATAGAAAACAATCTAAACCGCTAATCTCATTTGATTGAAGATATACGTATAAAGAGATATTATTGTAAAAAAAGTTTAGAACAGTATAATCGTCATTTAGCAGCGACTAAATATTTTTTCTTTTCTTTTTTTTCACTTTGATGGAGTATAAGTGATGCCAACACAATGAATCACCACAGCCAGAAAAAATAAATAACAAAATTACCCCTAATCATTATACTAATAAATTATCGATTTATTCTTAATGATAAATTGTACTGATAGCATAATATCACTTAATAAAAAACATCGTAGCATTTGATAATCCCAAAAACACTAGTTTTTTTCTAACAAATGCCTCCTTATAAACTTTTTTTTGAAAAACATATGATTTTTTGTAACGCATCGTCCGACGTAGTACATCTTTTTTCTTGTTGAGGTGCATTGCGGCCTACGGCTGTCCAAGGCTAGGTAGTATCGTTCTGATACGCCACTATTCGCGCGTCAAAGACGACCGCGAATGGAAGAAGACAAGAAACATTCACATGCGCCTATCCCTTCTCGTCTTTCCCGTTCCGAGACAAGCTGATCCACGCTTGTTTTTGACGAACTGGCCCATGAGAAGAGTCCTAATCCGACTTTCAATAATTAGCCCACCGCTACTTATTTCTCTCAATCAGCCCACGAGGACACATGTAGCCCATTTATGTACCTACATTTAGCCCGTTTGAAACTGAGGCCACTTGTTTTTTTAGCCAAATAAATAATACCATGGCCAAAAAAAATTATAGACAACTTTAGACATAAACATACATAAAATAATATACATATAAAGAATATATATATAAAGTAGTTGTACAAACTTTCTACTTACATATAAAAACTTTGTACACATGCAAAAATATTCCGTGTATATTTTGAATTCATGTACAAGTTTTCCGTGGAAGTATGGCTTCTTCGTGAGCTGCACCATTGGATGTCCTCAGAGAATCAGGCTTGGTGGTTCATGTAAAGTCCATGACTACATGTACATCTTTACGTGGAATAAGTCTATTTTTACTCCTCATGTCTCGATCTTGATTGATTCATCTCTCTTCACTGTAAAATTAGGTATAACGTCTTTCCATCTTCGAAAAATGATGTGGACCGACTCCTTCAGTGATTTGAGAAATGATTTTTGTTGACGTAGAAAGTTAATCGTGCTTGACTCGCTGAGTGAGCACGAGGCAAACGACTAGCTTGGGTTTGCCGTTCTTAGAAAAATAAAAAAACTCAGTGTCAGTGGAGGAGGAGCTCCAGCAGGTGCTAGCCTTGGCCATCTACCAGCACCTTAGCGTCGAAAGAGAGGCAATGGCCGACGAGATGAGGGACCCAAGGTCTAGCAGCGATGGTCACAATGAGGGTGATCGGAGGGGGACATAGGCTCTGGAGGCTGCTCTACCCGAGCCATGGCAGAGGAAACCAAGCTGGCCTCTACCGAGGAGCAAGGCGGTGGCGACAACTACAAGATTAGCCAGTGCGAGGTGCGTGGCTCTAGAAGCTACTTCACCCGAGCCATGATGGAGGAACACGAGTAGGCCAATGCCAAGGAGCGAGGCGACAACGACGATGGTGGACTCAAGTACTCGTTGAGTGGGCCACGAGCATGAGCTTGGCCACGATGCCAGATCGAGGGAGGAAGAAAAGGTGAGGGAGAAGCTCGCCGCTACCAGGGAGAAATCTTTTGGGTGGTAGGCTTTGGGCGGTGTTAGCGATGGGGCCCACCCACACGATTTGGGCCATGCCATCCTTCGCCACCATCGATCTCGTCCGCCCATCAAGTTGGTAGGCAAGATTCGGGAGCACGACGACAACGGTTGATAGGCAAGATACGAGCAGCTCCCGAACAGCACATCTGATAAGCGTCCGGCTATACCCGTTGGTGTTGTAGGGACGACGACATGGGCTGGGTCGATACAGAGACAACCTCCAGGTCACCAAGAGGCACACCGGCAAAAGCCGCAAGGGTGGCCTCTAAGACAAGGTTGACCTATGACGGCATGGAGAACGACCTTAGAAGGGCCTCGAGTTTTTCACAATGCTAAGCACTGCCTTAAGCTCCGCCTTTGCTTTGCCTCCATGGCTAGAGATGAGGTACAGAGACCGAGGAATGGGGCCAAGTAGGGGAGGAAGTACCACCTAACATGTGGGTCTCATATAAGTTGTTTTATTTTTTTCTAATTGAATGGGTCACTTAGGCCTAGAGGAGGGGCAAATAGGCTAATTAAAACTTAAGTAAAAACAAAAGCAGTAATTTTTGGAATTTTGAACAAATCCAAAAATCACAGAGCATGCGAAATGCACAAAGTAAACTAGATTTAGCAACCCACAAGAATGAAAAGCAAGCACAAACAACAACTAGACTAGTAGTGGCACAAGCAACGCTAAAGGAGGGACAGGGATATCACCGAGGTTTTGCACGATGAGGTGTTCTGAAAGTTTGAATCCTTGAGGGAACTCTAGTCTCCGTTGAGGAGCTCATAAAGAGCTGAGTCTTCACAACCCTTTCCTCTAGAGGTTGCTCAAAGCACTACTCTTTTCACAAGTGGTATTTCTTCCCTTTCAGAGGTGAGATCCGACCCTCACAAACTTCTCTCGGCCAACCACAAATAGATCGGTGGCTTAGGAGTGACACCTAGCCATCTAGGAGTCCTCAACCTTCAAGACTAAAAGATAAATGCAATGGCCTCTTGAGGATGAATCAAGTGCTCAACGAATCTTTCATAAAGTAAACACCAAGTACTCACACAAACTCAAAACTACAACACACACACACACAAAAGATTCAAACTCAAAGATTGGTGAAGTGGAAAAATGAGAAAGCAAGGCTTATGAATCTCAAATAGTTGCTAGCCAAGGACACCAAGTTTCCAATCAGAACAACAAGCTTGACTTAGAGGGGAAGGGGGCTATTTATAGCCACAACCCCATATATGCCCATTGGAGACAAAGATTCTCTTTTTCAAAAATTCCAAAAAATAATTTTTGCACAAGTCCAAAAAAACATCACTACCTATTTTTAGGTTGCGCCACTTCGAAGAAATCCGAGAATCAAATGAGGCAAAACCTTTTTGAAAATTTTGAAAATCAATTTCAGACAAATCTGAAAATGACCAGTGTTGAAAATGGTTGCGTAGTCATTTTTAAAATTCGAAAAGCATTTTCGGAAATGTCCAAAACCGTGTTTCACTACACATTCATTTTCGGAAATTCTAAAAGTTACTTTCGGACAAGTCCAAAAAAGACTAGTACCATATCTTAATGCACAGACATTTTCAAAAATTCTGAAAATCACTTTCGGACAAATTTGAAAATATTCGGTATCAAAACTCAGAACACCGCCTTTTTTGGAAATTTCGAGAATCCCTATCGGACAAGTCCGAAAAACATGAGAAGAGAAAAACATGAATGAGAACCACTTCAAAAATAGATTTTGAGTACCTAACTCATTCCTAGACATCAATAGGGGTGGGCAGAAAAAACCGAGACCGAAGACTGAACCTGAACAGACCGAACCCGAACCCGAAGTACCCGAAATTTCGATCGTCGGTCACTAGTTCGGTCAGGAACTCCCGAGTCGGATAAGCTTGCCATGTAGAACCCTAATTTTTCATTTCTTTGTGTCGATAGGAAAGCCGTACTATTAAGGGAATGTTGCCTTGATGTCTAGGAGTGGGCATTCGGTTATAACCAAAACTTCGGTCCGGTTATTTCGGTCTTTGAAAAGTTCGGTTATTTGAAATTGATACCCGAAGTTACTCTCACATAGTTGAAGACCGACAGTTCGGTTAACCGGAATTTTAGTCTCAGTCTTTGGGTAGACCGTAGGACCGAGTAGATACCCGATTGCCATAATCTCCATAGTAGCCCCCGAGTCTTCAGGATTCGGCGACTTCGCTGCCGACAACTTCAACAAGCACTCCTCCTTCAACTCGGATTCGAACCAGTCGGAAGGAGAGACCCACTCGGCACCGTTCGGGCTCCCGAACAGCGCCGAGATCTTCGACGACATCTTCAAATCCAAGATGCGATCTACCCTCCCCAACGAAGGACTTCACTCGGCACCATTCGGATTGCCGAACACCGCCGAAATCTACATCGATCTTCTCGTCTCCCCAACGGAGATGATTTACTCAGAAGAAGACCTCTCGGTGCCGTTTGGACTACCAAACGCCGGCGAGATCTACGGCAAACTCCTCTCCCCCGAGTCGAGATCGACCCACTCGGAGGAGCCCGCATCACCAAGCTCTAACTCGGACTGGAACGATCCAGACCCGGGCTACCCAGGATCGAGGGAGATCGCTGTCATCCTCCAGCCGTTCGGCTCTTGCTCATCTTCGGAGCTCAACGAATATCTTAGCTCCGCCGGCTTTGATGACCTCTATGGCATCCCCTCAGATGAAGCTGACGACTCCGACTGCCACAAGGACTATGGGCCGAAGTGCTTTCGATGTCCTCATGGCTGAGCCGGACGAGTCCGACTCAGCTATGGCTCGCAGGCTTGCTGAGGAAGAGCAAGCCAAAATCGAGCAGGAGCGCAAGTTGGCTGAAGAGGAGAAGAAACGCAGGGAAGAGGCTGACAAGAGAAAGCAAGATCTACGCGCAGCCGGACGATCCTCTCAGGAGGCCATCCTTCAAATGTGGGTCCGCAATGCCAACATCTTCCAGACACCACAGCAGAACGCTGTTGCCGCACTCGCACTCTTGGACACCATCATGGAGACGGCACCCGCCGATGTGACTCCAATACTTGACAAAATCAAGACCATCGTCGCAGCCATTGCCAACGGTCATCCCTCCACCTCGGCACGAAGGCCGACTGAGTCCGTGACTAAAACGCCCGACAAAAGCCGACTCCCGCCTCTAAGGTCAGGAGACTAGAAGAGGCCCGAGCCTGACCGGTCCACGACTAGGCCAAGAGGCCCACGTCACGAGTCCACACAGAAGTACCAGGAGCAAACGGCCGACTCCCGCGACAAACGACATGGACGTCCACCCGTCCACCGCCGCGTCCGCCGTGACAACAGCTCCAGCTACCCAACCAGCCAACAAAAGACCCCGCCGAGTGATCTGCGGGAAGTCCTCGATCGCCGCTACCAGGAGCGAGACTGACGCACCCGGGAAGATCGGAGGGGATCACCCGATAGTGGCGACGACGGAGTGCCAGCTTTCACTCGGGAACTTCACCGAGTGCACTGGTCGAATGGCTTTAAGCCAATAGGAATAGAGAGATACGACGGCAAGACCGACCCCGAGTCGTGGCTTACCGTGTATACTCTCGCCATACGCGTAACAGGCGGTGACAACAAAGCTATGGCCAACTATCTGCCCGTGGCCCTCGCCAACTCAGCTAGGAACTGGCTCACGAGCCTGCCAAGAGGCTCAATCGGCTCGTGGAGCGAGCTGAGGGATCACTTCATCGCCAACTTCCAAGGCACCTTCAAGAGGCCCGGCACCCACTTCGACTTATACAACGTCATCCAGAAGCCGGAAGAGCCTCTGAAGGACTACATCCGGCGCTTCTCCGAGAAGCGCAATAAGATCCCCAACATCACCGATGACATCATCATCGCCGTCTTCCAGAAGGGAGTCCACGATGAGCTGTTAATCGGCAAGTTCGGGCGCAAGCCGCCGAAGACGGTGAAACAAATGTTTGAGACGGCGAACTCCTACGCCAAATCCAATGACGCCATCAAGGCAGCCGTCAAGACCGGCCCGACAGGAGGGAAGACAAGCAGGTGGGAGGAAGCCGGAATCCTAAGAAGGATAACGGCAACAACAACAACCAGGGCCAAAAAGACCGTAAGCGCCGATCCGAGGATCTAGTGGCCGCAACCTCCAACACTCAACGCCGCTCCCGAGTCGCCGCCTACGACGCCATCATGAACGCTCAATGCACTCACCATCCCAATCACAAGCACGCGGCTAAGGACTGCTTCATCTACAAACAGTTCGCCGAGCAGTACGCGGCGCGACTCAACAAGAAGCCGACTAATGAGGCTGGTCCATCGGGCGCCACGAAAAACAACGCGGCTGAGAATGCCGAACCTTTCCAAGACCCTATGGGAGAGCTCAATCACATCTTCGGGGGGCCGCTAGCCTATGAATCCAAGAGGAAACAGAAACTAACCGACCGAGAGGTCAACGTGGCTCAACCCGAAGTCCCTCAGTACCTGCGATGGTCAAAAGTGGCCATCACTTTCGACCGCTTGGATCACCCTGACCGAGTGATTCACCCGGGACGCTACCCACTCGTCCTGGATCCCGTGGTCCGCAACATCAGGCTCAAGCGCGTCCTCATCGATGGGGGCAGCGCCCTCAATATTCTGTTCGCCAAGACCATGGATGAGATGCAGATTCCGAGGGCCGAATTGAAGGCAAGCTCAGCCCCCTTCCACAGAGTCATCCCGGGGCTATCATCTACACCACTCGGGCACATCGCCCTCCCGGTCACCTTCGGGGCTCGAGAGAACTTCCGAACGGAGAACGTCACTTTCGAGGTGGCCGACTTCGAAACAGCATACTACGCCATCATCGGAAGGCCTGCGCTTGCCAAATTCATGGCGATCCCACATTACACCTACCTCTGCATGAAGATGCCGGGTCCCAACGGCGTCATCACTCTTCGCAGCGACGTGAAGCAAGCCTTCACCTGCGACAAGGAGAGCTGCGACATGGCCCAATCTCGCGAGAGATGGTGTGGCCAGCAAGAAATCCGATTGGCTGCATCGACTTCGACAGAGGGCGAAGTCCCCGCGAAGAAGATAGCCAAATCAGGATCCGACGACGCCAAGACCAAGAAGATCTCCCTTGATCCATGGATCCCTCAAAAACTGCTGTAATCGGCGCTGAACTAGATCCCAAATAGGAAAGCGCGCTCGTCACCTTCCTCCAAAATAATAAAGATGTTTTTGCTTGGAAACCATCTGATATGCCTGGAATTCCTAGGGAGGTGATCGAGCACTCTTTGCACGCCAAAGATGACGCCAAACCGATAAAACAACGATTACGCAGATTCGCGCAGGATCGAAAAGACACTATCAAGGAAGAGCTCACAAAGCTCTTGGCTGCCGGCTTCATCAAAGAAGTCATACATCCCGACTGGTTAGCCAACCCAGTCCTGGTCCGCAAGAAGACGGGGCAATGACGCATGTGCGTCGACTATACCGACCTCAACAAAGCCTGTCCCAAAGATCCATTCGGGCTGCCTCGCATCGACCAAGTCGTAGACTCAACAGCCGACTGCCAACTCCTGAGCTTCTTGGATTGTTACTCGGGCTATCACCAGATCAGTTTGAAAGAATCCGACTGCCTGAAGACATCGTTCATCACGCCGTTTGGGGCCTACTGCTACATCACCATGCTTTTCGGCCTCAAGAACGTCGGCGCCACATACCAACGCATGATCCAGAGATGTTTCCAGACGCAGATCGGCAAGAACGTGGAAGCCTATGTCGACGATGTCGTCATCAAGACCAAGCAGAAAGAAGACCTGATCGCTGACTTAGAAGAAACCTTCGCGAATATCCGGGCCTTCAGAATGAAGTTGAACCCGGAGAAGTGCACTTTCGGCGTCCCGTCAGGCAAACTGCTCGGCTTCATGGTGTCACATCGCGGCATTGAAGCCAATCCAGAGAAGATCAACGCTATCCTGAGCATGAAGCCCCCGAGTAACCAGAAGGACGTCCAGAAGCTCACTGGCTGCATGGTGGCGCTAAGCCGCTTCATCTCTCGACTCGACGAACGAGGCATGCCCTTCTTGAGATTACTAAAGAAAACGGACGACTTCCAGTGGACCGCGGAAGCCCACAAGGCCTTTGAAGATTTCAAGGAATTCCTTACAACGCCGCCTGTCCTGGCCTCGCCTCAGCCCCAGGAGCCCTTGCTGCTGTACATTTCAGCCACTCACCAAGTGGTTAGTACGGTACTCGTGGTCGAGCGCGAAGAAGAAGGACGGGCCCAGAAGATCCAGAGGCTGATCTACTTTGTTAGCAAAGTATTGGCAGGAGCCAAAATTCGCTACCCCCAGGTACAAAAATTGCTTTAGGGTGTCCTGATAACCACGAGGAAATTGGCACACTATTTTCAGGGTCACTCAGTCACCGTCGTCACCTCCTTTCCACTCGGCGATGTCATCCACAACCGGGAGGCAACTGGGCGCATCGCTAAGTGGACTCTGGAGCTGATGCCACTGGACTTGACTTTTAAGGCGAGGATGTCCATAAAGTCACAAGCCCTGGCGGATTTCCTGGCCGAGTGGACTGAGCAACAAGAGAACGTACCCCGGGAAGACCTCCAACACTGGACCATGCACTTCGACGGATCCAAGAGGATCACCGGCTTGGGAGCAGGAGTGGTGCTGATCTCCCCGACTGGGGAAATGCTAAGATACGTCCTTCACCTCCACTTCTCCGCCTCACACAACGTTGCCGAGTACGAAGCCCTGCTACATGGACTGCGGCTCGCAGTTTCACTCGGGATACATCGGCTCATTGTGAAAGGCGACTCCTAGCTGGTCGTCAACCAAGTAATGAAGGACTGGTCCTGTCTAAACGACACCATGGAAGCCTACCGACAAGAGGTCCACAAATTTGAAGACAAGTTCGACGGACTCGAACTATCACATGTCTTGAGACACAACAATGAAGCAGCTGATGAGTTGGCACAATTCGGGTCCAAGCGTGAAGCCGCCCCAACAGACGTTTTTGTCGAGCACCTCTATGAGCCAACCATCGCGGCAAAGACAACTTCCAACGAACAAGCTGCAAACGAAGTCGCCACGACTGATGCCGACTGGAGGACACCACTCATCAAATTCTTAACTCAGCAAGAGCTGCCGGAAGACCGGGATGAGGCAGAGCGCGTTCGACGTCGTTGCCAAGCATATGTCATGGTAGATTCTGACTTATACAAGAGAAGCCCCTCCGAAATCCTGATGAGATGTATTACACCCGAGGAAGGGAGACAGCTGCTCCAAGACATCCACTCGGGCATATGCGGAAGCCACGCGGCAGCACGCACCTTGGTAGGCAAGGCCTACAGACAGGGTTTTTTCTGGCTTACCGCGGTCTCCGACACGGACAAAGTGGTACGAACTGTGAAGGCTGCCAATTTTTCGCCGACAAAGCCATGTCCCGCCAGGAGCTACAAACAATCCCACTATCACGGCCGTTCGCAGTATGGGGCTTAGACATGGTCGGCCCCTTTAAGAAAGCTCCAGGAGGACTTACACACCTATTCGTCGCCATCGATAAGTTCTCCAAGTGGATTGAAGCCAAGCCGGTCGCCACAATCACTGCTGACAAGGCACGGAATTTCTTCCTCAACATCGTGCACCGCTTCGGCGTCCCAAACAGGATTATAACCGATAACGGGACTCAATTCACGGAGGCATCTTCAAGGAATTGCGAAGACTTCGGAATCAAGATCTGTTATGCATCAGTCGCACATCCCAAAAGCAATGGACAAGTCGAACGGGCCAACGGCATGGTCCTTCAAGGCATCAAGGCCCGTGTATTTGATCGTCTAAGCCCTTATGCAGGCAAGTGGGTTCAAGAGCTTCCCTCGGTTCTATGGTCTCTGCGGACCACACCCAGTCGGGCTACCGGCCAAACTCCTTTCTTTCTGGTCTACGGCGCAGAAGCCATGTTGCCAAACGAGATGGAGTATGAATCCCTTTGAGTCCGCAGCTTCAACGATGAACGCTATGACCCCGACCGAGTGGACGACCTCACCCGACTGGAAGAGGCCCGAGAGGCAGCCCTCATCCAGTCAGCAAAATATCTTCAAGGGCTTAGACGATACCACAGTCGCAACGTTCGAGCACGAGCTTTCATCGTTGGCGACTTGGTTCTGCGCAAGATTCAAACCACCAAAGACCGTCATAAGCTATCCCCCTTATGGGAAGGACCATACATAATCGCTGAGGTGACTCGGCCGGTGCATACCGACTAAAGCGTGAAGACGGATCCATGGTGGAGAACTCCTGGAACATCGAGCATCTTCGACGATTCTATGCTTAAATTGACCAAACTTTCATGTTTTTCTTATTGCCAACCTCAAGTAAGATGACTTCTTGAGTTAGCGGTCGAATATACATATGTCAATAAAGCATAGTTTTCCTCATCAACTTTTGTGCAAGATTTGGTTTATCATTGTTTAATGTTCCTCAATTCGAGTTCAGTGTTTAAAGACTGAGAGTTTTCTGATGGCCTAATCGAGCCTAGGCTCGGTGACAGTCGGACGAAAATTACTTAAGAAATTTCACACAAAAACTCGGATCAGGACATTAACATAAATAAACTAAACATTCACAAGACTACGTTAGAGCATCACAATCATACAATATTTACAAGACAATGTTCATGAGACAAATTAAAGCCGAAAGTTGTTTACTACATCTATAGCAATCTTCTTCGCCGACTCCTGCGCTTCACTAAGCATGTCCAAAGCTTGCTCGTCCGAGGTCCCGTCGGCAAAGCCTTCCCTGACTGAGTTGATATCCACTCGGGGGTAGAGAGACCTGGTCTGCGCAAGAGCCAGACCAGCCCCCATGGTTGCAGCCTCGGTGATGTTAGCCAAGTATTGGTCGGGGGCTCTTCGCAGCTTGTCAAAGATTTCGACCGGGTCCAGTGAGCTGGCCCCGACTCCATTGTGAAACAAGGATAGCAAGATGGGCGTTGCCGAGTTGGCAACCTCTTCCCGGACCTCTCCGGCTCGTTTGACCCGCTCGAGCAAGACGTCGTATTGAGCTCGGGTCTTGACTTTGTAAGCTGCCCAAAAGAATTCGATCACGCAGAGCACTCGAAAATAAAGCAGCACAAAGAATGTTACTTTGAAGAAGCTTACCTTCGAACTCGGCCTCCAACTCGGTCTTGTCGAGGCTGACTGCCTCCAGCTGGACCTGGAGCGAGTGGACTTCCGACGAATTTTCTGCAAACACAAAAGGCTATTAGCGGCCGAGATCAGTACAAAACTCATAAAGAAACTGGGAAGACTTGACTTACTCCCGACTGAACCGCGGAGGTCGAGGTTTTCCTCCCGGAGCTCGGCTATCTCCTTCCTCAGAGCTGCCTCCCTCGACGCGGCCTCCTCCTGAGTGGCCTTCAGTTTCCGCTGGACGTCCTCCAAGGAGTTCGGGTGAGGAACCAGTTTCTCCAGCGCCTCGCATTTGGCCATGGATCGACAATACTCTTTCTGCACGCAATATCCGAGGTTGGCCGACTGAAGAGAAGTAATGATACAAGACAAAGAGAAGATCTGGGCTTACATTGAGTAGCTGAGTCGCCTCATTTAGGCTGTTGACAAGGGCATCCCGTTCGTCTCTTTCGGCTTGTTTATCAAGGATGATGCCATGCCTTTCTCCTTCCGAGTCTTGCCATTCGATTTTGATCGGGGAACCCTGTTTCGAAGACGTAACACAGGGATTTCCTCCACTATGGCTGGCAGATTGGGAAGAACAGATGAAGACACAAAAGATTCAAACTAAAGAGTAAAGACAAGACTTTGATTCAAGACTTACCGGCTTCAACGGCTGCACTCTTGGACGGAGCAGCTCGGCTGGCCTCCTTCTTCTGGCTTTTCGCCGACTGATCCTCAGTCGGGGCTGACCGAGCCGCAGCCTATGGTTTCCCCGCTGCCGACTGGCTTCCAGTCGGGACGTCCCGACTGGTGGTCGGGGGCTCTTTCCCGGGACATCTTTCTTGGGAGGCGAAGGTTTTCTGCCCGGAGCACTCTTGCTCGGAAGCGGGCTCCGGGGTCTTGGCTCCGCAGGCTTGGATGCCTCGGGAGCTACAGCTGGAGTAGGCCCCTCATCCTTCCCAGCAGGATCTATGTCCTCGGGCCTCCTGCAACAATGGATGCAGTCAGAATGAAGACAAAGAAAATTTTCAACAAAAAGATCGGACTTCAGTCATGAAGCATACTTGGACGACCGGCGGATCTTCGGCGCGCCTTCGGCGATGGCCTTGGAGGAGGAGTCTCGCGGAGGAGCCGGGACGTCGTCGTCCGAGTCGTCAATGACGAGCCTCCTCTTTCTCGCCCGCTTGTTGGCGTCCTCACTCGGGGCCGCCCGTTTCCCGATTGGATCGCTTTGAATCTTTATCCCGACAGTCGGTTTCTTGGCAGGACGAAGCGGCACATCATCGTGAAGCACCTTGTACGGTTTTGAGATAACAGAAGCATTTTCCTGCAAGAGAGATTTTTACAATACTAAGAGGCATGGCATCAAGGTTGCAAGACAATGCAAAGAAGTCAGTTGGCTTATCGGAGGAGGAGGCCGATGGATGCTAAAGGGGAGAACTGGCAGTATGAGGGCGCGCTCGACTGCAATTCCGGTCGAGAAGATCTTGTACATCCGGATCTTCAGGATCTCGTAACTGAGTGGATCTTGATCTTCCCGATTGGGGTCCTTCCCGCCTTCGTACTCGAAGGCTGGCTTCGACCGCTCTTTGATTGGAGCCAGTCGGCACCTGATGAAATGCCGAGTGATCTGCTCGCCACGAAGACCTCTTTTCTTCAGTGCCAAGATCTTCGCTAGCAGGTTGTTGGCCTCATCCCAATCTTGAGCCACTGTACAGTGCTCCAAGTATGCTTGGGTACCGGAGGAAGGCCGACAAAGGCTGGCAGGCTGGGTTCGAGATTGCTAATGTAGAACCAGCCCGCGTGCCATCCCTTATTGGAAGATTTCAAGGGGAGAGAGAAGTACTCCTTGCGGAGAGATCCGCGGAGTTGAAAACCCACTCCACCAACAACGCATGGGCGGTCCTTATTCGGATGAGGTTTGAGGTAAAACATGCGGCGGAAGAGATGAAAGTGGGGGAGGATGCCAAGGAAAGCTTCGCATACGTGGATGAAAAGAGCGATGTGAAGCATAGAGTTGGGATTCGAGATGATAGAGCGGAGACCATAGTAATCCAAAAGCCCCGGAAGAACTCGGAAGTAGGGAGGTGAACCCGCAATAAAAGAAAGAGGTGAACACAACAAGCTCACCGGTGTTTGGGGTTGGGAAATCTTCACCCGCTGTCGGGCGCCAGCCCACGATCTCCTTGGGGGGAAGCACGCCGTGCTTCACCATTTCCTTGAGGGTAGATTCCCTCACATCTGATGTGGCCCATTGGTCGAAGGGGATTCTCTTTTCATCCGTCATGAGTGTGGTTTGGGTGGGAAGTGGATCTGGTCAGAAAGGATGGGGTTTAAGCAAGGGATCTTGGGAGTTGGTTGCGGAAGCTAGTTTGTGGCAAGGAGCGTGCTTCGGGTGGATGGATTCGGGTGCGCGTGAGTTTAGGGTTTTCGCGGGAGGCGGTGAACAGGCTGTGAAAGAGGAATTTTCGAAAGACGAAGAGGCGGGGACGACCTCGAGGCTTTATAGAAAGATTTGAGAGTTGCGCTAGGTTTTCTCATGATTGGGCCGAGCCCATGAAAGACCTACGGCCCAGCTAAGGTGTGGCCCGACGCATGTCCTTAGGGACTTAAGCGGATAAGCTTAAGCAGATTTGCCTTAGCAATATGCACGTGTCCGAATGCCCTGTACCTTTGGAAATCCTTTCATACCGCCGTTTGCGACTTCATGAGAAGCGGCACAATGCAATTTGGGAGGTGACCAATAGCTAAGCTTTTATAGCGCCCTGGATGACAGGCATTTGGTTTTTAGCATTTGGTTAAGAGATTATATCAATACTATTTTCCACCTTGGTGAAGATCTTTAATGATTGAGACCAGTATTATGGCAAGAGTTTTTTAATATCTTGGTCGTGTTTTTTTATACGATTGAAAAACTCGTTTTTCCATGAGGGACGATTGAAATACTTATTCCGAAATAACTCGGGCAGATTCACTCGGATAAGCATGAGCTTACCGAGTGCTTTCCACCCATGAGGGTTGATTGAATTATTTGTTCTGAGATGACTCGGGCAAATTCACTCGGATGAGTATGAACTTGCTGGGTAATGAGATTTTTATGATTTCTTTAGCGTGAGCTAAGTATTTATATGAGAATGATTTTTTATAGTTCTTGACTATATGCTTAGTCTGTTTTTGACTAACCACATAGTCGGGGGCTACACCTAATAAGGTGCATCAGGAGATGTACCTAGATATTTTCCAGCCCTTCACAGTCTTTGGAGCCACTCGGGAAGATTCAGGCAGAGATGATGGAATCACTCGGCGCCAGAAGCACTCGGCCAAAAAGATTTTTGGTTGAGTAACGTTTTGGTTTGAAGCTGAGTTGTCTCGTCGACTGAAAAAGACTCGGGGGCTACTATGGAGATTATGGCAATCGAGTATCTACATGGCAAGCTTATCCGACTGGAGGTAGGGATAGATTGCGTCTGCCATATCTGTAAACCAAATATGACTTGGGTGTTACGTTGCCGATTGAGATAAGGCAACGGCTCATAGTCACGGTTTGGTAAGATTGAGGAAACCGACTTAGAGTAAGATAGAGTTTCCGATCTGTAAGCCTGCCTCCCAAGACTATATAAGGGGGGTAAGGGGCGTCCCTTGAAGGATATTTCGATAGGAGATCAAATATTGTATGCTTTATGAGCTTTTAGCTTCCAGCCTTAGATCACGAGATCAATAAAGACACTCGGCAGATTGAATCCGCCGAAACAGGAGTAGGTTATTACCTCACGAGAGGGCCTGAACCTGTCTAAATCTTCTTTTCCTTCTAACCCATTGTGCTTGGCGATCTTGATTGTGACCCCAGGAAAATTACATTGCCAAAACCGAGTTTCGACAAGACTAATATTCCTTCACACAATCTCAATAATAGACATTAGTTCTTGCTAATCAGATTGTCATTAACCATCAAAATAATTAAGGGTATGAATGCACTTTCGCTAATGGATTGGCATTTACAGGTGGGTTCCAATGATTTTTTTATTATTTATTTTGTGTTTAGTATCACGTAGAATGAAACCATCGTCCAAACCTCTTCGGGAGGTAAATTGATCCAATTTTAAGAGTTGAGGAAGCTTTTATATTCGTTATATTTTACGGTTTTGGGGTTGACTCGAAGGATATGAATCAAACTCGACCCATAGTCGAGGGAGGTCGAATGAACTTGTTCCTTTGCACGCAGAATGTGTCTCGATGGGCTGAGATCGAGTTGTTGGCTTGTTGCCTTGTGTGCCGCTCTTGTAGCGTTTTTGTCATACAGGAGGGGGCCTGTGGATTGTTGCCTTGTGTGCTTCCCTGATTAGTTCCACCATTTTTTTTTCAAATAAGGGATAATTGATTCCTAATGAGCTGGTTTGCATAGAAGCTTTGGTGGGAAACCGTCTCTACTTGTGTCGAAAATGTGCATTGGCCAGACTTGGAGTTGCGGCAATAATTTTACTCGTGTTATTTGACGTCTGGTGTTTTCAGGCACGTATGCAATTCTAACTAGTGCTGTGTGTTCGCGTTCTCGGTGTTTTTGTCAGGTACTACCTCATTGGCTCATTGGCTTGGCATATTCGGACTTGTTAAACCTACACAAGTACAGGACACACCGGCCTGGAGTGGAGTAGTTGCAGTTTATGATCCAGCAAAAGAAGTTACGGGCTAACGGCACAGTTTGGGTAGGCATAAGGTCATTTATTTGGCTATTTCTCCCTCCGGTTCAAATTTGTGTTTTGTCCCCTCTGATCCATGATGTACCATTCCCTTCACCTAGTAGCAAAAAAAACAACTCAGGCGTGGATTACATAAGTTCGCCTAGACCATACTGCCCGAGTAAAAGACTGAAGCATGACATATCAGATAACATGAGGAATACAACTTGCCAAACAGAGCATGACAGGCTGCTTCTAGAACCAATCAAAAGAGATAATACTAGAGTTCATTGACATGAAGCAGCATTGTAGGGTTTGGACACTTTTGTTTTCAGATGAAAACAATAAACATACATTTGAGAAGGTGGCATCAAAGGGCACACCAGTCGTTTCTTTTTTGCAGTTCTATGCTGAAAGCTGTGTGGGTACAACAGCAGTCAAATCTCCTTTTTTTTCTCTCTCTTTTCTTTTTCTCAGGCAATTATTTTGCTTTTGCACTTGCAGTTTTGGTCATGATCAGGTTCCACTCCACCAGGTAATGAGACACACCACATAGCTCAAGGTCTATACCTAACTAATGAACAGTACGGTGCTTCATAAATTATTTTTCAGTAAACATTAGTACAATGAGCATGGTCATTAGAAACTCTGACCTGATCTATTCAACCGTCTTACTAAAACACTACAAGAAAAAGAAAGACAGCACCAATTAGTTTTTTGGACTGCTTCCATCCACCCAATGCTCATAGTAAGAAAATTCAGAGATGACATCATATCAGTTGTATGATGAAAGCTGTGAGGATAACCAGATATTCTAATTCTGAATACATGCATGCATGCATGCCAAACAGATCAACCTAAGAAAACATCAATTAGTTCTTTTTTGACAACAAGCGACACACATTCATGTCACGCAGATAAACAACAGTTTTTTAGTCTAATATGCTAGTGCTTCTACCCGCTAGTCCTGATCAATTCTATGGTTTTCAATTAGACGAAGTCCTCTTGGAGAAGCATATACTTTGTGAGGTCGAGAGAGGCTGGCTCGCCACAAAAGTCTTGGCTACAACACACTCCCTCTTCGATCAATTGACTCATAAATCAATTTGGTAAAAATGAATCAAAATCAACTAGTTAATGAGCCATGTTTGCAGGCGCAAGAGGGAACGGAACAAATCAGCTCCTCCTTTTTGATTAGGCAAATTTCTTGGTAGAGACCAACTGGACATAAATAAATCACAATCAATTACTACTAACACATATCGTTCCTTTTCAGCTTGCAAGTCTGAAGTATGGTTGCCCACCTAAAAATTCAATCAGTATTTTGAGACCTGGCCTTCCACGATCTGCACTAAAATCCAGAGTGGAATTAATATTTCTACACCTCGCTTGTCCGGTTGAGCTAGGTACTAGCTAGTCCAATATGATGCCAAAATGAAGTTGTGGTTGGCAACCATTGAATATTTGACTATATTTATACAGTAGAGTAGTATACTACTGTGTGTGGTTCATGCAAATTGTGGGGTCCACTCGATCTCGATAGCAACATTAGAAATTTAGCCGGCGTGGCATCGTAAAAATAAGAAAAAAAATCTAAGAAATAATATTGACAACGTTTAATTTTAAAAAAAATGATATCGATAGGTGCTAGTTTCTTAAAATGCCAGCATACTCAAAAAAATTATCATTGTCGTTAGTGTTTTATTAGCAACTCTTTATTAAATGCTATAGGATAAACAGTATATTTAATAGGATGAGATGAACAGATTCCTAATGACGATGATATTTTTAGGACAAAGTCGTTTTTACGACGATATTTTATGAAACTTACGCTTGATGATAGTATTTTTGAACAAAATTACTTATACGTTGACATGTTATGAAACTTACACTTGTCAATGATATTTTTTTGAACTTGAATGCTTGTCAATGTCATTTTTTGGATTTTGTCTATCAACAAAGTTGGTACACCGTGCCATGCCTACTTATCTAAAATGGCATCACGTGTCAGAAACGCACAAAAGGAATGGTTCTATATGTGTCGAAAATGCTAAAATCGATGCCTATAGACCTTTTTCTATCTTCATAGAATAAAAAAATATAGAGACCGATACCTTTACGCAATTATAGCAATTATAGGTGTCAGTTCTAAAGAAAAACCGATATAAATATTATAGTTGTTGTTTTTTTAAAAAAAGCCAAAACCTTTAATATATCGTAGGTGTCAGTTTTTAAAAACCGGCATCTATATTTATATTACAGGTGCCGGTTTTAGATAAAAATCGATACCTATATGAAAAGAAAAAAACATTGTGAGAGACAACCGAGCAAACCCTGTCCTAATCTACTCACGTCCTCCTCTCTATCTCACATGTCGCTCCTTCTTTTTCCTCCTTCTCCTCTCCATCCGCACGTCCCTCCCTATTCTACCTCCACCTTCTGCCTCCCCAATCAACTAGAGCCCACCGCCGCCGCCGGCAAGCCACTAATTCATCTTTCGTCCGCGGAAGCGATGGCAACGCCTGTCTGCGTGCGGCCCTTCGTCTACGGTAGCAACGACGGTTCCCGTCTACACGCGGCCCGTCGCCCTTCGTCTGTGGCAACGACAACAACGCCCCTATGCATGTTGCCCCATCTGTTCCCTAGTCGTGTGGTGTGGGTTCCTGGAGGAGCAGCAATGGCTCAAGATCACCATCGCCGAGTTCGCCACATGCTGCTCGCCCACTCCTGTTCCGACTACTAGTTCATCGCTGCCTCCGTCGACTACTTCCATGATTTATGATTCAGATTTGGATTTGGATTTGGGATTTCGAGATTTGCATTGGGATGAATATCAAAATCAAATGAGAAACTAGATTTGGAGGGTTTTGTAATTATCAAACGATTTGGGGACAACGAGGAGCAACTCTCTCACTCTCAGCTCGATTCGAGTCGTTGCATCAAGCTGATTTTTCGTGTGCGTCTTAAAGGTGTCAATTGTGAAACCGACACTAATGTCTTAGGGTCATCAGTGTCATCTATGTGATGTTGGTTGAAAAATAGGGCATCTATAAAGGTTTTCTAACCATTATGTTTTTTATAGTGTTTGTTCTCTTCGACAGCAACCATGCCCAATCCATGTCAGGTTTTCTAATTTCTCGATGTGTTTTTCGACATGAAACTTTCATCATGCATGAGCGAGAGCTTGGGGGGTCAACTTCTAGCAGCTTGTGAGATATGGGTCATGCTGTCCATGCGTGGCAATCCATGCAGCACAATCTATCGATCATGAGGAATGCATGGCAATTTCTCTCGTTCCGAGCATTTAGCTATCATTACTGAAGAAACGATCTTAAGTTGAAGCACCAAAATCCACAATAGTCCTGGTTTCAATAGGAACCGAGACTAGAAAATGTTTTTAGTCGTAGTTTAAAAAGACACTAGCTTTCTAGGATCTTTAGTCTCGGTTGATGTTACAAATCGGGACTAAAGATCATCTTTAGTCCCGGTTAGATTCTTGTTAGAATCTGTCAGGCCGGCGGTATTACAAACCGAGACTAAAGATCTAAATGATATTTAGTCCCGGTTGGTAACACCAACTGGGACTAAAGTGAAGGAAGATGCTTTTTTTAACTTTATGATTTTGTTGTAAAGGAATAAAATTAATTTGTTTTATAATTTTGTTGCATGATTAAAATGGTCTAACATTAATTTGAGAGGATCTGTAAGTGAAAAAGGGGTGGTATTGTGTGGACGTGGGTGATTAAAGATAGAAGGAAGCTTTGATCCTTACATTGTAATTACAAATTACCATATTATTGTTAACTAGCTATTATCAATATATTGTTTTGGTGATAATATATTATTTTGGTGATAATATAAAAATCAGAGTGATTACAATATTGATAAGAATATCACTTTTTCGGTACCTTCCGTTATATTGTCACTATAACCTTTCGTGTCATAGCCTTCGCATATTTCAGTTTCAGAGTTCGTCGTGTCGTGTCGAGTTTGTGTCCTGGTCCTAGTCGAGGTCTTGTTACTGGTTAGATCGTGTTAGAGTTCAGTTCGTGTGTTTTTTCCTTTGTTTTTATCAAATCCTAGCCGCCGCGTCTAGTTTGTGCGCGTGTAACAAGTTTTTGCGCGCATTGTTCCCGTTTCATCCTCTAACTTGGAGTCGGTTTTAAAATGGTCATAACTTTTGCATACGAACTCGATCGAGACGTTCCATATATGAAAATTGATGAGAAAAATTTCGGATGCGTTTGTGCACCGCTTTGTCGTGTTCGACAATTTTATTTTCCCCAAAAACGGCTCAGAAGATTGCCTTTTCGAGTGCGGAAGCTTTTTTTTTCAATTATGGCGTGTTTTCGAATTTTCCACGGGCCACGTCTTTCACTAAACTCAAATTTTCTGTGGTTACCTCTCGTGTGCTTCTAAGTCAAGAAAAAATATTAAAAAAATAAAAATTCAAATTCAAATTTTTCCTGTCTTGGTCAACAACAGATAAAAAAGAAAAATAAAGAGGGGCAAAAAAGAAACAATATCTAGAGGAGCACATAGAGAGGTGCATTGTCTAGGATTACCTCTATTTGATTAAATTTTAATGTATTATTTATTATTGTTTTAAACCTATATTTACTTAATGAATTGTTTAATTTTTGGTTGTTAACCCTAGCCATGACAAAAAAATTAAAAAATAGCGGGAAATTATATTTAGTCCCGGTTGGTGATTACAACCAGGACTAAAGATGAATTGAAATAGCAAGAAATTATCTTTAGTTTCGGTTGGTGCCATCAACCGGGACTAAAGATGAATTGAAAATAGCAGAAAAATATCTTTAGTCTCGGTTGATGCCACCAACTGGGACTACAGATAGAGGGGTATATATATCCCTGGCGCGCATCGTCTTCTCTATTGATCCAACACTTGGCTATTTTTTCAGCTCTCTCCCTCTCCCTCTCTCTCCTTCCCCCCTCAATTCCCCCTCTCCCTTCTCTTCCTTTCTCTTCACATCTCGCAACGGCAGGGGGCTCACCGACGGCGGCGGGAGCCGGGAAGCGGGCGACCGGCGGGAGCGGGGAGCAGCGGGAGCGCGAGGAGGGGCGGCCGACAGACCGCGGGCGAGCGTTGGGCGGGCGGCGATGACCGCGGCGGGCGAGCGTGGGGTGGCGGCGGCGAGCCGAGAGCCGACGGCGCGGTGGCGACAAGGACGAAGAGGAGATGCGGCATCCCACACATATTTTTTATTTTTAGTTGTTTTTGAATCATGGATGATTGGATGATTTTGTTGTTGGATTTGATGTGTGATGTTAATTTTGATATTATTGTATTCGATTTGTGGCATTGAAAGAATAATCTTTGATGTTGTTGTATTTGTGCTGTCATGAAAATATTTACATTTGATCTGTCGTATTTTATGGTGAAAAAAGTATTATTGCAGGATGTAATCAGAAAAAACAATAAAAAATAAGAAAAAAGAGCAAAATTAAACAAAATAAAAAAACATTTATTTTCGGTTGGTAACACCAACCAAAACTAAAGAAAGTGGTATGTATGACTGTCGTTATCTTTAGTCTTATTTCAACCGAGACTAAAGATGTTGATCTTTGGTCCTATTTTTAGTCCTGGTTTGACAGGGGTTAAGAACCGAATCTATTATGAAGTTCTATCCGTGTGAAGGTTCCATGCGTAGCCATTCTTATATTGCATGTGAAAGGCAAGCTGATGCACTGAACGTAGCCAGAGGCGGCTGAGGTTGATTTTGACTACTGGACTGGACTAACTTCCCTGATAGAGAGGTCTTGTTGTTGATAGGGTTCCGGCTGAATCGTCCGACCGCACCTAAAATTCAGTCGAAGGACGAAAACACTGCATTACTATTACTACTAAGTACTCTCTCTGTCTCTTCATCTCATATTAATGATCATTTTAGGTTATCTGCGTAAATTAAGGTTTAAAAAAGATATAGTGTCACTTATTAAACGATAAGTCACTTATTAAACGATGTATGATTAAATGTGAAAGGATGGTTGAGAGTAAAAAAATTAAATTAAAAATGATTGATAGGACAATTAGTATGTTATAGAAATAACTATATTAAAATAAAATTTATATCTTAAAGAGACAATTAATTTGTGACGGAGGTACTATGTATTTCTGCCAGCATTTTTTTTTCTCCGACTAGCAGAGTCATGTGCATCAGTAGTCGCTTACTCGGTTACAAGTTGTAATTAGCCACGTGACGAGTTACAGTGAAATCTCTCTCTCGTGTCTGATAGTACTCCTTATAAATTAATTAATCTGTGTTATCCACATATACGTAATGCAACTACTTCCTTTTTTTGTTTATTGCAACGCAACTGCTCCACTATCACTGAATCAGTGTATTCACTTCGATTACTGTCTTGCTCCACTATACATCAGTGCATTCACTTTGGTTATTACCTCACAGTGGCATCTTGGGTAATGCCGAAAGTAGTGGTACTTTGGATCGTGAGCTTCATTTTGACAAACTTGAAGTTTAGTGATGGCACAACATCAAATTTCCGTATTCTTTGAGATGGAAACGGTAGATGTTCCGTTCATAAAAACTGTTCAGAAAGAAAAAAAGGCACCAGTACATCGGATAGATGCGAATCAATGAATCATTCTGCTCCATCAAATCTCATCCAAAGGCAGGGGTTATATATATCTCCAGGCCCCATCTGCTCCGCCCGTCAAGGAACGCTAAAAAGGTTCAAAGCACCAAACCCAACACAAGTACACTAGCTGCCCAAAGCATCCCAAAAGCACCAGGATTAATTAGCCAAAGCTATGCGTGCCAGGCACGACCTGCGTCACGGTGGAATCGAATAGAACCGGTCCAGAAACCCAGACCGTTGATAGGTTCTCTCCCCACTCCTCGCGGTCGCGGTCTACGTACTCTCGCGCGCGGCCGTCCGCCGTGACGACCTCTGACCGCTTCCGCCCACGCCTTCCTCGAGCGTTCCACGCTTCCACCCCTAATCCCACTTCCCCCGACCCCCTCCCATTTAAAACGCGCCCCTCCCCTTCGCGGCTTCGCCATCCGCGCACAGGTTGCACAGATTACGCTTCGCTTGATCGATCGATCCCATCAAAGAGTGACGGCGCGGTTGCTGCGAGGTGGAGTATGGTGGTCGGGTTCCGCCGCACGATCTCGTTCCCAGCGCCCAAGACGGCGGCGGTGGCGGCGGTGGCGAAGGGTGAAGCCTACCGCGTCCGGTCGGCGAGCCTGCCGTGCCGGTTCCATCCTCTGGTGGTCCAGCTTGACGAGGATGTGGCGACGATGAGGGAGTTGGTGGGCCGCCTGGCGTCGGGCGCGTCGGCGGGCTCCGTCGCGGGGCCGCGGAGCAGCTCGGGCGGGTGCTGGTGTCGCTTTCCGAGCTGCTCCACCATCCGCAGGCGCAGGAGCCGCTCCGGCGGCTCGGGCGGTCGCCGTTCGCGGAGCGCCTGCTTGACGATTTTCTTCGCCTCGCCGACGCGCACGGCAGCTTCAGGGCTGCGCTCGTCGCGCTCTCCTCGCTCCAGGCCGAGGCCCGCGCCGCGCTGCGGCGCGAGGACCCGGCGCGCCTGGCTTCCGCCGCCCGCGCGCTGCGCCGGTCCGGGCGAGACCTCCCGCGGATCGCCTCCTCGGCGCGCGCCGTGGCGGCCAAGCCGCCGCCTCCCCCCCGCGGGCCTCCCGGCCGACGGGATCGCCCTCGCCGCCGCCATCGCCGACGCGACCGCGGCCGTCGCCTCGGCCTCAGCCGCGGTCTTCTCCGGCGTGTCGTCCCTCTCCATCACCGCGGCCACGGCCCGTGTCGAGGTCGCCGCCACGCCCTGCTGGATGCCCTCCCCGGCGAGATTCACCACCCCATCAGCGACGCCGAGACACCACATCATCACCACCAAGCCATCGTCGCTGCGCATATGGTGGGTCGCCGACCTGATGCGCTGGATGTCGCGGGCGAAGCGCCGGTCAGCTAGTAAGCAGCACGCCGACAGTGACGACGCCTCCTCCTCTACCTCCTCCGCCGCCGCGGCGCGGCCCCAACCCGACGTCACCGTGGACCCGGAGGAGAGAGAACGGAAGGCGGCGTTCGAGCGCCTGGACAACCTGGGACGGTGCATCGCGGACGTGGAGAGCATTGGCGAGAAGGTGTTCCGGGCTCTGGTGAACACCAGAGTCTCACTGCTCAACATTCTGAGCCCAAGCTTCTGATGAATTCCCAACCATATATCATTAGAAACGCAAACTCGATCGAATTTTGTGACTTTGAAAGACATCTGTACATAAAAATGGGGCCTTCTTTAGGCTTTTGATAATCATAGAACTGGCATGTTTAGAGAGCTTCATTTTGTTTGTATCATCATCATCGTACTGCTAATATACTAGTAGAGTATTCACATGAGAGCCAAAGCATTAGCTTCAGGATAAAGAGTCAAAGATCGTTCGGATACTAACAAAGAGTGGATCTTTTTGGTATACTGCTCAATCACCGGTGATTTTCATTCTGTTCTACCTGCGAAGGATTTGGCTGCCGTTATAGTCGTCGCTGGCTAGCTGTTGCGCGGTTGAGGCGGCTGGCTCCCGATCGTTGGTTGGGTTGGGTGAAGTCACGTGGAGTCGATATAGAGGTGGAGGGATCGTGGATTTCGTGGTGGATGAGATCGGGAGACGGGGATCTGCAGGCCTTTTTCCAGCGCGATCGGCAGTGGCGGAGGCGCGGAGCTCGTGCAAGGACACTCGATTGATCGATCGATGCTCGCCAATCACGCCGATCGGGTGATCTCCGATGGGGGTGTGGTGTTTGCCATTGTTTGTGGCGTGGCCGTTTTTCTACGGAACGCGGGCACGCAGCTTGCAAGTGTGTTGTTGCGTCGGTGAGAGAAGTTTCGACTCTGCACTTCATTTTCCACGGTGCAGCCGTTGCAGAGTCACCTATCCTTTTGACATGCAGGGGATAGCGTTCTATGAGATAAACCCACGTGTGCAAAAGGGTGCGTTGAGAG
This sequence comes from Oryza australiensis, assembly GCA_019925245.2. Lineage (NCBI taxonomy): Eukaryota > Viridiplantae > Streptophyta > Magnoliopsida > Poales > Poaceae > Oryza > Oryza australiensis. Next base: position 3,906,361 of record JAIFGZ020000108.1, on the reverse strand, counting down.
TTCATGCCTCGTGTGGTCGCTCTCGAGGTAGATTGGGCATGACATCAGAGCTATTGTGATCGGTCCAGAGTTAGTTTTGGTTTGAGGAATCTTTTGACTTAGGATTGGCATATGTAATATCTTCGTTGGCATAATTGATCACACGACCACCTAACCTGTGTGCCACATTGTCAGGCAGGTAGAGAGGACTACTGGTTCTATTTCCTGGACTCATTGGTTTCGAAATGTAATCGGGACGTAGAGCTGCTTGATCTGACATCCACCATTCTTGGTTTGTTGGTCCCAACTAAAGGATCCGAAAAATCACACATCGTTGTATTGATCAGCGTTGGACGGTGGGAAGCCTGAGTAAAAAGAAAGAAACCTCAGCATTGCATGTAGCATGCGTATGTAATGTACTACAACTACTACTACCATACTACTATGTCATCCCTTCTACCCTTGGAGATAATCTGACAGCTTTGTTTGGATGGAGGCTAATTTGTCACAACTCGATACATATATAATTGGTGATAAGACATATAAATTGGTTGGCCAGCGTGCTACTTCTTCCTCGAGCCAAAAATCCAAGACAATAAAAAAAAGGAATCGACTTATCTACCATATGATAAAACCAAAGAACTATATACATACATACAACTAATAAGTATTAACATGGCTCCTCAAATTCTGGTCAACAATTTAATTTAGCACATAAAGACTAAAAATATACCTATTTCATTTTTAAAAAACAAAAAATAAAACATGCATTAGACTTTTTGAATGAAAAAAGTAATAAAATATATATGCTTAGAGCACCGTCAATTATGGTCCAAATGGGCGGTGCAGGTCCTACCACAGACTTGTTTCATAGACAACTTTCGTCATATTGCATTTTAATACATATATAAAGCTTTACAAATTGTTATGATCAAAGAAGTATTTGGGAGATCCTAATTGTGTTTTTACCCTCCCTTTTAACTTTTACCTCAATGTTTTCCACACTCACGTTTCTCAACTACTAAACAATATTTTTCAAAAAATAAACAGTTGTTTAAAAACATATTAATTTATTTTTAAAATTTTTATTAGTTAATACTTAAATAATTAAGAGCCGTTTCGTTTTTCGTGCTATAAGAACGAGTTTACAACTTTAAATGGTCAAACACAGCCTAAAGGAACTAGTTGTCATGGCCAGGTCACATGCACGTGTTCATATCCCAGCTCCTGCTGTTTCTACTCAATTGATGCATTCCATACCTGGCCACCTGGGGGCATGCTTAACTGGTGATGACTCGAAACATGGCAAGCAAAAAGGCCTGTCCAACTTTGATGACGCACGTATGCTCCACGGCTCGACAGCTGCAAGCCTTGCAACTCGCGCGCGCTGCGTTCGTTTACTTGGAGTCTTGGATTCTGTCATTCTGTGGGGCTTGCTTGCCACGGACGCGCGCGTAAAACAAGAGGCCACGGATACTAGCGCGTAGAACAAGAAGCCACGGATACTAGCGTGCGCGGCGCACCGCTCAGCACGGCTGCTCCGTGCTGCTCGGCTGGATCGGATTCCGTATCCGCCAACCAACCGATGCGCGCCGTGCATGTCAAATCCTTGGGTTTCCGCGCTTTGCGTTTGCGAACCCGAAGTTCCCGGATCCCCGGACATGGCCGTGTATCGAGTTCTATCGCTTGGTTTCGACGCGCTTTCGCGCGGAGCGAGGGACCGCGACCGTGCGGATTCGCGATCTCGCGACCCCCTGGAAGTCAAGTCCGGGAGTCCCCGTGCCGCTTATTTTAGGCGGAAGGAAGCTGCCAGGCGGCACGCGGTGGTGGCGCTGGAACACGACCACGCGAGCGTGCAGGAGGAGCGCTGGTTGGGTGGGTGACCGACAGGATGTCCCCGTGTTCGCCTGGCCGCGGACTACGGCGACTCGCACCAGCGCAAAGCCGTTGCCTTCTCGTTTCCCCGGAACAGTGCAGTCGACGGCTGTGCGTTGGTTGTCCATAGGCTGCTTCGAAAGTGTGTCACAGCTTGTTTATTTACTGATTCAGCTGACGACGGGTTGTCCGTGCCCAGAACCAATGCCATATTCCATATTTGTATGGACTCTGGAGGAATGCGCAAGGTATTCCGAGCTGGGAGCATGGGTAGCAAACAGTGTTATTCGAAGGTCAGGTGATGGCGTCGCCGTCCTACGGCAAATGCGGCACCTACGGCGACCGCCTACTGTTTAGATCGTCGCATCCCCTATCTCTTAATACTTGCTGCATTGGGATGCAATCTTTTTTAGGCTATCTTTCATCGTAGCAAATTTAATAACAGAGCTAATTACAAATTAGAGCTAACATATATACTATATTAGCTATAAAGTTGTCCTTTTTTCTCGTCTCTTTCTCTTACTCCTACCAATATAACTAATGCCTTTATTTTGGAGCAGGTATAGAATTAGGTATAGAATTAGCTTTTTTATGAGAGTTAAACACTTTTGTTTTTCTTTTTTTCTTCACGTAAATATAAGTAGTTGGCTTATTGTCTAATATTAAACTTGCTCTCTATGTGTGTGAGAGAGAGAGATACAACAATATCTGCAACCCCATCAGGAAGACATCTTTGAACTCTCGACCAAACCGAAATAATGAATGTAAACAAGGCAAGGGCTGCTGGTATAAACAAGGCAAGACTAGGCATTATGAATGTAACCTTCGATGAATCAACAGCAAGTTAATTTCAGACATGCATAATAGACAGCATCAGACAGGGGCGAATCATCTCTGCGCAGCGCAAAAAGTTGCTCTTATACACATCACAAAACGAGCATACTGTTGCTGGGTTGGTCAGGATGCAGGAAGAACAATAACACTACAGAATCTGGACGCCATTGTTACCTCAGAATGCAATAACTATCTTTACATAGAAGATGCAGTTACTGGATCACAACAATGCATGTTGCTCGCCCTGGGGACTGATCTGGACCTTTTGAAGCAGTCCCTTGGATGGTCAAAACTGATCAGTCACCGGCCAGGTTGACTCCATAACGGCGAGAGAGGTTCTTGATATCATTTATCACGTCAATGTCTAGTATGCAGTACTAGTAAATTCCATCAAGTAACTCTTGTTGCTGCTTTGCTAGGTCCTTCTCTTCCAATAGATTCTGGGGAAGGGAACAGCCAAATGAAAATACTTCCTCATATGCTATCTGAAGATCAAAGCATCGTCAACGCATTTATATATGTGTAATGTAACAGCATCAAGATACCAAAATACTGTCCTTAAACCATCAAACTGGTGAAAACACAATGCTTGGATAACACCAATCTGGCATGGACATGAAAGTTCCTCAAGCATATATACAATTCTAGTAAGGATGGACGCAGGTCACTCCGTGTATACTCAAGGAGTAATCCATATCCATCCCTAAGATCTAATTAGTCCTTCTTCATGATAAAGGCAGATCATCCATTACAAAAATATCTGTAGGCATTGATTCTCCAAATAGAAACATCCTCCATAATTAGATAATTATATTTATATGCGCAAAACTCTATTCAGGTTGACATTTCCAGGTTCCAATTGTTTATGCACTATCAAGGAGCCTGCCCCCAGTTCCCTTGAGCATTCTTTTGAGTGAATCCTGAGTTATTGTTCTACCAACAGTTTCATAGGGAGTTAAGCAGAAGAGTTTGCTGTTTCAGGGTAGTGGACATAAAGCACAATACACAAGTCACTAATCCGAAAAAACTCAAAAGTCAACCAACTTACCTTTACGAGTGCTATATTTTCTGTTCCCTGCCTTCTTGCAAGGAGCCGCAGTTTGTTCATTCCTTCATGTTCTATTCCATCTTCTTGCTTCACCCACCGGAACTCTTTCTTGATTCCAGGGTGAGGAGGCCAATCCTGAAACATTTCATGCTTTGCATAGATAGCTGTTACAGGCCTTCACTTTCCACCGATTATGAAAGGAAAATCATTCATCAAGTCGATAGCAGCCTTAGCTTGTATTTCATCATCTAGTTCCAACCAATGCAGCAGAAGGAACATCATATGGGATTGTGCAATTAACAATGAAGTCCACAATGACAACGTTTGCACATTGGGAAATAGCTGCTTCAGTTACTGAGCTTGTGACTTGAGGAGAAAGGTGATCGCTACATATCGTTCTCTTTACCCTCTCCTCAAAATCAGCATACCCCTTCTTAGCATCTTCATCAGATGTCACCATGGGAGGGCCAAATCTGTGGTAAACAGTAAATGGAAATGGTTACTCGAGAGTGCCAAGGTTTCTGTGCAAACAATAAGCTCTTTTTCAACTGCTGTTTACCCATGCAAAAACCTCAGAAGAAATTGATAATTCTATTGACAGTGTGTCAAACTGAGCAATATAATAGATGCAAGATTTTATCCTACTAGCATAATGCCCATGGCATTGCAATGGATTTTTTTTAAAAAATAGTTCATTCTATATATTTTTAAAGCCTCTAATAAAAGATATTCCTATTATCTAATATATCATAGAGCGATGAAAAATTCCATAATAAACGTATTCGGTTAACATACTTTTCTTGTGTGAGGTTTTGTTTGTGTGGATTAAAAAAAATGTAAAGTTTTCTCTCATTTTCCGCGGGCGGTAGTTGGGGATGGTGGTGGCAGAACCACCACTACCACTACTATCTTTTAAGATAGCATATAGATACTGAACTTGAAAGGGCCATGCTGGAAAAAAAAACTTATCAGCAATTAAGCTGCATTGTCTTTTGTCTTCAATTAAATAGAGATTTGCTTAGATGCGGTGAAGATAAGTTTGTAAATTATTCACGAAGAAGCTGCATACAACTCTTTTCTGATATTGTTGGCTTTAGAAACTCCGTGAACTGGCGACGCACACAAGCATGCAGTGCTCCTAGGCAATAGACACAAATCATGAATGATAGATACATTACATCAGACCTATATCGGGGTAGCATGCGCCGAAAACTAAAAACATCGCAATTTCTTCTTCTCGGAAGGAAAACTCACCCTAGCTCACTTGGTGGAGGTGTGGGTGTACACCCTACCACCCAAGTTCTACGGTTCGGATCCTGTAGGCAAAGGCAGACTTAATCAAGAGCCGCAACTCCCAAATGACGCATACAACAACTTCTAAAATATGAGCTCTTAAACAAGTGATTAATTCACCATTCTGTGACTTCTATCATGCATATAACAGGATATAATCGGATTAAGGTGATAAAGGGGGAAAAATCCATACTCCGTGTTTTCTGCGCCACCAGGGTCAAGCAGCACTACTGCATTGACTCACGACCTACCAAAATTTGCGACATATGTGCCAGTAGAGTTCCATACCTTCCGTGGGATAGGATGGAAGGAGGGGAGGGGAACTCTTCGCCGATGCGCCGTTGCCACCGCCGGTGTCTGTACCGCCCCTTCCTCTCAGGCATCCTACAACGCTGTCAAATCTGGTGCTTGTAGGCCTAACGGATAACGGAGAAGGGAGAAGGAGCACAGGGGAGAAAAGGAGGCACCAGTCGCCGGTCGCCGACCCAGAGGGAAGGTCGCCGGTCGCTGGTCGCCGCTTGCCGCTGCCGCCGGCCGGGGTGCCCGGGAAGGGAGGAAGGCGAAGGGGAAAGCGGCGTCGTTTCGCGTGAGAAGAGATTGCTCAGGGTTAGCGTTGGCCCAAGAATAAAAGCCCAAAGAAGCATACCACCATAGGTAACGTGTACGACTTGGGCCAGAATTTGCCATTTCTTAACATATTGGGCTTTATTATTTGGGCCACCATCCGTTAGGTAACGTGTACATATTGGGCTTTATTATTTGGGCTTATACTATTCGAGCCCACTGCACGAAGAACTCTAGTAGTACCAATTTTAGACCTCTGCATATCCCATTGGGTTGTGACTGAAGAAACCTTTTCTTTTAGAGAGAGAAACTGAAGAAACAAGCTGCAGATACTTGCAGAGTCTCCTCCATAGCGAGGAGCAAACACATCATGATTTGCTGAAAATCTCTCCAATAACCAATGCAGATTACCTTGATTCAGAAACAGATTTCTTGGGTTACAGCACATGCGCACAGATCATTGCATTTCCGCACCACCATGATCTAAACCTAACGTATTAGAGCACCGCTGGTTTGTAGCTTGATGCGATCCATTCTCTCACAAACCTGCGCCGTTCTTTCACAACTGTTACTGCACTGCCGCACTGTTTGCGGCCAGCTGCATTCGGACTCGTGAGCATGCATGCTACTCCAGCTCCCATAGCCTCATGCACCCACAGTTCCATCCACCACCACCACCTGGTGATCGGAAAAGCCAATTGTTTACATCATTTTTCTACTGGGCCAGATGTTCGCTTAAGCATGCAGATGCAGCTCGTGCTTTCGTTTGAAAGAACAGAACCTCTGGAAGACTGGTGGTCAGCCACCAACCGGCTCCTCCATCATGATCCGCGGATCAGAGGCATGTATGGATGCATCCGGTTATTTTTAGGGAGTTTCATGTGCTAATCTTGGTTTCTGGATACTGCACAGAGCCGCATATTCTGGTGTAGCAGAAGCAGTATAAAATGTGTTTGGGTTGCCCACATGCATGCACACATGAGAGAGTGTCAAAAGCACAATCTGCATGACTACTACACATATGGACGTTCACTTAATCACTCTCTGCCTGCTGATGTACGGCTTCCGGGTCTTGTATGGAGCGTAGTACCAGAATTGCTTTTCTTTTTTACAAGGGCATCGTCACTTTGTCCTGTTTGAGCAACTGTTTTGGTGTTGGGGTGAGTGATTTCGTTGTGTTCTTTGTGCATTGGCTGGCGTGCAAATCTTGACCACTACTTCCACAAAGGTGTTTTGCGAGATCCAATTACTACAGTACTAGCTAGGCCCTTAGATTTCAATGGCTCCAAGCATTCCAATCCCGGTAGCACTAGCGTACTAGTCCCCTTTACAAGTTGTTGCAGAAATGTAGAGTGCAAGTGTGCAACTATGTTGCCCGTGCGAGTGCGTGCGTGCGTGCCTGCTCGTTCTGCGAGTGTGGCCGGCAATTGTTGCAAGGCATGGGTACTAGCTTTCTTCTGGGGTATCCTAAGCTCCTAACTGAAAAATCGAAGCTGTCCTACTCCTAGCTAGCCAGCTGCTGAAATATTTACTCGCAGTTACAAACTAACAGTTTAGAGCTGAGCTGGCTACGGCAGCCAGCCAGTGCACATCCGGATCCAGCAACTTTTGCCACAACTTTACAGTCGAAAAAACAAAGATAGGAACGCTAAGAGAGGAAAAAAGATAAAGGAGTAAATACAAGATCAGCCAGGCAAGGGAAAGAAAGTAAAGTTCAGTGTAATCCGTGGTGAAGGCTGGCAATGGCATAAGATTCAAGGCGTCAAAAGCGCCGGGGCAAAGAGGTGCGAAAGTATATGCGAATCAGTACGTGGCCTGCACGATCGAGGTGAGGAGCAAGCCAGCAGCAAGTTTTCACTCGAGGTGAGACTTGACCAAACGTACTATTGCTGCTGCTGCTGGGCTTTGCTGAGATGAGATGCAAGTAAACTGTAATAAAGAAACTGAACAAGGCATGGCCACTGGATCAGATGATGGCTACACCAGGAAGGAAAATGTCTCTCCCTCTTTGCAGTTGAAGTTTGACTGCCTCGTCGAATCAACGGATAAGCAGGCGATCCTGGCCATGGTTAAGTTTCATCTGCCGAGGTGGTAAAAAGCCACTAGTAGAGTATTAATCCATGTCCAAAATGTACCAAACATAGATTAGTGAGCTTAGCAGTAAAAAAGTTAGCTGTCCTAGCTTAGAGATTTGTGTCGTAATTAATTAACGATTATTGGTATTCATTGTGAGAACATCTCCAACAGTTTTTCATCATATTTTTAAAATTAAAACTTAGCAACTTAAAAAAACGCATTCCAACAGTCACTTCATCTCATTCTCTAAGCCATCAGGATGACCAAATTTTATTGGTCAAACTTGGCCAGCCTACTTTAGTTATCGTCTGTGGTTCCACCACCTTCTGTTTACTTTTTCTTTGTTCGGGAGCAACATGTGAATGCAAACTCGTCATTCCTTTATAGCGGCTCGCACGATTAATTAATTAATTAATTAGCATCAATTAATAATTAATTAATTACTTTAATTAGCTTTATTTGCAATTAATTAACAATAAATCATGATGATTAATTGGATCATCGTGTAATTCCGGCCAGTTCGCTTAGCAAACCAGCAAACTCACGTGTTTTTACCAAAAGGTGTCTTACGAGTTTGTATTGATTGGTTGAAAAGCCCGAAAAGAAACAATCTTCGATTTATATTTCGTCGACCAATCCTTCGTAATTCACATTGTTAAAAGAACTTTTTAATTTCTTATATTCTCATTGTGTTTCGGATTATAATCCCTAATAAAAATAGCTCCAGATTGTAATTTTATTTTTGTAATTTCAAGTTTTAGTTATTTCTAAACCGTATTTAAATTATATTTTTTAAAATTTTGACTTTTAGTTACTTCTAAATTCCTATATGGACTACATGTTCTTCTTCCAATATGCTTAATTTTTATAATTTTGAGTTTCTATTATTCTAATTATATTTCTATAGGGACTATAAACTCATATTTCAATATTTTTTAATTTTGAATTTTAATTTTTTAAATTATATTCCTATATGAACTCTAGCCTCTTATTGTAAATGAAGAGCATAAACGAAGAGACTATGAGAGTAAGCAATAAATTTAGCTTGTCAAATCAGTTGAAGAGTTGGCTAGTTGGGTATTTGTCTGATTTGGATTTATAGTGTTAAGACAATATCCAACAACAATACTTAAAATACAAGACCCATTTTATATTTGGGTAGCGCTACAGGCAAAGGATTCAATACCTATTTTTTGTCTTCTCCAACAATAAGACCCAAAAGATAATCCTCTCTGTAAATAGGCTTTAGGAGAAAGGATACTCATTTTTGAGTCTTGCTCTACCTGACACCCAAAATGGGTCCTTTGTATGGTAACCCTGCTGCAGTGGTCTAAAGCATACATTTTGAATTTGGATGCTGCTATGTCTAGCCATGTTGAATAGTCTTAATACAACTCCATAGCATAGCCAATAATCGTGCCTGCTACCGACCAGAGGTATAATTAAGTGGATATATATGGACGCAGTTAAAGTTCGACTAGAAGTGCTAGTCACTAATTAATTTCACTCCTATACGTATATTTGACGATAAAACACTTTTAAAATAAGTATATTTTTCATCAATCTCATATATATCAATATAAAATTATCATATCTATACTTTATCAAATCTCAATTCAACTATTTATCATTTTATTTACTTTCAATACAAATATTTTTATTAATACAATGATTATTTTAAAAATAAATTTATTTTAGAATAAATAAAATGAGTTTGAAAAAATTTATTATGAAACGAAGGAAGTAGCTTTTTAGCAAATGATCTTTGTTTTAGGTACTGGATTTGGTTCTCTTGAATGTTCAGAATGAAGAAAGGATATCGAACGACAACGTCGCAGGCCGCAGCAAACACAAGCATGGTAGTTTTTCACAGCAGTTTATCCTAGTGATGCAAAAATCCATGCCTGACATGATCTGGAATTTGCCTGCATTGATATCTGACAAACTCTTGTATAATACTGCCCTCATATCTGTGAAGAAAAAAAAATATTAGCGTTGGATTCCGCCGTTCTGGTATATTTAGAAGCTTCGAATCCTGAACTGACCACTGGTTAAATTATTGCCTTCCCTATGTTCCTAGGCACAGCGCCACAGAATGTACGCTGGAGACTGGAGTGCTTGCCAGCATATGAAATTATCAGAACCAGTGAGATCATGAATTTGTATGCTTCACTCCCAAGAACTCCAAAACGAGAATTATTGTATTTGTGAGAGGGTATTGTAAAATCTAAGTGTGTTTGATTATTATTTTGTGATGAACAATTGGTTTGATAGATAATTGATTTTGATATTTGATGATTATTGACGAAGTGGTGTTGTGCTAAATGTATGGTCCGGTTAGACCGGATGGACTAGGCCGGTCAGACCGGCGTGTGTTGCACGGTCAGACTGGCTAGCCCGACGGTCTGACCAACTGGCTCTAAGTCGTCGGTTTCTGTTTCGGGTTGTTTATTTGGATACTCGTGTTTAATTCATGTTATGACTTCTAGATAGATATTATACGTATGTAATACTATTGTGCGCTAATGTTGAATCAAGTTGGAAAAGAGCTTGCGGTCAGATATGGTTTCATGTTTAATTCATGTGTAGGTGTGTCTTGATGCCTCGGAAAAGTATTGCTGGTGATGGATCGGGAGTTAACTTGGGAAAGATGACATCTGGATGATCAGAATATCATGCGGGATGCTTAGACTAAAGAACAATGCATATGATTGGTGAAGATTCCATGCGGCATATGATAGGGATATTGTGTGCGTATGGGAGATGCGGAGTCAAATTGGGAAGAAGTCCAAATTTGGTATGATTGGAGCTTGTAAAATTTGTTTCTTGTACGGAAAGGTTTCCTAAGGGATTAGTACTTCTGGTACAAGTTGGGTTCGTGGATTTAGGCTGTCTTCCTATGGGTATAAATAGAAGAGGAGTTGAGGCCTCTCGATATCGATATTGTGAGAGTTAAGTTTAGAGTAAAGTTAGGGTTTCGAGTTTAGTCGAATTTTGTGAAAGGAGTGTTTTTCTTGCACTTTGTAAACACAATTAGAAGCGACAAAGTTCAATCTACTTTTTTAGAGATCTTGAATTTGTGTTTGCTCGGGTTCGACGGTCACACCGACAAGTGCACGACGGTTAGACCGGTGGTTACTCACCGGTCAGATCGATGGCGGTGCAGTGGTTGGACCAGCGGTTTCTTTAAGCGGCGATAGCTAAGGCAGGCGGTCAGACAGGCCGATCTACTCCGATCAGACCGGCAACAAAGGCATGGTCAGACCAGCACAAGACCTGCGATCGGATCGGTCATCATCAAGGTTAGATGGTAACTTTTTAATTTCGCTAAAAGTTTGGTTTTTGGTGATACGACCATTCAACCCTCTCTGGTTGGCTTAGTTATTATTATTTGAATAGATGGAGATCTTATTTTTAAGAACTTAAGATGTTGGATAAAAGAATTCTAGCACTTCGCCTTGTTGGCACCTTCCTTGTTTGGGTACTCTAGGAGATCGAGTATGACTATAGTAAAAAAACTGGCTACTTGGTAGTTGCCCTCTCATATATATTTTTTCCAAACATGTAAAAGCCATGATATTAATATATTAGAAAAAATAGCATATATCGGTAAAACTCCGAGGCGGTTACTGGAAGTAAGGGTATAGTACCACTAAACTGAGTGCGACTCCTCAAAGGAAGGTATACAATTCTTTTTCTATACATATAAAAATCAGACATGATATACAATTCCTTTTGTACAACTAATCATCATACATTTTGCCATAAATGACATACAGTTTTATCTTGGAGCATACTAGGTTTTGTTCAGAATATTTAGACCTTATAATTTGCTAGGCAAAAAAAGTGTACAATATTCTAAAGAAACAGGAGTTGGAATTCTCATCCTACACTAGCTGATTCTATCACTCATTCACCCTTACTATACATCATTCCTTAGGCTGCTGTCTGCTGAGCTAAGCATATATGCTATCTCTCCCCTTTTCCTTTTGCTAAAACACTAAAGGCTTCATCTACCTCTTCCTAGTTCCTATTATCCTATACCTAGTTACCTAGGCCTCAACACTGATCACTTGTCTTTCTTGGACTAGCTAGGCTAAGCATCCAGCTTCTGTGCTATGGAAAGAAAAAGTGAGAAAAAAATGCATGAACAGTGGTGTAGTAGTCCTTTTTGTGCAATCTTCTTATTTACAGAACTTAACTGCTCATCTTGTTTGAGCCCATTGGACATGCATTTCAAAAAATAAGCTATAAGGGTGTTTGGAATGCAAAAAATCAGAGAATTTTACCATTCTGAATTATAACTGACCAACTACCTTTTGTCCTGCCCTGTTGTACTTTGCGAATTGTATTCTTCCACATTCCTTACAGATCGCAAGTGCCAGCTCACTTTGTCTTCAGTGGACGAGTAAATTTAGAATCATGATATAATTGATAATTGGGCATGTGGTATTATTACGTTTTCATTTATGAATTACCAGGGATAACTCTAATGATTTAGCCGGTGTGCTGAAGAAAACTAACCCACTTTCTCTTTTTTACTGTAAACTTGGTGATCCGTATTGGAATTAATCTAATACAATATTTTTACATATTCTTCACAATTTGCATTGCAAATGAATTATTTCAGTTAAGAACTGAACATTCTCCGAGCAACGAAAAGATTCAGGCATTTCGTGTCTTTAATTAATTTAACTATTTAGGTTTGGTAATTATCCGAATGCTCTTTCTTACATTTGCACTTAATTTTTTTCTCCTCTAAGGTGACGTCTTCTTAACTAATTAATTTAACTATTTAGGTTTGGCAATTATCCAATATTCTTTCTTACATTTGCACTTAATTTTTTTTCCTCTAAGGTGACGTCTTCTTAACTATTTGTCACTTTTGCCTACGAGGCATGCTAACATGGTAATGCAGGGTGAAAAATGATGTGGGACTCACTAGTCAGTCTTTCCATTTTCCTTATCTCTCTCTCCCAGTGAACCAGGCGTCGACGTCGTGTGGAGAGGCCCAGGAGGCGGGCAGAGTTGAAGTCGATGGCCGTGGTGGCCCTCTCCTCGGCACGCGGAGTGGATCCTCGTTGGCCAAAGTGGGACACCGCGCGCCCATCGCCCTCGCGTCCCACAGCAAGAGCCCCGCAGCAACGACATCCGTCGCAAACCTCCCTGTCAGAGACCTCCCCGACCTTATGGGACAGCAACATGGGCGGGGGCGACAAGAAGCGAAGCGTGTGGAAGAGTGAGAAGTTGCCGAGCCGTGGCTTGAGGAGGAGGAAGAAGGCGGGAAAGCCGGGGTTTCCGAAGAGGATGTTGAACTCGGCGGTGAGGGAGAAGGACGCGCGGGCGGGAGAGTCGAGGGGCCCGATGCCGACGTAGACGGAGACGGAGAAGGGGAGGCTGGGGTCGTTGGTCTGGAGGAAAAGGTGGTGGAGAGGTCAAACAGAGCTCGCGCGGATCACCACGGGCGGAGAGACCGAACTAGAAAGATAGCCTGAGCACCCTGATTGGCACGTTGCCTCTCATCAACGGTCATCGTCGTGGAACTTGATCGACACCATGAAGGTCGATGGGCGCGCGCCGGGGAGAGGGTCGTCTTGGCTGTCAACCTCCACTCCGGCCGTCTCCTAGGCCTCTCCGTACGGCTTCGATGCTTGGTCAATTTGGGGGGAGAGAGATAAGGGAAGTGGAGAGGCTGACTAATGGGTCCCACACTGTTTTTCATCCTGAATTGTCATGTTGGCATGCCATATGGACAAAAGCGACAAATAGTTAAGAAGCCATCACCTTAGAGGGGTAAAAAATTAAATGTAAATTTAAGAAGGACATTTAGATAATTGCCAAAAGTAACAAATAGTTAAATTTTTCGTCTTTAATGAAGGTTATGAACCTTGTTATGATACCTCTATCAACCAACCATTCCTCCCTCCTACGCTTTTTCTTGGAAGGATCAAATGCATTTTTTTAGGCTTGGATTTCGTTTGTAAACATGAAACTTCACAAATAGCTGTCCACAATATCTTGTTACATAATGCCAATGCAACATGAAAATATTGAATTTTTTTTTGTTATGATTGAAAACCTCCAAAATTTCGCAAAGGTTAAGCCTCAACCATAGGATTTCCAGTCCAAACTCCCAACCACATTATTATATAATAAGATGCTTTATTACATAGAACCCACGTGCTTAACTTCAAATTATTCGATCTGCTTCAAAAAAACACTACTACTGATCATGTAGGATCGAATACCCAAACTAAACCAACCAGAGGAGGGAGTGAATGGTTGGTATCCCCAAAAATAAACTTTTCATGAAAATAAAAGTTACTCTCAAAATTCGATGTAGATCGGTCTGACCGGAGTTGCTGCTCGGTCTAACCGCCTGTATGCCTCCGGTCCGACCAACGGTGTAGATCCGGCCTGACCGCCGGATGTCGTTGAAGGCGCCTTCCACCGTGTGCCGGTATGACCGCAGTACTCCGATCGGTCTGACCGGTGAGAAGCCGTCGGTCTAACCGCCGGTGGTCCTCCGGTTGGACCGCCTCACCCGAGAAAACACAAATTGAAGAACTCTCAAAGTAGATCGAAAATATATTATTTCTCTTGTGTTTACAAAGTACAACAACAATACTCTTCACAAATTTTGACAAAAACTCGAAACCTTAACTTTCTCGCAACTCAACTCTCTCTAAAACGCATATCGGGAAGACACACCTAAGCATATACATCTAGCCGAATAGATCATAAAAGCTCTAAAAACGACTTAATAGGTCATATTGATGCAGCATTAAGTATAAAAAATAATCAGATCTACTATAGCTGATGTAAATCCCTCGAGACGGTGTATATCGCATATAATCTAGACCAACCCTTAGATCTAGCTCTATCGGCTGCTGATTCTTGACAGAAACAAGCCGGTGTTAAGACAGATCTAAACATTGTTCTAGATTATATGTGATATATAATAACTAGTGCGGCATAAATCATCGAATTTAGAGTATCATGACGATGGAAGCACTAAATTTGACGAGATACACCACTAATGACAAACATTTACCTTAATTCGAGGATTGAAACGATGCAGCCCGAAGCCGGATCAAGTGTTCGTCTGAAGAAAATAGGAGGCGATGCGCCGAAAGTTGTATTGATTGTGTGTTTTTTATTTACAGGGATCTCGGGTCCTATTTATACCCAAGAATAACATTACCCGTGCGAACCACGGTCTCTATCTAATCTACTATTTAAAATACGACAATATCCCGAGACATGGTCCCATGCCGCATTACAATAGAAAATCTAAACAAATTCCTAATTTACAGATACAATTGCCGTTACAGGACCCTATCCATGGATGGCAATATCTTTTAATCGCGCAATTTGGAACCGAATCTTCTATTTATCTTTAAACACTTTCATCGGAAACGGTCTTATCCTCTCCTCTGGCTCAGCATCGGCTATCGGCTATCCTTGCCCGACTCAACCTCAGCCGATTGACTTCGTAGCCGATCGCATCGCAGCCGACTCGACCTCTGTTCTTTCGATCCGACTCCGTTTCTATCTCGACAGAGACTTAGGGATTTGCTTACCAAATTTAGCTGTCAACACATACGCATACAATATCTCCATCGTATGCTATATAGAAACTTCACTAACCACGTGCATCAATCTCTAGCCTAAGTATCCCGCATGATCTCTTCAGATGTCACCTTATCTCCAAGTTGACTCCAAATCTATCACCGACAATACTCTTTCGAGGCATAAAGATTACCTACACATGAATTAAACAAAGAAACCATATCCGAGCACAAGCTATCTCCAACTTGACTTATTGTTAGCACACAACAATATTCATATGCATAGAAACACGAAATAATCACAGATATCCAAAGAAACTACCCGAAACCAAAACCGACAAGAAATCAATCTGGAATCAGACTGAGTCGGTCGGTCTGATCGACAGCACAAGCCCAATCTGACAGCACAAAGACCTCCGATCTGACCGGACCACGAAACAGCAAACTACTTTTCACCGTCTGAAAATCCAATCATCTTCAAAACCACTTCGTCAATAATCTCCAAATATCAAAACCAATAATTACAGATGTCAATTGTTCATCATTATAGAATAATCAAACACACTTTAATTTTTAATTTTACAGACCACGGATACTAAAACAGTGGTACAGTCTCCTATAACAGAATGGGAATTCAAGCCATCAATCGTACACTGATTACCGAATTATGCACTCCGTTAGGCAACATTTTTTTCTTGACACTTGTGGTTTACGACATGTGTTCCCCCCTCTCTCTCCCACCCCACGCACAAAAAAAACTTTGCCAAAACGTCACCAGAATTACAAGTTGTGATTTTAAAATTTTAAATTGATCCTAAGGCTGGCTCTCCGTAGAATACTGCAAAATTGGCACTAGTTTGCATGTAGTTGTGTACTGCCTCAGCTACCACGTGAAACTGTGAATAGCGGGGGTATGCATGAACTGGGATTTTTTTTCTTCCTTTTTACTTCCACTTACACACAACTCTGCATTACAGTATCAGAATTTTAGAAGAACAAAGTGCACTTGTAATCTCTGATAAATGCATGTTCACCGCCGTACATTGTCCCCAAAGCACACAATATTTGTGAGTCGCTCTCTTTAGTTAATTTCAATTCCCATTCTCTCGCTTCGAAATCCGTGCAGAGAAATATGGCAAGCGTAGAAAAGAAATTGCCAGGGAACAGGTAAAAGCCATGGTCCCAGACAGATCAGAGTTGCAAGTGATTTATCTAGTTATCTACACATACGTGCATCACTTCCTTTTTTTCGTAGCTCAAGTTGAGTGCATGCGAGGAGAGGGTACTGTTCGCTTTGTTTGCCACTCACGTAGGTGTACATTGTACAGTGAATCTCTGAAGAAGAGTGGCCTTCTTCCTCCTGTCACTCTCTACTGTAGTGGGAGCCATGCTTGAGCTGCTTTGCACATAACCATGCCCAAATTTTAATCTGTCTACAGTACTACAACCAAATCATGGAGTCGTGGTTGTGGCCCCAAATCACCAAAGCAGAATATACGGTCAACCTTTTTGTAACTTTTTCCCCATCTTAGATGGTTGTCAAGTAAAGTTGAAGAGATACAACGAAGGGAAACAGTAAGGATAGCTAATCTGGATCGCTTTAAAAAGATTTCGTGCAGAAGATAGCCTATGGAGTGTGTGACAGCTTGCAAATGTTGAAACTTGAGAGAATTATGCCTAGAGAAAACCTTCTAGCGTCATAAATGTGTTCCTAGGGTACTATTGATATCACAAATGCCATCAGTGTGGCATAGACTCTACATTTTCTTAAAGAAGGGGAGAAATAAATAATTGGCTGGTTTGTTAAACATCCATGTTATTTTACTTCGTCACAAATAATACTCCACGTAGAAAGAACCACAAGTGTCTAAGGCCAGTCTCAATGAGAAGTTTCATCTCCCAGTTTCCAATACGTGAAATTTTGACATGAAACAAAGCTCTCTCTTAGTGCAAAGTTTCATTGCACAGTTTCATACGCTATTTTAACCTCCGTGGGTCCCACCTCTCACTTTCTCTTCCCCTTTCTTCCCCACCGCAACCAGAGCAGGTCGCGCCCGCGCCAGGTGCTCGCGACCAAGGGAGCTCGCCCTCGCGCCGGGGAGAGGTGGAGCTCACGGGCGCCATCGGCCGACGCGCGGTGGAGCCATGGCGCCCGTGGCCGGCGCTCGCAGCGGGCGATGTGTGCTCACGCCGTGCGCGGCGGAGCCATGGGGCCCGTGGCCGGCGCGGGCGGGCGGACCGCGCGGGACAGCGCGAGCGCCGGCGGCGGACGGAGCGGGAGCTCCGCTCGCGCCCGCCCGCGCCGGCGTGAGGAGCTCGGACCGCCGAGGAGACGAAGGCCACGAACGCCCGACCGCCGAGGAGACGAAGGCCACGGCGCTCTCGGCGGAGAAGAAGGCCGTGGCGTCGAAGACGGACGGGATGAAACGAATCGTGGCTCTCGGTGGGCGTTTCACGGCGTTTCACGCGTTTTGGAAACGGAGCTCGGTCGTGTCGTGGCCACGACACTTTCTCCTTCTCTCTCCTACCAGTTTCATGCAAAAAGTTTGTTTCAGCTGATGTGGCGCTATATTTAATGTGCATGACATCCTTGATAAAACTCCATTGAGACGGCTAAGTCTCGCCTTCGAATTAGAGATTTGTTTGAGCTTTTCAATTGCACGATAACAAGAAAAGTTATTAGCATATGATTAATCGAATAACAACAATTTTAAATTTAAAAATAAGTTTATTTTATTTTTAAAATAAAATTTTATATAAAACACATACCGTTAAGCAACCTGAAAAGTGAACTTAAAAAAGTGTGGAAGTAGCTAAGCTGTTAAGCTGATTAGAACTTAGCCAAAGTGATGGATTCACTCATACCACATCACATTTGGGGCAAAAATTTCGATCTGAGGGAGATGACAAACATTGATGTGTTAGCACAGTAGTAGTACGTATTTTGAGCAACAGAAAGTGGCACACATACACTGACACGCATGGTTGAAATCAACAGTGGCAGGAGCCCAGGAAAGGTCACCTGGCCCAGAGAAACAGGAGAATAAATGATTGAACCAAGAAAACCACAAAAACCATGGACTTGCAGTGAAACCCATAGCCCCAACTGACAGTAGTTGATGGAATTAAAGACAAAGGCAGAAGTCACAGGCAGGCCCCATGCACATTGAGCAAAAGGAAGCCCAAGCAAGTGCCGGAAAAGATAGGGATTGGCCTCCAAGTAAATTCTCGCTACAGTGTGATCACAGTCACCGCCATGCAATGAGATCTTGTTATAATTCTCTCTGGAATCTCTCTGGCCATCTCCCACAGATCTTGCTATTCCCAAAGAGATTGGCGTGGTCCACCAGTCCACTCTGAAATCGTGAGACCTGAATGTCAAAACGAAATAATGAAAAGATTAGAGGAAGAGGATAAATAAAGAAAAAGAGAAACTGTCATTGGTGCATGATCATTTCCTCCGGCTCATCATGGTGGCTAACCTTTTCATTTTGTTTTTTCCTCCATTTTATTCCTTTAATAACTATAATAATAAATGCTTGAAATATTTTGATTTACGAAAACAAATGCTTGAAATCCACGATCGTTCTTATTTTTTGAAACCAATATATTTTCTATTAACGCATAAATCTAAAATGCAAGTGGTGGTAGTGGTCAAAATGGCATGTCCAACAATAACGAGCCATGGGACAGGTGACAAGCACTACTGATAGTTGAAAAGGTGAATGCAAGGTTTGAAGAAGGATGGTGTTAGTGTAAGCAATCCAGTGTTGCACACCTTTTTTAATGAGCCAGCACTAGACATGCCAATTTCAAATCTATACAGGTGCAAAACAAAACTGTAAAAAAGTAAAACTAAGGGATGAGCTCCAAGAGATATTTTACTCTAACTAAAACCCAAGTCTTGGCTTTCTTCTTGATTTTTGCCACGAGCGTCATTGTGGAGAGCTCTTTATGTTGAAAAACTCTTTGGTTCCTTTCCTTTCACACCTCCCAAGACGTGAGGAGGATGAGCAAGCGGACTCCTTTCTTTGGTAGACCTTTAGCGATTGCTAGCGTTGTCCACTGAGCATGTATCGACATAGATGCAGGTCACCTCGTCTAAGTTCCTCATGAGCTATCCAGATTGATAGCGTGCTCCATATTCTCCTCGTGTATCTGCAATCCACAAGAAGGTGGTAAGTTGTTTTCATGGTGTGCCACGTAGGGCACAATAGGAATTGTTTGGCAAGCCGTGGATTGCAAATCTGTCTGATGTCCATACTTTGTTTTGCACAATAAGCCATACAAAGAGTTTGCATTTCTTTGGGCCCTAGGTTTTCCAGATGATTATTTTGTAGTTCATGCAAGTCGAGCCGAGAAATTGTGCTTTGTAGGCGGATCCGTTGTATACTCCCCATGGTTTGTGAGCTTCCAAATGATTTCATATCCTTGCCATCAGTGAGTCGTACGTTTTGTACTATGCTTCAAATAGTGACCAATTGGCCAATGAGCTCCATGGTCATGTCGTCACTATTTGAGAGGTTGAGATCTTGGATCCACGTATTCCCTTCAATGGCCTGCTTTAGGGTCATGCTTTTTTCTCCTAGAGATTACATAGACAAGCGGTGTCATACTCTTTGGTCCCCTACCCTAGTTCCAGGCCGAGTCTCAAAAGCGGATTGTGGATCCATCCCCTATTGATAGGGTTGTGGCTGTGGCGAGTAGTAATCTGTCAGAGTTATCACTCGGAGTGTCTAGGCCCACCCAAGCTTTATCCGGGGCTTTTCATTGTTGTCATAGCCACCTCACTCTTAAAGCTCTCGCAATCTATCTCAGTTCAACACCCCTAGACCGGCATTTATTGTTGACGAGCACGTTTTTATCCAGTTTACTTTGTATTTTTCGCCTATGAGGTTTTTCGAGCGTGTGCATAGGAATTGTTTTCTTTATTGTCAAGTACCTCTAAGGTTTCTTTAGTGTTGCACACTTGCACATTCAATTATACTTTTAAAAAAACTATGTTCTAAAACCTTTTAGAATTAGAGTAATTAACATGAATTAAATTTAATAATAATTATTATTTAAAAAAATAGGTTTAGGTATATGAAAATGGTATAGGCATGTTTGCTATAACAAATGCTTTCATAAAATTATTAATATAACAATTTCAATATCTTTTATAAAAGGATGAAGTTAAAAGTATACCCTTGTCAACTTTAAAAAGGCTAAAATGGTGTTTTTGTGAGACTAAGGTTTGAATTTTTTTAGTGGAGTTGGAGTACCATTAATTAATCAGTCCCAATTTATGAACGAGGAAGATTGCGCTCCTGTTCCTGCGAAAAGGAGAAAAAAACGAGGGAGATTGCGCGATGCCAACCGATCCCGCGGGTAGGATCACAGTCATTGCACGCTGTTCATCCTCTCCCTGCGGCGTCGCAAGTTGCAACGCTAGCGCAGCTACAATAATACGGAAGGACGCCGCTAGCCGCGGATCCGTCTGATCACCGCCCGACGATTACCGGTTTCCAACGGACAGCCGGCGCTCGCTGTCTCAAGTGTCGTCGCGCTGTGCCGCACTGCAGTCTCGCAGCAGAGGAGAGGCTGCTGGTGCTGTCGTCTGATCGGTTTGATCCACTGACGATGACGGTCAAGCCCGTACTGTCCCGCGGTAAGACGGCCATCAAGACGGGCGGGGGACGTCAATGCCACCACCAAACCAAACCACGCCTCCTGCCTGCTTCCTGCTCCGTCTGCTTTCCCCTCTGCATCGCCAGGCGCCACCTCCTCCGCTCCCTTCCAAAAGGAAACGGGCAAAACCACCCCGAGTGTGTGCAATGTGATGAGAGGCTACTCGCTACGGAGAGGGGAGAAAAAAAGAACATGGCCTCGTGTTGCCTCCTAGCCTGTCCTGTCCCCTCCATTCCCCGTCACATTCCCCACACTTGCGGGCTTGGGTGCGGTAGCGAACTAGCCATCGATCATCCTTGTATTTTTCCTCGATCATCCTTGTATTTTTTTCTCCCCTCTCGCTACACAACAGCCGCGGCCCTGGCATAACAAGCCCAGAAAAAGAAACGTCGTGCGCGAGTGCAAACAAATCAACCGGAAGTGATTTCCCCAAACCTTCCCCTTCTTTTCTCACGCCCATTATCATCAGAAACACCTCCAGTTTAGCAGTAGCACTCACCCGCGCGGGGTCTCTATCCACTCTCCTTTTCTCTTGGCGTTTTTGTGGTTGTTGCTTGTTACCATCATTTCCTCATCACTCCGCTCCGCTCCGCTCCATGTCACCGTGGCAAGGACGACGCGCCACGACCACGAGGAGAAGCTGTTAGTTTTTGGTTGCGAGGAGTTGTGTGGCGATGGGGTGCAAGGGGTCCAAGCTGGAGCAGCAGGAGGCGGTGGCGCTGTGCCGCGGGCGAGCCGACCTGCTGGCGGCCGCCGTGCGGCACCGGTACGCGCTGGCGGAGGCGCACGCCGCGCTAGCCGACTCGCTCGCGTCGATGTCCGCGTCGCTGCACCTCGTCCTCGCGCCCGCAGTCGCCGAGGCCGCCGCTGGGGCGGCGGCGACCGTCGCGCTGCCCTCCGTGCGCAAGGACGTGGACGCCGCGGCCGCTGCCTCGCCGCCGCACTCGTCGTCGCACATCAACTTCGCGCCGTCATCCGGATCCGAGTCGGGGTCCGTGTCCTCCTCGCCGACCCGCCGCGTCGCCGGCCACGAACACCTCCACCACCACCACCCGAGCGCGCTGCCGTTGCCGCATTATGCGTACGGATACGGGTACGCGCCCGAGCCGCCGTTCGGGTACCCGCCGGGGTCGCTGCAGCTCTACTACGCGCGGAGCCGCCCGCCCCCGGCGTCCGTCGCCGTCGAGCAGCGCGCCCCCGCGTCGGAGCGCGTCTACTTCGGCTCCTTCGAACCGGCGCAGTATCACCCCTATGGCGGTGAGATCAGGAGGGCAGACAGGGCGGCCGCGCTACCGCCGTCGCCGCCGAGGGCGAGCTCGTGGGACTTCTTTAATGTGTTCGACAACTATGAGGTGTACGACAACTACTGCTACGATGCTCCCGGCACCGGCGCCACGACGCCAGCGCCATACACGCCGAGCCGGAGCTCGCGGGAGGTGCGCGAGGAGGAGGGCATCCCTGAGCTGGAGGAGGACGACGCGGTCGTCAAGGAGGTTTCCAGCGAGTACTCCGCTCACGGGAGCGGCGGCGCTCGCAGCCGACGCAGCTCTATCGGCGGCGTGAGCAGCAGCATTGCCGAAGTCGACGAAGAGGAGAAACCAGTCGTCGACAAGGGAGTGGTCGGCGGCGTGGCGCGACAACAGACGCCTGCGCAGGGCAACGTCGCCGCGTCCGTTCCGACTCCCCGGAGAGCCGTCGATGGTGCAGACGTTGCCGGAGAGATCAAGGCGCAGTTTGTCCGAGCGGCGGACGCGGTCAGGGCGCTTGCGCCGATTCTTGAAGTCGGGAGGCGGGGCTACCATCCCCGGAGTTCAGTGTACCATGGTGAGCTATCTCTGTTCTTTGTATAACCTGCGCATGCATCTTCCGATTACCTTGTGCTAGCCTGACGATTGGTGCCATTGTTTGATTGCTGTTTGGAAACAGTTTCATCTCGGATGGTGTCAGTGATTGCGCTGCCGCATTCAGGATACGGAGGCGGCGACCTCTTGGATGTCGGAGGGGAGAAGGTGGTGGGAGGGAGGAGCTTGTCTTTGACTCTACAAAAGCTCTATATCTGGGAGAAGAAGCTGTACGACGAGGTGAAGGTGTGTATTTTTCAGATTGAAAGTGCCCACCTTGTTAAGTACTACTAGTACCTTGTTTTGGCGTATGATGTAGTAGTTTATTTTACGACAGTATGATGTAGAGATATGTTGGAATATGCTAGTAGCATGTTAAATGAGATGAGCCATTTGATTGCTCTTCAAAGTGTTGTAGGTCAGGATGCAAAATTGCTGCTCACTGAGTGGTCCCATACTCCCATTTGAAACCACTGAGTACAGGTCCTGACAAAGAGAGCAATACCATTTATTTCACTGTGGCAAGTTTGCACAATGACAACATCCTTAACCAGGCACCAATAGTCACGCCTATGTAGAAAGATGAATTTGCGATCTTAGCATGCATTAAGTGTTTAAGGCTGAAATCTTGTTGAGGTGTTCATGCATTATGTATTGCCCACTCCTCCCAAGTCCCAACCTACTCATCTCCAAACAAAAGCATACACCCCTAGCAGTGTTGGTTATTTTAGTACTGTTGCATTGGGTCTATCTTGAATTAGGTGTGCTGCTGATTAAGAAAAGGGTTCATTGGATAGCAGAGTTGAAAGTGCCTTTTATGGGGACCTAACAGCCAGATTTGGAACAGTTCTTTTACTAGCTGTACTTTAAGTTATCGCATTTGCTGCATAAGCCTATTAGTGAGATGTATTTAGTAAGAACACTTGCGGGTTGGTGCCTTTTCTTCTAGTGGTAATTGTATTAAGATGTTGCCACTATGCCTTTATAGGTTCCCTTGATGCATAACAGGACAATATTATATTTTCTTTTCATATCATTATCACCCTACGTGTAAACTAATAATACTATGAGGAACCTATCAACAAAGAAGTACTGCTTTTACATTGGCGAAATCATGTTGTTTGCTTGAGCTCACCCTTGGTAGTCTTTTCCATATTGATGTTTTGGTGCTGTTTTCCTCGTCCAGGCTGAAGAGAAAATGCGACTGCTGCTTGCCAAGAACTCTAAGCGGCTGAAGTTCTTGGATCAAAAAGGCGCTGAAGCTGCCAAGATTGATGCAACTCGAAATTTGGTTAGGAAGCTGTCGACAAAAATTCGGATAGCTGTACGAGTTATTGCTAAGGTGTCGAAAAAGATAAACAGAGTAAGGGACGAGGAGTTATGGCCACAAGTTAATAT
This sequence comes from Oryza australiensis, assembly GCA_019925245.2. NCBI lineage: Eukaryota > Viridiplantae > Streptophyta > Magnoliopsida > Poales > Poaceae > Oryza > Oryza australiensis. Next base: position 3,882,212 of record JAIFGZ020000108.1, on the reverse strand, counting down.
CTTAATCCAAGGGTACACTCTATTCTTTCACTCTGACATTTATGCAAATGTTCTGATTTAGCTCTGTCTTTACCCATTATTTTTTTATTTTTCAATGTCAGTCTACATGTCTAGTATGTCTATCAGAAACTAAATGTCTATCAGAAAGTAACAGCCTTAATTCTATAGGTGATTAAGTCCCAGTGCACTAAATTGATCTCTGTATAAATTGGCACGTTTTCATAAGAAAAATGAAATAGGCACATTTAAGTCAATCAAGTAAAAACATCCCACACAGTCCTGTGAACGTCTAGAATTGTTCAATTTTTTTCTACTCTGGCAAATGTGTATTTGATACCTATGCTGTAGAACAATCAAGTTCCTGCATGTTTTTCCTAAAGTGGCATACTGAATACTCCAAATTTGTTTTCTACATATTCTTGCATTTCATATTATCTTCAAATCTAGTTTGTGTCAAAAGACTTATAGCCATCTTTTACAGGTTTGTGAAAATGTGGCAAGATAAGCTGAACTGCTACCACATCCAGTGTCAAGCAATATCTGAGGCAAAAAACTTGGATTCAATCATTTCTGGTGGAACCAGTCGAGATCTGGCTATGGAGCTTGAACTAGAATTGATTAAATGGATCGTCAATTTTTCCTCCTGGGTGAATGAGCAGAGGAGCTTCATCAAGGCACTGAATGGGTGGCTAGCACTCTGTCTTAACTATCAGCAGGAGGAGACGGCCGATGGGGTTCCTCCATATTCTCCTGGAAGAGTGGGCGCGCCCCTTGTGTTTGTCATCTGTAATAGCTGGTCCCAAGCTATGGATCGGATTTCTGAGAAGGAGGTGATTACCAGTATGCAAGCTCTTGTGTCTAGTGTACGGAGCCTGTGGGAGAAGCAAAATGTTGAGCAAACGGAACAGCTGATTGCGATCCGGGAAAGAGAAAAATGGAACAAGATACTGGAAAGGAAAACCCTGGAGATTAACAAGGAGGCCGACACACTCAACAGGAAGCTGGCTCTAGTACCGGGCCGGCAAAGCCTTCTTCCAACAGCACAAACGTACCAGGTCCATTTTCTTGAAGCAAACAGTGTGCAGGTTAGTTTGAAGCGTGTTCTTGAAGCCCTAGAAAGCTACTCTTCCAATTCCCTGCGAGCTTTCGATGAGACCCTGAGGCATGCCGAAGAGGAAAGGTTATCTAGAGAAAGAGCCAAAGTTTCATAGTATCTAGAGAAAGAGCCAAAGTTTCATAGGCATTGGCATAGAGGTTCCATCTGACACTACAGCGAACAGAGCTTGTAAAATACAAGGATCTCCTCTCCAGGTGGTTATAATTTATCAGATCAATGCAGAATGTTCTGGGCAAGTGCTGCTTGCAGATCATTTTTTTTGTGGGGAAGTTCTGACTTTGGAGTTTTGCTAACTGACCGTTGTTTGTCGAAGCAGTTCAGGCAAATGTCCTGTGTTGATCCATCAGAATAGATAATTGTGTTGAAGTAGCAGGTACAATAGGTACATATAGGTGAAGTGCTCATTTCGGTGCTAATAGTATGCAGTGTACTGAACTCCTGTCTTACCTTTTTCTTGGCCTCCATACAGTTGAATGAATGAGCAAGAGTGCACTTGAATGAATGTGCAACTGTGCAAGAGTGGAAGGAGTTGAATGCAGTTCGTGGCGTAGTATTGAGTATTTTCCGGTTTAATAGGGAGGCATATACTCCCTATCGGAGTACTTTCTAGGGAGTACCTCGTGATTATTACTGCCTCCATCTCAAAACCACTCCCAACACAAAGACCAAGAAAGAATTTAATCACTTACTTGAATGATATCTGTGATCAGGAGGGTTGATGGTAAAGAATTTAAAACAAAACAAATTTAAAGGACCTTAATGTATATATGCATTTACGTGAGATATAAAAAATTAGTTGCCGACAAAGGGAGTATAATTAATGTACTTCTGTCTGTCATGGACATGAGTACTTCCCAAGAGCTATAAAAATTCCGAGCAATAAATTCTGCTAACAAAATTCAAAAATCAGAAGGAAAATTGTCGACTGAAATCTTGCCTCCCTCTCCCCTTGCACAGGCAAACGAGTCATGTATTCATCTGAAATTTTGTCGACCCATGATGAAACCATTATTTATGGTACATATTTTTTTCCTCAACTTTCTGAGGGTTTTTGTGTTGAAGTTAGACGCTGCCGAGAGCACATGAAGTGTCCTCCCTTGGCATACATCCAGTTCGTGTCAGCGACTTTCACGAAATTACTGAGGGAGCTGTGTACTTGTGTTCTGGTACAATATCTTGCACTTCTGTAAAGGAACTCAATAACACTTGGCCCCTTAAAAAGCATGGCACAATTTGTGGAATTCTGCACTTACAATACTCTGACCGCAACTATAGACAGAAAACGAGAAACCATGTACAGTATCAAGCCATCAATCACACAAGTAGCTCAGCAATCTATGGGAGCTGTACGCTAGCACCAAAATTTACCAGCGAGTCAGCAATCCAGCTCGCTATTCCGCATCTCCTGTACAAAAGAATATCATGATTTCTTGATTTCCCAGCGGCGTCCCCGTATGACATACCCATCTGATGTCTGGTCACTGCCTTCCCAACTGTCCACAACACCACCTGAGCTTACGTCCTTGCGGTGCCGTTTTCCTCTACTGATCCCACTGTCACTAGCGCTCCCGCATAGGAGAGGATCATCGATCCCATGGATTGCTCTCTGTGGCGTGGAGGCACTCACCCAATTGTCATCACGGCTTTGCCCGAACTTGCCCCTCTTCTTCATTAATTTCTCAAAGCGCTTCCCGACTGGTCGCACTGCTTGCTTCATCGTGAATTTGAGATCTTTTATCACCTAAAGATAAAGAAAAACACACAACATAATAAGAATATTGGCAAAGACACATGCTAACTTGGTGAAGCAGAACATTAAAAAACAAATGGTGAAACACACTGAGAGGCCCATGCCTTGGAGGGGTGGAAACAGTAGGTATAAGCTCTCCGAAGAAATCTTATGAGGTGTAAAAAGAAAATAGATTTTAAGTCTTGGTAGGACTAGTTTGCAAGGACTCACGTATTCTCCGCTCCCAATTACAAAGTCTCGAACACTCTCTTTAACATTTGTCACAATTATCTTATCTGGTTCCAACTGTGGAAGCCTCAAATTGGTAGGCCGACTAATATCTTTTATCTCATCAGGGTCCACAGGGTCAGCAGCGGCGTAGTCCCCTAGTACTGAAATGTTTCCGGGTGAATGATGGCTACCTAATAGTGCATAGGGCTTCGCAGGGAACACATATAGGTGAACAACTGAAGCAATACCCATCTGCGCTGGAAAAAGAAGTGCATTGTGAGGAAACCATGTATGAGGAGTTGCCCGCAGGTAATATACCATAGGAAACTTCAATCCAAGAACTCTCTTTACAGAAATGAGCTTGCTGGTGATGAAAAATAAATGATATTCTTTGGAAGCCTGTCTAACTTGGAAAGGTGAGGTACCTCTATACAAATGATGAAATCTTGAATGCTCGATTTTAACTCCAAGCTCTGTGCCAACGGACTTCTAACCAAGCCCAAAGAATACATGATAGCAATCATAATACCCTGCCACCAAGTTAAAAATACTATAGATTTGAATGAAAGAAATTTGGCCAATGGCTTTATATGTGCCAATTCGTCCTTAGTAGCCGTGTACCATTCCACTAAACAGTATAGGGCCCAATATTGACTGAAGTTAAGGACAGCAGCAAAGTAAGGGTATCTGCAGTTTGAACAAAAGTAATGAGGTTGAAACAGTGGATAAGAATGCATGAAAGAATACAATGAAGTGGATTGCCAGATGTGCATATATATTCTGGGGATAAAGACAAGGCGATAACAGCTTATGCAGTGACACGGGTAGACTCGTCAAGAAGATTACATTACGCTTCTATGTAGTTATCTGTCTCTATGCATTATTCCTATTATAAAAAAGTTTCCAAGCATTTTGAAATTCAACTTATAAAGGTGAATGTCTTTTGCTCTGTCGGACTCAAGAGGTGAAAATGGCAAATTGTCTTACCCGCATCTCAAATTGAATTCTCCATCACAATATGCACCAAAAGGTTGAAGAATCAGGGATAGGCTAGCCGTGAGTGTCTTTATAATCACCTGCACAGGTACAAATACTTAACCAATATGCTCTCAAAATCAGAAATTCCATTTCAACTAGCTGGACAAGTGATCATACATATTGGAATATACCAAATTTGATAATCTGGTAAAACCTCACACCCATTCTCCATGGTTTCAATATGTAATTCACAGGAAAATGATGGTGTATGATCCCTTTATCAGAAGCACCATGCAAAAGAGGTTCCCCAGAATCTTCGCCACCCTCCCTCTTCAAAAATGCAATTGTCCTTTCTTCACCACCTATATACAACATATCTACATTTTTCAAATAAAATGACACAGAATGCCAGATGGAGAGCTTCCAAATTATTAAGAAATCGGTTCCATATAGTATTTTCCTCATGTTAATCCTACTTTCCTTGTATAAAGAAGCAATTAATGGGAAAATATACATAGGGATGCTATCCTCTGTATGTCCAAGTTGACATTCTTAGTAGTTATACACAGGTCCATTTATTAAGCCTTTTCTCTCGGGTGAATTCCCTTGATAAAAACTCCCTAATAGAATCCCTGATAACAACGATACTGTTGTTGTGTCAGGAATCTAGGCAGACAGAATGGTGAATGCCTTTGCATAACCTTATCGAACAATATGTTCTGGGGTGAATATAGACTAGCAGTATACTTGGAAAACCTGTATCCAGTTATGGGGGTACATATTACATGTAAGGCACCATAAATGAAATCATGCCTCGTTCAATGCCAAAGGTTTGTTTCTGTTACTTGATTTGTTTTGTTGAGAAAATTATGAATGCCCATAAATTGGTCATCCTGCCAAAGTGTTGCTCAAATTGAAAGCACAACAATATCTAGCTAGTTATTGACAAAGTCCATGGGGTTAGATAGGCCACAAACCAAACAGAACCTCAACTACCTGCATTGTTTTAGCATATCCTTCCCCACGTGTCCTCAAAAGGGAAAATAAGATTGGTACCTCATAGCAACATCTGAACATCATAAATGTGAATGATCTTGCAAAAAGAGTAGACCGTAGACCAATCTTTAACTAAATGTATAAGTGCAAGTAGCACCCTGAGAGTGGCAACGAAAATTAGAATGTCTCAGGAAATAGCTCACCTAAACAAGCAGTAATATATCTTCCAAAGCAATACATAGCAAATGCTTCATAGGCGTCACGCAAGATGCCACAGTACACGCTAGTGTCAGGATTTACCAACGAAACATACTGTTGCAGAGGAGAAGCAAAGACCATCAAGTACGCAACTAAAATAACTGAAGAGTCCTAATCCAACCAAAAAAAAGTTGCTTTGGCGATATTACCGACTCAACTGCATAGCAAGGGACCATCAAAATAACACCAAGAACAAACTTCTGTTCCTGGAATAACACAAAAATAAAATGGATATTGTTTGTAGACATGACAAACCTTACTGAGTATTGATAACATAGTGGAGTTCCAAAACAAACCTCTGGATTGTTGTATGCTGAAAGGTGCTGGAATATCAAGTACATAGAGAGGGAAACAGAAAGCAGCATGAAGAACCCTGAAATTAGTATGGCCCATGTGGGCGCTGCATATTCGGCCATCAAAGGCAGGAAGAGCGCAGGATTGACCCTCATGGCAGCTGATAACACTTCCTTGAAGTCCAATAATCTTATAAGGCCTCAACATCATTTGACTACTCCTTAACCATAAGGTTGAGCATTTCAATTGTATGGGCTCAGTATCATATACATATAACTCGATGCTGCCACCCAAATAGTTTACTATCTGCAAGGCAAATGTGTAAAGAATGTAAATCTACCAACAGCACGAAATTTCTTATGAGAATTGGGAAATGGAATGACAAATAGACCACCTCATTCAGAGATTACGATGAACAACTGAGAAATCTCTTGCCTACTCTAACTGGCCTATATGAGTAGGAGTATGCAGAAATGTAAAATAACCAACAGAATGAGCCGAACTAAACGAATTCCCCGTTTTAATCAATTCAGTTATGCAAGACAACTTAATTTTCCCCATACATGCAATCCAACTAGCAGGCAGTAATAGCTGCACAGAACTCAGCCAATAAACCCGCTCATAATTTTTTTCTATGTACAGGAATCCACTAGCAAGTGAAGATAACTCCCACGGCCAATGCCCCTCAATCCTCATAGTATCGGCGCGACCAAAATCCACCACTGAGGCAAAGCTACAGAGCAATCAAATAGGGTTCGATCGAATTGCATGACCCGGAGCTGCGGCGCTGACTCCTTACCTAACTAGTACAGAATAGCTGGCGCGATTACAATCTGGGTTGCGAATCGAATTCGAAGTCGGCGACGTTTAGGGAAAAGGCCAATAGAGAACACCGAAGGTAGGGTGGAATCGAGATCGAGTACCTGAGCAGCTGCGCGCGAACTGGAGTGTGCGGCGCGGCCGGTTCGACGATCGCCGGAGAAGTCTGGGCGGCGGCGCGGCGGCGTTCCGTGGTTGGAGGTGGGGGTGAAGCGGAACGGTGCCGTCTCCCGTCGGCGTCTCGTGGTCGTGGGCCAGCCGATACGCGAGGAGTAGATGCGCTGAGGTGGCCTCGATAGCTTTCACGACTCCAGCTGGAATGTTCGGGAGTAACACGGTATGTTTAGCGGCTGATTAAAGGTATGTCCAACCTATATACAACCTTTCGTGGGTAAGCTATTTCGTGTGTAAGCTATTATATAGATAAGTGAAAAAGCAGATCATATATTCCATAGGCAGAAAGCCTGTAACTTGATTAATTGTAAACAAAATTTTTTATATCATTGTGTTACTATTTGATAGATTAAAGCAACATGATTATAATATTTTTTAGAAACATTGAACATTGTACCACGGATTGGGTTGGGATGACAATATCATCATTCACATTTCACATTGTAACGATCAACAATAAGGATACGGGATTCTAGTACTAAATATTGCCATTTTTTAGTCCAAAAGAATACTTCCCTGGCCTCTACGGATATAAAGGATAAGCTAAGTGAGGTAAAAAAGTTAAAACAGATGTCTTCAAGAACATTTTTTATTTTCTTCACAGTCTCTGAAAATTTCCAATGCTGCTCGGTACCTTGCTTCTCACATAAACACTCCTGAACAACTCCTGGTGACAATAAAACACGTGAACAACTCTCAATATGGAGCAAAAAAGAGAAACAACATCTGATGACAAGAAAACACAAAATGATGATCCATTAATATAATTCATTGAATCTATAAGCCAAACTACTTCAGTATTTTCAGGAGTATGTAACTCAGAACCTACAAGTCAAATTCAGAACATGAAATTCTTCGGTTCTATTTTTCAGCCAAACTACTTCACTGTCAATCTGAAAACTACTATACCATAGCATATTTGTGGCATGGAGAACTATTTGTTAATTAATATGTATACTTCACTATCAACATGACATGTATAAGTAATTTTTCAATTTCAGTCACTGGAACACCTATGGACACTATTTTCAAGAACTCTCATCCCCTGATGAACAACTATAGAGTGGATCTTAGAGTGGATCTTACAAGACAGAAACATCTATTGTAATCGGTAAGCAGGCACTGTAATTAATCAAGAGAAATAAAGATCATGAGCCTACTCAAAGCAGCCACCAGTCCATCCTGATGAACAATACGGAGCCCTTCTGGCTTCGGTCCATCCCAAAGCAGCTACCTCTGAAGCAACAAAATGGAAGGGTGAAGCACGTTAAAAACAGAAAAGATTTGGCATATTAAGAGTTGCACAAACTGAACAGATTTGCAGTGAGCACTCAAGCTCAACTATGCATCATAAGGTGCTAGTAGAGAGGAGTTAGAACTATGCATCATTAACTGAGAAGTCATCACTTCTGCAGGTATAAAAAGTTAGTTGTTCGCCCTTCTCTAAGAAGGGCTAATAAACAGAGAAATGAATATCAATCATATTGTAAAAAAAGCCCATTTCAGAATGCCGAATGCACAGATAGGTAAATAGGATAAAAATCCAATCCAATAAAACATTATATACATGCTAAAACAGTGTCGATAAATTACACAAATGAATAACTAGCTATATCTTCAGTAATAGCAGAAACAGAGGGTAACAATGGGGAACATGTTCATCAAATTTTGGTTCTTCACTAGCAACCAAACTCTAGTTCTTACCATTGATTTCACTATAGGAGTAACCAAGGGGTTGAATGTCGGCTGACATGACCTTGATATAAACTGCCTCGACTGCTAAGCAAGTTTTCTGCCATACAAAAAAGCTATGTCAACAACAACTGAGGCGACACTGAGTCAAGTATTTTTACTACAGTAGCAATACAAAACTAAGGCATATTCCAAAGTCAAAATGCAAGAAACATGAGTCTCAACTACAAGATTAACCAGTATGCCAGTAATAGAGGGTGCAAAGGAGCAAGAGGAGAAGTGGCAACATCAACCAGCTTTCGTCTCGACCCTAGCCTCGCACAGGAGCCACACCCTGAGTCAGGAGATCCTGGAGAACATCGGACATCCGGGAGATCCGGACGGCGTCGCTGGGAGTGGGGCCGGCGGCGACGCGGGATGGAAGCTACAATTCGGGGGCGGGTCGGTGGAGCGGAGGTGGGGAAGACAATGCCACAGCTCCCTTGCACCCCAACACTCCTTCCAACGCTGGCGCTGCTGCCGCTATGCCCGGGCTCCTCCCCGATTCCGGTGGCGCGGAGGAAGTAATAGCAACTCGATTATGCGCGGAGGAAGGAATAGAGACTGGATTTGGCGCGCAAAATCTTCCCCACGCACTTGGATTGGAGACGAGGAGACACGCGCACGCGGGATCCGCACGGCCGTTGTCTCGCGGACAAGCCGTACAACGCGAGGCGTGGCAGTCGACTCGCCTGGGAGCACGAGCCGGAGGCCGTCGCCTCGCGAGAGGACGAGGCACCCGTCTACACGTGATGGCAGGGGGTTTCTGCAAAAGAGACATCACGCAGACGATCCTTAGAGTATATGCAACAGTTGCCCAATACCCTCTAAAATCCCTATTTTTTAACTAATTTGAACAAAATTTATCTTTCAATAGATTGCCTATCTCATTCCCAAAAAATTTTGGTTCCCTTTCCCATCATTTTCATTCTTCACAAATAGCTAACAGAGTTCGGTGCCTAATATCGGTTTCGCGCCATTGTGCTTCTTTCCGCGCGCGCGTTTTTGGTGTCGCGTGCCTGGCCCTGCCCGTCCCCCGCCGCCGCATCCTCCCCCGCCTCCTCTACCACCGCCGCCTCCTCTTCCGCCGCCGCATCCTCCCCCGCCTCCTCTACCACCGAATATTGAATTGGGGTTTTCCATGAACAATAGATATATATTGTCCATGTAACAACTCAAAGGTGAACATTATGCCTCCTTTTATAATCACACTGATATTTATGTTCACCTGCATCAATTTAGAATTGTATCTTCGTTGATAGGTTCAAATTATTTTTGTCAGGAAATATTTCAGATTAGAGGTGGATAATGTGGCTACCTATACTTTAAATGAATGAATGAATGTGTGTTTTATAAATGAATGAATGAATTAATGTGGCTACCTATATTTATATTCACCTGGTAGTGGCGGCGCTAATCGCTAATGGTTGGATTACTATTTTATAGCACGCCATGCTTGTTTGCTTGCACCATACATACGCCATAATCTGCTTGTCATGCTAGGGTTTGCACCATACGGTTGGCCCAGACTACATACATGGGCCAGACAACATACATGGGCCAACGAAATCAGGCCCAAAGCAATTTAAATTTATAGGAAACCAGATTTTGAGAATTTTGTTGGATGAGAGATGTTGTATTGGGAATTAAACTTTTTAGGAATGACTAAAAACATAATTATTGAGAATTTATTTAGCCACTCTGCTGCATATGCTCTTACAGACGCGTTGTATATGCCCTAATCGCTGAGAAAATCTCTATATTTTCTTTTCAAAGACCAGAAAACCCTTTTAAACTTTTGTCACGCGAATCACGCATTCACCACTAGCGATATTCAACTATGGTGAATTATCTAAAGAGGGTCATTTCCCAATATGATGGTGCGAAAATGATACTTAAAAACTTAATGAGCCTTTAAATGCAATAGTTTTCACACAACTTTAGGTTGGGATTATGATGGTTGCTCATATTTTCTAATAAGCCAAAACGATTTATTAGAGAACAAAAATTAATTTATATGAAAATATTTTATATGTGTTTTTAGTCTTTTAAAAGCCAATACTAAAGAAAAACTACATTAAAAATAGTTTTAAATCAACTTTAAAATTAAATTTTAAATTTTGACTATGACTTTGATTTATTAGGAAAACCAATGGGACTCTGATTGAGTTGTTTGAAAGCGAAGAAGCCGGTAGCAGGAACACGAAGCCTGTAGCGCTAGGGGCGGACACATAGTGGGACTTGGGTTACAGTTGTACCCAAAAGTTATTTTTTCAAAAACATCGCTATACATATCTATATTACCTTTATACGTGAATAGCTGGGACAAAAGGTGTTCTTGGCCTTCCAAAATAACAGTCGGACCCTAATTTCTCCAATTCTCCAGCGTCCTACGCGGCCCACCGCCCATTATCCTAAGAGCATGTTCAACAGTGTCTCTAAATGAATCTCTAAATCTGTTTTTGAGAATTTCTCTAGAAAAAGTGGCTCCAACAGATACTCTATATGGATCTCTAAAGTTATAGGTTCTCTAAAATATAGATCTCGTTCTTAAAACTGGAAATAGAAACTTGGTTCTCTAAAATTGCTCCTGCCAGCGTGAGGATATATTTTGGCGTGATATCCTGGTGCATGCGACCGCGTGAAAATTTTGATCTGTTCCGAACAGCGTGGACGGCCGTGGCATCTGGCGCTGCTCTAGGCTTCCCGGTGGACGGGCGCGGCGGACAAGCGCGGCGGAAGGGCAGGACGGAGTGGTGCGGACAAGCACAGCAAATGGGCACGGTGTCGGATGGGCGAGGTGAACAGGCGCGACGTTCGGCGTTGCTCTGGGCTTCCCGGCAGACAGGCACAACGGACGACGCTGTTTCGGGCTACGCATTGGTCGGGTGCGTCGGTGTTCGGCGCTGCTATGGGCTTCGCGGCGGACGGGCTCTCGGCGCCTGACGCACCACGCGATTGGCGCGCCACGCGGCGGACGGTCGACGCGGTTGACGGGCGACGCAGCGGCCAGACAGCCAATTGTCCCTACTCTGCTGCCGAACACCCCTGCCGCACCCCTGGCATAGTGCCGCGCGAACGCCCTTGCCACGCGACAACACAGTGTCGTGCCACACCCCGGAAAAAAGACGCGAGATTGATACCCTAGCGGTTGATGGGTAGTTAGTTATAAAAATAGAGAATCAGTTTTAAGAATCTGCCATATCAAATTTTGATTTTATACTGTAAATCTTTTAGGAAATCTATATATGATCTTTTTTAAATTGAATTTTGAGGACCTGTTGGACATGCTCTAACCAGCTACTATTCCCTTTGTTCCTGTTTGTACGGATGAAAGCGGTAGCTGTAATTATTGGTCAATCTGGCTACTGTTTTCGAATTTGACCAACCAGACATTACCGAAATAGTAAATATCAGAATCAAAAATAGAAAGGGTAAAAGATACGAAATGATATCGAAAATGGTTTGGTAATTTACCGACCGTTTTTGTTTGGTTACTGTATTATCCCGGTAATTATCGTTTATATATTCCGGTAAATTACTATTTTAGCTTTATAAATGTTAACATAGTATCATGCTTTAGCTTTATGAATAAGTCATCGGATTTATAATTATCGTCGAATACTTTAACATATTATCACTTATCAATTTGTCATGTATGTTGTATGTATTTATGTTGAATAGAGTGAGTATGAGCTTTTGTTATGCTCATGCAATCATGCTAGATTGCTAGCTAAATGTGTAATGTTATAGTTTGAAGTTTCCGACATGAATTATCGGTTTCCAATCCATACCAACATGTTTCCGCTTAAATAGTACCATTTTCGATTTACTGATATTTCCAAAATCATTTCCGATTAAATAGTACCATTTTTTATTTACTGATGTTCCCAAAATTGTTTCTGTTATTGGCTTAACGTTTTCGGTTCCGTTTCCAAAAAATAATATGGTTGTGGAAATGGTTTAGAGTGTTTCCCGATTGTTTCCGACCGTTTTCATCTCTAACTCTTAGGAAACCAACCGGCTTACGAACGGGTCATCAATATGAAAAGTAGAAGAGGCTATGCCGATGTATTGTACACTTGCAATGGATGAATGAAAGAGTGAATGTCCTACTTCTATATGTTGTGTTTTTACTTTTATAGATATTATAGATATTATGTAACCCCTCTAGACTACGTTTATAGCATGTGTTGTGTAATACGTTATCAGCGTAACGATCTAACGGAGAAAAAGAAAAAGGATAATGATCTAACGAAGAAAAAGAAAAAAAGGATAAGAACTCGTAGATTTATTTTTACAACTTGCTGATCTAATCGTGAAAGAGATCTCCGCGCTCAATCCTCATTTCGTTTTTGTTTTTCCTGAGAAATCCGCTACTGCCGACAGGGGCGGAGGGAGGGGGGCTGGAGGGGGCTTGACACCTCCCAACATCTACATAATCCTTTATTAATTATATATAATCCTTTATTAATTATATTTAAATTAGTACTTGTTAATTTATTTATATAGATAAGTCTCTCCTAATTATAATCCAATAAATACTTGAAACCCACTTATTTATAGCCTAAATAGGCTTAGTAAATAAATGACTTAATAAATAAATAGCCTTAGTAATTTGGAGTCCACTTTTTGTCACTTTGTGCTTCTTTATATCCTAGGCTAGACACATTTAACATAACAAATATATGTACTCTAATGAAAAAATATTATCCTGCAAATTTCTTCAGTCAAAAAAGAGCTCAATTGAAGAGTCAACTGTCACATTTTCAAATTGATGTATGATACCATCCCGAATTAAAGGAATTATTGATACTTGCTGATCTTACAAGTGGACTGTTTAAAATAGATAAATATTCATATTATCTTATGGTGGATAGATTGTTAAGATTAGTATTAGCTCTTCCAGTATCAACTGTAACCACCGGAAAAAACTTTTCTAGCTATAAAACTTGTGAAGACACATTTTAGATGTATAATGGGAGATGGATTTTTCAATGTTGTTTGGTAATTTATATTGAGAAGAAATTAACTGTATCAATTAATACCGATGAAATTAAACAATCTTGCTGCTATTCGTAGAGCTAAATTTAAGTCAATAGAAATATATTTTTTTAAGATCTGTGAAATGACGAAAATCTTGATATGAATATCAGTTTTGTTTTGTTTTATTCATTGTCCTTTGTCCTCAAATTCTGCTCCGCCCCTGACTGCCGACTTAGAGTCGTCGGCGGAAGCCGATTGGGAATTTTCCGGTACTGTTAGCCGTCTGCGCGCGTCTCACCGCGCCATGCCGCTCGCGGACACCGCATCACCAAGCGCTGTGCCTCCTTGCACGCCGTCGTGCACTGGTAGCATCACTAGTAGCAGAGCTGACAGCCGTGGCATCTTCAGCCGCGCCCAGTGCCGCCAGCATGCCCACTTCCGGCCATAAGGGAGAGAGACAAAAAATGAAAAAGAAGAAGATAAAGGAAAGGAAAGCAACCATGGACATGGTTGTGTCGCCCCTTCCGCGCCCGCGCCCGCCCCGGGCAACGCCGCCGCGCACGAGCCACCGCCCACCCACCTCTGCTGAGCCGCCACGACACGGTCGCGCCCACGTTGGCGCCATAGACGAGGGAAGGAAAAATGAAAAAAAAGGAAAAGAAAAAAAAGGAGAAAGAGGAGAGGCAACGCCGATGGCAACATCGGCCGTCGCCCCGCCACCCACTGCACCGGCGCCCGGTCGCCACAGCCACACTGCCGCCGCACGGCCACGCCGCGCTTGCCGCCGCCAACCGCACCGGCGCTCGACCGCGCCCGCGCTCCACCGCCGCACAGCCGCGCCAAGCCGCCGCAAGACCGCGCGCACTCGCCGCCGCCCGGCCTAATCGTGTCGTGCCGCCGCCACGAGGCCGTACCGTGTCGCGCCCGCGAACAGCCATCGCGCCACGCCGCCGTCGCACGGCCTCGTTCCTGTTGCGCCGCCGCCGTCAGCCGAAGCACCGCTGTTACGGCCGGCCGCTCCGCCGCCTTGGCCCGACGCCGCTCCAGCCTCCGCGCCTCCTCGCCACGCTGCATCCATGGCGAAGTCATGGAGAAAAGAATAGGAAAGAGAAATAAGAAAGAAAAGAAAAAGGAGAAGAAAGGATAGAGAAGGGGAGGAACGAAAGAATCCTGTGATTTTGCAAAAAGGACCTTGTACTTTCTAAACATTAAATGCATATTTTCCAGTATCGGAAAAATGTTGCGAAGACTGCTTGCCCCCGGACGTACGGGGATAGCAAAAAAGGGACACATACGAGCCAGCCTTGATACACGTGCTTTCTCCTCTCTCCCATCAAAATAGTGTAAATAAAAACTTAAAATGATTTTTTTAAAAATATTTATCCAAATTTTAAATTAATTATATCATTAAATTCATTATAATTAAATTTTAATAACAAAATATCATATGACTATATTTCAATAACTTTTTTATTAAAATATTTTTCTCAAATGAATCATATGAAACATTTTCGTTGAAATAATTTTTAGCACGCTCACGCACCGACTAAATCTTTATATAACAGTGTAATCTACAATACGATTACACCATTATATTTGTTGCAATTAAATTTTTATAATAAGATCTAACATGATTATATTTTTATAAAAAATAATTAAAAAAAAGTGTTGTTTTTATGAGTTATAAATGAATGTTTCAGCACTGGGTCAAACTATTTCACTCTCGCTTCTAATAATGTTTCAAAGAGATTTTATCCACGTTGCACTATTTCAATAAGTATTTTCAAATGTTTCTCTCGTTATTTATAAATGTCGCAATAGTATTATTTTGATGTTTTAGTAAACAGGTGCGATGTTTCAGTACTTATAACTCAGTTGTTTCATTTATGATATAAAAATGCTTCATATATATTTTTCAACATAGTGTACTCATGTGAGATCTTGTTATAAAGATTTAGTTACAACGAATACAACGGTGCAATTGTATCATAGATCGGACAAAAATTTACTAATTTATGCATGCGTGTATTGTGTGGGGCTCCTCCTCCGCAGCGCATGCGTGTCCGATCTTCCGTTCCGTGCTCGCACGACCGATAGAAAGCATTCTCGATGACTAAGGATCGGATAAAAAATCGTATAGTATTTCATCACATGTAAAAAATATTTCTTTCAACACAAATGCTTCAGTTGATATACTGGTGAAACATAATAATATACTTATTGAAACATTTTGGTAACACTATATGCAACATTAAAAAATATCCACTAAAACATATATTATTTTGTATCAAATATATTCATATGATATCTTGTTGTAAATATTTAATTGTAGTGAATTCAACAGTATAATTAGATCATAGAAGAAATAATAAATTCGAAGGAAAAATATTTTGAAATGTATTAATTTACGTATGCATGCAATCTGATATTCTCGCGCGCGGCGTCTGAAACTTTTGTCTCTGACGAATGTGCATGTAGCAGTATCCGTCCGATAATTTACTTCCTACCGAACGTGCGATGGGAATAATTTGGAGACTGCTACAGATCAAACGTCCGATTTGATGGAAATCGTCGGATGGTGGTGTACATTGTCATTAAGAAATATTTCACCCCTTGCTAAAAATTGTTTCAACGAAAATGTTTCAGATGTTTCACTTACCATAAAAAATATTTCAGTAAAAAAAATCGTCGGAATATAGTCATGTGATATCTTGTTTAAAAGATTTAATTATAACGAATCTAATGATATAATTAGTTTGAAATTTGAATAAATAGTTTAAGGGAAAAAATCATTTAAAGTTGAAATTTATACATGTACATATGAGGCGAGTCCGACGGTACCTAGGTTCGGAGCAAAGCATTCTCAAAATGTTGCATTGCAATACCTCTAATTCGCAAAAAGTAAGTGCAAGTCTATTGACCATGGAAAACTTGCATTTAAAACCTCAAATTTTTCTAAATTCACGAGAAAAATCATATCCTCGCATAAAGTAGCCTCGAGATTATGAATTTTGAACCCGTCTTTTGCATTTGAGGCACTTTTTACCGATGTTTATTCCTATAAAATTCATTTATCATATTTATGATTATTGATTATTTGTGATGTTGTTATTACTTTTAATTAATATCTTTGTGGTAAAATATATGGAATTACATAGAATATATTGGAATTATTTGTGGGATTTTTGTGTACCATTGTATTTGCAACACTCGTGCATTTTACCTAAATGTAATTTGCGCATATTTTTGAATAACTGAAGATGACTAACATCGTGAACTATAAGTTTGTTGAATCTAAAGTATCTCTCACATATGCATTCAATGTCAAAATTATAATGGACCCGAAAGCTCCATGACACCATCAAACCAAGTGTTCTGTTCACTGACTCGGCGAGATTGAGCAAGCACTCCAATCTCTCATCGGTACCTCCAAGCTACTCTGATGAATGAGTATGCTAGATGGATGAATGCCATTGGCACTCTTTTGACTACACAAAGAAAGCGGTTTAAAAAAGTTATGATGCACATCCACCTCCCATAGATCAAGAACTATGAGCAATAATGGGTATTTTTGACTACGATTCACTGAGCAAATGACCCAAAGAGTACAGTAACACGATGCACCAAATTTACACCAAATACTACGAAAACTCTTAATGTTCTACCTGAACGCGACAAAAGTCGCACGCAAATATCATTAGTACGCACATAAGAAGTATGCCTAGCTGATTGATAATAGAATTGCGTAATGTTCAGAATAATGTTCACATGAAGAGTATTGTCTTATAAAACAACCTAGCATAGTTGATAATGAAAATCAACACGAGAAGCTAACCTGGTGCATTTACCTCAATGAAAAGGGAGGAAAAGAGGGAGTAGAACATAGGTCAAGGTGAACAATCTAGAACCATGCACTCATGAATACGAAAAGAAAAGGGCGATCCTAATAGCACACGCGTCATGAATTGAGGGGAAGAACTCCTATCCTATTTGCATTGCATGGATATGGACATAGAATCTCTTATGCTAGACTGGGTCGACGCTGAAATTTATGTCAGAATAGAAAAACAATGCCATAACTGTTGAGCAAGAAGTTCGCTATGAAGTTAATTGAATCTGACATACCGAAATACTTCGTTTAATCAATATACTTCGTAATAGATGGTTTTTGCTCATGTTGAGCACACACACTTCTCCCTGCAATAAAGAATTATTTCTAGTATAAAATAGCATATTTAAGGCATTTACTATTTTGTTGCTATTTTCTAGCACATGATTATAATGGTTTGAATTCTGTGTAGCGCCCAAACATCAAAGAAAAAAATGAATTATGAACCACATAATCACAAATAGCACTTTAAGATAAAAAGGTATTTTCAGACGCATAGAACTGGAAATATTATGACAGGCCTAGAAAGTGCCTCGGTCATATTACCTACGGAACAATTATGCACTAAGTATCGATTGTCCATTACCCTCCTTGAACTCTCTAAAAGTGTGATGTTTTGGGCTACACTACCTTTTTGCAATGTATTTTTAGCCATATTGGTCTTAGAATTATAAGAATAAACATTACAACTCATATGGTCATAGCACATATATGCATAATTTTTATAAATCATGAAGATTTGTGTGTCATTATGCATCAATAGGAGATTAATGCATCCATGAATGTTTAATTCTAGCATCCATGAACTGGATTGCGAGAAATACTTGCGGTCCTATTTTGGTACTATATAGATAGATGCGCTTGTGAAGTAACAAAAATCCAGTGTCTTTTAGACACCATTTCTTTTCCAAAATTAATCCAACAAGATCACGTGAAATTCGAACAAAATTCACTAAATCATCTTTAGAAGTTCACGAGGACAATGCTAGAATAGCATTTGATGATTGGTGAACTGGCAGCACGAAGTATCAAATATCCGCATGAGCGAACTAAGTATAAGCTATGAATTGTAATATTTGCTATGTCATTGTTGTAATACCTGTAGTATGAAAGGACATATAGTCTGGAAGTAGCGGATT
Source organism: Oryza australiensis (assembly GCA_019925245.2). Taxonomy (NCBI): domain Eukaryota; kingdom Viridiplantae; phylum Streptophyta; class Magnoliopsida; order Poales; family Poaceae; genus Oryza; species Oryza australiensis. Next base: position 3,863,871 of record JAIFGZ020000108.1, on the reverse strand, counting down.
CTGAAAAAAATTCAGACCATTGGCATGAACATCAACTCTGAAAACTAGTGTTGTTACATTTACTTGGTTTATGTGCATATCCCATTATCATGGTGCATTGCAAATGGCTTTCTCCGAAAGTCAGAAACTTTGAACGGAGATAGTTATGAAACCTAAATTCCTTGACTAAATAAGAATTATTTTCAATCATTTAGAGGGAGAGAATGAACCCCTAGATAGAAAATGTCTGGAAATACGATATGAGAAACAGAGTAATGCATGTTACGTTGCACTAGTGAATACAAACTAAGTACAAAAGTATACGTAAAGAATTGAAACTGCCAAATCACTTTGTGATCACTTTTGTGATTGAGAAGAGTTTGACTAAGTTTCATGAAAGAAATGCATCGAAGGTGGGTGAAATATTGAATAAAGTAAAGGTATCCCTCATCTTGTCCAAAGGTCTCCAATAAAAACAATAGGACAAGACTTCGGCTCCTCACGCTCCTAAGTATCCGGAGATGTCTGATGAAAGCAGGACAAGAGGGACTACCATACTCAAAGTCACGAAAAGTACCCACCGAATAAAAGGGGAGCCAGTTGAGATCTGGCAGGTGGTGTGGAACCTCAGAACAGGCATGCCACATCTTCCCATCAAGAAAGAAAATCAGCAGTTGGAGTTCACACCAACGCTCGTATACTAAAAGAAACATACCCACATCAAGAAGCATTAAGCAAGAAGAAGAAGAAGAAGAAGAAGAAGCATATGAAAAATGCATATCCTCGTATATCCATGGATACTCGCATAGAGCCTCATACAACAAATAGAAGATGGCAACAAGACCTATTATGGACAATGCTTTCTTTAGATAGTAAAACTCCTTGGGAGTCACCTAGGAGTTAAATGGAATTAATCAACTAAAATTTAAAAAGAAAAACCTAACCTAAATGTTGACAACATTGAAGATAGAATAAATGGATGCTCTTTAGGAGTTTGGACTGGACAGTTGCATAACAGTACATGAAGAAGTACTAAGTCCTAAACCAACATAGAGCAAATAGAATAATCTAAAAAAAATTGAAGAAACAAACTTGTTCATTTTGAATTTGAGTTTGATTTGAAATAAAATGTTTGGCTGAATCCAAATCATGTTTACGCTTGCAACTAAAAGCATGCGACAGATAAAATCCTAGTACATCAGTCTAACCACAATTAGAAAGTGTTCAAAGTGCATGGCTTTGGAGTAGTCAATTATCTCCAAAATTAGGATGGAATTGCCAAATACAAGTGTGTGATAGCAGCACTTGAATACTTGGCTAATTGCACTAAATCGAACTAAGCATTATTGAACCATATAGAGCCTCGGCATGGCAGATGGTTACACCGCTTCAACACACATGGTTTGAAAACTATCTCAAACCCCATCATTTGAAAATAATGCAGCGCATGACGCACAATGCAAATGAGTCGCGTGAGCAAACTCGCTAGAGCATATGAACCCCCAAGTTCTTCTATGCACATGAATTGCATATAAGCAACAAAATATTGCATGATAAATGTGGAAATCTCGCAGATTTGACCATTAAATCATTGTTGACATCAAATTTGAATAGATGTGTTCGAGGAACTAGAACAATGAGACTTATATAAAAATGCAAAATTCAGGGGAAAGAATTTCGCTGACTCATTCCAGAATCTTGATATAGAACTTTAAGTACCCAAAATCAATCTAGAAAGATTGAACGAAGAATTGGATGGATTGTACTCTGTTTTCTTTGGATAAGTTTTCTCTACAATTCTTATCAAGGTTTTTAATGAAACAATTCGTGCGACATCGCAAACGTATGATATGTACTCTTTTCTCCATTTTCATTGGGTGTTTATGGAGTTTTGATGAGACATAGGCATAATGCAGTGAAAGCCCAAGAAAAAATGTTAGGAAACCTACCGGCCCATAAAGACCCGGCTAGGTTATCTACTAATGGACTATCACTGAATATGAAAAGTTGGAGATGCTATGCCTATAGAGATAAAGAGCTGATGTATTGTACACTTACAATGGATGAATGAAAAAGAGAATGTTCTGTCCCTACATCTTGTATCTTCGCTGAGACATCTTGTGTCTTCACTTTTATAGATATTATGCAACTCTTTTGAACTACATATGTAGAACAGGGATTAAATAATGGTTCCTTCACTCTACGGCTCTCGTTCACGGTCTCAATGCCTCATTTGATCAAAATTAAACTTTCTCCATAGTTTCTTACAATTTTGCTTCGATTTATACCCATGGAATATTTTTGATTTATATACAGAACCTGGCTGCTACTAAGCCCCTCAAACAGGATCAGTATATGCGTACAGTGGTCACAGTGCAACATATTTATTTGTAAAAATCTAGTATATATACTTTTTCTGGCTGCTACGTGATGTTCCATGCACCCACACGTCCTATAATAGTAATTAATTAGGTTTTACAAAGTCCATATGGGCATGGAGCCATGGACAATGTATTCACTAATCATTGAACAATAAGAACTGGTAGCATGCACATTGGAAAGGAAAGGTAGGAAAATAGAAAACTAATATAGGACAAAGATGACAGTGATTATTGGGCCATGTAATGTGCCAACAATAACCACTACTCCGTTGATCTCAATTATATCGGATGTCAACATTTGTGTGCAGCATAAGGCATATCTGAGCTCAGTTTTTTCAATGAAAAAGAAAGCTCTGGATTGGTCAGAAAACTAGACTGGTTGGGTTCTAATGTGCAAGTTTCCAACTTTTACTTCTCACGTGTACGCTTTTCGAACGGTTAATAGTATGTCTTTTTTAAAAATCTATAAAAAAAGTTGACATAAAAACTATATTAATCTATTTTTAAGTTTTTTTAATAATACTTCTTCTGTTTTATATTATAAGTGGTCTTGACTTTTTTTAGTTAAATTTTTGGTTTGATCAAATTTATAGAGAAATTTAACAACATTAACAATACAAAATTATTTATTAAATATAATATTAAATGTATTTGTTTTATATTAAAAATATTTATTATATTTTTATAAACTTAATTTGATTAAGGTGAGATAGAATGGATGGTTCTATATGGCTCATATATCAGCTAGAAAAAAAATAGGTTGGATTAATCCGTTAATTTTTAGAGACCAGATTAACCCGGATCTTAGAAAAATATTTTCTTCCAAGAATTATCCTATCTCCACCTAGGGACAGAGATAGCTAAGTGGCAGTGTGGCCCATGGACCATTTACAAATTTGACCGAGATTAAAACCATAATATATGGCTACCTAATACAATAAATATGTCATTGATCTCATCTATCTCCAAACAAACATCCCGACCTAATTCACTACTTTGAATCAAACACATACTTATAATTCGAAATTGAAGGAACTACTTAATAAATCACTAATAAGTAACCCTATTTTTCATGCACGAGTGAGATGTTTCCAACCTTACTAACACAGCTCGGTCTGTTTGTTGAAGTGAAACACCTCAAAATTTTAATGATTAATACTACTTTAGAAACCATAGTCTAAAAATACTACGCAGCCAACAGTCTTTATTCCATTTCCAATAAGAGAGCATTTGACAAGACTTTAGATCCTGCATGCAGGTGGAATGAAGCTAGAGTCCTACCAAACGTTTCAGCTCCAAACATATCTAGATACAACATTTCAGAAAAATAAACTAGCAATGTGAAGCTACCTTCTACCAGTTACAAACTTCAGCTTCAGCTGAAGCTGAAGTTAAGATCTGAAGTACTACCAAACGTTTCATAAATACATATAAACATTTCAGTATTTACAACCCAAAAAAATTTAGAAATTACGGTATATGTCGATATGGCACATCAAAGACTTCTCTGTTTTTTCCCGAAGAAATCGGACACATCAAAGGAATCAAGTGTTCCATTCGGACTACGGAAGAACGAGGGTCAGAAAAGACCGAATCATGAATGCATGATGCAGCAAAAGCATTTGCATATGGCCATGATCTGCAGCTACAAGCGCCGGTCGCTCTTACGACGCTATCTCACTCTCGGAGACGGGTGGCCAGCGGCCGGGCCAGCCCAGTCCGACCCCGGACGCGGCGACTGGCCGTAACCGTTCGCGCCGCCCCGTGCCGCGGGGCGCGGGGACGCCGAGCCGGGGGCGCCGCCGCTCCTGGACATCGACTCGATCTCCTCGAGGACGGCAACGACCTCCCTCATGGAGGGCCGGTTCTTGTGGTCGGCGGCGAGGCATCGGAGCGTGAGCTGCGCCGCCCGCTGCGCGCCCCTCGACGAGTACTGCCCCTCGAGGCGCGGGTCCATGAGCCGCGCCAGCTTCCGGCGGTCGGACAGGAACGGTTTGGCCCAGTCCACCAGGTTGTGCTGCCCGCTGGGCCGCGCCGTGTCGAGCGCGCGCAGCCCCGTCAGGACCTCCAGCAGCACGACGCCGAAGCCGTACACATCGCTCTTCACGTACAGGTGGCCCGTCGCCACGTACTCCGGCGCCGCGTAGCCGTAGGTGCCCATCACGCGGGTCGTCACGTGGCTGCTGCCGCCGGCCGGCCCGTCCTTGGCGAGCCCGAAGTCGGAGAGCTTCGCGTGGAATTGCTGCACGCACGCATCCGAGAGGGAAAAAAAAAGAGATGATCGAGTTAGACGGCGTACTCGCGGTGGGTTGGGGGCGGCGCGGCGGCCGTACCGTGTCGAGGAGAATGTTGGAGGCCTTGAAGTCTCGGTAGATGACGTGCTTCTCCGAAGAGTGGAGGAAGGCCAGGCCGCGGGCCGCGCCGATGGCGATGCGCAGCCGGAGGCTCCACGACAGCGGCTGCTGCGGCGACGCGCTTCCGCCCTCTGGTTGACACAAAAAGATTAACATTTTTCAGCCAGCTAGTTCCGGAGTATCTCTCGTTCTACAGTTCAGTTGCAGTGTGTTCAGCAAAATTCTGGTTTGATTTACTGATGTAAACTTTGCAATCCAGTAATGAACTGAATTCAATTGCCATTCCAATTCCAAACCTGGCAACCCAATTTTTTTTATACATATACTCTTCATATCAAGCTAGCTTTTGATACTCTATTCACCTGCATAAATTATGCACTACCAGTTGACTCTGTTGTCTGAACAGCCATTAATCCACTCCCCATGTGAAGCAGAAGAATAATCTCAATCTGTCCCCTTTGTGACCATCAGACATCGTTAATTAGCAGCCCAAGTCAAGTTGTCAACTCTTAATAATCATGGCAATACTGTCATGGATCTGAAAGCACCATGAAACCTTTTGTCTTACAGTTTACTTACTGCGTGGCTCACTTCTGAAGAGGTGGTTCTCCAAGCTGCCTTGGGCCATGTACTCGTACACAAGCAGTAGCTCCTTGTCCTCCCAGCAGTAGCCAAGTAGCCTTACCAGGTTGGGATGTGAAAGTCTCCCCAGAAAATTCACCTCGGACTGCAAACAAATTCGTTAACGACACAACGAAAAAGCCAAAAAGAAGAGAAAAACACCAGTCGCATCAGCATCCGACGTGCCGACCACTAAACATGCAATACTGCCTACTGACGAATCATTGCATGAACACAATACCACCAGCAGGGCCAACACCATTCCTTCCTCAATCACAAGGTGGCATCCCATTGTGTCAGCGAAGAAAGATTGACTTATGCATTATGATGTGAACACGTCTACGGTGAACTAAGGATCAATCGTGATTTATGAATGTGATGATGAGATCAAGAGTGCTAAATCAATTAGTCGCGGATTCTACAAAGTTTTATTCTTTGATCATGGTTTATTGGCGAAGAGAAGTATCACGGACCTGCCATTCTTGCACGCCCTGCAAGCTCTCGGGATCAAGCTTCTTGACGGCGACGGCCATGCCGGAGCCGCTCCGCGCGGGGCTCATGGTCCTCTCGTCCACCCACCCCTTGTGGACCCGCCCGAACCCGCCCTCGCCGAGGACGGTGTCCGCCTTGAAGTTCCTCGTGGCGGCCCTGAGCTCCGCGAACGTGAAGATCCGGAGGTTGGGCGCCTCCAGGATCCTCCCCTCCGCGCTGGCATCGCCGCCGGCGTTCGTCCGGCCTCCACCACCAGCCACCGATCGCCCGCTGCCGGTGCTTGTGGCTGTGGCCTGGCTCGGAAACTTACCAGTTGGCGGCCGCCCTGGGCTCATCGCGACGCGTGCGCTGGGCTGCGCGATCGCGACCATGACTGGTCTTGCCATTGCCGCTGCAAGAACAAAATATCAGCACGAAATGCGTCAGAACTAGAGAGATACAGCACAAAACCATGACAAATGGCTTTGTTGGTTCCAGATCCCGATGAACAAAATAAATCACGAATACAAAGAAAACATAGTGATATTGTAAGCAGAGCATCGGGATGTCGATATATATACCTTGTGGCAGCGCATGACGGGGGGCCATCACCTTGACCGCCTCCACCTCGCCGTCTTCAGAGCCGAAGCAATTTCCCATGGCGGACGCGGCCGCGAGCAGCCAAAGAACAGAGCAAGCACAGCGAGCACCTCCTCTGTCTCTCCCCTGAGCTATGTGCCTTCTGTGCGTAGATCATGTCTTTCCAGCGACGTGCTTCGCCATGTCTTCCGCTCTTCCATATATCTCTATTAAAAAAAGAGGCAGAAATGACCTGGACGTGGAGAAGGAACGACGAGACGAGGCCTAAGCGCGCGTTGCGGACCTTGCTGTAGTGGAGGAAGGCTGCTCCTGGCTGGGCGAGTGTCATCTGGGAATTCATGCATCAGGGGAGGAGGCGAGGAGCACATGGCAGAAGTTCACTCTTATGTAAAGTCAGATAAACATGGGCCATTGGTATGGGGCTCACTCTTGTTAACATAAAGATTCATTATTTCTGCTATTATAAAAATTAAAGATGTTTATAACTGAAATTTTGATATGTCATCTTATTTTAATACGGTATTGGTGTGTGAATATGTGAGATATCTTTACCTCTGTACCTATTATAAAAATTGATAATTTTTCGTTCCTCACCTCTTTTCTTTCATCCGTAGTTCGTTTCCGACTTTGTTTCGCGTGCGATGCGTGAGACGAGCAAATGGCCACCACGCAAAACGGTGTTGTAGGAAACGAGCGGATCTGAACGGCATGCGGCAAGCTTTGCGACCTAGGTTAATTCTGATTCCCGCGCTCGTTCATCGTCTCATCCCTATGAGCAGTTCATCGCTCCTACACGGGCCTTAACAATCCTACTCGATCATATTCTGGAGCACGTTGCGGCATCAAAATCCAACTCTGTTCCGACTCCACCAAAAATCTTTCCGCATATATACAAGCGCCCGATCGATCGATCACATCGGTGAACAGATCGCGACAGTAACACTCCGAGGCTGCGATGACACGAGGTGAGCGTATAGGCGAAGATGATGACGGCGATGTCGGTCAATCATCAGGATATCGGAGAAGGTCGAGCGTGCCATGGGCCGTGGCCGCGACCATGCTCCCGACGAAGCTAGCGCCTCAGATGTTATCATCATTCCTAATGTCACCCGCTAAATCATTGCCGCGTCGTGTTCTTTGAGCAAAGCGATCAAACCGAATAGATTGATGGGGAAAGATGAAGGTTTGTGTTTTGCCGTTACGGAGTGGGTGCTTTCTCCATGGCTGCCGGGATGGTCGGGTTGGCCCTAACCAAGCTTAGACCGACTCAGTCAACTACAACTGCATACCATAGCCTTCTACATGCAAAGCGCAGTTACCCCTCAATCAAAGAATGATAGTGCATGAATTCAGAACTTCGAAACAAATGGTAGTACCAAAAATTCAAAATGACAAATGGTAGGGCATGAATTCAGAACTTGGAAACAATATAGTTCAAAACTTTGTTTTATCTTAACTCTAACAAGGGTTCTACATGGAATACCATTCGATTATCTTTTTAATCACATAAATAAAGTGATGGTTTGCCTTATTAGTCCCTCATAAAGAAAGATGTTAGGTCACTAACCTGTTTCAGCAGTGACGGAGCCAGGATTTAAAACTTGGGTATTCCCGGCTTCGGCTCCGGCTCCGCGTCCGCTGCAGCACGAGGTCGCCGGCCGGCCGCCCGCTCGCGCCTTGCGCAGCGCGGCAGTGCAGTGCCGCGCGGCCGCCGCCGGCGCGCCGCCACTGTGCGCTAGGCTACCCGCCACGCTCGCCCAGTCGCCCGGAGGCCGGAGGACGCCTGCTCACCGCCGATTCGCTGCTACTCGGCCGTGGCCGTCGCGCCGTCCCATCTAGGGTTGCAAGATGGGGATGGCCGCTGGTCAGATGGAGATGGGGCGACGGGGACACGGGGTGCGCACGAGTCCGCACGAGCAGGGATTGGCTCCGTGGGTGGGATTGGCTCGAGTTAGGCCTCATGGGCCGGCCTGCGACGCGAGTTTTAGATGGGAGGTTATTTTTTTTCCATTTCGGCCTACAATAGCTAATACATTACAGGAATACTCCATTACACATTTATATATATATGCTTATACATACATATATATTTACTCTTGTAAAAAAATTGGGTATTCCTAGGAATACTCAGGAATACCATTAAATCTGCCCCTGTGTTTCAGTAGGACATGGGATTTTTTTTCTCTACAAAATCTTAGCAATATTGGAGATGATGGATAAGAAATCGTCTGCATGCATGAATAATACTCGATCAGGTCATGAATATTAATTCCTAATCAATTTAATGTTTAACGTAATTTTAATGCAATATTAAATCTTTTAGTGTAATTTTAGTTTTTTTTCGTTGCGCACATGATTTTTTGAATTCCGAGATCCGTCATTATGGTTGTTGGCTCAAATGTTAGAGGCACTCGTCCCTCTTAACATTAGAGGAGTCTCATTATGGTCATTGTGGCTGTGATGTGACCAGTCAAAATACCTAATCTCTTTTCTCCTATAAAACATAGAGTACATAGAGTATGTCTATATTTGTCTTTAAGGTTGGATTTTTTAGGACTGGAAGTAGAATTTTATACAACTTTGACCATAAATCATAATGTTTATAAAATCTTATTATATTATTATTGACGAAAAATTCGTCCCGGCCGATTGTGCCAAATCTGTGTTGATGCGAACTGTGTCGACAAACACAACGGTCTAGGAGATCTGCCTAGCTTCAGTGTAGGTCCTGAAATATTGATGAGATGCGGGTGTGCCAGTCAGTTTGATCCTGCAAGTAATAATATGTAAAGCTTTTCGGTCAACAGGTTGGTGTCGAGGAAACGAAGTCTGGGTCTTGCTAAGAGATCCAACAGATATGTGTCAACCGATAGCCGATATATTGATGTAGGATCAACCGATAGCGTAATAGTTGATATCCAATATTTGCCAATACTAACCGATGTCGATAGGGTTTTGAACGATCGGCTATACGTCCGATGTAAATTTCAACACTTGTATAAATAATGATATAAAGTCAATCGAACAAACAGTCAGAACTTGTAATAATACAACAACATCATAATCCAACAAAAAGCAATTGGCCAATAATGATATGATAGAATAAATGTTGATCCAATGGTTAAATCATACATCGGCTGAAAATCTGATGTCACTAAATCCAAATGATTAAATGATCAATAAAACATTTGCTGCAATTGGCTAAAGCAACTTGTATATAATCCTTATAAGTCGATACAACACTTAGATAACTCATCGGCTGAGACTCAGATGAAACAATAATTGATGTCTGTCGACTTAAATAAATCTAACTTACAACCACAACCGCATATGTCAAACCTAACCGATTCAGCATAAGGTTGATAGTTGTCTGGTAGATTTAAACAAGCCGATATTACACCGATCAAAGGAGTTATATATTAAATTTAACCAAGATAGTAAAATCATCAAAGAGAAATTTAACACATCAGATAAGATCGGTTAACCTTTCGATAAAACATTAACATGAATCTACCAACTTTACAAGACTTAGATTATCAACAACAATCTAGTAGGTCGGACCTAACCAATAAAACACTAGATTGTATATGATGATCTAATACTCAAAAAGCCGATAAATATGTCTAATGTGATGGATATAATAAATCTAACTAAAGCAATATTATTTTTAAAGAAACATCAACTTGATCAGAATATCGGACTTAACCAAGAGAGTCCTAATTAAGCCAATGTGACTATAAACAATAATGAAACTAAAGATAAAGATGATATATCAGATAGACAACACTTGCGTCGGTCCGATTAGAATATCAGACTCAACCAAGGAAGTCCTAGCCACGTCAACGCAAAAGTGAAGATGACGGAACTTACTTCTTGTCGGAGGTCGAACTCATCGATTCAGCCCATGCGCGAAAACAAGAACTCGTCGAAATAAAACCTACCAGACTAGGGTAGTGATGTATTGACCTGTGTAGATGATTTACAAAGACCCCGGGTATACATATTTATACCCATGGATAGATACGAGTCCTAATTGGACACGACGCAAACTTTCCTAAAGATAAAAGAGAAACATAAAGTCATCATCAGACACTAAATACACTTTCTTAAAGATAAAAAGGAAACTAACTAATTTTGCCTAATTAATAGATAAACTGCCATGCCACATCCTTTTTGAACTCAGCTTCTTCTGGATAAACTTCCTTTAATTGATTAATTGAATCTACTAAGAATCTAACTGCTAGCGACCGATAATTTCTATCAGCCAATTTCAATACTCTGAAGCCGATTCTGACTTAAGACCAATGACAACTCTGAAGCTTACCAAATTTTAACGTTAATAATTATTAAGACAATCTTAAAAAGAGACATCATGTTAACTATGAAGTGTAAAAATTACCACATTAATTGAAAAAAAGAGAAAATTCTAAACCGTTAGAGCGTTTTGTGTCTAAATTATTGGTAGCTATAAATGGATAGTCGGATAGGAATAGAATCGTGTTTTTAGAAATAGAAAAGGTGGTATGAAAAACAGTTTATATTTTAAGTAATGCAGTCGATTATGAATAACGTCGGAATTTGTTACTGATAGTGGATCCTTTGGCTCCGTGTTATTTTTTTCATTTTCATAAAAAAATAGAGTTTGTGAAAGTGGTTGACATATAAGGGTCTGTCATTTTCTCTCTAAAAAAATTAAAAATTGATAGCAGAGATGATGACAGAACAACTACCATCACTGCTTTTTTCAATTTGTATACATACACGTACGAAAGGGGAAAACTCACGCTGTATGGACTGGTCGGCGAGGAAGGAACACACATTGGATGTACGAGCACACTGCCAGAAAATCATAAGACAATAAGATTAAGATGACTATTTAAATTTTTTTTAAAAAACATATTTGGTATTTTAGATAATTTTATACGAGTGCTAATAGCGCAAGTGCATGGGTCACCCTGCTCTAGTTCATTCTACTTTTAAAAATCTTAAACGCTAATTTATCATACTTTTAGGGCTTTTTTTTGTTTTTGCTGGTGTCCATCATGACTCATGAGGCCCAATAGACCGGTGCAGCGACTGACCGCAGTGTTGGCCATCTTACACGGCCCAGGCCGCTTCCTCCAACCAAAACCCAATCCAACCACCGACCCACGCGTCGCAGGTACAGCGCCCAGACCGTCGCTGTCTTTTTTTTTTTATTTCCCTTTCACGCACTCCCACGCGGCCACGCACCGCGCAACGCTCCGCCCCAAAAAGCCAGACAACGCCCGTTGCGCCGCCTCCCAAACTCCGCTCCTCCTCCGCTGCACGCCGGCAAAACCCTAGCGCACCGACTCGGCGATCTCCGCACCGCAGCCATGAAGGGCAAGGCCGACGCCTCCAAGAAGGGCGAGGGCAGGTAAGATCTCCGGCCGTCTTTGCTTCTGCGTTTGGGCGGTGGAGGGATTTCTGCGATGGCTGTTGGTTCACATCTAAGCGGTTTGCGTTTGGTGGTGTTGTTGTAGGCTCAAGGCCGCCGGCGGCGCCGGGAAGCGGAAGAAGGCCGCCGCTAGCGGCAAGCCGAAGCGCCCGCCGTCCGCTTTCTTCGTCTTCATGTGAGTTTCTCGCTCCCTTGCCCACGTATTCCTCTGTTCAGATCTACAGATCTGTTTTGAGTTTTTGTTTACTTTTTGTTGATTTTCTTAAATTTAATATTTTTATGGTTTTTTATTTTTGCAGGTCTGAGTTCAGGCAGGAGTACCAGGCAGCGCACCCTGACAACAGGAGTGTCGCCGCCGTGAGCTTCCTGACACCATTCTCTTTTTCGCCACTTTTTGGCTGCTGTAGATGTCTAATTTTTTCCCCCTCTGTTGGTTCATTTAGGTGAGCAAGGCTGCAGGGGAGAAGTGGCGGGCTATGTCTGAGCAAGTGAGTTTTTTCTCTGCAGTGTTCAAAATTAGTACATGTTCCTATTAAGTGTGTGCATCTGTTATTTAGCATACATGATTTATGAGTATTACTAAAGTACTGTTTAATATTTGTTCTGTGATGGTCTGTTTGTTTGAAAAAGGTTGAATTGCTCCTAAATAGTTGAATGGAAATTGCAATTTGTTTTTGAATTCTACTCAGTGAAACGCTTAAGTACACATAAGTACCATGGCTGGCTATTGATGTGACAATGTGCCATATGTTTTTGGCCTTTTGTGTTAAATTTTATTAGGAGAAGGCACCTTATGTGGACAAGGCTGGACAAAAGAAGCAGGACTACGAGAAGACCAAAGCCAACTTCGATAAGAAGGTGATGGCAGAATAATTGTGCATCCTAATTATAGAGCCCTTAAAGCGTTAGGCAGTATAGGCACTAATTGGACTTCTTGAATTACATCTTCAGGAGAGCACAAGCTCAAAGAAAGCTAAGACCCATGATGATGGAGAAGGCTCTGACAAGTCCAAGTCTGAGGTGGACGACGACCAGGATGGTGGTAGCGATGAGGTAAACATTAAACGCGTGGTGCTTATGATTTTATCTTGAATGCCAATAAAATTTGAGTACTGCTAGTTGTGTTGCTAATGAACATTTTTAATTTGCTATTTTCAGGAAAATGACGACGATGATGAGTAAATAGTGTATCCGGGGGGCATGAGGTAGCAAACTGTGTTTTAGGTCCCCGATTAGCTTACTAGTTTGCTATCTTATCCCCTAAGATGTCGGGAGTAGGCGCGCGTGTGTGAAGGGGACCCTTTAGAATTATGGTACTCAGAATGTTTTTCGTATAGTGTAGCAAAGAAAAAGCCTGAATGCGGCCTGCTGTTCTGTTGCTTTTTTTTTTTGCTAACCACTTGTCTCGGAACTTTGTTTCATTTGCTAATCTAGTGGCTATTCAGTTAACTTTCTTTTCGTTAATTTCGTTAATTGCATATTACATTTGGTACACTTGTTCGATGCATTTTGTTTACCATACACACCTATGGTGAATCCCTTGTAGTCTTGCTTTCTGCTTTCGATAGATGCCTGCTGAAGCTACTTCGTAGTGGATGGAAATATATTGTTCGTTGAGTCGCTTCTGTGATGGTACTCATTGTCATTGCCTGCTCTTACGCTGTTCCATCTAATTGGGATCTAAGATTTCGTAATCAAAGTAAGTTCAGACCGAAGATATTTGAGTACTGAACTCGTTTTGGATATTGATGGTTTAGTCTCCCATCTAAGGTCTAAGATTTACGTAGTCAGTTTAGACCGAAGATATTTAAGTACTGAACTCGTTTTGGATATTGATGGTTCTATAAACAAGGCACTTAGGCTGTTGTAGGCTTGTCGTAGCTCTATAACGGCTCCCTTTGCTTTGCCTTTTCAACTTCGAGGATTCCAGCAAATATTGTTAATAGTAGTATAAACCGTGTCCACCATCTGATGGATGTCACAGCTTGATTTTCGTTTTGGATTAAAAATAATTTAATAAATTATTTTATAAAAATTGAATAAACTAAAAAGCCCGATTTTCGTTTGATTAAAAATTATTTAATAAATTATTTTATAAAAATTAAATAAAATAAAAAACAAAGTGAATTAAATAAAAAAAATTAAATTTTACTTTAAAAATCAGGATTGGGAATATTCCATTCATATTTTTGAAATATTCTTCATGTCTTAAAATACTCTTTGAAATTTTTCGTGAAATTTTGAAGCTCTAAAAATAATTTTAATAATAAAAAACACTTCAGTAATTATTTAAATAAATAAACTAATCATTAAATGAGCTGGAGATACTTTGGGTGTTCATCTATTTTTAGAATTTTTCGCATTATAAGTATTTATAAAAATTTAAGGATGTTAGGATAGAAAAATCTCGCATTATAAGTATTTATAAAAATTTAACGATATTAGGATAGAAAAGTCTAGATTTTCTTAGATTCCCTTCCTGCTACAGTGTCGTCCTTTACCTCCAGTCATTACTGTTCATCCGAACAGTGTCCGAGCTGTGTATCTTTTTATCTCCTTCCAAATCCGGCCCAATCCTTTACCCAAATCAAAAATTAGTTGCGGGAACGGATTCCCCTCGATCTTCTTCATTTTTCCTCAAGAAATCCTCATCAATATCGTGTTAAATCCATCGGATTTCGGCCGGTGTTATCCCGACGAACTCAGGATGAACTCGTTTTTTCCATCGCAAAATCCCGTCGTATCCGCATCAATCTCTTCCTCCTCCTCCTATAGATAGAACCTCTATGATCTCCTTCTCGGTTTCCCCACTTTTCCCGAGCTTTTCCCATGCTCTAGCCACCTTCCCATGAGTTCCCATCTCTTTTCACCGTCGGTCGCAACTTCAGCCATGTTTTCCCGTCGTCTCGGTCGTTCCCGGTCAGTGCCGTCGCCACCTCTAGCATCACAGCAGTGAGGAGAAGCTCGGCCACCGGTTCCCTTGCACCGAAAGCCACCGGAAGGCCGTTGTCATCGTGAAACCAGTGCGTCGCCGCCTCTGTTCAAACTCCAGCAGCACCTAGCTGCCGTCTCCGTCATCATTGGTCTTTGCCGCAGCCACCGTCTGCATCGCGGAAGGGAGGGGAAGCCCGTCCTCCACCTCTCCTTCGCCAAAGGTCCCCGGAAAGCCGTTGCCGCAATCAACCCGAGCTCGTCGTCGCTTCCATCTTGTCGTCGACCGTCTCCTGTCGCTGCTTGTTGTTGTGTAAGTGTTGGTAAGTGTTGCCTCGCCGTCCTCTCTCCATTAGTGTCCTCCGTCTTCGCTAGAGCTGCGTTCATCGTTGCCGTCGCTGTGCTGACTCGGTCGCCGGTGATCCCGTGGCGTGTCCACGTCATCACCACCTCACTGTCAAGTTAGCTGCCGCATCTTTGCCAGCTAGCTGCCGCGTCGTTTTCCATCTACATGGCATCCATCCTATAAACCTAAATCGGGTTCGATCTCGTTCGTCGGATCTAGGTCAAACCCTGGTCATTAAATCCCAGCCATCCATCTTTTTAGATTGTTTCGGTTTAATCTGAGTCGTCAGGTCTGATCCAGTTCAATCCTAGCCGCTCAAATCCATGTAATACCGTGGACCAATCGAGGCTGACGTCTTAAACATTCTTTTTCAGTTCAAAATTAATTAAAAATTACGCAATACATTATTTTAATTTTCGGAATTTATTTAAATGGTCCAAAACTTCTAAAATTCATATCTAATCCATACGAACTCCAAATTAGGCCATTCAAATTGCAAAATTTATCTAAAATAAGCTCTACATGTTTGTTTACTTTTTGTGTATTGTTATTTGATTTTTATTAGAGTTTTTCCTTGTTTTGCGTGCCAGCGTGTAGATTCCGTCGTTTTCGGAGTTCGCGCTCGTGAGGAAAAGAGTTCAGAAGTCTGTTTGAAGAAGCAATGCAAGTCACATTTTCCTTGAAGCATATTGATCCTATTTTTATAAATGTTTTAATATTTGTAAATAAAATTACATTGCTTTGCTAATGACATGAAATGATGGATTACCTATCTCCTTGTTTGTGCCTTATTTACTTATTATTCGTCCTTTGTTAACCTTGGATGACAATTTGACTAGCTTTAGTCATTGATGTGGATTTTAGCTAGAATCATATGCTTAGCCATGCTTAATTACCACTAGCTCACTAAATAGGATAATTACACTATTTATTCTAGTCTCTGATGAGCTACAAGCTTGAAACACCTGGCAATGTCTCATTGGTCATAATTATCTCAACTAAAATATGACCTAATGGTGGGCTGTGGATGTATGGTTTTGGATAGTAGCACCCATGAAAATTAAGGACCGGCTCATGAAAACCCTGAAAGAATTATAGCGCTTACCACAAGCAAGAATGAACAACTGTTTGACTCGTAGTATAGCTTTCCTCTGGCCGACGTACCCTAGTGAGGGTGGGCGTGATGGAGTTGGGTCGGCCTTGGTTGAAAGGGTTGATCGGCTTCTGGATTCAGCACGGCACACGGGGGGCTGCCCATTTTCTTTCGAGGGGTGGGGGTGAAACCTTGGTGTGGTACGATTGGTTAGGGAGAGTTATGCGAAATGTCTTGTCACGATTTTTCCCTTTTGCAGTTTCATGGTGGTACTTCGAGGTATGATAACATGTGTGGAATCGTGTCTTGTGGGTAAAATTGTGCACCTCTGATCAGAATAAAATTATTCGAATAGCTGTGTCCGCGGTTATGGGCGATCAACCAGATTCACTATGATTAGTCTCATACTATTGAATAATTGAAATTAATGGAACTGGTTAGTTCAGGTGGAATGGATAGGCTTGTGCAACATGGGACAACATTGTTCAGTAAATGATAAAACATGACTCAACTTAATCAACAGTTTTACTATTTTTAACATTAAAGGTCTACAACCGTATTTATGCAAAATAGCCCAAGCCACTCTTGTCTCCCTTTGCACGTCTGTATTTTCTCGGTGTGGCTTGTTGAGTACGGTGGTTGTACTCAGTCTTATGATTTTTCCTCTTCTAAGAAATGTAGTGCTTTTGAGTTAAAGATGGTGTTAGAAGATCAAGGCTCAGATCCCAGTTGAGTTTATCTGTGGAATGAAGCTGAAGTCGTTAGGACCGTCTTTTCCGCTGTTGTTTTTGGGTGTGAGGACTAAGTATCTTTTCAATATGTATTTTATTTTACGCTTTACTTTACGTTGGGATCTGTGTATTAATTTATCATTTTGTGTACCCTGGTTGATTCCTTGATAGAGATTTAATACACAAAATAGTCTGAAAATTTAGGATAAATTTTCGGACGTGACAATGGTGCTCCCCGATTCTAACAGAATGTTGTTTCCCTTTATAGAAGTAAAAGTAAAACAAAAGAACTAAACCTCGTACCATTCGTACCATACGAACACGGACTGTCTACTATACCCTCAATCTAAAAAAGAAAAGAATCAAACTTCTAAAGATAAATTTGTACCTGTACTTGTCCAAATTTATATTCAAAAATTGCTTTTTTATGAGAGAGTCTCTCAACCTCTCGCTACTTCACGTCTCCAACAGTGCACTTGTCACGCTATCCCTCTCGCTACTTCACATCTCCAATAGTGCACGTGTCACGCTATCCCTTTTGTCGCCGATGTTATCCTAGTCTTCACTCCCCATCTTGTTATCTAATGTGGTACCTCTTACCTCTGTGTATCTACTTCGGTTTGTGATGGTCGCACGTCGAACATGTCCTAACCCTCCACGTACATAGACTTGGCAAAAAAGTTAATGAGGTGAGAGGTAAAAAGATGAAAAAACATTTCTTATGCAGGAAATCATCTCTACACAAGAACCAACAATGAAAACAAGATGATAATATGTGGATACAAAAGAGAGAGAAAAAATGATTGAAATAGAATTTAATTTGAGACATCATTCATTATATATTATATATATAGTTTCTATACATAGTGTCTATATGATATAACAAGTATGAAAACTATTTGGTAGTTTTTGGTTGGAAATGATCTCACCACAATGATGATCTCCTCATCCCTGCCATGCATTGGCATGAGCTCATTGACGACGACGAAAGATGCCCACCGGGAAACATCCTCATCATTTTTTATGGTGGCGAGGGTCTCAGGGTCAGCGAACAGGCTAAGAAGCTAGACGATGGAGGCAGCTACAGCTAGCACACCATAGTGGCGAACTCAGCTACCAATCGGGAACCTGATCGTGTGCTCCTTGTCACTACAAACGCGGAGCATGTCGAAAGAGGAGAGCACGAGCAAGATCAACACCAAGTCGTTGGTGATTTGCATTGGGAAGAGAAACGTCCCTATGGTTAAGCACCCTCCCTGTTGCCCTAAAGCGCCTACCCGATGCTCATCCATCTGCCTTCTATTGTGATCGTTGGAGACAAGGCGAGACGATTACAAGTGATGAGGAGCTGCGATGTCTATAACAATGGCAAGTAACACTAGTAACACAACACCAGTGAATAGGCGATGCGTCTGACAAGCAGCGGAGGATCTATAAGATATGTCACCCCGGTATACCTAGGGTCCATGTGTAAGAGGGTATAATATATATATTTATGTGTTAAAAAATTAAAAATGTACGGCAAATCTTCTCCTCCTCGTCGCCTCGAAAATTAGAAAGGCCGCACACCGCCCGAGGAACACGGAACTCGGAAGGCCGAACGGCGCTCGCGCCGCCTCGTCGTGCGCCGCCGCGCTCGCGCCGTCCTCGTCGTGCGCCGTCCGCGCCCGCGCCGCTCTCGTTGTGCGCCGCCCATGCCCTCACCATGCACCACCCTTGCCCTCGCTGTGCACCGTCCGTGCCGTGCGCCCTCGCCGTGTGCCTGTCGCCGCCTGCGTGCTAGCCCGTGCGCCAACCGTCCTCACATCGTCCGCACATACACTATATGAATAAGAACAACAACTGAACCACATGCTCCTTTGGTTACTTTATTACTGATTGATTTTTTTGTTTTCAGCTTTCTCTTTTGCTCATGCACTGTCTTCAAATTCAAAAGCGTCGATAAATTAGTAAAAATAACATTGTAAGTCTTGTACTCTTTTAACCATTTATATTATATTTAGTATATCGTTTCTATTTAATGTAAGAATTAAAGCTTTATCGTGTTACTTAATACATATATACATAATTATATTATTAATTTTATAATTATTATCAAAATTTCATGTAAAATTATTTTATGACATATCACTAAAATTCTAATCCGTCACTGCTTACCGGTAGCAAGATCGGATTGACCGAATGGCACGGAACGAAGGAATTCGTATCTACTGTGGCTAATTTCCAAAAACACACGGATTGATTTGTAATTTTTGGAAGCCCTGCGTATTAGGTGATAGATAGTGAAGTTTCTCGCTGCGGGATACCTTGTTGGCGCAGTCGGCCAGGTACTCAGGTCAGCCTGCTTCCATGACACGATTACACGAACCAGACCGCGCCCTCCAAGTCCAAACCTAACGCGAGGCGCGAACGCACGGTTGGCTCCACGCCGCAACGCTGCTCACGCGCATTCCCCCTCCCCTCCTTTATAAAGCCCCCCCTGCGCGCCGGCAGCCGGCCGGTGACCACCAACCACTACCACAACCATTACGCTATCCGGCACGAGCAAGAGAGCGAGAGCGAGGCAAGCAAGAGGCGACCAAATAATCCGCACCACCACCACCACCACCACAAGAAGCAGAGGCGCCATGGCGAGAGCCGCTACCGTGGCGGCGTCCGCACTGCTGCTGGCGCTGCTCCTGGCGCTGGCCGGGGGAGCCGCGGCGGGGGTGGGGGAGGTTGCGCTCAGCTGGGAGCTCGGGGTCGGCGGCAGCGACGACGACGGCTTCGGGTTCTCTGGGGAGGCGGCGGCGGTGGACGGCGCCGCGGTGCTGAGGCGGGTCCTGCAGGGACGGGGCTACATCAGCTACGGCGCGCTGCGGCCTAACACGACGCCCTGCTCCATCCGCGGCACCTCCTACTACAACTGCCGCCCCGGCGGCCAGGCCAACCCCTACTCCCGCGGCTGCTCCTCCATCACCCGCTGCCGCGGCTGATCGCCTCCACCACCAACCGCTGTTCAAACTGGATTTAAAGTTCGTTCGTTACTCCTCTCCGTCTACTCGTCTTCTTCCCTTTCTTTTTTCCCTTCCTTACTTTTTTTCTCCATCCTGTTTTAACCGTGAAAGAAGCAGCACAATTGTTCTGGGTCGGTGCCCATGAATCGAATCGAGTGAATAAGAGTTGTGTCACTCCCGTCCTGTATGTTGTGATTGGATTCTAATATTAAGAATGAGTAAGTCGTGTATAAACTGGTGGATAGATTTTTATCATTCAAGGATGAATACTGCTACTGATGAGAACCCGGTGAGCAAATTCGCTGTCACACACTTCGCGTGTAATCAATTGCAGCAAATGCCCTTCTCCAAACACGGGTTTCCTTAACATAATGCTATTACGACGGTACGAGCAGTATTAAAATGTCATCAAATGGAATGGATTAAGAGAAGCAGAGGCTAAGCCAACCAAATTGTTATTACTAAATCCACACCAGCTGGCATGATTAGTCGAAGTGGTCAGCTGCTGATGGCGCCGTTGGGACTTCAGGAATCAGAACCTTCTTTTCTGCGTACCCAACCCAAAACGGTTAGCCACCGACACTGCGTTCCACCTCATGTTCATTGCTCTCTGCTTAATGATGATTAGCACCAGTACTGCTGCTACTATGCGGAACTTTCCAAGGAAGGAAAGCAAAATTAGCGCACACACGTTTATGACTCCATTGAAACAAAGGGTTCTTGGAGGAATATAATCCTATAAATCTTTTTATTGCTTAAAATAGATTTTAGAGCAATTTTAACGTAAGGTCCAACCTCTTAAAAACATTCTTTGGGCCTGTCTTTCTTCTGATTCATGTGGTTCCTTAAGGTTCGTCCAAACGGTTATTTCTATAGTTTACCTATGTTTTTTGATCAATACGATTTAAGATACTAAATGCCCGTGTTTGGTTGATGACCGATTTTACTAAAGATGAGGCTAAAGCCACACAAAATGTGGCCAACAAATCGGTGACCATAAGTGTGGCAAAGTTGGGCATCACATTAAGTGTATACATGTGGGATCGAGAGCTAATAAAGTGGCATGTCATAGCGATAGTAACAAACCAAACGTTAGGTTAACAAAATGTGACGTGTCTAAGGTTTGACGTGACAAACTCTGACCACTAACGAACATCCCTAAGACACTCAAATCTTTATTTTTTTATATTTGTGTGTTTTGAAAATCTTACTTTCTCCATTCCAAAATATAATAACTTTTAGCCTTTAAAATTTATTTTAAAATATAATAATTTTTTCATCTACATTCTCTTCTTAACTAATTGTAACATTTCACCATTTAAATTTCATTTCTACCTTTTTTTTTTTCTCAACCAATCATAATCTTTAACTATTTAATTTTATTAATTTTTTTAATATCCTGCCCAACCCTTAAACTTCTCTATATTGGAACAAAGTACTTAGTTGCAAAGGAACCCTTAGCAGCGGCAGGGGCTCGTGGGGTCCTAGGAAAAGTACCTGTGCATACGACAATGTTGTCAGAAAATTAGCATAGCAAGCCATCTAATCCAGCACTCAGTTCGGTTTGATATTATAACTACCTTAAGTTCGGTTTGTTATTATTACTACACTGGTGCTGTTATAGGACTAGTCCTATCAAATATTGATGCTGTTATAGGACTAGTCCTATCAAATATTTAAATGTTATTTTAAAATATCAAATATAGATTATTTATAAAACTCATTTATAATCGAAGAATAATTATGAGACGAATTTAATAAGCCTAATTACGCCATGATTTAACGATGTGAGGTTACATTAAATATTAATCGTGAATTAATTAAGCTTAATGAATTTGTCTCGCAAATTATCCTTCGATTTTGTATTTATTTTTATAATTAATTTACATTTAGTCTTTTTAAATTGATGCCAAACATAAGATGTGACACCGAGTCCGTAATTCAAACATCACCTTCTGCATATACATTACATATACTTAACACCACCTCCTGCATATACATTACGTATACTTTCGATCGTCATGATGGCGCATGAAATCATTTTTAGAGCGGGTGGCACAGTGGCGTAGGTTTTGATGCATGAGAAATTGAGATTTGACAACCTCTCGCTCGTTGAGTCTTTTTCTGCCTTGGCAGCGAACGGGGTTCGGTTTGCTGTGTTGGGTGCGACATCGCTTTCGTAGCTCGCATATGTAAGATCCTTCGTCTTGCTCGCGTTGGAACATTGGGCTTTTCTTCTTCCCGAGGTTGGGTGTTGAGGACTTCGTCTGTGGCTGTCCGTCTCTTCCTCCTGACGATCGATCAATCGCCTTCTACACCAGCTACGCAAATTCAGTTCAAATTCTTATCCTGAAATGATATTCGCCAAGTAGCGAACTGTGAGCATCATCTTCGTGATTGAGACGGTTCGTAGAATGCGTCAGAGGTTTGCGCGCGCGTGTGTGTGGAGCTACTCCTCTACCATGTTTAGGATATTCGGATTGGCTGGATAGGATCAACAGGTGGCACATACAGTACATCTGTGTGCTCATAGAGTTTTTTTTCAACATAAATAAAGCTTTAATTGATTTTCTCCTTTTTTTCAATATAATTATCTGTTAATTGGTCTTCTCCGTTTTTCAATATAGCTATATGGGCACGTACAGCACTCATCTATTTTCCATTTCTGTCTTGATATTTTTAATTTTTATAGAAAACATCTTTGTCTGGTTTGGAGACGATAACCTCATCGTCAACGTACAACGCTCATCTATTTCCCATCTCCGTCTTGACATTTTTATAAAAAATATATCTGGTTTGGAGACGGTGGCCTCATCCTCTCGTCGCCTCGGGCCCGTGCTCCAAGACCCAAATCGTCGGCTAGAGCAGTGTTGTACGACATCGTCTTCTCGACTCGACGGCGCGATTGGATTCGGCGCGGACGCTCGCGTATTCTGGCCTGAGCATGCGCCAAAATCCAACCACAGCTCCTATATTTTCGGTGTCCTTGCCTTGTCCTCCGTTCGTCCGTCTTCAGCTCCGTCACCGACATTCTTCTTCAGCGATGGTGGTGGCTGAGATGCCCGCTCCTCGGTTGCGTGGTAGTGGCTCGGTGTTGGGGACTTGGCGGTAGATGCGGCGGACCGCACCCTTCCAAGCAACAGATCCAGTTCCGGCGTGTGGAGGAGATCCAACCTCCGGACTCGCAATGGGGCGGCTGAACGCAGACCGGCGGGGGAAGTCGACGGTGCTTCTCCAGCCCATCTCCGGCGTCATGGTCTCCTTCCTCAACATCATGAAGCAGCGAGGCAGTACTCCGCGTCGTATAGGTATCAGCCACAAGCTACTGCTGCTTATCAGCTAGCATACTGCCGCCTCTACTTTCCCAATCTCATATCGTCTTCCAATTTACCCAAGAAACAAATGTGCTTATGCATTTTGTTGATGCTTCGTCACAGGGTATACAAATGTTCTTGGTATATGTTTTCATCTGCTGTACAGTTTGTTGTTCTAAACAAATTTGCCTTTCTTTTTATTGGTTAATTAGTATTTTTCATCTTAATTTAGAAGCAAGATTGGAGATGCAGTGAAGGCCAATGTAACAGCCCTGATGCTATTTCTGGAATTTCTGATGAATGAATGTGAAAAACTGAGATCACTATCTACAATGGACGAAAATTCTGAACTGTGGTTGCCGAATAGCAACATATTTGTATACAAAATAGTATGCATGATTGACCTTAACTACGTGTAAAGCATTTAACAGTTTGTAGATAGTGAAACGGACACTGTTTTTTTAGCCGTTTGTATGTCAAATTCGAGGCTCTTGCAGACAACCCCTCTGTCTGTGTCAAATTCGAGGCTCTTGTAGACAACCCTTATCCTTATCTGTATGTGGGTTATACATGCTCTAAGTACGTGCATAGATAATTATATCAAAATAATACAATTACTTTAAAACCACTCATATTCTCCGTATAGTTAATCTATAGCCTATAATTATTTTAAAAACTAAAAAAAATAACAACAAATATCATTGACGTATGTCGTGATAAACTACAGTCACAAACAATCTTCATCTTTAAACACCACCGAAACAACATTTAGATTACAATAAAGGCCTTCCGAAAGCACTGCCTCAAAAGAAACAAAGTATAAATGCATCATCATTGTCATGATCCAATCAGTTATGACCAAGCTATAAGTTTTCACCATGAGAAGTAATTCTTCAAACTCCAGACAATGCCTACAATAAAAAAGCGAAAGATGCTATTGTCGGATATAACCAGCTAAAGGGTAGATCTTGGGGTTTAACCCTGTAGTCATGGAATCGGTACTGGATAAGTACCACGTAATTAGGTCCCCCAGGACTGGTGCCCCCTCATTTTACCATGGGGAGTAAAGCTGATATATACTACTATCAAGTCTGAATTTTAAATCCTGACGATACCACCTAATTAGGTCTCCCAGGACTGGTGCCTTCTCATTTTACCATGGGGAGTAAAGCTGATATATACTACTATCAAATCTGAATTTTAAATCCTGATGAACCAAATACATGATCACACAACGCTTAGTTATCTGGTAGTATTATATACCGGCTTGTTTCTCCAAGGATATGATTTACTTCGGTTACATCTTGCAGGTAGGTTTGCCTCCACTAGAAAAACGTGCGGTGGGGCTGCCATCTCCCTGATTTATCCTTCATGCATTCACGTGCTATTTTAATTTGTCATTTTCCTCAACAACATTTCAACTATTGTATAAGAATTTTGCCATGTTCGACCCTGCAATGCACATTACATCCTTTTACTTGTAAGATGAAAAAAAATCGAGCTACCATGAATAGAGTAAAATGTGCAGGGAGAAATAGCTTTTGTGAAAGGCAGAAAAAGCTTATACTTTCCCAAAAGATCTCAGAAAATGACCATTGGTCAAAATAAAGATTGGGTTCAAGACTAAAACGATTTCATGCTTTGCCAGATGATCTAGAGATCTGGCAAAATTGGTCTGTCACAAAAGCCGTCATACCACAAAAAGTAAATTCCTCACTAAATGCATATCATCAACCTAAAGTAATCAAAAGTATTCGTACATACTTTTTAGATAGTAGAGGAAAAAATTCTCCAGCATATGCATCAAACAATGCATACGGCCCTAAGTACTAGATATATTTTTTAGATAATATTGTAAGTACTATATATTTAGAGCAATTCTTCTCCTTGGATGCTTAAGCTGGGCGATGAGAATATACCGGATGACACTCGAGGTTGCTGACAACGTCACTGCCATCAATCTGCTCAGTATTAAACATGTTCTTCTGTCCAGTATCAAGAATCCCAGTCCCCAACTTGAAGAGTTGTTGATCTCCAATGTGGTGGCATCAGTACCCCCAATCTCCTCAAGATTATCTTTAAGATTGAAGGGAGTGTTTTTGAAGGCATAACAAAACCAGAATGGACTAACTTTGTGCTGAACGGTAATAATACAGCAAATGTATTCCTGTCTGCTGTTCTTTTTAAAGTTATCCTTGCTGCATGTTGAGAACTGACCATAGCGAAGGAACCATTGTGGTGTCTTCTCTCCCATTTCTTGAACCATTGCCCATTTGCTCTCGGCTAAGTAACCTGATAGCAAAGTGATGGCTTGAATGGCTGAATATTCAAGAGCAATACAAAACAATGACATATATGTCCTGAAATTGACGAGGAAGAAACACCAAACGATCAGCTGTCAGTTCAAGAAATCAATTGTGAAAAAAAGAAATGAGAGCTTGAATAAATTGTTGATGCAAATACCGATCCAGCTTAAAAACTACGACCATGCACCGACTACCTGAACAATCTTCAATGATTTTGCCACTTGCATGCAAGCATCAGTTCTCGATTCCAGTTAGGCATCTCTAAGTTGAAATTCTAATGTTTCAAGCGTGCGTTCAGGGAGAGATAAAATACAATAGAGGGGAATGGGCACCTTATATAGGATGAAGCATGTTGGATTACCTGTTCTTTCTCTCCAATGCAAGGATTCTGTGAGTTATGATGCAATACCTTAATTTTTTTAAGAAAAAAATAACATGATAGTGTCTTTTCATTAAATAAAAGGGTAAAAAAATATGGGTAAAAAAATATAGCCCTAAGGCAGGAAAGAGAGCGAAACGAAAGGACTATACAAAGCTAGGCGACAACTCGCTTAGGCGTCTAGCGCCAGCTAACACCAAGAGAAACCAAAAGGTTTTGCACCTAAGGTTTTGCACCCAGTCATTGCATGAAATTCAACTAAAACCAAAAGTCCATACAAACTAATCTACCTGAATCCTGGTACACTCAATCACAAACTGACAGTGAGTTTAATCAATCCAATAAAACTAATCTAATGAATGAATTTAATCAATGCTAAGGTTTCACCCTAATTTGCTCAAGTCAACCACGGAATGTCAAAACGAGGGCAATCAAGGGAGAGTACCTTCCTACGCGATCTCCACACGTCCCATGGAAAACCCTTCGATTTGGGGCCAATTGAGAAGGATTTGGAGGAGTGAGAGGAGAGATGGGCAGTTGTGCGCTTCTGTTCTTCATGCAAAGGGAGGAATACATTCCTGCAATTAGTTATCTCATGGGCCTATTTGTAAAGTAAGAAGTTAAAAAGGGTGATAATGTATAATTTACACACTATAATGAGTAGCATATGCCGTCTGCAGGCTCTTCGCTAACACATGCCTTGGTCCATTGATTCAATGAAACTAGAACCAGCATGTTTCATTTTTTTAAACGAAACGCATAAGATAGCGGGTGGTCCATTGATACAGTAGAAAAATAAGGCTATAGTATTGGGAGACCATAGGCAAAGAAAAATAAAAGCAAGTAAATGAAGAAAATTCATTCGGTTGGATTGAGACATTAACGCGGGCAAACGCTCAACCCAAGCCTCCACAACAATCCTATCTAAAACAACTCACACCACGCAGCCGACAGATCGGAAGCTTATACAACGGCACCCACCAAACCTACATATAATTGGTCGTCGAAACCTTACAGCATAGCTCCCAGTCAACTGGAAAATAGGGAAGAGAAACCGCACAACACCGAAAGGGTCCCTGCCATGCGGTACCCATCGCCGTCGCGCCGCTGCAACACTCAACCCCACCCAACGGGATGAAAACCATCAGATCTGGAACTTTCATAGGTCTCAACGAGCGGAGGCCTCGCCACATCCACCGTTGGACACCACCTCGCCGCTCGCGGGGGCCACACCATGCCCGCTGCTGCATTCCTCTTCACGGGGGCCATGCCACGCTCGCTGCTGCATTCCTCTTCACGGGGGCCATGCCACGCCCGCTACTGCACTCCTCCTCCTAGATCTATTTCTATTATCGCCGTCATACCCTCATTAAGCTCTCCACACGCTGCTCCTGCTCCTCTCGATCTCCATCGAACCGTTGAGCCGCCACAGAGAATCGACCTAGCCTCGTCCACCCTCATTAAGCTCTCCACACGCTGAAGAGGTTGCCATTGGCTGAGACGTCCCAAGATCCTGGGCCGCCGTTGCACCTCCCCTCGCCGTGCCGCTGTACCTGTGCCTCCGAGTCTGTCACTGCCCACCACTGCATCGGCGTCCCTCTATCGGCCAGCCTCCACGTGATGCCACCGACCGCGCCTTGTTGCATCGCACCGGCCTTGGCCTCCGATGACCGCACTTCCTCGCCACTGGCCTCCACCATCGATGGCCGGGCCTCCTTGCGCCACCTTGCGCCGTAGCACGTGCCTACCAAATCTGGGCGCGCTTCTTCCTCCTTTTTCCTGTTTTTCTTTCTTTTTTCTCTTCTTTTTCCTTTCTTTTTTCCATTTTTATTTTCTTTTTTCTTTTTCTTTTTCTTCTCTCTTTTTTCTTTTGTCTGTCTCTCTGTCTCTGTCTCTCTTTTTCCTTTCTTCCTCTCCCTCTTCTTCTTTTCCTCACAAACTCGCCACCACCGCCAACCCCGCCGCCATCCACCGCCATCGCCACATCGCCATCTGCCGCCACTGCCACATGGCCGTCCTCTGCCTTCCTGCCGCGGTCTCTCGCGCCCTTGGGCAGGTTGCCACGCTGCCACCCGCCCCAGAGCAACCGTCACGGGAGGAAGAAGAGGTGGAGACGACATCGTCGTCTAGGAGACGCATCTTCTTCATCTTCGTGAGCTTCCTCTTGGCCTTTGAGCTCTTCTCCTTCTCCTGCTCCAGCGACACCATGACCTTCTCCCGGGCGCGCATGGCGGTGACCCGCTCCTGTACCCACGCCTCCTGCATGCACTGCGTGAGCGGCTTCCCGGACATGAGCAGGAGCTTCTCCCATGGATGCCCGGGCCGCTCGCACCCGGCGTGGGTTTCGAGCACCGGCACGGGGACGACGGTGTTGAAGCAGCGGCAGCGGATTCCCGTCTTGGTGACCATGCCGGAGCTGACCTTCTCGGCGACGCCGGTGCCCCCGACACGTAGAACACCTTCGCTTTGTCCTTAAGGTAGTCGGTGTCTATCAGCCAGGTCAGCATGGTGTGCTTCTTCGCCGCCGATGGTGTCGCCGTCGTGCTGGCCGCTGTGGCTTTGTTCTTCTCCTTGGCGGCGACGTGCGTTGTCGTCGTCGTCCGAGGCCACCGGCATCGGCCACGGTCATCGAGGGAGTGGCCCCGCCGCGATGCGCCGAGGGCCACAGCCACCCCCGCAGCCGCCGTCAAATCTGGCTGGAGCGGCCCGAAACTAGGCCGTCTGCCGCTAGCCGCCATCCCCACCGCCCGCCGTCGTCCCCGCTGCCAGCCGCCATCCAACCGTCGTCGCCGGCTCGCAGCCAACGAGAAGCCTCGCTGTCGCCGTCCTTGCGGTCGCGCGTCTTTGCCGGTGGCCGCTCGGGCGACGGTGAGGCGGAGGAGGAAGGAGGGGGAGAGGGGGCGGCCGGCTGAAATTGTCAACCGGCGACGACGGAGGAGGAAACCTAGGTTGCCGCGGTTCGCCTCCGAGCACGCTCTCTCTTTTCAAACTTCGGCTTTGTCACAGAGAATACTAGTCCCACATCCAACCAGGATGTTTCTTTAACCCACTTAAATTTAGCTCTAGCCCTCGTATTAGTAAATTCATTCCATTGCCCTTTCTGAGCATACATTTCTAAAATCAGAGCAAAAATACCTGGTTTCTGTGGTCCATGCTCAAGGAGTTCTTTGCTAATAACAAGTGCCAGTTGTGTATTTCTATGCGTTCTGCAAGCAGAAAGCAAAGCACAAAATATAGTGGATTTATCCTTTAAGGTAGATAGCTTTATAAATTTGTATCCATCTTCCAGATGCCTGGCACGACCCAATAAATCAACCATGCAACCACAATGCTCTTCCTGTGGAGGAACTGAATATACTGAGGTCATGGAATTGAAAATACGCCAACCGTCCTTGACAAGACCAGCATGGCTGCAAGCAGTAAACATAGTAGAGAATGTTGACTCATCAGGCTGAATGTTTTCTTCTTCCATTTGCTTAGACATTTCAAGCACATTAATATAGACTCCATGCATCACAGATCATTGCATTCCAAGTATCCAAGTTTCTGCATTCCAAACGAAAGAACAAACCTACTGACAAATCCAGCCTTCCACATTTGGCATATGCACTTATCAACGAATTTGCAGTAATCTTATCTTTCTCCAATAGAGAACGGTAAACAAAACAATGAATTTGTTTTAGACCATTTAGATGGCCAAGCTCAGAAACAGCCTGAACAGCAGTTACAAGAGACATGGAATTAGGTTTCATGTTTATGCGTCAAGTGAAATTATTTGGCGAATAGTTTATATTTCCTTTGGACTAAAACCTCATGATAGTATTTTCAATGTGGCTAGGAATTTGCTTGGTGGTGTTGAGTCAAAAACGAATCTCATATTTGTTGGAGCATCTGTTTTGTGTTGGGCTCTATGGTTGAGTAGGAATGACGTAGTTTTTGACCGATTGCATTGAAGAAGAAACACATATGTTGGATCGTGTGATGGACTTTGGGTGAAAGAATGCATCTAATAGCAATTGGCAAGATACGTGTGATTAGCACGTGGCAATCATGAGACTTCATTCTAACCAGTTTTAGATCTTCCAATTTAACGTACTTACTTATCCTCGCCGAATAGCCCGATGAAACTTGAATATCTTTCAGGCATGATACATTGCGATCTTCTCATCCTTCAACAAGGTGTGCCAAGCTGAAGGGAGGTATACTCTTCATGTCCCTACATCTGTTACAAGCAGGAGTTCACTGCGAATATTCATCTCCTGTAGATCAAGGCGCGCGTTCAATCTGTCTTTTGTCTTCCCGAGAATATTCAGCAATAGGGGACCCAAACTCTCACACACATTCTTTTCTACGTGTATCAGATCAATGCAATGACGAAACTCAATATCTTTTCAGTAAGGTAGTCGCCAAAATATGGATTTTTTCTTTCACATACCCTTGTCCATTGCCTTACTATGTTTTTTTTCTTTCCAAACTCATTAGTTATGTCTGTGACCATGTTGTGGACCTCATCTTCGGACAAATCCTTGGAAGCAGGCTGAAGTTCTCTTTTACCATTGAAAAGTTTCTTTTTTCTTCTAAATGCGTGAAGTAGCGGGAGCCATCTTCTATGACCCATGTAAATCATCTTTCTTGATTTCTTCAGCCACCTACTACGTGTATGTTCCATACAGTCGGAGCAAGTTTTCTTTCCTTTCACAGTTTGTCCAGAAAAATTGCCAAGTGGAGGATAGTCATTAATGATGCAGAACAATAGAACACATAGTTTGAAGTTCTCTTGACCATACGCATCCCAAGTTTTCACACCTTGTTTCCAGAGAATCTCAAGATCATCGATAACAGACTCCAAGAATATAAAAATATCATTGTCGGGTTATTTCGATCCTTAGATTAACAAGCACAACATAATGTATTTTCTTTTGAAGCACAACCATGGCGGTAGGTTATAGTTTGCAATCAAAATTGACCAAGTGTTAAGGATTCATGCCATCCGTACACAAACATATTCTCATGTTTCTAGGGTCGGCTGCGAATTCTGGGTGTCTTTGATCAATATTCCTCCATTGAATCGAATCTGCAGGTGTCTTAGCATACCATCATTCCTTCTCTCTGTGACACGCCAACGTACTAGCTCTGCTTCCTTGGGGTTGGCAAAGATTCTTTTGAAACGATCAATGATAGGTAGATACGATACAACCTTCACCGGACCACCCCGCTTTGACTTTTTTCCTTCGTCAGCATTTTTCTTTCGTTTGTATCGAGAAGCCTTGTAGACAGGACAAGCATCCAAGCCCACATATATTGCTTGTGGTATAATATGTAGTTGTTTGGACAAGCGTGAATTCTACGGACCTCTAACCTGAAGGGACACAAAATCTGCTTTGCTTCATATGTTGTCTCGGGCAATATGTTCTCATCAAGAAGCATGGCCTTCAAAATTTCCAAAAGATTTGTGAAACTCTTGTATGTCCATCCACTACTTGCCTTCAGCTTCATTAGGTCCAAGGTAGCTAACAATTTGGTGTGTTTTGCCTCGCATCGCCGCATAGAGGCTTCTCCGAGTCACTCACTGTCACGCCCGATTTTAGTTCGGGATTAAAAATCATTAAGTAAATCATTTCCTAGAAAATAAATAAAAAGAAAAAAGTAATCAAGTGAATTAAATAAAGAAATTAATTTTTCCTGTAAAAGCATAGCTGGAAATATTTTGAAATATTCTCCATGCCCTAAAATATTCTCTGAAATTTTTCGTGAAATTTTAGAGCTCCAGAAATACTTTTAATAATACAAAGAACACTTCAATAATTATTTAAATAAATAAATTAATCATCAAATGAGCTGGTGATATTTTTATTAAATACTTTGGGTGTTCATCTATTTTCAGAATTTTTCTTGGAATTATTTGAGCACTAAAAGTATTTATAAAAATTCAAAGATCATTTATGTGATTAATATAAATGAAAAACAAAGTAAAATCCTCCTTGCTCTGGGCTAGAAATGGCTCAAAAAGTCTGCCTTTGCTCTCTTGCGGCCTAGCCCGGCTAACGCCGCCTTCCTTCTCTCCTCCCTCGGCTCGGCCCGCTGCGGCCCGTGTTCCCTAGCGTGTCGGCAAAAGTCCATTTCTCGTCCCCGCACCCTTGAGCCACTGACCGGTGGGCCCCATCGGTCACCACTCCTTCCTCTCCGAGTCACTGACAGGTGGGCCCCACCTATCGGGGTCGTCCCCGACCTCCCGCCCACGTCTCCCGGCCACCGCCGCGCCATCTCCATCGCCCGCGCCACTCCACCCTACGCATCCCGGCCGTTCCCGTGTTGCACCTGAGCTGCGCGCGCCGCACCCGACCCGTGCCGCCTTATCCGCGCGTCGGCCAAACCCTAATCGCTCCGTCGCCGCCCCTCTCCCAGAGTTCGCAACGGACAGCGAGAAATTCACGGCCATCCGTGCGCTATCCGGTCTCCCAAACCCCTATAAAGGTAGTCGGGCTCACCCTCTCCGGTTTCCCCGATTTACCTGAGCTCCTCGTGAACCCTAGCGCTCTCCCCGCGCTCCTCCTTCCTCCGTCGCTCGCCGCTGAGCTTCGGTCATGCGCCGTCGTCGCTCCAAGCATCGTCGTCACAAGCGGAGCTCACCGCCGTGTTCGCCGCATCGCCCCGCACCTCGGCCGCCCCTCCCCACCCATTGCTAGTCGCCGGAACCACCCCACCACCGTGTATCCTGAACCCCGCCGTCGTTTGTCGCCTTCGACCCGCAATCTCCGCCGTTCCAGCCGCATCCCGGCCGTCACCCTCCACGCTTGGGTCGCCGCCAATTTGCCCCGTCGTCGTCGTCCCTTCCAAGTCCGGCCACCTCAGTGAGCAATTCCTCCCTCCCCTCCTTTCCTCTCTCTGCCAGCCGTCGTACCCGAACCATGCCGTCCTTGTTCCGCCGCATCGTTCCTCACCACCGCTCTGCGTCTGCACGTGTTTACACGCGCGCGTCCTCCGTTGTTCGCCGTCGGGGCCGTCGCCGAGCCGGTCCCGTGCGCCGGCCGTTCTTCGCCGCTCTCTGCCGTCGACCCCGCCGCCCGCGCGCGTCATTGCTCTTCGTGTTGCCCGACCCCACCGCCCGACCCCGTGCCTCTTCCCGCCCGACCCTGCCTCTCAAGCCGTCCGATCTGCCCTTTGGCCGATCGGGGCCATCGGTCCCCGTGGCCATCCGATCCCTTTAGGGGTGATCCGGGCTGCCCACGTGGTGGACCTGTGGACCGGTCCCCGTGGACCGAGTCCACCGTGGACCCCGTGCGCGGCCGTCGCCACGACTGACGTCAGCCCTCGCTTGCGTCAGCCGCTAACGTCAGCCCCGGTTTGCTAACGTCACCTGTGCCCGTGCCTGCGGACATCAGCCCTTGTTTTGCTGACGTTATCCCGAACCTTTTTCCTTTGAAAAATAATTAAAAATTGCGCAATAAATTATTTTAATTTCCAGAATTCGTTTAAATGGTCCAAAACCTCTAAAATTCATATCTAATCCATATGAACTCCAAATTGGGCCATTCAAATTGCAAAATTCATCTAAAATTAAGCTCTACATGTTAGTTTACTTTTTACGTACTGTTATTTGGTTTTTATTACGGTTTTTTCTCGTTTTGCGTGCCAGCGCGTAGTTTTCGTCGTTTCCGGAGTTCGCGCTCGCGAGGAAAAAGGAGTCCAGAAGTTTGTTGAAGAAGCAAGGCAAGTTACACTTCCCTTGAAGCATATTGATCCTATTTTTACAAATGTTTTATAGTTTGCAAATAAAATTGCATTGCTTTGCTAATTACATGAAATGATGGATTACATATCTGCTTGTTTGTGCCTTATTTACTTGTTATCCGTCCTTTGTTAACCTTGGGTGATAATTTGATTAGCTTTAGCCACTGATGTGGATTTTAGCTAGAATCATATGTTTAGCCATGCTTAATTACCACTAGCTCATTAAATAGGATAATTACACTATAAATCTGGCCATGTCTCATTGGTCATAATTGTCTCAACTAAAATATGACCTAATGGTGGGCTGTGGGTGCATGATTTCAGATTATCGCACCCATGGCAATTAAGGACCGGTTTATGGGAAACCCTGGAAGAATTACAATGCTTACCACAAGCAAGAATGGACAACTGCTTGACTCATAGTACAGCTTTTCTCTGGCCGACGTACCCTAGTGAGGGTGGGCGTGATGGAGTTGGGTCGGCCCCGGTTAAAAGGGTTGATCGACTACCGGATTCACCGTGGCACGCGAGGGGCTGCCCATTTTCTTTCGAGGGGTGGGGGCGAAACATTGGTGTGGTATTGCTTGGTTAGGGTGAGTTATGCGAAAGGTCTTGTCACAATTATTTTTGCAGTATGTCACGCCCAGAAATTCCTACCGAAATTTCCGATGCTGAGTGTGTATTAAATTTCCTGTCCAGGACCAGCCAGGGATACACAAACGATAAATTGTATATACAGATCCACGCCTTAAAAACATATAAAATTCTTACAGTGTAGTGGAAAAGGAAAAATAAGCTTATTAGACTAAGCTTCGACGCGACGTGGACTCCACTCCACAGGCATCCCTTGACTGCAGCGACAAGCCTACTCATCGATGAACTCATCTGCAGCTTCATCTTTTAGCTCTGAGGTGGGGGAAAGGAAGCAAGACTGAGTACAATCCACGGTACTCAGCAAGTCATACCAAAGGAAGGTATGATATAGGATTGTTTCAAGGAAAGGCTAATGGTTAACTTTTGCATAAGCAGGCATTTCACAAATTTAAGTTGAAAGTAGTAAAACAATGATTAAGTTTAATTAATCAAAATTAATCATCTCTGCTCAATGTTACACCATGTTGAGTCAGGCACAATCCATCCAATTATTCTAAACAGTTTCATTTAACCAAATTATTATCAGTGGGACTAATGACGGTGAATCTGGTCGACAGCCCATAACAACGGGCTATTCGAATAGTTTCTAGCTCTGATAAGAGGTGTACGTCTGTACCCACAAGACACAACCCCACAACACGTTTCCGTGCGTCGACATGCCACCACGACATATCGAAAAGGGATATGTGATAGGACCATTCGCATAACCCTCCCTGACCAAGCGGCACCACACCTCAGGTTTCGCCCCTACCTTTATATCCAAGGTAGTCAGCCCCCTCTCGTGCCTAGGTGAATCCGAAAGCCGCATAGACCTTTTCTGGTCCATCCAAACTCCATCACGCCCACCCTTGCCTGGATGTATCGGCCAGGTAAAGCTACACTACAAGCCCAGCCGTTGCCCATATTGGCTTGTGGTACACACTAATTATTCTCCCAAGGTTTTTCGCGGACCGGTCCTTAACTGCGATGGATGCGTCTGTCAAAACCGTGCACCCACAGCCCACCATTTAGTCATATTTTATTTAACCATTATCCTTTACCCAAGGTAACTCCGGTCTGAGACCGTCATTTCATGTGAATAAAAACTAGTAACAAAATTCTCTCATTAATGATCTACTTGTAATAAGTGAACTAAGCATGTCCTAGCCATATATATAGTCATATTAGTCCCCAGTTAAACAATGATACAGGGTAAACGACCTAGGCTGAGTACTATAGGTCCCATCCCGATGACATCATAAACAATGCAATTTAATAGATAAAACAAGAATAATTTATAAAGTAGGTACAACATGATCAAAAGATACATGACTTGCATTGGTCTTGCTTCTGTTGAACCTCCGCAAATACTTCAAAATAAACCGGAGCATCCGCGGAACCGGAATCTAATCAACAATCAAATCATAGCAAGAACAGGCTATTAAACTACTGAAATAGGTAATTAAACTATTTTTAATGTGTTCTAGACATTTTTATGAGTCCACTGCGACTTGAACGGACTCAAACGGAGTTCGGATGAATTTTCTATGAATTTTATAAGTTTTTGTGGTTTATTAATTAGAAAAAAGAAAAAGAAACGATTTTGGCGCAAGCGCCTCAAGGGCTGATGACAACCGACCCGGGGCAGGGGCGCCGACAGGCGGGACCCACGGGTCAGTGGCACAAAGGGAAGTGGCGCACGGTAGACTCGGTCCATCGGCCTAGGGAAGACGCACGCACCACGTGGCACTTGCGTGGCGCCTACGCGACAGCCACGTGCACGGCCACGTGGGCGGCGGGATCCGTGGCGGCACGGCTCGGGATGGACGGCTCGGATGCGTCCGCGGATGGATCCAACGGCTGACAGTGAGGTCGCTGCGAGCACGGCCGGTGGCGAGGCTATGGCGCGGCGCGGGCGGTGGAGGGGTGGCGCACGAGGCCCGAAGGTCGTCGACAACTGGTGGAGAGTCAACGGACAGCGGCGTACACGACACAGAATGGGGATGCGCATGGATCCGAAGGAAAAACAAAAGGGGAAACGGTGCTAGGCGCGGCCGGTGACAAAGAAATGGCAATGGTTGAATGGGCCTAGGTAGTTTAGGTGGAATGAATGGGTCTCGTCAACGTGAGACAACGTTGTTCGGTGAAGCATAAAACATGACTCAACATAATCAAGCTGTTTACTTGTTTTTAAACATTAAATGTTTATAACCTCATTTATGCAAAATAGCTCAAGCCACTTTTGTCTTTCCTTGCACGTCCGCATTTCTCGGTGTTGCTTGTTGAGTACTATGGTTGTACTTAGCCTTGCAATTTTCCCCTTTCGAAGTGTAACATCCCGAAAATCGGAAAACCGAAATCGGAACGTAAAAATCGGAACTTTCAAAAACCTTGGTTTATTGCTTCTTCTCGGGTTTCTTGTTTCTTATTTGCCACGCTCGGTTGCATAAATTTAGTCGTGGTCAATTCCCTTTTCGGCGTATTTGGAGTTTTCGGAGTTGACAAAATGATGGTGCGAAAGTCGCATCGGGGTTTTAAAAGAATCAGGGAAAAGTGCGGATTTGTGAAAACGCATTTCGAGTAATATAAAATAAAAATTTTTGTTGGGAGGAGATAAATTAAAACACAAGATAAATAATAAAATTCTCGGGAGGCGTACTCGAAATTTGGGAATTGTATTTTTTTAAAAAAATGGGTGAATTATGAAAATTAGGAAAAAGAATTTAAATAAGTATGAAAAATAATTATGGGAAAAATGAAGGTCAAGAAAAAGTTTAAAATATAAAGTTAAAAATTATTTTTAGAATATTAGGATTTATTTTGGAATTTTTAGGAGGAAAGAAAATAGAAAATGGGAAAAGAAAATAGAAAATCGGGAAAATAACGAAAGTGCACTGGTCATTGGTCACAACGCTCGACGCCGTACTGCCCGGCCGCGCGCCGCGCGCGCGCCAGCGCGCGCGCGCGCGCGCGCGCGCACCACGCGCCGCGCCGCGCCTAACCACGCCTCGGCCACCCACCCGCGCGCGCCACGCGCCGCGCGAGCGACCGCCGAGCCGGACCCGCGCGCCGCGCGCCCGCGCCGCCGTCGCGCCCGCCCGCAGTGCCGGCCACGCCCGCGCGCGCGCCTCGCCGCCACGCGGCCGGCCACGCCCGGCCCCTACCTCGCGCGCGCGCGCGCTCCGGACCCCCGCCCGCGCCGTGCGCCCGCCGCCGCGTTTCGCCGCCGTGCGGTCCTCCCAGTGCGCCGCCGCGTGTCACCGCCGCGCCGCGCCGAGCCGGACCCCCATCCTTCCACCCGCGCCCGCGCGAGTCCCCTGGCTGCGCCTATAAAGGGCGGTGCCCGCCGATTTCACCGCACCGCCGCCGTTTGCTGTTCCCGAGCACCACCGCCAAGGGCCGCCGCCGTTTAGCCGTCGCCGCCGTGCGCAAGCCCCCCCGTGCCCCCTTGCTCCTCCCGAGCC
This sequence comes from Oryza australiensis, assembly GCA_019925245.2. Taxonomy (NCBI): domain Eukaryota; kingdom Viridiplantae; phylum Streptophyta; class Magnoliopsida; order Poales; family Poaceae; genus Oryza; species Oryza australiensis. The sequence goes on along the minus strand of JAIFGZ020000108.1, from coordinate 3,826,122 downwards.
GCCGTCGCCGGTAAGTCCCCGTTGCGCCGCCTTGTCCCTCTCTCGCGCCGCCTCTGTTCTCCTCGGCACCGGTCGAACACTTGGCGGGCATGGAACAGTCTTGAGAGAATAGGAAAAAAAAAAGAAAAAAAATAGGGAAAAATTAGGAAAAATTTTGGAAAATTGGGAAAAATATTTTGGGATGACTTGAGTAAAATTTTGGGCAAAAATAAATTATTTTCTCGCATGTTTTCTCGGTGCAAAGTTTGAAAAATCGGAATCGGACGTTTTCCGAATTCTATTTCGCATCGTTTTCAATCCGGATTCCGTTTAATTCTTTTCCGCCATCGAAATAGGTTTCGCTTTTGTGCTCAAACCCTCAAATTTCGAGCACGAATTTTCTTCGCTGATATTTTCAAACATAAATTCCAAATTTAATTGCGATCGTCAACTCTGCGAAAACCCTAGGACATCGGCTCGACTCCAAAAACCCGGATTTTCCTCGCAACCCTTGTCCTAACTCGAGTAGAATTTTCGGCAAAACTTTTTGGGGTTGTTTTCATGGCTTATGTGGTTCTTTTCGATCTCCCGGTGTTTTGTTGAATTCTAACCGAATTCAATTGAACTTTCGCACGTACGAGTAGAGCCCGAAGAAACCGGCATCAACACCGCCGAAGACCCCACCTCTCAAGTGTGCGAGCAAGGCAAGTCTTCACACCCTTTGAACATATTGATCCCATTTGCGAAATGATGTTATTTTAAATACTAAACATGCATGCCTTACCGAGTTACCTATACTTGTTGTGCTATACCTTGTTATTGTTTACCTTTAGAATTACTCCTTGTAACTCGCGATGTGATACAAATAACCGAGGCATAACTTCGTAAACAGCTTAGCCATGCTATACTTAGATTTATGCATACTCATGACTTTATGAAAAAGCTTTGTGCTTGGGCAACTACCTTAGGGAAGGTAGTTGGGATTCGGCATGTGGAGACATAAGCGCCACATGACCATGATGAATTAAGTTTGATGAAAATTGAAAGTACGGTACAAATGTTTTTAGACGGGGCGGATGATTTGGGTGGATTCCGGAAAAGGCAAGTGCCGACCACTGGTCAATTAAGGACCGAGCCATGAGATAGCGGAAACGAGCCGGTACAACCGTACTTCTCGAATGGGTATAGACCTAGGCGACTAGATAGGCGAGCGGAGGCGGTATCCTTGCATAGATGGTTCTCTATGATGTGGTTATGGGATGAGGATGAGGCTGCGGCCTTTGTTAAGAATGATGGGATTAAACGAATGCTAACTAAACTTAAAGATTGGAAAGTCTTCCCTTACCCCGGTGCGCGAACTCCTCTCACTAGAAAAGGACGGCTAGAGTGCATGAGGGCTAAAGTTCATGGAGCGGAATGCGCCAAAGCAAGGTTATCGAAAGGCTTTGCCGTGACCGTCTCATGTGTTGAGGCGTAGGCTCATTTGTTGGGTGTCGCGGAGTATGGGTAAAGTGTACATCCACCGCAGCGGTGTGAATGAATCAATCTATTCGAATAGCCGTGCTCGCGGATATTGAGCATCGTGACAAGACTTTCGCTTGGCTAGACTTTGAACTTAAAAATGCTTGGGATGGGTTTGCATGATGATTTTATTCGGTGGATCAACTTCTCGAGAATGCGAGAAGGGGTGGACTCCCGAAAATCATGACGCACCGGAGGCGGGAAGCCATCCTTGGAATCACGATGGATGGTAGACGAACCGTCGCCGGATTAATGAACTGTGAAATTAAAACTTGTTTTGGCTAGACGATAGGCTTGTGAAAAGAATTGTGAAAACTGGCCTTACGCAAAAATAACCCTAGCCATGTTCTTTGAATAACCCTATCATATGCATCAATTCTGTGTTGACTTGCTGAGTACGGTTGGTACTCACCCTTGCTATACGCACAAACCTCTAGGCTGATGGAAATGAAGATCCGAAGACCCCTACGCGTACTACCGGAGGGCGAGGGAAGCGACGGCGCATATTAGACCTTAGTCCGGTCGTTGCTCGTGGCAATGGACAAGCCGCCTCTTTCCGCCGCCTTATCTAAACTCTGTCTTTATATTGTAATCGGACCATAAGGTCCTGTGGGATGAACAATGCCTTCGGGCCTATTTATGTAATAATGGTATTGTAAGACTATTCGTGCATGTGCACTTGATTATCGATCTTGCATTCGTGGGTACCAACTACTTGATCCAGGGAAATGGTACTATGAACACGAAAGATTCCCGACTCAAAATCGGGGGTCCACAGAGCTGGTATCAGAGCCATGCGACCGTAGGCTAAGACCAAATGGCGCCCTACCCCTAACTAGATGGCTAAAGGGAAATATCCCTACGGTAGGATCGATCTTGAACTATTATTTCCGAAAATGCAAATATATCTTTTCCACATCTGTATTTTTTACCAAATGGTTATGATAGCTCCCTCTCGCTAACCCTAAGTTACCTGTAAAAACAGATGTCAAACCACGACGGAACTTGGGAAGTCAGCATTCCGCGGGACGAAGGGTTCGTGGTACAACTCCGTCTCTACTATGGTGCTTGAGATACCCGGAACCGCCCACTTATCACACCAAAAGACATGGCTCCGAGATGTATCCAGCCTGGGAGGCAGCCGTATCCATAGAAGCCCGCATGGGGAGTGAGACATCCTCCGCTTCCACACTCGCTACCACGGACCTAGCCGAAGCGGCTATTCGGGATGCGGCTTGCGAGGCCTTCCTTCGTCTTAATGCGGAACACCGTGCCGAACTCACAATGACGAGTTCGTGCATCATCCTTACCGCGAAGAGGGCAATCCGTCTGCATAGTGGAGGCTACCCCCTGCTGTTACAACCCGATGGTCACGCGTCTATCGCGTTGGGCGGAGACAGCAGACGACTGTTACGAGGAGGCCCTGCTCGAGATCAACGATCAGCAGTCACGCCTCAATGATCTGGTCGACAGCCACCAAGGCTGTGGAGACCAGATAAGCATGCTGCAGACACAGCTGCAGGCCAATGGTGCTCAGTATGAGCAACTCTCGGACCGCTACATGGCCCGAGGGGAGGCTCTAGTAGAACTGGAAGAGCAGCTCAGGAGGAGCAAGCAGCAGATCAACCAGCTAGAGGAACAGCTGCGCACCCGTCCTGTCTACGCTGCAGGTACTTCCACTGAGTCTGTACCATCACCTCCTGCCCCTGTGCCCGACCACTATTACCATATGACTCCAGCAAGCTTTGATACTTTTCAAGCTATGATGGAGCAAGTTTTCATGTTGAGCACAGAACCCGCACCATACACGTCGACCCCATTCTTGCTTCATCCATGGGACCCACCCAGCTCCATACCGGTACCATCCGAGCCGGATCGGGAGAGGGTAACCCCATCCGATCTACACCGACACGGAGTCCGAGGCGGAGCCATGGAGATCAAATGGGAGTCTAGCGACACCGACCCAATGGAGGAGGAAGCTCCCCTCGTCGCCGACTCACACGGGAGGCCCCCTCACCCGCCGATCGCTCGCAAGAGTACGCGACCACCGAGTCGGAAGATTCGGCGTGACTCCGAGGCCACCACCTCCGAGCCGTGGGGACTTCGGTTTGCTTCAGCGCGGACCACCCACTTCCGGCGCCGGCTCTTGCGGATGGTGGACGACTAGGCGGGAGGACCTTTCCGGCTCGCGGCACTTCCTATTTACCCCAATTTAGTTGATCTAGTTGGACGATATAGTTATTATTGCTATCTGGCATGGAGGACTGTGTGTGTACAGTCCATGTACCCCTTATGTAATAAGATGAACACAGGCATCGCCTTGCGATGTCTTAATTCGTATGCTTATTATTATTTCACCTTGTCTCGTTGAGTGAAGATCATTCGAAAGAACTTGAAGAAAAATCTCCGTGAACCATAACCTAAATTAGACCGCTCTCTTAATTTATCTCCCTTCTTCGGATGGCACATCGTCGCGAGCCGCGGCAACCAACGAAAACCCGCCGGAACCCAACCCTCCACCCGGCGGAGGTCATGGCTATGCGGACCCAACTACTCCAAGCGATTGCCAATAATCAAGGAGGTCGAGGAGGATCGAGTCGGGGAATTCATGAGAGCTAAGCCGCCCACTTTTTCCACGGCCGAAGAACCTATGGACGCCGAAGATTGGTTAAGAGTGATAGAGAAGAAGTTAACCCTCGTCGAGTCCGAGAAGCCGATAGAGTTGTCTTCGCTACTAACCGGTGGAGGGACCCGCGAGTGACCGGTGGGACACCTACAAGGAGACACGAGCTGAAGACGCCGGCGAGCCAACATGGGAGGAATTCACGGATGCGTTCCGTGAGAATTTCGTGCCAGCTGCAAATGAGGATGAAGAAGAACGAGTTCCGCAGATGCGTCAAGGGAACACCTCGGTACAAGAATATCGAACAAATTTACCCGGCTTGCCGTTATGCCACCAGTGACTGCGGACGAGGAAGAAAAGATAGACAAATTCATTGAAGGACTAAATGACGAAGAGGGGACCAATGATCGGGCGGGATCACACTAGTTTCCAAAGCCTCATCAACAAGGTCGTCCGACTTGAGCATGACCAAAAGGTGGTGGACAATAACCGCAAGAGGAGGCTCGCTATGGCTCGCCCATTTCGGGAACGCCACAACGCCCCAAGGGAGCCACCCGTCGGATGGAAGCCAAACGTCCCGGCAACGGACGTTCTCTCGCTTCCGACCATGTCAACAGTCGGCTACACCACGGCTTCGTACACCCGCACCAACCCTAGCCGCTCCGAAGAAGGAATGTGAGTCAGTTTCAACTAGGAATTAGGGCATTACTCCAATAGCTGCCCAAAACCACGCAACACCCCGTGCGCACGGCGCCAATGCAACACCCGTCCGAGGAACCCCCACCCTGCGGCGGGACGAGGTGCATTCGGGACCCCGCTACCCAACGAGGCGCCACGGGTTTCGACGTGGCCGGTGAATCATGTGCGGGCGAAGAAGCACGGGAGGACCGAGCGTATTGATGGGTATGTTCTCTATCAACTCTACACCGTTAAAGTTTTATTCGATTAGGAGCCTCGCATTCATTCATATCTTCCCAAGTAAGCAAACAACACCACCTACACCAAGTAGCACTTAAGAGGCCTATGTTGGTACACTCACTGGGGAGACATAACCGTACCCCATGCCCGCATTAATGTGCCCATACGGATTAGAGACGTGGTGTTTCTCTCAAACCTTATGGTGTTATCGCCCCAAACCATAGATGTCATACTCGGAATGGACTGGTTGACCAAAAATAATGGAATTATAGATCGAGTCGAAGGGAAGTCACGGTATCCACCCCGTGGGATCACCGATGAGCATAACTATGGATCAAAACCCAAAGCTATGTGAACAAGCTGCGGGAGTGTTCACCATGCTACCTCTAGGTGGAATGCCGTAGTACAAGAATACCGGATGTGTTTCCCGAGGAATTGCCAATGCCCCGGATCGCGACATAGAGTTTATCATCGACCTAATGCAGGTACGCCCCCATATCCAAGAGGCCTTATCGAATGCCGCCAACGAGTTGGAGGAACTCAAGAAGCGAGATAAGGGAACTACAAGAGAAGGGATTTGTACGCCCAGCTCTTCTCCACGGGAGCCCCGTACTCTTCGTCAAAAGAAGGATGGGAGTATGAGAATGTGTGTGGATTACCGATCGCTGAATGAGGTAACCATCAAGAACAAGTACCAGCCCGGATCGATGACCTATTCGATCAACTTAAGGGTGCACGGTGTTCTCAAAGATTGATCTGCGGTCGGGATATCATCGTTGAAGATTAGAGCGGAGATATTCCCAAGACGGCGTTCTCTACACGTTACGGCTTATACGAGTTCACGGTGATGTCCTTTGGATTAACCAATGCCCCTGCCTATTTTATGAACCTGATGAACAAGGTATTCATGGAATACCTGGACAAATTCGTGGTGGTGTTCATCGACGATATACTTATCTACTCCAAGAACGATGAGGAACACGCGGAGCATCTACGACTAGTCTTGGAAAAGCTACGAGAGCACCAGTGTATGCAAAGTTCAGAAATGTGAGTTCGGCTCAAGGAAGTCGCTTTTCTTGGTCACGTGGTTTCAGCGGAGGAGTAGCGGTAGACCCCGCCAAGGTCGAAGCTATTACGGGATGGAAGGCACCCAAGTCAGTAACAGAAGTTCGGAGTTTCTTGGGCTTGGCCGGATATTACCGACGGTTTATCGAAGGGTTTTCCACTGTAGCCCGACCTATGACTCAACTTCGAAGAAGGAAAAGAAGTTTGAATGGAATGAGAAGTGCCAAAAAGCCTTCGACCAATTAAAAGAAAAGTTAACCACCGCCCCAATCTTGATCTTACCCGACAACCGAAAGGACTTCGTGATGTCTTGTGATGCATCCCGGCAAGGATTGGGAGGAGTGTTGATGCAGGATGGAAAGGTTGTAGCGTATGCCTCTCGGCGATTACGACCCCACGAAGAGAATTATCCCACACACGACTGGAATTAGCCGCGGTTGTACACGCATTGAAGATCGGAGACACTATCGATCGGGAACCATTGCGATGTGTATACCGATCACAAGAGCTTAAAATATTTCTTTACTCAGCTGATCTCAATCTACGACGAGGCGATGGTGGAGTTGATCAAGGACTACGAACTAGGAATCCACTATCATCCCGGCAAGGCAAATGTAGTGGCCGATGCGCGAGCCGCAAAGCCCAATGCGATCACATGGAATTGGGGGTATGGCGCGAACTCAGAGGAAATGGCCGGACTCAATCGCACGATTCCTCACGGAGAAGTGAACTCACTGGAAATCCACCCCTACGAGAACTCAAATAGAGGAAGCCCAAAGAGGGAATGAGGAAACCCGGGAAATTAAGGAACGCATGGCGCCGGACGCGCTCGGGAGTTTTCGTAGATGACAAGGGAATCTTGTGGTACAAGAAAAGAATCGTGTGCACGAACGAGGCGGTTTGAGGGAGTGATCTTAAAGGAAGCCCACGAATCAGGCATATTCGTTACATCCGGAAGCACAAAAATGTACCGGGATTTGAAAGGAGAATACGGTGGCCTAATATGAAGAGGGATGTAGCCGAATACGTAGCCGTGTGCGATGTGTGCCAAAGGGTGAAAGCCGAACATCAACGCCAGTGGCTTGCTGCAGCCACTCAAGATTCCGAATGGAAATGGGGACGAGATAGGCATGGATTTCATAGTAGGACGCCTAAAGCTGCGACGGTTACGATTCCATTTGGGTAATAGTAGATCGGCTCACCAAGACGCGATTTATTCCGTAAAACTAACTACAACGGTGCCAAGCTAGCGGAATTATATATGAGTAGGATTGTGTGTCTCCACGGTGTACCAAAAAGGATTATATCGGATCGTGGTACCCAATTTACATCTCATTTTTGGAGCAAGGTCCACGAGGTACTCGGCGGTCACCTTGCCTTTAGTACCGCTTACCACCCGCGACGGCGGGCGGCCGAGAGGACGAATCAAGTGCTAGAAGACATGCGAGAGCTGTGCGTTGGATTTCACCAAGGATTGGGAGAAATGTTTGCCGTACGCCGAGTTCTCCTACAACAATAGCTACCAAGCCGGTTTGAAGATGTCGCCAAACGAAGCTTTATTTGGTCGCCGGTGTCGAACCCCATTAATGTGGTCGAAACCGGTGAACGAGCCCGTATTCGGGCCGACATAATCAAGGAGGCGGAAGAAAAGGTTCGCGATCCGGGACCGACTACAAGCCGCTCAATCACGACAAAAGAGCTACGCGGACACCCGTCGAAGAGAATTGGAATTTAAAGAAGGTGACTACGTGTATCTAAAGGTCTCACCACTACGGGGAACTCGGAGATTTAAAGTCAAGGGAAACTCGCACCACGATACGTGGGCCCATTCTTGATAAGCGCTAGGAGAGGAGAAGTGGCTTACCAATTGGAGCCCCGAGAATCTCTCCGATGTCCACCCAGTGTTCCACGTGTCACAATTGAAGAAATGTTTGCGGGTACCGAAAGAGCAAGCTCCTTTAGAGGCCATCCATGTCCACGGTGATCGACTTACCGGAGTATCCAATCAAGATACTAGACGAGGCGAAAAAGAAGACACGGACCAAGTCATGGCGCATGTACAAGGTACAATGGAGCAATCACACGGAAGAAGAGGCTACCTGGGAGAGCGAAGAGTTCCTGAGGACAGAATATCCACACCTACTCAGCAACCGGTAAGAAATCTCGGGGACGAGATTTATTGTTAGGGGGGTAGGTTTGTAACATCCTGAAAATCGGAAAACCGAAATCGGAACGTAAAAATCGGAACTTTCAAAAACCTTGGTTTATTGCTTCTTCTCGGGTTTGCTGTTTCTTATTTGCCAGCTCAGTTGCATAAATTTAGTCGTGGTCAATTCCCTTTTCGGCGTATTTGGAGTTTTCGGAGTTGACAAAATGATGGTGCGAAAGTCGCATCGGGTTTTAAAAGAATCCGGGAAAAGTGCGGATTTGTGAAAACGCATTTCGAGTAATATAAAATAAAAATTTTTGTTGGGAGGAGATAAATTAAAACACATGATAAATAATAAAATTCTCGGGAGGCGTACTCGAAATTTGGGAATTGTATTTTTTAAAAAAATAGGTGAATTATGAAAATTAGGAAAAAGAATTTAAATAAGTATGAAAAATAATTATGGGAAAAATGAAGGTCAAGAAAAAGTTTAAAATATAAAGTTAAAAATTATTTTTAGAATATTAGGATTTATTTTGGAATTTTTAGGAGGAAAGAAAATAGAAAATGGGAAAAGAAAATAGAAAATCGGGAAAATAACGAAAGTGCACTGGTCATTGGTCACAAGCGCTCGCTCGACGCCGTCGGCCCGGCCCGCGCAGCGCGCAGCGCGCTCGCCGGCCGTCGCGCACGCGCCGCGCGCCACGCGCGCGCGCCGCGCCAACCGCGCCTCGGCCCCACCCGCGCGCGCACGCGCCGCGCGGCCGCAGCCCGCGCCGCGCCGCGCCACGCGCGCGCGAGCGACCGCCCGGCCGGACCCGCGCGCCCGCGCGCGCCGCGCCGCGTCGCTGCGCCCGCCCGTGCCGGCCACGCCGCCGCGCGCGCGCGCGCCCCACGCGGCCGGCGCGCCCGGCCCCTACCTCGCGCGCGCACGCCGCTCCGGACCCGCCGCGCCGTGCGCCCTCGCCGCCGCGTTTCGCCCGCCGTACCCGGTCCTCCCGGTGCGCCGCCGCGTGTCACCGCCGCGCGCGCCGAGCCGGACCCCCCATCCTTCCACCCCGCGCCCGCGCGAGTCCCCAGCTACGCCTATAAAAGGGGCGGTGCCCGCCGATTTCACCGCACCGCGCGCCGCTCGCGTCCCGAGCACCACCGCCAAGGGCCGCCGCCGTTTAGCCGTCGCCGCGTGCGCAAGCCCAGTCCCGTGCCCCCTTGCTCCTCCCGAGCCGCCGTCGCCGGTAAGTCCCCGTTGCGCCGCCTTGTCCCTCTCGCCGCCTCTCGTTCTCCTCCGGCACCGGTCGAACACTTGGCGGGCATGGAACGATGCGCAGAGAATAGGAAAAAAAAAGAAAAAGAAAAATAGGGAAAAATTAGGAAAAATTTTGAAAAATTGGGAAAAATATTTTGGGATGACTTGAGTAAAATTTTGGGCAAAAATAAATTATTTTCTCGCATGTTTTCTCGGTGCAAAGTTTGAAAAATCGGAATCGGACGTTTTCCGAATTCTATTTCGCATCGTTTTCAATCCGGATTCCGTTTAATTCTTTTCCGCCATCGAAATAGGTTTCGCTTTTGTGCTCAAACCCTCAAATTTCGAGCACGAATTTTCTTCGCTGATATTTTCAAACATAAATTCCAAATTTAATTGCGATCGTCAACTCTGCGAAAACCCTAGGACATCGGCTCGACTCCAAAAACCCGGATTTTCCTCGCAACCCTTGTCCTAACTCGAGTAGAATTTTCGGCAAAACTTTTTGGGGTTGTTTTCATGGCTTATGTGGTTCTTTTCGATCTCCGGTGTTTTGTTGAATTCTAACCGAATTCAATTGAACTTTCGCACGTACGAGTAGAGCTCGAAGAAACCGGCATCAACACCGCGAAGACCCCACCTCTCAAGTGTGCGAGCAAGGCAAGTCTTCACACCCTTTGAACATATTGATCCCATTTGCGAAATGATGTTATTTTAAATACTAAACATGCATGCCTTACCGAGTTACCTATACTTGTTGTGCTATACCTTGTTATTGTTTACCTTTAGAATTACTCCTTGTAACTCGCGATGTGATACAAATAACCGAGGCATAACTTCGGTAAACAGCTTAGCCATGCTATACTTAGATTTATGCATACTCATGACTTTATGAAAAAGCTTTGTGCTTGGGCAACTACCTTAGGGAAGGTAGTTGGGATTCGGCATGTGGAGACATAAGCGCCACATGACCATGATGAATTAAGTTTGATGAAAATTGAAAGTACGGTACAAATGTTTTTAGACTGGCGGCTGGATGATTTGGGTGGATTCCGGAAAAAGCAAGTGCCGACCACAGGTCAGTTAAGGACCGAGCCATGAGATAGCCGGAAACGAGCCGTACAACCGTACTTCTCGAATGGGTATAGACCTAGGCGACTAGATAGCCGAGCGGAGGCGGTATCCTTGCATAGATGGTTCTCTATGATGTGGTTATGGGATGAGGATGAGGCTGCGGCCTTTGTTAAGAATGATGGGATTAAACGAATGCTAACTAAACTTAAAGATTGGAAAGTCTTCCCTTACCCGGATGCGCGAACTCCTCTCACCGCTAGAAAAGGACGGCTAGAGTGCATGAGGGCTAAAGTTCATGGAGCGGACGCCAAAGCAAGGTTATCGAAAGGCTTTGCCGTGACCGTCTCATGTGTTGAGGCGTAGGCTCATTTGTTGGGCTGTCGCGGAGTACGGGTAAAGTGTACATCCACTGCAGGTGTGAATGAATCAATCTATTCGAATAGCCGTGCTCGCGGATATTGAGCATCGTGACAAGACTTTCGCTTGGCTAGACTTTGAACTTAAAAATCTTGGGATGGGTTTGCATGATGATTTTATTCGGTGGATCAACTTCTCGAGAATGCGAGAAGGGGTGGACTCCCGAAAAATCATGACGCACCGGAGGCGGGAAGCCATCCTTGGAATCACGATGGATGGTAGACGAACCATCGCCGGATTAATGAACTGTGAAATTAAAACTTGTTTTGGCTAGACGATAGGCTTGTGAAAAGAATTGTGAAAGCGGCCTTACGCAAAAATAACCCTAGCCATGTTCTTAGAATAACCCTATCATATGCATCAATTCGTGTTGACTTGCGAGTACGGTTGGTACTCACCCTTGCTATACGCACAAACCTCCAGATGGAAATGAAGATCCGAGAAGACCCCTACGCGTACTACCGGAGGGCGAGGGAACCGACGGCGCATATTAGACCTTAGTCCCTGGTCGTTGCTGTGGCAATGGACAAGCCGCCGCCTCTTTCCGCGCCTTATCTAAACTCTGTCTTTATATTGTAATCGGACCATAAGGTCCTGTGGGATGAACAATGCCTTCGGGCCTATTTATGTAATAATGGTATTGTAAGACTATTCGTGCATGTGCACTTGATTATCCAGTACTGCATTCGTGGGTACCAACTACTTGATCCAGGAAAATGGTACTATGAACACGAAAGATTCCCGACTCAAAATCGGGGGTCCACAAGAAGTGTAGTGCTTCTGAACTGAAGATGGTGTGAGTTTGCCTCTGGAGTGAAGTTGAAGTTCCGCTAGGATCGCTTTCTTTTCTATTACTATTTTTGGGTATGAGGACTAAGTATCTTTTCAGTAAGTATTTTTTACGCTTTGTTTTTACGTTTGGATATATGTATTAATTTGTCGTTTTGTGTACCTTGGTTGATTCCTGGACAGAGATTTATTACGCAAAATAATCTGGAAATTTAGGATGAATTTCCGAACATGACACTGACCAACCTGCTGAACTTCATGGAATTTCTCTCGTTGTAAGCTGGGTCCTCAACGTCACGTAACATGTCTTGAAGCATATCGTAACCCACATCAAATATTTCACCGCTCAATGGAGAAGGTACAAACATGTCATGCTCATCTTCATCTTCCTGATTTTATGCACCACTTCTGTCTGCAGCTGCACTACTGTCTGATTCTTGCTCCTCATGCTTCACCCAACATGTGTAGCTCTCCATGAATCCTCGTTGTATCAGATGAGTGTGTACATCTACTCTGCTATCAAACATATTCTTATTTTTGCAGTCTGCACATGGACAATACATGTAATCGCTCTTTCTTTTTTTCCTATCCTCTCCGCGTCGTTTATAAAATCTAATACGTCATTTCTATACTCTTTGCTATGACGTCGCACAGTTTTCCCATACATTCAACTTTGATCCATCCCTAAGCTGCAAAAAAGTGGAAAAATATTAGATAAATATTTTGTAGGTAAGTACTTACTAAATTTATGAGAATTGACTATTATTTTTCAATTACTTTTGCACTTTCTGATTTACTTGAAAAAAAGAGACCAATATCGCTCCCCTCTTTCTCCCACCAAAATAGTGAACATTAACCATTACACTAGGTTATTTGGGTATTTATAACGTGCAATAAATATCTGTAACGACCAACAAACTAATAACGATGACGGGTATTCCTTTATTTTTGTCGAGCCTACGTACAAGGCCATCAACGATGACATTCATCGGTGATGGGCCTAATGGTTATCTCAATCTGGCCTCAAGTTGGAGCCTGTCCCTGATGATTAACATCGATGATGGGCTTTTGTTAGGGCTCGACAAAGATATCATCGGTTATCTTTGTTGAGCCATGATGTGAGCCCGTCACTGATAGGTATCATCCGTGACGGACTCGAGTTTTATGCACATCTAATATGTTTGTGCGAATATATCTTTGTCGACCTCTTTTTAGATCCGTTTGAGATTACTTCGCTGTGACGACCCGCAAAACTCAGGCATGTGAGAGGTCGTCACATATGAGAGGATCTGTAGTAGTGTGGTTTTTTGAGTTGTGATCCAAATTAAGTTACCCATATATATATGCCACTTTGGACGAAGCGAAGCGGAGGCCCGTCGCCGGAGTCGATGGGCCTAGGAGGGTGCGGGGGAAAGGACGGAGCCCCCTCCGGTACAGATCATCGCCTTTTAGGGTTTCACCTCTATATATACTTCCTGTATATCGCTGTTCGGGATATGAGATTAAGATTGTAAATCCTCGGGCGTTTTGTAACCTCATCCAATATAGTGAAGATTTCCTGGTTGGTGTCCGTGGTTTTTTCTCTCCTACTTTAGGAGGATTTTCCATGTTAAAATCTCGTGTCCTCTGTGGTTGATCTGTGTTCTTCATCGTTTATTCTCTTATCATTTATAACACGGTTAGGTGCTATATTGATTGGGGAAGAGTGCCTGTAATCAGAACTCCGAAGATATAGGCTTCGGTTGAACTTTGGTAATAAATATCGTATGTTCATATGTCGTGATCTGACGTGTCTTGAATGATCAATGAATAAAACGATTGAGAAAGTTAGTCGTTGTTCCGCTATATCGACTAACTTTTATAACAAAATGAAGCCTTATTTCATCTCTATTTGTATAGCTTTGTTTCTTACCCACATGGATTCTATGCATATTACTATGATATTTCTTATGCATTGAAGTGTTGTTTCTCATTCTCAATCGTGATTGCAAATGATAGTGAATTTTGATTAATTTGTTCTGTAGAAATGGACCATCATTATTATTTCATGGTGTTATGTCAAAGCAAGTTACTACTAGATGACAACAATCTCGCCAAGCAGCATCTGCATAGGAGACGAAAGCCTATATACGCTTGCTAATATTTTCCTTTAACTTAGATCGAAGGGCCAGCAACATATTTGAAATAATTTAATAACACGAAATAGTTGAAATAAGTTAATTGCTGATCTTTGATGGAACTAACCATTTAATACAATTGAGAACACAAATAAGAACTGGAGCAAACAAGGCACCACGGAGATTCGGAGAATGGTCATGCGCACTTAATGGCAAGAACAGAAGTAGCACAACGAATCACATAAAAAATGGGCACGGATCATGGTTATATACCTTTCAGTCCGACTCCGACCACCAGCTCCGTGAAGAACCGGAGAGGGTGGAGGGACCTCGGGGTGTTCGCCGGCGAGCCGGAGAGGACTGCTGCGAGAGACCTCGGCCGTGGCAAAGGAGAGACGGCCCTGGAGAGAGAGAACGGGGGAGGCACGGGTGGTGTGGCCATGCGAGGGGGCGGCGCCGGCTGGAGAGTGAAGACATCGGAGTTCGGAGCGAGGAGGGAGACGTGGCGAACACAATGGGGAATCGCGAGGGCCTTTGCGCGTCCCGTTGAAATGGGTCGACGGCCCACTACTACCTTTCGGCTTTATCTTGGTGCTTCGTTTTCCTCATCGACACGATGTGATTCGTTGTGAAGATCTCGCAGTCAAAAAAGATCCTAGAGCAAGTTTTATAAGAGAGAGAGGTGCTACATATATAATTTTGTTCACATCATCAACTTATAAATGTAGAGCTAACGCATCCAGATTCTCTGATGTTGGCCATACTACGTCAGAGGGCAGTAGAGGTTCGATCCACCGTTGCTCAAGAATCGGACGTCTCGCTGGTTACTTCGTTTCACAGCTTATGTATCCGTTCTCAAGCCCAATGAATAGATAACTAATGAACGGCCCAATACGGTCCTACCTCGCAGCGCCGCCGGGTGACGCACCTCGCTCGCCGCCGATGCCTCGCCTCGCCCATCGCCGTCCACTGCGCCGCTCGTCGCCGTCGATTGGGCACTGCCGCCCGCCGTCGCGTACGCCAGCACGCGAGCTGATGGCCCGGGGGACGGGAGGCCGATTAATGCCAATCGCTGCTGGCCGGTTTGCATGCTAGAAGAGGCTACGGTGCACCACGCTCCCAAATTTCAATACGTAAGTAATACAAACTCCGTGTTGTTAGTTTTTGTAAGTGACATCCGACGAATTTCCAATATGCAAGTACTACCTAGTACTCCCTGCATATTCTTTTTGGCGTGAGATCTCAAATTTTAGCAAGACATGCATTACACGACATTTCCAGTCATTTCCATGCACTAGTATGGTCTATGGAGGTGTTTTTTTTTTTTTTACATCGAGAGCTTGATTCCTGGTGCAGAAGCCAGCAGCGACGGCGGGCAGCTGCGTGCGTGCTGGGGCGTACGCGACGGGAGTCGACAGTCAACGGCGAGCGGTGTGCAGTACCCAGTGGCGCGGTGGACGGCGACGAGCGAGACGCGATGCATCGGCAGCGAGCGAGATGCGGCACCCGGCGGTGCTGGAGTGGCCTAGTCAACTATTCCTTGGGAGAGACATAAGCTGTGAAACGAAGTGAAGGCCAAGCAGACGTCCGATGCTTAAACGACGGTGGATCGGAGCTCCACTGCCCTCTGACGTAATTTGGCCAACGTCAGAGAATCTAGTTACAGAGGTGACATATAGAATAGTTACATCTATACTAACTCTAAATATTAGTTACAATATTTATTGTCTAATCTACTTTTTGTTAGAGTTTTAATCTTATCATTACAGCATTACATGTTTACTTTATTCGTATACACGTAGAGAACTGTTGTATAGGGCTTTTGCATTTGTTAGTAGTGTGTGATACCTGAAGAAGCATACGGTAGAACGTGCGATGCGGATAAGCCGGAGTGCAGGCAAATCAGCCGTGTGATACGGCCGAACTACTGGTGTCAATATCTCCGACGTGCAAGGCGAGATACATCAGTCACTGCTCAAAAAACTCACATTTATCTTGATTTGTAACCCATTTTATCTTAGATAGAAACCGAAATAACGAAAGCGAGACTAAAAATCGACATCTTTAATCCTGATTGAAATAACCGGACGGTTGGAAACACCAACCGAGACTAAAGATGGCGACGCCACGTGGTTGACTCCGTCATCTTTAGTCTTGATTGGTGTTACCAACCAGGACTAAAGATTTTTTTAAATTTTGCTCCTTGCTGCTTGTTAATTATATATATATTTTAATTATATATATGCATATATTTTACACACATATATATTTATACATATATATATATATATGCAACATGCATATATATATATATATATGTATAAATATATATATTACACACATATAAATGCACTTAATTAAGGAATATATACATGTAATACCAAAATGTGTACACATATATTACGTTATTTTACTATTTTATATCGTATGTTAAAAAAAATTTCTACGTTGTGGATCCAGGGTTTATGGTGCTCGAACTAAAGTAGAACTCTTCGCGGGATCAATAATCTCCTAGTTGATAAATCTCATCAGTTCTTTTTGAGCAGCCTGTATGAAACTCGCGTGGAGGAGTTTGTCCCTTACATGCATAAGCTGTCATTCGAATAAACGAGAAATAAATATATGAAATCAATAAGAAATCAAGACGTAATGTATAAATGATTGTTATACATACATCTAGATCCTAGGGACTCGTGACTTGGGTAACTAGATGGTAAATATAGTCGCAGATATAGTAGCCGCACAAGTTTGTCCCTTTCGCCTGTTTTGCACACTAAAAAGAAACAACGACAAATTTAATATACATTTATATTTTAATATACATTTTAATATAACTTTGAAGCATGTTACTCACTGGAAAATTCATCCTCACAGAAAGCTTTTCCTTCCAATTTCCCCGAACCGTCTCACGGAGCCGTGCCCATGCCCTACGTGTAGTTGAAAGCTAGCGAGTAATTATCCGAAAACCACATATATGCAATAGCAAGTAAGATGACATTACCTGTTTAACATTTCAAAAATCTTTGCGTACGTAGACTCTGGCTTATTCATTGAGTCAAAGATATGGATCCGCGAGCTCTCAACATCAATTACAAAAAGAGTGCAGTGGAATCTGTAAATTGCGAAAGATGACATATATGAAACTATATGTATGCACGGAATTAAAATTGTTACTGAAGGTAGTACAAACTCATGTCGTGTTGTATGGTAGAAGTATAAATGTCTTGTAATGCTGTTGCACTAGCATATTGTAGATGTTCTCCTCTGTTTGCACCGGATATTGGTCTACCATCGCGGTGTTAATATTTTGGGGGGTCCATGAATCCATATTTGTTACATTCTTGCTTGTTGCAATATTGGATAGCCATTCTACAATGGTGTTGACGCCAAATCCGTACCACTGACGTGGATCTCGAATGCCACACGCGCGGCCTGGGAGATCTGCTTAGCTCCAGTTGAGGTCCTAGAATCGATGAAAGCGCGGGCGTGCCAGTCAATTTGATCCTGGCACTGACAAGATATACAAAGTAACAAAGCATAAAGGATATCAGTCGACAGGCCAATAACCAAGACAACCGATTGGCGCGATTCCAGCCGATGTTGATGTCAGCTGATAACCAAGACAGCCGATCAGCCGATAGGCCGATGGCGCGATTCCAACCGATACCGATCGTTAAAGCATATATTGGCTAGTAATCTGATGTCATTAAATCCAAATAATTAAAAACTTTTACTACAGTCGGCTAAAACCAACTTTGTATTTAATCCTTGTAAGCCGATGAAACGTCTAGATAATTCATCGGCCGAAACCTCGATGAAACAATGATTGATGCTCACTGACTTAAATAAATCTAACTTGCAACCGCAACCTCATAGGTCAGACTTAACCGATGCAACATAAGGTTGATAATTGTCTGATAGATTTAAACCAGTCGGTATGACACCGGTCAAAGTGATCATGTATTAAATTTAACCAAGATAGCAAAACTATCAAGAGGAAATTTAACACATCAGATAGGATCTTAACAAGACTTACATTATCAACAACAATCCAGTAGGTGAGACCTAACCGATGCAGCATGAGATTGTATATGATAATCTAATACTCAATGAGCCGATAAATCTATCTAATGTGATGGATATATCAAATTTATCTAAAGCGACATCATGTTTAGAGAAACATCAACTTGATCAGAATATCGGACCTAACCGAGAAAGTCTGAACTAAGCCGATGTGACAATAAACAGTAATGTAACTAAAGATAGAGACGATATACCAGATCGGCAACACTTGGACTTACCCCTTCGCCGAAGATCGAACCTAATCGATGCAGCCCCACGTCGGGTGCCAAGTCCCGCCGGATGATGAACAAACTGGAAAAGGTAAAAGGTGACGATGCACCGAATTGTATTGATCGTAGATTGATAATTACATGGACCTCGGGCTTACATATTTATACCCACAGGCTAACAAAGATCCTAACAGATTATGATTCAAACTTTTCTAAAGATAGAAGGAAACAAACCGAGTCCTTATTAGACACTTAACAAACTTTCCTAAAGATAAAACAGAAAACTTAACAAACTCTTCCTAATTAATAGATACAAGCCGCATCCTTCCTGGACTCAGTTTCTTCTGGATAAGACTTTCTAAAACCGAATCTAACAAGAATCCGACTGCTGGAAACGTTGATAACAGAAAACCTCCATCGGCTGATGTAAGACTCTAAGCCGATTCTAGCTTTGAGTCGATGTAGACCTTGAGCCGATGGGGCTTTCGAGGCTTACCAAATTCTGGCGTTAACAAACGGTTAAAAGAATTTTAGTCAGCTAAATACAAGGAGCTAAGGAACAAAATAAATATAACTCAACGATACTTACAAAACCTGTGTGGCTATAAGAGAGACGTCGAGGGCATCCAGCTGGTATAGGTCGAATATGTCCTCGAAGCGGATAAAGAAGTGATCAGCTCCATCGAAGAAATAGTTCATTGAGTATTTTCCCACGACCATCTTTGTGTCTTTGCCTGATTCTTGCATGTACCACTTATGGAAGCGATACATCTGTGTAGGTAAAGTTTTAACTTGATCGGGCTTTACAAGAGGTTGCCCGAGTTTGAACTTGTACTTTAGCTCAGCCTTCCCGATAGGTGCGCTTCCGGATACTTGGTCCATCGATATTCCCGCAGATTCCATAAATTTTCTTAAGTCGGCTCGAACATTTGGTGTTGTGCTGAACTCAAGGGGTTTCTGAGGCTGCATCCCAAGCTGCGGTACATCTTTGCCCTTTGCTGGCGCCTTCCTAGCAGTCTTCTTGATCGTCCTGTCGTAGTCAGACTGCGGTTGCGGTTGCGGTATAGGCTGTGGGCGTACATGAAGGGTTACGCGGAGGCTACGTTAGCCGAAAACAAAAAACTTTTTACCGCGCAAACCAGGAACACTTGCAAGTAAGGGCCGATAGATTGTTACCGATTGGAGTAGAGTGCAGCGGAATAGCCAATCGGGCAATCCGATCCGGAACAATGTAGCCGATTCCGGAGACGCCGATTCGCCAATCAGCCCGATTCGAGTCGTCCGGCCGCGTTCTCACGCCTCGCTCCGATGCGCCCGACCGCAGCCTCGATTCCACCACCCGATCGGTCGATTGCGGCCGATCCGAGCCGATCAACGGCGCGCAACGTAGCGGCGCCTCTACCGGTATCCACACGTCCGGGGACGAACGCCGAACACCCGTGTGCTAGCACGCGATGCAAGGCTAGGGTTTGGCTCGAAAGTGGGGAGGGTTTCCGTGGAGATTGATCTCGGCGACTTCTGTTGCACGCGATGCAATTGACGTGCCGCAGCTCTCCACCACTCCCTCCTTTATATAGAGTTGGCCGACTGGGACTAGTGGCCGATTAGGACTCTATTTTTGAATCGGATCTCATCCGTATCTCATAGAGTTGGCTGCCCATACGTCGTAAGCCTATAGGACTCTATCCGATCGGATCCCTATCCGATCGAGCCGTATCCGAGTCCAACTCGAATATCTATTCTATCCCCTTAAGCGTGCGACCCTGTAGGTTCAGGTATACTCGGTTTCGGCCATAGTCTAACTTAGCCGATCGTCGGCTCGAGTCCAACTCAGCCGACCCGTCAACAGCGGCGCCTAGCAGCACATATTGACACCATAGTATACAAGAATAATATCGGCTCTGAACCTGTAATGTGTACACAAATCCCTTTGCCTCACAATACCAGTTAAGCTATAGGCAAGATGTGTGCCATCCCTTCAATAGCTTAACCATTCACTCGAACCGTATTGGATTATCTGTCATTGATTGACTCCTCAATTAACTTAGCATGGCCATGCATTTCCATAATCCATTACCTCGAGGGGCCCGAGATATCTCTCCAAAGGAGGGGCAAATTCCATCTTGATCACTCACATCCCACTCCATGTTTCATAGCAAACCCGAAAACTACCTTTATAACTACCTAGTTACGGAATAGCGTTTGGTAGTCCCAAAGTAGGCTACTACACACGTTGGAATCCATGGTGATCTCAGGTCTAAGGACTTTTGTACCAACACTACCTGAGACCAACTAATGGCACATTAATTCCTGTAGTGTCTCATGATGGGTCTATCCAACAATGTGTTCTCCAACACATATGTCCATGTTTATTGATTTGGTATCTTCATACCCATGATCTATGAGACATGATCATCAATCAATAAACATGCCGATCTTAGAATCATATTTGTTCCAACAATATGACATATGATCGAGGGATCGTTTAGAAATAGATTCATACATAAAGAGTCTCATAAATAAGTCACGTACTTATTGATCAATACAAGATGTCTATTTCATGGAACTGAATAACACTTTATTCATAAATACATAAACATTGACGTGATATCCAACATCTCCATGTTGCCTCTAGGGCATATCACTAACAGTACAGTACGTCTTCTTAAGGAAGACCTTGGTCTCTGGGGCGATTTCAGGAGGTTTCTCATGAGACTTCTTGAAATGTGTCCTCACCTAAGCTTGGACAGACTCGTGCAACTCCTCGGGAGTCTTGTCGTACGACGCTTTCTTTGGGGCTGGCAGGAGCGGGTCAAGTTTAGGCATCTTGCTTCTTGGTTCACTGGTTGACATGGACCGCGTGGCTCGAGCTCTGCACTTAGGAGGTGACGGAGGAGGCGTAGGAGGCTGAGAGGCAGTCCATTTAGGAGTTGGTGCTCGTTGTGGCGACGGAGGAGGACGAGAAGGCTGGGGAGTGGGAGATGGCTGTTTAGGAGTCGGTGCTCGTGGAGGCGACGCAGGAGACGGAGGAGGCGGAGGAGACGATCCACGTGGCGACGACGGAGGAATGAAAGGCGCCACTTCTCGCGCATAAATACGATGAAGGGCTTGCTCCATAGAATTATCCCGTGGGTTGTTTCTCGTAGCGTCGTCTCCCAGTCTCCTCCGGTGATATCTAGCTCAAGATCTTCATAGGTTCCATCTGTTCAATTTTGACTTTTGAGTACCCAGGTGAAACGAGCCTGCAGTGGTAGGTCCCTGATCGATCTACTGGTATCGCCATGCCCGACGCCACCTGTTCGAGAAGATAGCTTATTAATTAGTAATCCATCTTGATTGTCAAGTTCTTAAAGGGAATATATAACATAAAACTACGAGCATACCTTGATTGACAGGTTCTTCAGTGAAATATGCAGCTCGCACGGTGTCCGCTGTGTGATCTTGTTAACAGGGCATAGTGGAGATTCTAGAGCTTGTGGGGCCAGTTCAGCTTCATTTCCTGTTGAAGCGCAGCCGCTGCGCTGCTGCTGTAGTTGTGCTGCTGTTGTTGGATCTGGTTGTTGGCTAACAAAGTGGCTCCGCTCCTCGGCCAATTTTTAGCCGCCTTTTGCTCCATTATCTGATGGATCTGCAAGAGACGGATCTCCATGTCTGTGAGCTTTGCATATGTGTCTCGCTTATTTCTCATGCGGCTCCTATAGGTGTTCACATCCTCTTGAAACCCGTATTTCCATGGAACGACGCCTTTTTCTCGCGTTTGTCCCGAATGCTCAAGGTTTTGGAGTGCGAGTGTTAGCTCGTCCTTCTCTCTGTCGGGCTTGAACGAGCCGGAGGCAAAGGCCTCAAGTGTGTCTTCCAATCTCCTTGTTGCTTCTTGGATTTCAGCGCCGAATATTACTGATCCATCAGCAAGATTCAGCGATCCACCGTGAGCATAGAACCAGTGTTTTGATCGTTTCCGTCAGCTGGCTGTGCCCGGAACGATATCTCGCACTTCCAGGTCGTCTTCCATCTGATCCCATTTCTGCACTGTCTTTTGATAGCTGCTCGACCCTAGCTTGTGATGGTATTGCTTCTTGGCTGTGTTGGCCTTGTTCTTCTCAATGAGGGCTTGCGCTTGCTCCCCTGTCTTATAATTCACAAAGGCCTCTCAGTGATCTCTGAGCTTTGGAAACTTGTCAAAATCTCGGTTCTGGCCCTTCAGGATGTAACTCCTTCTTATAGTTCCTGAAGAGCTCAGCCATCTTCTTTAATGTCCATTCTTTGACCCTTGCCTGTTCTGACTCTGGGATGGTGAACGTCTGCAGCATTGTCGTCCACAACATCTCTTTCTCTGTGTCCAGAAGATAACTCTGCTCATCTCCTCCTGTCCTTGATCGCCTCCAGTTCACAACGCTGATGGGCACATGATCCCTCACCACCTATCCGCTGTGTGTCACAAACTTCCTTGCGGCGTCAGCTAGGGCACTTGGCCGATCGTCCGGTGCTACTTTAGTTATGACATAGCGACCCTCAATTCGCTTACTGACACCATGTTGCCCGCGTGCCCTCTTCTCTCCAACGGCTGGAGTGGCCTCATTATCCTTCTCGTTTCCTCCTCGTTGAGGTATTGATTAGGATCCTCATTCCCCTCCTCAATGAAATATTGATTGCTACCCTATGCAATCTCATCAAGGAGAAACTGTTCATCCTCACAATTAGCAATTTGATTGTTGTGAGTTTGAGGACTTGATCAAGGAATTCTGACAAGGAAAAAATTATCCAGTTAATACATGTAGATCGAGTTAACACTAAATGTATAACTGAGGAAAATATAGATGAAATATTGGCGAGCTACTCGTTAAATTAGTTTAATATCATCGTACTATATATATAATCAAATTATAGATGTGTATTGCATTCTGTTTTTAACTATAACTTGTATTTATAAGAAAAACAACAATTTTCGACGACATATTTTTCTTTGTCGAATCATTGTGTCAGTTCAATTGGGACATTTCGTGTCGACTTGACGTAAATCCCTCGTCTATTTCCGACCACGGCACAATGCACTTGAAAATAGTATTCTATGTTACGCTGATGACGTGAGGAAGATAAGGTTGAGAGGAGAGGATGACGTACATGAGGAAGATAAGGTGGAGAGGAGAGGAGAGAAAGAGGCAAGGATGACGTGAGGGAGATAAGGCTGAGAGGAGAGGAAGTGGAGAGGAGATGAGAGAAAGAGAGGAGGATGGCGAGATTGATTTTCCTTTTTTCCGTACAAACTATAAACTACAACGTTTTCACGGGAGGGGCGGTCGACCGGCCAAAACACGCATGAGACCCACGTTTTCACGGGACGGGCAGTCGGTCGGCCGAAACAAGCACGCGGGTCTCGTTTTCACGGGAAGGGCGGTCGGTCGGCTGAAACACACACGAGACCCACGTTTTCACAGGACGGGTGGTCGGTCGGCCGAAACACACACGAGGGTCTCGTTTTCACAGGATGGGCGGTCGGTTGGCCGAAACACGCACGAGGGTCTCGTTTTCACGGGATGGGCAGTCGGTCGGCCGAAACACGCACGAGACCCACGTTTTCACGGGACGGGCGGTCGGTCGGCCGAAACACGCACGAGACCCACGTTTTCATGAGACGATAATTAAATCTAAAGTGCATTCACATTTCAAAATATAAAGTCCATATACATAATTCAAAATTAAATGTAAAGTCCATTCATCACATTCAAAATTAAAGATGTAGTCCATCATAATCAAAATATAAAGTCCATATACATGATGTCCATACACATTCAAAATAACATACAAAATCTATTCATCGCATTCAAAATCCATTCATCGCATTCACATATATAAACCCTAAATTAACCAGTGGCGGCGGCGGGCGGCGTGCGGGGGCAAGAGGCGGCGACGACAAGAGGGCGTGTGGCGGCAAGAGGGCGTGCGGCGGCAAGAAGGCGGCGACAGCGATGGCGACGGCGATGACGATGGCAATGGCGATGGTGATGGCGCGGGGGGTTAGGGTTTCGTGATAGCATCACAGAGGAAAAGAATCGGTGCCGGCGAACTAACCTGGGAATGCGGCGACGATGATGGGCGACGACGACGGCTCGATGACGGGGACGCAGCGGCGGCGCAAGATGACGACGGCGGTGCGGGAAGATGTCGGCGGCGGCGTTTATGGTTCTCGGCGACGAAGACAAAGAGACGATGGAAAAATGACTAAGTGTTTGGATCCACCGCGCGCTCTGCTATATATAGATTTCAAGATCTTTGGTCCCGGTTTAAGCCACCAATTGGGACTAAAGATATCTTTAGTCCTGGTTGAAGCCTCTAACCGGGACCAAAGATATACGCGTCCCGGTTGGTGGCTTAAACCGGGACTAAAGTTACCTGTACCCCTGGTAGGTGAGAATCTTTAGTCTCGGTTGGAGCCACCAACCGGGACTAAAGATGTTTTCCCGCTATTTTTAATTTTTTTGTCTCGGTTGGTGTTAAAAACCAAGATTAAATATTTAAACAGGGCCCTATTGAAAAGTATTTTAAATTATAATAATCATATATAATTAACATATGCCCTATTGAAAAGTATTTTAAATTCATATATAAATAACATATGCCCTATTGAAAAGAATTTTAAATTATAATAATCATATATAATTAACATATGTCCTATTGAAAAATATTTTAAATTCTAATAATAATATATAATCCTCCAGTAGTTGCAAGCCCACGTTTTCACGGGACGGACGGTCAGTCGGCCGAAACATGTATGAGCCCCACGTTTTCATGGGAGGGGTGGTTGGTCGGCCGAAACACGCACGAGACCCACGTTTTCACGAGACGGGCGGTGGGTCGGCCGAAACACGCACAAGACCCACATTTTCACGGGATGGACGGTCGGTCGGCCGAAACACGCACGAGACCCACGTTTTCACGGGACGGGCGGTCGGTCGGCCGAAACACGCACGAGACTCACGTTTTCACGGGACGGGCGGTTGGTCGGCGAAACACGTACGAGACCCACGTTTTCACGGGACGGGCGGTCGGTTGGTCGAAACACGTACGAGACTCGTTTTCATAGGGACGGGCGCCTCGGTTGGCCGAAACACGTACGAGACCCACATTTAAATTACAATAAATTCAACAATTTATAATAAATACAATAAATTCAATCTAATTTACATCGTCCATACAAAAATTTAGCTAACTGATGGTTGTCCTCACGTACTTTCTCCGGACTATTGTTCCTTCGTATGATTGTTGCGTGAGTAAGGGGTGTTCTCATTTGATAGGAGGATGCTCGGGTCAACCGCCATCGCGAACGGAGGTTACCCATCAAACTGATCGCAATCTTCGTCAGTCCTATCCTTGACTCCCACAATTTTCCTTTTGCTTGGGAGAACCACGTGGCGCCTTGGCTCGTCGAACCATTTCCTCTTTTTTGCTTTGCTAGCCATGTCCTTCACATAGAAAACTTACCGTACATCATTGGCAAGGACGAAGCGTTCGTCTGAGTATCCAACCATGCTAAGGTCGATCATTGTCATCCGACTTGCATCAATGGTTACGCCTCCACCACTCAGCCTAACCCAGTGGCACCGAAATAGAGGGACCTCTGGGACCTTCAGAGGTCCATAGTCAAGTTCCCATATGTTCTCGATGCTATCGTAATATGTGCTAGTCGTATCATCGTATCCCACGCATCGATGCGGACAGCGCTGTTCTGATTCGTGCTCTTTATGTCTTGGGCACGTGTATAAAATGTGTATCCATTGATTTCATATGCCTGGAATGTGGTAATCGAGCAAGATGGTCCCCTCGCCAAGAAGGCTAGTTGTTGATCAATATTCCCGTTGCCCATGAGATGTCATCGCAGCCAAGCAGGGAAAGCATCAACGTGATGGCGTGTAATCCAGGCATCCGTCTTACCGATGTTTTCCGAGCGAACAATCGCCAAGTGCTCCTCGATGTAAGGAGCCACCAAGGAAGATTGTTGCAAAACAGTCCAATGTGTTTTCCTGAACAATTCATTGTCTATGGTCATTATTGTCTTCCTTCCACTAGTCCACTTCCTCATAGTCTCCCTTCATGGCTTGATTCGGGCATCCCGATGGGACGAAAGTCTTTAATAAAGTTGACGCAGAACTCAATGACCTCCTTTGTTTCATATCCCTTGGCGATGCTGGCCTCTGGACGAGAACGGTTACAGACGTATTTCTTTAGAACGCCCATATACCTCTCGAAAGGGAACATGTTGTGTATGAATACCGGACCGAGGATACAGATCTCTTTGACAAGGTGGCATAGGAGATGCGTCATAATATTGAAGAAGGAAGGCAGAAAGATCATCTCAAAGCTGACAAGACATTAGACCACATCAATTTGAAAGTCTTCTAGTATGTCTGTTTCAATGATCTTTTGTGAAATTACGTTCAGAAAAACACATAGCTTTGTTATTGTTGTCCGGACATTATCGGGAAGGATACCCCGAATTATAACGGGAAGCAGCTATGTCATCAGCACGTGGCAGTCATGGGAGGTTTGTGAACTTCTTATCCTTCGTACTTATTATTCCTTTTATATTCGAGGAGTATCCAGACAGTACCTTGATGCTCTCTAGGCATTCAAACATGATTTCCTTCTCTGCCTTGCTTAGAGTGTAGCTGGTTGGACTTAAGTAGTAGGCTCATTTTTCCTTTGGTTGCGGGTGAAGGTCGTCGCGTTGTGCCATATGCTTCAGATCATTACGTGTCTCAAGTGTATCTTTTGATATTTCGTATACACCTAGGAAGCCCAACAGGTTTACACAAAGGTTCTTAGTGAGGTGCATCACGTCGATTGCATGACGGATGTCCAAGACTTCCCAATAGGGTAACTCCCAAAAATGGACTTCTTCTTCCATATCGCTGCGTAACCACTTTCACTTCTATAGGTTGGCTGCCAGGTCCCTTTTCAAATACTACTTTAAGGTCTTTCACCATGACAAACACGACCTTTCCGTTGTGATGCTTTGGCTTAGTACGATGGTCCGCCTTTTGATCAAAATGTTTGCCTCTTCTCCGGACAGGGTGGCTTGCAACAAGAAAGTGACGATGTCCCATGTACACTACATTCTTATAGTGTTTCAGGTACATAAATTTGGTCTCATCCATACAGTGGGTGCAAGGGTTGTACCCCTTGTTTGACTGTCCAGATAGGTTGCCAAGTGCAGGCCAATCGTTGATGGTAACGAACAACAACGCTCGTAGGTTAAACTGCTCCTGTTTATCCTCATCACACACAGGGACACCTTCTTTCTTTCACAACAGTTTTAGATCTTTGATCAGCGGTCTCAGGTACACATCAATGTCGTTACCAGGTTGCTTTGGGCCTTGAATAATAACCGGCATCTGAATGTACTTCCGCTTCATGCATAGCCAAGACGGGAGGTTGTACATACACATCGTTACCGGCCAAGTGATGTGTCTGCTTCTCATCTCTCCAAAAGGATTCATGTCATCCGTACTTAAGCCGAACCTTATATTTCTTGCATCCTCGCCAAAGTCTTTAAATGTTCTGTCGATGTTTCGCCACTGTGATCCATCGGCAGGATGTCTCATCATGTCGTCTTGTTGGCGTTCTTTCGCGTGCCAGCGCATCATTCTTGCATGCTCTTTGTTTCTGAACAGACGTTTTAGCCGTGGTATTATAGGAAAATACCACATCACCTTAGCAGGAACTCTTTTCTTTGAAGGTCGTCCATCAACTTCACCTGGATCATCTCGTCTGATTTTATATCGAAGTGCTTTATAAACTGGACATGCTTCTAGGTTCTCGTACTCCTCACCATGATGGAGGATACAATCATTAGGACATGTGTGTATCTTCTGTACTTCCAGTCCTAGAGGACAGACTAACTTCTTAGCCTCGTACGTTAATTCTGGCAATTCGTTTTCCTCTGGAAGAATGTTCTTCATGAGTTTTAGTAACTCGCCAAATGCCTTTTCACTGACACCATTTTTGGCCTTTCATTTCAAGAATTCCAGCGTGGTACCCAACTTTTTGTGCCCCTGTTCACAACCTGAGTACAAGGACGTTTTGTGGTCCGTCAACATACGCTTCAATTTCTGCACCTCCTTTTCACCTTCGCAGTCCTCCTGTACGTCGCGCAACATCTGACCAAGGTCATCGGCACCGTCATTTTCTTCAGCATCCCCGCCCGCCTCGCCTGTTGTACTCTCTTCAAACCCACCGTATTGACCACAGTCTGGAATGTTATCGTCGTCTTCTTCATCTTCTTCCATGGCAACCCCCACCTCTCCGTGCGATGTCCAACAATTGTATTGAGGCATGAATCCCGATTGAAACAAGTGGACATGAATAATTCTTGATGTAGAATACTCTATCTCGTTTTTGCACTTTTTACGTGAACAACGTATAAATCCCTTATGCTTGTTGACATCGGCTACACTCAAAAAATAATGTATGCCTTGAATAAACTCTGTCGATCGTCGGTCCACGATATACATCCATTGTCAATCCATGTACATGAAATGCACAAAAATCTTAAGAAAAATCCACAAAAGTCAAACAATTTAAATAATA
This sequence comes from Oryza australiensis, assembly GCA_019925245.2. Taxonomy (NCBI): domain Eukaryota; kingdom Viridiplantae; phylum Streptophyta; class Magnoliopsida; order Poales; family Poaceae; genus Oryza; species Oryza australiensis. The sequence continues at coordinate 3,797,348 of JAIFGZ020000108.1, read as the reverse complement.
TTACAATAATTAAATATATATAATTAGACCATAATTATATAATAATCCAATATATGTAGTGTACATATTTCTAACTATTTTAACGATCTTTAAATTATCTTATTTTTCTAATCTACTATCAAATTTTCGATATTTTTTCCTTTGTCATCTATTTTATAACATTTTTTGTCCAAAAGTTTCTGTCTCATCATTTTTCATAAATATTTTTTTAGACAAAAATGTACGTAAAATATACCTACAAATGTAATGTGTTAAGCATATTTTTCTTCCTCTTCATTTTTTCAAAAAGTTTTCTCAACAAAATGTAATGTGCTTAGTAAAATAATTTTTTCAAACAAATTTTCTCTCTCTTCATTTTTCCATAACCTATCTAGAGATAAAAACTATAAAAATCAACCATAAAAAGCAAAATGCTAAGCATAGATCATAAGAGGATGAAGTTGCTAATCTTATAGATAGCAAAGATTTGTGTATTATAAAAAATTCAAAAAAATTGGCAGCTCCTCTCCTCTAGCTAGAGCAAAAGTTTAAAGACACTGCAGCTGACTCGAGCTGAAGAAGAAAGAAGAATTATAAAAAGCAACTCCATCTTTAATTCCGGTTAGTATTACCAGTCGACAGTAAAGATTAAAATTATATTTAGTCCCGATTGATGCTAAAGACTAAAATTATCTTTAGTCCTGGTTGGTGACACCAACCGAGACAAAAGATATGATCTTTAGTCCCGGTTGATGTTACAACCAGGACTAAGATCCCCGATGCCCTGACTGGTTCTGACAGGAATCTAACCGGGACTAAAGATGATATCAACCGGGACTAAAGATCTTAAAGAGCTGTTGTCTTTTTTAACTAGGACTAAAAATATTTTTTAGTCTTGGTTTTTATTGTAATCGAAATAATAGAAATTATTATTTATTTTGATAAGTTGACCAAAAATCATCTCCAGGTCAGTAGTGTTTGCATGTGTCCTAGGATAGAATCAAAGTAGCTGAAGATATACGTGAAAAATGTGAGTGAGATGCACCTGCTTTGGTCATGTCGTGAAGTGATTTCATGGCGAGAGAATAGGTCCTAGTTAGTGGCTTTGCATGCATGATAGTTGCACGTCGCATGAGTCTAGAGAATTCCATGAGTCTTGGCCATGTGATTTGATTCTTATCCTCTTGTAACTGAGTCTATATATGAAAGAAAAATGGCGTGAGCAATGCACCGAAGCCAACCAAAAAATTACTTGCTTCTTTTGTTCTTCTGATGCATGTTTTTACTAAAGATAAAGCGAGCTTAATTGAGCGTTTGTGATAAACACCTACAGAGTGAAAAGGAGAGATTCTAACACTCTCGCACTCTCTCCTTTTATTTTAAATTTTGTGTAGATATTGTCCTTTGTATAAGAGATGACTCCTTATCTCTTTTATTCTTTTTTATTTTCATGTCATCATTTAAGCTAACCTATATAATATTTAAAAAATTATGCTTAGATGTTTGTAGCAATTGTCCTTGCAAAATACGTAGGGAACATTTGGATCGCAAGAACAATGAACGATCAGCGAGAGCGCCTACAAAACTATTTGTTAACATGAAACTATGAACAAATTAACCGTCCCAGCTTCCGTAGCATAGTGGTAGTGCGTTCGCTTCGTAAGCGAAAGGTCGCGAGTTCGATCCTCGCCGGGAGCTTTTTTTTTTATTTTATACAGTACATGTTTTCATTTTGCAGATCAACGAGCTAGCCGACATGCGAGCCAATGAGCACAAGTCCTCTAGAAACCCCATTTTGCAGGGGGGATAGCTACTGGCCAACGAACGCATGGAGCACGTGCTTAACTTTTTTCCTCAGCAGACAGGGCAGGTGCCTCCCAAATGCCAGCTTGGCTAAAATTTTGCATCCTTGCCTGGTCCTGCGCCGTCGCCCGTCGGCCCGTGGCCCTCAAATTCGTCCTCGAGCTCTGCTTGTAAGCATAGGCGGAGAACGTATGGTCAAGAAGGAACCGACATGATCAGCAAGGGGATCGGGCAAAACGATACGGCCGTATCCCATACTTGATGTGCAGATATTTTTCTGACGTAACTGCTCTCGGGAGAGCGGCCTGATCGAGTACCGATAAGATAATAGGTGCTGACTATAAACAGTTGTGTGGTTTGAGAGATCGAAGAAAAGGAATGATGAACCAAGGCAGCAAGAATTGGATTGGAAAGCATGGAGAAGAAACTTCCGTGCGTAGGGCCTTCGTGTCGTTGTGTGACACTGTCATTAATTTGACAAAATTACACTAAAAGTTTGTGGCTTTTATCGTAATACACCTAAAACGTGTATTTTTTCGTGAACATCGTAAAAACATAATAATTAGCTGCTGAACACCAGTCACATTATTTTGTTTATATCCGATCAAGATGAAGAGAAAAACTTAAATAAAAGACAAGTTTGTCCTTGGGGCCATCTTGTTTAACCCGACTAGGACCGGTTTGAATCAGACCCATCCCACTGTCAGTTTCTCGATCCCCTTTCCTCCAACCCTAAATTTTGGGGCAGCGATGACGGTGTTATATCAGATCAAGATGGAGAGAGAAACTTAAATAAAAGACAAGTTTGCCCTTGGGGCCATCTTGTTTAACCCGACTAGGACCGGTTTGAATCAAACCCATCCCACTGTCAGTTTCCCGATCCCCTCTCCTCCAACCCTAGGTTTTAGGGCAGCGATGACGGTGTGGCGGTGAGCTCTGGTGAGGGGCGGTGGTGGATTGAAGCAGCATGGTGTTGGCATTGATGTAGCTATGAGCTTGGGGTTACAGGCAATGGTGGCTGGAATGTGGTCCCCGGGGGTGAGGTTGTTGCTTGATTCTCCTCCTTCTAGTTGAATCCGCTGCTCGAATCCACTGTCATCACTGCTAATCCGTCGCCCTCCTCTGCTCGAATCCGCTAGCCACTTGAATCCACCGTCATCACAGCTCGCCGATGCATCGTCCTCGCCGGATTGAAGCGACATTGTGTTGGCATCGATGGAGCTGTGAGCTCGGGATTGCAGGCGATGGTGGCTAGAATGTGGTCCCTCGGGTGAAGTTGCTGCTTGATTCTCCCCACGCTGCTTGAATCCGCTGCTCCCGTTGCTCGAATCCACCATCACCGCCGGTAATCTGTCACCCTTCTCTGCTCGAATTCGCTAGCTACTTGACTTCACTGTCACCACAGCTCGCCGATGCATTGTCATCGCTGCCATTGATCGAGCTCGCCGTCGCACCGTCATCGCGGCCCTCCTAGGGTTGGAGGAGAGGGGATCGGGAGACTAACAATGGAATGGGTCTGGTTCAAACCAGTCACAGTCGGGTTAAGTAAGATGGCCCCAAGGGCAAACATGCCTTTTATTTAAGTTTCTATCTCCATCTTGATCGGATATAAACCAAATAATACGACGGGTGTCCAACAGCTAATTACTATGTTTTTATGTATCCACAAAAAAATGTGTTTTTGGGTGTATCACGGCAAAGGCCGTAAACTTTCAGTATACTATAAAAAATATATAATTCAATTTTACGGTGGCGTTATTCAACTTTTCTCTTTTCTCTCTTATTTTCACCGTGGATGCGTCATTCGTGCAATGCTTCTTGGCAATGGGCAATTTTTTTCTTTTTCGTTTTCGCCTCCATGAGACTGTGAGTCTGTAACGGCAGGAACACCGTATACATGTACACTTTCTAGATATCAGCCATGGTTTAAAAACTGTCGATAACCACACGATTATCGTGGTAATCGCGTTCTGTCGGGTACAATAAAAGTAAAAACACGATAACCCATTAAATTAAAAATAAACTAAAAATATAATTTAAATTTTTGATAAATTTTATACGATTTTGTACGGTTTGTCACGGTTACCGTGGTTACCGCACAGTAACCATGTTTACCGTTGGGATGCGATGACTCTACCATGACGGTAAGGAAACCTTGATATTAGCTGGTTATAATTTAGAAAATCTATGAATAGGACGAAGACACCAAAACGAATTAATATTGGTGCTATGAATAGCTGTTCATATTTACCCAAATTACACGTGAGAAGAGCCTAGCCATCTCGGAAAGAAAATAAACACAAACACGATGTAGTTCACGAGGGAACACAACAAAGCGTTTTGAGCTTAAAAGAAGCACATGTGAAAAAGCTCATAGTCCTATTTCCGAAAATACAGGGGAAAACACTAGAAAAACGACAGAAATTGCCAGCCATGCGCAGCCTGTACGATTTCACACAAGTATCACCCCACGAAATTGCTACTCCTCCCGCACGATCCTCTAGGTAGGGCACAGCTCATACACCGGACACGCTTCCATGTGGGCCCATGATGCGCACAGACTCCAACATGCCCATGGACCAGGTCCAGGATATTTTCGGCGGAATGGCTCGCTTCCCTGAGTTCCCTCCCTTCTACAAAAAGGGCCTCCTAGCAATTAGAGCAATAATCAAATCCTCCATTCCGCCGCGACCGCGAGCACCAACACACGCATTCCTTCCGCTTCCGCGAGATCTCCGGATTCGTTTCGGTATTTGCGAGTCGCGCCCGGAGAAGGGGAGAAGAAATCCGGTCAATCGGCGCCGGCGTGCCGTCTCTTGGGGAGGTGGTGGTTCTGAATTTTGATTGCTTCGTGCTTTCGTTGGGGGGAGTGCTCGCCATGGGATTGGGGAACGAGGCGAGCTCGTCGTCGTCGCGGCTGGATCCGGCGCCTCTGCTGCCGCACCACGGTGGAGATGGCGCGGGGAAGCTTTCGTCGCAGCCGAAGACCTTCGCGAACGTCTTCATCGCGGTGGTCGGCGCCGGCGTGCTGGGGCTGCCGTACACGTTCTCGCGGACCGGGTGGGCGGCGGGGTCCATCCTCCTGCTCTCCGTCGCTGCGCTCACCTTCTACTGCATGATGCTGCTTGTCGCCTGCCGCCGCCGCCTCGCAGACGAGCACCCGAAGATCGCGTCCTTTGGGGACTTGGGGGACGCCGTCTTCCGCGGTCCGGGGCGCCTCGCCGTGGACACCATGCTGGTGCTCAGCCAGGCCAGCTTCTGCGTCGGGTACCTCATCTTCATCTCGAACACCATGGCGCACCTTTACCCCGTCTTCGCGCCCTCCTCCAACGCTCTCCTCTCCCCAAAGGCGCTCTTCATCTGGGCCATGCTGCCGTTCCAGCTCGGGCTCAACTCCATCAAGACGTTGACGCTCCTCGCGCCGCTCAGCATCTTTGCCGATGTGGTTGACCTCGGCGCCATGGGCGTCGTTCTCGGGGAGGACGTGTCCGTCTGGCTCGCCAAACCACCACCCGTCTTCGCCTTCGGCAGCCTGAGCGCGATTCTCTACGGCATCGGCGTGTCTGTGTACGCTTTCGAGGGAATCGGCATGGTCCTTCCGCTTGAGGCGGAGGCCGCCAACAAGAAGAAGTTCGGGACCACGCTCGGGCTATCCATGGGGTTCATCGCCGTCATGTACGGGCTGTTCGGCGCCATGGGATACATCGCGTTCGGCGATGACACGCGCGACATCATCACCACCAATCTCGGGGCCGGGTGGCTCTCGGCCGCCGTGCAACTCGGGCTGTGCATCAACCTCTTCTTCACCATGCCGGTGATGATGCACCCCGTGTACGAGGTTGCCGAGCGGCTGCTCCATGGCAAACGCTACTGCTGGTGGCTGCGTTGGCTGCTCGTCCTGGCCGTCGGCCTCTCGGCCATGTACGTGCCCAACTTCACCGACTTCCTGGCGCTCGTCGGGAGCAGCGTCTGCGTCCTGCTCGGCTTCGTGCTGCCGGCGTCGTTCCACCTCAAGGTGTTCGGCGCCGAGATGTCCTGGGCCGGGGTGCTCAGCGACGTCCTGCTCGTCGTGCTCGGTCTCTCGCTCGCAGTGTTCGGCACCTACACGTCTCTGTTACAGATCTTCCATTCCTCCAGCGCTTAATCTCTGGAGAATCTTTACGGATAGCTGCGCCGATGATTGATTTGCTCATTTGCTCCGCGCGCGGGTGTCAGGTACGCTGGTTGCATTCTTCATGTACAGATAAGGGAATCAGTCGATCAGAGGGGCGATGCCCATTTCAGCTTGCTGTTGATTTGGGCATGGACAGTGTGCATCAGCCACATTCTTTCCAAGCAGATTACAAGTCAGATGGTTTGTACATTAGCCTGGATGGCATGGAGAAATCTGTATGGTTTTGCAACGACAGATTCCCATAGCTACTTGTGTCAGTTACTGTGTGTATGTCCTGGATGTTCCAGCTGCTGCATTGCACGGTGGAATCGATGAAAGGACATAAGTTTCGGTCTAAGCTATTTAGTTGATAAATAAAGTGTCTATTTGAGGTTGCAGCTTGTGTGCGGGTTGTGTCAATTACGAAGACAAGCAATTGGGACGAGTTGGCAAAGTATACATTCTATATTCTGTTCAATCTACCCAAGCAAGCAAACTTGTAATGTTCCAACTACCAATCGAAATATCGAATCTTGTTTCACCTTGCCTGTTATTACCAATGTTGCAGACACAATTCTATTACGAAAGAATTCAGATTAGATTTAGACAAGAGCAAACCGCATCGTCCTATGTCGAAATGTCTGACACTCTGACGTCGTGGAACATTTCAGAGTTTTACCATTCTCATCTGGCGTTCTGACGAGCCAGTATGCCGGCAAGGAAAAGAAAAACGTAAACGGACTCTCCTCTTTTGCTTTGGGCATCTCTACATTTTCGATCAGTCGTTCTCCCTAATCAGGTGAAGAATCCTTTCTTATCTTTTCCCGTGTGCCTTTTCCATCGTTTTTTTCTCGCCTCTCTTCCCTTCTTATCCTCCAGTGACCGTATGTAGTGAGTAATGATAACATAATGCTACCGTGCCAAGATGTTACTGTCATCGGATAAGGTCTAGACAAGGAGCCAATTGAGCTGCATCCGTGAACTTGCGGCGACGCTCTCACCCAACATTTCCGTCATTTGTTCGGCTGAGGATGCTCTGCGGCTCACAAGTTGGTTGCTCTTTTTGAAGGTTCGTTTCGTTTTCAGGGTGGGGTTCTTGGGGGCATTTTTTTCATGATGATGTATTGCAATTTGCTTCTCTCTCACTGACAGTGACGGCAGTCGACGTTGACGACATGTTTAATTGTACGTATAGCTGTCTCCGATCGACTCTCTTTTTCTAAGATGACCGTGTTCCGGTGACTCGCTTCCTGGCCGGGTCGTGTGGCTTGATCGGCTGAGGTGGCTCCTCTCACTTAAAAGTAATTTTGTATCATTGATATATGGACCTCATACGTATGAGCCTATATCAGTGACTTAAAGTGAGTCTCAGAGAATCTGGATTGTTAATCGGCAGGATAGCCGATACACACGGCTGTTTTTCATGTTTTGTTTTCAGAGAGGGGGAAGCACACGGACACGGCAAACCAGCTTTTCAGGGATTGTGATGTTTTTAGGATGCACGGCTACCGGGGTACTGTCTGGCCCATCTCTTGCAGGACAAGCGGTTCGCTTCGCTCCAAGTGTACAACGAGAATATGGACCGTTGCTTGCCGCTAAACGGGCTGACAATCTGGGCCACTCACGCTACCAGAGTTGGGCTAAATTGTTTAGCTGATGCGCTCTACGTTTGTTAAAGCCTATCAGTTGCAGAAAAGGAACGTTCTTATGTTCAGGCAATCGTTTGAGTCTAGTCAACCTAATTAACCGCGTGGTTAGGTATCAATCTGACCCGCCTGATTACTATTTCATCCCTGTATTCTTTTCAGGAATGTTCCTGAGCAAGAGGGTGACGAACGCACGACCATCCATCCAGTTGGTTTCACACCTTTCACTGGAGCACCAGCTAGACGCGGTGTCCGCGTGTCGAGCAGACGAGAGATTTTTCCACAGTTAATGCTCCAACACGGCAGGTTTCCGGAATACAGTGGTGTACTAGTGCTGTACAGTACAGGTCTTTCCAGCCCACCACTTTGCTTGCTTCCATTTAAGAAAGGCGCAAGCGTTCCACGAATTCGCTGTACCCGCTCGCTCCGGTAATAAAGCGGACAAATCCCACCCGTGGAGAGTAAAACAAAAGGGCAAAATCACCGTGCAGAGCCAGTGCAGATACAGCGTGACGCAGCGGAACGTTTCGTCACCTAGCACATGAGGCTAGCGCGCGCGCGCGCCGCGTACGCGGCCCCGCGTGACGGCGTGGGGGATGGGAGCCCGAGGAAACAACTGCCGTTTAGGCTCTTGGCTCGTCCGAGCCGCGGCGGTGGGACGGAGGAGATAAGCATCGGAGCGTGATGATGTGGTGGACCATCAAGCGGCGCCGGCGAGGCAAGCGTGGGACGGGACGTGGGTGGGTAAAGTCCACAAGAAAGATACGATACGAGACGAGGCGACGGGGACGCAATCGCTGGGAGCCGGTAGCCGGCGAGGCTGTCCGGGGTGCGTGTGTATTGTCGATCCTTATCCTATCACTAGCCGCCCACCTATAAATGGCGTATTAATTTGGCGACCATAAACCCAGCGTTGAGAGCGACGACTAAAACCTCTTGGAATGGGGGAACCGCAGGGGAGGACCGAGCGACGTGACGCGGGCGGGACGGCGCCGGCGGTGGAAGACCGGTGGACGCAGCTCCCGCCGGAGCTCCTCCCGATCATCTACAAGAAGCTGCCGGACTCGGCCGACTTCGTGCGCTTCCGGACGGTGTGCAGGGCGTGGCGCGACGCCGCCCCGTTGTCCGACCCGCCGCCGCAGCTGCCATGGGTCGTCGAGCGCCGCGGGTCCGCGTTCCAGGCGAGGGCCCATTTCCGCTTCTACTCGCCTAGCTCCGGGAGGACGTACGGCGTCCGTGGCTACGGCGGCCGCTCCTGGCTCGTCATGAGCGGCGCGTGCCAGGAGCACCTCGTCACCACCGTGGACCTCTCCACGACGGCGCTGTACAACCCGCTCACCGGGGAGCGCCTCGCGCTGCCCCCCGCGCCGTACCCGCAGTGGCGCCACGGTGTCGTCCACGTCGTGGCCGACGGCCGCAGCCGCGGCGGCGCTCCCCTAGTGGTGAACGCATCCACGAGGACGGGGCACTTCGGGTACTGCCGCCAGGGGGACACCAAGTGGAACCTGGTCGACGGGCGCCAGGACATGAGCCACCGCGCGTACCATGACGGGCGGTTCTACGTCAACACCAACGCGCAGGAGACGCTGGTGATCGACGCCTCCACCGGCGCCGTCGAGTTCGTCCTGCCGCCGCCGCCACGCTCGGCCGCCGGCGCCGGCGCCGGCGTCTCCTGCGGGGACTACCTGGTGGAGTCGCGCGGGAAGCTGTTCAGGGCCGTGCTGTTCCCGCGCGACGGCGTGGTGGCCACGTCGGCCGAGGACTACTACCTCAACGTGTACCAGCTGGAGGATGACGGGAAGGCCGCCGCGGCGTGGGCCAAGGTGGAGAGCGTCGGGGACAGCGTGCTCTTCTTCGACAAGAACGGGCACGGGTTCTCGCTGGAGCCCAACGGCGCGGCGGAGCTGAGGCGGGACTGCGTCTACTTCATGCACGAGAAGCGGACGTGGCTGGACGCCGGGGAGTACAGGTTCCTTTGTCGGTACAGCATGGAGGACGGAGAGGTTGATAGAGTCGTGTCGCTGCCCGAGACGTTCGGGGACACCTGGGTTGTCCCCGGATCGTGCCCCTCCGAATAAGACGTGTCCCGGCGGCGTTATTGGTTTCTGCGGTGCTTCTTGTAGTTTCTTTTTGTTTGAAAAACTAGGTGAAGGTGTTTAGTTGCTCCGGGTGGATGATTGGGCTAAGGAACATAGAGAGGCCTTGGGTTTTTTGTCAGACAACAGTAAGCACCAAATTACATGTCTTTCTCGTTGTGTTCAATAAAAATTATAGTTTTTCTGCGGTGTTAAAGATATTTTTGTTGATGTGACAAAAATATTAATATAAATGTTTACAAACTATATCTTATTTAAATTGGTAATAATGAACCGTCATGTAGATGCTAAATGTAGATGCTAAGATATTAATATATTTTTTTTAAAAATGCTAATTGAAATGTTTTTAAAGATATTTTACTTCGCACACATAGGGATGAAAGCGGGGACGGAAAAATCTGTACCGACCGTCACCGAATACCGAAAATCTCGACGAATACCGTATCCGTAAGAAAGACGGAAACGAGAAAAAAAAAGGAAAACGGGAAACAAGAACGGGAATGGTTGGGGTGTTTTTCCGATTGTATTCACGGATCCCGTATTTATCCGAGAAAATTCCCGCGGAAAATTCCGTTTTTGAGCTCATGTGCATAATAAAATATTCACTTTAGTCTATTAAACCTTCACTTATAGAATTTTTAGAACATTGTAAGCTCATATGTATAATAAAACCTTCACTCATACCATAAGATTATGTATGGTTGCAATTGTTGCAATGGTTATATGTGTCGACGTTTCCGTTTTCTTTACCGATTTCCGATCGTAATTGACATGCTCCGACCGTTCCCGACGGTTTTCGATGTCTCGTATTACCGAATTCGTTTTCCCGTCCGTCTTTCTCGTTTTCGTTTCCGTTCCCGCTAAAAAAAATATGAGAACGAGAATGGTTAAGGTCTTTTCCTGATCGTTTCCGATCGTTTTCATCCCTACCAGACATGAATTTGCCAAAAGTGCTAGTGTTGTTATTGCGACAACTTACCTTTCGATCCATTATTAAGCTAATCTCAAGAAAGCAAACAACTTTGGCGTGTATTTCACTTCCTGATATACTTGGGCTCATACCGTGTATCGACCAATTGTATTGTTGGTGTTGTAGCAAGAAACATGTTTTCGTCGGTTTCACTTTGCTTGTGTTGTTTCTGGTATCAACCTAGCTATTGCGTTGTTGGTATTATAGCAAAAATATGTTTTTATGGATTTCTCTTTACATGCGTTGTTTCTTTGTACTGAACCCACGTGCCAACGCATCCAACTGGAACGTGAAAAAGTTTTAATAGCATGAATAAGTTCCTTTCGCAATACACCAACGTGCACCAGCTAGAGGAGCACGGGAAGGCCACCGCGGTGTAGGCCAAGGTGGAGAGCGTTGGGGATCGTGTGAGCTTCTTAGACAAGTACGGGCATGGGTTCTCGCTGGAGCCCAACGATGCATCGGAGCTGAGGTGGGATTGCGTCTACTTTATGCATGAGAAGCGGAGGTGGCTGCTTGCCGGGGAGTACATGTTCCTTTGTCGGTATAGCATGGAGGTCGGAAACGTTGATAGAGTCGTGCCTCGTCCTGACAAGTTCAGGGAGACTTGGATTGTCCCCTGATTGTGCCCCTCCGAATAAGATGCGTCCCGACGGTGTCATTAGTTTCTATGGTGCTCCTTGTAGTTTTTTCCCTTGAATTTCAGTTGAAAAATTAGGTGGATGTGCTTAGTTGCTCCGGGTGGATGATTGGCCTAAGAAACAACGAGAGGCCTTGGGTTTTCAACGTGTGAGACAACAATAATGAACACCAGATTTACACGTTTTGTATTTAATAAAATTTGATTTTTCGTGCCTAGTTTTTTTGGGCGTTAAGATATTTCCATTGATCTGAGAAAAAAATGATTAAATGTTTGTAAATAGTAAAGGGGTCATAGTCTCATAGATGGTAGGATGCTATCTAAAACTACTAATAAATTTTTTTCTATGGTGCTATATTTTGACAAAGAAATTATAGTTCACACACGTACCATGTCTTATATTTGTGCTAACTAGTAATATGTCTGTGATAACGCTACGGTATCACGATATTTACTTAATAAACTATTAAAACTTTATTTCATATAATTAGAAATAACTTTTGTGGAATCTGTCCATTTGAGCTTTAATTCAATTCATATTATTAATATATTGAAGGCAAAGTATGATAGTATGATATTGTCGTAAAATAATAATTTAAGACCATCGACAATCTGAATTCACATCAATTAACAATTTCAATCTTATACTAACTATAATCATGAAAAATGCTAAAAGTAAAATAAAAATACATGTTCTGATTTCGTAAAAATACCTTTTTTGTGTTTTTTTAATATCTAGCTGTCCGCCACCTAAAAGCGTCCAGAATACATAATGGATAGAAGAACAATATTAATTTAATTTCTAGACAAAAACCAAGGACACCAAAAATGAACTTACAGAAATAAAACATCGAGGAAATAATGTGAATGTGAAGAATATAGCTGATAACATCAATTATCAATCTTTTTCCAAAATACCAAACACGATATAACTGGTTATAACTGATAGCCAATTTACTTGATGCAGACACACATCAAGATGATCAGTTGATGATGTCTATTTGTGCTATCAATTATGTGAGAAATCCATCTCAAATAATCAAATATATTAGGCTAACCAGTTGGTGATGTATTTATTAGGTATAGTTTACTATAAAAAATGGTAACTCACTGAATGAATGCTTGTGCCTCTTTTGGTGAATGCTAGTAATCGTTTTTCTTCATCCTGATGCTAGAAAAATAGTGGTTCGACTGACTTACTAAAATATAATCAATAGAGGAAGAAAAAAAAGAAGAGAGATGAGAGCAAAATGAAAAGGAAAAAGGGCGAGGAGCATAGGTGCCACGACGGACTGAGGTTGAACGGTGTGTGCGCGTGCGGGCAGGGGAAGCAGCGGATCCCACCCCCGCATGGGCCCAGCATGGGGCCACCTAACCAGCGCTAATTTTAAACGAAGTGGGGTGGGGATGTTGCAGATTGCTAATTGCTAATTGCATGATGATGTGATAAAACTGGTACATTTTATATTAGTATAGATTAAGAAAAAACAATTTATGTGTTACACTTTAAAAGGTTTTTCTCTCCTGCACACATGGATTTGCCAAAGTGCTAGTGTTGTTATTATGGTAGCTCATCTTTATGTTCATCATTAAGCTAATCCTAAGAAAACAAATGGTTTTGACATACCAAGATGTATTCACTCATGGTATACTTAAGGCCTGTACCATGTATCTATCGATTGTATTATTGGTGTTGTAGCAGGAAATATGTTCTTGTCGGTTTCTCTTTGCTTGTGTTGTTTCTTGTATCAACCAATTGTGTTGTTGGTATTATATCAAAAATATGTTTTTACCCATTTCACTTTGCATGTGTTGTTTCTTTGTAATGAACCCATGTGCCGATGTATCCAACTGGACTGAGAAAAAGTTTTAACATCATAATTAGGTTCCTTTCACAATACACCATAGAGGTGAAAAATGTTAAGATTAGAATATCTGATTGTATCGTTCCTCTTGCAATACATTATACAATGCATGCATGAACTTATAAAGATATCGGGGCAATCTGAAGGAAACCTAAGACAACAAATTGCTCTTTTGATATAGGTGCATCCACAAGCTTATGCGTTGATATAGAATCAATAAATTTTATTAACATGTATGAAAGATCACTAGTACACAAATCACGTAGGTGTCGGTTGGGAACCGAAAATAGGTGTCGGTTTCCTAACCGACACCTATTGATCAGCACCTTTGTGTTTTCTCAAAGGTGCCGGTTTAGAAACCGACACCTTTGAGGTTGCCCGATCCAAAAATGGCTCGATGCATCGGCTCAATTTGAGCTGATGCATCGACTTGCTCCCCTTCAACCCATGAACCCAACAATACACACGGTGATGAAAAAGCGAACAACATGCTGCTGCTGCTATTGATACAAAATCAACGATACACAAGTGAACAAATCAACAAAGGTGCGGATGTTGATACAAATCAACAAATCAACATGCCGCGGCTGCTGCTGTTGATACAAATCATCAAGTGAACAAATCAACAAATCAAGAACACACACGACGCTGGTATTACTCCTTCCTCCCGCTACTGCTGCCGCCCGTCGCCGAAGGCCGCCACCTCCCCTCCCGCCGGATCTAGCGGAGGGGAGGGCTCCGCCGCCGACGCCTCCCCTTCCGCCGGATCTGGCGGAGGGAAGGGCCTCTCCACGGCTGCCGTCGCCTCCCCTCGCCGCCTGTCGCTCGGATCTGGCCTTCCGCCGCCGCCCCGGCCTCCGGCCGCCTCCCGCGCACAGCCCCGGCCTCCCGCCTATCGTCCTGAGAAAGAGAACCGAAAGAAAGAGATAAGGATGAGAGAACCGAGAGAAAGATATAAAGACAGTGTGCGGCTCGACTCGGTTTTTAGGTGTCGATTTTATTAAAAAATGACACCTATAATATAAATATATTATAGGTGTCGGTTTTTCTTTAGAATCGATACCTATAATATATTATAGGTGTCAGTTTTTTGGTTTTTTAAAAAACCGACGCATATAGTATAGGTAGCGGTTTTTCTTTAGAGCTGCTACCTATTGTTTTAATAGGTATCGGCTTTTTTTAATCGACATATATTAGGTCGACACCTATGCATGTTTTTTAGTAGTGGATGTTCCTCTCTACTTCGCTAGCGACATCAACATACCTAGGTTTTTGTTTTGAAACATGGAACACATCATGAAAAATTCTATTTTGGTTAATGACACTAGCATGTCGTGCTGTTTGAAAATTTGGGGCATTTGACATGTCACGGGGACCACCCTCTCGTGGCACACTTATCTCAAGAGCATGTACCATATCACACCATTAGTGTTTGCTGAAAAAATGCAACAGCACATATTGGCTTTTTTCCTCATGATGTGGCATATTTGAGTTGACGTACATATGAGAAAATGACAAAAGTTTTGGTATGCCTAGTGAGAGTTTCTATGATGCCATACCATGATCATGGAGTCGTGGATGTATCAGACAACTCAACATATGCTAGACACATGTCACGGCACACTATTTTTGCTTCGTGTGCATCTTGACTGAATGTGACTGTCATAGACTTGGGGTCCCACATACTGAAATGATTGGAGTTAAGGCACCAGGTCTTCCCCCCGGGCCCACCATTGTATTTTGGGGGACGATTGTTAGATATAATATGGGCTTGGTCCATTAATAATTATAATAAAACTTTAAGACCCGAATAATGCACATGAGAGGTTTAGTACCATACGGAAAATTAAGACTCGATTTATATAGTGGGATCCTATCCCTCTATATTGAGAAGTCGAGAAAAGGATGAAGAGGTGCCACACGCACGCGTCGCCGCCGCCGCCGGTCGAGCCGGGGCGTGGGCGAGGCAGGCAGACGTGCTCGCCGCCGACACTTTATTTTTGTCACTCAACTCACAGTGCGATGGGAGCTGAAGGGTTAGGACAGTGCGGCGGTTGTCTTTCCGTCTTCCGTCTCTTCCTTTCCCTAGCGCATGATAAAACAGGCTGCCGGCATTACTCTGCTTTCTTCTTCTTCCTTCTCCCTTTTGGTTGGCACGACTACTCACCTTCATCAACGGGTTCTTCACTACATCGAACGTTCTTCACTGCATCGAACCAACATGTCTTCTTCAAGGGGGTATGATCTGCTCAACCATCGTTCTGATTGTACCGTCATATCTACAATCATGATCCTTAGTGCTATCGTTCGCACTTTTGACATGTTTTTTTTAGTATCAATTCATGTCATACTTTGCTAATTATCACTAAAATCATATTCAAAGTGATGATGATGCTGATTTGTGTAGACAAGCACTTTTGTGATGTTATAAAATGTCTTTTCATATCATTTTGGTGGATTAAATTAACATGAATTTGCCTAATTTCTTAACAATCCAAAAACGTGATTTTAGGCCATTTTCATCTGTTGGCTTTGCGGGTTTACTGAAACCTATGCCGTTTGAGGGCACACATTACAAGAGATGGCGCCAGAAAACCACACTGTGGTTGACCTCTATGCGCTGCTTTTATGTGGTGCTCGGCCTTACGGTGTGCAAACCGTTGATGAGCAACGGGCTTTTGAGCATGATGACACCACCTGCAAGGCCGCCTTGCTGAGTATTATTGGGGATTCCCTCATTGACGCATATGTGCAGATGCCGACTGGTAAAGCTATGTGGGATGCACTTGAGGCCTGTTATGGTGTTTCTGACGCCGGTTCTGAGTTGTATGTCATGGAGCAGTTTCATGACTACCGGATGGTTGAGAACCGTCCTGTAGTTGAACAGGCTCATGAAATACAAGCACTGGTGAAAGAACTCGACCTATTTGGGTGTGCACTTCCTGACAAGTTTGTGGCAGGCTGCATAATTGCAAAATTGCTACCAACCTGGACTGATTTTGCAACTTCTCTGAAACACAAGAGGCAAGAGTTCAGCACTGCTGAGCTTGTGGGGACTCTAGATGTTGAGGATAAGGCTAGAGCAAAAGATGTCAAAGGCAAGAAGGTCATTGAGGGGAGTTCTAGCGCACATGTAGTGCAAAAGAACCATCCCAAACCATAGAAAAAGAAATTTCAGTGAGAGCTTAAGCAGAAGCCCGCCACTAATTTCAAGAAGGGAAAGAAGATGATGAACAAGGAAAAGATGAACTGTTTCACTGTGGAAAGACTGGGCATTTCGCAAGGGAGTGCCCCGAGGCTAAGTGGAAGCCTCCTCCTCCGCAGAAAACGGTGAACACCATTGAGACTGAGGCAGTTACACCTGGGTATGGTAATCTACTACCTTTTGCATTTTCAGTTTGTTATTCACCTGATTGGTGGGTTGACACCGATGCAAATATTCATGTGTGTGCTGATTTTTCCTTGTTTTCATTTTATCAGGTCAGGAGGACTGGAGCCTTGCTGATGGGAAACGGAGCACGTGCGGCTGTTCATGGTGTTGGTACGGTCAATCTGAAGCTTACTTCGGGAAAGACCGTGCAGCTCAAGAACGTGCATCGTGTCCCTTCAATAAGGAAGAGCTTGATTAGTGGCTCCTTGCTGTGTCGTGATGGTCAAAAACTAGTGTTTGAATCCAATAAATGCGTCATTTCGAAGATTGGAACTTTTGTTGGTAAAGGCTATGAGAGCGGAGGCTTGTTCCGCTTGTCTTTGGTTGATAACTGTTCTAATTCGTGAACCATGTGGTTGGTAATGTTGAGACAAATATTTGGCATTCGAGATTATGTCATGTTAATTTTGGTTGTATGTCCTGCTTAGCTGGTTTAAATTTAATCCCTAAATTTGATGTGGTCAAAACTTCAAAGTGCCATGTGTGTGTTGAAGCAAAACAACCTCGCAAGCCTCACAAGGCTGCTGTGGCGAGAGAGTTGGCAACTCTTGATTTAATTCATTCTGATGTTTGTGAGATGAATGGAACATTGACCAAAGGTGGTAAAAGATATTTTATTACATTTATAGATGATTGCACTCGATTTTGCTATGTGTATCTAATGAGAACAAAAGATGAAGCATTGCATTATTTTAACATCTACAAAGCTGAGGTAGAGAATCAACTTGAGAAGAAAATCAAACGCCTATGATCTGATCGTGGGGAAGAGTATTTCTCTAATGAGTTATCTGAGTTTTGCACTGTGCACGGAATAATTCATGAGAGGACACCACCTTACTCACCACAATCCAATGGGATTGCTGAGAGAAAGAACCGCACTCTAACTGATTTGGTGAATGACATGTTAGAGACTACTGGTTTATCTAAGGAATGGTGGGGTGAGGCAATATTGACTGCGAGTCATGTCTTAAATAGAGTGCCAACAAAGAACAAAGAAACTACACCATTTGAGGAATGGGAGAAAAGGAAATTAAATCTCTCTTATCTGCGAACTTGGGGTTGTTTGGCAAAAGTGAACGTGCCAATAAACAAAAAGCGAAAGCTTGGACCAAAAACTATGGATTGTGTTTTTCTTGGATATGCTATTCACAATGTGGGTTATAGATTTTTAATAATAAATTCTAGTGTTCCTGGGATGGTTGTTGATACAATCATGAAATCTAGAGATGCTACATTTTTTGAAGATGAATTTCCTATGAAAAGGAATACACCTAGCATATCTGTTCATGATTCTATTCCTACCCCTGAGACAGATGAACCGATTATACACACTGATAATGAAACCCATGAAGAAATTCCTGAGGAGGATAATAATACTGTCACTCGAAAGAGTAAGAGACCGAGGATTGCAAAATCTTTCGGCGAAGACTTTATTATATACCTCGTGGATGACACTCCCACAAGAATTACTGAGGCGTATTCCTCTCCTGATGCTGACTTATGGAAGGAAGCGGTTCAGAGTGAGATGGATTCAATCATGTCTAATGGGACATGGGAAGTGGTTAATCGTCCATATGGATGTAAACCCGTAGGGTGTAAATGGGTGTTTAAAAAGAAGCTGAGGCCTGATGGTACTATTGAGAAGTACAAGGCTAGGCTAGTTGCAAAGGGCTATACTCAAAAGGAAGGAGAAGATTATTTTGACACTTACTCACCCGTTGCCCGATTAACGACCATCCGTGTGCTGTTGTCCCTGGCTGCCTCACATGGTCTTTTCATTCATCAGATGGATGTTAAGACAACTTTCTTGAATGGAGAGCTTGAGGAAGAGATCTATATGGATCAGCCTAATGGATTTATTGCAAAAGGTCAAGAGGGTAAGGTCTATAAGCTGTTAAAATCCTTGTACGGCCTAAAGCAAGCCCCTAAACAGTGGCATAAGAAATTTGATAAAACTTTAACATCAGCCGGCTTTGCGGTGAATGAGGCTGATAAATGTGTATATTATCGGTTTGGTGGAGGTAATGGTGTCATTTTGTGCTTGTATGTGGATGATATTTTAATATTTGGAAATACTGTTGATGTGATTAATGAAGTGAAAGATTTTCTGTCGAAAATTTTTGAAATGAAAGACCTGGGTGAGGCTGATGTTATTCTTAACATTAAGCTGTTGAGAGAAGAAGGAAATGGTGGGGTAACTCTTGTGCAGTCCCACTATGTGGAAAAGGTACCGAGCCGTTTTGGGTACAGTGAGTGTACACCTGCTCCAACTCCTTATGACCCAAGTGTAATATTGAGAAAAAATCGCAGAATTTCAAGGGATCAATTGAGATATTCTCATATAATTGGTTCTCTTATGTACTTGGCTAGCGCCACAAGACCTGATATCTCGTTTGCTGTAAGTAAACTGAGCCGTCTTGTGTCAAACCCGGGAGATGTTCATTGGAGTGCTCTTGAGAGAGTACTGCGCTATCTGAAAGGTACAATGAGCTATGGCATTCACTTTACTGGGTACCCAAGGGTACTGGAGGGTTATTGTGATGCTAATTGGATTTCTGATGCTGATGAGCTGTATGCCACGAGCGGATACGTGTTCTTGCTTGGAGGTGGCCCTGTTTCCTGGAAGTCTTGCAAGCAGACTATCTTAACGAAGTCTACAATGGAAGCATAATTAACAGCATTGGATACCGCTGGCGCTGAGGCCGAGTGGCTTCGTGAACTCCTTATGGACTTACCGATAGTGGAAAAACCGATACCGGCTATTTCCATGAATGTGACAACCAAACTGTGATAACAAAGGTAAACAATTCTAAGGATAACATGAAATCTACTAGGCATGTGAAAAGGCGTCTGAAGTCTGTCAGAAAATTGAGAAACTCTGGAGTAATTTCATTGGACTATGTCCATACATCTAAGAATCTGGCAGATCAGTTTACTAAGGGGTTGTCACGAAATGTGATAGAAGGTGCATCAAGGGAGTTGGGCTTGAGACCCACTTGAAGTCAATCCATAGTGGTAACCTGTTCTATGTGATCGGAGATCCCATGAATTAGGATGGTGAAACAAGCTAGTGGATGATTGAGGGAGAGACTCCTTAGAATTAAGTCTAGCTCATTTGAGATGTACCGTTTCTCCAATGCTGTAAGGAAGGTTGATTAAATTCTTAATGTGATCCGAGTGGCTTGGTTAAGCAGGGATGTTGTCCTACAGGACATCCTATAAGGAACACACCTATATGAGTTCGATTGTTAGTCGCAATCTATGAGATGGGGGTAATCTCTAAACACTCATGAAAAGGCCAAGAAGTACGACTTATATGCTTCAAACAGAGGGATGCTCTTTGTTGCCTAGTATCAGTTAGGGTTCTAGTGAAACTCATCTCACACAAAACTGTCAATTCAAGGCTTAGTCCATTGTTCAGTTGTAGTTGAGCTTAGCTATTACTCTAGATGGATGTTCAACTTAACAGTCTTTATCGAAACACTGGTATATAAAAGGAATGTGGTGTTGAGACCTATTTGCATCGAACCCTAGAGTTTGGTGGGGATTGTTAGATATAATATGGGCTTGGCCCATTAATAATTCTAATAAAACTCTAAGGCCCGAATAATGCACATGAGAGGTTTAGTACCATACGGGAAATTAATAGAAATTTGACTCGATTTATATAGTGGGATCCTATCCCTC
This sequence comes from Oryza australiensis, assembly GCA_019925245.2. Taxonomy (NCBI): domain Eukaryota; kingdom Viridiplantae; phylum Streptophyta; class Magnoliopsida; order Poales; family Poaceae; genus Oryza; species Oryza australiensis. Next base: position 3,777,079 of record JAIFGZ020000108.1, on the reverse strand, counting down.
TATATTGAGAAGTTGAGAAAAGGATGAAGAGGTGCCACACGCGCGCGCCGCCGCCGCCGGCCGGCCGAGCCGGGGCGTGGGCGTGGCGAGGCAGGTGGGCGGGCGGGCTCGCTCGCCGCCGGCACTTTATTTTTGTCACTCAACTCACAGTGCGATGGGAGCTGAAGGGTTAGGACGGTGCGGCGGTTGTCTTTCCGTCTTCCGTCTCTTTCTTTCCCTAGCGCATGATAAAACAGGCTGCCGGCATTCCTCTACTTTCTTCTTCTTCCTTCTCCCTTTTGGTCCATCCAAGAAAAACCACAGTTCAGTAGTGAGGGTCTTCCCGTTCCTTCTCGTGCGCGCACACGGGATGGAAGAGTAGGCCTCCGGAACGTCTCCGTCCAGCGCGTTCATCTGCTCGGGTGAAGGACGACAATCACGTTTTTGGAGAGTGTCGATCAGCGGCACGACTACTCACCTTCATCAACGGGTTCTTCACTGCATCGAACGTTCTTCACTGCATCGAACCAACATGTTACTTTGCTAATTATCACTAAAATCATATTCAAAGTGATGATGATGCTGACTTGTGTAGACAAGCACTTTTGTGATGTTATAAAATATCTTTTCATATCATTTTGGTGGATTAAATTAAACATGAATTTGCCTAATTTCTTAACAACGATGTGTGAACAGAGGACAAGAAGTTGACATATAGGTTTGCCTAGGGTACGATGATCGAAACCTTCCTCAGGTGTCAATGGACACGGTATCCCTGGTCGAGGGTAGACACGTGGCCATGCCCGAGAGGGCTAGAAGCGGTCCCTAGCTAACCTAGGACTGGTCGCATGGCGTACCCTCCTGGGCGAAAGCAGGGTGGAGAGAGCTAGGTTGGAGCTCTATGGGCCCCACACCTCGGTGTAAGCAAAGCACGAAGCCTATGTACCTTGTCACTGTAACCAATAGTGATAGCACACTATGGACGACATGTCAAAGTGCCTTAATGAAGGGAGATTTGAGGAATCATACGAGTCTCTCTCATTGTGTGTGTATGTGTGCGCGCACATGTGTGTGTGTGGGTGTGGGTGTGTGTGGGTAGCTGGGTTGTCCCATTTCCAGAACTGGAAAAGGCGAGAAGGACAACATGAGATTTGACGAGGTGGCAAGAAAGAGTGATGATTGGCAGAAAGATGAAGAAGAGCATGGAGATGTACAAGATATACATATGAAGAAGAAGAAGACGAATAACAGTGTAGATGTACAAGATATATAGCTACCAAGGAGTAGTAGGGACGCATGGCATGCTCGCAACCATCCATCGGCTAGGTGCCTAGGAGTGACCGGAGGTACACTGTGGAGAGCGGAATAGAGCCGACCCTCTACCCAGAGGCGGTCACGTGGTGGTATACGGGCAAGTCAAGACCATACATGATACCCCTGTTTGGCAAAATACATCTAGCGATCCCAGATATCGCTAGCTGATATCTGCCTAGGGACACATGGGGCAAACATGTGGCTTTCTCAGAAGCAACAGGCATATGGCAACATGGAAATCACTGGAAAGGGACAAAGTGGATCCTGCTTAAGAGTAGGACCAACTAGTGTTTGACTTGCATGGGAATCCTAGGCTGATAGGATAGCATTGTAGCTAGGGAGTAGACTGTCATGATTATCAACAGAGTTTCCTTGGTTTTGTTTCCAGTCTTAGTATATAAGGACCCGAGGGCTCACTGAGGACGGGGGTTGGAAAAGAAAATAGAGACAACTGAGTTTGTACACTCGATCGACCAATCCATCTAAAAAAGGAAAAACAGGAGTAGGGCTATTGTCCTCAGGGAGATTCGAACCTGGGTAAATCATCGTTTCTAGTAAAAATTCTGCGAGGCCATAGCTGTAAGCCCCCGCCATCGAACGCCGGATTCACCAAATTATGGTCTATTTTGTCTCGCTTGTTGACAAAATGATTACGTGAAAATGTGGAAACTTAACATTAATTTTTTTGCTTGCCTTATATTCATGCAACACATTTGTTTAGTAGCAAGAACTGCAAGTTATTTGCCTTTCATGTTACCTTTATGCTTGTGATGCCAAACAAACTTAAAAGCTTTGATGGGTTGTGAAGATGCTCCTATTGTGGAACACTATTCTCATACATATAAATCCTTCAGAGAGTAGAGAGTTTTTATTACTGTAGATTGGGATGTCACAAAAAATTCTAATGCATGTGGCTCAGTTTGATTAGTGTTGATGATGTGGAAAGCATCCAAGCTTTGGCATGACCTAAAAGGGTTTAGAACAATATACACATGTCATAACATCGCTACATGAGAAATAATTTTGTCTTGCATGAGTAAATGTTCTCTCATGTAAGTAGTGAAATCTTTGGCATGCTAGGAAGAAGTTACTTATGGAATACAGTAGGCTAATGTACATATCAACCTACAGTCTTACTACTACATAGACGGTTTCTGCAGGCGGTCAAAACCGATCTTTGCATGCAGTTGAGCGGCCCGCTTGCACGAAAAGGTCTACGAAAATCACCATTTTCACATGCGGCTGGCCCAACCGCATGCGAAGATTGATCTCCATAGGTAGGCCTCTTAAGCGGCTGCATGCGAAGATCGATCTTCACATGCGGTCACATTAAGAGGGCCACGTGCGAAGATCGATCTTCGCATACGACCACTTACTCTCTGGCCGCATGGAAAGATCATGTCCCATGGAAATATAGGTGGAGAATATGGACGATGTGGGGACACCATCGGAGGTGGGGAAGGTGGACGGTGTGGTGACACCATTGCATGTGGGGAAACTGGTGGATAAGGTGATCCTGGTGGGGATGACTATGCAGGAGCGGCAACTGTCATTGGTTGGGATGGAGCAAGTGTTGACGATCGTTAAGTGCAAACTTTAACCTTCAACTCCTGCATAAAAGATATCAAATATTATATCAGAACTTAGTGGTAGGGGTTTACTACTAACCATTTTCACTAGTCTTGGTAAATATATGTGTGCAGGTCATTTATAGATGAAAATACACCTGCCATGCGACAAAATAAACTTTCGACCAATCACATGCGAGTACAAGGATTGGAGGGCCACATGACAGTTGAAACTGACTTCAAGTGGAACCAAACCATCCTCAACCGCCATAAGGGCTCACCTATAAGCCACTAGAGATGGTCGGTGGAGAGTGGTGGGGCCCAAGGGTGGGCTGAACCTCTGGTTCGGCTGAACCACCCTTGGCCCACGTCATCTCCACCTTACATGTGGAGGGCACTGATGCTTCCCAACCATCATAGGAAGGCTATAAAAGGAGGGGTTCACAAACTTCCAAAGCACACTAATACAACATCAACTCAAGTAGAGTATAACTCACATGTTAGTCTTTACTTAGTATGTGGGGTTAGTGAGAGAGTGACGGGAAGCTTCAGAAGGAGTGCCCTAAAGTATCGAAGTTCTCTCCGAGAATTTTCGGAGGAGTGCCAGGTTTGTCGGCTTTCTTCCATTGGAGTTCCGGAGAAGCGCTAGAGCTGTCGGCCATCTTCTTACTTGTATCTCGACGGATGCTTCTTTTATAAAGTAAGTATTCGAGATCTCTTATGTTATTTAATTAGTTTACTTAAGTGAGATATATTCTCATTGGTGTGGGTTCGTCACTTAGTTTATAATTAAGTGCTCTAGTACTAGGACTCTGGACAAAGAAGATAAAGAAGGAAGTTCCTGCGCAAGGCTAGAGTAGTAATCAATAACTTAGACGTGATGTCTAGGTTAGCGGTTACCTTCGGTTGTTGTGTGCTCCACAAAAAGTGAGGTAGGCGGTAAGTGGTGACAGCCCCGTCCATCCTTTGCATCCTTCACGTTCGGGTACATCATAGAGCTCAAGGCTAGACTCACCCTGGCAGACTAGGAGAGGGTCAGTGCCTAAAGCATTCGATAGAGTTTTACCTTTAACTTAAGATAACTAGTTAAATCCATAATAATTCTCTTAAGCCAATCTTATCTTTTGTTGTTTTCCTTGGGTAGAATCTTGTTCATGGAAATATACACACGTTCCTTGTGTTCGATACCCTTGGAATACTCTAAGGGGAAGTGCTACAAGGTATCCGTGTGCTTGCAGATTTATCTGTGTTCCTAGGAAATACCAACAGCTAGGGTGGATGGTGGCTGTCAGCAAGGATGATGTCTCCATGATGCCATAAGATGAACTGGTTCATTGCGTGTCCCAGAAGTTCTATCCCCTCTAGTACGGGAATGTCCAGCTCCAACTCGATATGTTCGGCGTGGACCTTAGCCACTTGCACCCTTGCATAGTCGTTCGGAACGGGGGTGTTGTGGAATTGTCTTTACGGTATCGCTAAGCCAGTGGCAACCTCTTTTGTCTTCCCATCCCTGCTATTCGGAACGACGAGTCTGCATGGAGTCGAACCAGTGATAGCATCCACAGTCTTAGGGTCCTTGAAGAGGATTTCGCCCTTCTCCGTGACCTGCCCTGTGCTTCGTGCCCATATCCAATTCTTGCTCTATTCCTTTAGGGGGTCGACTAGAAGGGGTTTGCCTTGCGCTGCAAACTTTTGTTCCATTTCTCGCCATTGTTCTACGTGGCCAGCATATCTGCTCGACCCTAATAGATGTAAATGTTTATTTTTTCTTGGTAAGGTCTGACATTTTTTCTCCTCGCCAATGCTTCTGTTGTTGTCATCTTTGCGACAAATTGATCCCAGTTGGCCTGCGAGATCCTCCCATAATCACTGAACGGGGTCCTGTTCTTTTGAACATAGTATGTGTTTACATCATACTTCCACTGTCTCCAACGGTCTCCCATTTTTAAGTGCAAATTTCCTTCCCCTAACCTTCGAACTGGGCGGATAAACTAGATATTTTTGCAACTCATTCCATAGTAGGGTCTTAATGGTCTCATCTACCTTCTCCCATTGCTCTACATTTATTGGCCCTTGGAATCTTGCCAGAGTTCCGTATGCGTTGTTGAACTTCGACATCACAATCTTTAGCTCGACGGGCTTTTCATCCTGGTCGAGAACAGTCACATAATAGGTTTTCTTCGGTAGTTGGTTCTTACTTCTCTCACCATGTCTTTTTTTGGCACGTCCTCCTGCACTTGCCGACGTGTTCGTTGGTTCATGGGAGGACGTGGCTGTGTCAGTTCTACTTCAAGTAAGGCGATAGTCTGGGCTGGCTTTCATTTTGAGCAATGCCATGTAGCCATATGCACGAACACGTGATTAAGAACCATTAGACACCTACAATCTCTCTGCAGACTAGTTACAAAATGGGTAACAAAGTTTTAGACTTACTACCTGCTCAATAGGTATAGAGTCGGGGTCATCCTCGCGAGGGGTCACTTGCATTATTTCTATCAAAAAAGAGTCGCTAGGGGCGCGTCATGTTTCTTCGCTAGACGCCGCTTCTCTTCCTTCAGATGCTACAGGTGCCTCGGATGGAACTTTGTCGTTTGACATTTGTTGTATGGTCGTTCTTCACAACAGAAAATTTCGCATCTCAAATTTAGCACAGTACAAATTCGTTAAATCATCAAAATTGAAATACGACATGTTTTTATATAAACATTAAATATAGCACAACTCATCAAGAAACTAAAATTTTCATATGTCATCTCCAATTTTCACATCAACAATTTTCGTGTCTCTATTGTTTTCACATATCTATTGTGCACATCCCTAATTTTCCACACCTATGAGTTTATTTTGACATCTCCAATTTTCACATCAATAATTTTTGCATCACAAATTTTCACATCTCAAATGTTAAATTTAACTTTCCACATCTCAAAATCTCACGATCAACTAATTTCGAATCAACACATCTCAAACAATTACCACATCTGACAATCTCTAATTTTCACATCACACGTTTTCAAATATGCACATCACAAAAATTCACAAAATTTGACTTCGAGATTTTTCAAAATACCAGCGAGGTCGTGGTGAGGAGGGGGGTGGCGAGCTCGCTTAGGAGATGGCTGGCGCGGGCTCGGTGAGGAGGTTGCCCCCATGGGTCGGCAACAAGGCGGCGGTTGGCGGACGACAACGAGGAGGTCGACGGTGATGAGGCGGTGGCCAATGCGGGTCAACAATAAGGCGGCAGCCGACGCGGGGACGAAGGGGCGCAGGGCTGGTATGGATCGATGTAGAGGACGAAAGCGACGAGGGAAGGCCGATGTGGGGTCAGTGCGGTAGTCGACAGTGACAAGGAGGTCAACGAGGAGGAGGCGATGGTTGCAGTGGCAGCGTGGAAAAATTTGGCAGCCTTGCGGTGCTAGGGTTCGCGACTGTCGACGGGTGGGTCGGCAGTCCTCCAAGGGGGTCCCCGAGGAGGTAGAAGAGAGTTTGGTAGGGAAGCTATCCTCCGATGGATCCGATGGTCGACTCGAATCCTAAGATGAGCCACGAAACAAGACGCGAGAGTTTATACTGGTTCAGCCCTCCCGAAGGACAATAGGCCTACATCCAGTGTGTGATGTTCTTTCTCTGGGGTGGATGATAAACAAAAGTTACAAGTGTGAGAGGGAATCTGGAGAGCCTCCTTTTCTCAGCCCCCTCTTTGCCCTCCCTTTTATACCGCAAGAGGGGTAGGAACAGATGAACTTGGGGGCCAAGAAAGCTAAGACTAAGAGAGACAAACAGTGGGGTACAAAGAATATCTGATAAAGTACATGCTGGTCTGCTAGGTCCTGTACACCATGGGTGTCTTGCGCTCCCGCTGCCCCGGGTCCTCGCTCCGTGCCACCAGGTGGTGTCGACGCTGCCGTTGTCTCCTCCCTCTTCCTCCTTGCTCGCCAAGCTTCCTCCCGAGGACGCTCGAGGTCGGGCGACGAGTCAGAGTCGAGAGAAGGGGCCGAGGTCGGACTCGGGGGAAGGCCGGCATGCCCAACCCCTGGAGGGGTCGAGCTCTCGGTCACATCCTGAGGACACTCGGTTTGACTTTTATTGGGGTTCAATCCGGGTTTTTGAGGCACCCTGGGGTGACACCTCCCACAGCAGCCCCCGAGCCTAAGGAGGGATGAAACATCCATCCTTAGGGTCAGAGTTCCTTCGGAGCATTGTCTTCATGTAATCCTTGGAGCTTCGAGCCAAGATTTTGGTAGGTGCATCGTCTAGGTGCACCTGCCAGGTGTAGCCCTCGAGCCTAAGGGCGCACGGGACATTCGTCCTTAGGGTCAAGCTTTCTTCCAAGGTGTCGATCCCTAGCAGTTCTTGTGAGCCGGTGATCTGCTGGTGCACCGCCTAGGTGCACCTGGCAAGTGTAGCCCCCGAGCCTAGGGTCGGATGGCACATCCGAGCCTAAGGTCAAATCATCAAGGTCTTTTTACCAACCTCCCGATGATCTGAGCGACGCTCGAGGTCCACCAAGAGGGATTTAGCCGAGACGAACAGGTCTGCCGCCCGGTGGCGTTTTGCAATCCCTGTTTTGACCGAGGGAGAGGCAACTTGACCTTCAGCCCCCGAGTCGGAGAGTTCACTGCCCAAAGGCAGTGAGGATGGGTGAGGTGTTCGGAGCTACAGGCTCTGGCTCGAGGTAGCCCCGATCTCACTTGTGGACTAGCTCGGAAGCCCACACTCAAGTCGTCAAGGTCACCGCCCATAGGGCGGTGGAGAATATAGTTATGGTCGAGACTACTGCCCGAGGGCACATGGTAGTCCCGACCCCAACCAAGGGCTAGCTTGGAAGCCTGCCCCAAGTCGAGAAAAACCCGACCCAAATGGGGTTTTGCTAGAATCAAATCAAAGTGTTCTGGCATTCTCTGCTAATTTCTTGAATATGGCGCGAGGACTGGGGGTGTCGCAGTATCACATCGAATCTTTTGGCATCCCGCCCTTGCCAAAGTGTCAGGCGGCGCTGACAGTTGAGATGGGAAAGGTGGTGTGACCTTTCGACGAGCTCTTCAGAGCAGACGACGAAAGTTGTGAAACCGTCACTCGCCCTTTCGGAGATCCGACGGCCCAGATTTCACACGAAGTTGACGTGCCACGCTAAGGAGTTGGATGGGCGAGAGTCGCTTCGGATGTTCCGTGCTGGCCATAAATGACACTGCACGTTTTTCGAAAACCATGCCAGCGAGCCCACTCACATCTCCCAATATAAACCCCATCGTAACGGGCTCTTCTCCTTACACCTTCTTACTTCTCCATTTTGAGGAAGAGAAAACTTCTCAGTTCTCCCGCCCCCACCCTGCAACCTTCTTCTTTCTCCTAGCGGTCTTAGGCTCATGGACTCGTTGCCGAGTTCCAGTGAAGGTTAGAGTTTCGGGAGCCCTGAGAACCAGCAACGGCAGGTGGGCTTGACCTCACTCCCTTGCCTGAATGTTTTCTCCATTTCTCTAGTAGAGCTTGACCTGCCAGGTGTTGATGCCGTGGCAGGAATTTGGAGTTATCCCAAAGCTGGAGATTGCGGAGATATGCCTTCCCGTCACAACGACCGAGCCGAAGGGAAAACGAAAGCTAACTGCTTCCGTAGAGGCTGGGCCGAGCGTCCACGGGGAGGCGGGTGGGCAAGCATCAGGACCTGCCCCCAAGATTGCACGCCGTGGTGCTGTGAAGTTCACAGCGTCCACCAGGTGAGCACCATGGTCGCGTTTTATTGGCACTACCCCCCGCCAACTGGCATTGTTGACAGGAAGCCATCTGGGGCCGACCCTCGCCTTGTCGGGTCGTCATCTGCTGGCGGAGCTGAAGTGTCTGTGGCCACATCACAACAGACCCAATCCCTCCTACGAGTCTTGACCAGGGCGCTCAACAACGCGGAGGCGAAGGCGTCAGCGTCGGAGGCGGTGGCGGCCAAGCTGGAGGAGAAGCTGGCGGTCGCTGAGGCGGCTAGGGACGAAGCCTTGGCCAAAATGGCCGAGGACCAGGCCGCGCGGGCAGAGGCTGTTTTGTGACCAGGCCAACTGGCGGGAGCCGGTCGACGGCTTCGTCGACTCGGGGACAGCCTGAAGGCGATCGACCGGCGATGGGAAATATGTTCGGAGGCAGCCCGAACGCTCCTCCTCGAGATCGATCTAGACACGTCGTCACTCATCCCAAATGACGACGTGCTTCAGGCGCGTCTACTGAGCGGCCGGGAACTTCTCCGGCGCTACGCTCTGGGGGTAGCCAAGACGGCAGTGACGCACGTCGTTGGCATTGTACAGAAGTTGTACCCCCGGGCGGACATCGACGTGATCACCGTGGGGTGGCCTACTGGCGTCGAGGCGGGCGACGTCGACAATATCTATGCCTTCGTAGAGTCGGCGGCGGATAAGACTGTTAGCAACATGGTCCCCTTGGCCTTGTTGTTCCAATCATTCCAGCATGTGCACACCCTCAGCCTGATCTGTGGAACCAACAATAAAAGAGGCCGCCACGCCGATGCTGCTGTATGTTTAGGGGGACCTCGTGCCCTATATATGATCATCGCCCCACGAGAAATGAAGAAAACTTTTGTTAGTCTTCTTTGTATGCTGTCTTCGACTCACAATATGTCCAGAGTAGTTTTTTTATATTTTCTTGGACATCTAACACACCGCTATGCGACAGATCGTCCGAGCGACCTCGTCCTTCAACAGTCCGAGTTCGGAGGGCGAAATGGTCAAAGCTCAGAAAGGGCTATCTTCTTAGGATAGCTTACATCGAGTGACCATGGCCGTATACGAACCAATGGCCGGAAGGCTTCCAGTCAAACTCTAGGACGTCTGTAAGGCGGAGTAGATCCTGCTGAGCGATCTCGGCTGTCGACGGACCAAGTCAGGAGGGCTACCGATCAAGCTCCTAGCAGATCCTTCTCCTTCATAGCGGGTTGGAACGCGAGAAGACAACCTTCTATTCGTCTCCTGACTGGCCTCCAATGTCGAGTGTTCTTCGGGCCTTAACAGATGGATCCGAAGGCTCCTCAGTCTACTCGACTCGACTCAGCCAAGTGCAGGATGAATAGGAAGGCGGGGGAGGATCGACGGTCACTCGATACGCGTATAACTCTCATGACTAAGCGACAAAAGCTGGCATGACGGATCCCGACTATGCCCGATGACCATTTCAAGGGTGCAACATTCAGTCAAGCAAAGTCACTTAGTTGTGTACGCATCTTGTGAACACGAGGTCGTCGACGTCCGTCCAATCTCTGTGTGTCTAACCCTCAAAGTAGAGCGAGTCGGGCCATCAACAGACATTGTCCGGGTGACCCAAGTCGAGCTCCTAGCGTCTTAGGTCCTGTCTGGTAGGGATTATCCTCCCTGATTCTCAACAAAAACAGTAGAATCTCTGCCAAACGGGTTATTTTGCAACTGATTATGAGAAAAATCAGTTCAAGTGATTCAGCAGTTTTACATAGGGAGTAAAAATCACCTAAAAAGCAGTTTCTCCCCAGAATCACCTGAAACCAATTTCTCCCAAGAATCACCTGAAAATCACCTAAAATATTGTTCTAATTATTACTTTATTATATCGATTATGATTCTCTCCAGAATCCGATTCAGAGAATCGAATCTAGAATCGAGAAATCATAGAATCGGGAGTCCTACCAAACGGGCCCTTAGTTGTATACACAGGATTCGGACGTTTTCGAGCCTCGAGCTCACTCGCCGGCACTTGACCAAAACACGGCCAGCCCGATCCCAGCCAGCCCCGGATAGGAATGAAGTCACTACCCGGAGGACTCAGGGCCAAGCCGACCATGTTCAGTCGAAGCGGGTAATGAATGAGCCCTCGAGCAGCTCAAGCACAGCTGGCGGCACTGCTTCTCTAAAAACCCTTAATTAAGGGCCGCTCTGCTCAGGCTTTGCCATCAGGGTTACTGCGTGAGAAGGGATCAACGCGGCTGGCGATACTGCTCGGGAAGGCTTCCGAGCCCCCGAGCTTCGTCGGGGGGTCGGGTATACAATCTGCAGGTGGGTTTTACAGACAATCAAAATTTGCAGAATTGAAGGGATCAGGGCTAGGTACTTAGCTGTTCAAGTGTAGAATCGACGCAGGTGCTCAATGTTCCAGGAATTCGGCACTTCATGTCCATCTTTGCAAACCTGGATTGGTGGAACCTGGATTCTATCTTAACAGATGGTACCGATCTGGTTAGTATCGGCATTATTATCCGCTATTTACATAGCTGTCCACCAATAAGATTTTATCAACACTACAATCTCCAAATGCTGTTATGCACATTATAAATCTCCTGAGTCCCAATAGAGATCGGAGAGAAATATATAAATGTCATGCCAGTATAACCGGTCCATCGGATGGGCGAAACTATGCCTTTATTCTGGCATAAGAGTTTTTATAATTTTTTGGCATACAGCCAAAACCATTTAGGTCATATGAATTATATTTTCCGGCATAGCCAAAATTATCCTCATATTACATGAGATGATAGAACTTATATTTGCCTATCATATAAACTAATGGATCATTTTTCTATTCTATTGTATGAAATATAATTCCATATGACCATTCTCATATTACTGTTGATGAGAAATTTCTCTCACGCGCTGGCCTGGGAGATCTGCTTAACTCCAGTGCAGGTCCTTCTCAACTACCTGTGCTGTGCAGGGCGTGCCAGTTGATTTGATCTGTTAACCAACAGGAGAAACAAGGGAATATGCGTTAAGTGTTAGGTTAGATCCCCACTGGATCGGCTGAAGAAATCCATGAGCATATATATGCTATCCTAAAATATATTTAAGCCAAGCGACTGGAATGGATCGGCTATACCGAGACATCATCAGTCGTGTAACCTAAATACAGTAAAGGATAATAAATATATGAATCGATAACCTAGCCGATACTGGAAAGCTGACGATGATTCGGCTAGTACTCCAATGAATCTTATGAAAAGATACCACTCTTGAACCAGATGCGCATGGCCTGGAAATCGACCATCGGCTGCCGATGGCGGGCCGATTTCGGCTAGTAACGTCCGACAAGAATGTGATCTTTATATAAGAGGCAGTCCTAATATAAATCTAATAATAAATATATTAAAAGAAACATATCAGGGCATATAAGGTCGGCTGAAACCCCGGCGCTGTCTCTAAACAATATAAATCTTAGCCGAACAGATCATTGATAGTTCTAAAAACGACTTAATAGTTCGAACCTGATGCAACATTAAGTATAAAAAGAAAAACCTGATCTCTTGCAGCCGATTTATATCCCTCGAGACGGTGGATACCGCATATAAACCAGCCAACCTTTAGATCTAACCCTATCAGCTGCAAGTTCTTGATAGAACTAGCCAATGGCAGGATAGATCTAAACATTAGTCTAATTTATATGCGCTATATGATAAGTAGCGCAATATAAACTCTTGAATCTAATATGTCATTACGATGGAAGCACTAGAAACAATGGATCATACCACTAATGACAAGCATTTACCTAGATCTGGGGATAGAAACGATGCAGCCCGTAGGCAAACAAACTGCTCGTCTGAAGAAAAAGGTTGGCGATGCGCCGAAGGTTTGATTGATTGTGATTGTGTTAAATTACAGCGGGTCTCGGGTCCTATTTATACCCAAGATACAATTATCTGTACAAACCCTGGACTCTATCTAAACTACTATTTAAAACATGACATTATCCCGAGAAGGACCCACGCCGTGTTACAATTAACAATTTAAACAAACTTCTAAATTACAGATACAATTGCCATTACATGACTCTATCCATAGGTGGCAATATCGCTTAACGCACAACTAATAACGAATCTTCTATTTATCCTCAAACTGCTGCATCAGAAACGGTTTTATCTCTTTCGGACCTGGAATCGGATATCGGCTGCCCTTGTCCGATCCACCCTTAGCCGATTGGCCTCGCAGCCGATCACTCCTCAGCCGACGCGGCCTCTGTTTCTCCACCAAACCAGCCGATCCGATTCTGCTTCGCCTTTGCAGACTTAGGGACTCAACTACCAAATTTCAGTGTTAACACATGCCCCCCAAGTCCGTGATACGAAGTGTTACGGATTTGCTTGCCTGTTCAAACTCCCTCTCTTTTCTTGACCTAAACCGCTTCGGCTTCTCCCCAAGTGCCCTTTAAATATCCACTTTCCTCGGCCGAAGCCCCTACGCCTTCAAAGCACTCTCAATCTCTTCGCATACAAGCCTCTGCCTTCTCTCTCCTCTCCGGTAGTTCACCGGTGACTCACCTTCATTCTCCGCCAGACCTCAGCGCGCTCCACGAATCAAACCCCATCTTCACCCCAAGCACTCGGATGGCCTCCACCATCGCCGCATTGAGCGCCTCCGTCGCGCCGGCCACCGCCGCCGTACCCGCTGTAGCCGCCGGGCCAACCATCACTTCCGCTCCAGCCGCCATTGCTGAGTTCCTTGAGGTACACCCGTTTGATCCACTGCTTTTTTCTCTTTTTTTATATTATTTCGGATCTACTTCTTCAACCATGTTGCATCCATCTTACGTTCCAATGTTTTTTGGATTAGCATTTTTCCTTCTTTAAACTGTAATATGCAACCATTCTTGATTAGCACTTTTTCTTTTTTTCTCTCCCCGGACTATAGAACCTGTCACGTCAAGTGCTCATCCCCAACTTGACACAAGCACAGAGGTTTTTTCTCGGCCCCATCGACAACATTGATCCAGCCGATGTGATTATGGCCGAGACTAACAGAATCCCCTTCAACACCGCTAAGCCATCTCTCACCCATTGGAATGGGACATTTAAGTCGTGGCCGACGACTGACGCCGCTTGGGTCGAGTGGTACAAGAGAATGCAATATGCTAAATACACTCAATGGGAGGAGGCCGGGATAGCCCAAGGCTTGGCTTTGTTCATTGCCAGCATGGAGAAGGACGAGCCGCTTCTATCGGCTGCAACGTATTTCTGGAATGACAGCTTCAACGCCTTCATCTTTCGACAAGGGCCGATGACCATCACATTGGCCGACGTGTACATGACAACCGGCTTGGACATCGAGTCGTCGGCCAACCCTAGCAACCTGAGCCGAAAGGGGCAGCACCAGTTCAAAACCAAGGCCATCGGCGGGTGGAGCGACTTCATCGCCCAGAACATGAAAGATGGACCCGTCGGCCACAGGGAGCACGCCGCATTCTTGATGATGTGGCTTGAAAAATTTTTGTTTTGTGGATCGAGCTGTGGGCCGACTGCCAACAGGCAAGTCGTAGCCGAAATCTTGGCCGACGGGGGCAAGCTCGCGCTGGGGAAGTACCTCCTCGGCTATTTTGTACCAAATGCTGCATCAGGCCGCTGCAAAGATAGCCGCCAACGCCCAAATCAACACTGGCGGCCCCTGGTGGTTCCTTCAGATTTGGCTGGTGCTAGCAACCCAAAAGGTGGCCTGTCGGCTCCCTCTGACAGACGTTGTATTCCCAAGGCTGGAGCCGATCGAAGACGAGGACGGCAACGAGATCACCACCACCAGGTGCATGAGCTACAGAGAAGCAGCAGCCGCTCATGCAGGCTCAAGGCAATCGACCGAACTACTGGCCGAATGGTTCATCGCCCTTTACGACGGGCTGTCTTGCGAGAACCTCGCCTGATACTTCTACCGGGATCGGGGACTGTTTGAGTTGCCGACCGACTTCAACTAGGAAGACATCAACTCGCCCGACAACCCAAGGTGCAGGGAGCTGTTCATCGCCGCTCTGTCCCCCTGCATCTTGCCGACCGGAATCCATTAGGGCCGATCAGTGGCCAAGAGCTATGAGTTTTATTACCCGGTATTGGCAGCGAGGCAGTTCAGTCTATGGCAGATGCCCATCGGCTTTTATTACGCCGACAAGATTGAAACGAGGGGAGTGGTAACTCAAGATTTGATAATGCATCGGCTGCTGAATATAGCCGGCCCTCCCCTCGACGAGATCGGCGTGATGACCCTGTCGCTCAGGAAGAGTGCGGCCTACGACCAATGGTGGGCCGAAATCAAATGCCACATCTTTCACCAGCGGTCATCACATTACGTCGATCTGCTCCTGCCCGAAGAAATCCCTTCGGTAAGCTTCGAAGTCCAAACGATTTTACTCTTCTTATCATCGGCTGATATAGCCGATTAACATTTCCCTTTTGGTTTGCAGGAGACAGAGACAGAGCGGCCGAAGATGAGCGACTTCGGGAGCCCAATCGAATACCGTCTAGGTGTTATGGATGGGGACGGCCTCGCTCCGTCGGCCATCGGCTGGGGGGCGCCGAAACTGGCATCGTTGCTGCAAGGGCAGGTACGCCAGCCGATTGCCCAGAAGAAAAGGGCTGCACCACCCCTACAGCCGTCAGCCGCGCTTGCCCCCGAGAAACGAAGAAGAAGCGGCGGCGCCCGGCCGACGCCTCCCTCCTTAGACTCGCCGTCGCGCAGCTTCCTCGACACCATCGCCGCGAGGAAGTGCCGCGGTGTTGGAGCGGCGCCGAACCCGGGAGTTCGAGCCATGAGTCCGTCAATGCCCCGCCCGACGCTCCGCCGGTCCCAAGTCCTCCAGCGAGAAATCGGCCGGTAAGCCCTCATTTCACCAAGTTCGGCTTCATAATGATATCATTTGCATCTGACCGAACAATTCTTTTTAGGTCAAGAAATTGGCCGGCCGCACTTCACGCCCCGCGCCATCTGTAATCGTCTCTTGCCACTTGACCTGTAGAAATTAGCCGATTTGTCCGCTAACTCTTCTTTTGCAGCCCCCACGATCTCCGTCGGCTGCCCCCCAGGCGTCGAGCGAGCATGCTGCGCCTGCCATGGGCGGCGGCAACGACGCCGACGAAGAGGCCCCAACGGCCGCAGGCGGCGATCCAGCCGAGCCGGCCGCTCCGACCCCGGTGCCAATGGTAAGCTGACTGAAACTGACGATCGACTTCTGTCAACTTAATGTCTTCTGATCATCTCTCTTTTCTGCAGAACATAGCCGACCTCCTCAATTTTGACCTGTCGGAGTTCGAGGAGTCCGGCAAAATCGGCGAGGAGGCATTGGTGACGCCGGCTGAGGAGCTGAGGGCCTCCCTAGCCGACATCGGCAACCGGCTGGAGGCCTCGCTGGATGCGTTGGTGGTCGACAGCGGTTCGATATGCGCGTGTTTCAAAGAAATTCAAGGCCAGCTGCCGAAAGCTCTAGCCAACGCCATTGTGCCGGCCACCTTCATGGAAGTCCACCAGCTCAAGTACGAATGGGCACGGCAGCGGATAGCCGATCGTCGCGAGAACCAGGCACGGTCGGCCACCCTCCAGCCGATCAAGGACGCCATTGAGAGCCGGAAAGCTGCCTTCGACCGCCTGAAGACTGAGCCGGCGGCCAAGCTCGAACAACTCCTTGCCGCCAAGATCAGTTGATGGCCGATCTCGTTCAAGTCACGAACGAGACCGATGTCCATAAGGAGTACATGGCTGGTTTGCCGGCCGAGATCGAAGCTCAACACCATGGCATCAAGGCGGCTGTGGCACACTTGCGAGACCTGGTAAAGGGCATCCGGCCGGTGGCAGGGTCCGAGGCCGACGACGTCAGGGCCATCGAAGAGATAGACCAGATCAAGCGGACGGCGTTGTCGGCCATAGCCGATTTCTTAAAATAATGAGCTTGTAATATTTTAACATTCTGAAATTGGCTACTGCCTTTTATATTATACTTGTCATACTTTTGTGCTGGGATTAGACCTTAATCACCTCACTCGTATTTGTAATCGGCTTTGACTTATGTGTAATATAGTCTATCAATCTTTTGCCGCTGTGCTTGTAGATAAGATCGGGTTTCGGCCGCGCGTAGTGTCTTGAATTGCTCATGCTGAAATCGGCCCCAGCCGCTCGTATCGCTTCATGTTGCCGATTCCGAGACCGCACCATAACCGTTGGTGTCAGCGCTTGAATTACGGCCGTCGATCCAAATCACTCCAACGCTTTTATTTGGACTGCCGATTACGAGGCTTAAAAGTTTCAAAAAACTTTCAAAAATCCTGACGCCCAATTTTGCAATTGGCTCGTGTAGGTGTATGCCCCCAAGTTTTGTTGATAGCTTTGGTGTCGACAAAATTGTGAGTTCGAGCCGTTCGCGCATCTTTGCCGTCCCTATCGGCCAATCATTAGCCGATCGTAGAAAACTTAGCAAAAAAAGTTGCATAAAAATGCCTAAAGGCGATGCCTTGTTAAAGCAAGACATCGGCTGTCGTAAATCGGCTTAAGCAACCAGAGCCGAATCACAAGTTGATCCATACGCTTGGGTAATATTTCTTCAGGTATTTTCCATTAAGAGCCCTTCCAAATACTTCTCCGTCCAGCCCTTTTAGCATGTAAGCTCCTTTAGAGACGCATTTAGATCCAATCGGTAGTATCAATTTCCAAATGAGTTCGTCTTCCTCAAAAGATTTAGGCACCACCTGTTTATTATAATGTCTGGCTACTCGTTATTTATCCTTTGTGACTTTTTTCCAAGGCCCTCATCCTGGATAAAACTAAATCTTTCGATTCGTCCACCATCAGGTGATAATAATCGTTAGCTGTGAGTTGATCCTGTAGCTGAATGCGCCTTGAGCCGACGATACTTTCGCATGGCAGCACTGCCTCATGTCCGTAGACCAGCTTGTACGGAGGGACTGTAATTGACCCGTGGCATGCCATCCGATATGCCCACAGTGATTCGGCTAATCGGCTATGCCACTGTTTAGGGTACTCAGAGATCTTTATTTTAATCAATTTGATCAAACTTTTGTTTGAGGCCTCGGCTTGTCCGTTGGCTTGTGCGTAGTACGGCGAAGAATTAAGCAGCTTGATCCCCATGCCATCGGCAAACTGAACAAATTTGTCCGATACAAAGATAGATCCCTGGTCTGTTGTTATTGTTTGTGGAACGCAAAATCGGTAGATGATATGTTCTTTGACAAACTCGATTGCGTCCTTAGAATCCACTTTTCTAAGGGGAATCGCCTCCACCCACTTTGTGAAGTAATCTATCGCCACCAGGATAAATTTATGTCCTTTGCTTGAGGATGGATTGATCTGGCCGATCATATCAATGCCCCATCCTCTGAACGGCCACGGCTTAATAATTGGGTTCATAGCCGATGCTGGTGCTCGTTGTATGGCGCCAAACATCTGACAATCCTGGCAGCGCTTGTAATACTTGAAACAATCCTCCAGCATCGTCGGCCAGAAATACCCTGCTCGGCGAAGCAGCCACTTCATTTTGTGGGCCGATTGATGTGTGCCATAGATTCCTTCATGTACTTCTCCGATGGCCACTGTAGCCTGATCGGCTCCCAAACACTTGAGTAGCACGCCGCCAATCATCCGATAGTAAAGATCTTCATCGAGCAACACGTATCGTAATGCCTTGTATCGTAGCTTCCTTGTAGCCGATTGAGAGGGGTTTTTGAGATAGTTGTAAACTTCAAACCTCCAATCATCGGTTGTGATGGCGGCAACGTCTATGTCGATTTCTTTCAGCATCGGCCGATAGCCCGATGCCCCCTGAGCCAAGTCATTGGCCTCTGTGTTCTGCTCTCTGGGGATATGTTTCAAAGTAACCAGCAGAAAACCGTCCATTTGTTCCCGGCATTGCCGATAATAGACCATCAGCGTGTCATTTTTGCATTCATATTCTCCTGATAATTGGCTGATGACCAACAATGAATCTCCCATTATTTCGATGGTGTCGGCTTCAACTTCCTTGAGTAGATGTAATCCTTTAAGGACGGCTTCGTATTCAGCTTGGTTGTTTGTAGCATGGGGGTTGATGGCGAAAGCAAACTCGAAGCTTGCCCCCTGGGCGAAATAATGACCAAGCCGATGCCACAGCCATTGGTGCAAACCGAGCCGTCGAACGTCAAAGTCCAAGGCATAATTTTCACTGAGCCGATTGAGTCATTTCTGTGCTCCACAATGAAATCGGCTATGGCTTGCCCCTTGACTGCCCTTGGTGCCTGATACCTCAGATCGAATTCTATTAGCGCAAAAATCCACTTCCCAATTCTTCCTTTGAGCACTGGAGCTGATAGCATGTACTTAACTACATCGGCTTTGCAGATTACTGTGCACTCGTTGGATAGCAGATAGTGCCTTAACTTCGTACATGAAAAATAGAGGCATAGGCATAGCTTCTCCACAGGTGAATACCTTGTCTCCGCGTCTAGCATCCATCGGCTGAGATAGAAGATGGCCTTTTCTTTGCCGTTGACCTCTTAGATTAGGACGGAGCCGATTGATTTATCATCGGCTGATAGGTACAGTTTGAACGGTATTCCCTTTTGTGGAGGCATTAAAACTGGAGGGGAACTTAGATAATGTTTTATGTTATCTAACACCCTTTGTTGTTCTGCGCCCCATGTGAATGTTTGATCGGCTTTCAACCGAAGCAGTGGTGTGAACGACTCCATCTTTTCTGAGAGATTGACTATGAACCGTCTAATGAAGTTTATCTTGCCGATTAATGATTGGAGTTGTTTTTGTCCTTCGGAGGTTGAATTGTCTTGATAGCATTTATGCTTCTTGGTGTAACTTCAATTCCTCTTTCATGGACAAGAAATCCCAAGAATTGCTCGGCCGATACGCCGAACGCGCACTTAAGCGGATTCATCTTCAGACCGTACTTCCTCATCCGTTCTAACACTTGTCTCAGATCGGCTATGTGGCCTTCTATCTCCCTTGACTTGACAACCACGTCGTCAATGTATATCTCTACTAGCGAGCCGATCATATCGTGAAAAATGTAATTCATGGCCCGTTGATATGTTGCCTCAGCATTCTTCAAGCCGAACGTCATTACTACCCATTCGTACAAGCCGATTGCGCCGGGACACCGAAAAGCGGTCTTGTGGATGTCCTCGTCGGCCATGAATATTTGATTATACCCTGCATTGCCATCCATGAAACTGATAATGTTTCGACTGGAGGAGCTGGGACATCATCGTCTGTGTCATCGATGACGAGCCTCCTTTTGCTTGCCCGTTTGCTGATGTCTTCACTCGGGGCCGTCCTTTTCCCGGATGGATCAGTATGGATCTTCACGCCGTCGGCTGGCTTCTTGGCAGGCCGAGTCGGCACGTCGTCGTGAGGGATTTTGTAGGGCTTCGAGATGATGGAGGCATTTTCCTACAAGAAATATTCTCACAATACTAAGAGGTATGACATCAAGATTGCAAGACAGTACAAAGAGGTCAGTCGGCTTACCGGAGGAGGAGGCCGGTAGAGACTGAAGGGAAGGACCGGCAGCATGAGGCTACGCTCGACTGCAATTCCAGTCGAGAAGACCTTGTACATTCGGATTTTCAGGATCTCAAAGCTAAGGGAGTCCCGGTCTTCCTGATTGGGGTCCCTCTCGCCCTCGTACTCGAAGGTAGGCTTCGAGCGCTCCTTAATCGGCGCCAGTCGGCTCTTGATGAAATGCCGAGTGATTTGTTCGTCGCGAAGACCCTTCTGCTTCATCTCCAGGATCTTCACTAGTAACTTGTTGGCTTCATCCCAATCTTGGGCTACTGGCACAGTGCTCCAGGTATTCTTAGGCACAGGGGGAAGGCCAACGAAGTTCGGCAGGCTGGGTTCAAGATTGGAAATATAGAACCAGCCTACGTGCCAACCTTTGTTGGAGGTTTTCAAAGGAAGAGAAAAGTACTCCTTGCGGAGGGATCCGCGGAGTTGAAAACCCGCTCCACCAACGACGCATGGATGGTCCTTATTCGGATGCGGTTTGAGGTAAAACATGCGGCGAAAAAGTTGGAAGTGAGGAAGAATGCCAAGGAAGGCTTCACACACGTGGATGAAAAGAGCGATGTGAAGCATGGAGTTGGGGTTCAGATGATAGAGTCGAAGACCATAATAGTCAAGAAGCCCCCTGAAGAACTCGGAGGTGGGGAGACTGAAGCCACAGTAAAAGAAGGATGTGAAGACGACGAGCTCACCAGTGTTCGGGATGGGAAAATCTTCACCCGCAGCCGGGCGCCAGCCCACGATCTCCTTGGGAGGAAGCACTCCGTGCTTCACCATCTCCTTGAGGGTGGACTCCCTCACATCCGAAGTAGCCCACTGCTCGAAGGGGATTTTCTTCTCATCTGCCATGAATGTGGTTAGGGTGGGAAGTAGATCTGGCCAAGAGGATGTGGGTCTGAGATGGGAATCTTGGGAGCTGGATGCGGAGGCTATTTGTGGCGAAGGACGAGCTCCTGGGTCGATGGATTCGGGTGCGCGCGAGTCTAGGGTTTTTCGCAGGGAGCTGGTGAACAGTGCTGCGAAAAGAGAAAATTTTTGGGAAGACGAAGTGGCGGGGATGACCTCGAGGCTTTGTAAAGAGATTTGAGGGTTGCGCTAGGTTTTCTCATGATTGGGCCGAGCCCATGAGAGACCTGCGCCCCAGCTAAGGTGTGGCCCGACGCGTGTACTTAGGGACTTAAGTGGATGAGCTTAAGCAGATTTGCCTTGACAATATGCACGTGTAAGAGTGCCCTATACCTTTGGAAATCCTTTCATGTTGCGGTTTGCTTAACTTTATGAGAAGTTAGCACGATGCAATTTGAGAGGTGACAAACAACCAAGCTTTTTATGGCTGCCTTGATGACAAGGGCTGTTTGGTTCTTTAGCATTTGATTAAGTGATTATATCAATGCTATTTTTCCACCTTGGTGAAGATCTTTATATATTGAGACCAATAATAAGGCAAGAGCTATTTAATGATTTGGTCATATTTTTCAGACGACTGAAAAACTTATTTACCCATGAGGGATGATTAAAATATTTGCTCCAAAATGACTCGGGCAGATCCACTCGGATAAGCATGAGCTTACCGAGTGCTTTCTACCTATGGGGGTTGATTGAGTTATTTGTCCTGAGATGACTCGGGCAAATTCACTCGGATGAGCACGAGCTTGCTGAGTGATGAGATTTTTTACATTTGCTTTAACATGAGTTAAGCATTTACATGAGTATGATTCTTTATAGTTCTTGCTTGTATGTTTGGTCTGTTTTTGGCTAATCATATAGTCGGGGGCTATACCTAATTAGGTACATCAAGAGATGCGCCTAGATAATTATTTTGAGAATTTTTTGGATATTTTCCAGCCCTTCACAGTCTTTGGAGCCACTCGGGAGAATTAGGCAGAGATGATGGAATCGCTCGGCGCCAGAAGCACTCGGCCAAAGGGTTGTTTGGTTGTGTACTGTCTTGGTTTGATGCTGAGTTGTCTCGTCGACTGAAAAGGACTCGGGGGCTACTGTGGAGATTATGGCAATCGGGTATCTACATGGCAAGTTTATCCGACTGGAGGTAGGGATAGATTGCGCCTGCCATATCTGTAAACCAAATATGACTTGGGTGTTACGTTGCCGATTGAGATAAGGCAACGGCCCATAGTCACGATTTGGTAAGATTGAGGAAACCGACTTAGAGTAAGATAGGGTTTCCGATCTCTAAGCCCGCCTCCCAAGACTATATAAGGGGGGTAAGGGGCGTCCCTTGAGGGATATGCGATGTTAGATTTCATAAGCAAGAGCTTTAGATACACAAGATCACGAGATCAATAAAGACACTCGGCGGATCGAATCCCCGAAACAGGAGTAAGGTATTATCTTACGAGAGGGCCTGAACCTATCTAAATCTCATTTTCCGTCTAACCCATTGTGCTTGGCGATCTTGACTGCACCACCAAAATTCTATTGCCGAAACCAAGTTTTGACAGGATAGCTCTGAGATGGGCCGGCGACGCGCACGGTGGTGGCCGAAGCAGAGGAACGGCGGCGGCCTCTGGTGTCATGCCAGTCCGACGGTGGTACGACCAATACAAGGATCTAGAAAGCATATAGTGGATGTAGGGAAGCTAATTATAGCATTGATTTTGTCGGGGACACACTGGGTTGAGCTAGCGGCATTCAGGCGGCGGTCGGAGTAAAATATTTCTGGCGAGCTCGTTGGGGAATGTTTTTCGATGGCTTTTCAGTTTGAACAAGTTAGGGAAATTAAAGTTATTGGTGAGATGAACACAAAGGTACTTTCAATTTAGGAAGAAACTAACCGTGAACAACAAATTTTGAGTATTACCTCAAGCAGCCAACTTAGGGTTCTTTAGGTTTATCCTCGGATTTCTTCAAAATTCCAACGATGCAAGCTATTATAATTGGGGAAACCTTAGGGGAAATGTTAAGGAGGAAAATAGGGGAAGCTTTTGTATTCAAATTTTGGTATGGTATAGTATATATATAGAGCTTCAAGGTCGGTTCCGAGCTTTGGATGATGTCGGCTATGGCGGTTCGGCCTTAAGTCGGTTTGACGCGGATTTAGACGATGACGGCGGTGGGCCAGTGGTGCGGTGGCATGTGTTCATGAAGTTGATGATGGCTGACGAGGCTAGGGCTTTCTCCGGTGGGAGGCAGCGCCCAAAGCGCGGCGGTTCAAACCATCGGCGCCGCGGTCGGCCTAGGAGAGGGAGGAAGAAGAAAAAGGGGAAAGGAGAAAAGAAGAAAAAGGAAAAAGTAAAGAAAAAGGAAAATAAAAGGGAAAGGAAAAATTTATAAAAATTAGGAAAGATTTTTTACTCTAAGGTTTAAATTTAATTAATTTTGATTTTTGAGGATTTTCCTCAATTTAAAAGTCAAATGGGGCTTTTCAAAAATAGAAAATAAGAGTTTAGTTAATGTTTAATTCTTAAATTATAATTAGAAAATAAATTCATAAATAATTTAAATTAGAATTTGAAATTGATTTGAATTAAATTTTTGCAAATTTCCATGGATTAGGAATTGAATTAAGATTTTTCAAAAATAAGAATAAGAGTTTATAAATTGAGATTTTGAAATTAGAGTAAGGAAAATAAATAAGAATCAAAATTAGAAGATTTTTAAATATTTTAAAATAGAGCACATAATGAGTTTTGTTTGCAAAAAATTTCTACGTAAATTTACATGCTTTTAAAAGTATATATTTTGAGGTCATTACACGAGCCCGGGGCCATCGTTGCTGAATTCGACGAGACTGTCGACCGGGTGGTCGATTTTATAGATTTTTGATCAATCTCTGCTGTAGGGTTCCTGAGTAGGAAGGACTAAATATTTTTATGTCAATACCAGGGTCTCATGCCCTATCCTCTTGCGTAGCCATGCCGAAGGGTGTTTGACTGAGGCATGCAAGGGTCCAACTTCGCCTACTCGTATCGTTCTCGACGTTTAGGCCTTAGAAAACGATCTTCGCCTGGAATAACCAGGAGGATTCTCTAACCGGGTTTTGTCAAGTTTTGAATCGACCTTTAGTGTAACTGTCGTCTAGTTTACGAGCTAGGCGAAGTGGAGGGTCTCGGAAGACCGAAATTCCCGAGTAGCTTGATCGTACGACGGGCCATTCCTACGTTTCAACTTCAACCCAAGTTTGAGTCCAGGAGGGAAAATCCAGCTCTAACCGAAAGGGGATGGGATTGAAGAGAATGCGTCGGGCAAAGTCATATTTCTCCGATACTCGGGACAAGAGCCGGATTGGCAAGTAGTCACTGACTCAAGCGATAACATTCTGTCCTGAGAGCCCGGAGCACATGGGTCGGGGCCGTGAAACTCAGAGATGGTCATGAGCACTTGCGCAGAACTTATCGAATCGTTTGGTCGTTACTTGTCAACCGAGAAGCATCGCTGAGCCCCCGAGCGGCAAAGGCAAGCTCGACAAGCAACCTACCGGAGAACCCCAACCAGGGCAGGTCGGGGCCGTGTAGCTCAGGGCTGGCCATAAGTTGTGCGCGGGAGCTGTCGAGGGAGTGTTGCCAGCCCGACGACTGAAAGGGACTAAGGTAGAGAATGCAGGAACATGCAAGGATTATGCTTTTCAGAAATTGAAAGAGAAAGAAAGGAAGACGTATCTGATCGAAGACTTCGTCGGAAAAGGTAGATCTCCATCGGACCACCTCAGACGAAGAATGACGCCCCTCCCTGGCGCACCAACTGTCGACGGGTGGGTCAGCAGTCCTCCAAGGGGGGTCCCCGAGGAGGTAGAAGAGAGTTTGGTAGGGAAGCTGTCCTCCGATGGATCCGATGGTCGACTTGAATCCTAAGACAAGCCAAGAAACAAGACGCGAGAGTTTATACTGGTTCAGCCCTCCCGAAGGACAATAGGCCTATGTCCAGTGTGTGGTGTTTTTTCTCTGGGATGGATGATAAACAAGAGTTAAAAGTGTGAGAAGGAAACTGGAGAGCCTCATTTTATCAGCCCCCTCCCTGCCCTCCCTTTTATACCTCAAGGGGGCAAGAACAGATGAACTTGGGGGCCAAGAAAGCTATGACTAAAAGAGACAAACAGTTGGGTACAAATAATATCTGATAAAGTACATGCTGGTCTGCTAGGTTCTGTACACCGTGGGTGTCTTGCGCTCCTGCCAGTCCTGGGTCCCTGCTCCTCCTGTGCCGCCAGGTGGTGTCAGATGCTATCGGGTTGTCTCCTCCCTCTTCCTCCTTGCTTGCCAAGCTTCCTCCCGAGGACGCTCGAGGTCGGGCGATGAGTCGGATTCGAGAGAAGGGGCCGAGGTCGGACTCGGGGGAAGGCCGGCATGCCCGACCCCCTGGAGGGTCGGGCTCTCGGTCATATCTTGAGGACATTCGGTTTGACTTCTGTTGGGGTTTAATCCGGGTTTTTGAGGTACCCCGGGGTGACACCTCGCACAGCGGCCTTCGGACTTGAAAATTTTCAAGTCCCACGGAGGCTATATATAGGGCTTCATCATCGCATGCGGGCAACATAAGAGCTCGCACGCAAAAATGATCCCGGCCAGTTTAGACGCCCACATGCAAAAATCATTTTTCCATGCGGACCCTTAAGATGACTGCATGCGAAAATGATCTTTGCGTGTGGGCCGTTAAGCCGCCTGTAAGCAAAGATAATTTTCAAAAATGCTTAACTAATTGGTTATTTCTCTAAAAATAATGAATAATGGTCTCAAAAATATTATAAATCCATACGATTGTAAATCCCATATAAAATTAGTAAATTCAACCGCTTTGTTTACAAAATAACAGAAACTGACATGTCCCTCCAATATTCATCTCATCAACTACAAACCACATTCATTACATATTCAGTACATAAACTCTAAACTATAGTACATGCGTTTCCAAAACAACTTCATTACAAAAACAAACTATCGTTTAACAATTTTTGCAACACCATCGCCCCGCACATACGAAATCTTCTCTTCGTTAAGGGTTCGCTCTATGCTTTGATCTGATTAGGAAGATTGGTGAATAATGGTAGGTTGTCGTATTGGTTGGAATTAGTCGTGTCTTTAGTGCTGTTGATGTCTACGATTTGTTACTTTCTAGATACAGTAATGTCCATCTTCTCATCCGAAGGGTCCTTCACATAGAAAACCTAGGCAACACACTCAGCGAGGACCCATGGATCATCCTTGTGGCCTATTTTACTGTGTCCTACCATCGTTAGGCCGTAATTATCTAGGGAAACGCCTATTGTGTATTTGACCCATTGGCATCAAAGCACAGGGATCTGGAAGTTTAGTTCGTATTCAAGTTCCCAAATTTCTTGTATGATTCCTAGTATGATTTCTTTTGGCCTATTGTGTCGAACATTTCGACATGAACTCCACTATTCTGGGCTAAGCTTTTCTTGTCCTTTGTTATCGTGTAAAACATATATCCGTTGATGTCGTAACCTTGCCATGAGGTCACTAGACTTGTTGACGTGCCAGATGTCGGCCTTGGTAAAGTTTTTTCCTCCAAGGATTCACCAACGGGTAGGTTTTGATCCTTTAACCATTGAGGAAATCTATGCTTCTGTTCATTTGAGACCCAATCAGCGGACCGTCCGACATTGCAGGCTCAATCTCATTCATGTGGTGTCCAATATAGGGCTCAATGATGGCGAGCTGTTGTAGTATGCTGTTGTGTGCCTCCACAACTGCTTTGTAATCGTTATCTAAGAAGTGTTTCTTGCCTATGGCCCCCTTCCCAGTTAACCTTTCTCTTGTCTAGCAAGGGGTATCCCAATGGAATTGAAAGCCTTTATGTAATCTATACAGCACTCAACCACCTCTTCAATTGTGTACCCCCTCTATCATCAATCCCTCTAGGTGAGCACGATTACGGACATACCCTTTAAGAATCGACATGTACCACTCGTACGCCCACATATGATGTAGGTATAGCGGACCAAGTTCAATAATCTGAGGGACGATGTGAACAATCAAATGCTCCATCATATCCCAATAAGATTGAGGGAAATACATCTCAAGCTAGCAAGCTGTCTCGATTGCGATTGTCTGGAGTGGTCCTAA
Source organism: Oryza australiensis (assembly GCA_019925245.2). Lineage (NCBI taxonomy): Eukaryota > Viridiplantae > Streptophyta > Magnoliopsida > Poales > Poaceae > Oryza > Oryza australiensis. The sequence continues at coordinate 3,749,905 of JAIFGZ020000108.1, read as the reverse complement.
TTCCAAATGATCAAATACCTTTTGCAAAATTTGATTAAAAAAGTTACACAACTTTGTTATCACTACCTTATGTGCACTGGCTTGACTGCCCTTATAGCAATACGGTTATAAGGAGGAAGACCGTTAGCATCATATAATAGTCATGAGTATTGTATCTAGAGATGGTCAAATCTTTCATTGAGACTAGCTTCTTGATGTTCGATGAGAAACCATTAGGCACTCTCACCCCATGCAAGCATCTATAAAAAGCATTTTTCTCTTTTAGTGTCATCGTGTAGCAAGCAGGAGGAATCTCGATATTTGCATTGACTAGCTCTTTTGGGTGAAGGTCTTTCCTTATGTCCAAATTTAACTGGTCGTTAAGTGACTTCAGTCCATCCTTCATCTTACTCGGGATGTCTAGTAAGATGTCAATGGTGTTGTCGAACACATTCTTCTCGAGGTGCATGACTCCAATGGCATAAAGAATCTCCAGGTCCTACTAGTACGACAAGTACTTGAATAAGATTGACTGCTTCTTGAAAGGCAATGTATTTTCCTTCGCTGCTTTCTTCCTCTTGCCTGCCTTCTTCTTTCCCTTCCCGAACACGACCTTAATAGTCTTTGTCATGTCGAAGACAATAGTACCACTTTGTGTTGTAGTGTCAGTCTCGTTCTCTACTGTCTTGTCAAAAAATTTTGCCATCGTACAGTACTTGTGTTTTTGGGGTAAGAATTGACGATGCCGCATGTAAACTATCTTGCTTGAGGACGTCAGATATTTGTACAATGTGTTCTCAAGACAAATAAGACATCAAGTCTTCCCTTTAATCTGGCCTGAGAGGGAAAAGTTTGCGGACAGGTCGTTGATGGTCATGAATATGATATCACGCAAAGTACTCCCGTCGTATTCGTCCCACACTCGTAGACCTTCTTTCCATAGATCTTCCATATCCTCCATCAAAGGTTCAAGAAATACGTCTATGTCGATGTCAGGTTGTTTTGGCCCTTGTATAAGGATAGTCAACAGAATGTACTTTCGCTTCTGACAAATCCATGTAGGAAGGTTGTACATGGTGAGCAGAACTGGCCAGGTGTTGTGTGAGCTGCTTAAATCACCAAATGGGTTCATTCCATCCATGCTCGATGCAAACCTTACATTTTAGAAAATTTTGGATGTAGTGAATCAAAGGTCTTCCACTCGCGAATATCGACGGGGTGTCAAATCATACCATCTGTCTTTCGGTTCTCTTGATGTCATCTCATCAACTTGGCATCATAAGGGTTTGAGAACAGACGCTTCATGTTATCTTTCATTGACAGGTACCAAATCACCATAGCCAAAATCTTTTTCTTTGTATGCACGATGAATCATAGGACCCGTTACCTATTTTGTATCGACTTGTCCCATAGTTTGGGCACCTGTCAAAGTCAGCATATTCCTTGCGGTATAGTACATAGTGATTTACACATGCATGAAGTTTTTAAACACTAGAGATAATGGACATATGAGTTTCTTCGCTTGATACGTGTGGCAACAAGTAAGGTTTAAGAAGCAAAACTCTCAAGAGACCCATCAAATCGTTGAAACTGCTATCAAACCATCTGTGCCTAGCCTTCAATCTCAGAAGTTCAAGCACCGAACACAACACCGTATAATTCTTGTAACATCCCTTGGATTCGTCATAAAGAAGATTCTTCGTTGGTTTCTGTAACGTTTCCCAATTCTCTAACCCTTGTGTTGTACTCATTAGCACCTCTGGTTCAGCATGGCGTAACATATCCTTCAGATCAAAATCAGCATCTAAATCATCAATACCAGAGCAACCAAATTCGTCCATCGTATCACAGGCCGTGTCCTCAATTGTAAAATCTTCTACCACATCTAAGGAAAAACAAGTCTCCTCAGGAACGACGATTTCCCCATGATAGGTCCAAACCTTGTAATCTTCCTTAAATCCACGCTCCACTATGTGCCCCAAAATTGTACTAAGATCGTTCAATAATTTTTAATTCTTGCATTCAAAGCACAGACAAAAAAATGTGCCTTCTATTCTCCCTCAAAGTATGTGTCTTCGCTTGATCAACAAATTTTGATGCTTTCTTCATGAACATCGGATGAGTTCTCCATGTCTTGTACATCCATGCCCAATCCATTTATAAATAATTACAGTACGAATAAAATTAGAGTGCATGTGTTTCCCACAAAACATGAAAAAACAAATATCTCCTAAAAATTAAACAAACATTACATGAAGTAGTATGCACTAGTGATTACAATAAAAATTTGGTCATCTAAACATTATATTTGAGCTAAAATTTGCAAAAAAAAAAGATAGCTCAACAAGTCCATTTCCAAAAGTGCAAAATTCATCGCATTGCACCGATGAAATTTGAAATAAGTGGAGACAAATGAAAGAGAAAATCAAGTATGTAACCTTCTACATGTAGCTCAAGCAAATATTTCAAGTTAAAAACCTCCCCTATTTGTTGCTTCGTTTTGAAGAGAGAAACGTCGGGTTCAAATGACTACAACTTGGGCTTAGGGTGGGATATATGGTCAACCATCACATGCGGGCCTCTTAAAGGACCACATGGGATAATACATTATCGCATGCATCCGCTTAAGACGTCCACGATAATGGGCGTATTATCGCATGCGGCAGCCTTAAGGGGCTACATGCATTATCGCATGTGGCGCCTTAAGAGGCATGTCTACGATACTCTTAAGCACCCGTATGCGATAATGCATTATCGCATGCGGTCCATTAACCGGCCCCCGAAGGACCGGTTTTTGCAGGGGTGAACACTTATGACCCACCTAAAACCTAATACGAGGCTCGTCCAGAAAAATCATATTTTTAAGTAGTGTCTACCACAACGTTGGTAAGACATGTTATTATAAACTGTAGGTAGCATGCTTATGAGTGATATAGAAAAACCAAAATATTTGGCTTGTCAAGGAATTCTTATCGATGAGTGATAAGTTCATGTAGATCCTAAATTATCTTGTTGTAAGGCCCGAATTTTTTGCTTTTTAGCCCAAATTTGCAAAGATTATCACAAAATAGGCCCCTGGCGGTTTGAATTCTAGAAATGGACCCTAAGCTCGGCGCCAATAGTGATGGCGCTAAGCTTGAACTACTCGGCGCCAATACTATTGGCACCGAGATATTTGCGCCACGTAGGCGCCGAGTCCGACGTGGCAAAGTCGGCGCCAGCGGTAGTGGCGCCGAACTCAACGCCAGTGAAGGGGGCGTCGAGGTCGGCGCCAGTGATGGTGGCGCCTACCTCGGCGCCACCGCTCGTGGCGCCGAGCCTGCTTACAGGTGGGATCATCTTCTTCCTGTCTATCAACACTTCCTGTTCTCCCATTTCTCTTCATCTCTGTCCTATTCAACTGTCACCAGTGTTCCCTTCGCCCTTCATCACGAATCGGCATATTGGACCGTGGAAAAGTGAGTTTGAGCTATTGTATTTATGTTGTTTAAGCAATTGACACGGTTGACAACTTTTGTAGTAATACAAGCATAACTCAGCATATATTAATGGTACAATACATGACATATGTTTCATAAGAATTATTGCACGTAATTAAACCCGCGTAATGTATGCCATGCATACACGATACAAACTAATCGGACCCGACGAGTCGAGTCTTAGGTATCCTACGGATCCGTTCTAGGGCTTTCAGCTTGTCTTCAATTTTCTCTTTCCTCCTCGGCGTTGTACTCCTTCTGTGTTTCACATTCAGTTACTTTTAGGCCGTTATATTGGGGAATGACATTGTCGATGCACCTAGTGAATCCGCACCTCCTTTGAATGCCCTGGTAAAGAAACACATGTAATCAGTTAGAGAGCCAGTAGAGGGAAGACGTTAGCGGGATTGATAAAATGAAAGACGTACAACGAAGTCGTTGTCTAAGTTGGGGCAAATGAAATATCTCCGGCCATAGGTTCGTGGTTCAAAGGAGGTAGCCATCTTGCAACGATCCCTACAACCGCACATGGGACGCTCCTACCATTTAGGGAAACCTAGTGGGTTGTTCCGCCAATCTAAGCTTGCGATTTCCACTCGACGTTCGTACTCCATCCATGCCTGAAGGAATTGTTCGGTTGACTCAGGTTGTGTTACCGTCCGACCGATTGAAGCAGGTCTAACCGTATCGATCCACTGTTCGTATGGACACTGACGTACATCCTCCTGTATGTTCTTTTGTGATGTTCGAGGTCAGAAAATGGAACAAGCGAATAGGTTAAACAAGAAAAAATGATACTCACGACAAAATCGTCATCCACAATCTCGGGACACACGAAGCATCTTTGTCCTCTAGTTGCTTGTCTTATGGATCTTACCACCTGGCAACGGAGACCACAATGGCATTCTGAACGGTCCCGCCATGTGGGTAGTGCTAGCTGATCCATAGGCCAATCCAAAGCTTCAGCACCAACTCGACGTTGGTACTCAGCCTTTCGCCGAAGGTAGTCTGACATTGTTTCGCTTAGTGGGTAGTACCGTGTTCCATCGGTTCGTGGGTTATCCATATCTATCCACTCAAGGAAGTTGCAGACCCGACGATATGCCCGCATGAAGTGTTAACGTGATACACTATTAAAGTTAGCTTTTCTGTGTGAATATTTTATAGAAGAAAACATTGCAGATAAGCCATACCCGATCAATGTTGGCGCATTGGAAAAATCGCCTTTCCCGGGTTTCCATGAGGAGGGATGACGTAAGTATGCAAGCATCCCCACAATGGCATAACGGATGGTCACACCATGGTGGAATCAAACCGCTCAAAGGATGGAGTCACCAGTGGAGACGCTCAACGAAAGGACGATATGAAGAGCTCATTGTACGTGTAAGTGTAGAAAACAGAATGAAGATATGAAGAGCTCGTATTCGGATCGAAGTAATATATAGTGGAGGGAGGTGAGTGGGGAATCCTTCACGCGTCGAAAGTTGAGTGGGGAATCCTTCACGCGCCGAAAGTTGACAGCGACGTATCATACACGTCTCTCGCACGCCGAAAGATTTTTTGTCGTTTTTAAGAGTATCGTGCAGAGAACGACATGGAAGGATGTGACAATACGTGCCATGCCGAAAGTTGATTGTGACAGAGCATGAGCGAGTATGAAGGACGCAACATGTGGATAGCAATATTATGTGTTTCATTTTGTTAGTTTTGATTGAGTCAATCGTAATTGAAGTATACATTCCAATTTCACTCTAGCTGTTGGAAGTAATTCTAGGGACTCACTTCATATTTTACTGAATTTTTGACGTTAGAAATTATCTAACTTGCCCAGTTGTCTAAATCTATACTCCTGTAAACTTCGAGCAGAAAATTTTGGCAGAATTTCCCCTGTTTATGTACTCAAAGCTTACACAAATATCAATGTAGCATATAACAGTCACAGAATGTGTACCACATTCATCCACATCCCATATACATGACAACATGAAAATACCACGAAGGTCATAACAGTCTGTAAAGTCCAGAATAGTTATGACAGTCCAAAAGAAGAGTCCATACAAGACATAATAATATTTCATACAGTCCACAAGCGTTTTGCATACATGTAGCACAATATGTACAACCAGGTTCACTGCCTCCTACACTTACCCTTGCCCTTGTGCCCAAGAGCGTCACTGCCTGGAGTAAAATGGACCGGTGGGTTCCTTCTCCTGGTCCCAAGCTGCTGCGTAGGCTGAGTCGAAGGAGCGTCCTGTAGCTGAGATGACCCAATCTCATCGTGTCCCCGGAGCGCATCCTCCTCATCGTCGGTGTCGTCGTCCTCATCGGAGGCAGTGCATCTGGAGGCCGTCCGTGCTTGGCTTGAGGAACCGCCACCTCCTGGGGAAGGAGACGGCACATGCACGTCCTGACTCGTGATTGTCCTGCAACCACAACGTGCAGCCGCACGACGTAGCCGACGTACTACTCTCTGTTGCACATAACTCAGTACTTATGTCACATATTGCAATGTATTAGATGTAAAGTTCAAAGATCTTTGAAAATCTTACATCGAGGTAGTTGCGTGTGTCATCGTCTCTAACTCTCTCGCGAAATTGCGTCATCTCCTCGACCATGGATCGGAGGGTGTTCCCCTGAAACAAATTTCGCACTTAGACCATCAAGTTATTCAACTTAATACATAACAACCAAGTCAGATGACATACCACTCTGTCTAAGATTGGCCCTGCCTCCACTTGGCTCCGTACCCGCGTACTCTGGTCGTAGGTCGTGTCTTCATCATCGGATGATGTAATGTCGGCATAGTCATCCTGCGACCACTGGAGTCTGAGCCGTGTACGTGTCACACCGTGGTACCAAGACTGGTACTGCCTGAAAGCCGCGTTCGAGTGCGGCTCTTCATTGACGTCCACGTTGGCGTCGAACAGGTCCCACTGGTTTATGTAGTTGAAGTGGAACTGGTCCCAGTCGAAGATCTTCTTGTTCTTCTGGCGATCCAACCTGAAAGGTACGTAATGGTAAGTTAGGTAAGTTTGCAATTAGTTAATACGAAATGATGGAAACAATTATAAAGAACATCTCACTGACTTATGTAGGTCATATCCAGTAGAAACCAGATCAGGTGGACAGATTTGCCGCAGTCCAAACTGGCGTGCAACTCTATGCGGCAAGTGAAACTCGACAAGATAAGGGGACACCTCATCCTATACAGTTCGCTGTCGCTAGAGCACAAGTTGCTCACCAAGAAAGGCAGTGCCACCTCTCCGGTGTACGGCTCTCACGTCACCTACAACATGTCGATACAACATGGTACATTACAAAGTAAACACCTGCAAACGAATAGAGCAAGTAAACAAGGCTTACACTTGTTTCCGTGAGACTATCCAACTCATTCGTGTACTCCTTGTAGGCCCTATGCATTCTCGCGTGAGGGACCGTGACCTGGTCCCAAAGATAGGCCCACGTCGACTGTCGAAGTGCGTCCTGACCCGCGAACCAATCGCGAGGAGCCAACACCTGCGGCCGACCTACTGGAAACCTCGACCACATCCACAGTTGAAGTAGGTACACGCATCCACCAACTGAGGCGGACGACGAAGAACGACGACATGCCTCGCACAGTTGCCGGTAAAGGAAAGCTAATAATGCCGATCCCCAGCTGTATTGACCCGCCTGGTCCCAGTCAGTAAGGCAGTGGATCCACATCCACGAAGCATTGTCCCCCGTCGCGTCGGGGAAGAGCACGCAGGCGAAGAGATGCAGGATCCATGCCCGGCAGTAGCGTGCAACTGTCTCCTCATCCTCCCCATCAGGGCAATGTGCGAACTCCGCCCGAAGCCAGGTAATTGGCACTCCAGAAGAGCGAGTGCCATGTTCACCAACTGGACGCCCAAGGAAGGCCTCAATCCGAGCTCTCCATCCGTCTGATCTGCACGGACCCGTGACTGCACGACCATGAATCCTTAAGCCAAGCAACTTCTGACAGTCTTATAGCGTGACTGTCATCTCCCCAAAGACAAGTGAAATGTGTGCGTCTCAGGTCGCCATCTGAAAATAACCACACTATTAATTTCCATGTAAAGAGAAGTGCCCGCACAAAATAGTAAGATAGATGGGAAAGTTCCAATGTAGTACCTGTCAACTAGTGTCGTCAATGCCGGTGAGTTGAACGTGAGAAGGCCATGACGAACCTGAAACGATATGACGTCTAGGCCAGCTCGCTCCAGGAAAGGCGTGTACCTATCGTCGTACACCATGTCCAAGAACCCACCGTGGGCTCTAGGACGGAGGAGCGGAAGGTCCTGAATGTAAGAAAGAAAGTATGAGGGATGAATCGCAACTGAAATGCAAAAGTTTTTGCTATAACTGAAATTGAATAAGTGCTGAGACAATGTAATATGACAAATTGTACACAACTATCAAAAAACAGAACTGAGCAATTTGCAATTTATATGCAAGCATGTATATAGGTTGATTGATTTTATAGGTGCAAGCTAGAGTGGTACATATATCTGTTAGGAGATATATAGCTGCAGTGACCATGTGGGTTGATTGTCCGGCCAGTTTGCAGTAAATAAGCAGCAACTAATTTTCTAATCATGATTATATTATTTCGTATCTGCTCATTGCAAATTAAGAGATCAATCAATGCCTAGGAGGTAGCAAATGAGGTTTTATGATTGGTACAACAGAGCTGATGCAGGGTTCTACTTATTTGCCCAGAAATCCTGAATTACACAACAAGAGATTCCCACATTAAGATTATGAGTACACAGCATCAAGGTACAACACAAACATAGGCCCAGAATTCAGCTCCAGGTCATCTGCTGAAAATTCTACTGTCCTGACCATATACTTATTTTGTTCACTTCAAACGCTGACCATGTTGCCTTTCTCATATTTACTCATTCAGTGTATTTACAAGCAAGAAAGATTGGCTAGATGGCAAGAAAAGTGATCCTCTGAAAATTACACAGGGGAGATACAGGTCCATATTTTGGCCGAAACTGACCACATACACCACTCTAGTATGGATAGAGACACAAATCAAAGTTATGCACAAGATGAAACTAGACATAGTTGACCAGTAACAAAAGAGATATATATATATACAAATCAAAGGCCGGCAGAAGTAGACTTCAGTATCATCCCAACCATAGTTACTAGTACTTAATAAGTAGATTGAGTGCTTTGATTGCATTCAGTTTACAGGTATAATACTGCAATTGACATGTGGCCATTTGGCTGCATAGTTGCTGAACTATTTTTAGGACTTCCCTTATTTCCTGGAGCATCAGAATATGATGTGCTCCAGCGTTATGCATTTTTCTTAGTGCAATGTTGTTGGTCCGTGCATTTAGCTCCCTTTCCAGAAATACTGTTATCTTGGAGTTCATCAAATTATAATGCTTGTATTAATGCAATTTTGTTTTCCTTAATTCAATTTCTGTAGGGGTCAACCGCCAGATTACATGCTAAGGGAAACTAAAAACTCTGCAAAGTTTTTTAAACATGTTGGAAGTATTAATCATGGTAACGAAGTGCATGATGGTCTTGGCAGTTCGTACAGACTGTTAACTGAAGAGGACATTGAAGTGGTAAGCTTGTAATTTCATTTGTAGACCCATGATCATTTTCCTTATATTCCATCATAAGCACTAGCTTAGCTATGCCAAATACAGAGGTAGTCTGAAAAGCCAAAGGGCATGAAATGGTACTTCCCGCAACTCAGGCTTGACCAACTCATATGCAGTTACCCATGGAAAAATTCAGAACTGACAGGTTTGTTTTCTTTGGATTTTGTGATTTCTCTTTGGTTTTTCTGACTTGCACCACTATCATGTGCACTCTATTACTTTGATTCTTGCACCTGTAATTACATTGTTTCAATTTGACCATATTATATTCTTGTGTGTACATCTTTTATGATCCCAACCATAGTTACTAGTACTTAATAAGAACTACAAGTGGAAGAACAAAGAAAGCATTATTAGAGCACACAAATCAATTTCATGATGATTTGAGCAGACGATGATAGAAATGGTAGATCATGATAACATGTGCAGTAATGTATTCATTTTTTTCTCTTAAAGAAATCGTTCTCACTGGGAAATCTTATAATCATCAGAAGGTGGCAATTAAATTGGAGTAACATGTAACTCTGCTGTTGTGAAAAAAGTATCCCATATAAATAGGAATCATCTGATGACAACAAGATTGCGACAAAACTGAAGTCTGTGAGTAGCAGAGCTACTCAAAAGACACTTGTTCTGCTAAATAAATTGTTCACGTGTAAAAAAAATATGAGAAAAGTACTAAGAATTGCTCTAATTGAAGGCATCAGGTAGTTGAGGAGAGAATTTGCCTGTTTATGTGTAGAGAAAAGCCTAGAATTTGCAAATGGTTTCAGGAAAAAATTGTCTCTTAATGGACTCAAGACAAAATGTAAAATTTAGTACTGTACTTTTGCACTTGAGAGTTGAGACCTATTGACATTGCCATCACTAGTTCAGTTTATCTTGGACATTAACATAATAACATGTGTGTGATCACTGATCAGTAAATAGTAACATCTGTAATTTCAGTTCAGTTTTCACAGGAGCATTTAGGCAGCAGAATGACTAGTCCAATGCAAGCTCATATAGGCTCATTGCTGGTAATTGAGCTGATGGCAAATACTGTCACAAATTATATGTGCATATGTTTGGTATTTAAAGCCATAAAGAATGGAGTGACCAATCAATCCGGTCAATATGTGAACAACAAGCTGGCTAAAAGAAAGCATTTCCCCTATGTCAATAGTAAATGAATGGATACAAAGATAATTTGGTAAGAATATAGTACCTGCCCCTCCACGACGAGACGTTCTCGGTGGGTCGTGTCGTACGCCGGATCCAGAAGGTGAAATTGCGTCATCCTGCAAAACAAAATATGTTAGAGAAATTGAAATTATTGTATGCAGTGAACTATAAAGTAAACAATGTACAAGCGTGATCCACTATTATTTGCGTTCATAAAATGTAATAAAAGAACGAGTACGACCTCACTAATTTGCCAACGGCAAGTCCGTGAATTGTGGCCTAGTCTACCGCACTTTCCACACTCGTACTGCTCGGGGTCGGTGAGAAAAGGGGTCGATCTTGCACGTCTCGTTCTTCCTGGTATCTGATCCATGACCATCTTGTGCCTAGTCCTCTTCCTACTACCTCGTTTGTTCCAACGATAAGCTGGATCCGCAATGTACTTTGGACCGTCGTATGTAGGCCACTCTCCAGAGTCCTTAATAGGCTCGAAACGAGGGCTCCAAGTTTGCACAAGTGTGTCCACACTGAACTCACGAGGTATCCTGCTCTCAGTGTCATAGTTGCGATGCCTAGCAGCTGCAACAAGGTGAGAACATACAAAGTGGTATTGCTTTGGTTTGCCACAGGTGCATGAGAAATCTTGGAGGACTACAACATGAATCCTCGACTCTCGAACCTCACCATCTGACGTCGTACCCCCACTTTGCTTAACCTCGTAACGCCCCACAGCATGGTCGAAACATGTAACCTCATGCATGCCAGCTCTTTCCTTGGCCTTCTCGAGATGTTCATGTGCTTTAGGAGCCCATATCTGACCATCGCTCTGCAACTGCAATGCATGGGAGTGTCTTTCGTTGAACCAGGCAACAAGCTTGTAGAAGGTGAATTGCACGATGACATTCACGGGCATACCACATATCCCCAGCAGCAGCTTATTGAAGGACTCAGCCATGTTGCTGCACTGGAACTCGTATCTCCATCCGCCGGCGTCGTGAGCTCTTGTCCACTTGTCCAAATATCTCATCAACCCTATAAGCCATTGCTTGCCTTCTGCATTTGATGCGGTCCGAACCTGCTCTAGCTTTCTCTGGAAGTACCTGTCATCAAGCTGTCGAGCTACCTCCTGCAAAAGATCAAAGTTTGCCTTCACACCGTCTTTCCGGAGAAGATTCTCGGCAAGGTGCCGTGTACACCAACGATGGTGCAAAGGTGCATAACTCTCTATCTCCTCTCGCACAGCATTAAGTATGCCCTGGTGCCTATCAGATATGACGCCAACTTCTCTACCAGGCCCGACCACATGTACCCTCACTAGCCTCAAGTACCATCCCCAACTATCGTTGTTCTCCCTCTCAACCAAAGCAAAGGCCAGAGGAACCAGCTTGTTGTTCGCGTCACAGGCTATAGCTATAAGAAGTGTGCCCTGATACTTGCCAATCAGGAACGTACCATCGATGGAGAAGACAGGGCGACAGTGCCTGAAAGCCTGCACACATGGAGGGAAGCACCAAAAAGCACGGAAGAATTTCTGCCTCCCATTCATCCATGCATCTGGTCTAGGGATGTACTCGTAATGCATTCCTGGATTCACCGCTTTGATTGCATTCAAAAGTACTGGAAGCTGCTCGTAACCATCCTCCCAATCCCCATATATCATCTTCCACGCCCGCTGCTTAGCCCTCCATGCTTTACCGTAAGTTATCACATATCCCTGGTAAATCTCGCTAACTGTCCTAATAATTGTCCTAACCTTCATGTTGGGCTCTCCCTGCAATATTCCCATCAACCTTTTGGCAATGAGGGTATGTCAACTGCCGATGTTTCGTGTTGAGTTCAAGTGAGGCACAAGTGTGTGGCCCCACAACTCTTGTTATCTTCCATTTTCCGCTGACCTTTTGCTTCCTCGCACAAACCTTCCATGGGCAACGTTCTTGTTCACAGACAACCGTGTACCGCCGCTCTGCATAGGAGTGCAGGACCTTGTAAGGCCTCTTGTGTATCACTGCAAACGCTTGCAACCAACGCTTCAATTCAAGAAGGTCATTGAAAACTCTGTCCTTGCCAATTTCCATGCTAGGACCCGCCTCTAGAGCTTCCATCAGCTCATCATCACGTCCCTCAGCAAACGCCTGATCGGAAAGAGTAAGATCACTGAACTCGTGAACTCTAGGATCACGACGGCCGGGGAAGATACGCCTTAGCATCTCAATGTCACTCTCCATCAGCTCTCCAACTGGTCGATCATCATCGGAATCAATAGCTCTTGCGACCTCATAAGGCTCTAAATCATTCATAACTTAAACACTGTTTGAGTCCCGAAAGTTGTCAACACAATGCAGTTGAGCATCAAAAAAAGGACCACCCACATTGTCAGGAATGTCCCCTGCAACATATGCATAAATATGACGAAAGCAAGATATTAGCGGTTGAAAAGAAGGGTGGATGATGACGAGAAACGGTCCAATATTCAAACTTACTCGGATGATTATGTGCCAAAGGGATCTCCTGAAGAGGACCTGCCACATTTCCATCCATCGGACATGCATCTCCATCTGTCTCAATAATTTTGACCTCATTGGGGGCAGATTGAGCATCCGGAACCGTACATGCAGCCTCCGCAAACCGAAGTGGTTTCGGAACATCTATGGCAAGGTATGGCTGATCGGGCATCAATGGGGAAAACTCATGACGAATGGGATCAACCACCACCCGACGCACAACCACCTCCAAGCTTGCGAGTTGACTCTTCATAACCGATCTCACATACTTCTCCCACTTATCTGCACAACCTATTAGGGTCAGCCTCCTTAGGATGTTGGAAGGAGATACTACGTGAAGTACACCCTCAACTATGATGGAATCATCTCTAGAGCAATGTAGCTCCTCCCGAGCCCTTTCAAGCAACTCACTAAATGTTGGCTTCTCATCAAATATAACAGGCTCGCTTTGCATGTCAACAAAGTTGATATATCCATAACAATCTCTTGCGACGGTGCCTCCATGATATATGATCACTACGTTGTCCATCTAATAGTTCGAAAAAATTACAAATATATTTAGTTCAGTCCAAAATAATTGCTATATAGTACTCAATTTGTCCAATCCACTATAGTTTTTAAAACATAAAAACTTTCTACACAAAACTCTAGGTCGTACAAAATTATCCAATCCTGCAATTTCTTTATGAGATCTACCTTCGCGTAAACTAATCCAATCCCATAAACTAATCATAGTTATTACCATTAAAAGATACCATTTATTCAACAAAAAAGATAGAAAAATTTAAAAATTACATGCTCAACATTTTAGAATTCACCTATTCAAAATGCACATACATTGTATATTTATATTTTACCCACATTGCATATTGTAAAATTATGTACATTGCACTTTTAATTTTTTTCCTACACTGCATACTCTAAAATCACATACATTGCATTTTTAAATTTTACCTGCTAGATACATTCCATATTTATACTTTACCCACATTTCATATTCTAACTAACCATACATTGGATTTTCAAATTTTATCTACATTGCCTATTCTAAATTAAATGCATTGAATTTCTTCATTTGCACATTCTAAATTTTAATTTCATCTACATTGCATACTCGAAAATACGATGTTCGAATTACTTACCTCGTCGAGAAGGGAAGTCGGCGCGGGCGGAGGGGGCGCCGGCCTGGGGCGGTGGCGGCCGGCGGCGGTACCAGCCTGATGGGCGCCAGCCCGGGCGGTGGCGGCCTGCGGAGGCGCGACGCAGGTGCGGGGCAGTCGCCGGGCCAGGGAGAGGTGCCTCGATGGCGCCGGCCACCGGGGGTCGCCAGGTCGGCGCCACCGATCTTGGCGCCGACTTTGCTATGTCGGACTCGGCGCCTACGTGGCGCAAATATCTCGGCGCCAATAGTATTGATGCCGAGTAATTCAAGCTCAGCGCCACCACTATTGGCACCGAGCTTAGGGTCCATTTCTAGAATTCAAACCGTCAGGGGCCTATTTGTGATAATCTTTGCAAATTTGGGCTAAAAAGAAAAAAATTCGGTTGTAAGGCTATCTTCCACAATAATATCCAAAATACAAGACACATTTTTTATTTGGGTAGCGCTACGGTCAAAGGATTTAATACCTATTTGTTGTCTTCTCCAACAGTAAGACCCAAAAGATAACCCTTTCTGCAAATGGGTCTTCAGGAGAGAGGATATTCATATTTGGGTTGTCTTTTTTGATACTCAAATTTGGTCTCCTATATAAATACTTTGTTGAAGGCTGATATAACACTGTCTTTTGTTGAAGGCTGATATAACACTGTCGAAGATCTATTTGGATTGGTCAGCACACCCAAATTTTCTTTTGCTCGTGGTACATGGGATTACTACGGGAGTACATGCTCTTTCTTCATGGACATCAACCAAAGCGTATTTGCTATATCAGGAATGGCGGCATGATTAATGAACTTGGTCATGTTGCATCCTACATGATCTTTTGTTGAGGTGTAAATAGCAAAGTTTTTGGTTTGATGAACGAAATGATGAATTAACCACTTGGGAATATATGTATTTGTTTGAGAAATGTAACTGATGTGTCTATGGCCACTTATCCTTAAAAACATATGCTAACTTGAATTGTGAGGAATGAAACAGTTCCACCAATTTTATGAGATATCCTATAACGAATCATCCATCTTAAATGGTTTGATTCCTCAAATCAAAGAATCTATTCATGGATGGTAGGAACCTACATGTTAGTCGTATACTGTAAAAAAATAATGCTAGCAAGTTACTCATCGCTTGCCTTACTTGTGGTGCTTTAGAAAATGTGAGCGCTTCCATATGTTCTAGAGGTGTTCTTCTTGTGATAATCTGATCTCGTAGACCAAACAAATTACCGAGTTGTTATATCATGACAAATGTCTCCTTTCTCATTCTGATTTCTCTAGTGTATTTAGCTTGCTGGTGCAAATGTGGAAAACACGAAAAGGGAATTTCCGGTATTGCTCTATACAGGAAAAAAATGAGAGATATACTATCACTATCATGTGCGAGAACAGTACGACCCTGTTTAGAACCCAGACTTCCACTTAAGTCCCGCGCATCGCTGTGAAGTTCTTCAGACTTCCAGTGAAATTTCGAATTTTTCGGTTTTTAATTTTTTTATTAAAGAATTTGCAAAAATAATTTTTGATTTTGAACTTTTACAAAATTAGTCATCCACCGTTTTCTGGGAGCACTTTTTTTAAAAATCGCTTTCTCAAAAAGCGATTTTAGTGACGTGACATACGACCGTTGACCGCCATCTGTCACGCGCGTGTCATTTTGCATTTTTTTTCTTACAGCCGGCATTTTTTACTATTCAATGAACAGTAATGTACCATGATATACAGTACAATACAATAAAATAATGATTCATAGTACAGTAAATAGTGAACAGTACAATAAAAATACCATGATGTACAATACAATAAATATAAAAAAAAGCCCTTCGTGAGGGCTGTAAGGGGACAAAATACATACGCGTGTGGTGGCAGACGACCATCTGTCACATTACTAAAATCGCTCAATCGCTCTCTGAAAGGATGATTTTTAAAAATACTCTCCCGAAGAACGGTGGACGACTAATTTTACAAAAGCTTAAAATCAAAAATATTTTTACAAATCTTTTAATAAAAATTAAAAACCCTAAAATTTCTGAAATTTCCGTGTTTATCCCCAACTGGAAAGAGGCAAAGCAGAACAGGCCTAGTTGCTACCGGCGATCAGATCAAGAAAACCGCGGGCCAACTCTTGCGAGGCGTACGTCATCGCCATCTGGAAGGCCCAAAAGATAGGCTCATGTGGCTAACCGGGAGGCCACCACGAGGACGCCAAACCCAAATGCAAGCCAATCTGGCTCTGCCAGCCCATCACCCCGATGCCCCGAAGCACAGATGGGCGGCACACGGTCTCGTCGTCAGGGCGTCAGGTCAGGTCACACACTACGCAGCTGGTGGCGTGGTGCGGCACCCTCACGGCGTTTGCGGCAGGGGAGGAGAGGAACCGGCCACCGAACCCCGAGCCCAAAAGCGCACGGCACCGCAACGCCTCGCGAGGCCACGGCGGCGAAGCCACCAGCTTGTTCTTGTTCTCTCCCGCCGACGGCGCAGCGCGCGCCACGTGTTCCCCACACGCCGAGTCCCCCACTCGCGAATAAAAATCGGCGAGGGCGGTTATTGCGATCCCACCTCCCTCCCCCTCACCGCCCAACGCCATTCCGAACCAGGTTCGTCGTAGCCATGGCCGCCACGGGCTGGTCCGACCTGCCGTCCGAGCTCCTCTCCGAGATCGCCGGCGGCCTCGTCGAGCTGGGGGACATCGCGCGATTCCGGTCGGTCTGCTCCTCCTGGCGCGCCGCGGCTGGTGGGGCGGCGGTCGCGCCCCCACCGCAGCCGCCCTGGCTGCTTCTTCCTTCCTCCCCCTCCAGGCTGTTCTTCTGCCCGCGGGAGGACCGCCTCTACCGGGACCTGCGGATGCCCGCCCTCACGGCGGAGGCCCACCACCGGCGCCGCCGCCTCTACGCGTCCCCGCACGGGTGGACGCTTGCCATCGACCCCACCGACCTCGCCGCGTCGCTCTTCCACCCCTTCACCGGCGCCGTCCGCGCCCTCCCGCCGCTACCCGCCTTCTTCGCCGAGACGGACGACCTGGCCTGGGACTGGTCGCCGCACGGCGTCATGGCGTCCTGCGGCGAGGGCCTCCTCTTCTACGCCTCCGACCCGCCCGCCGCCGCCTGGGCCCCGATCCCCGCCATGGCCGACTGCAACGCGAGCAGCGTCAACTACTCCGGCGGCGAGTTCTTCGTCTTCGAGGAGGATGTCTGCCGCACCACCATCGTCGACGCCCTCACCCTCGCCATCGCCGCCGTCATCCCGGCGCCGGCCGTCGAGCTCCCCGCCGAGGCGCGCATCGCGGTGGCCGGCGACGAGCTCTTCCTTCTCGTCAAGTCCAAGTGGATGTACCTCTTCGGCGACGACATCGACTTCTCCAAGGCCTTCCGGGTGGATCACCGCAGCGTTGACCCGGCCTGGCAGGAGCTCACCGGCATCAGCGGGCGCGCCCTGTTCGTGGATTCTCTCCACGGGTTTGCCATGGAGACCTCGGGATTCGAGAGCCTCGAGGGTAACACCATCTATTCGGTGACGACCAAGGAGGTGAATGACCGGCGTTCCACCACGGTGAAGTATAGCGTGTCGGTGTTCAGCCTGGAGAACCGGAGCTCCAAGAAGCTCGCGTGCCGCCTCAACAAGCTGGAGATGTCTCTCCGCGGCGAGACGCCGTCCTGGATCATACCAAGCTTGAACGAAGGATGAATGGAATCAGAGATTGCCGGATTGGTGTTCTTGAAACGATGGTAATCGACAATCTTTGCCCCAGTCTCGGTAAATTCTTCTTTACCCTTGCCGTTGCAACAGCAAAGGGTATTATGTTTAATAATTCTGTTTAATATCTTGTTCTTTGTTTTTGCTTCTGTACATCTTATCGATTGAAATACCTCTCTGAAACTATATAACACACGAAGCTTAGTTTCCTCGGTCGTATTTGTTGGAAACTTTAAGTTTTGATGTCCACTGTCAATGTTGCACTTGAATAAAGGTTTTTGTCTTTGTTGTATTAAAGTTGAGATGCTTCAGTTCATACATAATTACATAGTGGCTCCTGGTCCTGGGAAATGTTTATACCGGATTTTTGTATGGATATACCCAAATAATTGACATGGATATACATGACGTCACGGTCTCTTTTTTTTTGAGTCAACTGCGGTACTATTACGAGCCTAATAATATCAGTGCCTGCCAAGGTGATATCAATTTGCATCAAATTGATGGCACATTTTGCCAATACGTGCGGGTGCGGGAGGCTGCAAAAATGTGTGGCCTTGGTCGAGTCCAAAGGTCTGAATTTGTGGAGAAGCTTTTGTGATGTGATCACTTGAGTAGCACTGATAGCCAATCTGCGGATGAAATTGTCCTGAAATGGATGTGCCATTTCTGTGTGGAAAGAGCTAACAGCAAAAGGAGGGGATGGATAAAATCAGAAAAAAAAAGGATGACAGGGGATTACGCATGGGCGGTAGGGAAAACAACGATGGGATCAGTTATGTGCGCCGATGAACAAAGCATCGAATTCTCTGAAATCCTTTACCCTTCTTCCTCTCTTCTTCTCTTCTTCATCCGATAAATCTAAGTGAAGAATCAGTAGTCCTAGCGGCAGCCGGAAAGAGATGCTGAAGTATGAAGAAACCCTGTTGCTGGAATACGCAGGTGTTCATTTATTTAGTGCATGTGCGGTTGCTTGATGTGATCAATAAATGTGAACTGCTGCATCTCTTGCCCTCGGGACTTCCGGGGCACTCCAAAACAACTACCTTTTGGATTCTGCGGAGTCATACGCAAAGTTCTCTGATGTTTCAGCTCGCAAAATGCTGATGTTTCAGCTCGCTACATTTTGCGATGCCGAAACCATGGTCCAACCATCTAATTTTTGCGATGACTGAATCCATGTATGTTACATGGACTGGGCCAGATAAAAAAGGCCCATTGATTAAGGCTTCTTTGATCAGAATCAGCCACAGAAATATTGGGTGTGGTCCAAGAATTTGGGCCATTGGAGAATCATGGATGGGCCCTATAGACCTCCAAGAGAATCCTACATTTATAGTAATAAGTTCACTTCTCACGTATTTATGTCGAGACATCCCTAAACTGCAATATCAGAAATTAGAACCCCAACTTATAAAACCGGCTTGAATTAAGCCATATAGATGGCTGGTTTCGTTGACGTGGTAACTTGACCTGATCCACTTGTGCTGACTAGATGCTTACGTGACAAAAAAAAATGGCTTTACGTGTCATCCTCACTCTCCTCTCTTCTTCTCTTTCCCTGTCTCTCTCCCCTCTTTTCTCTCCCTCCTCCCCTCTATCTCTCCCCTGCTCTTGGTCTCTCCTCCCAAATCAAGTGAGGCATCACGGTGGTGAGCTAGTTGAGCGGAACGACAACGAGGGCGACAAGGTGAGCAGCTTGGCGATGGGGGATGATGAGCTGAGCAGTGCGGCGACAAAGATGATGAGGTGAATGTTGGAGGAGGTGTGATGTGGTGGTGGCGGTCGTCGTCGCAGCCATGGCGGTGAGGAGGTGGGGGTGGGGGCGGGGGCGGCTTGGGGTCGACCGAGAACATGGCGGCGGACGATGGCGATGGCACCTAGGTATGGACCAGAGCACAGGATGTCGGGGTTAGAGAGCACACAACATCCACATCACCCCCTCCGTGGAGTCCGCCCACCGAGACCGCTTGAGATGGTTGTTGTGCCCATCGAGGGCCGGTGGCTGGAGGAGCTCACCGGGGAGGTCGTAGGCTTGAAGGAGAAGTGGGGAAGAGAGACAAAGGAGCCCATGCTGCCATTGCTTGAGTAGACCTCGTGGAGCCAGCGCACCCACCACCTCCCACTCTAGCTTCCACCTTAAACGAGAGAGCCAACGCCACCACAGACAGCCGCGATCCCACCCTTTTTGGCCGCCTCCGCCTTCCTTGCACGGAGCCCGAGCAAGCTTGAGCTCGAACTCTGGCACCTGGACCGCCTCCCTCTCCCTCGCACGGATGTTAGGCGAGCTCGAGCTTGAAGGGGCTCGCCGGCCACCTCCCTCGCATGGAGGCCAAGCGAGCTCGAGCACGGACGACGCGTATACGAGTGGTGCCCCGCACAACGTGCATCGTTGCGGAAAAAGAGGAGAAAGAAGTCAGGCTGATATGTGGATTTTTTTTTCTCGCTTACATGTGGGTCCAATATGTTTTTTGTTTTTCTTTTTGCTGATTAGGATGCCACGTCAGCAAAACTAGCCATCCATATTGCCATTGGACTTGAGTTGGATGGTTTTGCTAAGATGAGAGGTGAAGATTTCTAGTATTCCAGTTTAGGAGTGCCAATTAAACTCGACATAAAGATAAGGGATGATAAGTGAACTTATTCATACATTATACATAGTACTATCACTACTACAGAAACACACAATGGGGACGACACAATAGATGCAGGAAGTGCTAGTCAGCATCTATAATGCTTTTTTCGCCTGAAGCACGCGTCCGTGGGGCACCAAATGCTAAAACTGGCACTTTTTGTGTAGAGATAGGTGCCTGTTTTTAATAGGAACTACGGGGGTACCACCCCGGAGTAGCCCAAACCAAAGAAAGAAAGCTGAGCGGACCGGGTCGGACGTCTTCGGACTGGGTTCGGGAGCCCGAGCCCGGGCAGGGTCGTTGAGCCCGACCACGGCCCCCTGGCCCGGCCTTGGTTCCTTAGACCGACCTCCGTGCATGGCCCCGACCAGGATGGAGGTCGGCTGCCCTTCCTCGGGAAGCAGGCTTCCTTCGCAAGCCTCACAAACAAGACAAACGAGGGACAGGATGACAGAAGATGACGTCACCCGACAAGACTGCGCACAAGGTACCTGTCACGGCGGATCCTAAGGCAGGACTGTGCACAAGACGCCCACGGCGAACAGGTTCCAAGACGATTTCTGTTTTGCTTTTCAGCTTTAGCCTGTACTTGCTTTGAATTTTAGGGGCAAGCTTTCTTGTGCACCAAGTCCATTGTAACTGCCTCTCCCTTGTACTATAAAAGAGAGGGCAGGGGTGCGCGCAAGGGGGTTGGGACTCTCTAGAAACCCAAAACTCTCTCTCTCTCTCTCTCTCGGGAGCATTGTCCATTGTACTCAAACTCAGTTCATACACCACCCCAACAAAGAATACAGGACATTGGCATACCAGGTAGGGGCTGGCTTCACCATCTCGTTCGGTTTGATGGCAATTTCCTTCTCCATCGACTTCACGGCGTCCGTGGGAACGACGTTCGTCTTCAGGAGCCTGGTCTTCTGCGCCGATTTTACGCTTGAGCAGTTAAGTACCTTCTACTCAACTGTTTCAATAAAGCAATCTATTCTCCACAGTTTCTCGCCGGCCTTCGTTTTTCTCCAATTCGTTCTCCTCCCGACGCCCGAGTAGCCTATGTAGGCTCAATAACTTCTTCGCTACACTTACGGTCTGCCCTAAGCCACGCGACCCCGACCAGGGACAAACGGGGTTCCCTGGAAAGAAGCCTATTGAGCATGGACTTGGAGGGCATGTGTTAACACCTAAATTTGGTAATTAAATCCCTAAGTCCTGGCAAAGATGAAGCAGAATCGGATCGGCTGGTCTGACGGAGAAACAAAGGCCGCATCGGCTGAGAAGCGATCGGCTGTGAAGCCAGTCGGCTAAGGTTGAATAGGACAAGAGCGGCCGATAGCCGATTCTAGGTTCAGAGAAGATAAAACCATTTCTGGTGCAGATGTTTGAAGATAAATAGAAGATTCGATTATCAGTTTGTGCGTTAAAAGATATTGCCATCTATGGATAGAGTCCTGTAATGACAATTGTATCTGTAAATTAGGAGTTTGTTTAAACTGTTTATTGTAATGCGGCGTGGGTCCTTTCCGGAATATCGTCGCATTTTAAATAGTAGTTTAGATAGAGTCCAGGGTCTGTACAGATAATGTTATCTTGGGTATAAATAGGACCTGAGATCCCCTGTAAATACACATTCAATCAATCAAACAACCTTCGGTGCATCGCTAAACCTTTTCTTTAGACGAGAAATTAATTTGGCTATGGGTTGCATCGTTTCGATCCCCCAAAACCAGGTTAAATGCTTGTCATTAGTGGTTTTTTCTGCTGATTCTAGTGCTTCCATCGTAATGACATATTAGATTTAGGGGTTTATACCACATATCACATATAAACTGGAGCAATATTTAGATCTATTCTGCCATCGGCCAGTTCTATCAAGAACCCGCAGCCGATAGGGCTAGATCTAAAGGTTGGACTAGTTTATGTGCGGTATCCACCGTCTCGAGAGGTATAAATCAACTACAACATATCAGGTTGTTCTTTTTATACTTAATGCTGCATCAACATTGAACTATTAAGTCGTTTTTAGAACTTCTAATGATCTGTTCGGTTAGATTTATATGTTCAGACAGTGCTGGGGTTTTAGCCAGCCTTATCTGCCCTGATATATTTTTAGTATGTTTATAACTAGATTTATGTTAGGACTGCCTCTCATATTAAGATCTCATTCTTGTCGGACATCATAAGCCGAAATCGGCCTGTTATCAACAGCCGACGGCCGATTTTCTAGGCTAAGCATCTGGTTCAAGAATGATATCTTTTCATAAGAATCATCGGGGTACTAGCCGATCCATAGTTAGTTTTCCAGTATCGGCTAGGTTATCAATACATATATTTATTATCCTTTATTATCCTTTACTGTATTTGGTTAAGTGGCTGATGTTGTCTCAGTATAGCTGATCCATTCTAGTCGCTTCGCTTAAAATATATTTTAGGATAGCATATATATGCTCATGGATTCCCTCAGCCGATCCAGTGGGGATCTAACCTAACACTTAACGCATATATCTTGTTTTTTCTTGTTGGTTAACAGATCAAACCAACTGGCACACCCTGTACTGCACAGGCAGCCGAGAAGGACCTGCACTGGAGCTAAGCAGATCTCCTAGGCCAGCGCGTGAGAGAAATTTTTCGTCAACACGCTTCTTAGCACGCCCAGTGGGACCTTCTCTGTCGGCTCGGCTAGGACGCATCGACTCAGTCGACAAGATGGTCGACTCCAAGAGCCCCAATATTTCTCAGGACAACGTCGTGCCTGTGAAGATGGAGCAGTTATCGGCTGAGCAACAAGCCGATTACAAGAAGATGGTGGAAGAGCTCCAGGCCAACTACTTACAATCGTTTACCCAGACGAGATCCGGGGCTGTACATCAAAATACAAGTTCAGCATAGACGAGCTCAAGGCATCCTTCTCCAGCGGATCAAAAGGCAAACAAAAGGTAGAGGAGCCGATTCAGGAACAAGATGATTCGACCCTACATACTTTGCAAGACCGGATCGATTCGGCCGTCCATCATGCGTTGGTCAACCAGAGTAGCATCCTGGTCAATACTCTCAACAACATGATCGCTATCGTGGTCGACGCCAACATAGCGACCAGCTGCAACGGGGGTCGACGTACTTCACAAACGGCCAGTTTCCCGGTTACAGGACGTTGGTCACCCAAAATCGGCTGATCCCACCGCCAACACAACTAGGGCCACCAGGAGGGGTCCTCGGCCAGCCGAATCCAACTGAATCGGCTACAAGGCCAGTGATTACCATGCTGAACCGACAGCAACCACTGCCCCAGGATCAAATCGCTAACATGTTCAACGACAATCGACAGTCAGAGCCGATTGCCCAGATTGACCTGGACAGACGGTACAACGCCGGTGGCCGACAGCTGTTCCCGGGACCACCAACGCCACCACCAGCACATCTGCCGCCTCCCGCTGATCATCCACTCCACTACCAGTATCAAGGAGGCCGCCAAGATCATCACTACAGGCCTCGGACGCCACCACCGCTATATCGGCAAGCACCCGCGCCATATGACCCATATGAGCCGATACAGCAGGACAACCGGACTTGGGCCGATCTGATTGCGGATGTCATGCGCGATCAATTCGGCCTCAAGCCAAAGGACTCAGAGAACATGTATCGGTATCCCTATCCAGAGCATTTCGAGCGGATTCCGTTGCCCAACCGATACAAGATCCCAGATTTTTCGAAGTTCTCAGGGCAGGACAACGTATCAGCCTACGAGCATGTTAGCCGATTCTTGGCGCAGTGCAGCGAAGCATCGGCTACAGACGTCTTGAGAGTCCGGTTGTTCCCTCTGTCTCTTTCAGGATCGGTTTTTACCTGGTTCTCCTCATTGCCTTACAATTCAATTCAGAGCTGGGCCGATCTCGAAAAACAATTTCACCGCTACTTTTACTCCGGCTACCATGAAATGAAGTTGTCGGACCTCACCAGTATCAGGCAAAAGCACAATGAATCGGTTCAAGAATACATCCAACGCTTCAGAGAAATGAGGAACCGATGCTACAGCTTGGTGCTATCGGACGCCCAGTTGGCCGATTTGGCCTTTCATGGCTTGATCGCACCGATCCGAGAGCGATTCTCTGCGTAGGACTTCGACAGTTTAGCCCACTTGGCACAGAAGGTGACGGCCCACGAGCAGTGATTCCAAGACACCGAGAAGGCTGTCAAAAACATAACTCAAGTCGTCGTTGAATCATACTACGATTCCAATGACGATGACGCGAGGTGGCGGCAAATGGGCCAAGAACAAAAAGTCATCGTCTGTCAATGGCTGCCGAAGACGGCCAAAGAAGAAAGATATGACTTCGACATCACTAAGGCCGATAGGATTTTTGACTTGCTGCTCAATGAGAAACAGATCCAGCTCCCTGAAAATCATGTGATCCCATCGGTCGAGGAATTAAAGAAGAAGAAATATTGCAAGTGGCACAACTCTACATCCATGCCACTAACGATTGCAAAGTTTTCAGGCAGCAAATCCAGTCGGCAATTGAGGCCGAGAAATTGAAGTTTGTCGATTTAAGTCGACCGATGAAGGTAGATGGCAACCCTTTCCCGGTCAACACGGTTCAAGCCGGCCCTAGACGAGCCGATCGACAGAACAGAATGGCGCACGGCTTAGTCGACGCATCGATCGGGGCCAGGACAGAAGGCGAGCCGACTGAACATCACACCGCGCCAATCAACATGGTGCGCCCTGTTATCAGATCGGCTGACCGACGACCAGTCCGTGATGACAACCGACGTCGTCCTCAGCATCAGTCTTGGCGGGAAGCAGCTCGCAATGAAGCACCTCGTCGGCGCGAGCTGGAAACCCAAAACCGCCGGTACGAGGCGAGCCACAACAGTGCCGATCTGCATTGCATTGTGATTGTTTCAGGTACTGCTGGGAATCTGGCATGAGGCTGCCGACACTGGACGACTACCCAGCGTGCAACGATCGCCGCGACGACGAGCGCAGGAGCTCATCGGCTGTAAGCCCAACCCGGTTCGTCCCAAGAGCCGTTCGGCTAAATTAGAGGCGACGATCCGTCCATGATCGGCTCGGCCCAATCCATCAAGACTTCTTCATCGATGTAGACAACAACGACAAGAATCTGCGATGACGAAGAGGCCGACGACGAGGAATCGATCAATCCCCAATGGTGCCCGTCCGATCTCTTCACAAAGACACAGAAAAGAAGAGTTCAACGACTCAAGCGTGAAGGGAGAGAAGATGAAGTTCGGCAAATGATTCAAGAACAGCGCCGTCGGCTGGGTAAGATCAAAAGGCGATGGGTTCCCAAAGAGAAAGCCGCCATAGTCGACGAGGAGCGAACCCAGGAGAGTCCAGCAGATCAAGCCAGGAGGGCAACCAAAGGGAAAGGCAAAGTTTCTACATCGGTCAACATAGTGTTCATATTGCCAGCCGAATTCAGTGCTCCTGAAGCCGATGCAGACACCATCGAAGACGACTTAGTGAAACTAGCAATCTCACCGGACCAAGCTACTTTCGACAAGCCCGAGGGGACCAAAAATCGGCACTTGAAGCCGTTGTACGTTAAAGGATTCGTCAACAGCAAGCCGATGTCCAAGATACTAGTTGATGGGGGAGCTGCAATCAATCTCATGCCCTATGCAACATTCAGAAAACTAGGCAAAGGAGCCGAAGACCTGATAAAGACCAATATGGTGCTCAAAGACTTCGGTGGAAACCCATCAAAAACCAAGGGCGTCCTGAACGTCGAACTGAACATCGACAATAAGACTGTAACCACAACATTTTTTGTCATCGACGGGAAGGGGTCTTACAGCCTGCTGCTTGGAAGGGACTGGATACACGCTAATTGTTACGTTCCTTCTACAATGCATCAGAGCCTGATCCAATGGGACGGCGACAAGATTGAGGTCGTACCAGCCGACAGGTCAGTTAGCGTCGTCAGTGCCGATTTGCCGCTTTGGGAAATCGAAGGCATCGATTGTTTGTCTGGGAAAATCTGGCAAGCCGATTTTCTAAATGTGTCCAATTCCACAATACATCCAATTGGAGATGACGAGTCGCAGCTGCTGCTTTGAACAAGACATGGTGGAGGGCTCAAGCGTCTTCGGCATGGACACCGACGACGAAGACGACGGCAAGCTCGGGCAAGGTTTCACGTCGACCGACGAATTAGAAGAAATTGACATCGGCTCTGGTGACAAGCCGAGGCCGACGTATATTAGCAAAAATCTATCTCCTCATTGTAGATCCCAGCTTATTGATTTGTTAAAAGAATATAAAGATTGTTTTGCTTGGGAGTACTTCGAGATGCCTGGCCTTAGCCGATCAATAGTGGTCCATCAACTGCCGATTAAGGAAGGCTATCGACCATTCAAACAGCCTCCCAGGAGGTTTAAGGCTAATATGTACGATGCAATCAAAGTCAAAATCACTCGGCTATACGATGCGGGATTCATTCGGCCTTGCCGATACGTCGAGTGGGTCTCAAACATCGTCCCAGTGTTGAAGAAAAAGGTAAACTAAGGGTATGCATCGATTTCAGGGATCTAAACAGGGCTACCCCTAAGGATGAATACCCAATGCCAATAGCCGATTTGCTTGTCGATGCTGCTTCAGGCCACAAAATTATTAGTTTCATGGACGGCAATGTAGGTTATAATCAGATATTTATGGCCGACGAAGACATCCACAAGACTTTTTTTCGGTGTCCTGGCGTAATCGGCTTGTATGAATGGGTGGTAATGACATTCGACCTGAAGAATGCTGGGGCAACATATCAACGGACCATGAACTATATTTTTTATGACATGATCGCCTCACTAGTAGAGATCTACATTGATGACGTAGTTGTCAAGTCCAGGGAGATAGAGGGCCATATAGCCGATCTGAGACAAGTGTTAGAGCGGACAAGGAAATATGGCCTGAAGATGAATCCACTTAGGTGCACGTTCGGCGTATCGGCTGGGCAGTTCCTGGGATTTCTTGTTCATGAAAGAGGAATTGAGGTTACGCCAAGGAGCATAAATGCTATCAAGACAATTCAGCCTCCGAAGGACAAGAAACAACTCCAGTCGTTGATCGGCAAGATAAATTTTATCAGGCGGTTCATAGCCAATCTCTCAGAAAAGATGGAGCCGTTCACACCACTGCTTCGGCTGAAAGCTGATCAAGCATTCACATGGGGGGCAGAGCAACAAAAGGCTTTGGACAACATCAAGGTTTATCTGAGTTCCCCTCTAGTTCTAATGCCTCCACAAAAAGGATATCGTTTAAGCTGTACTTATCAGCCGATGACAAGTCAATCGGCTCCGTTTTAATCCAAGAAGTTGAGGGCAAAGAAAAAGCCATCTTCTATCTCAGCCGATGGTTACTAGACGCAGAAACAAGGTATTCGCCTGTGGAGAAGCTATGCCTAGGCCTCTATTTTTCATGTACAAAGTTAAGACATTATCTGCTATTCAACGAGTGCACAATAATCTGCAAAGCCGATGTAGTTAAGTACATGCTATCGGCTCTAGTGTTGAAAGGAAGAATTGGGAAGTGGATTTTTGCGCTAACAGAGTTTGATTTGAGGTATCAGGCACCCAGGGCAGTCAAAGAACAAGCTATAGCCGATTTTATTATCGAGCACAGAAATGACTCGATCGGCTCAGTGGAAATTATGCCTTGGACTTTGACATTTGACGGCTCGGTTTGCACCAACGGCTGCGGTATCGGCTTAGTCATTATTTCACCCAGGGGGGCGAGTTTCGAATTTTCTTTCGCTATCAACCCCCACGCCACAAACAACTAAGCCGAATACGAAGCCGTGCTTAAAGAATTACATCTACTCAAGGAAGTTGAAGCCGACGCCATCAAAATAATGGGAGATTCATTGTTGGTCATCAGCCAATTATCAGGAGAATACGAATGCAAAAACGATGCGTTGATGGTGTATTATCAGCAATGTCGGGAGTTAATGGATGGTTTTCGGCTAGTTACTTTGAAACATATCCCTAGAGAGCAGAACACAGAAGCCAATGATTTAGCTCAAGGGGCATCGGGCTATCGGCCGATGTTGAAAGAGATTGACATAGAAGTTGCCACCATTACAGCCGATGATTGGAGATTTGAAGTTTACAGCTATCTCAAAAACCCCTCTCAATCGGCTACAAGGAAATTACGATACAAGACGTTAAGATATGTTTTGCTCGATGAAGATATATACTATCGGACGATTGATGGGTGCTGCTCAAGTGTTTGGGAGCCGATCAAGCCAAAGTGGCCATCGGAGAAGTGCATGAAGGGATCTGTGGCACGCTTCAATCGGCCCACAAAATGAAGTGACTGCTTCGCCGAGCAGGATATTTCTGGCCGACAATGCTGGAGGATTGTTTTAAGTATTACAAGGGGTGCCAGGATTGTCAGAAATTTGGCGCCATACAACGAGCACCAGCGTCGGTCATGAACCCAATTATTAATCCTTGGCCGTTCAGAGGATGGGGCATCAATATGATCGGCCAGATCAATCCACCCTCAAGCAAAGGGCACAAATTTATTTTGGTGGCGACAGATTATTTCACAAAATGGGTGGAGGCAAATCCTCTGAAGAAAGTGGATTCTAAGGATGCAATCGAGTTTGTCAAAGAACATATTATCTACCGATTTGGCGTCCCACAAACGATAAGAACAGACCAGGGATCTATCTTCGTATCGGATGAGTTTGTTCAGTTTGCCGACGGCATGGGGATCAAGTGACTTAACTCTTCGCCGTACTACGCACAGGCCAACGGGCAAGCCGAAGCTTCAAATAAAAGTTTGATTAAATTGATTAAAACAAAGATCTCTGAACATCCTAAACAATGGAACAGCCGATTAGCCGAATCACTGTGGGCGTATCAGATGGCATGCCATGGATCAATTCAAGTCCCTCCGTACAAGCTGGTCTACGGGCATGAGGCGGTGCTACCATGGGAAAGCGTCATCGGCTCAAGGCGCATTCAACTACAAGATCAACTCACAGCCGACGATTATTATAACTTGATGATGGATGAATCAGAAGACTTAGTTTTATTCAGGATGGGGGCCTTGGAAAAAGTTACAAGGGATAAAGAACGAGTAGCCATATACTATAATAAAAAAGTGGTGCCTAAATCTTTCGAGGAAGGCGAACTCGTTTGGAAATTGATACTGCAAATTGGATCTAGGGATAACAAATTCGGCAAATGGTCACCAAATTGGGAAGGGCCTTTCAAGATCCACAAATATGTCTCCAAAGGAGCTTACATGCTAGAAGGGTTAGACGGAGAAGTAATTGGAAGATCTCTTAATGGAAAATACCTGAGAAATACTACCCAAGTGTATGGATCAACTCTTGATTCGACTCTGGTTGCTTAGCCGATTTATGACAGCCGATGTCTTGTTTTCAATAAGGCATCGCCTTTAGGCATTTTTGTGCAACTTTTTTCCCTGAGTTTTCTACGGTCAGCTAATGATTGGTCGATAGTGACGGCAATGAGGTCCAAATGGCTTGGATTCACAATTTTGTCGACACCGAAGCTATCAACAAAATTTGGAGGGCATATACATACACGAGCCGATTACAAAATTGGGTGTCAAGAATTTTAAAATTTCTAAGCTTCGATATAAAGTCGTTTAAGTGATTGGCATCGACGGCCATAATTTAGGAGTTAAGATCGATGGTCGTGGTGTGGTTTCGGAATCGGCAAACATGACGTGACACGGACGGCTAAGGCCGATTTCAGCATAAGCAATTCAGAATTGACGGTCATACCATGCGGCCGGAGCCGATCTCATCCACAAGCACGGTTGCAAAAGATTGACAAACTATATTAAACAAGAGCCAGAGCCGATTACAAAATTTGAGCAGTTGATCAGAGTTAAAGCACATTACAAAAGTTCGACGAATATATTACATGAAGCAGTAGCCGATTTCAGAATATTAAAATATTACAAAGTTCATTTCTTCAGGAAATCGGCTATAGCCGACGCCGTCCGCCCGATCGGTCCACCTCCTCGATGGCCTTGATGTCGTCGGCCTCGGACCCACCACCGGCCGAATGCCTTTCACCAAGCCCGGAGATGCGCCACGGCCGCCTTGATACTTTTACGCTGAGCGTCGATTTTGGCTGGCAGCCCGGCCATATACTCCTTGTGGACATCGATCTCGTTCGTGACTTGAACAAGATCGGCCATAAGCTTGTCCTGGCGCGAGAGGAGCTGCTCGAGCTTGGCAGTCGGCTCGGTTTTCAGGCGATCGAAGGCGGCCTTCTGACTCTCGATGGCTTCCTTGGTCGACTGAGGGTTGCCGACCGCATCTGGTTTTCCCGACGGTCGGCCATTCGCTGCCATGCCTGCTCGTATTCGAGTTGGTGGGCTTCCAAGAAGGTAGTCGGTACGATGGCATCGGCTAGAGCTTCCGGTGGCCTTGGATCTCCCTAAAGCGTGCACGGATCGAACCGCTGTCAACTACCAGCGCGTCCAGCGAGGCCTCCAGCCGGGTGCCGATGTCAGCTAGGCTGGCCCTCAGGTCCTCGGCCGGCGTCACCAGCGCCTCCTCGCCGATCTCGCCGGACTCCTCGAACTCCGACAAGTCAAAATTGAGGAGGTCGGCTATGTTCTGCAAAGAGAAGATGATGATCAGAAAAGAGTTGTTAAGTTGGCAAAGCCGATCATAAAATTCGTCGGCTTACCTTGGGCACCGGGTCGAGCAACTTGTTCGGCGGCTCGCCACCCGCGCCGACGGGGCCTCACCATCGACGCCATTGCCGCGCCCGCGGCAACCACGGAGTGCTCACTCGACGCTTGGGGAGCAGCCGATGGTGATCGAGGAGGCTGCGAAGGAAGTGTTAGGAGTCAAGTTGGCTGAAATGCGTGAACTAGGATGCGGGAGATGGTTACCGTTGGAACGCGACGCGGGATGCAGCCGGCTGGCTTCTTGATCTGGAAAAGGCATGATCGGCTGAGTATATAGTGATGTCATACTAAGGCCAATTTTAGTAAGGTAAAAGCTTACCGATGGTCTCTTCGTCGGAGGGCTTGGTGCCAGTGGATCGTCGGCCGGGGGATTGATGGGGTTATGGTTTGAGCTGCTGGACTCAGCCGCTGCCCCAACGGCCACCGATATTTCTTCGTCGGCCACCTGGTCGTCAAGGTACTGAGCGACAACCGGTCCACCGGGGAAAGGCTGTCGGCCGGTGCGATCGGCTTCTTTTCCTTCGACTTCTTGTGGGCGGCGCGCCGATGGTCGTGCAGAGGCACGGCTCTTTCTTCCGGCTATCGACTCACGCATCCGCCCGTGTAGCAAGGACGCCAGCTTCGGCGCTCCCCAGCCGATCACCGACGGAGCAAGGCCGCCCCCGTCTAGAACACCTAGGCGGTATTCAATGGGGACCCGGAGTCGCTCACCGTCGGCCGCTCCATCTCAGTCTCCTGCAAACCAAAGGGGACAAGTGTTAATCGGCTACATCGGCCGATGATAAGAAAAGAGGAATCATCTGGAGTTTGACTTACCGAGGGGATCTCGTCGGGCAGTAGCGAGCCGACGTAGTAGGAGGATCGTTGGTGAAAGATGTGGCGTTTGATCTCGACCCACCATCGGTTGTAAGCTACGCTCTTCTTGTACACCAGCGTCATCTCGCCGATACTACCAAGGGGCATTCCAGCTATGTTCAGCAATCGATTCATGATCAATGGTTGATTCACGAGCCCCCTGGTTTCGATCTTGTCGGCATAGTAACAGCCGACGGGCAGTTGCCCAAGGCCAAATTGTCTTGCGGCTGATACTGGGTAGTAGAATTCGTAGCTCTTGGCTACTGATCGACCTTGGTGTATCACGTCGGCAGGATGCAGGGAGTCAGGTCGGCAATGAATAGTTCTCTGCACCGGGTGTTGTTAGTTGAGTTGATGTATTCCCAGTTGAAGTCGGCTGGCAGCTCGAACAGTGCCCGGTCCCGGTAGAAGTACCAGGTCCGATTGTCGTTGGCAAGCCCATCATACAAGGAGATAAACCATTCAGCCAGCAAATCGGCCGACTACCTTGAGCCCGCGTGCACAACCGCTGCTTCTCCGTAGCTCATGCACCTGGTGGTGGTGATCTCGTTACCGTCCTCATCTTCGATCGGCTCCAATCTTGGGAACGCGGCCTCAGTCAGGGGCGGCCGACCGGCTACTTTCTGGGTCATCAGCACCAGCCAAATTTGGAGGAACCACCAGGGGCCGCCGGTGCTGACAGTGGCGTTGGAGGCTATCTTCGCCGTAGCTTGATGCAACATCTGATACAGGTAGCCGAGGAGATATTTCGCCAGCGCGAGCTTGTTCCCATCGGCCAGGAGTTCAGCTACGACCTGCCAATTGGCGATGGGCCCATAGCTTGAGCCACATAACAGGAATTTCTCGAGCCACATCATAAGAAACGCGGCGTGTTCCCTGTGGCCGACCGATCCATCCTTCATGTTTTGGGCAATGAAGCTGCTCCATCCGCCAATGGCCTTGGTCTTGAACTGGTGTTGTCCTTTTCGGTTCAGATCTTCAGGGTTAGCCGACGCCAGGATGTCCAGTCCGGTTGTCATATATACGTCGGCTAACGCAATCGTCATCGGCCCCTGCTAGAACATGAAGGCGTTGAGGCTGTCATTCCAGAAGTACGTTGCAGTCGACATCAGCGGCTCATCCTTCTCCATGTTGGCCACGGACAGGGCTAGACACTGAGCTATTCATGTTTCTTCCCAGTAAGTTTGTTTGGCCGATTGCACCCTTTTGTACCACTCAATCCAAGCGGCATCTGTGGTCGGCCACGACTTGAAAGTGCCTGTCCAATGGTTCAGAGACGGTTTCCTGGTGTTGTAAGGCATCCTATCGGTTTCGGCTATTATTATATCTGTTGGGTCAGTGTTGCCGATAGGGCCTAGGAAGTATCTTCTTTCTTGGATTAGGCTCGGGATGGCTACTTGATGTGACAGGTGCTACAGTTGAAAGAAAAATTACTAATCAAGAGTAGCTGGAGGCATGATGAACGCAACAATGCTAGGAGGTGTGGCTGGAAAGGAAATCTGAAGAGGAAGAGTTTTGAACCGATGGGCGTACCTCGGGGAACTCGACGGTGGCGGCGGCCGGTGCGGCGGCGGTGGCTGATGCGGCGGCGGCAGCTGGTGCAGCGGCGGCTGCCGGTGCGATGATGGCGCTGATGCGGCGGCGGTGTTGGAAGCCATTGGGGTCGTCGAAGACGGAGACGGGTCCCGATTCGCGAGGGGCGCCGGATGTGATGCAGAGCGCCGGTGAGTCGTCGGAGAGGAGAGAGGAAGAGAAAGCTTGTTTGTGAAGTGTTTTGAGTGCGCTTTGAAGGCGTAATTGTTTCGGTCGAGGCAAAGGACTATTTAAAGGACACTTGAGGCAGCCGAAACGGTTTAGGTCAGAAAAGGGCGGGAGTTTGAACAGGGAAAAAATCTGCAACACATCGTATCACGGACTTGGGGGACATGTGTTAACACCTAAATTTGGTAATTAAATCCCTAATTCCTGGCAAGGATGAAGCAGAATCGGATCGGCTGGTCTGACGGAGAAACAGAGGCCGCATCGGCTGAGAAGCGATCGGGTGTGAAGCCAGTCGGCTAAGGTTGAATCGGACAAGAGCGGCCGATAGCCGATTCTAGGTTCAGAGAAGATAAAACCGTTTTTGGTGCAGATGTTTGAAGATAAATAGAAGATTCGGTTATCAGTTTGTGCATTAAAAGATATTGCCATCTATGGATAGAGTCCTGTAATGGCAATTGTATATGTAAATTAGGAGTTTGTTTAAACTGTTTATTGTAATGCGGCGTGGGTCCTTCCCGGGATATCGTCGTATTTTAAATAGTAGTTTAGATAGAGTCTAGGATCTATACAAATAATGTTATCTTGGGTATAAATAGGACCCGAGACCCCCTGTAAATACACATTCAATCAAACAACATTCGGCGCATCGCCAAACCTTTTCTTCAGACGAGCAATTGATTTGGCTACGGGCTGCATCGTTTCCATCCCCAAAACCAGGTAAATGCTTGTCATTAGTGGTATTTTCTGCTGATTCTAGTGCTTCCATCGTAATGACACATTAGATTCAGGGGTTTATACTGCGTTATTTACCATATATCACATATAAACTAGAGCAATATTTAGATCTATTCTGCCATCGGGCAGTTCTATCAAGAACCCACAGCCGATAGGGCTAGATCTAAAGGTTGGACTAGTTTATGTGTGGTATCCACCGTCTCGAGAGGTATAAATCAACTACAACAGATTAGGTTGTTCTTTTTATACTTAATGTTGCATCAACATTGAACTATTAAGTCGTTTTTAGAACTTCTAATGATCTGTTCGGTTAGATTTATATGTTCAGACAGTGCCGGGGTTTCAGCCGGCCTTATCTGCCCTGATATATTTTTAGTATGTTTATTACTAGATTTATGTTAGGACTACCTCTTATATTAAGATCTCATTTTTGTCGGACATGATAAGCCAAAATCGGCCTGCTATCAACAGCCGACGGCCAATTTCTCAGGCTAAGCATCTGGTTCAAGAATGATATCTTTTCATAAGAATCATCGGAGTACTAGCCGATCCATAGTTAGTTTTCTAGTATCGGCTAGGTTATCAATACATATATTTATTATCCTTTACTGTCTTTGGGTTAAGTGGCTGATGTTGTCTCGGTATAGCCGATCCATTCTAGTCGCTTGGCTTAAAAATATTTTAGGATAGCATATATATGCTCATGGATTCCCTTAGCCGATCCAGTAGGGATCTAACCTAACACTTAACGCATATATCTTGTTTTTTCTTGTTGGTTAACAGATCAAACCAACTTGCACGCCCTGTACTGCATAGGCAGGCGAGAAGGACCTGCACTGGAGCTAAGCAGATCTCCTAGGCCGGCGCGTGAAAGAAATTTCTCGTTAACAGACATCTCGATAGCGATCTTCTCCGTCGCTAGCTCGACCTCTTACAAGTTATGGCAACCATCAACCTTCGGGCTATGGCCGACCGTCACCAGCCTCCGGGCTGTGGCCACTTGCTGACTGCCGTCAGCCTCCGGGCTATGGCCTCTCCGACCTTGCTGACCGCCGTCAGCCTCCGAGCTATGACCTCTCTGACCTCACCGACCGCCCTCAGCCTCCAGGCTATGGCCTCTTCGACCTCTCCGACTGCCATCGGCCTCCGGGCTATGGCTTTTCCCACGTTACCAAACACTACTTGCCTCCGGGCTACGTTTTTTCCGATCTCGCAGGCTACCATCGGCTATCAGGCTAAGGTTCGCTAAGCCTGCTGGCCGACAAACGAGCCGACTATGCGATCAGACTGCTATCAAAGAATGGTGCATGATGCTTGACCCTAGGCCTGAATGTACCATTCAGCCCCAAGCTTAGGGGCTACACCTGGCAGGTGCACATGTTCGGTGCCCCTGCCCTAAGCACTCCATACAAGCTGGTAACCGCCAGGGTTTGAGGCATGACGTTTGACCCTAGGCCCGAATGTACCATCCAACCCCAGGCTCTGGGGCTACACCTGTCATGTGCACCTGATCGGTGCCCCTACCCGAACACTGGGATAATTTCAAAGACCGACATTAAATCCATGTACGAGACAACTCAGACCCTAGGACAGAATGTCCCATTCACCCCTAGGCTCGAGGGCTGCTGTGGGGGTACCACCCTAGGGTAGCCCAAACCAAAGAAAGAAGGTCGAGCGGACCGGGTCGGACGTCTTCGGACTGGGGTCGGGAGCCCGACCCCGAGCGGGGTCGACGAGCCTGACCACGGCCCTCTGGCCCATCCTCGATTCCTTAGTCCGACCTCTGTGCATGGCCCCGACCAGAACGGAGGTCAACCGCCCCTCTGAAGTAGGGTTCCTTCGCAAGCCTCGCAAACAGGACAAACGGGGGATAGGCCGACAGAAGATGACATCACCCGACAAGTGCGCATAAGGTACCTGCCACGGTGAATCCCCAGGCAGGACTGCGCACAAGACACCCACGGCGAACGGGTCCCAAGGCAATTTCTGTTTTGCTTTTCAACTTTAGCCTGTACTTGCTTTGTACTTTAGGACCAAGCTTTCTTGTGCGCTAAGTCCATTGTAACTGCCTCTTTCTTGGACTATAAAAGGGAGGACAGGGGTGCACGCAAGGGGGGTGGGACTCTCTAGAAACCCAAAACTCTCTCTCTCTCTCTCGGGAGCATTGTCCATTGTACTCAAACTCAGTTCATACACCACCCCAACAAAGAATACAGGACGTAGGCTTATTATCCTCCAGGATGGCCAAACATGTTAAAAAATCTTGGCTCGTATTGTTCTTGAGTCAACCATTAGATCCGTTGGTGAGACATCCCGACCGCTCTTTCACCTCCTCGTGTAGCTCCCTTGGAGGACTGCGGACCCACCCCTCGACAGGAACCGGCACCTATGACCTCTGTCAGAGAAAGGTGTTGGTTTCTATTTAAAACTGACATTTTTACCTATGATATCAATACTGGTTCTAAAAATGAACTTGCACTTTTGTGGATTGAGCCGAGCCGAGTCGAGCTGTCCCATCGAATCTTTTAAGTCTAGTTCCTCTCAATCGCTAGTCAGAAAAAAATCCTCTCTTGACGCATCGCTCGTCCACCTCTCTCTACCACCCGTCCTCCACCTCCCTTTCCCACCTGTTTGTTCATCACCTCTCTCGGCACATTGCTCCGCATGCGGTAGTGGCTGCCCCCCTTCCCTTCCTCGACGTGGCAGCGGCGGCTGCTCCCTCTCCCCTTTCCTTAGTGCCTGGCGATGCCTGGCTCAGCCGCACCGGCCTTGGCGTTGACGCGCGCCTCATCGGCTGCCCCTCTCTCTCTTCCCCTCCTCTTTGCTCAGGGGCGACCGGATTCGCCACTGCGTGCTCGGGGACGGCCGGAGCTGCCACCACAAGCACGGGGACAGCTGGATCCATCGTCGCGTGCAAGGAGGAGGAGGTCGGATCAGTCGTCGCATGCTCGGGGACGGTCAGATCCACCGCGTGAGCACGGGGACGGCTGGATTTGTCGTTGCGCGCATGGGGAAGGCCGGATCTGCCAACATGCAGGGTAGGCTGGACCCGCGGCCGCACACTCATGGGGGAATCAGCTGCCATGAGCACAGGGCCCGCTCAACAATGGCAGCAACGACCTCCTCTCTGTGTGTTCTCCTCTATTGAGATTTTTGGCCTGTTCGCTTGTTCGTATCAGCTGGGCTTATCAGCCGTTCAAACAATATTTTTCTCTCACAGCAAACCAGCCGGCTTGTCTTATCAGCCGGCTTATAGACCAGCCGAACACGCCCTTTGTTGATTCTTTATCTTCTCTATGTGTGTGCTCTGAGAATGGCCAATGTTGATTTTGTTCTTCAATATTGATTGTGTTCTTAGTGATGGGGATGTATGTTCTTAGGTGATGCATGAGCCCGATTCGAGCCGATGCATTTAGCCGGCTTTTTTTTCATTCCTCAAAGTTGTCGTTTGCTGGGTATCAATTAGAAAATATGACACCTATGTGTTTTCTCTCTACTTTTCCAACACAACTTTTCAAACTACTAAACGATGTGTTTTTTAAAAAAATTCTATACTAAAATTGCTTTAAAAAACATACTAATCAATTTTTAAAAAATAGCTATGTATTAATGAGTCGTTTTGTTTGATGTGCGTGAACTATTAGTTTCCCATCATCAATGCCGAACACATCCTAACTATGTGTTCTAAAACCGCTGTTCCACCAGCACACATTAATGAAATTGAACTAGCGCCAGCTCTGGTGCCGCACTAAACTACTAAGAGAAGTGTCAGCAACTGAAGTCTCATTAATCTCCTCAGCACGCATTACAATCAGCAAGCTTTAGCACACAAATTACAGGCTAATTCAGAAACACATAGCACCACATATAATATAACCAGACGATCGGCCTGCGCTCCTTCCTCTACTATGTAACCTGGACGAGCCGCTCGCCGTGCGGCGCACCTACATACCGATCAGAACAAACTTGGCAGCTAATACTAGCCCGTCCTATTTGGGAAACTAGAGATTCTATATTGTTACTTAAATTTTAAGAATAAATAGTTACATAATTTAGAAAATAAACTAATGATAAAAAATTAGACTTCTTTTCAGATTCTCATCAACTTTTTAGAATCTTCAGCTCTCCAAACAGGATACACTCTCACTTTAGTTAGATGTCACCGGTACAGGCAGCCCCTGTACGCCGGCGTCCAGTAGTCCATTGCGTTGCCATCCCGGTACACTTCGGGCGTCCACGAGACAGGCACCAAGCAAAGCCCCCTGTTCCTCAGATCATGCTCCGTCGTCTCTCCCTTGCTCGCTTCAGCTTGATCTCCCCATGGAACGCTGTTACCCTGAAACATTTCACCACACACAGCTTGTGATTCCTAGCCTCACACTGGTTCTGAATTTCTGATTATTAGCATGTCGGCTACAAGAGATTCTGAAGCTTAATCAATCATGTACCTGCTTGTTGCTCCGGCTGGAGTTTGTGTACGGCTCACTTAGCAACTGCACGCATAGTATAAGAAAAGGAAGATGAGAGGGTAGATCAGCACGGCTTGAGCTCAAAAGGGGTCGTTTTGCGAAATGATTGCGACATGCATGCTGATGCAGTATACACGTACTGTCCTTTTCTCATGTTTCGTGGCTGTTGCGAGGCAGTACAAGTTGAGAAACATTCTCTACTTTGTTCTTGGGTGTGACTAGGAAGCCCACTGACGAAAGGGAGCACTACTGGGTCAATTTTTCATATGTGGAAGTGGAACCAGCTAAACAGTCACTGCAAATGATCCATTGCATCTTTGAAGATACCACGAGAGGATTTGTGTGTTCATGTGTATTGGTGTATGTAAGTACACTGCTCATCTGTAGTACACTTCCGTTTTACTACTAGTGTCACGGTGGTCACAAAAATCATGTGCTTTTCTGGAAGATTTTATAGCTAGGTCAAAATATAGGAGCTAGCTAGTACATGATATGCATGCTGGGATGGTTGCAGGAATGGAATTTTACCTGTACTTGTTCGTGCAGAAACTTGATATACTTGATCGTTTCAAACAGTACCGATGCTGTATCCGTCTGGTCATGCATGTGGTACAATGCATAGGGAGCTGAGTTAGATTATAGAAGAATTGCAGTTTCACACTATTATTTGCAGAAGAAAAAACTAATGTGCGTAGTAGTACTTGCAGACATATGTAACCTACATACCTTCCCAAATGGCGAAACGATTTGCTGAAGTGCTGTGATCTTCTCCCCAAGCTTTACTTTAGGCACTGGTTGCTGCATTTGGTTCCAAATTAAATGATCACTTCGTTCAGATACTGAATGGAAATGGTGTGACGAGTTCAGAGATACTATCAAATACTCCATTTGTCTTCTATTTGTTGTTACCTTAGGAGGTGATGCCTTGGAAGCCTCTTGCTTGGACTTCTTACCAGTGCTTTCCAGCCTTTCCTCTGATTTCCTCTTCTTACGATCAGTGGCCGCCGCTCCACTGCCGCTGCTACTACTCCTTGCCTGAAACGAGATAATTAGCAGAACGCCAACAAACATGATTCAAAGTCCATGCACACATGCAGATACAAAACTGCATATATGGTTAATTAATTATGAACACAACACAAGCGGCATTTGTTTAGTACTACTACTTGCACTTCTTCAGTTATTCTCACTGGCCTATTTTATGTTTGGTGTATGAAATGGCATGTGAATCTAGCTTACTGGCACAGTCTCCTGTTCTTGTCGATTGTTGTCAGACGAATTGGCGCATCTCATGTACGGTTGCACCGACGTCGACTCTATGGCCGATGTGTAGCCGGCGAATGACCCAAGATCCGGCAAGCTCCTCATGCTAAAAGGACTAGCCTCCATCTCCCGGCCGTCCTGGCAAATCTTGTCAGGCTGATCGCCTAAGCCTGAATAGTCCAGGCTACTGTTGTGCACGCCAACACTAGCACTGCCGGAGCTTATTTGCTGCAGAAATGAGGCCATGGGGCTAATCGCAAGCGCGTGCTGCTCCTCCTCCTGCTGCTGGTGGTGGTTGCAGCAGCTGCCTTCCTTCGTCAGCTGATGATGGTGGTGGTGGTGTTCGCCGTAGCATGCTGGTGTGCTACTCATCATGCTCATGTCTTGGACCTGGAGGACGGTGTTAGTGCCACCCAAGTACAAAGGCGAGCCGGCGATCTCGTACTTGATCGACGAGACGTCGGAGCGAGCATGATCGAACGACCGTGCCGTCACGGCCCCCGCCGGTATGACGTTGTGGTGCTCAGCGGCCGGGACTTCCCCGAACATTTCCGGCGTCACGTTCTTCGACGCGAGCAGATCGAGGAAGTTCTCCCTGTAGCCGGTGGTGCCGTTGCTTCTGAAAGGAGAAATTCACCGGCGTTGGAATTGCGACCATTTACACCAAAGCATGAAATATATGTACTAGTTTGGAGCTAGACAGAGCTGTTAATTAGGACTCACAGTTCGCCGTGGCTCCAGCCGTGCCCGTGGGCGTGCTCGCCGGCAGCTGGGAGGCGCATGACGCTGGTCGACGAGGAAGAGGAGTCGGCGGCGAAGGCCGACCCGGTGAGGGGAGACGTCGACCCGGAGTAGGGGCTCCAGTAACTGTAGGGAAAGGAGGACGACGTCGAGAGCTGGTGATACTCCCACATGGTGGCGGCGGCGGCGGCGGCCGGCGAAGTGGAGGCGCTGCACGCTGTAGCGGAGTCGGACTGGTGGTCGTCGTCGGCGGCGGCGGCTCCCTGCTGGGGCATGAAATACTGGAGTTGCACTGCGCCGGCGTGCAGACGCATCGCATGGGTCGGACTCGGAGCTGAGGTTTGCAATGTGGAGTGGACCAAAGTTGGTGTTGGGGCCTATTTGTAGGCGCTTGGAATATTTTCCGGTGGGGTTTTCGAGGAGGATATATGCTTACGTCGGCGTGATGCAAGCATTCTGCAAGACATCATTGAGGAATATATTTTTTGCTTGTATTCTTTTCAAGTTTATAATATGCACGCTAGATATGAAGTACAGCCATGGACCATGGTTAATATATATGTGTTAGTGTAAGCATATATTTTAGAAAGCTAGTATTGTTGGCCCTCTCCTTTGTGAGAAGTACACTATTTCTTTTGCAAATCTTGAAGCAATCTGGTTGTTGGTGGTACTTCTGAATTTGAAAGTGCTACTTGAAGGGCCTTTCAATCAGTCTACTTGAGAATTGAGATGTTATGTGGTTCACCTTGGAAAGTTCAATTTACTACCTATCCATTCATTAGCTATAGCTAGCTAGAGTATCAATGAGTAAAAATGCATCCGTGGTTCTTAAACTAATTGCATTATCATCTAGGTCCCTACACTTAAAAATACTTTAAAAATACAGATTGAGATGCCAAAACTCGTTAAAAGTATGTCATCTAGATAAAAAAAAACTACCACATATATACCTTTTCATGTGCTTGCGTGGCTGACTAACATTTCACTCTCTTAATGACACTCAAAGGTGTATGTGATAGTTTGACATCAGCGCCATATGGGCACTTCAAAAGGTAGGGGGTTTTGGACCTAGATGATATACCCTTACCTTTCGTCTAAAAAAACAAACTTAAATTTAGACAAATATTTATCTAGATTTTAAAGTTAAAGAGTCTAATAATATAACATATACGTTAAATTTATGTTATATTTAAGGATCGCCGGTGTGTTTTACTTTATGTTTATGAATGGCCAATTTACACTCACCAACGCTTTACTTAACGCTTTACTTGACAGCTTGCTGGATTGGATTTAATTCTATACGAAGTAATGATTAGAGGACAGCAGGAGAGTGGGGATTCTGAATGAGAATCTAGAGAAGTTGCAAGTTTCTCCCCACTTCTCCCTATTGGTTCATTTCTGAATTATATACTACTACTGCAAACACTGGAAACTCGAGCATTTCATGTCTTCTCTGTGTACCAACCTCGTGCTTCTGCAAAAAAAAAAGAAAAACCGTTGCACGCTCAGCAGCCTGTTTGATATGATTCTGGAAGAAGATATGGACATGCTGCTTATTATACATGCATGAGCAGGATATGTCTTTCAGGTAGTGATGATCTGCAGCATACAAGTAAAGAAGCCGCTCAAGTTCGAGACGTCATATCACGTCACTTTGGAGTTCTACAGTGGAGTGCATACTTACAGTCTTACTAATCTAAGCTGACTTTTTTTCCATCAACTTTACTTTACCATGACCATGTCAGGTGACCTATCATTACTAAATGAAGCCACGGGGTATCACACGGCTATGGCCGACGAGGGAGGAATATTCTCAGAAACAGTAAGAAGTGCTACTTTGCTCCATGGTCTTCTTCCACTTGAGTGGCAGTGCCATGGGCATGGAGGGCTAGCTACAGCTGTAGCTCAAATGAATCTCTCTGCAGTTTAGTTCCCTACTCACTGCACCACCTTGTCTTGTTTACCCTCTGTGTTCTCTTGATGCTCGGCCAACAATGGAGCAGAGACTGCATTTGCAGGGCCTTTGAAAGAGCTCGCCGTAGGGTTGGTGAGTGACGGTGGTGGCTTTGGTAGTAGTGGGCTTGGGGCAAAGGCTTCAACAATGCAATCCATTGCTTCCTGACGCTTTGCTTCACATAAGATGTGTGAATGCCAGGAAAGTATCAGCCTGCAATCTGAACACAGATTAAAATCAACGGCAGGTCAGATGCAGAAAGAGAAGCAGGGAAACAGCATATAATGTGTTGTCTGCCTTTCCTTAATTGATGATAAGGCATATCTTCCCAGTGAGGTACGTAGTAAAAATGCAAATGACGGTTGAGTAAACTACACTAGTATGTAGAATTATAGGCTAATATGCTAAGAAACCTAGGGAGATGAAATTTCCAAGACAAAATTGAAGGGGAAGCTACAGGGTGAGACCAGGGACTAAAACAGACAGTTTTTCTTTATATCAGGGTATCAAAATGGACATCATATATTGTATAACAGATATCTCAAATACAGAAAGTAACATATGAGCAAATATATAGCATACTGATGGAACCCAATATGGACGCTGTAATTTTCTTTCCTTCACAAAGCAGTAGTCTGCATATTTCCAACAAGAGAAGAAAGTGAAAGATAGAAGCATTGGCACCTACAACTACAGGAGCGCCCCACTAATAGAGTGATTTCACATTCTATTCAAGTCAGCAAATTGTTAGCTCGGACTGAAAATTACT
Organism: Oryza australiensis; assembly: GCA_019925245.2. Classification (NCBI taxonomy): domain Eukaryota; kingdom Viridiplantae; phylum Streptophyta; class Magnoliopsida; order Poales; family Poaceae; genus Oryza; species Oryza australiensis. The sequence continues at coordinate 3,706,419 of JAIFGZ020000108.1, read as the reverse complement.
ACTCCATACTGTACAAGATGCTGGGCTGCTGGCACTGCTTATACCTAATCATGTATATGAGAAGGTTATAAGCACTAGGCTAGTGCAAATTTAAAAAGCTATACATGACAAATAGCACTCATATTTAAAACTCAAATTTGCTGCAATAAGCCCATGATATGAATAAATACTCAAATTAGCTATTGACAAGAACTCACAATGGATCACACCTTGGCACGTGTAAAAGGGGCATAGTGGAGTATAAGCTTAAAATGTGTCCCATCACAAGCAGCATGCCTAAAATAGCCTTTCTTCGAATCAATGATATCCTGGGGACCCGCACAGATTATAGAACAAAATAAAGACGAGCTTGAAATTTAATATCAGGACTTCAGTGGAAACTGGGATTGCTCATAACACTTGTTAGCATATGATCATCTGGTCCACACTCAAATGGTTGAGCAAATGGCCTCCAATCAGTTAACACTAAATAAATACAAATAATTTATTTCCTGAGCATTAGACTTGCCACAGCGGTGGTTCCTGCTGAAAATTATTGTGAACTCCACTTCCACTATTTAATCCTTGCAAAACTCATCCTTGATCACTTGCCTGATCTGACCCAAAAAAAATGGTAATCTTGACAGTTAAATTAAGAAGAGGAAGCGTGCCCTAATAATACTCAGTAACCTAATTGTCATCTGGGATCAGCTGACTGAAATTGGCTCTCATCGAGCTGAAGGAATGTTGTGAAAGGAACAGCAGGCACTTTTCGTCAGGTTCTTGATTATAAGGGGATGACTAACTTTGGATATCATCGAGCAAAGAATATGATTTCCAATGCCGCCATCCTGTCACTATTCGTGCAGTACACCAAGTCTGCACTCTGGGTAGCTAACTACACAAGCATGGACTGGAGAAATTTTCCTTCGCATGCTCAAAGTTAGCAGTGTCAAATAGCAATTGGGTTGAGATGTCAACCCCAGTGCGGTGGCAAAGTTTTCAACTTGAGCTTTGACAAGAGAAAGGAAGAATAACCAGTCGTATCCTATCCATGTATTTACAACATGCTTAAGATTTAAGAAGACCATAAACAAGCATTGCAAGGGCATCACGCCTACACATAAAGCTCTTCAAGTGGTTATATTATATCTAAACGAATGACTACACACGGATCCTCCACCTTTAGGAAAGGGAGAGAGACAAAACAAGGATAGGCAGCATTAAGCACGCGCATCACATATTCTAATATAAGAGGAAAAGCACACCAGGAGGAGGCTCTGTGTACGGTGAACTTAATGACAGGCAATTAAAGGAGTAGCTTTGTTTACTCCAAGTTGACCCTCTCAGTGAAATGTGTCAACCACTAGAATAATATAGAAAAGAAGCTTGGAGGCAAGGACAGACAGCTCATTCTCCCTTAATTCGAAAGATGTCGAGCGTGAAGGTTCCCCACTAACGACCTTGGTAGGTTGGTGGAGGATGACAGCGATCAGTGAAAACAACATTTTCCAATGAGAAAAATAGCTGACCTCTAGAGACAACCGTGTGTTAATACTCCATTCATGCATGGCGAACTATGAGATGGATGTAAACAGAGTTTTGGACTCTTCTTGAGCCTCCAAATCTCTTCCTGTCGTGACATGGTGCACGGGTACAAGATCACTCTGGTAAGGTCAAAGACGTTCAGCACTCTGGTATAGGAAGATGGTCAAAAGAAGAGTCATGTCTCTTGAAAGGTCTCAGGGTGGATATCATGCTACACAGTTACACCATGGTCACCATACAAATTCGTGCAGGAGCTAGTGGCTTCATCACAAACTGTAGTTAGCTAGAGCCTAGAGGATGGATTCTAATCACTCAGGTGGATGTTCACCCGTTTATTGTATGTCAACTAAATGATTATGAAAAATTTCAAAAATAACAAGATAGATCAATATGAAATATATCATTTGCAAACATGCAACTTCAAATTCAACTTTTACAAGTTGTAATAAATAACAAATTCAATTGGGAATATATATGTATACTAATTACAGTTAAATTTGTTATTTCTGTTACAACTTATAAAAGTTGAATTTAAATTTGCATGTTAGTGGAGTGACATATTACATATCAATCTATGTTGTCAATTTTTTTGAATTTTTTTATAATAATCTAGTTGACATGCAATAAATGGGTGGGTATCCACCTAAGGATTAAAATTGTTTCCCGAGCCTAGAGGTGCGTTTGTACTACAAGACAAAATAGTAATGCATATATTATTAGAAATTTCAGTTCATAAATCTCTACCACTTATAATGCACCTTAGCAACGGTTCAGATCTAACCTCTTTCTCTTACTCACTCATAATCCAACGAACGAAAATCAGAGTCAACTTCTTTTGTTTCATATTATTTCCTATTTTTATTGTGTGCATGAATGCATGGATTTAATTGCGAGAGGTTATTCAAGATTTGCTCTTTTTTTCTGACGAATGCATGCAGGTTATCCAAGATTTGCTCTTTTTTCTGGCTTGCATACATACTTGGATTTTTAAAAAAAAGTGATCGATTATATTACTGTAGCGTCATCACAGGTATGTTATGTTACTAGTATGAAAAGATACTCCAATGGACATGTAGAAACACATACAGAATACAAAATAAACTATGTGGGTGCAGATTTACTGAATCACTGATGATAACTGAAGATATAAAATATGATAGAACTAGAAAAAGACAGGGAAAAAAGTTACCTTGACACAATAGGATGCTGCAGCTCTTCTTTATCCTGCTTAAATACATATGCTGCAGTCAAGGAACATCTCAATATACCTAAAAATGGTTTCAGACATATTATAAACTAAAGTTGATACAACCAGTAAAAGATACTGTATGTAGATTTATTTGGCAAAGAAAACATTTATAATATTAGAGGAACCCAAGAAGATTTACAGTGTCAAAAGGGCACTAACACTAATCAAATATATAATATTTGACATTTCTGTGCAACTGCATGATTAGTTGTCCATAGTTGACAACCTAGGCTTAGGTTAAAACGTTCAGTTGGAACTGGGAAGTGTCTGATAACATACATCAATTTATGGATACAAACTAATCCAGACATTTATTCAGGTCGAATGGATTCAGGATGACAAAACAAATACTCATAATCTTCATAGGATCCAAAGAGCAAGTCAGAATTCCTACTCCATACTTGTTTTTTCTTTATATGCTTTCCACCGGCCCAGAAAAGGAACCTTTTTTTTTAAAATGCTTTCATACTGCTGCATTGATAATTAAGAGTTACATGATGGAGGACAAAGAAAGAAAGGTGCATCTCAGTACTAGTATGAATCAAAACAAACTTCCATGGCATCACAGGGCACTATACGTGAGAAAAAGAAAGAAAATAGCATCTAGTTAGGTTACCTCCAAAAACCTATTTAACGATGCAAGGAGACATCAACGTAATGCTGAGTGTGATATTGTTGCTGATTCCTGGTATGTACACCTCCAGAGGGCAGTAGGCAGTAGGCGTGCTAAGGGAATACACGCCCCACTACAGAACAAAAATGTGTATATTCCACATCCGCTATCCTAGGGCTTAACACTGGCTTCAATCTTCAGCTGAACTATCAATTCACCACCAGCATAACAGCCATCTTGCATCCACCAGACCGCCACACATTTCGTAGTCACTAACAATGGACCACCCTAACATAACACCATCGGTGACAGCAATCACACAAAATCATCCAAAACAGCAGCATATACAGTCCGCAATTCTACACCACAAAAAGAATACGAGGTACCTAATGAGCTTAGCATAGGGCCCCTGTATATGGAGAAAAGTAGTGGACAGGGATGAATGTGATGGTACGCAGCCTACACATCCTCACAACCTAATAGCATAATACAGCATAAATGGCAGTAGCTATTCCATACCTAACGTTGCAAGCCATCATTTTGGTTATATTATGAATAATACAAGCTGCGAAGAGCACTGCAATTTTGAATAAAAAAGCCAAATTGCAATCACAATACAAGTTTGCTAGTAGCTTCTAACGATTGGGCAACCAATCACGCATCATTATGTACCAAACTGAATTGCTACAGGAGAGACCAAATAAAGTTTTAATCTCTTAGGCTGATACATACATATGGAGATTGGTTTGATGGATGAGGATGACCTCTCATCGTAATCCATCTCCCATACAAATGATATGGTATGCCAATACTGAATCGACTCATTGCGTGCCGCAAACTAAATACATTAGTTCTCTAAATTAGGATAGGTTCAGACTTGGGATCAGCTTGTCTACTTCCTCGAACCAAAGCAGTACCAAACACAGCAAAAGGGGATGAACTGGATGTAGACATCATCAAAGCTCTCATCGTGGGCAACATCAACCCCCGGTTCTAATGATTCGTCCGACCGGCCCCTAAACCAGCGACTTGAGAAAGCGCCTCACCTCCCCTCACCTCACTTGCCGCCGGCCGGGGTACCTCGTGCGGCTACCCCTTTGGGTGGCGCCGCGGGAGGCACTTGGACTAGGTGGGAGCCACCGGTCGACGGCTGGTCGGCTGCTCGTCCGGGACTGGGCGTCGGCGCGGTGCGATTGTGCTGCCCTCGATGCCTCCGGGCTCCGGGGGGCGTCGATTGACGCAGCGCGGGCCGCCGTGGGGGGGCGCCGTGGCGGTGGTGGTTTGTCTCTCGTAGCCCAGCTACCAATAAGATAAGCTCTCGGAGGCGTGAAGACGCCCAAATCCCACGAGCCCGCGTCTGTCCTGCTTGGGCCTGATAATTTGAAGTTTGGGCCGAAAGCCCGGTACTAACGACAGCATATTTGGTGGAAGTACTAGTACGAATACATACCCGAAAGTTATTAACACGTGGATCGCTCAACCGAATAGAGAAACTGCTCGGCTAGGCCAGCCTCGCCCACTTTCACGAGCGCGATACTCATCCGCGCCTGTTTTCTCATGAAACCGCAGGTGCGGCCTCTGGCACCGATGTCCAGCGCCCGTCGACGCAGCAGCGGGTCCAGTTCGCCAGCATCGGGAACGATCGAGTTGGAGTTGGCTAGCCTCAACACGGCCGCCCCGCGTGTCGCGCACTCGCGCTCACGGTTTTGTTTCTCGATCGGCAAGCCGGCAAGACGGCGATCGTCGCCTCGTCGGCCAAGATTCGGAGGCCCTTCGGTCTTCCTGGGCCATGCTGCCTGCGGGCATGGTGAGGCCCACGATCGAGCTCGGAGCATATCCCCCGGATCCTGCTTTCCGGCCCACACACTCTTTTCTTTCTCGAAACTCGAAAGAGGTTGTATTCCTTTTTTATGAGAAAACGCAATATGAAACCGTAAGCACTCATAATACGTACATATTCATCTGAACATATACAAGTATATCTTATTTTTATTTTTATGAACACTTTCAAAATATTTGGTCAGTATATATTAAAATTAACAAAGTTATCATAAACATCTCACTATCAATACGAACATCATCTATAAAAAAATAATTAGTCGTAAGTTTATGACTTAAACCCGAATGTGTTAGTGTCATCACCCTAAGCAGTTAAACTATGCTAACTTCATAATCAAATGATAATGTGGTTCATCTGAATACTCATGATTCTATGGAAAGAAAGGTAAAAGGAGGAGTTCGACAAATCATGATATACGGTACATAGCTCTCGGTCATCGTTCATCACAATCAACCAGGTTCTGAAAAAATAAAAAAGAGGAGTGTGACAAAGCATGATACGGTACATATATAGCTCTGCCTGTCTGTCGTGTCAAAAAGACCAAGATAGATACAAGTAGTACAGCAGTATTCGTACATCTTGTCCTCCCTAAGCGGAACCGGTGACCGAGAAAAGCTCGTTTTGCCTTTCGATACATCGCCGTTAGCTAGCAAATGTCGCGTCGTACTTATTGGTTTCATGCATGTAGAAAGGTTACATCATTTTTTTCTCTCCACGACTCGATCGTGGGACGGGTGCTAGCTTCATGCCACTATCTGTCACGCCCTGGGCCGCCGCGTAGGCTGGTGCATACATCTGGAGGAATCTTTGCACTGCGGTGATTATTAGTGGGGTCGACAAGATGCATATGCATGGGCGCCGTTCTGATGGCCTCTGGTTGAAGCCGCCCGTGAACACTCCAGCAGTCCAGCTCCATATGTACCAGGATACTGATCTGTTCTCTAGCTCGCTTTTCCTTTTCAGAGTATCTCACGCGTTCGGCCGCTCGCTACTGTAACGCGGTCAGTGCCACTGGCGGAGAAGGACATCGACATGTTACATGTACTCCATATATAGACCCGTGTGCCGTGGTATGTATAAAAAGATTTATGGTAAGTACTCGTTTCATGGCAATCGTTGTTTATGATTTTACATTTCGAAATGTAAATAAAATAGAGGGACTGGAATTAGGAAATTTTGGAAGTTTCGAACTAAATTTCCACACAGGACCTGAAATTTGGACCCTTTTTGTTAAATTGAAAGAAATTCTTAACTTTTGGCGGGTGCCGGCAGAAAAATAGCATACACGTATCTTCGTCGACGACGTACGTTTTCATTGGTGATCGACGTAAGGCAACTGACATTGGGCATCGGTGTCCATGTATGTATTTTTTATTTATCTTTTTTTATATGTTATGTTAAGTCAGCTGATGTTTATACATATCATCTCAGAAAAGCTAACGTTTATGCATATCATTTCAAAAAGGCGGCATGTCACTGCAAAAGGCGCAAAAGAGCGTAGCAGTAGTACGTGATGCAACGGCCCAAGCGCAGCCGCAGCACATGCACGTTTTCCAACAGCGCTCGCGCTGGAAAGTAGTAAGCGTTCTTACAGTGTCCTGTTTGACATTCTAGTTGTCGGGCGGCTGCTTCGACCTCTTGCTGTCCCCCCTCGCTAATCCTTCGCGTACGTTGATCAGCGATCGCTCGTCGACTAGCGGAAGCACTGGTTAGTCTGGTTTCAAACTTTCAATCGAGTACGCGCGGTACCATCTGCTACTATAGCTAAATCTCGATCGATCGATCGATTGCTGCGCATATGCAGGCTGCCGATCGAAAGCCTGAACAAACAACGTTACTCGGGTTGCAAGGACGTCATGCGCGTATTCGGTTCTTAATTGCCGTGTACATCATCTTTGTGTCGGCCACTTTTTAGCCGATTTTATCTGCGTGGACGGACTTGTGTGTTTGTGTGTCTCCGGCCGTGTTTCGTTAGGACTGCCGTGTTTTTTTCTTCCTTGTTTGCGAAGCTTTTGGATGTATCTCTTTCTGAACACCGGTCCGTGAGCAACGCACTCACAGAGTTTCGGACGAGAGAGAATGAACTGTCGCTTAATTGGGTTTCAGAGAGCAGTGCGCGTTATACATACCTGTGCGTACGTATTGAGTAGTTATTTTCGCACGGTGCAATATATCGCTTAGGCCCGTGTTAATTAACGTCGGTACACGTTTTTGTCAGGCATAAAGACCACCTCAAGAATGCCCATACAGATGGAGAAACTCATTATTATTCCGGTTCGTAACCCCTGTAGTCTCGGTTGTCGAATCGAGATTACGAAACGAGACTAAAGATCGACATCTTTAGTCTCGATTGAAAATAACCGAACTAAAAATGACGGTGCTTACGTGGTGGTTCCGTCATCTTACTTTCTGGTTGGTGTTACAACCGAGACTAAAGATTTTTTATTTTTTTTAATTTTTTCTGCTAGCTGTTAGCTTGCTGCCTTTCAATTATATATTATGTATACATATTTTACACATATATATTTATACATATATATATGCAACATGCATATATATACAAATATATATTTTACACATATATAAATGAACTTAATAAAGGAAATATATACATATATTACCAAAATATATACACACATATGTATAATATCCATATATATTTTGTATGTTACAAAAAAATTGTCTACTTTGTGGATTCAGTGGTAAAGTTACTCAAACTAAAGTAGAACTCTCCCGCGCGACCAATGACCTCCTCGTTTATAAATCTCATCATTTTTTCTTGAGCAGCCTGTATGAAAGTCGTGTGGGGGAGATTATCTCTTACTTGCATAATCTATCATTAATTCGAATAAGCGAGAAATAAATATATGAAATGAATAAGAAATCGAGACGTAATGTATGAATGGCTGTTATACGTAAATCTATATCGTCGAGACTATTAACTTCGGTAACAAAACAGTGAATGTAGTCGTAGACGTAGTAGCCGCATAAGTTGATCCCCTATGCTTGTTTTGCATACTAAAGGAGAAACGACGACAGATTGAATATACATTTTATGTACGCATCATACACAGAGGGAAAAAAGGGGCGACGGCGGCTAACCTACGGTGCGGCGGCTGGCAATGGCGTCTCCCCGGCGACGGTGGGTCTCCGGCGATGACGACGACGACGAAGACGGTGGCATGGTGGCATCGGCTTCTAGGGCTCGACGACGGCGACGAAGACGATGAAGTTGTGTGAAAAACGGCTAAGTGTTGGATCCCCCGCGGCCCCTGCTATATATAGTTATCAGGCTCTTTTGTCCGGGTTTAAGCCATGAACCGAGACTAAAGATATATTAGTCCCGGTTGGTGGCTTCAACCGGGACAAAAGGTAACTCTTTAGTCCCGATTGAAGCCACCAACCGGGACTAAAGATGGCGGAGTAGCCATGAGGCCCTTGTAGGTGAGAATCTTTAGTTTCTGTTGGTGGCTTCAACCGGGACTAAAGATATTTTTTTGCCTTTCCAAATTCATTTTTTGTCTCGGTTTGTGTTAAAAACTGAGATTAAATATTTAAAAAAGGCCCTATTATAATATATTTTAAATTATAATAATCGCATAGTATTTTAAATTTAATAAATAATATATAATTAACATATATATATAATTAAATTCTAACAATCATATATAATTAATTATTTTAAATATAATTAACATATGGCCTATTTTAAAATATTTTAAATATAAATAATAACATATAATTAACATTTGTCATATTCAAAACTATTTTAAATTTAAATAATAATATATAATTAAGTATGGCCTATTTGAAAAATATTTTAAATTTAAATAATAATATGTTATTAACATTTGCCCTATTCAAAAGTATTTTAAATTCTAACAATCATATGTAATATGTAATGAACATTTGACCTATTCAAAAGTATTTTAAATTCTAACAATCATAACTAATTAACATTTGTCGTATTTTAAATTTTAACAATAATATTCAATAATTTACAATAATTTACGATAAATTCAAATGGTTATAATAATATTCAAAAATTCAATTTAATTAAGATAGCTAAGTGATGGTTATCCTCACGTACTTTCTCCGCACAATTGTTCCTTCGTTATGATCGTTGCGTGAGTAAAGGGTGTCCTCATTTGATAGGAGGATGCTCGGGTCAACCGCCACTAGGAACGGAGATTGCCCGTCAAACTGATCATAATCTTTGTCAGTTTTATCCTCGACTCCCACGATTTTTCTTTTGCTTGGAAGAACCACGTGACGCTTTGGCTCGTCGGACCCTTTCTCATTCTTTGCTTTACTAGACATGTCATTCACATAGAAAACTTGTCGTACATCATTGGCAAGGATGAAGGGTTCGTCTGAGTATCCAACCTTGCTCAGGTTGACCGTTGTCATCCCACTTGCATCAATGGTTACGCCTCCATCACTGAGCCTAACCCACTGTCACCGAAACAGAGAGACCTTCAGAGGTCCATAGTCCAGCTCCCATATGTCATCGATGCTGCCGTAATATATGCTAGTCGTACCATCGTATCCGACGGCATCAATGCGGACAGCGCTATTCTGATTCGTGCTCTTGAAGTCTTGGGCCCGTGTGTAAAATATGTACTCGTTGATTTCATACGCCTGGAATGTGGTGATCGAACAAAATGGTCCCCTCGCCAAGAAGGCTAGTTGTTGGTCAATGCTTGCGTTGCCCATTAGACGTTGTCGCAGCGAAGCAGGGAATGCATCGATGTGATGGCGTGTAATCCAGATATTCGTCTTACCGATGTTTTCCGAGCGAACAATCGCCAAGTGCTCCTCGATGTAAGAAGCCACCAAGGAAGATTGTTGCAACATGGTCCAATGTGCTTTCCTAAACAAGTCATTGTCTATGTTCATTATTGCCTTCCTTCCAAAAGTTTCCTTCCCCCATAGTCTACCTTCATGGCTTGATTCAGCCACCCCGATGCGACGAAGGTCTTCAATAAAGTTGACGCAAAACTCAATCACCTCATCTGTTCCATATCCCTTGGCGATGCTAGCCTTCGGACGAGAATGGTTATGGACATATTTCTTTAGAATGCTCATATACCTCTCGCAAGGGAACATGTTGTGTAGGAATACCGGACCGATGATATGGATCTCTTTGACAAGGTGGCATCTGAGATGTGTCATGATATTGAAGAAGGAAGGCGGAAATATCATCTCAAAGCTGATAAGACATTGGACCACATCATTTTGAAAGTCTTCTAGTCTGTCTGGATCGATGATCTTCTGTGAAATTGCATTCAGGAAAGCACATAGCTTTGTTATTGATGCCCGAACATTATCGGGAAGGATACCCCGAATTATAACGGGAAGCAGTTGTGTCATCAGCACGTGGCAGTCATGGGACTTTAGATTTGTGAACTTCTTATCCTTCATGCTTATTATTCCCTTTATATTCAAGGAGTATCCACACGATACCTTGATGCTCTCCAGGCATTCAAACATTATTTTCTTCTCTGCCTTGCTTAGAGTGTGGTTGGCTGGACTTAGGTAGTGGGCTCCTTTCTCCTTTGGTTGTGGGTGAAGGCCATCGCGTTGTGCCATATGTTTCAGATCGTTACGTGCCTCAAGTGTATCTTTTGATTTTTCGTATACACCTAGGAAGCCCAGCAGGTTTACGCAAAGGTTCTTAGTGAGGTGCATCACGTCAATTGCGTGGTGGACGTCCAAGACTTTCCAATAGGGCTACTCCCAGAAAATTGACTTCTTATTCCACATCGTCACATGACCACCTTCACTTGCTATAGGTAGGTTGTCGGGTCCCTTTCCAAATACTACTTTGAGGTCTTTCCGTTGCGATGCTTTGGCTTAGTACGATGGTCTGCCTTTTGATCAAAATGTTTGCCTTTTCTTCGGACAGGGTGGCTTACAACAAGAAAGCAACGATGACCCATGTACACTACCTTCTTACAGTGTTTTAGGTACGTATATTCAGTCTCATCCAAACAATGGGTGCAAGTGTTGTACCCCTTATTTGATTGTCCGGATAGGTTGCCAAGTGCAGGCCAATCGTTGATGGTAACAAACAGCAACCCTCATAGGTTAAACTGCTCCTGTTTATCCTCATCCCACATGGGGACACCTTCTTGCTTTCACAACAGTTTTAAATCTTCGATCAGCGTCTCAGGTACATATCGATGTCATTACCAAGTTGCTTCGAGCCTTGAATAATAACCGACATCTGAATGTACTTTCGCTTCATGCATAGCCAAGGCGGGAGGTTGTAGATACACATCGTTACAGACCAAGTGCTATGCCCGCTACTCATCTCTCCAAAAGGATTCATGCCGTCCGTACTTAAGCCGAACCTTAGGTTTCTTGCATCCTCGCCGAAGTCTTTAAATGTTCTGTCGATGTTTCGCCACTGTGACCCATCGGCAGGATGTCTCTGCATGCCATTTTGTAGGCGTTCTTTCGCATGCCAACGCATCATCCTTGCATGCTCCTTGTTCCTGAACAGACGCTTCAGTCGTGGTATTATAGGAACATACTACATCACCTTAGCAGGAACCCTTTTCTTCGAAGGTCGTCCGTCAACTTCGCTAGGATCATCTCGTCTAATCTTGTATTGAAGAGATTTACAAACCGGACATGCTTCTAGGTTCTCGTACTTCTCACCACAGTAGAGGATACAATCGTTAGGACATGCGTGTATCTTTTGTACCTCCAGTCCTAGAGGGCAGACTAACTTCTTAGCCTCGTACGTTGATTCTGGCAATTCGTTTCCCTCTGGAAGAATGTTCTTCACGAGTTTTAGTAACTCGCCAAATGTCTTGTCACTGATACCATTTTTGGCCTTCCATTGCAATAATTCCTACGTGGTACCAACTTTTTGTGCCCCTGTTTACAGCCTGGGTACAAGGACATTTTGTGGTCCGTCAACATACGCTCCAATTTCTGCACCTCCTTTTCACCTTCGCAGTCCCCCTGTACGTCGCGCAACATCTGACCAAGGTCATCAGAACCGTCGTTTTCTTCAGCATCCCCGCCCGCCTCGCCTGCTATATTATCAACACCCACCGTATTGACCACAGTCCGAAATGTTATCGTCGTATTCTTTATCTTCTTTCATTGCAACCCCCACCTCTCCGTGCGATGTCCAGCAATTGTAGTAAGGCATGAATCCCGACTGAAACAAGTGGGCATGAATAATTCTTGATGTAGAATACTCCTTCTCATTTTTACACTTTTTGCATCGACAACGTATGAAACCCTTCTGCTTGTTGGCATCGGCCACACTCAAAAAATGATGCATGCCTTGAATAAACTCTGTCGACCGTCGATCCACGTTGTACATCCATTGCCGATCCATTTACATGGAATGCACAAAATCATAAGAAAAATCCACGAAATTCAAACCATTTAAATATTATTACAATAATTATATATATGTCATCAGACAATAAATATATACTGGAGGAGGAAGAAAGAGTATAAAAAGGAACTCCATCTTTAGTCCCCGTTGGTATCTTTAGTCCCCGTTGATGTTACCAACCAGCACTAAAGATCAAAATAACACATATGCAATACTACCGCTGACACACACCATCGAGCAAGTGTAGATACTCCTACTTGTAGGGAAGAACAGGTCGCACAACAACAGAACACAAACTAGAGGAACCTGAGGTGATTCGCTTACCTCAAAATACGATTTTTCTCGATCACAAATAGCTGCGGCTTGCGCTCAGAGGCCAAAAACAACAACGGCGGAAGCTATGGAGGAGAAGAAGAAGTGGCAAGTAGACGGAGACGGGACGGGTGTGTTGCGGAGAATGGGAGAAATTGAGAGGCACAATTTCGACACGATTTGGAATCAACAGCTCCATTCTGGATCCTCGATGCTTTGTGAAAATACATTCTTAGAATCGGTAGCCATGGGTCTTTTGTTTCACTTTGGATGGTATAGTTCTTATAGAATATCATTCACTATCATAAACTGGATTAGTCCTTACGGCTAAAAACCATAATAAATAAATGAATTATCGTCAGGAAAACGTTATAGATTTTCTATTTGGTATTTCAGTTGGATACCTGTAACAGTCTGAAAATTATACTCTCAAAAATAAATAAAAAGGTGAAGAAAATCTTTGCGAATAAGTTTTGTAAAATTTTTAGCGTTGAAGTATTTAAAATCCCCTAAATATTTTTTCTTTAATTTCAAGTTAGAAAATCAAATAGTATTAATGATTGATTTTTATTTTTGAAAAATCTTAATTTGGTTTTTAAAATTAAGAAATTCCTAAAGTTAAATTTAAATTAATTTTAAAATCCAAATTAAAATTTATTAGAGCTTTTCATAAATGTTTTCGTTTTCCTTTGATCCTCTTTTTCCTTATTTTTATTGTTTTTCTTTTTCTTTTTTTCTTTTTCTTCTTCTTTTTTTTTCTTTTTCCTCCTTCCCGTCGTCTTCAACCTCCCTGTTTCGGCCTAACCACGGTCCCCGCCGCATGTTGGTTGCCCTGTGGGCGCCGGCTTCGCCCACTGGCGCCATGAACCGTCATAAGGGAACCGACATAACTTCCCTCACGTGACCACACCACATTGGTCAAGCCACAGCATCGTATTGATCTCCGGCGAACCGACATAACTTGCACCGCCATGGCCGTCGGCCCTATCTCAAGATGAAACCGACTTTGAATGCTATAGATAGACCCCGGTAGCCCAATATTTGTATACCGAAATTGATCTCCATCTTGCCTTCTCTAATTCCTCTCAAGAATATCTGGCTACCATTGTCCATACTCTGAAAATTTCGTGAGAGATTAAAGTAAGGTCCTGAAGAACCCTAAGTTGGCTGCAAGAAGGGAACTTCAAAATTAGTGATCTTCGGCCAATCAATCTTCAAATTAAAGGTCGTTATACATACCCTAAGACATATTTTCCTAGCTTGATCAAGCCTTCAAACCACTGGAGGCCGTCGCCGACGAGCGCCGCCGAGGCTCCCCTGCTCGGTCGCCGCCGTGAGCACGTTGCCAAATCATTCTAGATCATTTCCGACCAAACAAACCCTATAATTAGCATCTCCAAGTCCCATAGATACTTTCACAACCATTAGCTTAGTCGGATTTACACCGAAATAGGCCGGCGACGAGAGCCACCGCCGCCGTAGGCACCTCACCGCTGCCAGCTCATCTCCGAGCTTCACCAACCTAGCCAAATACAAAAATGAAAACCTCATGGATTCTAGATGGAGGAAAGCAAACCAAATTCCCAAGCTAAATCGTGTTAAGCCGTGCGCATCATCGATTTTATTAGGCGCCGGCTCGGGAGAGTGAAGCAGAGAGAGGAAGAAGAACAGTAAAGGAGACAAAGAAAGGAGAAGGGGGAAAAGAAATAAAAGGAAAGAGAAAGGTAGAGGGGCTGAGGGAAGGGTGATAGGTTTTGGGTTCGACTCCAACCCTCGGCATTTTTTTAGACCCTACAGAAATAATTTGACCTTTTCAATCTTTTTCAAAATCTTCTTTTCAAATCTTTATATTCTTTTAAACTAATTTATGTACTATTTTGAACCTTCTAAAATATTCGTCTTAAAACTCTTTTGTAGTTACATTCATTCAAACCTAAATTTTTAAAACAAAGAATAAACCTTTTTAGACTCTAAAAATTATCTTTTAAAACCTATTTGAACTCCGTTATTTTTATATGATTTTGATGTTTATCTGAACTTGTTTGATCATTTCTTTTATTAATTTATCGATAGACCGCGACGTCGAGTTCGCGGAAGAATTAGAACTCGACCAAGAGATTGACGTAAATGCTCTTGTTGCCCTCCAACCAAACACAAGTTTTGAGACCGTTGACACTCAAGGCAAGTCAAACTATTCTTGATCATTTAGTTTAAAAGTAATCAGTCATCATATTTTTAAAATAATGTATTTAGTTAGAAATATTTTGCGGAATGGGTTAGATTGTTATAAGCTATCATTTCATGTAGATTTAGATATTCTTTAAAATTATGCATGTCAATATTTTATGTAAGTTTCTAGTTCATAAAGATTAATATTTCATGCATTAGGAATACTCTATTATTTAATGATATTTCATGTTATTAGATATATTCTTCTTCTCCTTAGACAATATTCCGATAGCCTGCATTAAGCATAAAACCGTGAGAATAATAAAATAAGTATTATCATATGGATTAATATTTTATGCCATGATCATACGGAATTATCTTATTATTTCATATAATAGAATAAAAAATGATCCATTATTTCATGTGATTGGTAAATGGAATTCCTATCAATTCATATGACCTAAATGATTATGGCTATATGCCAGAAAATATAAAAACTCTTGCCAGAATAAAGACATAGTTTCGCTCATCTGATGGACCGGTTATACTGGCATAGCATTTATATATTTCTCTCCAATCTCCCTGGGGACTTCAGAAAATTTATTCATGTGAATAACAACATTGGAGATTTGTAGTGTTGGTAAAGTCTCATTGGTGGATGGCTATGCAAACAGCGGATAAAAACGTCGATACTAACCAGATCGGTATCGTCTGTTAAGATAGCCCAAGGTTTCACCAAACCGTAGGGCTGGGCATTCGGTTTAAACCGCTATTTCGGTTTGGTTTTTTTTCTATGCAAAGTTCGGCTTTGGTTTTTTCGGTTTGGTTTTTTGTTTTTACCAAAAAAAGATGAAAATAGGGGCGAGGTGCCGGGGGCGGAGGGCTCCGGCTGGGGCGGCAAAGACGGCGGCACTGGGAGCGTAGGGCTACGTCTAGGGCGGCAGACGGCAGCTGGCCGGGCGCGGAGGGGCATGGCGACGATGAGTGGCGACGGTGGCGACGCGCCGCACGGTCGCAGCAGGGCTGGGCGGCGCGATGGCGATGACGCCGCGCGGCCGCGGAGGCGAGGCACTGGCCGCGGGCGGCGCGGAGGACTGGACGGCGACGACAACGACGCGCCGCGCTGGCCGCGCGAAAGGCGAGGCCGCCGTGCGGTGCGGCGTTAGTGCGGATGGGGCCGGTGGCGGGCGAGCGGAGCGGCGGTGCGGCCGCCGCCGGGCGGGCGGCTGGCGACGGCGGGCGGGGGCGGAGCGGAGGCGGTGGCGCGGCGACCGCGGCGGGCCGACCCACGCGCACGCGCCCGCCTTGCACCCACACACGCCGCCGCCATGTGCACACGCGGTTCTTGGTTCGGTTCTTTTTTGGTGGATAGAGTTGTTCGGTTTTTTTGTTCTTCGGTTCTCGGGTGTAAAAACCAAACCCGAACCAAATTAGTCGGTTTATGAAACACCACGAACCGAAACCGAACCCGAAAACCGAAAAACCACAGATTTCGGTTCGGTTCGGTGTGGTTCGGGTTTTTTTGGTTTTCGGTTTAATTGTGCCTAGCCCTACCAAGCCGGGGCAAGTATGTGACGAACAGCTATTAAATAGGGGTGAGGACACCAATTAAGATTGCCCTTCAGGTCTCGTTCACACATCAGAAAAGGTTAGAACTATATAAATGCTATGTTACCCTTTAGTCTGGCTAACTAAGGTTAATCCTCGGGTAAAACTGGGCAAACGCTGCAGAGTTTATTGTATTTGAATACGCCGTACTCCCGGTCAATAGAGTTATGTCTATGGGTGAATCCAGCTTAATGGCATAAGCACTTTTCTTAAATAATATTATAAGATTTGAATGTTCATATTTAAGTACTTTTAGGAAGGGATGGAATATAGGATTAAGCTAAAACCAAGTTCATGATTAATAATCTTAATTGTTTATACAAAATGTTCAATAAAAGAATAGGATATATCATCATGCTAGGGACATATTTATATTCCCTTTCTCTTGTCGATATATCATGCATGTCTATCCATATAAGATTGTATTCAGTTTGGCTTGCTGAGTACCATCAGTGCTCACCCATGCATATGACATATTTAGGAAACCCCGAAGCCAAAGAAGAAGCTCCTAGTACCCTAGTGGACTGGGAAGATGAGTACGATTTCTAGGTCGACTCTACACTCGGGCTATCCCTGTGGAAGTGTCACGGCTTTATTATATTGCATGGTTTGTACTTGAATATTAATAGTTTGTATTAATGTACAAAGTTCTTTTATCTGTACTATCTCACGCATAACCGAACTCCTGGGAGGTTATATGGTACTGTGGGAGTTGACCTCTCCGGAGGAGACCCCACAATATCATATGTCGGTAGATGTGGTTTGTCCCAAAACATCGAGTATTTCTGTTTATTTTTGTTGACTCATTGGTCTTGTGTCTGTTGGCAGAGGCCGAAGAGATAAATCATTTGCATTATCCATATCTAATAAAAAAATATGTAAGGCTTTTGGGATTTTTGTTCGTCCGTCTCCAACAAAATTTTCGTTCGTCTGTCGTCCTGATTTTCGTTGTCCGTGAGATCGCATCACGTGGCCAACATACCGTGTCTGTCTCACTCTGACTGCCTCACTCCTCGGTGCCACTGCTCATCGGAGACCAATGATGTCTCTGCCTCGAGGTCACGGTAGCTTGGTGGGTGTGCCGCCATGCGCCATGAGGAGGGTGCTTGTTGACGAGAAATTCATCGCGACACACGAAGGTCTGAGAGATCTGCTTAGCTCCAGTGTAGGTCCTATCAATCAGATTAAGGGCGTGCTAGTAAGTTTGATCCTACAACTAACAAGATGGAAAAAGATCGATGACCGATCGGCTAATAAGCCGAATGTGGTAGATGTACATGCTCGATGTAGATCTAATGTAGCCGATATATGTCAAAGCTCCTACACATCGGCTAGAAAACCGATGCTAGTATGATACATATTAATAAAGATAAATAATGATATCAGCTTGCTCCAGCCTTCTGAAGGGACGAAACCTACTAGCTATCAACTTTTATTCTCTTAATACCACCCTTGATAGATCACGCTGAACCAAGACAATACAAGGTTGAAGTTAATAAAACTAGGCTGGTAGAAAATAGATTAATCGCACTATCGTTGGAGATAGACTGGATGTAATATGAAGATAACTTATCGTCTAGCACTCTGATAAAATGTAACATAAATCCTATCGGCTTAGCATGACTTAGATTATCAGCAACAATCTAGAAGATTAGAGCTAACCAAAATAGTACGAGATTACGTTCGATAAAATAAACTAGATAAACTGATAGATTTATATAAACATGATAGATATATCTTGATTGGACTAAGAGGTCAAACTTAACTGATGCAGCCTTAGAAAGAACAAAATATATCAGGTAAAATAACAACCAATTAACTAGACTATGGAACTAAACCGAGAAAGTCTTAGCCGATACAACTACCGGGTTGACGAGACTTACCCTTCCGTTGGAATTTGAACTTAACCGATGTAGCCCCTCATGAGAAGCAAGACCTCGTCAAATTGAGGATGGCGATGCACCAAAATTGATTGTATTGATCTGTGTAAATAGTTTGCAAAGACCTCAGGTGTACATATTTATACCTTCGAGTTGATACTATTTCTGATCGGACATGATACAGGTTTCCTAAATATAAAAGAAAAATACAAGTTTTGATCAAACACTAGATAAAACTTTATAAAGATAAATCTTACCTAATTAATAGATAAATTAAATTGCTATGCTATGATCTTCACAATTCTTTTTTGAACTTCCATCGACTGATTGACTTCTTTCCTTAACCGAATCCACTAAAGAACCATATCAAATTTTAGTGTTAACAGTGCCACTGCCAAGGCGCTGCCTTGAAGAGGGTGCCATCATTGTGCCGAAGAAAAGGATGATGCTGTCAAGGAGGGGGCGCCTCCAGCCAGGGGAAGGGCGTCGTGGCTGATGCGTCGGCCGCCAAGGGTAGGGCGTCGCCGGCTAAGGGGAGTACGCAGCGGAGAAGGAGAGGAGGAGATAGGGGTGGGCGGGTGAAGGAGAGAAGACCGAGAGAAAAGAGGGAAAGGAAGGGAGGAGAGAAAGAGAAGATAAAGGCACTTGGAGAAAATAAGGAGAAAAGGTGGGCGGAAAGATCGAGGTGCGCGGGCATGCCGCTCAGGCTCGGCTCGGCTCGGCTCGGCTCTCTGATAGTCGTTGTTTTTTTAACCGGTACTTAAAACTTACTAGATACCTCTTTTTTTATAAAAACCAACATATATAGAGATTTATATATGTCGGTTTTATATAGAGATTTGTAGATGACGGTTTTAACTTTTGCCTTTCTAAGAGACATATGGATGGGGAAATGCCCGTATAGGGGTGTCCCCATTAGCTTTTTTAGGAGTGGTATAAACCCATTGTGGTTAATTTAACCTGCCAATGCCATCGTATATGCATGCACCGCATATAATAATGATGGATACATTTCTGAGTGGACTCATGAATTATCCCAATCCAATACATCAACCAACTATTTTATATACGCATCAACTAAACATCGAACGCAAGACCTGAAGCCCATCAAGTGTACAAAGAAATCAGCTGGGCGGATGATCTGTTCATCGAGGCGATTGGGACCGAAACAAGTAGGTTTTTCTGTGGATAATTTTTAATTCTTGAGTCAATTTAGTGATTATTGATTCCCTGTAATCTCTACAAAAACTTATTGTTTTGTTTATTTTCTAAGTTTAGTCAATGCATGTGTAAAAAAAAGTAGGGAGCACTAGTACAGAAGAGCTCATAGGTGTCGGTTGAGAACCCTACTTAGGTGCTGGTTTTCCTAACCGGCACCTATTGGTTGGCACCTATTTGAAAAAAAATAGGTGCCGGTTTAAAAACCGACACCTATTAGGTTCCAGCCATAAAAAAATCCGGCTCGATGCAAGCCGAGCCGATGAATCTACAATATTCCCCGCCGCCCCTAATCAAGAAAATATTCCTCACCCAATAATCCATTTCATAGATCAACGAAATCAACAGCAATAACATTCACAGATCCATTACACAGATCAACGAAATCAACAACAATACCATTCACAGATCAACAAACAAATGAGAAACAAGAATTAATCAAGAAAAAAATGCATGCGCCGACCATGGAAGCTACCCAACGTCGGCCGCCGTTGCCTCCCCTCGCCAGATCCGGCGGAGGGATGGCTCCTCCATCGTCGCCGTCGCCTCCCCTCGCCAGATCCGGTGGGGGGAGGGCTCCTCCACTGTCGCCAATGCCTCCCCTCGCCAGATCCGACGGAGGGGAGGACTCCTCCACCGCTGACGCCGCCTCCCGTCGTTGCCTTTCCCGCCGCCGCCTTTCTCGCCGCCGCCCCTTCGGTCTTCCGCTGCCTCCCACCGCAGTGGCCCGGAGGCCCGACGCTCGCTGGTGCGGGAGTACCGGCCGCTGAAGAGCCCGGCACGACCGCGTCCTCCAGCTGCGCCGCCGACACCGCGTGACGAAGGAGACATCACCGGGGCAGGAGCACGAGCACCGGGCGCCGAACATCCCGACCACCGGGCGCTTGCAGGAGACATCCGCCGTCTCTCCTGGACTGGTGAGTGAGAGATGAGAGTTGAGAGTGAGAGAGATGAGACCGGTGTGGGGAATGAGAAGAAGAGATAAGAATATAAGGATGAGAGGGTGAGAAGAAGAGGTAAGACTCTCCGTCCCGCGGCTATCCGGCTCGGCTCATTTGGTTAGGTGTCGGTTTTTTTAAAAAACCGACACCTATATTATATTATAGGTGCCGGTTTTTTAAAAAACCGATACCTATACTATAGGTGTCGGTTTTTTCTTAGAACCGACACCTATAATATATTATAGGTGCCGGTTTTTTTAAAAAAATCGACACCTATAGTATAGGTGTCGGTTTTTCTTTAGAGCCACTACCTATTGTTGTAATAGGTGTCGGTTTTTGTTGAACCGACACCTATTAGACCGACACCTATACATGTTTTTTAAGTAATGGAGTAACCTATGCTCACATCCCGCACCGCATTGGATCAGTTTTCGTTCTTATTTCTTTTATACTTTCAGTTATGATCCTTAAAATTTTGGATTCATGTTTTTAATGTTGGTGTATATTCGATTGATTACAACCTCACTGGTGTGAATGCTGAGACTTGTATATTAAGGTTGTATTTTTCTATATTTGAGTAGGTTAGGTTTAACTATCTGGTCGAGATCATATCCGTGTACGACACAAGGTCCGTATCAAAGGTCTAGTTTCAACTATTTTGTGTCATGATCTGGTACAAATAGAATAATTTATGTGAAATAGATTGTTTTCAAAAAAATTACCTGGTGTCTGGACCTTGACACGAGATTACAACACAAAGAATATTTTCTTAAAGCACTTGGATCAGGAAAGTTGAACTCTACTCGATTGTTTATCATAATTTTAGTTTTTGGTAGCAACACACTAGTACAGATCATCTCCTCAATGACGGGCCATCACATGCTTGAGAATTACGGATCGTCACAACGAAGTCATCTCAAACGGGCTTAAAAAGAGGCCGACAAGATATACACACACAGCCATGTTAGATGTGCATAAAACTCGAGCCTATCACAAATGATAGATATCGGTGACGGGCTTAACTAAAGGCCCGACAAAGATAACCTATGTTATCTTTGATGGGTCCCAATAGAAACCCGTCACCGATACCAAACATCGGTGACGGGCTCAAAACTACCGCTCGATTGAGATAAGAACTATGGTCCGAAATTATGGCCCCTCACCGATGAGAGCATCGGTGACGGGCTAATAAATATACCCGATTGAGATAAGATTCTCAGTCTATAAATACGTCTGTCACCCATTGTATTGTTGATCCCATTGTGAGTGGAGAAGGGGTGAATCTTTGTTATTTTTTTCAAGAAAATTTGAAAAATAGTAGGTCAGTGCCCTTGTAGCTCCATGGCCTTCTCATCCTTCAGCTTTTGTCTCCATTCTCGCCGCCATCTTTGTCGCCCTTGTGATAGGCTCCTTCCATGTTACCCCAAATGTTGAGGATATCTCTGTCGAAGATGGTGTAAAGTTCGTCTGCATTGACAGGTAAAAAATACGTAAATTTTGAAAGCTTTCTACCACATACTTGCTTGAATACATTATGCTTCGTTGTTACTCGGTACAAACACTTGTATTACTTTGCAAGAAGCTACTTTGAATACTAGTATAGAAATGACGAGTGAAAAGAGCTCATCCTATCCCAGCTGGTAATAAAGATTCCATTGACCACGACTCGCTCGATTGTGGCATTTGCTTACTGCCTTTTGAAGCTCGAGTTTACATGGTAATTCTAGACATTGCATCATATTATTTTGAATAAGGCGAGATCGAGGTAGGCGAAGAAGGCGTCGGGGCCCCTTCACGGACCAGCAGCGGCATGCGGTGCGGATGCCGACGATACGACTAAGATGACCTACTCCATTGACCGCGACTCGCTCAGGTGTGGGATTTGCTTCATGCCTTCTTAAGCTCGAGTTTACCACCACCTCGGTAACGAACGTCTGCATGCATGCATTGTAAAAAGACATGACTGAACTGACTTATGATTTTGGAACAAGAGGTGATCCCCCTGGCTTTGAGGGGAAACTCTTCAAAGCTTGCAAACTCAAATCATGCCTCTTTGGCTCTAAGCATTGTCGAGGCTAGATGGACTTTGCAGTTCAGAATTTGAACATCCGAGATGTTTCAAGTAGTATTTGACCTCGCTATTATTTCTAAGTTGATATCCTCACAGAGTGTCTAACTTGTTTCCTTATGCAGAATGGGAACACTTGAATATAGAGGAACCTATAACAAAGTAGGATTCCTCGATCTAGGGGTTATCAATTCCAATCATATTTATGACGGCCCAAGGTCCCAAAAATGGGTGTTGGACTACCTCTACAACTCTTTTGTCAAGCTTAAGGACATGAATACGATTATTTTGCCCTACAACTTTGAGTAAGTGTGACATTTGTTATTGTACATATCATTTGTGTTTGAAGGTGTTAATTGATCTCTCCCTTTGTATGCAGTCATCACTGGATCCTTCTTGCCATCTATTTAAATGAATCCAAGATTCTCGTCATGGATGGATTGAGGAAACCACAAGAAGCTTTCGAATCTGTCATTGACATCCTAAATAAGACACTTGTGAAGTATAATAAGAAGTGTCGTCGACACGCTTCATGTGCTGATACATTCCGGGTTTGCTGCCACCGTTGGTGCCAACGTCAGGAACCAGGCACGAGCATATGTAATTTCTACGTGATGAAATTTATGTGGTTTTACCTGGAGGACCGCAACTGGCACATTTTGGATTCTGAGGTTCGCCATATTTGTTGAGACGTAAATACACGTTTCTAAACACATATTACATTTTCACATATTCAATCTTTTCATTTGTAGAAATTAGATCTCCTGACAAGTCAGTTATTGCCACATGTTTGCTTAGCCCTCGCTGAACAACTTTGCGGTTTCATCTTCCGACATGCATCTCGTCGGACGACACATATCACGTTTCGAGGGCTTCAAATAAGCTAATGCCTTTCCTTGAGGCTAGCGGCCCTAGTGACACTTTAGACAGTCGACCGGCGACAAAGAATAAGCATTAGAGTCGATCGACCACAAAGAACAATTTTGAAAATTATTTGTAAATTACAATTTTGTCAAATGTGTTCATGAGAAATATGTGAATAATGGATGTGTTTGTGGATAGACGTGTGAATGTCAGATATATGTGATTTTCATATATATGGCTAGCAAAGGCGAGAGGCTATCCAAAAAATAATATATTTTTTTGGGAAAAACTCATCGGTGACGGGCTTTAACTGAAGCCCAATGGAGATGACAGTCATCCGTGACGGGCGTAAATTAAAGCCCGATTGAGATGTTAGTCACCAATGACGGACATAATTTAAAGCCCGATTGAGTAGTTCGTTAATCCGTGACGGACTTTAATTTTGACCCGTTTGAGATTGTACAATCGATGTCGGGTCCTTATTTGATTGGTCTTGTAGGTCAAACATACTAGTGACGGGACTAAGTTTAGGTCCGACAAAGATAATGTAAATCGGTGATGGACTTTTGTCCGATGGAGATGAATATTCACATCAGTGACCTTTCGCGGTGACGGGCGCCATACCTGACACAAATAAGGGTTACCGTTCGATTGAAATGAGGATGACCGTTGCAGTGATATGGTCATTTTCTAGTCTAAAAAAATACACAAATGACTCCATACCGTACCACTAATGCTTCTCCACTCGACAGGAGCATCAAAATCTCCCAAAAACATCTTCCGGGGAAAAAAATTCTGGGAGCCAGCCATAGTAGTTCAGGTTTTTCTGCATCAGTTACGCATGGGGGCGAACAAAGGCGTGGATATTTCGTAACATCGTAACAGATGGTTGTTTTTCATTTTGGGGAGATAAATTTGGTTTATCCAACCCAAAAGCGCAAAACACGATCTTGATATCCTAGAGAGTATATTTTGCTGCCGAAACTCCAGAGATCACGTACGGGCAGCCCAGTGCAACAGTTAAGATATTGTGTCAGGACGCTCAGCACGAACACAGGAGACCGGTAGTGCGGCCAATTATATGCGGGCACCGTCAGTGCGCTGCCGCTGCCTGTGTATATCAGCTCAGACTTCAGTAGCCAGCCAGCCGGGGTACCCTGAAGTTGCATGGGCACATGGCATGCATGCAGCTTTAGCACCGAGAGAGAGGCACAGCGATGTCACGAGCCGGCCCGGCGCGCTTTCCCCCTGTACAACGAGGACCTGCGCTGCGCGCGCGCCTGTGGCCTGCTGCCGACGGCCCGACGGGCCCCGGCCAACGCGCGGCCCTGCCGCTGTATGGCATATGCGCGCGGATCGCGCTAGCTCCAATGCTCCACGCGATCACCCAACTCGTCGGCCGGGCGGGCAGCGTTCGTGAAGGCGGTCCGCGTGGCACGACGCGAAGACAGCAAGCGGCGCGGCGCGTGCGTACGAACGTGCGCTGCGTTTTGTGCTGGCGTGAGACGTGTGTCGGAGCGGTCATGCATGCGGTATGCATGCCGGGCCCCGATCGATCGGTCGGTCGACCTGCGGTGCGGGCGCCGGGCTTGTACTGTAGTAGCGTAGTGCCGTGGCTGCTGCACCGCTGCAGGGTGAGACAGACATACCGGGTTCGAGGTGGTCACATATATTGTAGCCAGGGTGGCCACACAGGCTACACTACGCGCGCATGTGACGTGCCAGCATATAGTAGCTAGCACTGTGATATTGCGAGGTATAATTAACACGTCTGTTATTGTTACAGTAGTTTTTTCTTTAGATACAGTTGTGTAGGTACCTAGGTATATGGTAGGTACTATAAACTATATATGTAATGTACGTATGATGTTGCGGTGTTGCCTCCTTTACCTTCGGTCCCTTGGAGTAGTATACACAGGAAAGGAGATTCAACACCCCCCCCCCCCCCAAAAAAAAACACGGAAGAAAGTCTACTCCAAATAACCAATCCATCATACGTACTATACTAGTACTGATGAACGGTAAGAAGTTTGATCATCTCTGAAAGAAACTAAAGGAGTACGCAAATTCCACCAGATGTGTGCAAGTTGATATCGCGCTGACTGCTGACTGCTGACCGCTGGCACGCTTGGCTGTCTCTCCCACATCCGAAAGTTTCATCGACTTCTGAGGTTGAGCGTGACTTCACGGTCCAAGAGTAGTACTCCGAGTAGATTGCCCATGTCACATCTTTGATATCGACTGCTAGCCAGTACTTGTTGATAAAACAAAATTTGAACACGTCTGCTTTTTTTCCCCAGCTTCCAGATTTTCAGAATACTCAGTTATCCGATAACACAATTGCTGCTACAGTATTGTTTACCGCAGGACCGCTGAACGTTTCAGTAAGAGAAATTATACGTTTATCAAGAGATATTAAAATTTTTAATATAAATTTGATATCTCTTAATATCGAAATATTAAAAGGTATCAAATTTTATATAAAAAATATAATAATACAATATCTTCCTAAATATGATAAAATCACCTTTACATATATCCATCGGTACTAGTACACAGGAATACACAGTCACACGAACAGACTACAGAGTGTGTGCTGTTGCTGTACAGCGATTGTCAAGGAGACCACGATTGCTTGTGAGAGCAGAGTGACATTCACAGGCATGACCACGAGGAGCCTTTCGTCTGCAGGCTTTTGCGTGCGCGCATGGCTTCCTCTCCAAGCTCTCACAGAAAAAAGGAACGAGTACTCAGTGCTGCAGGTTCTTATTCCCTCCCAGATTCTTCGTCACGTATACCAATCTTCAGAAAGAGCACGTACGCGGGGAATAACACTCTGGCCGGCATGCGTGTAGAGACGAGCACGGCATCGTCGTCATCTCATGAACCGAGATACAGTGATGTTCGCGTCCATAATACTAAAATATAAATATTTTTAAAAGTTTCGTCAAAAGACATAAGATGAAGACAAAAAATTGTTATGAATATTTGTGATGAAAAATAGATGATAAAAGTTTCGATAGGTTAAAATAAAAAATAAAAAATATTATTAACAAGATAATTAATATAAAATATTATATTTTGGATTGGGTAGTACTTGTCCTTTTTCTTTTCTTAGTTTTAGTCGCCGTCTAGCCCGTCACCTCCTGAAGCACGTGGGCCGAGCGAAATGTATTAGAGACGTCTTTGTTTTTCTAGCCATATATAATGCATAAATATATTCGAATAAAATTATACAGTTTCAATACGTACATATATACCTCTTTCTCACATAGGTCGTTCAGGATGCATTAGTACAGATCCGTTCCTCTATAACGGATCATTACATACCTAAAATTTGTAAGCCATTACAACGAAATCATCTCAAACAGGTTTAAAAAAAGGTCGACAAACATATACACGCACAGACATAGTAGATAAAAAACTTAAGCCCGTTACGAATGATACCTATCGGTGATGAGCTTAATTTAGGACCCGACACCGATCTTTACCATCGGTGACGGGCTCAAAACTGCCATCCGATTGAGATAACAACTATACATGACATTATGGCCCGTCACCGATGAATGACGGGCTTATACTTAGGCCTGACATAGATAACTTTCACAGTCTATAAATGCCTCCCCATCACCCATTGTATTGGTTATCCCACTCTTGGAAGGAGAAGGGGGCAAATTTTTGTCTCTTTTTTCAAACAAAATTTGAAAAATAGTAGGTCCATGCCCTTGTAGCTACATGGCCTTCTCACCCTTCAGCTTTTTATCGTTTTCGCCCATCATCTTTGTCGCTCTTGTGATAGGAGTCTTCTTCCATGTCACCTCAAATGCTCAGGGTATCTTCGTCGAAGATGGTGTAAAGCTCGTCTACATTGACAGGTAAAAACTATTTCGTCTGGTTTTTGGTTTCTAGTCTGATTTTATTAGTAGCTATGATTGAAGCTATAGTACTGACTATATCGCTTGTTCTCATTTAAGCATGAGTTCGTTCAAAGTTGGCAAGGGGAATCAAATCGGTTCCTTCCTCTGCTAAGGCTTTGGATACGTAAATTTTCAGAGCTTTCTACCGCATACTTGTTTGAGTACATGATGCTCCATTGCTCCTCGGTACAAATACTTATACTACCTTGCAAAAGTTGCTCTGAACACTAGTACAAAAATGACGAGTGAAGAAGGGTTCATTCTCTCCCAGTTGGTAATCAAGATTCCATCGACCGTGACTCGATTCAAGCTCTTGACACTATTCAAGCTCTTGACATTACCCGTTGGTTGATGGATTGTTGTTTAGTTGATTGATCTTGATGTTTTACTGCTGTTCGCGTAGATTTATACTCCTGTTTATACTAAATTTGTTTCTTAGCACAATAGACCTGTAATTTAGGCACATGTATGGACCGAGTATTTGGATGTGTAAAATGTACATTGTTGTCCGCTTGTTCATAAATGTTAGGTGTGCATGCGAGCGAAGAAGTATTTCTGAGCAAACACGGGATAAATATTTTACACATTGGTCAACTATTTGATGGTCCGCTTGAAATCATATTCTTATAGGTCATTAGAATGTTATCTGAAATCTTGTATTATGCTATCTGAAAGGTACTATCATATTGTTTAGAGGATGTCTCATTTTGAGAAATTTTGTCATTTTGTGATTTTGTAAGCTATTTAGAGGATGTTTCAGCACGACGAACTAATGTCGGTGACAACCAGTGGGTCCACAAGGACATGGACCCTTAGGAGCCCTAATAAAATCTCAAAAGAACGGTACACCATAAAAGAGGTGGACCTCCTAGGAGTGTCGTCCGCTCCCCTAAATGCGTCCACGAAGTTCAAGACGATATGCGGGATAATAGGGAGGCAGACCTTCAGTATTTTGCATGATCATATCAAGGAGGTGTCGGATGTGAAGAAGAAAACTGCTTGGCTGAAGTTCAAGGAGAGCTTCGAATATCCTGCAGACGATGAGGATAGGCTAAAGCAGACGACTTTCTAGACGATGGGGTATGCTTGGAAGAGCTTTAAGTCCAAGCTGGTCACCGACCACGTCCTCAAGCCCACCACCCCGGAGCTATTCGAGAACTACCTCTTCATCACGCCAGTCGTGTGGGAGGAGTTCTATGCGAAGAAATCAATTGCCGAATCCCAAGCCAAAAGCAAGGCTTATAGGGCACTCCAGGCTCAGTACGTGCACCCCCACCAGCTTGGCAGCGGAGGATATGCGGAGGATAAGCAGGAGCAATGGCAGAAAGAGGATGAGGCGACAGAGGCATCGAACGTGCTGCCTCCATTTGTCGATATCCTGCACCCACATGCAAGGAGTTGGGCAAGGGCAAGGGCCATGAAGAACAGCGATGGAACATTCACTCTGCCAAATCTTCAAGATCAACAAGTTTATGAAAATATTGTAAGTGCCTCACCTTAATATGTTTAGTTTCTTTACACATATTGTACACTCGATTTATACCGTTGTCACGTGTAATGCAGAAAGAGTTGGTTGCCGTGAGACAGTCCTACTAAGAGGCCGACACCGATAGACACGAGGATGACATCCTCACGCAAGCGTTGGGCACCGACGAATACCATGGACAGAAAAGGGGCGTTGGCTCTAATGTTCCCTGGAATGGACTTCCAGAATACGCCGGGCAGTATAAGCAGCGGACCCTCACAAAGAAGACGGAAAGAGATGCATGCCTGGCTAAGAGGATCTAGGAGCAGGTTAGAGCCGAACTGAGCTCAGAATTTGATGAGAAGCTAATCCAGGTGGAGGCACGGATTAGGCAATAGATCCGAGCTGAGCAGCAGACCGTCACGCCCACCGCCGCTCCGCAACGAGAAAGTCCAACGCAAAGGCGGAGCAGTTGTGCATCAACTGAGGCGGCGAAAAATCCACCACTGGTCCTAGCTGTCGTCGACCATATAACGGTAAAACTCTCGGCCAAAATACGTAACACTTTTAACAAATCCATTTTCTACAAATTATTCAAAAATTATGTTTGGATCTATCATAGGAGCTGAGTCACTATGTGCTAAGAGTTAGGGTGATGTCCTCCTTCACGGTTCCGGCGGCCGAGGGACTAGCTTTCAAGCCGAACGCCAATACAAGAGTGCACGGGGCACAACTTCTAGCCAGACATGCAAAAGTGCAAGTGGACACAGTGAAGGTTGAATGGGCCCATCTGCCGCTGCAGCATCCACCAAACGATAAGATCCTAAACCTAGGAGCTGCATGTGGAAGCTTTATCCAATTGCTCAAGGACCTCATTGACATCAAGTTACCTCCGAGGTCAGGCCCTCCATCTCCCTTAGGTGTTCAACAAGATGACGAGATCGAGCTGTAGTATGACACCGACTTTGACGGGTCTAGCCATGAATGGACTGCTCTCTCTGAACCATCATCTCTAGAGAAGGGCAAGAATGCAGCGTCGGAGCCATCTCTGAAAGTGCCAGTTGAAGTATGGGACCACTTCATTCTCACGTTAAGGCCACCAGCATCGAACAAACCAATTTCGGACTACCGACGCATGGTCAAGAAAAGGAAATTGCAAGAATTTTTCAGGAAAGAGTTCGTGAAAGACATGGCACAGAAGTATGAGCAAGAACTTCTGAAAAGTTTAGGGCTGAAGAGTTATACTGATGTGCACAATATTGCGAAGGCCCCTCAGGCAGCTAAGTTCAAGTTTGGTGCTCCTTTGACCACCGACGAATATCACAACACCATTAGGAATTGCACTCAGATGAGAGGGATAGAAGAGTGGTACCTACATATGGCAAAGGAGGGTAAGGAGACGTTCACCGTCTTTTATAGGAACGAGGATGGTATAATCTGGGTCCCATTTGAGGAGTTATTTCAGCTATACAATCTGAGGGACCTAGACATATCGCTACTTTAGTTATGAGCATTGTAAGCATACTCGAACCCATCGCTATTATTTCTAAGTTGATATCCTCGCAGAGTGTCTAACTTGTTTTCTTATGCAGAATGGGGACGCTTGAATGTAGAGCAACCTATAACAAAGTAGGATTCCTCGATCCAGCGATTGTCAATTTCAATCAGATTGATGACAGCCCAAGGTCCCAAAAATGGGTGCTGGACTACCTCTACAACTCCTTTGTCAAACTTAAGGACATTAATACGATCCTTTTGCCATACAACTTTAAGTAAGTGTGGCATTTGTTGTTGTACATACCATTTGTTCTTTAAGGTGTTAATTGCTCTCTCCCTTTGTATGTAGCCATCACTGGATCCTTCTTGCCATCCATTTAAATGAATCCAAGATTCTCGTCATGGATGGATTGAGAAAACTGCAAGAAACTTTCCAATCCGTCATTGACATCCTAAATATGGCACTTGTGAAGTACAAGAAGGTCTTCGACACGTTCCATGTGTCGATCATTCTGGGTTTGTTGCCACCGTTTGTGCCATCGTCAGGATCAAGACACGAGCACATGTGGTTTTTACGTGATGAAATTTATGTGGTTTTTTCTGGAGGACCGCAACTGGCACATTTCGGATTCTGAGGTTCACCAATTTTGTTAAGACGTAAATACACGTTTCTAAACACATATTACATATTCACATATTCAATCCTTCCATTTGCAGAAAATAGATCTCCCGACAAGTATGTTGTTGCCGCATGTTTGCTTCGCCCTCACTGAACAACTCCGTGGATTCATCTTCCGACATGTCATCTCGTCGGGCGGAGCATATCACGTTTCGAGAGCTCCAGATGGACTAATGGCTTTCCTTGAGGCTGGCAACCCTAGTGACACTTTAGACAGTCGATCGGCGATAAAGACTAAGTATTAGAGTCGATCGACCACAAAGGACTATGTGTGGAGCCGATCCAATAAGCAATAAATGATATTATGATATTGTTGTAAATTATATTTTTGTCAAATGTGTTTATGTGAAATATGTGAATAATGGATATGTATGTGAATAGATGTGTTGTCACATGTATGTCAATTTTTGTGAATGTCAGTTGTATGTGAATATATATGAAAGGGGATGCAAAGTGAAAAGGGAATATATGTCTGTTTCTCTAATTTTTGCAGCGGGCATGGCTAGCAAAGGCCTGAGGCTGGCCAAAAAACAGAATATATTTTTTTGGGAAAAAACTCATCGGTGATGGGCTTTAACTTAAGCCCGACAGAGATGTTAGTCATCCATGACGGGCGATAGTTAAAGCCCGATTGAGTTGTTAGTCACCAGTGACCGGCTTAATTTAAAGCCTGATTGAGTAGTTCGTCATCCGTGACGGGCTTTAATTGGGGCCCATTTGAGATTGTGTCATCGGTGTCGGGCCCTTGTTTGTCTAGTCTACTGGGTCAAAACTATCGATGACGGGCATAAGCTTAGGCCCGACAAAGAAAATTCAAAGCGGTGACAGGCTTTTGCCCGATAAAGATGACTTCTCACATTAGTGACCTTTGCACCTTGACGGGCGCCATACTCGACACAGATGAGGGTTGCCGTCCGATTGAGATGAGGATGACCATTGTAGTGTGTTCATCTCTCTATTTAGCCTAGTTTTCGCATAACTCCTTTCATTTGTTGCTTGAAGTTCTAACTAATCCAACGCAGTCACTTTGGTTGGAAATACTTGCTTGAACATTTTGTCATTTCAATGATTACATAGGTCACATGAAAATCACTTGGATAGGATTCACCATAAAAACATTTTAGCAAATACCTCCTATTTATTTTTAGGGAGGGAGAGTGGCTTAGGTTTGGTTCGAATCACTCGACCTAGTCGGGTTACAAGTAATCTGACCATAGGGGCACAATTGTCTTTTCCATGAGGTTTCCTCTCTCCATGTGGACTAGAAATAATAAATTAATGAACATAGGGCCCCACGGCCAATTACCATTTCTTAGGTGTCCAACAGCCACATCATGTTTTTGGAGTGTCCTGCGGCAAAGACCATTAACTTTGGATGTCATATAGCAATTTTTGTCTAATTATTTTTCAGAGGCGGTAGTTTTAGAAGGACTACGTATAGGGATATTTTACAAGTGTCACCCTAGAAGCACCACCTGCATAAAACAAATAATCCCTTAAAATTGGAGGAGGCTAGGCCACTCCTAGCCGCAAGCCCCTTCGCCTCTCTCTTCATCCTCCTCACTCTCCTCTCTTTCACACCAAACTTGATCTCCTCCCTTCTTAGGCGCTGCCACTATCGTCTCTTCCTCCATGCGCATTCCGTGTTGTTATTGCCACATCGTCCAACAAGGAGTCCAGGGCCACCAAATTTGGCGACCCTGGCCTCTTCGCTAGTGGATCTGGTTGGCCAGAGTCGGACAGACGGGTTGATGTGTAGCACCCTAAATTTTATTTTTTAAAAAAAAATCCCTCTATTTCAAAATTTTGAGTTTAAATCTGGATCTTATTGAATTTTGTGCTCTTGTGCCAAAGTAGCTCTCAAATCCTCTATTATAAAGTTTCTCTCAATTTATTGTCAAACCCCAATGTCAAATTCAAAATTCAAATCCTTCCAAATCTCCTCAAAAATCCAACTTTGAAAATCCCAAAAAAAAATCAGAAATGTTATTGTTCCTTTGGACCTCATTTTCTTTCTCCTTCCTTGGGCCAACTCCGTTTCGCCCTCCCCTCCTTCTCTCTGAGCAGGCCAGCCCGGCCTCCTCCCCCTTCCGCGTGGACCCAGCCCACTGCCTCCCCAAAAACCTAACCACATCACGCGCCACCTGTTCAACCCGATGCCGCCCCAATTCTGCGCCCGACCGTCAAGACACGTCGCACCCACGTCCCATCGAGCTGTTCTTGTGCTCTACCCGCACCTGGGCAGTGTCCGCGCTGCACCACTCACTGCATCCGTGTCGTGCTCCGCTCTTGTGCACCGCATCATGCCAGGCCATGTCGTGCCAAGTCTGTCCCCTCCGCCACAAATCCCAGCCACCTTCCTCTGCTTTGTCTCTTGCGTTCCTTATCTATGGGACTATTTATGATGGCAACTTATGTAAGACTTACTTTTTAGTGATGTAATAAAGCAGTTTGTTTTGATTCACATTTATTTTATGTGTACCAACTGTTGTATATTGATACTGATACTTTTGTACTTTTTTCACGGGTAATACATAACATCCCGATATGAGTTGGCTCGTATTTCTAGCTAATGAATATCAGGGTGTTATGTGATGAGGAGGAGGACGACGACAGGACTCGAGATAGCTAGCTCTGGCAACATCGAGCCTCGGGACTGCTAGATCAGGCACCGACATCTAGGTGAGCTCATCTGGAACGCTTTTAGTTGCAGGCGAACGCTCTAAGAGCATCTCCAACAGTCTCTCCAAATGACTCTCCAAGCCAAATTTTAGTCATTCTAGCAAAAAAAGTCCTTCAACAACCTCTCCAACCAGATGGCCAAGCCATCCGGCTGGCCAAAACCCTACCTCCACTGGTTAAACTTGGCCAACCAAAGTCATTGGCCAACGATGGGCCCCACATACATTTCTCCTCCCAAAAAGTGCAACCACCGGCCTCTGTTCGCCGTAGCCCACCGTCTCTGCTCGCCGATTCACTGAGGGTTAAGTGACAGCGGCGACTCACCGAGCCCGGCGGCAGCGCGACAGCGACGTCGATGGCGGCGAGGAAGACGGCGGTGTTGCGGTCGCAGGTTGGGCCGTCCTTGGCATCCTTGATGCTTTAGTTGAGGATCCCGCCCATGCCACCATGCCAAAGGCGCCGCACCACTGCGGCGGTCTCCCCGGTGCAGAAGTGCTGGTACGTGGTGGCCCTTGCCGCGGCGCGGCCCACCGTGCTCCCGGCCACCGTCGGCGATGGCAGCGGCGTCGTGGCCACGTCCACAAGTGGGCCCACCGACAACGCCTACATCACAACAAGCGTGCGCACCAGCGACATTGACCTCTCCCCGGCTAACAACCTCTAGGTATCCCCAAACTCCAGCACCTACGCTCCCTGCGCCTGCACCTGCTCCCGCACGGAAGACGCGACCTCCTCCACCGCCTCTGTGCCGGCTAAGGGTGGATGCCGAGCCAGCTCAGCTCGGCTCGGCTCTGGCTTGTTAGCCAACCGAGCTGGCTCGATAGAGAACCGAGCCAGGAGGCCGGCTCGGCTCGGCTCGTGAGCCGGCTCGAGCCAGCTCATTTAGCTCACGAGCTACTTTAATACAGTGTAATTTATGTACAAATTACATTCTATTTTTTTCTGAGTCTATTAAAAATGCAAATATACAATTGAAAAAAGTAAAAAGTGATATATTAAGTCCATAATTAACGTAATAACACTTGTCCATCGATAATTATCCATGCAAATGTAATGATGCAACTAGATTCGATATTATTACTATTATAATCCAAAGCATTAGATCCATATTGACCATCACAAAATCATAAAAATTATTGACTTATTGCCACATCAACAACACAACAAGCAAAATAATAGAAAAACAAGCAAAACATTAGGCCCTGCTTTGTACATTGCATCTGGCTCGTTGAGCTCATGAGTAGCTCGCGAGCTGGCTCGAGCTAGCTCGTTATAGCTAATGAGCTAAACCATTGGCTCAGCTCATTAGCATTTCTCAACGAACCGAGTCGAGCCGAGCCGAGCGAGCTAGCGAGCCACGAGTATTTCGTCCAGCCCTAGTGCCGGTGGCCACGACGGCCGCCTCCGGAAGCTTGGTTGCGGCGGTGGCAGTGAACGAGGCAAGCACGCGCACTGATATGCCGCAGTCTGAGGCAAGCAGGAGAAGAGGAAGATGAGGAGAAAAAAGTAGAAGAAGGGGAGCAGAGGCTGACATGTGGGCCACTTTGTTATTTTTAAGATAGTAATAGAGAGACTGTTGAAGTTAATACCTAGTTTAACTATCTAAATTAATTGAAGAGTTGCTAGGACTATTTGGAGAGTTTGATTTGGCTAAACTGTTGGAGATGCTGTAACAGCATGCAAAAATCTATTGTAGCCGCATGTATAAACTGGTAGTGATTTCTTGGACGTCCGGAATGGAAGAAAATGAAGTGCAGCTGGAGGGCAACGACCTGCTCGTTTCTGTGCTAGGAGCACGGCCATCGGTCTCACCGTGGGAGCTAGCCGGTGTGGTGGCCAACTGCGGAGTGTTGGTGGAGAACTTTCGCGTGGAGGTGACAACTCCCGAAGACTACCTCATTTTGTTCCGCAACACCTGAGATAGAGACATTGTTCTCAGCAACTAAGGGAAGTGTTCTGCCACGGAGCACTGATTGCGTTCAGGAAGTGGGATCGTAGGTTGCAAGTGGAGAGCAAGAAACTATGGTATTTCACGAAGATGTCACTATCGGGGCCTCCGCAGCACGCTTGGACAAGGAGGCAGTCGCGCAGCTGGTGCGTGGGCTGAATGGCGAGTTAGTGGAGCTCCTTTTGCCGGCGGACACCCGGGTGCTGACTTTCTTCGCCTGGTTGGCCAACCTGACGTCGGTCCCCCTAATTCTTGATGTCATCATTCCGGAGCGAGCTGGCGACGGACGGCCGCGTTGGGAGCGTGCACCCGGACGGCCGGTGTTCCCTCGAGCTCCTTTGCACAAATCATGCCTCTCATACTCAGTGATAGTTCACATCGAAGAAGTCCTTGATCCCACGCCCTTGCACCACATGACGTACGCAAGCTCCGACGAAGATGATGATGAAGACGTCCCCTGCCGCCTCACTTACTCCTGTTGGGCGGGTCGGTCGGACGGCTCCGGCCCTTGGCCTTCACAACAAGGCGGTGGCCGTCCGTTCGGCAGGGCACGCGGAGCGGCGGGGGGACTCCCGGGTCGTGTTTGGTCCTCAACACACCGGATCATCCTGTCACAAGCTGTGGTGCTTAACGACGAGGCACCGAGACTGCAAGATGTCGTGGCAAATTCACCACACAGCGTAACAGCGTTGACTCAAGACTTCGGTGGTCAGGGGGTTGTGACAGCTGAAGATCTGGCCGGAAGCAAGTTCCTTTCCCGCAAGTTCAAAGAAGGCTTGCAAGCCAGGAGCAGAACTCCAGGGCCCTTCGTTCCTGAAGTTGCAGTGCAAGAGCCACCGCTCGGGGCATTTGTTCGGAGTGAAGACGAGGAGTTCACACAGAGATCAAGCTTCAGCACAGAGCCCCTTTCAATGGAAGAACATGCAAGCTTGAACAACAGAGAAGGAAGCAGTGGCATGAAGAGCCAGGGAAGAGTGCCGAGCTTCTCAGTTCAAGATCACACTCCCAACACCCTTGCGGACCCGTCACCATCTTCGACCATCAGGCAAGTAGTAACCAGCAGATGGCATTACCCAGCAGTCTGAAGAATGCATTACCCTGAGTGACCAAGTGGCTGATTTCGAAGCAAGGGCAGAGGGCGGCTGGTGCACAGAGAACATTGATGTTGGTTGTCAGAAGTCTACTCTGGTGCAAGGGGAGCATGGGATGGCATTTAAGAGGTTGGAAAATGGGGTGCTGGGAAGTGACATCCTTTATGGCGAGTGGTTGGAGGAAGGAGAACAGCTTTCACAAAGGCGCCAACTCCCTGATTCAACTCCAACTTTTTCTCTGCTTGCCGCCCAGACTATTCCCTCGACTGCCAGGGCTGTTGAGGAGGCTTTTCTTCTGGGCCTCCAGGACAATGCACTAACCGCACCGGCCCAACACGCACGA
Source organism: Oryza australiensis (assembly GCA_019925245.2). Classification (NCBI taxonomy): domain Eukaryota; kingdom Viridiplantae; phylum Streptophyta; class Magnoliopsida; order Poales; family Poaceae; genus Oryza; species Oryza australiensis. The sequence continues at coordinate 3,669,145 of JAIFGZ020000108.1, read as the reverse complement.
AACAATTTTGATCTAAGCCCAGAAGTGGAAGACGAAGCCGCCAAGAGAGGGCTTATAGAAAGGACAAGTCAACATTCTGCCAGCCTCCCGCAGAGCCACTCATTGGCGACGAACAACCTCACTTCGTCGTTTGTTCCGCTGCCAATTGAGGGGTTTCCCATCGTCTTTGAACGGAGACAAACGCTGCGGAGCCAATGCTTGGACGACCAGATCCAAACCCCTGGGGCTGCTTGAAGTGAGCAGTGCGGCCGGCAAGAGCTTGACGAGGAACAGTTGATCGCAGCGGATGTTCGGCTGCAGTGCTTCTTTAGCAAAATAGCGCAGAGTAGGGGCCTTCCGTTTTGGGACTGCCTGTACTTCAGCCCGGGCCAGCAGCGACTAAGAAGAACAGGCGCCGTCAAGCGCCGCCACCCAACTTCGTGCCTTGGCGGAGTCCGCGAATTCAAGAGAAGGGGTCCGACGCACATTGTCACACAATTACCAAAGCGTAGAAAGTCATCATGAAAAAATGGGTTCTCATTGAAGAAGAAGAGCAGGCGTCTTGAGAGTTAGTGAAGAATCTCATGAGTGTTTTACAGCAGCCACTGTCCTCTCAGCATGCGGAAGCCATAGCTACACTTATGGACATGCAGTTACCAAGTAAAGGGTTACAGCTGATCAATAGCAGCGATGGAGCAGGGACTGTCCCTTTTGCGGCCTAACCGGCTGGGTTCTCCAAGTGGTGCCAATGAAGCTCCTCCGTTTCTATGTCTTTTGCTACACTTCGTTTTAGTCTTGTGTGTTGGAATGTAAGGGGGTTGAATAACGCAGCCAAGAGGGTTGTGGTTAGAGATTTGGTTAGGTCGAGTGGAGTCTCAGTAGTTTGTTTGCAAGAGTCTAAGGTTGATGTTGTAAGTCCTTCTTTAATCAATGAATCTTGTGGTTCGGAGTTTGATTGCTTTGTTGTCCTTCTTGCAGAAGACACAAGGAGAGGGATAATTGTGGCTTGGAAGGGGAGTATCCTGCAAGGTGGGGAGGTTCACAGAGGACGTTGGTCTATCACAGTTAATTTGATTGGGTGGGGATTGACAAGCCTTGGTCTCTCACCTCAGTGTATGGGCCGCAATTGGAGGCAGAGAAACTTATGTTCTTACAGGAGTTATCTGAGGCGAAGGATTACTGCCTAGATCGGTGGATGCTTGCTGGAGATTTTAACCTCATCTTAACAGCCGCAAAGAAGAGTAATTCAAGAGTAAACAGACGTCTAATAAATGCCTTTCGGAACAAGTTGAATGAGTTAGAACTAAGGGACATTTACCTGTTTGGGCTCCGCTATACGTGGAGTAACGAGCAGAGGCTACCCACCATGGTTAAATTGGATAGAGTACTAATGACTGCTACTCTAGAGGATGATTTTCCAAAGTTTCTGTTGCAAGCATTAAGCTCCTCAGCCTCGGACCACTGCCCTTTGCTTTTGACTTGTGGAGATAGGGGTAACAGGGCACGCAGGTTTGGGTTCGAATCGTTGTGGACTAAAATAGAAGGTTTTGCAGATGTAGTTAAGGAGGTTTGGCAGCAACAAGTGAAATCAGATGACTCTTTCATCGTGTTTCATCAAAAGCTAACAAAACTAAGCAAAAAGTTGAAGGTTTGGGGACAGAGGACAATAAGCAATTTTAGAATACAGCTACAAGTTGCAAATGAAATAATTCTGCAACTTGATGTTGCGCAAGAGCAGAGAATGCTGACAGATGAGGAAAGGGGCTTCGTGTAGCGTGTAAAGCCAGGAGTCTTGCTTTAGCCTCTCTTGAGCGAATGCGCCTTCGTCAGAGAGCCAAAGTTTGGTATCTCCGTGATGGAGATGCAGGAACACGTTACTTTCATATGAAGATCAAAGCCCGCAGGAGGAAAATAATGATACCATTTCGCAAGATGGAGAGTCGATTGCAACAACACAACAAGATTTGCTCAAGATGGCTAGGGATTATTTCCAGCAGGCCTTGCAATCAGATAGTAGCAATAACAAAAGCCTTCAAATTTGACAAGGTTCAAATGGCTAGGGCTGAGCTTACCGAGCTTGAAACCCCTTTTACAGAGGAAGAAGTCCTAGCGGCGATTCACGCAATGCCGTGTGAAAAATCACCAGGGCCGGATGGATATACATCTCTTTTCTATCAATCTTGCTGGGACATTATAAAACAGGATCTTCTCAAGGCAATTCAAAAATTCCATTCTGGAAATAGTTAGAACCTGGGGTACCTAAATTCAGCTCACCTGGTGTTGCTGCCGAAGAAAGACAAACCCACCTTAGTGAAGGACTACCGGCCAATTAGCCTTGTGCATAGCTTTGCAAAATTGGCAACGAAGCTCATGGCAATGTGTCTTGCCCCGCGGATCAACGAACTAATCCCTTCCACTCAGACGACATTTATAAGAAGCCGCGTCATTCATGAGAATTTCATCTTCGTCAAAGGTTTAGTGCAGCGATTCCACCGACAAAAGAAATCAATGATCCTATTGAAGTTGGATATTTCTAAGGCCTTTGACACTGTTTCTTGGGGGTTCCTTCTCAGCATGCTGCAATACAGAGGATTCGGTGCACGTTGGCAGCGACAGTTATCAGCCTTGTTCCTAACTGCTCAAACAAGAGTGCTAATAAATGGGGAGCTTTCTGATCCCATTCGGCCAGGTAGAGGCCTCAGGCAGGGGGATCCATTGTCACCCCTCCTTTTCGTCCTAGCTATGGACGCCCTTCAAGCAATCGTCACTCAGGCTGGAAGGGCAAGGTTGCTTTCACCGTTGGATGGCCGCTTAAACTTGCCCTCAATTTCAACTTATGTATTTTCTTAAAGTCTTCGGGGATACAACCGGCCTGAAAGTAAACTTCACAAAAAGTTCAATAACCCCCATCAGATGCTCCTAGGAACAAACAACAATGGTGGAATCAATTCTGAGCTGCCAACGGAAACTTTTCCCAATCAGTTATTTGGGTCTCCCTCTTTCAACGAAAAAACCAACAAAGGCTAAAGTTCAACCAACTTTGGATAGATTCGCTAAGAAGTTGGGGGGTGAAAGCCGAAGCTGTTCTCAGTGGATGGGAGGCTATGTCTAATCAAAACAACTCTTATGGCGTTACCAGTACACTTTCTAACAGCACTCCAACTACCCCAGTGGGCGTTAAAGGAGATGAATCGAAAGTGCAGAGGGTTTCTTTGGAAGGGACAAGAAGAAGTCAACGGGGGGCATTGTCTTGGCACTTGGAGCAAGGTCACTGCGCCCATCGCAAAAGGGGGATTGGGAATCAAGGACTTAAAGCTCTTCGGGCAAGCTCTAAGGTTAAAATGGCATGTTAATGTGATGGCATAGCAAGAGCGGTCGTGGACAGCTGTGGGATTCAATGCAGGTGATAACATTGAACCAATTTTTCAATCGGCCACGGAGTTTATAGTCGGAAACGGGTAAAGTCCCCTGTTCTGGACTGATAATTGGCTTGGGGGATCAAGCTTTGCTTCAAGGTTGCTAGTCCTCCATAGTTTTGTTGGTACGGGAAAGCTATTGGTGGCGGCAGCACTGCAGAACAATACCTGGGCGAGGAGTATTCAAGGCGCCCTGTCAAGCCAAGCATTTGAAGAATTTTTGCAACTGTGGGATGAATTGCAAGGATTCAATCTACAGCAAGCACAAGATCAGGTCAAGTGGAAGCTTAGAGCCGATGGAAGATATTCCACATCGTCAGCATATAGTTTGTTCTTCCTTTCAACGACGGACTGTAGCTACGGGGATATTCTTTGGAAAGCAAGGGCTTCATCAAGAATTCGTTTCTTCATGTGGTTGGCTTTGAAAGGAAAGTGCCTCACAGCGGACAATTTGGCGAAACGGCAGTGGCCACATGAACCTATCTGCAGTTTGTGCCAGCAGGAAGAGGAAGATTGTCACCACCTGTTTATGACTTGTGCATTCACCGCAGACGTTTGGCGTCAGCTGAAAGTATGGTGCAAACTAGACATCACGCTTCCAGCAGACAATGCCCTAAATCTAGATGAATGGTGGCTGACGGCAAGGGCTGGGCTGCACAAAGCAAACAGATCGAATTTTGACAGCCTTCTTATGCAAATCACCTGGAAAATTTGAAAGGAACGGAATGCTAAGTCTTTCAAAAAGTTTCCAAAACGGTGAGGCAACTATCGGATGAAATCAACGAAGATATTGCAGTTTGGAGAATGGCTGGTATCTTCCTAGATCCGCCATGATGCAAAACCAAAGCAGGAAGCTCAGATGCCTGCAGGTCAAGTTTTCAGGAGTATAGAGAAAAGAGGTTGTCGGATGTTGTACAATTTTTCTTAGTTGTTCAGTTTTTTCATCGCGCTGAAGCGGGGTAGAACAGGGTCTCTGTTCTTAACTCTGCTACTGAGCGATCTTGTTTCCTTTTTGTCAACTTGATTAGAGTTGATCTTCGTTGTATTTTTCTTCTCCAAATCCTTAATATAATCATGACGGCGCCCGCCGCGGCAAAAAAAAGTGATTCATATTGAAATGCTTGTTACGAGAAAAATTACCATGTTGATGTAAAAATGAAGGTCAAGCAGTTATGGTTTAAAGGATATATGATTTTGATGCAAGACAGAAATTTTGAAGAATGGGCCTCGGTGAAGGGCGAGAGAGACAAATTTTGACTATACTCATGCATGTACGAACCAGTAGAACAGAACAACATACTCAGAACATGGATAATCTGCGCAGGAAACCATAATTAATGCCATCTACAGTGCGCAGGTGCGCGATTAAGTTAAACGCGATGTATGTCCGCATCAACGAAAACAACCGCAATGAGGCCAAAGCAGAGAGAATCTCAGCGTAGGTTGGGGCCCGAGCCCCCCAACTCAGCAGACGCGGCATGCAGCCATATTCCTCTGCCTGGCTCTCACTCTCACTCGATCACCTCCCGGTAAAATCCAAACGGCGCGGCATAATTCTGCCGCATAAAACCAAGCGACCAAATTCCCTCCTCACACGGGAACAGAACTTACTACTCAGCCTCTGCAGCTATAGCTCTCGATTCTGTTCTAAGCTCCAGTAATCTAGCTCACAGAACAAAACAATCCTATTGCATGCCCTTCCCAAGGTTAGCGAATGTTTTTAGACTAAGCCGTGATCTATCATCTGATAGTATCAGGCTATCAGCCATGAATATATATACACACACTACTCACATGGATGCATATATATGTCTGATGTGACCTATAGCTTTGACGCAATTTCCTCACCTAATGCTTGTGATATCTATATATGGGTTGTTGTCACGACATTGGTTATAGGTTAGTGATCTCTAAAACTAAATTTAATTAGGTGCTTATACTTTACTTTTTGTTTATAGTTAGGATAGCGAATAATCCTGTTTAAAAAGGTCCCCCTTGACGTACGGATTAGAGTTTGGGTCATTGTTTGAGTAGGCAATAATACGTACACCATTTTTCCCGGTCGATATATATACACGGGCAGCATCGCAATACTAATAATCACACTGTAACTGCCGGCCTAATAACGTTTGGTGGCGTGCGATTTGACGCGCTTGGCAAATCGATCAGGCTAGCATGCAGCTAGCTGGGGACATGAAAAGATTGTAAAATCAAAAAAAACAGAAAACCAGGTACTCTCTCTATTTTATATTATAAATCTCTCTATTTTACATTATAAATCGTTTTAATTTTTAAATATCTTTAGATTTAATCAAATTTATAAAAAAATTAACAATATCTACGTCAAATTAGTTTTATTAAATGTAATATTAAATATATTAGTGTTTTATTAAATGTAATATTAAATATATTTTGATAATATATTTGTTTTGTATTGAAAATGCTGCTACGTATGTTTTTCTATAACTTTAAAAAAATCAAAACAACTTATAATTTAATATGCCTTTTTAACTATAAAAAGTCAAAACAACTTATAATTTAATATGAAATGAAAAATTTAATATGAAATGAAGGGATATTATAAAACAGAGAAAGTACTGCTGATCATGTCTGGATTGATTTTCAGGTAACATATGTATATATACAACTGTCGGTTAGAACATATATGATCCGTGAATTTCTCACATGGTTGGCCTGTTGCTACCTGTCGTCATTTCGGCTACATCAACTTCTATTTTTGTAATGGAAAAGGTGAAATACGCACATAGTTTAGACTCATGCAGCATAATCAAGAGATTTTTTTTATTCCATGAGAGAAGTATACACGCTGTATCACTTAACTCTCCTATTGAAAGTGTGTTCACTTGTGAGCAAGATAATCAATATCGAGATACTAGATAGGATTGTTTTATTGTTTTTTAATTTGTAGTCATAGTATCAGGATATTATCATAGAATTGGGATACTATCAAATTTTATAAAAAGTATGTATTTTTATATAAATACATAATATGTCATGTAAATTAAAACATATAATATTGATTTTGATAAATTTAATTGTTTTTAATGTAAACTTGAGCATATTTATTCACATTATTTTTAATCCATCTTATTTTAAATAATATTTGGTAGGATCATAAGGATCGTTGTATTAGGATACTACCACCTAATACAAACCTAAGATTTCGTATGATCATATAAAAATGAATAGTAAGATTGAGATACTATAAAAATTAAGATAATGGATGAGATCAGTATCGTTTTGGCTTGATAGGATCATAGTATCGCAAAATACTAGGATACGGATGGAGATATTGACAACCTTGCGTGTGGGCAGTATTTATAAGCACCAGTGTTTGAAAGGGGATCAGATTGGGACTCGGCAACTAGATGATTGGATGGTGATCTAGGAGTTTGGCTAGGCGCACATCGTCCCGTTGGTGTTGTAGTTTTCGCCGACGGATGCACAAATTCCATTTTCCGACGATAGTGCCTCCGTCGACGTGGGGAATACCAGGGATTGTGGTACCTGCTCATGATACATAATCTAGCCATCCATGCCATCGTCCAGTGGGGATGAATGCACATGGATCAATGTCGTTGAACGATTTTCGCCTGCTGATAGCGAATGATCGATGGGACCTTCGAGTCCAACTGTCCAAGAGAGGAACCACCTCACTCTCCTTAACTTGGTCGTTGTCCCTTTTCTTGTCAGGTGCAACCCTCATTAATTCTCCGATCATGAGGGCAGACGTCTGCTAGGCTGATCAACTAGAGGTAGCTACACGAGTTGATGAGGACATCACTCTTTTGGATACACACACTAACACTACTCCTCAAGTTGGTCCAATCACTAGAGCTCGCGCCCGACAATTGAATTTACATGTGAGTTTGTTCCTAAGTACTTCTTTATGTGCGTTTGAGGAAAAATTGCTACCTTATAATTTAATTATGATTAGAAACTATGGAGAGGACCATGGAGCACTTGGAGAGAGGCTAGGAGATGGGCAAGGTTGTCATGGACGTTCAAGCCAAGATGGAGGTCCAACTCATATCAAGTTCGAGCTCATCTCGGGCTCCAGGAGTAATCCACACTAAAATCGTTGACCAGATTGCAATCGGACTTCAATTTCAGCGTTCTACATATGTGTGGAAAGCTACGAGACCACCTTTCCAATGAATATAGTCCCACGTCAAAATTCCTTTCGAGTCAACGGAAATCATTGAAAAAAGAAGGCGTTCAAAATCTGTCCGGGTGCTGCGTCACCATCTTTGGGTCGTTGGGCCGTTTATCGTGTCGGAGTCCAATAGGGATGCATCCAAGGGTCCAAGGTTGACTCTAGAACATATATATTCAGTAGTCGTCATTGAGTTAGGGTTGTGTTTTGCTTAGATTATTTTTGCCATCATAGTTTCGGATAGTTCGGTTTGTGAAACCCCAACTTCGAGTTCTTAATTAATCATTCATTTGCAATTGAGTTGTTGTTTTTTTCTTACTTGTGTGTTCTTCGATTCACCCATAGGGATTAGTTTTTTCGGCAAGGTCAATCGGGTTTCGACACGATTAATAACCAGAGAAGATGTGGTACTACGATTGGAGATCGGATCGTGTTGATTAGAAGCTAGATCATGTGTGTTAAGTTTCCGTCAAATTGATAGTTATCTTCATCTGACGGAAGATCAGGCATCCCGTGGCCATCACAAGTACTGGCTTCCTTTGGGATCGGGAAGATTGGTCATGGGCAGCGGATGAAGCCGATTTCGCAGTCTTGGCCAGTCGTGAGCGGGTCATATCCGTCTGTTCTTGGGTGAGCAGTTACCGTTGGAGGCATATGTTGTTTCTGGCAAGCTCTTGCTAATCGAACTGAGCCATGAGGACTAGTGAGATAACTTCGGGTAAAAATCCTAATCCGATTTCTAGATTCGGCAATACAAGCACTTGTATGTCGTCTCGTTTAAGGTGTCACCTCAGGCTTGGATCAAAATCTAATTCTGCTTGTAGATGATATATAGTTGAGGCAAGAGGCGGTTCCTTCTTGAAGACGTTGTTTTGGAGTAGGTTCATATAGATCTTTGTGTTCGTTCAGTGACTGGGATATTTTTTCCTCTTTTGGCTCTGTGCATCTATTCTAGCCTGATGGAAGCCGTGGCCAGGTGTAATGTCATTTATTAATTAAATTATTTCCATTATCAAAAAAGTGGGGTCATCTTCCTCTCTCACTATTGTAGTTCCCCACGTAAAAACTCACCTTTCTAAAAACCTGCCAACAAAAAAAACTAGTATTTTCACATGAAGATAAACCCGATAAGTCGTATATAAAAATATAAAATTTCATTACAATGTATAAATATGCTTAGTAATTTAAAAATAAATGTTTCAGATGAGATTAGGGCTTGGCTCGTTTTCTTCGGGCAAAGGGGCAGGCTAGCCACATAATTGGGTGCGTTAGCTAGTTAGGCCGGATCGGGTTCTGGCATTTTATGCATATATAAGGGATCTATATAACCACTTGCAAGGAACTCCAACTAATTAAGAAAATATAATAGATATTCTCACAAATTAAATCCAACCCATGCATGATTATATATATGTAAAGGTTAGTACAAAATCGTTGTTTTTTCCTACAAAGAAAAATAATCACGCATTGACGTTAAGCAGGAATGTAAATAATCGCTGAGTAATAATTTATAAAGCGATCTTTTAATTGTCATATAAACAAACAAAAAAATAAAAACGGTATTTTCTCTGTGTATCCGCAACCATTATGCCTGATCAAAAGGAACGATCGCACGTGAACCGCCAGTACCCGTGTTCAGTTCACACACACACGAAATATCTACGAGCGTCAAAAGTAACAAGACCCCCGGGCAATTATTGAAGGAAAACAACATCACTAGTATTATTTCCTATACAACAATGCTATGTATTTTATAATACTCCTGAAATTAAGGCCACCGTTAAATTAGATTATTTCCTGTATATGCACACGTGGCCGGCCCTTGATCCGGATTACAGCCGGCCGACCCACGTCTAATTGTGTCCATCATTGCCGACGATACTCATTCCAGAAAATCGTACAAATTAAACCCCGTAAAACGACACAAGTTTTTTTTATTTCAAAGGGAGTTGAGTTGAATCGAAGGCCGTGACGCCATACGCGACGTCGGCGGCGGCGGCAGGCGTAGCTAGCGAGCAAGCAGGAAGAGTCCATTGTTACGTGCGGTGCCATTAATTTGACGGTTGCGAGCTCCATCCGGTCTCCTGTGTTTGATCGATCGATCGAGCATTTATTATTTCTTGTACCAAATCTGCGCACGTACGTAGGCACGTAGGCATGCATAGGTAGCGTTTAGATTAAGAACTAAATTTTAAATTTTAAGTTCGTTTCATATTAAAAGTTGGATATTAATTTAAAGAGTTAAATATAAACTAATTATAATAATAATTAGAGAATTATTGATTAATTCGTTAGATTAATCTATTAAACCTAATTAATCCATAATTAACAAATATTTACATCATATCATCAAATCATTGCGTAATTAGGTTTATTAGATTCGTCTTGTCAATTAATCATCGATTATAAATTATAAATATATTTTATAAATAATTTATATTTAATATTTGAAAATAGCATCTAACATAGATTGAAAATAGACTCGTGCGCATATATACAGCACCTACGACGGTACGCCGTCCCTACTACACGCGGGAAATTGAAGCTCGGGAGTTGTTGTGTGAGAGAAGGTGACAAGCGTGCGTATGTGTGGGTGGACCTTAGTCAAATAGTGAACTCAGCATATGCACAAGAATTTTTCTTGATTTGTTTCTACGAGAGTGTGCACACGACGCAACACATGCTGCCATGCACAATTGCACAAACAGAATTCAAGAGATAACCGACGACGTTGGCATAAGTCAAGTATAATACTATCCCATTTTTTGTATGACATCGGTTAATTAAAAATAAACTAACCAACATCCTAGAAAAGAAAAGGAGCACAAACTAATAATATATTTATGCTTAAATTTTTTTTACTATTATCTCGCAAAACTAATAGCATAGCTAAAAACACAAACAAACTAGACAACAAGTACATTTTACTAGATGACGATTGTGTTCAAGACAAATTCCAAACCTGTGCCAGTATTTAGTCCGGGTGGCCTCTCACCTATACCAATTCGAATGTTTTCGTTGTCTTTTATCGAGATATATAAAAAAGACGTATATACAGATTGCCAATCTAGTTATATTAGTTGTATATAAAATGTTTAGATTGTTTTGAGCTTTGTGCTTTCGTTCTTAATTTTAGTAACCCACCTGATACTCCATACAACCTCTACAATCTTCCTATATCTACACACAAAACATTGCCTCCCTATAACTTCTTTCCAACATATGCACTCCTTCCGCCTTGCTAACATTGGCCCATCACTAGGCGAATTTCTCATTTTCACTTCCATTTAATTCACCCTCTCCCATTTCCCTCTTTGCTTGATCATCTCTGTCGATCGAGGCTCCCGCCGCACCGCACCTTCCTAACCATCATCATTCACATCCTAACCATTTAACTTTTCTACCCACATCATCGATGAAACATACATCCTTTTCTTCCATGTGACCGAGGTGGTGGTAGTATAGTGAAGCCTCCATCACCTTGGTTTGTCTCTAAAGCCATCCTTCCTTCCTCTTTGTACACACCTGGGACCATAATTTAGTGTTGTGGTAGAATTTGGAAGCCACATGTTTGCTATAAGGAAGACCTCTTGAGAAGCAGTGGTGGAGCCAAAAAAATTTTAGAGTCTGAACAAATTTAACTATGTTAAGGATTTGCTGTGAGAATGCTATATATGATCTCTCTCTATGACAACTCCAAAATTTTATTGTGCTTTGCCGACAAACCCGGACGGGCACCCATGGTCGCCGAGCGGTGAACCCGTCACTGTTGTGAAGGAGTGCTTATCAGATAAGCCACACCGTTGTAGCTGGTAAGTGTATCATATACTTCCCCTCTAATGGTTAGAGGGATGAATAAGTATGGCAAGCCTTTGGATTGAAATCCAACACCTACCATCAATCTGCTTATATTTTCTCATCATCAACAGCTAACAAAAAAACATGATAAACATAATACCTTCTCGCCGTAACGGTCCTACCTACCCGAGTAGCTTAATTAGTTACCTTGTACTTATGCTTGTAGGCTGTAGCACTGGGTCACAATAGCGAAAATTTTCTTGTCCCAATACAAAAGTACGTCGGCGTACGTGAATGGTATCTCGTGTACGTGCACACAGCACATGTACACATGCGCCGCTGATCGATCGGCGTGTGCGTGCGAGGGAGGGATGCGGTATGCCCCCGCAGTCGGTGGACCCAATCCACAGCCGCTTGACGACACCGCTCTCGCCTGTGTGAGCGTTTCTCCCTCTCCCATCAACTCTACCGGAGTATACCACACTCCTCTCTTCTACTACTACACCTCACTTGTCACACTCTGTACATCAGACTATACATTTCTGTACATGTGAACCCTGATATATACGTATGCGTAGGCCTCGGATAAGGGGTAAATAAATCGACATGTCCCCTGAATAAACCTAGCTAAAAAGGCTGTTTAAAATATAGTAGCACAGAGAAGAGAGAGCATATAGTAGAGTGTGGAAAGAAGGAAGCAAAATGGGGAGAGAGAGAAAAGTATGACAAGGAGATGAAAGAAATCAGACAACAACCTTCTTAGCCTCCTCCTCTCCACTAGCTTCTTCTCCCTTGCTATGAGTTCCCTAGTAGACCAGGACTAGCAGCAAGAGCAAGCAGCTGGAAGAGTATTAGAGCATGCAGCTCTAGAGACGACAGGCACAGGGGAGGGGAGAGGTATGGAGAAGATCAGAAGCTAACCAAAGCTCTCGTTTTTGCTTTGATTCTTTAGTTTATATACGTCTTGGGTTTGGGTGTTTGCGAGCTTTTTTTCTTCTTTTCCTTTGTTTCTGAGTGCAACTGTTTGTTTGGATTTCCCTGCGCACTTTGTTCTTTTGTTCATCTCGGACGAGCCCTAACCCTTTGGAGTTTTTCCCCAGCTTCTTGTCGATTCCTTTGTTGTTGTTTCAGATCGATTCCAAGCAGATACTTACATAAGTATTGAGAGGTATGCTTATCCCTTCTGTTTCTCCTTTCTGCTCTTTTCTCTTGGTTTTATCCCCATCTTCCTTTTGCGAGAGAACTTTCTGACATCTTCTTATATTTGTGTGCTTGCATGATGTGTAGTGTCAATCTTGGTTGTTCTTGCTTGAGTTTGTTATCGCCATGTCTCACTCGGACACTACAGCTTCTTGCAGTGAAGGGAAATCAAGAAAAGAAAGCTGCTACTAGCCCAAGCCAAAGTTCTACAAGAAGAAGGGAAAAGATTCCCTTCTGTTCTTGAGTATCTAGCTTCGCTCGAGGGTAATTAAATCTGAGAGCGGCCATGGCATCCAACTCATCAGCGGCGGCTGTGGCGGCGTTGTTTGGAATTAGGGATGGCGACCATGAGGACCAGATTAAGCCGCTATTTGCCCAGCAGCAACAACACCACCACCAGCAGCCACCTATGGCGCCATCCAACGCCGCGGCGGCGGCTTCTGCGGCCGGTCAAGCGGCCGCGGCGGCGCCACCCGCGAAGAAGAAGAGAACCTTGCCAGGTAATTCATGCAAGTTTGTCCTTTTTTTCCTTCAGTTTCAGACTTTCAGTCATGCATGCATGGATGTCTGCATAGCATTCTTCGATCTCCTTGCTGATCTTTCCTCGATTTATCGTTGGGAGCGAGTTTCAATTCCTCAGTTTTAGCATGCACAAGAAGACAGCTACTGCTTGTCCAAGATTCACATGGTTTTTGTATCGATTTTACCATGTTTGTCTAGTGATTTTTTCTTGGTGTTGAAAATTTTGATTTCACATGCATAATGTCTTTTTTGGAAGGGATTTGTACGCTAGCATAAAGTCCAAGATTTGGTCCCCTTGGATTTAAATTACATGAAATGGTCCTATATCTTCTTCGATTTCTAGTTTCTCTCTCTTCTCTAGCTTGGTCCAATGAATTTCTTACGCTCCTGGATTGTAGTCACCCAGCACTACTTCATTTAAAGCTTTGTAGTCTCACCTGGATGAATAGCAGACTTTAATTCAGGTGAAGGTACAGAGCAAAAAAAATATTTCTTGGTGTTTCTTTTTCTTTTGTTTTTTCTCATTTGTTATTCTAAAGCAGACTTATTTTGCAGTAGATAGATTGTTGGTTCCCCAATTATTTCTTTACCGCGGTAAAGTTCCTTAATTCAAATACATAATCACCATCATTTAATCAACAATTAAAATTAGAGATTTTTTGGGCAAGATTCCATGTACGTGAGCTGTTCTCCTCTTCACCCTTGCTGGCCTCTTCCTTTCTCTAGCCAATCATGAGAGATGCAGATAAGGGCCATGACATATGCACGAGCAATGTCAATTCCTTTGTTCCCTACATGCCTCTTGCTGCAAAATTAATTCTCTTTTGCCCCCCTCCTTCATAATCTCGTGCAAAAATTCTCTTTTGCCTTAATTTGTCCCTGGCTATTAAAATCAAAAGGAAAAAAATACTATTCCCATTAGAAATTAATCATCTTTGCATGCCTAACCGATCATCACCACAAATTTACTCCGATTGGGAAATTCTTTCGTGTTAAGAAACATGCATGTGTTTGTCATCATCAGTCACTGAAGTTTTGTTTTGTCATCAGTAGCGCGGCAAAGCGCTGTACTCCTTCCTCTAGTCCCCACATAATGTTATAACCACCGTGCGTCTATCTATATATCAATCTAAACCATTTACATATATGCATCTCATCTATATATATTGAACATTTCGATCAGGCCGGTAGTGCAGCGCATGCATGGATGTATATCTTCTAAGTAATACTTATGTGGCGGATGCATGCATGCATGCAGACCCGGACGCGGAGGTGATCGCGCTGTCGCCGAAGACGCTGCTGGCGACGAACCGGTTCGTGTGCGAAGTGTGCAACAAGGGGTTCCAGCGGGAGCAGAACCTGCAGCTGCACCGGCGCGGGCACAACCTGCCGTGGAAGCTGAAGCAGAAGAACCCGCTGCAGGCGCAGCGCCGCCGCGTGTACCTGTGCCCGGAGCCGACTTGCGTCCACCACGACCCCTCCCGCGCCCTCGGCGACCTCACGGGGATCAAGAAGCACTTCTGCCGCAAGCACGGCGAGAAGAAGTGGAAGTGCGACAAGTGCTCCAAGCGCTACGCCGTCCAGTCCGACTGGAAGGCCCACTCCAAGATCTGCGGCACCCGCGAGTACCGCTGCGACTGCGGCACCCTCTTCTCCCGGTACGCATCTTACATCTCTATATATCTACCTATCTATGTACGTTAATTTGCATGGTGTTTTCTCAGCTTGATTTTCTCTGCATGATACGTTGCATGTGCGTGTGCTAGATAGCGAAGAATATTTAGTAGTGCGCATGCACTAGATGGGCAACTTATGGGCAGCATGCACGTTCGGGGTTAGGGTTTTGTTTGGGTGGTAGTACACTGGCTAATACTTTAATTAATCTGTTCACGAGGGTTAATGGCTAGTGGGAGGAGAAGAATTGTCGATGTCGTACGAACGACCGCGTGGTCTGCAGGATGCATGTATGGATGGGCGAAGAGCATTAGGGCTACTGCTCGCACGTGATCTTGCCATTGTCTTGCTGATGCAAATGTTTCCAAGCGTCTTGTGCTGGCATGCATCGTCGTCAAGCCTGGCTGAAAAGGCCTCCCGTCTCTTCCTCAGCTATATATATCACAAGTCACAATTACTTATAAACACGCACACAACGCGATATGTTTATATATATGTGCGCATATGTGTTACATATACTGATACATGGCCCCAATTCGGGATATATGCCTGGAATGTCGACGGCTAGCTAGCGCATTCTTAATTCGTTGGGTTGTCTATTCATCAGACAACTGAATTTTGAAATATCTAAGCGGTCAGAATTATTCCAAGATCCATGCAATAATATAAAAGAGCATGACCAACGATTCTAACGGTTCTCCTAAATGTTTACACACACACACACACTGTAGAACACTCTCCTACATTTTTTTCCTAAAGAAAAATGGTGCTCCTAAATAAAACCCAATCCTAAAAAATGGATTTTTTTCTATGAAAAATGGATTCCAACAATTCCCATATAGAGATGACAAAAAATTAGAATCCCCAACTCTACATTTCCGGGGAATGGCAAAACCTCCCAGAAAGCCAATCGTGCGTGGGAGAAGATCGATCGAGATCGCAGCGTGAAAGTTGGGTGAGAGAGATCACATGTAAGGAGAGGAGGGCCCCTTTATTATTTTAGGGAATCAATATTAGGTTATTTGTTAGAGAGATGTACATTTTAAATCCTTAAAATTAGAGATTCAAAAAAAAAAGAGATTTAGGGGATAGAATATTGGACATCTATTGGTGATGCTCTAAACCTCTTCCTTCGGAATCCCGATCCCATCTCTCGCCTCCGCTAGCACTTTCTCCTTAAAGGGCCGCCTCTCCACCTTGTTGGCAGGCGCCAGCTAGTCCGACTGGTTGCCCATTCCATATCTTCTCCTCCACACCACCATTAATCATATGTTGGAGTATATATAGATCTATCTCTGATATATAGTTCATGCAGCCAAAGTTCGAATGTCGCCGGTGCCAAGGGCTTACTGATGAAGTCACTAGGCCAAGGGCTTACTGATGAAGTCACTAGCGACGTAGTTAGTGAGTCCTCCTTGCCATTTCCCTCCTGCCTCCAACTCAGCTAAGGGGGTGTTCTTTTGTGGTTAAGATGAAGATGATGAAGATTAAGCATTTCACGTAAAAAGAGGTAGCATAACTCGTGATTAATTAAATTTTAATTATTACAAATTTAAAAAATAAATTTATCTGATATTTTAGAGCTAACATTCATATAAAAAGTTTTCACACGAAACACACCGTTTAACAGTTTGGAAAGTGTACTAACACAAAAATTGAGGAAAATCTATATCTTAGTCAATTTAGAACGGGCCGGTGCTTGCCACTTGTCAAATCACCGGATCAAGATCTTAATTTATCAATCAGCCAAGATTTTAAGAAAGAAAATCTCAACGACTAGTAAACAGTAAAACTCTAATCCATATATATAAACTCATGCGCGTGGTGCTGCACATCTGCATATATACACCCCCCATCTGATCGTATTACTAGCTGGACAAGGAATTGGCTAATCTGCTTTGAGCTGCCATATAGGAGTATGGATATAACCTTTCGCTGTGTATATTCATCCGTGTATCGATATAAAGGCCGGCTTTCTATCTAATTACCTAAAGATAATGTAAAGTATAACCTAGCCTGGTGGTATTCATGCAGATATGATATGTGAGTGTGCGTGAGCTGGCTAGATAGATGTGCGGTGCAAGGCCTTTCGTTGGCCGTACGTGTCAGGAGAGCCTGCGGTTCACGCTTCACACGGCTTAGATTTTCCTTGGATACATACTCCGCTCTCCAGGCCCTTACATCTGATCTCCTCACAAGTCACATGGGTGCAACTTCGCTAGCTAGCAGCAGTGCCACGCATACTGCAGACTCTCTCCCTCTCCAGAATAGCAAGTGTACACCTCTATCTTTCACAACTGAAGCATTTTTCCTCTGGCTTCATGGCATGGCCTCTGCATGCAGAATTCTTAGCATCAATAATTTTGATGCAGTGGGGGCCTAGCCCTATATATGTGTAGTCTTTTGTAGTTTTGCATGTGTTTTTTCATCCATATATTCTTGTTGGAGCACCCTTTGGTTTCTTGGAAAATGAGCTTTTTACAAAGTCTTCTCATGTCTCCGGGCGAGTTGGCGTGTGCGTGTGCTCTCTTGCATGGTGATGTCCAATATGTTTACTATACTACATTATTACTAGTATAGTAGTATACTTTCTTTTCCCAGCCTTTTCTCCTTGGAAGCTTCCTACACCGTGCATATATTAAGAACCTATATATATAGGTGACGCCATGCTATATCAATCTGCCTACTCTTTTCTGGCCTCGTTTTCATCCCTGATTGACATGAGTTTCCTGGGATCTCGAGCTTCAATTGAGTGTGATAGAAGTGAAACGAACAGGTTTTAGTCAACCCCACACTTGAAAACCTGTAGAATCAATGACGGATTTAGAAACTTTTTAAAGTCTAGGCAAACACATCTATGAACAATTATATATCAATGTTATTGAACACTTGAAATGCAAGACATTATAATAACATGATTCACTAACGACCCCGGGTGACTCAGCGGCTATCCGCGGGGTCGCTAGGAGAGTTTATCTGCACCTTGGTAAAGTTCTATAGATTTTGAGCCTTTAAAGGTCATTCTAAAATAAGAAGCTTATATATGTGTCCTCCTTTGCATGTTGTGTAAATGGTCATTAAAAATTTAACAACACACATTATGTTGCCGTATGTTATTTTACAAATGTGCATGTTCAAACTTGATTTGAACATGTGAAAAAAAGAACAAATCTAACGGCAGGGAATACATCTACACTTTTCATAGTCAGGTTTGGTTTTTCTTTATATGTAAATTGAATTATTTTTTAGAGAATATGTAAATTGAATTTGGTCATACCTGTTTGTAGAGTAATACATATGTGACGGTCACGTTTCATTAGCTTATAACTATTTAGATTTCATACATATGAAACGAGACGCGCACGTGCACTCTTGATTAATAGCTTAAAATACTTCCAGCAAGATTTTTATCTTCTTTAAATACTTCCAGCAAGATTTTTATCTTCTTTCGGTATACTAACAGTAGGAGTTGGTACACGCAATAGATAAAATCCACTTTACTTGTAGAAAGAACTAAAGGTTTCAACGATAGTTCACACAGTTCTACTGTTTAGACGGCCATTATTTCTCGTACCACCAATTAGTCATACGCACAGTGTACACACCGTCATTCATGATCCTTGCCAGTTACTGTACTACTAGCCTGTAACTTTTTCCATACAAATATACCTGTGTTTTGGAACTTGAAATCTTATCGGTTCAAAGCAAGAATCGGAATCTCCTAAAAGGTGCAGATACTTAATTCTTGAATACACATTGCATCTAGTTATTAGAGTGCAATTTTTTGCTTGGATTAATTCTTTACTGTTGTGCTTAACATGCAATTGATTATAGGAAATTAATCAATTTCTCAACTCTCTTTAGTTGTTAGTACCCTACGACGATTGCAATGTATTTTTTAAAAAAATGATTTTATAATATCTGAAAAGATAATGGAAGATATCATATTTTCTAATATAAATTTTGATACCTCTTAAAAACTGTAAAACTTTTCTTTTTAAAAACTTAAGGGCTGTAATATATAGTTAATTAAATAATATTGTATAGATATATATATGCTACTACTATTGGGTTTGCACGGATGCATGGCATGACACAGCAAAAATTTTGCAGCTAGCTGAGCACAACTTCACGTGATTTCTGTATCAGTACTCGATACTGTAGCTAGCGGCATGCACTGTCCTTCGAGTTATCTTCAATTGCATCGTACAATTTCACGTGCAAACTTGTGCCGCACGGACAGTCAGTTTGATGGTACATCGCATGTGTCCGTCGTCCATGCATGCAGGAGGGACAGCTTCATCACCCACCGGGCCTTCTGCGACGCCCTCGCGCAGGAGAGCGCGCGGCTGCCACCCCCCGCCGGCCACCTCTACGGCTCCGCCGGCGCGGCCAACATGGCTCTCAGCCTCTCCCAGGTAGGCTCCCACCTCGCCTCCACCCTCCAGGACCACGGCCACCACCATCACGCCTCTCCGGACCTCCTCCGCTTCGGTGGCAGCAGCGGCGGCGGTGGCGCCATGGCGGCACGCCTCGAGCACCTCCTGTCGTCGTCCAGCGCCTCCGCGTTCCGGCCCCTGCCGCCGCCGCAGCAGTCTCCGGCGCCGTTCCTCCTCGGCGCGGCGCAGGGGTTCGGGGACGGCGACGGCGGCAATGGTCCGCACGGCTTGTTGCAGGGTAAGCCGTTCCATGGCCTCATGCAGCTCCCTGACCTCCAAGGGAACGGCACCGGCGGGCCGTCGCCGTCGGGTCCGGGTCTCTACAACCTCGGCTACATCGCCAACAGTGCAAACAGCTCGGGTACTTCCAGCCATGGCCATGCGAGCCAGGGACAGATGACCAACACTGACCAGTTTAGCGAAGGAGGAGGTGGTGGCGGTTCAGAGACATCGGCGGCGGCGCTTTTCAGCGCCGGTGGGAACTTCTCCGTCGGCGACCACCACCATGTTTCTCCTGCCGGGATGTACGCGAATGATCAGGCCATGATGCTTCCGCAGATGTCGGCGACCGCGCTGCTCCAGAAAGCGGCGCAGATGGGCTCGAGCACGAGCGCGAACGGCGCTGGCGCGTCCGTGTTCGGCGGCGGCTTCGCCGGCTCGTCCACGCCGTCGTCCATCCCGCACGGCCGCGCGACCATGGTCGACCAGGGGCAGATGCACCTGCAGAGCCTGATGAACTCGCTCGCCGGCGGTGGCAACGCCGATCACCAGGGCATGTTTGGCAGTGGCAGCATGATTGACCCGAGGCTGTACGACATGGATCAGCACGAGGTGAAGTTTAGCCAGCATGGCGGCGGCGGCGGCGGCGGCGGCGACGGCGACGTGACGCGTGACTTCCTCGGCGTCGGTGGCGGCGGCTTCATGAGGGGGATGTCGATGGCGAGAGGGGATCACCATGGCGGTGGCAGCAGCGACATGGGCACCTTGGAGGCCGAGATGAAGTCGGCGTCATCGCCCTTCAACGGAGGCAGGATGCAGTGATCTCTTAAGCATATATACGTGGCACGTTGGCATCAACATGCATGGCAGGAATAAGTTGTTAATTTGCAGGTTGCTATACAATGCTGTGACTTGTGACATGTGATAGATGTTTTTGCATGCATCCATGCAAAAGGATAAAGCCAGCTTTGATGATACATATTCAGAGAGACATGGTGAGCAGAAGAGCTTCTCCTTGTCTCCCACTAATGCATGATGAAGCTAGATCAACGGGAATCATGAGACATGAGCTAAAATACTTAGGCGTTATTACTGCAATATAATATTCTGTTCCTGATAGATTTCATTGCTAAATTTCATTTGAAAGAATAGGTCTTGCTAAATGTAATTGGGTTAATTATACTGGAGGGATAGCTGCAATGAGACTGTATTATCTTCTTCTCTTTTTTTTCTGTCAGACGAATTAGGTCAGTGGGGGATAATGAGACTTAATTACCCTACTGCTCTTTTCTATTTCTTGTCCTCTTTCAATCATTCAGTTAATCCTCTAGAGCAAAATATTGTTCTTGCAATTAGTGCAGTTAATCATGATATAGTCCATATGTGTCGTTTCATGTCGTGTTATCAACGTGTCGGCTGTGTTGCTAATATATATATATATAGGCTATGTTTAGTGAGCTCGAGATTTTAAAAAGTATCCGATGAGAAACTACTAGAGTTTTCTATATATATATATAGAACTTCGGTTGCTAGTTTATTTTTGAGTTATATAACTTTTGTTGCTAGTTTATTCTTGGGTTCTATCTATAGCTACTAACATTCACAATTAAGACGAACAATTTAGGCTGTTTGAGGAGCTAGCTCGAGATTCTTGAAGTAGCTACAATTCGCCAAAAGCTCTCTAAAACAGGTCCATAATCCCGGACGATGAACAAGAAAGAAAATAGAGCTAATCAATGTTTCTTTTTTATCTTTGTGTTATTATATCGGATTGATAAACAAACTTAATATAAAAAATGATTCCGACCTTCTCCATTTCCTACAACTTTTCAATATATTCAAGGGGTTATTGTGCGACACATTTTCATTTCTTCAGTTAATTAGTATGATATTGTTTACCTGTGTGTGTGCCTATGTGATTAATTAAATTGATAAATTATGTTAACACCTATATAACTTGTTACCAAAAGGATCTCTCGAAAACAGTAGGGTGGTGCATGAGTGTGATCTAAAGTGTTGTTGAATAAAAATGCACCAGTAGAAATCCTCACCCAACTCAGCCCATGTGTTCATTTTTGTTTTTGATTCTGCCCCAATAATTAATTTGAAGAAAAACAAACAGCTTGACTCGGGAAACAGATTACCAAAATCAAAATATGTTTTCCTAAGAGCAACTTCAAGAGATTCTCAAAATATTTTTTCCCAGAACGTTGTATTAGGGGTATCTCAAAAGTTTCTTTCCCCAAAAACATATCAAACCACAGCAGAACACCAAAAATATTCTCAATATTTTAAAACATGCCACATAATCATAATTGGACCCATTTTATAGTTGGGCTACCATCTTCCAACGCATTCATCTACCTCACGACGATTAGGTTAAAACGTCACCTGCTGCAATGCCGCCTCTCCACGGTGACAAACATTGCCGCTACAATTTTTTGAGCCAGCTGATCGTGTATGTGTTGCTGAATTAAAAAAAAATAGATCGGCGCTGCGCAGCGCAGTGGCGGCCAACGGGCGAGAAGCAAACGCCAACGGCGGCGGCCAGCTGGAGTAGCCAACAACAACGAAGCGCGTGGAGCGGTAGTAGCGGCATCACAAACTTGGAACAGCAGAAGCAGCGCCTGGAGCAGCCAACAGCATGCCCCTGCCCCATCGTCGAAATCTGCCGTCGGCGCAGCCGAAATCAACCTCCGCTGCCGGCGTCGTCCAAATCCGCCACCGCCTCCGTCGAAATCCATCAGGGGCCACTGCCGGAAGCAACCTCCGCCGCCGCCCAAAGCCTATAGCCGCCTCCGCCGCCAACCGCGTCTGCCCAATCTGCAAGGGACGACGACGCGCACGAAAATGGAGAGGAAGACGACGCACATGAACAGGGAGGTGAAGGCACGCGATATAAATGGAGAGGAAGTCGCGGGAAGGGCAAAGCCGGGCGGGAAGGAGGGGAGGAAGGCACGGGAATAGTTGCGTCCCGCGGGAAGAAGTAGAGGAACACGCAGGAATTGCTACACCGCACAGGAAGGAGGAGAGGAACACACGCGAAGAGGATTGGGGTCGGCTACGTCTTGCGAATATATGAGTGATAGGAGTGTTGGTTTTAGCGTTGAGAAAATTTTAGGAAAGATTAAAGGGTACTGTTGGGGAGATAGTTTTATCAATTTTTTCCTAAATCAATGTATTGGGGATCAAATAGAGGTACTCTTAGAGTTGCTCTAAATTCAAAAGCAGGATACGGAGCTATTTTGTGGATTTTGGGTAATGATAGATGTTCACAGTGAATATTGCGAGTATTTCCAAATCCACAATGAACTTAAGAACTTCTAAAAATCACAATCCAAAAACCGGATTATGTGAATCAAAAGCAAAAAGAATCAGGGCCTCAATTTGCTTTAAAATATCTTGGGATTTCCTATCTTATATACTACAGTTCAAAGTATTTTTATAAATTTATAATAACATATAAATCGTTAATGATCACATCATTAAAAACTGTGAATATAACTTTCTAAATTGGAACATATATAATTGTTTTCACCTAGCACAACTCTGGCCAACGTGGTTGAGTTATTACATGTTTTGGGATGACGTTCGGGTTGTTACATGTATATGAGAGATATATCATATATAAAACCATTGAAAAACTATAATGGATATGCGATTGATCAATATGCTATGTGATTTTTAAGTCCCAGAAATAACATTTCAAACCATTTATCCTTTTCTCATAAATTATGAGAGAATTATATGGTCTATATATTAATTTTAATATTATTTGGGATTTGGAGTATTTCAAAATTGAGTGAATTTAATAGCCTCAATTAATTCTCAAAAAGTTGGTGCTTTGTTTGCAGACCTGATCAAGTTAATTGAAAATTAGAGCCACTTTCAACCTATATTCCTCCTCTCAACTATATATTCGACTTCTGTCTCATAGTGCATTGCTCAAACTAATGTTTGATTTTTTTCAACTGAAATTGAATGATACTGATTTTCAACTTGGGATTTGAGGTTCAAAGAGTATTTTGCAACAACCTGAAAGACAGCACGCAAAGCGGAAAATTCTTCTCACATGAAGGTTTTGCTTTGGGTGAGAGCACTTGAGAGGCTCTCGCATACGCTTGGCCATATATCCGTAGCGAGCAGGGAAACTAAGAAGAATATATAGCTCATGGTCATGCAATGACGACTTTGGCAGCTAACTCCATCGTTTGCTCCTTAGCCTATCAGTTATGCAACAAAAACTAAAATTTTGAAATCTAATTTTAGAGTTGTTTTTATTGTAGTTTTTTAAGCACGGGTTTTTAAAAGCACTAATAAAAACACAAATATAAAAGTTTTATGTACATATAATAACTTTTTATTGCCTCGCTTATTTTTTCATGGATGAACCGTAGAGTAAATGATGGGTGATCATACACTTAGGATTAGTACCGCCACAATGGTTGGTTGCTTGTTGTGGCGTCCGCGAGCTAACAACCTCACGATTATCTTAGAATAGCAAAAGCGTGTTCAGGGAGGTGTTATACACATCTTAATTTGTCAACTAGATTAGTTCGTACCATTGATCAGTTTCTCTGTAATATGATATCGTTGTCTCAAACACTTCTGGTATTTTTCTTTCAACTGGTCAAAAAGAATTGCATATATTTGAATTTACTAGCAATTGTACCCGTGCGTTACAACGGGTGAAGTCAAGGCGCGACGCGGATGAGGCGGACGCGGGAGCTCCGAGCAGCGATGGGAGGGAGGAGCGCAGGCGTGACGCGGGGCGCGGCGTAGATGGGGATGGGAGGGAGGGGCGCAGGGAGAGAGGGGCGAAGGAGGTCATTTTTTATCCAAGCTCTCCCTTTCTTTTCAGCATTGAAACTGCGGGTAGGGCTGAACGAAATACTCGTGGCTCGCTAGCTCGTTCGGCTCGTGGTTGGCTCGGCTCGTTGAGAAATGCTAACGAGTTGTGCCAAGGGTTTAGCTCGTTAGCTATAACGAGTCAGTTCGAGTCAGCTCGCGAGCTACTCGTGAGCTCAACGAGCCAGATGCAATGGACAAAGCAGGGCCTAATGTTTTGCTTGTTTTGCTATTCTTTTGCTTGTTTTGTTGTTGATGTAACAATAAATAAATAATTTTTATGATTTTATGATGGTCAATATGGATCTAATGCTTTAGATTATAATAGTAATAATATCTAATCTAGTTGTATCATTACATTTACATGATATTTGTTGATGGACAAGTGTTATTACGTTAATTATGGACTTAATATATCATTTTTTTACTTTTTTCAATTGTATATTTGCATGTTTAATAAACTTTGAAAAATAAAATATAATTTGTACATAAATTGCACTGTATTAAAGTGGCTCGCGAGATAAACGAGCTGGCTCGAGTCGGCTCACGAGCCGAGCCGAGCCGAGCCGGCCTCCTGGCTCGGCTCTCTACCGAGCCGAGCTGAGCAGGCTCGGTATCCACCCTAACTTTGGGTCAATTTTGGAAAAACTCAAGGGTTTTCGCAAAATAGCCAGGCGAACAAAATTTTGGGTAGAAATACTACTTGCTTTATAGATAGTTATAGTTATAGATATATAGCAAAATTCCCGTGCGTTGCAACGGGACGACGATGCAGGGAGGGAAGCAGGCGGAGGACAAAGGTCCAGGCGGCGGCGCGGGAGCTCCAAGCGGCGACGGGAGGAAGGGGCGCAGGCGCACGTGGATGGGGGCAGAAGAGAGGGACGTAGGAGGTCTTTTTTATCATCCAAGCTCTCTTTCTTTTTAACATTAGGATTGCATGTTAAATTTATAAATAATCAAGGGTTTTCTGCAAAATAACCTCTTTTTCTTCTTTAATTGGGTTTTTTTCAAAATAGTCAGACGAACTGCGGGTTAATTTTGAAAAAACTCAAAGGGTTTTCTGCAAAATAGCTAGGAAAACAAAATTTAGGTGGAAACACTACTTGCGTTATAGATAGTTATAGAATTTATTAAATTTAGTTGAATTTTGTTCAAACAGCTTGAAATTCAATTATAATAATATTGTTCAGATTTTGAATTTATCTCGATGAGATTGTGCTTAAGATAGAGAGGTTAGCTCTTCGCTGGCACTCCTCAATTAGGTTTTGAAGAGAGGGCGAGGAGAAAAACCATGGTTCCTATCGCTATCTTGCATATACGGCAACCGTGTGGCGCAGGGCGTATACAGGACGTGACAGCGATACTTCCCCGTGGTGGGGGACAAGGTGTTCGATCGTTCGGTACGTGCCTCGATCGACGTTGATATTTCTAGGGGGAACGAATTAAATCACGTACAGTCCTCACGTACATTCTCTTCTTATAAATTAAACTAGGGCATGCATATGCATGATGCGTCCCTAATTCCATTTGTGCATAAAAAAGTTCAACACCTAAACGGCAAAATTAGTCAAATCTGCAAGCCTCGATGGCGATCTCTGCACGTACTTTTCGTTGGTAATTGAAGGATAGCGCCCAAATTAATATAGGGTTTGCTTGCACAAAGCTCGCGTTCCATTCTGATGATATATTTAAGGGGAAAATAAGTGAATGTTTGCTAGCTGGTGAAAGCGACCTTTCGAGATCGTCTGTCGCCAGAGGCCAGCTAGTGCGTCGCGTTGCCTGTATGTGTCGTGTCCGTGACAGAATACTAATGATACGGATGATGACGAGCTTAAAATTTTGGCAGACTATACAGTTGGTACCATATATGCTTTCAAACGGAAAGATAAAAGATCAAATGAGTACAGTCTTGTGTAAACAGCATGCTAGAATAATAGCAGACAGCTAGAAGAGTTCTGCTTGATTAATTGTTAGTCCTTGATGACTAATGCACTCGTGTGTGCGAAGTGAAACAATCATGAATCTCATCGGACGTTTGTAATGACCCTCATGATGTCTAATCGATCTGCAGGAATGATGGATATTTTGTACCTTTGTACTCGAAGCAGAACGCAATGTACTACTATACAATAATTATGGTGATTGCAATTCGCCGTGTTAGTGTTCTGGAAGCTCTCAGAGCTGCAGAACCAAATTATAATTACATTGCCAACTGCCGGGAACAAATTAAGCTGTTGTTAAGCTTTCTTTTTACTAACTGCACGAACCTGTAGAAAGCTTTTGCTCACCAAACACCTGTAGAAAGCTTTAGGCTTTTGCCAGGTTAACAACTCTGCACACACATACATCTGCACTGCTGATGTGGCGCCTGTTTTGTTTCTAGCGTTGTCGCAGCGTGCTTTGGCCTGGATGCACGGCGAGATCCTTCGCCTAGCCACCGGCTGATAATTGCGCATCTATATCTATACTACTATAATATATCGCCCACGGTCACGGGCGTGTTCTAGTTTCTGAGGGCCATGGCCGGGAGAATCCAATGTGTGAATATATGCTGGTTAACATATAGCTTTCCAGTACGCAAATCATACTGCAGGAGAAGGTAGCTGTGTGATCCCTGTGGCTTCTTCTGTAGGCCGTTTTGGTCTTTTGCTCATGAAAACTTCACAAACAATTCCAGCAGTGGGTGCACAGCTGGTGTTGGGTTTGTACCAAGATAGGGGTCTGTCCGGACGAGTGGCTGGAATAAATAAGTAGAATATACCGTCTTTGCCGTTTAGGTAGATGTAGCAAAGCAACATAGCTAGTGTAATGTAGAGCGCTCAGATACAGAACTATATATATGTTGACTAGGAAAATGTACTGTGGCACTGTATAGGAAAGTTGCTCTGCATGTTCAGACAAACTATTTGTAATTTATGTCTTTAGAAAAAATAAAATTGGAAGCAATCATACTTAAAGCTGTCTACCATAAAACAACTATTTCGCCTTGACATTATTTGAGCAAAAGTGGGCTAAACTCTTAATGCGATTCTAGATTGTGTACCAGGAGCCAACTAAGCAATAATTTTGTCCAAGACAAAAGGCCAAATAATCCTTGCGAATCAAGGTACATGTAAGGAACCGCTGTAGCTGAGCTCAGCTTGTCCTGGAAACATGGTAGCCATGTAAATTGTCAATTATTACATTTCTTCGATGACATGATTTGAGTAGCCAAACTGAAAGAGGGTAGAACTCTCGACAGTTCTAGTGTTGACAATGTAGCGGATAAACAACCAGATCATGGTCGATAGATCACAGCACCACAATTATTAACGCACGCACACTATAGGTCGTTCCGTCTTAGATAACAGGGGCCGACTCAAACCGTCACACGTTTTCCCATTATGCAAATATTCCCGAACTTAGCAGTAGAACATGACACGTTTGACATTTTCCTTCAGATCAGGAAGCGGCCTTACAGCAACATTCCCAGCAGGCTTAGTGCTGCGTGCACCAGGAGGGGGGCCGCCACCACGGGTATGGGCACCACTCGCCATCGACCCACTATCTGAAGTATCCGGCTCCATGTAAAATCGAGCTCGAAATGCCGCAAGATGGGCATAGTATGCAGGAGGAACTGCAGAAATCAAATACATTGTAAGAATATGTCGTCGCATTGAGGGACTGAGGGATCAACATTTTCTACATAAATCAGGTTAAACAGAGGAGTCATCTGCTTACCGATTGATACGGAACGGGTGCACCTTGCATAGCTGCAATGATAGGGTTACCGGGACAATGATTAGCTTACTAGTCATGTAATGTAAATAGCAATATATAATGACATGAAAGAAAATTACGTGTAGCACAAGTTGTTTGTCAGAGTTTGCAAACCATCAGCAGTGAACTTGTTCTCATCCCACAGAACATGATAATGTGCAGGGCGACTTGTTCCCTAAAAATAGCAATAAGTAAAATCAAGTCCATTTCATCTTGTAAAGAATGTTTTTTGTGGTTGCGGAGAAGTAATATTAGTAAGTACAGAAAAGCTGACCTGAATGCCAGCATGGCTACACAGGTAGAAATCAAACTCAGTAGGATGGCATATCTTTGAATCAACCACGGTGCCTGAAATCAGATACAAAAATAAAGAAATTTACTTCATATAAAGAAATGAGGTGACGATCATAGGGTTGACAAGATATAAAAAAAACTAAAATTACTGGAAGGCGACAAATTACCTGGTAGTATATTTCCACTTCTGTCGACAGTGCGCTGGTCCTTATGGTTGTTAGCAAACAGCCTTGTGTGATGACGCTTCTGGACCACCACAAAGGTAACAGGTGGCTGATAATCGGCTTCCAAAGATGCACAGGCCTAGTTTTTTTTGAACCAAATTGTTAGTCGGGGACTTGACTGATAACTTCATGGTGAGAAGATAAGCAGATAAATTAAACTCACCTTTCTAATGGCATCAAGCTCATAAAACAGAACCTGATAAAACTGTCCTTCACTGACACCATCCCTGAAATGAGAGATGTTAAATATGTGGACAACAGTACCAACTGAATATGCAGTTATGCACAAATGAAGAAAGTTACCTGTAAAATATAATCCTCTGGGGTTTCTGTCCAGTTGCCCTCTTGAAAGAAATGAGAAGCTCTCTGCATATTTAACTAATAGAATTTATATATGTACTACTATCAAGAAATATTCAGGTTCAAAGTGAACTAGGACATATATACCTGATCATTCCACCACTTACAGTCCCTCTTTGCGGATCTTTCCATACTTTAAAAAGATCTTGTATCAATTCCTGACGATGGGCCTGTGCACTCACTAATCCAGCATATTTGGTGACCTCAGGCCAGTCTTGAGAAGCAACAACCTGCATGAAGCATGAAATCACCATAAATAATCAGAAGGCAATGCAAGACATAAACAAGGTCACTGTTCTTTCATATGATAATAAAGAGACACGGTATGCATAACATTGAAAAGCTATGGACTTACAGCTGCAATGGAAGGGCTAGAATCTTCTCCAGGATGGGGATGCGTAACATCAGCACCAAATATGATCGTTGGCCTATCACTCACAAGGGGAATCCTCCTTGTCAAAGCATCAAGAAGTACGGTATTTCTTCCTCCCACCTATAAATTAAAGGAATATAAATTACTAAAAAATAAAGGTAAAAAACTACACAATCAGACAAAAAGAATTGGAACATTTCCAAACCTTGACATTGATTTTAAGGGCAACATTTGCTAAATACTGTTTGCTCATCTTAAAAGCATGCTTCGTAAGACAGCATTGCGAGACCAATCCAAGATCAGTCTCGCATATTCTTTTGAGATCCCCTGAGGAATAACAAGAATATTAATAAAGACTTTTCTATCAGATAACAGTCAAGTGTTGTTTTGAAATAAAAAGGCATACCATAAAGGGAACCATTATTGTCAGGCAGTATTGCAATCAGCAGGTCAAGCTCTCCGCCCTGTGGTTTCAGTATATTCATGGCCTCTTGATAGCGTGCCTTGAGCGCTCTATCCACATGCTCAGGTCTTGCAGTTACTAGAGGAACCACAGGATCAATTGAGAAGTCCTACAACGGGAGGATATGAAGCATGTGAAAGAATGTTATGGTCCAAGAATAGAAAACAGTCAAATAGCAACACAGAAAGAGATGTCTGGAGGCACCATTAGATGGAAGAAAAAACTTACCATCCCAGATATTTGGCACATAATAGCAAGCTCGCGACAGAAAGTCCTAGCAGCATTATCTTGGACATGACGAGAAAAATTGATGCATGTCCAGTTGTTAACTCTGCCACCATTGACCATTTTCTGCAATACCAAGAAAACTAATTGCCACAACTGTACACAATTTTTGTTGGGAGACATCTTGAAAAACGGCGAAGCAACAGTTATTGAAGAACAGAAGAAAACCAATTTTTTTATTGGAAAAGAGAAAAGGATAACCTAATACTGTTTTTAGAGGATACTTCACATAGGTTTGTTTTCTAATAACTCACTTCTAAAATCATACCTTATTCATCATATTCCATTGGCCAATTCTTGGCAAGACATCCTTCTCTCTGCCACTATCGTGGTACTTAAGCTGTAAAGAATAATAGTCAAATATTGAGGCATAACATACAGAAAGACATGAGATATTGAAATATGTCAGCCATGTCTTGAACTTTGATCTTACCCAGGGGGGAGGTAGAACACGAGCTTCAACAGATGCAAGTCGCTCATCGATCCTTATGCCAAACTCCTGTGCATATGGATCCTGATGGTATGCATTGTGATGCACAGTCTGGTCATCACAGACAAAGCAATAAAATTATAAAACTTAGAAGCCATTTCTGATGTTCCAATACGGAAATCGATTAGGGAACGTATCCTATGCACACAAACCCTCACGTGTATACACCATGCACACCAACTAACAAATGTCAACAAAAAATCTAGAAAAAATTGTACATGTACTTTAATAGTATTACATCTACATGTAAAGTTTGATCTTCAAATTCATCCTACATAGAGAGCAATAAAAAAGACAAAATTCTGACAGACTTATGGCGTTAAAACTGTCAGCAATTTTTTTTGTCGCGTCTAAAATATAGTGAATTTGAGGTTAAGATTTTACACGTAGGTGTAATACTATTGAAAGTATATGTACATTTTTTTTCTAAATTTTTTGGTAACATTTGTTAGTTGGTGTGCACAGAGGGTGCACGTGAAGCTTGTGTGCTCCGGATATGTTCCCAACCGATTAATGATTATACATGCAACAAATAGATGGCGAGCTACATTTGAAATGTATTTTGGCATAGGAATTGACATGAACCCAACCACCTTAATATGTAAACATATAGAAACAGTTTAAATCCATAATTAAAATATAACGAGGACTCAACTATGGGTACAATAGCAAGGCATTGGATATTTGTGTAAGAACTAAAAGAACCTGTTTTAGAGTTCAGACCCACAAAAAATTGAAAGAAGGATACCATAAAACCTTTTACAAAGAAAGGGTTTGCAAATACACAAGGCAATACAAACTCTAGATACAATAGTAAGTGTTTAAACATACTCAAATACTCAGTCCAAAAAGAGTAGATAAATAACTTTCATGATATTGGAAGAACTTGCATTGCCTGGCCTAAAATGCATATGACTTAATAGAGAAATAGATCACCAAGGCATGAAACAATGAAATAGCACAGTTTTATGGTAAAACAATGTATAGGGCAGTTGGAAATAATCTGCCAACTAAATGCAGCCATAATTACCTGCAAAATGTCCAGCTCACGCTCTTGAGGGCGCTGGCATGTCACTTTAAGAAGAGCAGTTATCTGCTTCTCATTTAATCTTTTTGAGTAACGCTGTCCTTCAACAATCTTACAGACCTGGAAGTTAACAGTGATATGAAACGTATCATAAAGGTGCCTATAGCATTTCTGACCTTGCTGAGTGTTGAACACGTTAGAAAAGGAGGGTTCATACTTCATACGGGAGTCATTTTAGGACACTAACCTCCATTGGTAGATAATTTGGCCTTTGTTGATTGCCCACTTGCAAGCAAGGCAAAGTGGTGTGCTTAATGTTAAAGCCATATGTCTCCTGGAAGTATTGCACCACCGTCTTCACAGTACCATGATTATCAATGGGGAAACTATACAGGACAAACCAAGTGAAATCAGCAAATTATCCAATCAGACAAACATATGCAACCAAATGATAGAGAGGCTTCAGATATGAGCAAAGCAGACTACGTACGACAACTCTCGTGTTGCTTGCGAGGTAAGGCCAGAAATGCGATACTTCCTGCGCATATTGCCTCTATGTGTTACCTCAACCTTTACACCCCGTAGGGCCTTCTTGATCTGACCAACGGGA
This sequence comes from Oryza australiensis, assembly GCA_019925245.2. Taxonomy (NCBI): domain Eukaryota; kingdom Viridiplantae; phylum Streptophyta; class Magnoliopsida; order Poales; family Poaceae; genus Oryza; species Oryza australiensis. The sequence continues at coordinate 3,636,988 of JAIFGZ020000108.1, read as the reverse complement.
GCAGTAAGAAAGCATGTGAAGCAAACACAGAGAGCACAAATATTCAAATAAAAGTGTGATGAACTAAAACAGCACATAGGAATAATATAAACAATGTCGACCATGATGACAATCAATAGGATAACCTAACCTTCACACGATCAGCATCAGATAATGGTCTAACTGAGATGTCTCTGTTCAACAGCTGTGCAACAAAATCAATCACAGGTAGAGGCTCGATGAATGCTGTAGATGACATATCTGCAGGACAAAATATCAGATTACCCTACAGATGCAAGAGAAAAAGAGAAGCAGTTTGATGGTCTTTAGTATATGACAATGTACACACATTCTAGATGATTATCAACAATAACCAGTGACAGATAAATATTGAATACAACATCTAAGGGTCAAGGTTTCCAAATACAAGTGATTCCTAACATTGGCTGCTATTGTACCATAACATTAGATTATGATAATTTGCTTTGCAAACAACCACCTCAATTAATTGAAATTTGTGGATGTCTATAACAAAATGATATTGATAATGATGTCATCTGTTTCCAAAATTTATGTAGATAACTTCCACATATGTGCATATAATTTATGCACCTTAGATAAACTTTCTTACTATCAGCCTACAACTGAAAGGGGTGTAAGTAGGAAAAAACTATTGAAGTGAAATATTAAAAAAAATAGCAGTTAAGAGTTCCATGTAACATAGAAATCTCCTAAGTTATTGTTTCCAAAAAGCAAATGATATTTATCAATAGTCAATCAAATAGATCATTCAATGAAAACATAGATCTACAAGTTAGTCTAAAAGTAAAAAAAAATTGTAGCTATTCTAAATTATAAGGAATTATTCTTCTTCTTCAAGTAGTAATATGGAATATGAAAACGAGGAATTGGAACCTGACCAATATTCAGAGAAAGTCCCATCTGTGTGGGTCGTATGCTTTGGTAAAAACCACGCCAACTTTCCAAGCCCTCACCAAGCTGTTGGCGCCTTCCTAAGTTAGGTGAATAAAATGACCTTGCAACTGGAGAGTACCTACGTATAAAAAATATAGAAATGTTCAAAACCATGCTAACATGATAATGATATAACAACAAATGGCAGGGTAAATTTACCTTGCAGTAGGCAATTCACGTAGAACAATGTCAAGAACTTGAAGAGCTTCTTGAGGAGCATCCGCTTGCCTTCCAGCTAAGAACATGGCTAAGTGGTGGAGATCGGCGCGTGCAGCAAATTTGATCACGACCTTAAATGGTCTCTCACGCCTGAAGACAAGCAGATGACCATTGGAAGATGAATTTATCAAGTTGTTGAATCAGATATGCTCATAGTGTACCTCTGTGCACCTTGCCCAACAGCAAGGCTCTCTTCCTCATCCTGCAGAATAATGTCAAATGTCCTAGAAGTAAATGGTAATGGACCAGCTGTGTATAAGCTCTTCCTTCCATCATAGACTGGAAGACGACCACCCAAATGAGACTGCCTATACTGTGTTACAATTTCTCCAATGACAGCACGATTGACACCACGTGAAGGAACCTCAGGAGTTATAGACACCTGAAAGCATGTTAAATGAAAGCTCATGAAAACAACAAAAGGTTGTAAAGCTTCATATGCATAAGTATAACAAAGCGATACATAAACAATATCTTACATCATACTGGTGAAGGTCTTTGTCAGGCAGTTCAGCAAAGAAATGGTTTGCTTTCACGATGCACCTATCGCCAAATGTACCCCTGCCAGGGCGCATTGGAAATCTCACTGATTTGCTCGATGGTGGTGCTGGTTGAATGGCCTGGCTTGTGGAGCTTTGACCCTGGATGGCAAGTTCTTGAAACTGTTGTTGAACTTCTTCGGTGCTGGCCTCAACAGGCAAAGAAGATGGGCCAGTTCTTGATGGTGATGGTGTAACCACCGTAGCTTGGTACTGGACTTGTGAGGCTTGGTGCAGCTCGGGAACTGTTCTTGATGGACTGGCAGGAACTCCATGTCCACCACTGCCACTCCTGTGTTGTGGCATTCCTCCTTGCCGTTGGCCGCCACGGCCATAGTACTCATGTGCTTGATATTCAACTGGACCACCACCTGGTTGATGTGATGTTGGCCCTCCATGACCCTGGTAACGTCCACCACGTCCCTGGTGTTGTCCACCACCACGACCAGCTTGTTGAGTATACTGAGGATTGGCAGGTTGCCAACCACCATGCTGTTGAGCTCTCTCGGTTCGCTGTGAAGGACCCCGTCCAGGGGCTCCAGTGGCTTGTTGAGTTCCAGAACTTTCCCCGGCATAACGGGGTTCAGTTTTTTTCTTTCTCATCATGGCTAAAGCTGCGACGCAAGGTGCATTTATAGCTTTAGTATTATTATTGTAAGCTAATACAAATCTAAAGCACAATGGAGGTCCAACGCATATACAAAATCAAGTGCCAAACAGATAAGAAAATAGAATGACCAGGCAAATACTAAAATAAATAGAAAGGGGGAAATCCATCATTGCCATACAGTCGAAGGTAATACATCTCCCACATTGAATGACCTAAATTACAACACAGTCTGTAATATTTCAGGCAACGGTACGTATTATTACATAGTCTTTGCCACCATATTAGTGATACTATCTTTGTTATGTCCCTAAATGCCCCCAACAATTTAAATTATCTTTACAAAGAACCACTCCCCAATTCATGCAGTAAAAGAAAAAAAAGAGTTACAAGCAACAAGATAATTTTTTTAAAAAAATGTATAAAGCTAAAAACTACAAAGCCATGTTGCCAAGAGAACTATATCACAGAATAAAAACCAACACGTTACTATTCGTTGAATAGTAAAGTATTAATTTTCCACATAAGATGCGGTGATCGACTGTAGTCAATACTCAGGTCAGCGTGATAAAAAGTCAGACATAGAGTGAGATTCATTGTGAATACTGAATAGGACGAAATTCGCATGGTAGTTAAACATCATACTTGCATGCTTGCTAGATGCTCAATCTGAGAGAAAACAATGCATATACCAGAGTACCATAGATTATTGAACAAGATTTGTGCATAATAGGTGAGATGGGGATTTGGAAAAGGAATGGAAGATTGATGAGCAAGCTAGCACAAATAAAATAAGAGGGAAATGGTAGTGATTTGCTGAAGAAGAAAAGAAAGTAAACAGGGGTGCTTATTCTGAGTTTAGCGCATCACTAGGTTTCCCATTTTCAGACCATGCTTATCCAGCATCATCTTGCATCTTACGTATTATATTTACACAAAGGATTAGGTATATATCAGACGGATTGCATATATGATTGCTTATCCAGCATCATTTGCATCTTTAGTACTATGTTTATACAAAGGATTAGGTATATATCGATTGCTGGTTGGTTTCTTTTCCATCTAAATACTAGATCGTGTATAACAATCTGCGTTCCATCCGAAGGTACGGAACTCAGGTAATGGCATACAACAATATTGCATCAACTAACAAATAATTACAGGATATTACAGATCAACCCAAAAACCATATGTCCCACGCGGGTACCTACCTTACGAATCGAGACGGATGGCCGAACAGGAATCGGCGGGTTTGGAACGATTAGGGGCACTGGACCGGGGACTCTCCCCCCTTCGTCAGCGCCGGCGCCGCCGCAAGTAGGGGAGGCAACCGCCAGCCGGTGCGGACGCCCTACGACCGAAGGCAAGCAGCACGACGCGCGCAGCCACACGGCGCCGGGCCGTTGGGGCAAGAAAGGCGGCGGCGGTGGCGGCGGCGGCGGGCGAGGAGGCTAGCGCCCCGCGGAGCCGAGGAAGGAGGCGGCGGCCGGGGAGGGGGTCTAGGGCTCGGCAGTGCGGGACTGCGCCGTGCGCGTGCGCGGCCGAGGGGACTAGGGTAGGGTAGGGTAGGGCGAGGCGACGAGCGAGCGAACCGGTTGAAGACGACGAGGTGATTACTGATTAGAGCGGTTTTAGGCGAGGTCGATCGTGGGCTCGTGGGCGGTGGAGACACTTTTATCCTTTCTGCTTTATCATGTCAATCTTCTCCAGGTTTTCCTCCGTGTTCCTAGCAGTCCTTAAACATAATGACAAACAGGAAAATCCGTTGATAGGCTTAATTAGTTTCATGAACAGACCTATAAAACCTCAATCACTAGAAATGAGATTATTCGGTTTTATCCTAGCACTTCAAAATAAGTATAGCTATTAAAAAAATCGCTCTATTTTTAACCCTTACGCTACTTACTCTTATGAAATTATGAAATGGTAAATTTGATGTTGGATTGAAAATTATATTTGTTTGTTGCTAAAAATAACCCTATAAAATTAAATTTTTTAAAGTTATCGTATTTTATAGGGAGAGGATTGTTTGAGACAGAACGAAAGATTATGGATATAGTTGAATGATTTAAATGTGTTTGGTCAATTACCTTTTTTAAGTAATATTAGAAATGATGACAACCCATACATGAAACGTCCGTACAACATCCAAGGTTAGAACCACGATGCTAGCAAAGCATGATCAAGACCATGTTCCTTTCTGCTATTTATCATATTTATCAGATTATTACCGTGATTTTTTTCCTCCATTCTTTTAGAAATATGTCTTCTCAAAAAACAACTTTTTTATCAGGTTGCTCAGATCATTTGTTCTATATTGTTGATTAAATTTATTTTTAAAAATATTTCAGTTGTCTCTAAAATCAAATAGATAATCTGCTACAATAACATAACATAGTGAATAATTTGTTTCAAATATGATACACGTGATGTGGAGTGTGGAGTCTACAACTTATAGCCTATGAAGTCTGCACCAGACCAATAAGTCCATGGTTAAGAGGTTTCAAAAGATAAAACCAGTCACTTGAGCATATCGTTGAAGCGAATACGACCTAATGCAAGTTACAAAGTACATACATGGAAATCTCAAGACCACAAGTCCACACCTGCCATGTACTGCTGTACTGACACGTAGTACTTTTCTAAGGATGGTTTTTATTCATAGTAGTACATGTTGTACTCTAGTCATGTACTCCTGCATGAACTTCTTTTGACGCCTTGTACTTTTATTCTTGAGATGTGCAACAGTGTGGGTCAATTTGCACATGTAGTCGGTTTGATTTGTGCACAAGGCAGTTTTACGGGTAAATTGGTAAACCGTCTACATAGACTTGGCTGCTTCTGGTAGATTTTGGCTGTATTATACACAGTAATAATCTTTTTGAAAGGGAATGCATACTAGGAGCAGTGCACATATGAATCATGAATGTAGGAAAAAAAGGAAAATGGAGTACTATCAAACAAAGTACCTAATGGTTTTCGAAAGATGCCAAGTGGGGAGTGGGCCGGGCCGCTGACGCCTCCCTACATGTCAGCAGACAGTGGGCCAGCGCGGCTGCGGCCCACTGATAAAAAGGGCTGGACCGATGGAACCTCGAAACGTGTCGCGTGGACCCCACCTGCAAGGCCCCACCACACGCCCCTGGTGCGGCACCCACGACCTGCCCCGAGGGGCCCTTCGTCGGTCAGTCAGTGCGTGGCTTCCGTTAAACAAGATCGCGCGGGCCCCGCCAGCCTCTGTGGCTGTTTCGGTTTCACGTGGATTAGAAACAAGCTTGTCTTTCCGCTGGTTATTGCACTATTATATATTGGTGTTGGCTTATCTGCAAATCGCGAGTCAAATTTCTGCTCCCCTGTCGCATTTGGTACATTTCATTTTTCCTATCCTTCTCATGGAAGTTGAAAGCCTATTGTTCATCTGTCAAATTCGTTCTCCTTTTGATCGATCGACTGATGGGCAGGCCAGATCGCGGTGGCAGTGCGAACGACACTCACAAAGTCCCAGTCCCAACTAGCCTAGCCCCGCCAATCGAACATTCGACGGCAGAAGAGCTAGCAATCATTTTATCCCTAACCCGATCGATCAGTCGATCCTCTCAATCCGTCTCCCGGCCCAGGCCGCCCCTAATTTGGACGTATCTCGGCGCACGTCAAATCAAGATCAAGAACGACAAAAGCGGGGAGACTGCATCTACCAGCGACAGGGAAACAGGATGGAAAACAAACTGCTCTGTTGCAAGTTGCAACATGCACGCGACAGACTATCAGTAACTGTGGCACTAGCACCAACAGCAACAGTCTAATGGACATCACGTACACTTCGATCCACAGGCAAAAACTGTGCTCGCAGAAGCAAAGAAGGAAGAAGAACTGAAGAAGCAAGGAGGAAGAAACAGCGATCGCGATCGGAGAGGTAATTACAACGGCAAATGCGTGCAGCGTGCGTACCTTGATGGGAGTAGTACCCGTTGTCCAACTGGAAGGCCATGTGCATGCAGGCAGACAAGAAGCTTCGACACCGCGGTCAAAGCCGCGACGCAAAGGAGCCCGTCACTTCGTCGCCAATGGCGGATCGAGATATATATCCCGCTGACAAAGAATGGATGGAAACTTCCTCCTTTTGTTTGCCAGAGACGGACGACGAATCAGGAGAAAGAGAGGAATCGAAGGAGGTGGAGATGAGGGAGAGGGAGGCGTTCTTATAGACAAGAACCGGTCTTTGATTTGGCGGTGGGTGGTGGCCGCTCGCTAGCGCGCGTGAAAGAGACACCGGCGATGGTGTATTGGCGGCCGACGCAGCAGCAACGCACGGTCGCTAGCTGCAAACCAGATTGCTATCTAATCTAGCTATATACGGAGTATCTAGCTGCTGGTGAAGTGGTGGTAATGGTGAGGCGCCACACGCACTGTGCGGAAACAGGGAGGCCATTGGCACACATTTGCAGCTCTGCCTGGCTAGCTTTTGCCTGCAGATTATGGCTAATGAAGTAGCTTGATTTGACCATGCGTTCTAATATACTGCTAGCAAGATCAACCTGAGATGATTAATGTTAACTGGGAGTAGTCTAGCTACGAAAGCGCGTCGCCTTGGGTGTTAGGTGACAATGACAGATGGGCCCTTGGACTGGAGGATGCCCAATTATAGTACAGTAGCCGGTGCTCCATCTCTCGCTGTATATCAGCGTCCAGCTTCGAATATACTCGCTCTTTTTTTAATATATAATATTATTGACTTTATATATATATATGATTATTCATTTTATTTTAAATTTTTATATAAACATAAAAATATGTCATTTTAAAAATATTTAATAATAAATCAAGCCATAACAAAATAAATAATAATTTTATAATTATTTAAATAAGATAAATGGATAAATTTTTAAAATTTAATGGTGTGATATATTAAAAAACGCTGATAGCACGATATACAATACGCGGGAAAGGGACGGATCACTGGTTTGACGCTTTATGTGGCTCTGCCGCTTCGCGCCACCAATTGGTTGTTTTCAGAGGCCAGTGGCCAGTTTGGTTTGGTGCTTATCCTTTTGCAACTAAACAATTATGGAGACCTTAATTCTGTGGCCTATCTACTGTGTCTGCTTTAGATATTCAGGGTTTGTTTAACAGAGAGAGCGCCTAGCTAGTCACATGCCACAATGGCCGTGCACAAAAGCAGCGATTGATTTCCTGCAATGGCATGCAAAGGCGAAGGAGATTAAGAAAAAAAAGGTGCACTTCCCTTGTGATTGTTGTGCCCTGATACATGATCAAATCGCATGAGACGGGAATATGCCGTGCATTCGTGCAACCCTCGGCTTTTGCACCTGGAGAGCGATTCGATCGTAGCGGCGCTAGTAGCGTATTCGATCGTTGCGTGCGCAGGCGTAAAAGAACAACGGAGACCGACCTGGGTGTGCGAGCGAGCGGCTGCGGCTGCGACTTCGAGGCAGCTTCAGGATTGCAGAGTTACAACTTGCAAGGCCTTTTCGGCTTCTCTCGGTTGGAGACTTCGACGGCGAGGCAGCTCCAGGATGGAGTACAGAGTTGCAGGGCTGTTTCCAGTCGCCACCGTGCGTGGGCTACGGCCCGATACATGTTGAATTGCCCCTGTCTCGAGAGGGTGTTGTACTGGGCCTCTAGTGGGCTTCTTTGGGAGCAATCTGATCTACGGAATGTGTTCTTATTCGGAGAGAGAAGATGTTGGGCTAAAATTCAATTCGTCGGAACCGACGTGAGCGGTGTTTTCCGATAGACTAGCAACTATGTCCGTATATTGTAACGGGTGAACTCAAGACGCGATGCGGATTGGGATGGAAGGGAGGGGCACATGTCTTTTTTTATCCAAGCCCTCTCTTTCTTTTTAGCATTGAGACTATGGGTATAAACACTCAAGGGGTTTTCTGCAAAATAGCCAGGCAGACGAAAATTTTAGTTAGAAATACTAATTGTTTTATAGAAAGTTATATATATATACTGATCTAGTGCAATATTATCTATGTATTATCTATTATATACTAATACTAAAAGTTCATTAAACTCCTACAAACACTTTTAAATCGTCACATAGCACCATATAAAATACTCATACGTCATTATGTGGCACTATAATAAATCCTAGAAATTTAAAAAAAGCAAAGTAACTAATCGTTGATTTTTATTTAATTTGGTGGATTCATTATTTTCAATCATTATATCTATTTAAAAAACTACCAATTAAATTTATCTCTAAAAATCCCCACATCTACGTACACATAACCACCGACGTAAGCACGCTGGCCTCACGTTCCTCTCTTTCTTTTTTTCCTGAAATAAAAAAATAAATAGACCGTTAAGAAAATGAATTCAGCGCAAAGCTATATTTAGGACTTAAATTTAAAATTAAGCCTCCTTTGGATTATAGGAAATAAAAAAGTATACGATTTGGATTTTTATTGATTGCATCGCTATACTATGCTTTGGTTTCCACGAATATGTCATAGGAATTCTAAAGAAAAAATTCATTTTCTACCAATACCATCCAAGAAACACACGAAAAATTGAAGTCCATTAAACATATACAAATCCTCCTAAACTGCCTTCTCCTAAACTGCCAAGTGTTATTCTGCTAATTGTTGTGTGCTAATTACTAATTGTTGGGATGGGTATATAGATGTGTGCATACGTGTGCCGTAGGCGCAAAAGCTACCTGTTCCTTTTTATTTTGTTTCAAGGCAAACGTCTTTTAATTTTTAATAAAATTTTTTCAATGTGAAATAAATATACTTAAAAAATATATTGAAGGATGGTCTGATTTGATGTTGTCATATTACCGTTGCTAATCACGTGACCTTTCTATGCGTGAGAATGTGAGGAGACGTGTGTTACCTATGGGTGGAAAAAAGAAGCTCAATGCTAATAGCTCGAATCGGCTCATAGACAGCTAATAACAGATGAAACCATCCTCTCTTTTTTTTTGTTTTTTGTTTTGTTGGCTACCTAGGTGACACCACGTATTTTTATAGCAACAGTGGCTCCTCGCGCAGGTGAGTGCAACTGATTACACGCAGTGGCCGAAGACGGACAAAAAATGAGGTAAAAATTTTAAATATTATCTTAGTATCAAAATATCTTTAGAAATACCTTGAAAAAAACTCCATGAAAATCTGTTAAACAAAGATCAAACGTGCGTGAATCGATAATGTATTGTTGAGAATAAAGAAAATATAGATAATAGTGAAATTGGAAGTTATACCGATGATGAATTTTTAGTTACGTCTAGATCGTTTAGGAGATCTAAGCAACTGCATCTGTATTTCTTTCTTTCTTTGAAAAACATTTTTAATACTCAAAAATAGCACACCATCAAGTCATTAAGCCAACCATCAGACATGTTGTTACGTAAGTCGGTTTTAACAATCTTCATGGTAGAGAAGGCTCTTTCGACAATTGCACGCTACCAATAGAATCAATGTTAACTCAATTAAGCGATAAACCAATGGAAATATAATGTGTCTCTCAAGTTCAACAATTTTTTTCCCAAGCTTGCAAGATCATAACATATTCTAAACTCCTCATGTCTTCTCACATGAATAATAAAAGTCTCTAGTCGTTCCTTTATAGATTTGCGATCATCATAAGTGAAATCTTCACAATAAATCTCCATAAGACGAGCAAGTTTATTCACATCAAACTTAGAGAATGAGTCTCAAACAAGCAATTCCGAGGATACCTCATTAAAGCGATGATCAAACTCTGTGATAATAGAATTTATGGCTGCATAGAAAGTGTAAACACGAAAATAATGATCTTGGTAGACCGACCAAATCTTGATACAGGATCACTCATATTTAGTATTGGGATATCATTTGCCTCATAAAAAGCTTTGGTGTCTTCAAATAACGGCTCCCAACCATTACTTCTCAAATTGACCAATCGAGTTTTTACATCAACAACCAAAGACATGGCCTGAACAACATTTTGGTCTTTCCATTGTAAGACAAGAGAATTCATTGGTAATGCGAAGGATTTGCAACATCATCTTCATAATGAACACAAAACTAAAAGACTCCATTGTTTGCACCAAACCACCCACCCTTGATGGGTTATGCTCGTCTTGTATAGTCTCTAGGACCTTTATCACTGAATCTCACATGGCTTCAATGCGAAGTAGAGTCTTATAATGAGATCCCCATCTTGTATCCCTGGGTCTAGCCAATGTGGTTTCTTGTTGTTTTCCTCTCCCCGATAAAATTTCCCCATTCTCTAACTTGGCCAAAAGATTTCTACGATGCCTGTCAAGCAACAAATCCTTCCTTTTGCAAGATGCACTAGTGCTACTGACAATCAAGGAGACATATTCAAAAAAAATCCTCAATGGAAGAGCAACATCTTTTTTTTTGACATAGCAACCACTACCAATTGCAACTGACGAGCAAAGCAATGTATGTAAAAAGCATACGGGTTCTCATCTCTAATTAGCTTCTGAAGACCATTGAATTCATCCCTCATATTAGAATCTTCATCATAACCTTGACCCTGTAATCTTGCAATAGTTAAACCATTATCGCTAAGTTTTTCAACCAATGCATTCTTCAATGCTTCTGATGTTGTCTCCTTGACATGCTTAATACCTAGAAATCTTTCAATGACTTGTTCTTTGTTGTTCACAAACCTACATTAGCAAAGCTAAAATTAGGCAAGTTGTGGAGCAAAAATGATAAGAAGATTTACAGGATTACAAATAAATTACCTGATAACAACAGTCATTTGTTCCTTGGTAGATACATCACGAGATTCATCAATAAGAACAGAGAATAGACAATCTCCCATCTCTTCTTAGCCTTTGTGATCGCCTCCACACAACAATTAGCAAGTTCTTTCTTAATTGTCCCTGAAGTCATTTTGGCATTTTTTGGACATAGTTCATCAAAAGCCCGTTTCACTTGCTCATTCCTTTCCTTGTACCAACCAAGTATCTAAAAAATTGCCTTTATTCAATGAGTCAGCAGATTCATTGTGTCCACAGAATGGTTCACCTTGCAATGCTAAGTAACTCACAATACTCAAGGATGCATCCAAACGAGTTTCATACTTAACCAAAGATTCTTTGCTATAATTTGCAACCTTTTGTTTTACACTTGACCTTTGATTATCAAAATCCATGTATGATGTTCTTGCTTGATTATGTGTGCTATTAGGACCACCAACATGTTTTCGAAGTATTAAGTAAGCATTCTTCCATTGGTTGAAACCAACTTTTGCAAAAGTATGATACCCAAAATGATCACCCGTCCTATCATTCTTAAAGAGATAACAATAGAAGCAATAAGCTCTATCTTTCTTCACACTATATTCCAACCAATTATATTGGGTAAATCATTTTTTCTGAAAACTCCTTTTATCCCTTGCTTGAGGAAAATTATGTCTAGTTGGTTGAGTTGGACCTTTAACTACAAAAGCCCTTCTAACCTCATCTCTAATATTTAGGGCAAATCGATTAATTGGAATATGAGTCCTGAATCAGAGGCAATGAGATCAGGATTGAACTCAGTTATACCTTTAACCTATACATCTCCTTCAACATCTCCTCCTCTTGTTGCTTCAACATGATCTTGCTGGACATTCACTTGTTCGGGGTCGGAATTTTCCACGGACACCAATTGCGGTGCTAATGATGGTTCTTCGACCTCTTCTCCTGCACCCACAGATACTCCACTCTCACGGGTACTAGGATTAGAGCCACTAGACTCTTGGCTTGGCCCCAAAAGCTCTTCAAATCGCAAACAAAAAATAACTTAGGTATCAAATTAATTCCTAAAAATTTATAAATCATAATCGAAACAATTTCTAAATATTTATAAATCATAATCATCTGTACTTAGGAATTTTATAGTAGCTACCTATTTGCAATGGACATCCCTTTTCCTTTCTTCTTCTATCCATTCTCAAGTTTTAACTATTTGAATGAATCCCTGTAAAATATGCATGCACTTAATTTACTCATATGTAAAAAAATCAATAATTTCTTGCCTTGCCTTGCCTTGCTGCTCTCTGCCCGCCGCGCCGCTTGCTGGCCGTGCAGCCTCCGACGCCATGCACGCGCCGCCGGCGGCCACGCGCAGCCCTCCGGTGCCGCCGCGGCCATGCTGCCTCCGGCCCGCCGCTGGCCGTCCCGCGCCACCGCCCGCCGCCCGTCGCTAGCCGTCGCGCCGCTACCCGATCTACGCCCTTCCGTGCGTGCTTGCCCAGTTGCCCTAGCTCTTTCGTGCGACACCATCTTATGCCTGTTGGGCCGGCCAGAAGGGAAAAAGGAGGGGTGCTTGGGCTGAGCTGAGGTTGGGCCATACCTCGCCATACTGAACCCTCCGCCCCTGATTACACGCGATTTTCCGGTTGTCTTGCTGTTCACATAAGCCCACGCTTCCATTGTGTCCGGTGGTATTGACTAGGCTTGGCAGGTTGGAAGATGCATGCAAGCCACGTGTAGCTTTTATATTTTTCTGTAAAAGCCATTCATACTCTTAAGAAATAGTGAAATAAGCCATCCACCACTTACAGCTTATTGTAATTATTATGTAAAGATCTTTTGTCTATGTGAAAAATATAACATGAAGAAAAAATCGTTTTTAAGGATATAGACATAATGAGTTGAGCTGAGGCTTAGCTCACAACCAAACTCATTTAGCTCACTGGTATAAAAAATCATCATATCTCTATATACTATTGCATTTTAACTAGCGCTCAACTTCTAAGCATTTGTATTTGATTAGTTATTTATTAGTTACTGATTATTATGTTAGTATACATTAGATTGGTAAATTATTAAATTATAAAAATGATATAAATCAGATTAAACTCATTAACTAGCCAGCGCGTGAGCCAAGTCGAACTAAATTTTAGCTTGTTGAGATTATATTAACGAGCCAAGCGAAACCTAACTGACTAAAATACTAGTACTAGATAGGATCATTTTTATTTATAGTATCACAAAGATTAAAGTATATATTTTTATATAACATACATAATATATATAAATTAAAAGTATATAATATTGCCTTGATAAATTTAATTGGGTATTATGTAAACTTAGCATATTTAATTATTTACATTATTTTCAATTCATCTTATTTTAAATAAAGAAATGAATAGCAAGCTACGAAAATTATAATAGATGAGATCGGAATTGTTTTCATTTGATAAAATCATAGTATATTAAGATATATATATATTAGGATACGGATTGACAACCTTAGAACTGACTCGTTAACATTCTTTGGAAAACTATCTTTGGTTAAAGCACCAAAATCCACAAATAGTTTTGGTTTCAATAAGAACCGGGACTAAAAATATTTTTAATCCCGGTTCTAAAGTGCAATGGAATCATATAATTTTTAATCTCGATTGGTAACACCAACCGGGACAAAAGATTATTTTTAGTCCCGATTTAAAAAAATCTACGTACTGTTGTGGGGTCCTACTATTTTTAGTCCCGGTTAGTGCCACCAACCGGGACTAAAAATCAATATTTATCCCTTTTTTTACTCAAATCGGGACAAAAAATCGTTGGGCTTTCTCGTGCCGCGCGCGTACTCCTCCCTTATCTTCTCCTCCTCTTCTTCTCTCCTTCCCTCTCAAATCTCTCTCCCTCTCCATCTCCCTCACTCCTGGTCCGATGGTGGCGGCGCGGCCACGCCGGGGACGGGCGGCACGGCGGCCTCGCGCACGGCGGCCGGCGGCAGGCGCGACCCGTGCACGGCGGCCGCGGGCGGCGCGCCGTGCATCACGGATCTGAAATTTTTGTTGTATTTTTGATGTTTGATGATATGTGATTTGAATCGTGATGTGATAGTATTTGATCTGTAATTTTGTGGATTTTGAAGATGTATTTGATCTGTGGAGAAAAAAAATAAAAAAACATCTCTTATATGTGTGGTTTATTGTTAGATGTGAATGAATTTGTGATGTTTGATTTCAGATCTGTGATGATTTTGGGATTTTGAGATTTTGGCCAGAAAAAACAAAAAAATAAATATAAGGAAAGTGGGATGTCAAGAACACTTTATCTCGGTTTGATAACTGGGACTTAAAAACAGTTATCAATTAGGATAAATGTGGGTTTCTGTAACCGTGTAAGTTAACGGGGTCAAAGCGGCTGCTTAAAATTTGTGTACTCCCCGGTGGTCCGGTGAGAATTCTGGTCGATCGGTAGTCGACGACGTAGCTAGCTAGTAGTGTCGTCGTAGTGATCAGTACGCACGTCAGCGCGGTCGCGTAGGGTGTGCAGTGGTGCTCCCGTGCTGGTATGCGTGGGCGTATAACTTGCGTGCCTCGAAGCTCGAACTGAAGAACCAACAGGCTAGGCAACGAGTAGGCGGTCGATATCCCCTGACCTTCCTCCGTGTCTCGTCTCCGGTTTTCCATGTAACGACGCGATTCTCGCAAGGTTGCCACACAGGATCACCGTGCACGTTTCGATCGTCAAGCTAGCCGGATCGGAGCGCTAGCCATGTCACCTAGCTATAGCTAGCTCTCTCTACGCCTACATATACGTACAACTTGCGAGGTCCCGGTCTGAATGTGCCTGATATTTCTTCCATCTGCGCCGTAACTGTTCACTGCCCATCAAACAGCTTTCGCCACGTAGGATCGATCACATGTATTCATTCTGTCATACAAGTATATGCATAAACACATGGTACACGTATGTACGTACACAAGCTGGTAGCAAGCTAGGTACATATATACATAGCTCGTAGCTAGCTAGCTAGCGCATGTACAGCGGCAATTATACACACTGTGTATCCATGAATCCCATTGATCGATCGGTCGACAAAACGTGCAGCGCGTTTCCTGTCGATCGTCCCCCGGGCGCGCTTTCTGAGCCGGCCGAGATCGAGTCGACGCCATTGAATTCCCTCCAATGATGGCCGCGCCATGCAATCTCGCGTCTCGTCTCGTGATGCGGGCGTGTGTTGTTGGCCGATGCGCGCCGTCTGGCACGCTGTGTCCCCGTACGTCCCTCCGATCCGCCCGGCCGGCCGGCCGGCCACTCCGCTAACCCTAGACACGTAGTACTACGCGCGCCCAACGATATATAGCAGCATAGCCATCAGCCAAAGCCAACAACGAGGCAACACACGCGGGACGTCAGAGAGAGAGAGAGAGAGAGAGAGAGGAGAGCGCGCGAGTGCGGGACGGCGGCGACAAGCGGAACAACGGAGTGGTACGGCCGGGAGATCGAGCGAGTGGTCAGAAAATTCAATGGGAATTAGCGGCGAGAGGAAGGGAGGAGCAGCGAGGCAGTACAATAGGTCCAAGGTGCCTAGGCTGAGATGGACCGCGGAGCTCCACCGCAGCTTCGTGCGAGCCATCGACTGCCTTGGCGGCCAGCAAAGTATGTCGATTAATCACTTCAATTCCCTCCTCCTAACTAGCTAGCTCTTTCCTTCTCCTTGCTGATCTCTGCTTGATCTCTCTGGAACGGTGTTGTTTATCCATTTGTTTGTTCATCGTCACTTACGTGCGTTCCTGTGATCGTTTTTCTTTTCCTTGTCTACCAATGGCCTCATTCTCTTGCTCTTGCCGGTGGTGTTAACTGCAGAAGCAACTCCTAAGCTCATTCTTCAGCTCATGGATGTCAGAGGGCTTACCATATCTCACGTCAAAAGTCACCTACAGGTCAGCTTCAGTTCTCCTGTTCTTCAGGCGTTAATTTGATATACTAGTCATCGACAATGGAATTAAGAATGTATCCCAGAATATGTAAACCGTATGTGTTGATTAATTTACTGTTTGTTTAATTTGGACAGATGTACAGAGGCACACGGCTTGGACAAAAAGGTGAGGCTTTATTAACTTGGTTTTTCTCTTTCTTGGGAATTGAGATTGGATTATGTTTAGAGAAATACTATGGACATCCAAAGCGGCGAGGAGAGAAAAAAAAGACAGAGAAATAGCCACGTCTTGTACAAGAGACAACCTCTACATAAACTTCAATAAATATTTAAGAGTATTAAAGATATTGGATATCATATGATAGAGGCAACCTATTATACATATTACCTCTTAATTTATTGGTATATGACATTATAAAACTAGAAACGTTAATCACCTCTAATATAAAGCTAATATAAAACTTGCTCTTACCCGGTGCTGATTATAGTGTAATAATTCGACAATGCTATACGTGCCTAATTATTGTTTACTACATTGCTCTATCTGAAGCAAGAGATCTGAACTTCCTGAAACTCCCTAGTTCCTACTAATAATGACCAGTTCTGATTGGTGTAAATTAGGACCGTACCTCACTTTGTGGTTGTGGACTTGTGGGGGCTGTAATTTTGCACCACACATGTGAATTGCTAATGGAAAGCTAAACCGACTTTATTCTTATTCTTTTCTCATGTTACCATCAGATATGCAGCCACAACTACATCTGAACAAGCACTCATTTGGCAGTGATGAGCAGAGCCCCAAGGAATTTATGTGCCTACCCATAAAAAGGTTTTGCTGCCGCTAGCTTTTCCTAGCTAGCTCCCAATAGTGCTAAGTTAAAAAGATCATCTTTAGTGGCCTAATCTCTTTAAGGCACAAACACCTTTTCCATGCTTATTCTCTCGTTCTTCTCTTTGGATGAACAGGGTCAAGGTAGGGACAGAAGCTTCAGGCAAATACAGATCATGCATGCAAGGGCGCAGTGACATGAGGAGTAGTGCTCCTCCTGCAGGCACCCGATACTTCATCGATGATTGTATGCGACTGCAAGAAGTGTCCATGGATAGGAGGAGAACAGAACACGATGCTGCAGCTGCTGCTTCAAGCCTTCATCAGGCACTGGGATTTTGGGTGCAGGGAAGAAGTGAGGAGGAGCCCTTTATGGTACACCAGGTAAAAAGAAAAGCTAAAAGAAACGTTAGCTAGGCAAGAACAAAAGGCTTATCAAAAGAAGATACTACTACATCTCTCTTGTCTTAACTGCTTTGCCGCCACTGATATTTCTCTTCACATGTCTCTCACTATCTCTAGTCTTTTCTTCCTAGCTTTATGCATATTGCTACATGGTTGGCGTAATATTTTTTCCGTAGAATTCTCCCAGATGCTAGCTAGATTTGCTGATACCTACTTCCTGTCCCTCATCGTGCATACTATAATGTGTTCACTTATATGGAACTGGACTAGAGTGTCCAAAGATATACTAGTACACTTTACCTCTTAGGAGTTGGGAGTCATATCTCTGACATATGGGCATGTCTCATGCATATCCCAGCCAGGGTCAACATACTCCAGATGTGTGGCCTTCAAAAAAGAGAGAGAAGAAAAGAACAGGATTAATAGGATTTATACATAGTATAGAAATGCCAGGACAGTGTGGTACATACACTGTCGCAGTTGTACTAGGCACCAGTATATATAGGACACTGCCACAAATGGCCCTTGAGAGCTCTGTTTTCTGATAGGAACACGACGGTGGTGTAGCTTTGCCTCAGAGCATTCCCTTCAGCTCATCGACAATGATAAGCCAAAAGAAGTGGCTTTTTGCAGAACTCAGTTGCTATCCTTGCAGTTGCACGCAGCAGTTTCATGATGGACGATCATAGCGCGGCGCTGATGGAAAGAACAAGATCATGAAAGCTCTCTGGTGCCCCCTGCTCCGGCTGCAAATTAGTAACAAAAGTTGACTAGTGTCAAATCATTTGCTTTGGAAGCACATTAGCTCGATCTGTAGCTCCTTCTGTGTGTTACAGTTTCACTGCACTCGTATATATGGGCTATCTACCTGCATATCAGGGGAATAAATTTGACAGTTGCAGCAGGACAAAGCAACAGCTGTCTTGCTTGAAATGCAGCTAAACATTTCGAACAGTTTGATATATCTTTCTAACCCTTCCTACGTTGGATTTTGCAGATAAGTAGACCGAAAGCACATCGAATGAACCATATGGTCAGGAACAGGAAGATGTCTTGCAAGGAGAACCACGAAAGTAGATTCTTCATGGTGAGCAGTGCAAGTAGAGATGAACCAGCCAAGAAACGCGCATCCCCGCTGCGGGTAGCCGTCGAACAGAAAGGTGCGAAAGCTATCTCCTCCTGGCCCAGCGAGGGCAGCTGCGTTATCTCGCCGTCGCCGAGGAGCTTCAGTACTGACAGCTCTGGGCCTCCAGGGTGCAGCTTTGTTGGCCAGAGAGTTAACCTGGAGCTTTCCCTGTCAATATGTGGATCGTAATTTAGATTATTATCAATAATAATTGTTGCGATTTTTGTTGATCGGTCTCTCTTCATGATGCTGTTACTAATTTCTGCTGATCTCGTTTCTTGTGGAACAACCTCGAAGCTGTGGATGAGCAATTATATCGTCATTATAAAGAACAAGGTATTAGAGCAAGTTCAAACATATAAGCTAGCTACTTTGACACACGATTTACAGACGAGTATATCACACAATAGCAGGCTATAACACGGTTCCTAAACATGTATGAAATAAAGTTATTGATTGGAAGGCAGTTAGGACAAATGTGCCTACTCTTAATATCCTCTCATTCATCTCATCATAAATTTGATGTTGCAACCCTTGTAGCCCGCTAATGTAGGTTTATTGGACTGGAATACAGATTGACTGTTCCTTGCAACACCAAATAGCAGAAAACGTTTTAAAGCTGGCAAGGGGAGAACCAAATAGCAGAAAACGTTTTAAAGCTGACAGGGGGAGAACCTTGATGCTTATTACCTCAAAGATCTTCTCGTCAATATACTGTTTGGCCGTGGCAAGGCCTCTGGTAGAACTACCTGTATCCCCCCCCCCCCTCTTTTCCCCTCTTCATTTGAGCTTTGTGTGTCTGATACACAGCAGCTGGGTTGTCCAAAAAATCCCTTTTTTTAATACACCCTTGACCTGACACATCAAGGAATGCAAACTTTGGGCCCTCATGAATTAAAAAATTTCACAAGATCTTTGCAACAATGCCACAGATATTGTTTAATTCCTACATGAATTAGGAAAGGTTTCCACTTTTCAACTAGATATAGTGGAAATGAAATGAGGGCCGCCAATAAGAAAAATCACTCAGTACTAGTTTGCCACCGACTTTGACAGCTCCTGCATCTGCAGGAATGTGCTGAAAAAAGAGATTCCTCCTGTCCTGAAATTGTTATTCCTTGTCTAAAGGCATTCAGCATAAAAGAATCAGGTGATAATTTTGAGGTTCGCAAGTGTATATAAATGGAATTTCAGAGTAGCATACTAGCATCAGTAGTGATAGCTCACATGTTGCACAGTATATTATGTGTCAGGAGATCAAACAGTAGTAGCTTAAATTCAGGCTTGTATTTATAAGCAATGCACTCATGGGTATACTATAGTAGAGCTACCATGTGATTTTCTTTCTTATACTATAGTAGAGCTACCATGTGATTTTCTTTCTTCTCCCTCACTCTGCTGGAAGGAACACAAACAGAATGATTAAAACATAGTCAGCTCATGTGCGTGCGTGTTGTCTGTTTCGAGTTGTTGTTTCTCAAAAGCCTAAGAGAAGCAAACATGTCACGTAGACCACTGATTTGCTGGTTAAAAGATTGACAAATACAACACTACTCTGGTCGCCAAAAGTAAAGAAAACATATAAAAAGGTGGCTAGGAATATATACTCGTCAGTTTCTGTGCTTACCTTTGATACTGCGAATGGCATCATCTTTTGTCAAAATCAAACCATTTACCACTTCCCCAAAAGTTTCAGACTGACAGCATCTAGTCTCAAGTACACATTATTACCATGATGAGCACCACAGTAGATTGCAGGGAAAAAGTACGGTGGACGAAACAAAAGCCATCTCAGTAGCTGCTTCTTCAGCAACATGCATGCTTTCTGAACTGGCCATAATAGATAAAGTTCAGAAAACAGTAGAACACCATAATAGCCAGCGACCTCATGGTTTTGACATCGCAACACGCAAAAATAACGACAAGAAGCTACACTCCAAGAGCTGCATGAACGAACTCTGCAGGGCTTCAACTTATACACTGACCTACCCAAAACCAGCCAAACAGCTGTTGGTGGGGACTACAGATGATATGATGCGTAGAACAGCATGCAACCATGGAAGGGTTTGATGTTTGTTAAACCGTCTCGACCATAGAAGATTCAAGCTGCCCCAGAGTTGTAAACTTGAAATGAGCAGACTGATCAAATTGTATCATCTGCATTATGCCCATCACAGCCTTACAGGCCATCTGATTGATATCAACCAAGGAGGCGTCACTTCTTCTTTGCCGCTTTTGCATCAGGCACCAAAGCCTTGACACAAAGACGAGGCTTAGTCGAGATGAGTTCATATGGGAGAACGGACACCCCAGCCACTGAAGATCCCAGGGGTACACCAGAAATAGGGAGCATCTCCACTAGTACTGCCACCTGGACAATAGAATATATCATTTATTGTGCAAAACAGTATGCAAGATTTTATGCACAATAGTGCAAAGTAATTTCCAAAAGGGCATAGCCCATAGATCTTAAACTTCAGTTTTTCTCTGTATCTAAAGTAAAAGAACAGAGAATATAATTGTGTATTCAGACATGATAGTGCAGAAGCAATCTAAAAGTGTAAGTTGTCCTCTACATTTCAAAGTAAAAGAGCAGATAAGTATACATAGAATTCAACTTTTACATAGGTATGACTCTGGATAAATGGCTCCAACTTTTTATCTCACTATTAAATTAGTTTGTTTCATTTTACTCTCATCAGTCCTCATTTATATTATTGAAAAGTGAATTATAACATTTGGAACTCATGGTAGAAGCCAAAATACACGTAAAGCTGTGAATTATCAGAAGACCTAGTTGCCCGTTGGGTTTCAAAGGTCAAACAAAAAGACATGGCGAATGTAGAGGTATACTTAGCGGACCAAAAATATTATTGAACAATCTTGATGATGACAACTATGATGAAAAATATTGACTTACTGACATCAGCTGCATCCAAAAGTAAACGTGCTGAAATTGCAGGATGTCAGATACTCACATGTCAATACTGTCCAAAGACTCAAAACTTATCTCAGTTGCCATCATGATCGAGTGGAAAATAAGACGTTAACTTCACTAGTCAGCATTGATAACTTTGTTGTTTTCCAATTTGGTGTCTTTAGATTATGGTTCTTTGAGTCCTCCATGTTAGCTGGCAAGTAACTCTGCTAAAGTATTGAGAGGTTCATTCAAGGAACCAATTTTACCTCAGGAGATCTGAGATCCACGATTGAGTTCTCTGCAACTGATTTGACGGCAGCAGCAACGACCTTGAAGCATTGGTCCCTGTCCATTAAAGTTTGTTGTTTCGAACCTTCATTGCCCTTCTTCTGCCCTTTCATCTCTGTTTCATCAATGCCTCTTCTATTATACCCAACTGCGAACTTTACCATAGGTTAACATTTATACTCAATTCAATATGAAATATTAGCAGTTGATATGTTTCCACGAGATATTGCTGCCAATGCTAAAGTCCGTACCATTTTTAAGATAAATACAATTATAAACCGTTCAAAGCATGAAGCTATTTTGATGGGTAATGATTAAGGATAGCAGAAATGCTTAATTTTGTTACTTGTGCATAACATTACGGTACCATTTAGAGAACTAAACCAAATACAAGAAATATTTTTAACTCGACACATGCAATGGCAAGAGAACTGGATACGAGATCTGCAATGGCAAGTATATATCACAAAAGAACTGTACAAGAGAAATCCAGCTAAAGAACTGGATTGATTGGATTCCATCAACGGTTTAATCCAAACAGTTAATGTAAGCAGGGTGCAATATGCTGTGTACCTTGACAGGCTCATCTTGGTCTTCCTTACTCTTTAAAAAGTCAAGAAATAACTTTGACACAGTAGCATGTAGTTCTTCTTCTGACAGAACACATGTTTCCTGAATAGGAAATATGCGATGACACCATCTGCCCATTGAAGGTTTAATAGTTTCAAATCAGAAATTTTCTAGTGCAACTAGAGTCAATCATGGCATACGGAATTGGTTGGCAGAAAGATGCACTGCTGCCATATTTCTTGAATAAATGAGTGGTAACAGGTTGCATAAATCAAATAGCTATGATGCAAATCTAGAATAGAAAAGGAAATGATGATAATATATCTTCTTCTGCTTTCTTAGTGATCTGGTCTACACTGCACATCATTCACTCATTCAGCATATTAGCAGAAAGAAGCAAGCAAGTGTAACATATTGCGCAGTCACTAAACGGTACCAAAATTAACAAGTTTTGGAGTTGAAAACTGAATTAAGGTTGACAAACTTAACTATACTCCTTTAAAAGGGAGTAGTGGTGGTGGTGAGTGGTGAATCTGCTAGTAAAAGAAACTATGCTAGACAAAGCATGCTCTAGAAAAATGTTGTAATATGTGGGATCGCTTATTACTTTTCGGCACTTCCATATGACAGCCGAAGCCTGGAGTTAATAAATCAACTTTATTACCAGCATTCTGAGAGAATGAGTGTCTAATGCAGTTAAGAACTTACTGTGGAGATTTAAGCTTGCCAGATTGCAGTGAATGAAACATTTGTGTAAGCATTTGAACAACATGAAGGCCTCCACTAGGAAACGAAAAGAAAAGCAAGCCACTTCTTGACAGTTTAACCAGTGAGAGATTTGAAGTCTCGTCAACATTTTTACATGTTTTGGAGTGAGGTGAAGCTGAATCTTTTTCTACACTGCCTGTTACAGAACCAGAAAAGACACAAGGTTAGAAAAAGACAGGTAACCATACCATCCAAGATCACACCTTTCAGACTGAATATGGCTAATAAGTTATGAAATACAATTGATGCAAACCAGTTGTTTCTGAAGCATCATCCTTCTCATATATTACTGCATCTCCTGAATTTTCAATATCTGGTGTCCTGGAACATATTTTCCTTTTCTTTGCTGAAACTTTCCTATCACGTGGTTCTGACTTTTCAGAACTACAGCTGTTTGCATGACCAATGGACTGGCAGAAAACAATAACACACCAGCATATTTCAGAATAGAGTGTAAGGAAGACGAAGTGGAAAATGGTTGCCCAAAGTATGAATAAACTACCACAATCAGAGGTAAATACAACAACTTAAAGTTGCACTATACTTGCAAGATATTCAGATGGTAGCAAATGTGCTGTAACATTAAGTTTTATGTGCTAGAATTATCCACTGCAGAAGAACAATCAAATAATAAGGAACAAGACCTACATCTTCAAGAATGGAAATGGCTTCCTTTGTTGCGCTTTTCTCACGTTCTGTAAGAAGATGATAATCACATCAAATTTTTGCAGTAGTGAGTAGCAATTGCGTGTATATGTAGAATTTAGCTATATTTAAGATTTTTTTTAATAAATATCTTTGTAAGATCTGTCACAGGGTTGCTACTGGATTCTAAAATAACCCAATAGTATTAGGAATAAGATCAAAACAGGAATAAAACGTAGGATAACCCAGATCACTCAAGACCAGCGGAACTTTCCAGAAAAAACACAACCTAAGTGGTTCGGCTGATGTTTCAGCACATTACTTACCTAAGAACACTCCTGGCTACACAAGCGGTTACAGATCTTACACAAGCTTAACTCAGTGAGCATGTTACAATTTCCAGAATGCATATACAGCTGATCAAACATCATTATTTTTATTTTTTTAAGACAATACACCTTTGGTCTCTCAATTCTTTCCGTGGTTTAAGTTTTCACCCCCAACTCCAAATCGTTTGAAATATGTCGATAAACTTTTGAAAGCGTGCAGATCTCCCTTGCCAAAAAAAAAGCATCACTTTTGTCCTATGTCTAGTTAGTGTTTTTGGCCTACTTGTCAGCCCCCTATCATCTTCATCTTCTAGCTAGCCTACATGAGGACACTGGCAAGCATAACAAAGTTTTTCTTCTCACCATATGTTTTTTCCTTTTCTCCTATACTGCATTATGACAAATAAAAAGTACAATAGCTGCAGGTGATTCACCACGAATTAAAAAACTATGCCAACAGTAAACAGTTGTAAGTTTGATTTACTTTTCAGCACATACAACTACAGTTAGTCAACTACTAACTGACAAGTCAACAGAAGTGTCTGGTTGGTCAGATGATCTCACGGGGTCGAGTCAGTGAAAGGAAGCAACCACATAGGAGTACTCACTCATAAGAATCATGAGAATACTAACTGGTTGACATGTTCACCGATGTAGACACTTTGCCGTCTCTTTGCAGTCTGGGTGAAGCGCAATTTGGAGGTGCCAGTGCAAATTGTGCCTTTGTTTGATTTCATAATGCAACTGTAGACATCAGGAAAGCTATATGATTTCCTAATGCAAGTGTAGACATTGGGAAAGCTATATGATTTCCTAATGCAAGTACAACTAAAAGTCATACACCAAAGTCGAAGGGTAACAGAAAGGTAGCTAGTTTTGCGCCTCCAATATCCACATCTAATGATCTAAATGCCAGTACTTTTTAGTAAGAGTAACTCGAATGAATCCACGAACAAATCCACCACCTGAAGTATCTAGTCTTTCCTTACGTATCCATATCCAACAAAATGGTCTTGCTAAAATAGCACAAGTAAGTCAACATGGATGAGGGGCACGCACTGATGGGGCAGGTGATGAGGAAGCCGGAGTGGGAGCGGAGGAGGAGGGAGCCCGACGCGCGATAGTCGTAGCGCGGGAGGTTTATCACCGCCGCATGCTGCTCCCAAGGCTGCAGCGGTCGGTCGCTGGCTGCGGCGGCGGCGGCGGCTTGTGGCTCAGTTGGAGGCTCGAGGGCCGGCGGTGGGGTTTCGATTTCGGGCTTCGGCTCCGGTTCCGCCGCCGCCTCCGCCTCCGCCATGGAGAAGCGCGAGGATTTCTCCCTCTTGGTTCGCACTTGGGGCGGAGCCGCGGAGGGTTCTCAGCCTTGCAGGCGTATTCAAGTGAACCTGTTAACTGGATCCGAAGGCATATTTCTTCTGGTTCCCGTAAACTCACACAGAAAGCGTGTTCTCTTGTTTTGCGTAAAGTCTCCTCACGCGTATTGCTGCTTCCATTCATGGAAAAAGCTTATAGGATCAAAATTGTCGATTAGAATTACACATGGAAAAGCCTAGGATCGAAATCTGATTTCGTCACATATCAACAACTCGAGCAATCTAACGACGAGGTTTAGCATTTATTTTGCTATTAATTTGCAGGACACTAATCTAATCTAATCTAACCAACTACCACGAGGTTTTTAGTCAGTTTCCTCCGCTCGCGATCGTCCGTCGTTCGCCTCGTGCGAAGCCCTCCTTTCCTACGTTTTCCTCTTCGTGCGTCCGGGTAAATAGGATGCAACACTGGCAGACCAGCCTAGCCCAGGCCAAGTAAAATGGTGGCCCAGCCCAAAAACTATGTACACAGATATACCGACCCATTAGACGTCCCACTAGAGATAGGATGGTGCTGATCCTCTCCGAGGGCCAGCGGAATTTCGGAGACATAAAACCGTAGTCTACGACGGAATTTTTTTAATTTTTAATTTTATTTATTAAAATATTTATAGAAATAATTTTTGATTTGAGAAATTACAAAAGTAGTCATTTTTAAAAATCGCCCTTTTAGAGCGTGATTTATTCGACGTGGCAAACCACTGCCCTCGTCTGACGGTCGGCAACCGAAAAAAGGGCATTTTGCAGGTGCCCCCTACAGCCAAAAATCCTTCTCTAGGAGGGTGTTTTTTCACTATATAGGGAGCTACCTGAAAAAAAAGCCACAAAAATCGCTCTCTAGAAGGACTATTTTTCGCTTTTTGCAAAAAAACATCCTCCCAGTCTTTTTGCAAGCAGTCCCTACACCAAAAATCGCTTTATAAGAGGGCGATTTTTAACTATAGGGGGTCGCTTGCAACTTTTCGCCGTCCTCGGTCGGCCATTAGGTGAGGACCAACAGTCGTTTGCCACGTCGGATAAATTACCCTCCGAAAAAATCGTCCTCCTAAAAGCGATGGACTACTAGTTTTGTAATTTTTCAAATCAAAAATTATTTTTAAATATTTTAATAAATAAAATTAAAAATAAAAAAAATCGTCTACGACGACGTTGCGACAGGGGCCGTAGGCAAGCAGCCGAGCTGCGTCGTATCGCGCCACAATGCCACACCATTTGCGTGTAGGCGTGCACCGCGCCGACCACCGCCGGCTCTCCACCTAGAACTATATGCTGAGTCCGTGCCGCTGTGTTGGTCGCACCCCTGTACAAGTTTCGGCCGTAGAAGCCGTCGCCCATCGGTGCCACAAGCCGTGAGTCGTGATGTACTTGGGCAAATATCAAGACCTGTTGCTGCTATACCAGTAGGAGTGAGGTGATAATTTTTCAGCTGATCCAAATCTCCAAGAGGTAATTTAATTTTCTACAGGAGCAGAGGTGTGGCCAAAGAACTTTGAGCTTTTCTTAATAATTTGATTTCAGCAGCTGCCAAATAACTGAGATGATGCCAGTAGATTTGATGGTCCATTCATCTTGTTATGAAAAGATACATCATGATCCAGGTATGAAAAGAGCATATGCATAACTGGAAGACTATAGACACCAACCTTACCTATACAATCATGATTATTGAATTATTGGTATGTCCATGTTCTGTACTGAAAGAGGCTATTTCTAAACAATTTTCATGTTTATGCAGTTATAGTATGCACGCGGTTGTGTGTTTAGATGCTACTTAATGAAATATACACAACAACCACACGATCAGGGGCGGATCTAGCGGTAGGTCTAGGGGACGTTAGCCCCCTACCTTCATCGGAGCAGTGGAGACCTTCATATGTGTTGTAAGGATAGGCTGGAAGTAAAATAAGATAATTTCAGTCTCTCCTATGAAATTCTCTTTAAAAAATCTATCTATGAAATATGAAATATTCCTAGATTCATCATTGCTTGCACACTATCTGACTCATCTAATTGAAACCTTATAGTTATACACATAGATCAATGTTGTTTTTACTTCATCTATCTCAAAATATAAGGAATTTTAGATGTATGTGATACATATTAGTACTACGAACCTGAACGATTTTTGTTCAAATTCGTAGTATTAGGATGTGTCATATCCATCCAAAATCCCTTGTATTTTGGGACGGGAGGAGTGTATCATTATAATTTGACATCAACATAGGTTTCATCTGTTGCAATGCATAAGCAATTTTCTATGAACAATGTACAAACTATGAATCCGACCATTACCTTGGACTATAAGCTCGTGATTGAGATCAGACTTCCTAGATACTAAGGACAAAAACATAAATATGAAAAATGTACAAACTATGCATCCCGTCATGTCCGTGGACGATTAAGCTCGTAGGGGAGATCAGACTTCCTATAAACTACGAATAGAAACTTCTCCAAACACCACATTGAGTAGTAATTTGTCCTGATAAATAAATTTCACTCAGCTTCGAGGGAGAACATTGAGTAGTAGTTCGACCTGATAAATAAATTTCACTCGTTTTCGTGGGAGAACATTAAGCAGGAACTCAGCTTCGCGGGAGAGGCAGGAGATCGATCGGTTGGGACTGGGAAAGGCAGGAGATCGATCGGGGTAAAAGTTTTGGAGTGTGACGGATATGCATCTGATACCAATATCTAACAATCGTTCGACCGAAGAATCGGCGTGTCTGCCAAGATTAAAGTGCATGATGGATATGAACCGACCCATATCAAGATCAAACAGTCGAGAATCACATGTCTGTCAGGGTTGGAGTTACCGTCACCACTACCAGCTTCGGTACTGGAATGGGACAGAGTGAGTGAGTAATAAAATAAATGCCTTATAATATTAGTGTGTCTTCTTTCAATCAGTGATGGAGGACGAAATTTTTTTAGGTGTGAAGAGAATTTTTTTAGGTATGACGGACTATCCTCCAACACATCGCTTCAATTTCTTACTAATGACGTACTGATTACAAACAAACTCAATAGACATACGGAGATCAGAATGAATTAATAGGGAGATTGAGTGATTTTGAAGATTACATACGAATTGTACTCGTGAGGAGTCGGGCTGCCGGTCCTTGACGTGGTCGGCGAGCAATGGCAAAGCGTCTTGCTCTGCTGCTCCTGTGCAGCTGGCGCTCCGACCGTGGGCTCGTGGCGAAGGACTGGAGGAGGGGTGCCGAGGGGCCGCAGCTCACGTGATCAGAGTGACTCCCATGGCTCGTGCCCGGCGACGGGAGGATCGAGCTCGGCAGCTCGTGTGGGGATCGAAGAGGCCGGCGCCAGGAGGGGAAAAAGGGATTGGGAAGGATAAGAACCGAAGGAGCCAAGAAAGGAATCGCAACATCGCGTGCTGGGCCGAAGTCGTTGGGGGTGGGTGGGGGGTCTGAGCCGGGCCAAGGTATGGCACAGGCCATACCTTGCCCTACCGGGCCCTCCGCCACTGCTTTCAATTTACAAAAGACGCACACGCATATACACTATCACACACGCGTACCATACTCATGCAGCCATGAGTTTGATTCTCAACATATGCCCAAAGAACATAGACAAGACGTATTTATAGCCTTGAATCTTGATTTTTTAATGAAAACATGCTCAAATGTGTGTATATTTATGGTCGCTAGGATCTGTACCATCGTGAATGAGTTTTTAGTTTAAATAGGAAGGAATGCTTAACAGTACACATCATTAAATAGGTGATAATTAAAAAAGACCACAATACTAGCTGCTAAATACTAAAAACACACCATCTGTCAAAATTTGTGATATAGATACACTGAGAAGAACACGTCAACTATGAAGATTGTGCTATGGATACACTAATGCTTAATTATCATCAACATCTTGTAAGAGTATTATTTATTTGGTTTTGTGTTCAGATTGCCATTTAAATATAGACCATAATAAACATCATGATAGAATTAATTAATAGCATAGTTTCAAAAAAGCTTAACAAATGCAAAACAAAACGTTAAGTGTATATATATAGAGAGAAAGATGAGCTACTGTGTGGCGCGCCGCACAACCTGTGACATGGTCAAATCTCTAATTTAAAAACTTAAATTGAAAATCCGAACCGTTCAAATTGTTCTACATATTAATGTCGCCTTGTATACCAAATTTTTTATTTTTTGAATTTGTTTACTATTTTATCAGATAGGTCAAAGATGTCAGGAGCGTGAGCGTGTTCAGGGCCAGCCATCCACCACGTTTCGTTAGTATAGATTAACATTTTGTCCTAGTGAGTTTTCGTTTCTGTTTTGGAGTTGCAGGATACAAATATGAACAGTTATAAACTATGAATCCGGCCATGGACGATTAAGCTCGTAATTGAGATCAGACTTGGTAGATACGAATAAAAACTTCTCCAAGCACCACGTTAAGTAGTAATTTAACCTGACAAATTTTACTCAGCGTAAATAATCCAATCTGGCGGAGAGCTTCGGCGCGAATCTCTTAAGCATCGGCTTCCCCGCGACGGCGGCGCCGGAGAGCGCTCCTCCGAGGATGCCGGCGACGATCATCGACCGCGGCCCGGACGCCATGCGGTAGAGCGCCCCGGTGCTGGCCCCCGCGGCGACGGTGTTGACCCAGTCGTTGGCGCCGTTGCGCTGGTCGCGGACGAAGCTCTCGGTCCCGGCAAAGAGCATCGCGACAATGCCGAACCGGTTGCCGAAGGTGCGGCCGACGGAGCCGCTCTGGTAGAGGGCGCGGGTTATGAGCATCTTGGCGGACTCCCCGCGCTCGGCCTCGGCGGCGGCGCGGCGGAGGCCCACGAGCGCGCCGGACGTGGCGCCGGCGAGGTAGCAGGTGCCGGTGTAGAACGTGATGTTATCGCCCCAGGTGCGCGTCCGCCGGAACTTCTCCTCCTCGAAGAGGCACTCCGGCGAAGTCGGCAGGTCGTAGAGCGCGCGGTAAGAGGTGGGGAAGGCGAGGCCCTCGGGCCGATCCGGCGAGTAGAAGCGGCGCCCTTCCGTGGGCTCCTGGGCGTCGACGGCGCGGGACATGGCTGGCCGATCTAGGGTTGCCGTGTGCTGCTGCGTGCGTTCTGGGTTTCTGGACGATCGGTTTTGGTTGCCGCCGCCGTGTGCCGAGGGTTTAAGAGAGGGGAGTGGTCTCCGATCTGCTGTCTGCCCCTTCGCCGTGTCGCCGAAGAAAAGGGGAGGGCAGAGCCGTGCACCCGTGCGAGATGCGGACTGGAAACCCAGTAGGAAAATGAACCGCGCGTCCGATTCGGCACTATAGACTAGTCGGCTTTCCATACGCGACGGTTTCGGTTGAGTCTTGAGACTTGAGAAGGGAGGGTGTGGGCCGGTGAGGTGGGTGTCGGCCTTCACGTAAGTGGGCTGCTAGGCTGGTTTACACAACTATGCACGCGCGGTGGATTAAGTCTACTTAGACTCTCTTTAAGTATAGGTTTTCATTAACGTGACACGTTGATTTAGTGTATCTATATTGACGTGATAGTCCAGTTACAGAATAGTAGTAAGGCTTTGCTTTTGGGGATGTTTGGATGAAAGGACTAAACTTTATTCTATATTATATTAAATGTTTGGACATCAATTTAAAAGACTAAACGTGAACTAATTATAAAAATAGTTGCAGAATTGGAGAATAATTCGCGAGATGACTCTATTAAGTCTAATTAATTCATAATTAGAAAATATTTATTATAGCATCATATCGTCAAATCATGATGTAATTAGGCTCATTAGATTCGTTTCGTAAATAATCCATCGATTATGAATGAGTTTTGTGACATGGACTAAATTTTAGTCCGAGGATCCAAAAGGCCCTTTGTCCATGTCTCGTAAAAGCCGCAACGGTGTTCAGCTATTGGGCTTGTCACCGCGTCCCCCTTTCTCAAAGGAATAAGTTCACTAGTTCACTTGAGATCTGTTAACTTGTTAATGAATCCGATTTTCATTCTCCATCCAGAAAACCAGATACAACGAATCCTTAAACTTACAAAATCGGTGTAAAATTCGTTCTAAGGCAGTATGATGACTGGTTTTGTCCGACGTGGCATTTTTGACTTGTCCTATGTGGCATTTTGACTTATCCTACGTGACATTTTGACCATTGAGTCAGCACGACCGTTAGGCGAATAAATGGGGGGTGGGGGAGCGCGTTTGTCGCCATTCTATACGCAAATCAATCATATACCGAATGAAGGAAAAAAAATAATGTAAAAAAGTGAAAAGGGAAAAGGGGAAAAGAAAGCATAGAATGCGCCGAAAGATCCTAAATCTATGCATATCGGCAGTAAATTTGGATGATTTCTTGCCGATAGTTCACCCAGATTGCAAATCGATTTGCTCACTCAACCATGGGAGAAAATCCTTGCCTAGCAACGACGACGTCTCCACACGGCGGCGACGCTGCTTCGTGTAGACAGTGGGATCCAGCGAGGAAATCATCAAGAAGGGAAAAAGAAAAGAACATGAGGAAAGGGATACCCAAAACCCATGAGGACGATGGGATCCAGCAAAGCAGTAGAGACGACGAGATCTGACGGTTGCTCCGCGCGACGATGGGTATGGCACTCCAGCAGCAAGTGCGCTGGTGGCGGCAAAGGCGACTGCGTCGTGGCATGCTGCTTCAACCCGCTAAGGTCCCTTTTCCGGTGCCCCGGCCACGGGCGAGACCGACACAGCCACAACTGGCACAGGACGCCATCGAAGGTCCGTGACGCGCCTGTCACTGGTGGCGCCGAGCAGCAGAGCGAGGTGTCATCCTTCTTCGTCTATGCCATGCCGAACTAGGGCGGCATCACCGCCGACCACATCAAGAAGAAGAAGAAGAAGAAGCACAACAAGCCGTGCCTCCCGTCCATCCGGTCATGCTTCCGCAGTGTCACCCCATAATTTCCGAAGCTATATGTGTATTAAAATCCCTGTCCAGAACCAGCCAGGGTACACATACGATAATTGTTGATATTACAGTTTCACGTCTTAAAAACAATACAAAAATATTACAAAAGGGCAGCGGAAAAAGAAAAGAATCTAAGCCTAATCTCAACGCTTGCAGCGTGGTCTCAACCACTCCACAGGCATCTTCCAGAGCATAGAGCAAAGCCTACTCATCTTCGACTTCTTCGTCTTCAAGCTCAGGTTCTAGTGAAGAGGCAAAGTGAGTACTTCCACGTACTCAGCAAGTCATACCGAAAGAGAGGGGGTATGAAATGCAAGGGAAGACAAGGATTTGGATAAGGTTTGCTTTTTGCGCAAACAGCTAGAGTTTTCGCAAACAAGGAGAGTTGAAAGGATAAGCAGTTTAAAACAAGTATTTAAGCAATATTACTTTTCATCACTGTCCAACGTTATCCCCACATTATGACAGGCCCAAACCATCCACCTACACCAGTCATGTCCTACTATTCAGGTTTAGAAGTGTGAACTAATCACGGTGAATCTTGGTCGATCGCCCATAACTGTGGGCATAGTTATTCGAATAGTTTTACTTTGATCAGAGGTGTACATCTGTACCCACAAGACATAGACCCACAACACGATTTCCGTGTGCCAAAACACCGCCATGGTACCCCAGAAAGAGACTGTGATAGAACCTTTTGTATAACCCTCCGCTAACCAAGCGAACCACACCAAGGTTTCGCCCCCACTCTCGTTCCTAGGACGTGGGTAGCCCCCCGAGTGCCACAGTGAATCCAGAAGCCCAACAACCCTTATACTGGGGCCGACTGCAACTCCATCACCTCACCCTTGCCAGGGTTTGTCGGCTAGGAAAGGCTACACTACAGGACCCACTGGTGCCCATTTTGGCTTGTGGTTTGTACGATCATTCTTCCAGGGTTTCCCGTGAACCGGTCTTTAATTTGTCATGGGCGCGACTATCCAAAACCATTGCACCCATAGCCCACTGTTTGTCATATTTTAGTTATTAGTCCGATTCACAAATTTGCGAGGTTATTTCCTTCATTCATGTGTCCAGATTAATGTAGTCTAGATGAAATGACCCATTTAGTGTGCTAGTGAATCTAGGCAGGGCTAAGCATGTCCTAGGCCTAAACTAGTCATGTTATTTCCTAGGTTTATCAAGGTTTTCAGGGTGTCAAGACCTATGGCTTAATACTAGTACTAAGGTATACTATTTCTCATAAAATGACATTATAAAATAACTACGGTTTAATAGAATAAACGAGGGCTTTTTAGCAAATAGGAGCAATATGATCGACAAAGAAGCATGACTTACCTTGCTCTTCGGATTGGGGAAACTCCGCGACGACTTTGAAGAACACGGGGTCGGCGGAACTACCGAGATGTACATAATAAACAAAGCAACAAGGAACAGAACCATTTTTAATGGATTGTTGGCATTTTTATGAATTTAATAAAATTTGAATGAACTTAAACGGAGCTTGGATTTAAAAGATATGAATTTTAAAAGATTAACTATATTTTTACTAAAGCAGAAAAATCTTTAATATTTTATTGCGCAATAAATCCCGAGATTGCGTCATCGGCTAGGTTTGACATCAGCGGGTGACGCCATCGGCCGCGGGGCACCGGTCCACGGTGGACCGGGTCCACGGGTTCACCACGTGGATGGCCCGGATCACCCCAAAGGTGATGGGGCGGCCACGGGGACCGACGGCCCCGATCGGTTCGGGACCGATCCGACGACCGGGCAGGTAGGGTCGGGCGAGGAGCGGGTGGCGGGGTCAAGTGAAAAAGGCGGGCGACTGGGGGTCGGGTGATAAGCGGGCGGCGGGGTCGGGCGATCCCGATCCGTTGAGGGCGACGCGGCAGCCAGCAACGGCGCAAGACGACCGGAGATGGAGTGGTGCAATTTGCACACAGATAAAACCGCACGCTCGCGGGACGACGGACGCAGGCTCGGGCCTAGAGGGAGAGAGGGAGGGAGCTCACCGTGGGACGTCGGAGATGAGGGAGACGACGACGCGGGCAACGAGAGGGACGACGGAAGGTGTTGAAGAGAGGTGGCCGAGGAAGGTCGGACGCCAGCGGTGTGGGAGGGGCGGCGGAGAGGTCCGACGTGGCTCGGGTCGACGGGGATTGGCGGCCAAAGGTCGACGGAGAGCGGCGGAGCTAGGACGTACGACGAGAGCACGCGCTCGCGCGAGAGAGAGAGCAGGAAGCTTGAGTGTGGGTGTGGGGAGGACGGGGAAAGTGAGGGCCAGGTTTTATAGGCCGCGAGGAGGTCGGTCGTAACCGAGGATGGCGACAATTTCTCGTCGGAGTCAAGAAGGAGAGAGATTTGGAGGAAATTATGGCCGGTGATTAAATCCAACCATTATTGGGCGCGGGGCGGCGGACGGGGGCGGCAACGACCGGCGGGAGGGTGGGGAGTGATGGCGAGGCTTTAAGGGCATGCGGGAGAGGCGAACGGCCGGGATCCGCACAGGGAATGGGGCGACGTGAGCAGCGGCGACGCGACCGCAGGTAGTTGATGAACCTGACCAGCGGGCCCACCCGTCAGTGGCTCGGGACGAGATATGGACTTGTTTGCGGGGCACGAGGCTTAACGGGCCGCGTCCGTTGGCCGGCCCGTGAGGAAAGGAGGGGGAGGTGCGGGCGCGCGGGGGGATGGGCCGTCAGCTCGAGTCGACGGCCCAAGGCCGAAAACGGGCGGCAAAAGGACGGATGAGAGAGAAAGGATTTTCTCGAGATTTATTTAATTCTGATCTTGATTTTAATTAGTTAAAAATTATTTTTAGTGCTCTAAAAATTCCATTAAAAATCCTGTTAGTGCATTTCGACATGTAGAATTTTAAAAAAAATCCTACCATACCATTTTCAATTAGAAATCACATTTTATAATTATTTCTTTGCTCCAGGTTATTTTTCAACTAATTTCTTTGCGATTTTTCTTTTATGATTTTTAAAAGTGAAAACACCTCAGGGTGTGACACGCAGCAAGAAGAACAAGGAGCGGAAGGCCAACACCGCCGTGATCGCGCGATGCCAAGTGCTCACGCCGGCGCCTTCGTTGGTGACGCATGCGTCGGCACTCCCCGGTCAGCGCCCGAGAAGGCGCAAGCAGTGGCGCCCCTCCGTGACACAGATGCCTTCACCCGCGGTCACTGAGAATGGGCGCGCTAATTTGCCCGCAACGCCCACCCCGAGGCCGAGCAAGCACTCAACGAGCTCAACCTTAGCTTCGTCACTGTTTCCCCCGCAGTGGCAATAGCCAAAGTAGGTAAAGGGTCTGGAGATCGTCGAGGTGGCCATCGGGGAGCGGCTGTCGGCGCATGACGTCGGGCTCATCGAGATGGTCGGCAGCTCGGGCGACGTAGGGAAGAGGAATGGCGACGAACGCGTGAGAATCCCCGCCCCCATTTATTCCCCCAACGACCATACTGACTCAACGGTCAAAATATCACGTAGGACAAGTTAAAATGCTACGTCGGAAAAAACCAATCATCATACTACCTTAGAACGAATTTTACATCAGTTTTGTAAGTTTAAAGTTTTGTAAGTTTAAAGTTTAGAAACCTATTGTATCAGTTTTTTTGATAAAGGACGAAAATCGGATTCGCGGAGAAGTTAAAAGACCTAAGTGAACTTATTCCTTTCTCAAACGGGCTCGACTTTATAACAGGCCGGGCCGTGCAAGACCACGTAGCTGCACAAACAAGGCCGTCTCGCGTCGTGTCAAGCTCCATCTAGAGTTGTAAACCCCAAATCCCCGTGCCTTTCCGCCGCAACAGCAATGGAGCCGCAGGCGGACGCCGGCGGCGACGACCTCGCGGCCATGCGGGAGCAGTGCCGGAGCCTGGAGGAGGCCATCGGCTTCCGCCGGGAGACGCAGATGGGCCTCGTCGCCTCGCTCCAGCGCCTCGTCCCCGACCTCGTCACCGACCTCGACCGCTCGCTCCGCATCATCGCCGCCTTCAACGACCGCCCCTTCGTCCCCACCCCTAACCCCGACGCCGGCCACGGTAAGAGCCCCGCCGCCCTCAAGCCCCACCACCGCCGCGCCCTCCCCGACCCGGTGCGCTCCACCCGCCGCAAGACCTCGCCCGGATCCTCCCTTGCCTCCGTCGCCGCTGCCCCCGGCGGCCTCGACGCCGTGCGCACCATGGTCGCCGTATGCCTCCTGGAGCTCGTCCCCTTCGCCGAGATCGACGCCGCCGCGCTCGCCCGCCGCCTGCAGGCGGAGAACTCGTCTGCCAGCGAGGCCGAGCGGACTGCTCTCGCTGACCTAGCCGCCGAACTCGGCGGCTCGGCGGCCTCCGCTGTAGTCCTCGCCCTCCGCCGCATAGCCGAGGACACCGGCGGTGTGCAGATCGAGGAGGCCATGATTGGGGGCAAGTCGATGACGATGGTCTGGGCCATCGACCGGAGCAAGCTCCTCAAGGAGCTGCCAGAATCCGCTACTTTGCCACTACTCCAACCTCCGCCAGCTCCCCAGATGCCCCCCTCTGAGACCGATGCCGGTAGCGCAATGATACCAAGAACACCGCAGCAGCAGCAGCCTGATATGTGGCCGCCTTCGATGCCTCCGATATTTCCACGGCCAAGGGGCATGGCTATGCAAGGGATGCAGAGGGTGCCTGGCGTGCCGCCAGGGTTGATGCCACTGCAGCGGCCATTCATGGGACCAGCTGGAGTTATCGCGATGGGTGGGGGTGTGGGACCTAGCCCTAACCAGCAGAAGCAGAAGACTGAGGAGGACGAACTTAAGGATCTTGAGTTGCTGCTGAACAAAAAGACATATAGAGAGAAGCAGAACACCAAGACCGGGGAGGAACTTTTAGATCTCATTCACCGGCCCACGGCGAAGGAGACGGCTGTGGCAGCGAAGGCCTGTTTTCCCTTCACCTATGCTAGTGTTTTTGTTGTTTGCACTGTGTAGTTAGAGATGCTTTGGGTTGCTGATTTGTTATTGATGTAGTCTCACACTGTTAGTCCTGTAGTAGTAAATGAGCTGGTCTGCTTATGCATTGCTTTTGTTGAAACTATCATAGGACGCATAACAGCTACTTGTCAGAGAAACACTGCTATAATGAACGGTTTATCATAAATTGCTTAGATTCTGCAGTGCATTAGTGTGAACGACAAAGTAAAACTGTTAATGTTTTGACCCATCTGCATTGCTTATAACTTCAACTTCTCAACACTTACAACTTCCCACTATTCCAGTTCTTACACATTTAGTTGTAATATGGTTGACATGAAAGTCATTTCATCTTGTTTTATTAATACTGGTTTTATGTTCATGCAGTTTAAAACAAAAGGTGGCTCCCAGCTGAAGGAATATTGTACCAACTTAACTAAAGAAGATTGCCGACGCCAAAGTGGATCTTTTGTTGCCTGTGATAAGGTTAGTGTGGCGATAGTGTCCTGCACCCATTTTCACACTGTACTTCCGCACGTTACATTTCGCCTACTTTTTTTTTTAAAAAAAACAGCAGAACAAAACTTGCTGTGTTTGATTCTATCACTTAAAACGATGTGCTTATCCACAATCATGGCCTCTTCGAAGATGAAATGATCCTGTTAATATATTAGGCCTTATTTCTGGTTACTTGAATTTATTCCAATCAAAACTTCATATGATTTTTCTTGAATACTTGAATAGTTTTTGTTGTCTGGTCTTTTAGCTGTTAATGGCAACCACTAGTCCGTAAGTAACTGTTTATATTTCACTCTGAGCAGGTCCACTTCCGCCGTATTATTGCTCCTCATACTGATACAAACCTAGGAGATTGTTCTTTTCTGGACACTTGCCGTCACACAAAGGTTGACTACTTTGGCATACACCCTTGTCTTTTCCTCTATTATCATGTGTGTATTTGTATCTTACATATATACTACAATCTGTAGACCTGCAAGTATGTCCACTACGAGCTTGACCAAACACCAGATATACCTCCAATGATGGCTGGTGCTCTTGCACCCCCAAGGCAAATAAGACTCCAGAGAGCTGAATATTGTTCAGAAGTAGAGCTTGGAGAAGCTCAATGGATAAACTGTGACATCCGGAACTTCAGAATGGATATCTTAGGACAGTTTGGAGTAATTATGGCCGATCCCCCTTGGGATATTCATATGGAATTGCCATATGGCACAATGGCTGATGATGAAATGAGGACTCTTAATGTCCCTGCTTTACAAACTGATGGTTTGATTTTCTTATGGGTCACTGGTCGTGCAATGGAACTTGGCAGGGAGTGGTAAGTTTCCAGAACTATATTTGATTAGTTGTCATCAGCAGTGCCAAAATTGCGTAGCATTTTAGCATTGTTCAATCCTAATGTCCCTTACTGAGTGCTGATCATTCAGCAGATATGCCCACACTTCATACTCATATAATTCGATAGGATATAGATGCTACTGTAAATCTGTAATAACAAGTTATGTCATATTCATTCCTTTAATGAATTCTGTTTTTACTTAATGTCTACTGCTGGGTGCAATTTTTCCCTGAATACTGAACTTTCAGCCTGAACAATTTTCTTACCTGACAACTATGTTGCTTGTTTTTACCATTCTTCAGTTTGGAGCTCTGGGGTTACAAGCGTGTGGAGGAAATTATTTGGGTGAAGACCAATCAACTTCAACGTATTATTCGAACTGGACGCACTGGTCATTGGTTGAATCATAGTAAAGAACATTGCCTTGTTGGAATAAAAGGAAACCCTTTAGTCAACAGGAACATTGACACTGATGTTATTGTTGCTGAAGTCCGTGAAACAAGCAGAAAACCTGATGAGGTAATGCACACCTGCTTCTTTGGTTTATGGTTCTATACTTGCTGCCAAAGCATTGCATGTTTTTTTTAACTAGAGTTAATGATTTTCTTCCGTACTGTAAACTTTGAACTAGCCACTAGTAATAATAAACATGCTGCTGAAAACTTTTAGAATTCTCTGAAACTATCTCATTTCAAGATAGTATACATTCTTTAAATTTGTTTTGCTGTGCAGATGTACCCCATGCTAGAAAGAATAAGCCCAAGGACAAGGAAGCTGGAACTGTTTGCAAGAATGCATAATGCACATGCTGGGTATGCTACTGCTGTGTATTCTTCTTCCCCTAGATTTCTGTGTACTCAAACTAGATGCTAACCATTTATGTACCATTTACCCTTTCTCTTTGTTTGCTCAGATGGCTTTCTCTGGGTAACCAGTTAAATGGAGTAAGGCTTGTTGATGAAGGGTTGAGAGCACGGTACAAGGCTGCCTATCCTGATTCAGAGGTGCAGCCACCATCACCGCCCAGAGCAAGCGCTCCTATAGATGGTGACCAAGGCACATCATAGAAACCTACTGTAACAGACGGCGGGAGGCCTACCTGATGCTGTGTTGTTAGCAGTCAGGCACCTCACTTTGAAGGACCAGGACAGAGGAATCATCGTGCAAGGATACAAACACTTTGGACGGCATAAGTATTTATCACTCGTCAGCTTTACTACTATTACTTAGAAGTTACTCCAGTTGTAAAATTGGTCAACTCGATTGTTTTTGGTCGCTCGAGGAATGTAGGAGGGTAGAAGTGTTGGATTTTGTAATGTTGGCAGACATCCATCTTGATAATATGTCAGAACGGGCAAATCCTGAATGCAACATTTGTTCCCGTCCTGGAAAAACAGCATGTACGTTAACTCATGCTGGGCTGGCTAAATAGCGCAAGTGCATTCCCACACTTTTTTTTAGCATCTTCATACGAAACTTTTAACTCAAATTATACAACTTTTAACTTAAGAATCATACAAAACTTTCAAATGTGACGCGCCGGGGGCATATACGCTAGTTAGGGCTTGTTTGAGGAGCTTTATATTGAATTAGAAAAAGACTGAAAAAGCAGCTTCTGGATAGCCCGTTGGGAGGAGTTTCATTCAGCTAGTAAGAATTTGGAGAAGCTAAAAAATGCTGAAAAATCTAGCTTATAGCTTATAGCTCATTTATTGGATTCATGGAATCTAAACGAAAAGCTAAATTTCAAACGAAAAGCTAAATTATTTGGGAAGATAAGTTCACTTTGACTCCCTCAAATATACGTTTAATCTGATTCATATCCTCAACTGCAATACTAGATATCTTGACCTCTTAACTATTAAAACCGATGCAAAATGATTTTCTCGATGGTTTTGAGGGTGATTTTTACTGACGTGGCTCGTTGCCCTACTCTAATCGGCTAACTTAGCATGTGGGCCCATGTGTAAGTGATTCCTCCATTATCTCCTCTATGGCTCTATCCTCTTCGATCCCCGTTCTTTCCGACGACGCTCGTTAGCAGTTGCTCGTAGCAGCAAACACCAGGAGGAAGAGGGTTGTTGCTCACTCATTGTCGCCCCTACCAGTCACTGTTGCTCATCGCTCGTCTCTGTTGCTCGCTGCTTGCCGTTGTTCGCATCAATCAAGCAAGTCGTAGGGAGAGACTCCACCACTACGACGACGACGAGCGGCACACATGGCGGTGGACAGGAAGGGGGAGGAGGGATTTTGCCGTCATTGCTTGGGGATATGTCGAGACGACCACCTTCGTTGGGGCAGAGGCACACAGACGGTCGCCGCTCTAAGCTACGAGTCTGTCAGTGGCGCCGCCACCTACTACTCCGACGACTGCCAACTGTGTCGGCTACACCGCCTAGATCTACTCGTTGGCCCAAGGACTCGTTGCCTGTGGCCTCCTCGGCTACCACCATGGCACGAGAAGAGGGGCGAGGAGGCAATGGTGAAGCAACAGCAACAGAAGCCCGTAGTCAGTTGGAAGAGTAGAGAAAGCTCGTCGACCGTGTCGCTAGACTCACCGAAGAAGTCGTCGATGTGTGCGTCCTCATGGAGCTATAATCCATATCTCCCCACGCTCACAGACCCCCAATCAAGAAATAAGGCTGGGGGAAAGGCAGGGATGCCTGCCGTCGTCGGGGAAGATGCTGCTCCACCTTTCCTTCCTCCACTCCGGCCAACGGAGGGATAAAACACACACCTCTCTTCGTCGCCGTCGCTGCCGCTACATCTCCACATCCACCTTCCCACTCACCAGCCATGGAGCTCGCTGCCAGTGGCCTTCTCGGCCACCGCCATGGCGCCGAAAAGAGGGGAGAGGAGGCGACGATAAGGCATCAACACTAGAAGCTCACCGGCCACATTGCCTGGATTCGCTCGTCGCTCGCAGCCTTCTTGGCTGCCGCCATGGAACGGGAAGAGGAGAGAGGCATGGTGCTTGCCATCGCCCAGGGAGATGTAGGTAGAGACAGTGGCGGATCCAAAAACGGGCTCCGTCCCGGGCTAACTAATACAAGGCTAAAATAATTCGTTATATATAGAACAATGAGACTACAGAATATAGAAGAGGCTTACATGGCAAAAGAAGTTACTGGGTTGTGCAAAAAACGAAAAAGTTGCTGGGCTATATTCTCCTCAAGGAGGCTATTGGGCCACAAAAGTTTTTCTCATCATTTTTATGAAACATATTCAAGAGACTACTGAGCCTCGTCCCGGGCTACAGCCCGGGTAGCCCAGGGCGTAGATCCGCCCCCTGGTAAGAGATGGCAACATCGGGGGTCACATTCGCATCCCCGTCCCATACGCACGGTGTTAAAATTTCACTGTCCCCACCCCACGCCAACCACAATGGGGCTACATTTTGTTCATCCCCGTCCCCCGCACGGTGAATTCATCCATGCGGTTGCCCCCGTCCCCGCTTAAACAACCGAAGCCATGGTCGGCTGCCGACATGGGAGAGAAACAAAGGGGTGGTGGCGGACGACGTGCTGGCGATGGACGACTTTGGGTGCACTGGCAGAGTGTGGTTCCCGCGTGCCACGTTGTGCATGTGCTCACAGTCGCGGCGGCACGCGCGTCAACGACTGGAGGCATGGCCACTTGTGACGGCGCTGTTGATGAGAAAATTCTCTCACGCGCTGGCTTGGGAGATCTGCTTAGCTCCAATGCAGGTCCATCCTTGGCTACATGTGATGATCTAGGCGTGCCAATTAGTTTAATCTGTCAACCAATAAGAAATAATAAACAGATACATGCGTTAAGGTTAAAGTTAGATCCTACGAGATCGGCTCAGGGAATCACTTGACATATATTGGCTATCCCGAAGCACATTTAAACTAAGTGACTAAGATAGATCGGCTATGTCGAGACAGTATATATCACTTAATCTAAATATACATCAGGGTAACAAATATATGTATTTATAACCTAGCCGACGCTGCAGATCTAATGTTTATTGGCTATTACTCCGATGTGTCTTATGAGAAGATATCAATCTAACCTAAATGCATTAAACCTAGATCAATCGGCTATCGGTTAATGCCAACGGACTGATACTGGCTTAAGGCATTTAACCAGATTGAGATCTTAATATAAGAGACAACTTTAATATATCTAATAGTAAATAATGCTAAAAGATTATTAAAACAGGTAAGGCTGGTTGAAACCCCAACACTGTCTCTACAAATAGGCATCTAATCGAATAGTTCTAAATACTTCTAAAAGCGACTTAACAGATCATAGATGATGCAACATTAAGTACAAAAAGATAGTATTAGATCTATATAGACCGATGTAAACCCTTCAAGACGGTGGATACCAACATATAACCTAGTCCAACATCTAGATCTAGCTCTATCGGCTGCTGTCTCCCGAGAGAAACGAGCCGACGACGAGATAGATCTAGACATTGTTCTAGATTATATGTCGTATATAATAACTTGCGCGGTTTATAACATTAAACCTAGAGTGTCATGACGATGTAAGCACTAGATTCGACGGAATAAACCACCAATGACGAGAATTTACCTTATTCGGGGTTCGAATCGATGCAGCCCGAAGCCGGATCAAGGACTTGTCTAAAAGAAAATAGGAGGCGATGCGCCGAAGTTGTATTGATGTGTGATTGATGTTTACAAAAGGTCTCAGGTCCTATTTATACCCAAGCATAACAAAGTCCGTGTAGAACATGGTTTCTATCTAATCTACTATTCAAAATACGACAACAGCCTGGGATATAGTCCCATGTCGCATTGCAAAAGTAAATATCTAAACAAAACCCTATTTTACATATACAATTGCCGTTACAGGACTTTATCCATAGATGGCAATATTTTAACGAACATTTGGGAATCGAATCTTCCTTCTATCTTCAAGCTTCTTTATCGGAAATGGTTCCATCTTCTTCTCTAAATCGGAATCGGCTATCGGCCGTCCCTGTCCGATTCGGCCTCAGCCGACTGGTCTTCCAACCGATTTGATCGTGGCCGATGCAGCCTCTGTTTTCTCCGTAGATCATTTTCCAATCCGATTCCGCTATAATCTTGGCTTGGACTTAGGGATTTGGTTACCAAATTTGATCGTTAACACATGCCCCCCAAGTCCGTGATAAGATAATATCGCAGATTTGCCAATTTTTTCAAATTCCCGCGCACTTCTCACCCGACTCTGTCTCGGCTGTCAAGAATCTCTTTAAATAGCACCGCCTTGCGCCGAAACAAGCCACGTTGTTACTTTCATATCTCAAGGCCTAACCAAAAAACTCTTTGTCTCCTCGGCGATTCCGACGAACCGAAGCAGAACCCTTCCTACAATCTCCCTGCAGCAGCAATCTCCTCCACCAATGACATCCTCGAGCACCCCTTCTGACGTGCCTCAACAGGTGTACCCCGAGGTAAGTCTCGTCGGCCACAGTTCTCTTTTTTTCGCCATGCAATCTTTTTCACATGTTGTGACTCCTCCGTTCTTTCCTGCGA
Source organism: Oryza australiensis (assembly GCA_019925245.2). Classification (NCBI taxonomy): domain Eukaryota; kingdom Viridiplantae; phylum Streptophyta; class Magnoliopsida; order Poales; family Poaceae; genus Oryza; species Oryza australiensis. The sequence goes on along the minus strand of JAIFGZ020000108.1, from coordinate 3,593,026 downwards.
TCTTTTAGCACCTTTCACATCAAATTGCCATCCCAGATCTTATTCATCCCCATCAGTATCTATTAGGACGAGTCGACAATCTAGACCCAAGTGAATTTATAAATGCTGAAACCAACCGGATCCCCTATAGGTTCTCAACCCCAAATCTGGCATACTGGACCAGTGCCTTCAAATCTTGGCCTTCAACGGATAAGTCTTGGCCAGTATGGTACCTTAGGATGTCAACTAGGATGCAATCCCACTGGATGGAGCTCGGCATAAACCAATGCCTGGAATTAACAATAGCCGATATGCCTAAGGATGAATCCCTCCTGTCGGCCGCAAGCTATTTCTTGTCCGATACTCTCAATGCCTTCCTATTCAAGAAAGGACCAATGACCCCAACACTGCTAGATGTGGCAATGATCACTGGACTAGACATAGCATCCACAGCCGACCCAACAGCCTTCAAGTAAAACGCCAACACAACTTCAAAACCAAAAGCATAGGGGGCTCGAGTGGCTTCATAGCAATGAACATGAAGGATGGGCCGATCTCCGAACGGGAACACGCAGCCTTTCTCTTAATGTGGTTGGAAAAATTTGTTTTCTGTGGATCGAGCTGTGGACCAACCAGCAATTGACAACATATAGCCGAAGCCCTAGTAAGCAAAAAGAAGATCCCTCTAGGAAAGTACTTGCTCGGCTATGTATACCAAATGTTGAGCAACACATCGGCTAAGCTAGCTTCAAAACAAGCCATCAGCACAGGAGGGCCCTGGTGGCTACTACAGCTCTGGCTCAACCTTCATCTCTATCAGGTTGCCGAAAGGCCGTCTCCACTTGAAGCCGATTTCCCTTTGCCTGAGCCACGAGTCGAAGACGATGAAGAAAGAACGTCTCGGCGGTGTATGTCATATGGGGAGGCAACTGCCACTTACCCTGGATCCAAATTAACAGCCGAGCAATTCAAGAATTGGTTCAAACATCTATACAATGGTTTTCTGAACACCTTGAAGATTTGGTTTGCCTATGAAAACTTTGATAGATTTGAACAACCAGACGATCTTCGGCTAGACGAGCTCAATTCCGAAAAGTATTCGAAGCCAAGGGAAATCTATGTAACAGCCATTACTCCCTGTATTCTCCCTGTCGGCATCCATCAAGGGCGTAATGTTATCAAGACTTATGAGTTTTATCACCCAATAGTAGCCGCAAGGCAGCTCGGACTGGGTCAACTACCGATTGGTTTTTACTATGCCGACAAGATCCAGACCCGAGGAAGAATTGAAAGCAACATCATGATGCATCGGCTGTTATGCATCCCTGGTCCCCCTTTGGGCAGTATCAACAACATCGATTTGGCAGTGACCAGGACAGCTATCTTCAGCCGATGGTGGAATGAATGGAAACAACACCTGTTCCATCAATCGGCTTCGATGTACTTGACGATCGTTGACCCCGACTTGGTCCCCTCAGTAAGTACTTAGTCTTTTAAAACTCTCCTCCATCGGCTATCAATTGTGTTCTCGACTGACCACACTTCATTCTTTTGCAGACAATTGACGACTCCCCTCCGCATACGAGCAACACAGGAACAACCATCCTCTACGCTCGTGGCGTCCTCCCCAACGGCTGCGGATTGGCACCGTCTGTCATCGGCTGCAATGCACCCAAAGTAGGCACGCTCCTTCACGGCCAGACTCGTGAACCACTTCAACGGTTGAAGAGAGCAAGACCACCGGCTGCTGCCATCCCTGCTGCCGAACGAAAGAAGAAGGTCTCAAAGAAACCCAAACGAGCCCCAGCCGATGACCTTTCCCCAATTGACCCAGATTTGGAGGCCTTCCTGGAAGATGAAGTCATATCCGAAGAGATGGACAAAGCCCTCCATGAAGCCACAGCTGACACAAGCTCGTCGGAGAAATATGCCCAAACACCCTCGGCTGGTGAGCAATCAGCCCCAAAAACTCCAAGTCCTCCAAGACGGACTGCTCGTCCAACGCCAGTAAGCCATTCTGTTTGCTCAATCTTTGAATAAGCTCATTCACATTTTCTCACTATCCTTGTTGCATCAGTAGAGGAAGAAAATGGTCACTAGGCCGAGAAGGGCCCCTTCTCCGGTAAGTATCTAGCTACTGTAGTTTTCTTGTTCGATCAGCCGATTCTTAAACTAACTCTTTCTCAGCCCCCACGAGTTTCGACACCTGCCCCCCAACTCTCAAGCGAGCATACTCCAACAGCTGCAGGTAATGATGACACCGAAGACGTGGCCACCTCAGTCCCAACTATCCGAGTAAGTCATGTTCAGTCCTATAAATCAGCTTATTAATTTTGTCGGCCCCCTAACCGACTTCTAACTTGCAGTCTGTAGCCGATCTTCTGGATTTCGATCTATCGAAATTCCTTGATTCCGACGAGGGCGCCGATAAGGCCATGGTGGCATCAGACGAGGAGCTACGAGCAACTTTGTCAGACATAGCCAAACGGCTAGAGTGCTCCCTCGATTTCCTGGTCACCGACTGCGGTTCCATTCGTAGTCGGTTTGAGGACATCCAAGATCGGCTGCCGGACCAGCTGGTTGACATTATTGCACCGGGCACATTTATGGAGGCGCATCGGCACAAACTTGAACGAGCTAAACAGAGGATAGCCGATCGCCGCGAAAACCAAGCATTGGAGGCCACCATCAAGGCCAGCCAGCAAAAGATTACTGCCGAGAAGGCTAAGTTTGACGCTTTGAAGACCGAGCCGATTGCTGAACTTGATCGGCTTCGCAAGCGTCGGGAGGAGCTTATAGCCGAACTCACCAACATTGACGCCGATATCGTGGCCAAGGAACAACGCGTGGCCAGCCTGCCGAAGGAGATCGAGGACCAGCGAGCGAAGATCAAGGCGGTCGTGTCAAATCTGTCCGATATGGCCAAGGCGATGAAGTCGATCCCGGGGAATGACGCAGCCGATGCAAAGGCCATTGAAGAAATAGACGGGATCTGTCGTAAGGCAATATCGGCTATTGCTGAATTCCTTGGGCACTGAGTCGGCCGTAATAGTTGTATGGGGTACGAACTCGCACATCTTGTAATCCAACTGTTTTTGTAATCGGCTTTCGTCGACTCCTGTAAATGATTCGAACTAACTTCTGTATTCGGCTTGCCTTACTTGATCGCCAATCAGCCCCAACTTGCTTGAAGGCATCGAAAATTTTGAAAAATTTGTTCTGTCTCCTCTGCCTTCTTGATATTCGTGTTGTGTCATATATGCCCCCTAATTTTGTTGATGGTGTTCCCAGCGTTAACAAAATTATCAAATCAAATACCCTGTTGCTGTCGGCTAGGCTAAGCCGATGTATGAAAATTAGGGGAAAAACTTGGCGCGAAACGCCCTAAAGTTAAGCTGATCTTGTAACTGAATTCTTCTAGAGCCGATGATGTTTTCCCACGGTAAGACTGCTTCGTGTCCATAGACTAGTTTATATGGAGGGACTTGGATAGATCCGTGGCAAGCCATCCGATAGGCCCAAAGTGATTCGGCTAATCGGCTATGCCATTGCTTGGGATATTCAGAAATCTTCCTCTTTATCAGCTTAATCAAGCTCTTGTTTGAAGACTCTGCTTGCCCGTTTGCTTGAGCATAATATGGTGAAGAATTGAGTAGTTTGATTCCCATGCCATCGGCAAACTGAACAAACTCATCCGATATGAAGATAGATCCCTGATATGTTGTTATTGTTTGAGGGACACCGAATCGATACACGATGTGTTTTTGAATAAACTCGATTGCGTCCTTTGAATCGACCTTCTTTAGAGGAATTGCTTTCACCCACTTCGTGAAATAATCTGTTGCCACCAGTATGAATTTATGTCCCTTACTTAAGGGTGGATTGATCTGACCGATCATATCTATTCTCCAACCTCTGAACGACCAAGGCTTTATTATTGGGTTCATAGCCGATGTTGGTGCCCTTTCTATAGCTCAGAATGTCTGACAATCCGGCCCTTGTAGTACTTGAAACAATCCTCCAGCATCGTTGGCCAAAAGTACCCTGCTCTTCGCAGTATCCACTTCATCTTATGAGCCGATTGGTGCGTGCCACAGATCCCTTCATGCACTTCTCCGATAGCCACCTTGGCTTGATCGGCACTGAGACACTTGAGAAGCACGCCATCGATCGTCCGATAGTACAAATCTCCATCGAGCAAGACATATCTTAAAGCCTTGTAGCGCAATTTCCTTGAGGCCGACTGGGAAGGGTTCTGTAAATAATTGTAGACTTCAAACCTCTAGTCGTCGGCTGTTATGGTGGCAATCTCCATCTCAATATCTCTTATCATCGGCTTGTAGCCCGATGCCTCTTGAGCCAAATCATTAGCCTCTGCATTCTGCTCCCTAGGGATATGCTTCAATGTAACTAGCCGAAAGCTGTCCATCAATTCTCGGCATTGTTGATAGTAGACCATTAGCGCATCATTTTTGCACTTATATTCTCCTGACAACTGGCTGATGACTAACAGTGAATCCCCCATAATTTCAACGGCGTCGGCTTCGACTTCCTTGAGAAGATGCAATCCTTTGAGCATTGCCTCGTATTCAGCTTGGTTGTTTGTGGCGTGGGAGTTGATTGAGAATGCAAATTCAAAACTTACCCTCCTTGGGGATATGATTACCAAGACGATACCGCATCCACTCGTGCAAACCGAGTCATCAAACGTCAAGGTCCAATGCATAATTTCCACTGAGCCGATTGAATCATTTCTATGTTCGACTATAAAAATCGGCTATAGCTTGTCCTTTAACTGCCCTGGGTGTCTGGTATCTCAAATCAAACTCTGTTAAGGCAAAAATCCATTTTCCAACTCGTCCTTTTAACACTGGAGCCGATAGTATATATTTAACTACATCGGCTTTGCGTATTATTGTGCACTCATTGGACAACACATAATGTCTTAACTTGGTGCATGAAAAATACAGGCAAAGGCATAATTTCTCCACTGGTGAATACCTTGTTTCTGCATCCAATAGCCGTCGGTTGAGATAAAAGATGGCATTTTCCTTTCCTTCGACCTCTTGGATCAAGACTAAGCCGATTGACTTATCATCGGCTGATAAATATAACTTGAATGAACTAGAGGTGAGCTTAAATAATTCTTGATATTGTCCAATGCTTTCTGCTGCTCTGCCCCCCAAGTGAATGCTCGATCGACCTTAAGACGAAGCAATGGCATGAACGACTCCATCTTTTCTGAAAGATTGGATATGAATCACGTGATGAAGTTGATTTTGCCGATCAGAGATTGTAGTTGCTACTTGTCCGTCGGAGGTTGTATCATCTTGATAGCATTGATGCTCGTTGGTGTAACTTCGATCCTCCTCTCATGAACAAGAAACCCTAAAAGTTGCCCGGCCGACACGTCGAACGCGCATTTCAGTAGATTCGTCTTGAGGCCATATTTCCTTGTTCGCTCCAAAACTTGTCTGAGATCGGCTATGTGATTTTCTGCTTCCCTAGAATTGACAACGATATCATCAATGTAAATCTCTACCAGGAAGCCAATTATATCATAGAAAATGTAATTCATGGCCATTTGATAAGTTGCTCCAACATTAATCAACCCAAATGTCATGACAACCCATTCATACAAGTCGATTGCTCTTGGGCATCTGAAAGCGGTCTTGTGAATGTCTTCTTTGGCCATAAAAATTTGATTGTAACCTGCATTGCCATCCATAAAACTTATTATCTTGTGGCCGGAAGCAGCATCCACTAGTAAATCAGATATGGGTATTGGGTATTCGTCCTTAGGGGTAGCCTTGTTTAAGTCCCTGAAATCGATACACACCCTAAGTTTACTATTCTTTTTTTATTATTGGAACAATGTTCGAGACCCACTCGACATATCGGCAGGGCCGAATGAATCCAACGTCATATAGCTGAGTGATTTCGGCTTTGATCGCATCATACATATCAGTCTTAAATCTCCTAGGAGACTGTTTGAATGGCCGATAACCCAGCTTGATAGGCAGCCGATGCACAACAATAGATGGGCTAAGACCAGGCATCTCGAAGTACTCCCAAGCAAAACAATCTTTATATTCCTTTATTAAATCAATAAGCTGGGATCTACAATGAGAAGACAAATTTTTACTAATATATGTCGGCCTAGGCCTATGTCCAGAGCCGATATCTATTTCTTCTAGCTCGTCGGCCGACATAAATCCTTGCCCAAGCTTGCCATCGTCGTCGTCCGCGGTGTCCTTGTCGTAGACACTTGAGCCCTCCACGATGCCCTCAAAATAATAGTTGGGGCTCTTCATCTCCAATAGGCTGTATGGCAGAATCGGACACCTTTAGAAAATCGGCTTGCCATACTTTGCTGGACAGATAATCAATACCGTCGATTTTTCAAAGCGGCAAATCGGCGTTAGCAACGCTCACTGACCTGTCGGCTGGCACGATTTCAATCTTGTCGCCTTGCCATTGGATTAGACTTTGATGCATTGTGGAAGAGACACAACAGTTTGCATGAATCAAGTTCCTCCCAAGTAGCAGGCTGTAAGATCCCTTCCCGTCGATGACAAAGAATGTTGTGGGCAAGGTTTTGCTGCCGACGGTTAGCTCGACGTTAAGTACACCCTTGGCCTCCAATGGATTACCGTCGAAGTCTTTAAGCACCATGTTTGTCTTGATTAGATCTTCGACTCCATTGCCCAACTTACGAAAAGTGGCATAGGGCATGAGATTGACTGCAGCCCCCCCATCGATCAGCATTTTGGACATCGGCTTTCCATTAACGAATCCCTTCACGTAGAGTGGTTTAAGGTGTCGATTCTCGGTCTCCTCTGGTTTCTCAAAGATAGCTTGATCGGGGGACAGGTCCAGCTTTGCCAAGTTGTCTTCGACACTATCTGCATCTTTTTTCTTTAGCCGCCCTTCTAGCTTGGTCGGCTGCGCTCTCGTCGGCCGGGTTTGCGTCGGCTGAGGCATTTTTCTTCTTGGGCCTCCACTATTTCCTGCCCTACCGACGGCGCTGATGCTCGATCAATTGTCGGACCTCTTCCTCCCGTCCTTCGCTCTTCACCTTTGAATTCTTCTTTTTGCGTCTTGGTGAACAGTGAGAAGGGCACCATTGGGGGTTAGCCGATTGCTCGTCATCGGCTGTTTCTTCGTTGCATTCTTCGAAGAAGTCCTGGTGAATCGGCCCGAGCCGATCGTGCACCGACTGTCACCGTTGGTTTAGCTGCACGGCCCTGGGGACGAATTGAGCAGGGCTGCGCCATTGGTGGGTCCCTGTACTCGTCCTCACGATATTCGCTGCAGGTCGGGCAGTTATCTATCGTCGGCAGCCTCATCCCCGACTTCCAACAGAATCGGAAAAACTCGCATCACCAGTGCGGATCGCAGTCGCTGTGATGCCTAATGTAATGGAAGCCTGTAACCTCGGGCTCCCTCACATAAGGCCTGTTGCGTCGGGCCTCTTTTTCCCGCCAAAACCGCTGTTGGAAACGGCGTGGGTTGTCCATGCGGATCGGCCGTTGATCAGCCGATCGGCCAGCGGGACGCACCATGTTGATTGGCGTGGCTTGGTCTCCAGTCGTCCTCTTCTCCGCCTTGACCCTCTCGAGAGTTTCGGCTAAGCTGTACGCCATTCTGCTCTGTCGATCAGCTCACCTGGGGTCGGCTTGGACCATGTTGACCAGGAAGGGGTTTCCATCTACTTTCATCGGCCGATATGAATCGGCAAACTTGAGCTTCCCGGCCTTGATTGCCGACTGGATTTGCTGCCTGAAAATTTTACAATCGTTAGGGCTATGAGAGGTGGAGTTGTGCCACTTGTAGTACTTCTTCTTTTTAAGTTTTTCAGCCGATCGGATCGTGTGGTTGGGAGGAAGTTGAATCTGCTTCTCTTTCAGCAATAAATCAAAGATCATATCGGCCTTTGTCACAGCTCGATTTTCGTTCGGGAATAAAAATCATTTAATAAATTATTTTCTAGAAATTGAATAAAAAGAAAAACAAAGTAAATCAAGTGAACCTATTAAGGAAATTAAATTTCCTTTAACAATCATGGCTGGAAATATTTTTGAAATATTCTCTATGCCCTAAAATACTCTCTGAAATTTTTCGTGAAATTTTGGAGCTCGAGAAATAATTTTAATAATACAAAGAACATTTCAATAATTATTTAAATAAATAAATTAAACTTTAAATGAGCTGGAAATATTTTTATTAAATACTTTGGGTGCTCATATATTTTCAGGATTTTTTTAGAATTATTTGGGCATTGAAAGTATTTATAAGAATTAAAAGATGTTTGGACCAAAAACTGTTTTCCCTCCCTTCGCTACAGTAATCCGGCCTAATACTTTGCCCAAATCAAAAATTAGTTGCGGGAACGGATTCCTCTCGATCTCCTCTACATTTCCCCCATGAAATCCCCCTCAATCTCGTGCTAAATCGCGCGAATTTCGCCCTCGTTCTTATCCCGACGAACTCGGGATAAACCCTAAAAATCCGGCGCCAAATCCTCTCTTCCCGGTGCGGGACTCTCCCTCCCAAGCCTATAAAAAGGACCCCCTAGATCTCCTCCTCGGTTTCCCCATTTTTCTCGTGTTTTTCCCGTGCTCTAGCCACCTCCCCCTCGAGATCAATCTCTATCCGTCGCCGGCTATCTTTTCAGCCGCCCCTAGCCGCCGTCTCGGTCGTCCCCGGACAGCGCCGTCGCCTCCCTCGGCACCGCAAGGACTCAAGGAAGCCCGGCATCCATCTCCCTTGCGCCAAACACCACCGGAAGGCCCCCGTCACCGTGGACCCGTGCGTCGCCGCCTCCGTTCGCACTTCGGCCGTGCCTCGTCGCCGTTCCCGTCGCTGTTTATCGTTGCCGTCTTCACCGTCGGCATCATAGCAGCAAGCCGAAGCCCGTCCTCCACCTCTCCTCCACCGAAAGCCACCGGAAAGCCGTTGTCGCCGTCAACCCGAGCTCGGCCGCCGATTCCATCTCGTCGCCGGCCATCTCCGTTCGCCGTTCGTCGTCGTTTTTGCGTTGGTAAGAATCACCGCAACCTCCTCTCTCTTTTGATGCCCTCGGTTCTCGTCGCCGCGCCGTCGTTCGCCGTCGCCGGAGCCATCTCGAGCCGCCGGCCGGCGTGCCTACGTGGCAGCCCTCGTGGCATCCCCGTCAGCGCCATGTCCGTCCTCCCTGTCCTCTGTGGCGCTGATGTGGTGTCTTATGTCAGCACATCCTCTCTCCTGGCTGACGTCATATTATTCCTTTTTTAGCTCAAAATTAATTAATAATTGCGTAATAAATCATCTTAATTTTCAGAATTCATTTAAATGGTCCAAAACTTCTAAAATTCATATCTAATTCATACGAACTCCAAATTGGGCCATTCAAATTGCAAAATTTATCTAAAATTAAGCTCTACATGTTTGTTTACTTTTTATGTACTGTTATTTGGTTTTTATTAGGTTTTTTCCTCGCTTTGCGTGCCAGCGTGTAGATTTCGTTGTTTCCGGAGTTTGCGCTCGCGAGGGAAAGAGCCCAGAAGTTTGCTTGAAGACGCAAGGCAAGTCACACTTCCCTTGAAGCATATTGATCCTATTTTTATAAATGTTTTATGTTTGCAAATAAAATTGCATTGCTTTGCTAATTACATGGAATGATGGAATACCTATCTGCTTGTTTGAGCCTTATTTACTTGTTATCCGTCCTTTGTTAACCTTGGGTGTTAATTTGACTAGCTTTAGTCACTGATGTTGATTCTAGCTAGAATTATATGCTTAGCCATGCTTAACTACCACTAGCTCATTAAATGGGATAATTACACTTTATTCTAGTCTCTCATGAGCTGCAAGCTCGATACACCTGACCATGTCTTATTGGTCATAATTATCTCAACTAAACTGTGACTTAATGGTGGGCTGTGGGTGCATGGTTTTGATGGTCGCACCCATGACAATTAAGGACCGGTTCATGGGAAACCCTGGAAGACATAACGTGCAAACCACAAGCCAGAATGGGCAACGGCTGGATCCGTAGTATAGCTTTCCTCTGGCCGACGTACCCTAGTGAGGGTGGACGTGATGGAGTTGGGTCGGCCCGGTTTTACGGGTTGATCGGCGCCGGATTCACCGTGGCACGAGAGGGCTGCCCGCTGCCCGGGGAGTGGGGGCGAAACCTTGGTGTGGTATCGCTTGGTTAGAGGGAGTTATGCGAAAGGTCTTGTCACGATTTCCCCCTTTGCAGTATCATGGTGGTACTTCGGGGCATGGTAACATGTGTGGAATCGTGTCTTGTGAGTAAAGTTGCGCACCTCTGATCAGAGTAAAACTATTCGAATAGCCGTGTCCGCGGTTATGGGCGACTGACCAGATTCACTATGATTAGTCTCACTACTGAATAATATGATTTAATGAAACTGGTTTAGTTCAGGTGGAACGGTTGGGCCTGTTCAACATGGGGATAACGTTGTTCAGTGGAAGATTAATATTGCCTTCATTACTCAACTGTTTTTCTATTTTTAAATGAATAAATGTTTGTAAACCGCATTTATGCAAATTAGCCCAAGCCACTTTTGTCTTCCCTTGCACGTCTGCATTTCTCTGTGTGGCTTGTTGAGTACGGTGGTTGTACTCAGTCTTGCGATTTTCCCCCTTTCAGAAGTGTAGTGCTTCTGAATTGAAGATGGAGTTAGAAGACCAAGGCTCAGACCCCAGTTGAGTTTGCTTGTGGAGTGGAGCTGAAGCCCCGCTAGTGTCGTCTTTCTTTTCCGCTGCAGTTTCTGGGTGTGAGGACTAAGTGCCTCTTCAGTAAGTATTTTTATTTTTTACGCTTTGTTTTTACGTTTGGATCTGTGTATTAATTTGTCATTTTATGTACCCTGGTTGATTCCTGGACAGGGATTAAATACATAAAATAGTCAGGAAATTTGGGATAAATTTTCGGGCGTGACAGCCTTGGTGATGTCAAAGTCGTACTTCTCTTCCTTCGTCGTTTTCAGCAGCCATTGGCAGACGATGGACTTCTTATTTTTGGTCCATTCGGCTGCAGCAACTTCTGCGTCATCGTCACTTTTTTTAATCAGATTCGACGATGACGTGGGCAACCTTCTTGATGGCCTTCCTTGATTCTTGAAATCGCTGCTCGTGGGCCATCACCTTCTGCGCCAAGTGGGCTAGGCTGTCAAAATCTTGAGCCGAAAACCTTTCACGGATCGGCGGCAGTAGTCCATAGAAAGCCAAATCGGCTAACTGGGAATCGGACAACACCAGGCTGTAGCATCGGTTCCTCATCTCCCTAAACCTTTGAATGTAGTCTTGAACCTATTCTTCATGCTTCTGCCTAATGCTTGTTAGGTCCAACAATTTCATCTCGTGATTGCCGGTGTAGAAATAGCTGTGAAATTGCTTCTCGAGATCGGCCCAGCTCTGGATAGAGTTATAGGGCAATGAAGAAAACCAAGTGAAGGCCGATCCCGACAGCGAGAGCGGGAACAAGCGAACCCTTAGTGCGTCTATTGCCGATGCCTCTCCGCATTGCGCCAGGAATCGGCTGACATGCTCGTATGTTGAGGTGTTGTCTTGTCCCGAGAATTTGGAGAAGTTTGGGACTTTGTACCGGTTGGGCAATGGTACCCTCTCAAAGTTCTCTGGGTACGAATACCGATACATGTTCCCTGAATCTTTTGGCTTAAGGCCGAATTGATCGCGCATGATGCTGGCAATCAAATCGGCCCAAGTCTTGTTGTCTTGAACCTGTTGTATCGGCTCGTATCGATCATACTGCATGGGTGCTTGCCGATACTGAGGTGGCGTTTGAGGCCGATAATGCCGATCTTGATGGCCTCCCTGGTACTGATACTGAAGTGGGTTGCCAGCGGAAGGCGGCCGATTCGCCGGGGGTGTCTGTGGTTCTGGGAAGAGCTGTAGGCCACCGGTATTGTATTGTGCTCCTTGAATGAGATTGGCAACCGGCTCTTGCTGTCGATTGAAATTGAACATGCCGGCTAGCTGCTCCTGGGGAGGAGGTTGTTGCCGATTCAGAATAACGGGCGATGGTCTTGAAGCCGATGCAGATGCAATCGGCTAATGAGGACTCCTCCTCGCGGCCCCGGCGGCTGTATCGGAGGCGGGATCGACCGGTTCGGGGTCGCCAAGACCACGTAATTGGGAACCGGCCGTCCGTGAAGTAGGTTGGCCCCGCTGTAGCTGATCGGCAATCTTGGAATCGACCACAGTGGCAATCATGTTATTCAGAGTGTTGACCAAGATGCTACTTTGATTGACGAGTGCATGATGCACAGCCGAATCGATCCGGTCCTGCAAAGTGTGCAATTCCGAATCGTCTTGCTCTTGTTTCGGCTCCTCCATCTTGTGTTTTCCTTTTGCGTTGTCAGAGGAGGACGCCTTGAAGTCGTCTATGCTGAACTTGTACTTCTGGTGGACGGCCCCAGACCTGGTCTGGGCAAAAGATTGCAGATAATTGGCCTACAGTTCCTCCACCATCTTCTTGTAGTCGGCCAATTGTTCGGCCGACAGTTGTTTCATCTTGACAGGAATGGTGTTTTCTTCGCTGATTTCAGGGCTCTTGATTTTAACCATCGCGTCGGCTTTGTTGAAGTACTTTGACCGAGTCAATGGTCCCATTGGGCGTGCCAAGAAGCGTGTTGATGAGAAAATTCTCTCACGCGCTGGCCTGGAGATCTGCTTAGCTTCAGTGCAGGTCCGTCCTTGGCTACCTATGATGATCTAGGCGTGCTAATTGGTTTAATCTGCCAACCAATAAGAAATAATAAACAGATACATGCGTTAAGGTTAAAGTTAGATCCTACAGGATCGGCTCAGGGAATCACTTGACATATATTGGCTATCCTGAAGCATATTTAAACAAAGTGACTAAGATATATCGGCTATCCCGAGACAGTATAAATGACTTAATCTAAATATACATTAGGGTAACAAATATATGTATTTATAACCTAGCCGATGTTGCAGATCTAATGTTTATCGGCTATTACTCCGATGTGTCTTTTGAGAAGATAACAATCTAACCTAAATGCATTAAACCTAGATCAATGGGCTATCGGCTGAAGCCAACGGACTGATACTGGCTTAAGGCATTTAACCAGATAGAGATCTTAATATAAGAGGCAACTTTAATATATCTAATAGTAAATAATGCTAAAAGATTATTAAAACAGGTAAGGCTGGCTGAAACCCCAGCACTGTCTCTACAAATAGGCATCTAATCGAATAGTTCTAAATACTTCTAAAAACGACTTAACAGATCATAGATGATGCAACATTAAGTACAAAAAGATAGTATTAGATCTATATAGACCGATGTAAACCCTTCAAGACGGTGGATACAACATATAATCTAGTCCAACATCTAGATCTAGCTCTATCGGTTGCTGTCTCCTGAGAGAAATGAGCCGACGGCGAGATAGATCTAGACATTGTTCTAAATTATATGTCGTATATGATGTGTGATTGATGTTTACAAAAGGTCTCGGGTCCTATTTATACCCAAGCATAACAAAGTCCGTGTAGAACACGGTTTCTATCTAATCTACTATTCAAAATACGACAACGGCCCGGGATATAGTCCCATGTCGCATTGCAAAAGGAAATATCTAAATAAAACCCTATTTTACAGAAACAGTTGTCGTTACACGATTTTTTCCATAGATGGCAATATTTTAACGAACATTTGGGAACCGAATCTTTCTTCTATCTTCAAGCTTTTTTATCAGAAACGGTTCCATCTCCTTCTCTGAATCGGAATTGGATATCGGCCATCCCTGTCCGATTCGGCCTCAGCCGACTGGTCTTCCAGCCGATTTGATCATGGCCGATGCAGCCTCTGTTTTCTCCGTAGATCATTTTCCAATCCGATTCCGCTATAATCTCGGCTTGGACTTAGGGATTTGGTTATTAAATTTGGTCGTTAACAGGCACGAAGACAACTAGCGAGGGGAGGCGACGCCTTTCTCGCGTGCATTGAGGAATGAGGACTGGAGCGGCAGTGGCAGCACAGTGAACTGGTGGAGATGAGGAATTAGGACTGAGGGTTGATCAAGGTTTAGGTATTGATATACCTGGCCATTGGGTCTTAATTTTATGGGCTAGCAGAGCTATTTCTACTGAAAAAGTCTAGAATTGGTCCCTAAGTACAATGAACGCGGGTCATCGCGAGGGACAGGGACGGGGACGGGGGTGGAGCATCGTCCACATCCCCGTCATCCTCGATGGTGATGATTTTTTTGACCATTGGATTCTCCACGGTTGGGAGATATCAACCATCCCCATCCCCTAATATGTGAATTCATCGCGGGATATCAGTGATCAAGTCCCTATTGTCATCTTTAGAAGTAGGTGGGAGAGAGAAGAGGTGGAGACTAGAGAGGAGGAGGGAGGAGAGAAAAGAAAGATGGAGAAAGGAGATGAGTCACTGACATGTGTAGGATCGAACAAGACCAAACAAACCTACCAGAGGGGGGTGAATGGTAGGGAAACCAAAAAACCAAATCTTTTGCGGAATTAAAAGATTTACCTCTTACAGATGAAACCAATCTAAAAAGCGACAATGAACAGGAACTGTTGAAGCCGCCGCCGGTCACACCGTCTTACCTGCCCCGGTCAGACCGCCCCTCCTGGCCGGTCAGACCGCCGCCTAGCCTCTGGTTGGACCGCCGTCGCAACCCGTCGGTCAGACCGCGCGCACACCTGCGGTCAGACCGCGAGATCCAGAAAACACCGAAAGATGAACTCTCGAAGAAGTAGATCAAACTATTTCAACTTTATTGCATCTAAAAGTGTTTACAAAGTGCAACAACAAGCACTCCTCACCAAAATCTCAACCTAATTCAAAACCCTAGATATTCTCTCAAGTTTCGCTCTTGAAAATCGATGTCTATGAGGCACACCCTCCCTCTCTATTTATACATGCAAAATCCTCCTACTCAAAGTAGGAGTAGAACTCCTATTCACAATAGGACTCAACCTCTCACTCATAATAGAAGTAGAACTCCTATTTCTAATAGGACTCAACCTCCCGCTCATAGTAGAAGTAAAACTCCTATTCCTAATAGGACTCCTATTCCCAATAGGACTCATTCAACCTAACTTTCCGAATTTAGACTCCCTTTCAAATTCGACTCCGCATATGATCCCTCTCGTATGCCATATAACTTCTTCATCTTCCATGTGCATTATCCTCTAGCCTTTTAGTATCCCGCGTGCTGGACGTCTACTTCTCCCAAGTCGACTCCGATCCGCACCGGCAATACTATCCGAGGCCTCAAGCAATACACTGCACATATACGAAAAGAAACAATATACCGAGCACAAGTTTGTCCAAACTTGACTCACATTAGCTTGTCAACGGTAACAACATGCACGAAATCATCTAGAAATCAAATCCACAAAGAAACAATTCAAAACCGAGAAAACAAACGAAATCGATACGCGGCCGATCAGTGCGGCCAATCACAAATCCAATGTTTCATCACATAAACTATAAATCAAACTCACTTGATTCAACAACATGTGGGTTTCCATATGTTGAATCAACTGGTCAAAGTAGGTAACGAGCCATGTCAGCGAAAACCATCCTTAAAACCATCGAGAGAGTTATTTTGCATCGGTTTTAGTTGTTAGAGGGAGTCAAGATCGGGGTTGCGATGCCGCGGCCGCCGCTTTCGCGAAATCGGTCGTTTGCGGGTGCGGCACAAGATCCCCGCGGTTTCGTTTAAAAAATTTCATGGAAATTCAAAAATTTGGAAAAATTGATTTTAACACAAATATATATATATATATATTATAAAAAAAATATAAATTTCTCGATGTTTGCCGCGAAAATCGCGGTATATGACGCGGTTTTCGCGAAATCCGCGGCACAACGCGGATTTCGATTTGGTTCAAATTTAAATTACGGTTTTCACGGTTTTCACGGTTTTCGTGGTTTTCGCGTGTTTTTGGGCGGTTTTCGCGGTTTTTGTGTGGTTTTTGCGTGATTTTCGTGGTTTTCGTGCGATTTTCGCGGTATGCACGAAATCGTTCAAATTCAAATTTGTTACTGCTTCATTGCCGTCGGCTTTTGTGAATTTTGACGAAATTCGCCGTGCCGCCGATGGGCGGCACGGCATATGCCGTCGGCATCAGTAATCCTGGTCAAGATATCTGTATTGCGGTTAGGGCATATCAATCAGATTGGACGTATGTTAGAACGAGTCAAGTAGACTTATTTCCTGTCCTTTATCCACTAGGCCCAAACGGGAAGTAGTGGTGACTAGGGTCCAGGCCCAAAACACCATCCAGTGGGCTCAAACTAGAGGCTTCTCTTCTACGGTTCTACCCAGGGTTTAGCGTCGGTTCACAACTTCCAGTCTCCACCTGAGCGCGAGGCGGCGGAGGCCAAGGCGGCGATGGAGTTCTGCCCGGGGTGCGGGATGCTGCTGCAGATCCAGCCGGCCACCGGCGGGAACCGCCTGCGCTTCTACTGCCCCACCTGCCCCTACGTCTGCCCCGTCAAAAACAAGGCACGCCTCTTAGCTCTCTTCCCCCATCAGTTCGCCTCCTAGTTCGTTTGCGTATTGCCGCCGTGGCCTCGATGCCTCGGGCGAGCTTGGTTTGATGTGTTGTTGTGACCCCGGTTGATTGATGCCCTTGCAGATCGTGATGAAGGCGAGATTGGTGAAGAAGGAGGTGGAGCCCATCTTCAGCGGCAGCGACGCCATGAAGTTCGCCCCTAAGACCGCCAGTGAGCCCGTCGCCCTTACCTTTTTGTTGAGACAATACATTGGGATCAATTGTTGTCTTAACTTTTTGTTGAGACAACACATTGGCATTGGGAAATTTTGTTCTAAATGGACTTGCTGATTTATGTGCTAGTAATTGTTTCTTTTTTCCTTCCTGCCATCCATTGAAATGTATAGCTGAGTAATCTAGCCAGAGTCCAACATAATTGAAAGTGTTTTATGCACATCTTCTGTCTTCTGAGTTTGTTTAGCTTATGTTGATACAGCAGACATGATGGCTTGTTCATTAAAAAAATGAAATGAAAATTATACTAAATAAAAGGTGCAAACCTACTTCACACTTCACAGTCAAGCAGTGCTGGTTTGAAGCATAATAAATTAATATACTTATTAATCTATGATAAAATCCAAATAGCACCAGATTTCGTCCAAGTACCTTCAAGAAACTTGCTATGTATTTCGTTGTTTAAAATCATATCATTGAGATGGGAATGTTCATTAGGGGATGCATGGCACATATTTATTAGGAAACCAGATGATTGACCTGTTGCTAATAGTTATGGGTGTTTCTAGTTTTGATACATTGTTACCATGGCTGTGGTATACTAACATGCACGTGCATGCTTAGCTCCTTGTAAAAAATAAAAAAAGAGTAAAATGGTGGACCATCAGTGCTTTCTTTTTTCAAGCATCTATTCTGTACACTTCGAACACAAGATAAGATTGCTTATTGTGATGAAAGAATAAGCTTCTATCTTTTGATAGTGGAAGGACAAAAAAAGCATTTTTTGAAGCTGTACCTGAATTTATTTAGCCGTTCTGATTATAATAGCATGTCTCCGACCCAACGCAAATAGGTTAAATATTTTAACAATTTCCAAGTAAAGAACCCTGACCTAACATTTGGTTAAACATTTTAATAAAGTTTCTAATGGTTGTCTGAATTAGTGACCCTAGAGGTGACATTCTGCCATACTGTTGTCCTAAATACATTCAATGATTTTGATTTTCAGCTACATGCCCAAGGTGCCACAATGGAGAAGCATACTACAAGCAGATGCAGATTCGATCAGCTGATGAGCCAATGTCTACATTTTATAAGTGTTGCAGAGAAGAGTGCCAATTTGATTGGAGGGAGGACTGACTTTAGTAATATTTCTTGTTTGATCGTGTGTTAGCAGATAATTGTCCTGCTAAAACTATGTAATCATATGAAGCTTTTTGTAATCAGCTTATGCTGCAGCAAAGAAAACTTACATAAGGGAAACCAATGTACCACAAATATCGTGATATTTTGGTGTAGGCGTGCCCAAAGTCCCAACCTATCGTTGTGTTTTGTCTGAGAATCTGAACTGAAGCCCCGGCCATCCATTGAAAAGTCGGGCTTCTCACCCTCAGAAGATTTTCTATTTTGGTCCTTGTTGCCTTGTTGGTGCTAGAAATGTAGGTTGTCCTGGTTTAGAAGACGAGAGCATGAATAAACGAGAACACTGCGGCCACAAGGCCTCCCGTGCTGCCGAACGGTCTGCCTAGGTTATTATTAACAACAACATTTTGCAACAATTACGGCATCAAACATCCATTAACGTCATCAAAATATCATGCTGTAAACTCTAGCCAAACAGCTTAATAATTACCAACAAGCCAGCTTTACAGCATTGCAGACTACAGCAACGTTTAAACTAAAAATTATTAACGTTGCTCAATTATGTATGAAATACAAGAGGTAAAAAAGAGGAAATGTTGAACCCGGAAGCTGGAACATCTGAACGTTCGTTCTTATGATGTTCAGATGAAACACGAAACTTGAATTTATACACCGTCATTTATTTGGTAACCACTTCTTCCAGGCTCCTTTCAAAGCTTCTTCCCGCATCCTTGTTAATTCACGAAACCATTGCTCGTACTGAGCTTCAATCAGACCAAGCTCTCCATTTAGCACATCTCGGTTTTCAGTAATTGAAACCGATGAACCGATCACCAACCCCGAGTGATGTGATGCTTGATCCATCTGGAATATTGCAAAATTACTTGACCCATTACCTAACGGATGTCTGCAGCCCAGTTTATCGGTTCCTTTGTACGCACCACACTCCAGTGTCCCGTATTCGTCAACGCCATACTCACTAAAACTTTTGGAACTCCCATCAAGCTGAACAGAAATGTCTGACCCTTCAGAGCTACTTGGTTCTAGATTGGCTGCACTCAAGAGAGAATCAATATAATCGCTTGGTGATGCATTGGCTTCTTTTGAGTGCATCACACCTTCAACTAGCACATAATCATTTGTCAGCTCCGACAGATGCTGCTGGGAAGTAATTACATGCTCACTTTCACCCATTTTAGATTCGCTGGAAGTACTCATTGCTGCATCATTCATCAGCTGCTGACCAGGGACAAGATTCACTATCAAAAGATCAATAAAATCAGCAATGAAGGTAACATCACAGTCTGCTAACTCCAACTGCTCGACCATTTCAGCAGCAACAGACATAGCTGTATCAGAATCCAAGTAGAAGAGAAAATGAATATTCCTTGCATGTCCTGCAAAAATAAAAAAGAAAATGATATCGTATCACAAGAACACAAATATAATAAATTTAACCTTAACAATAGAAAGTCATACCACACAAGTCAGCGATTCGCAAAACCAGAGATACTGAATTGTCATCAAGTTTCTCGCCTGTTAGCTTTAGCTCTGTGTTTTTGTTAGTTCGCGTAAACTCCAACACAGATCTATGTGGACCACCAAGATCATTTCTCTTGCCCGTGCTAGTACACATAGATTCATGGGTGTCAACATCCATGTGCAAAGATTCCAAACAGATGTCTACTGCTTTGGGTAATGATGATGGAAACTTAGTGCCAACAAGACAATTTGAATTGTCAGAGCAAAGGAAGGGGTCTTGCAATAGTTCTTTGGAAGAAAGCCTTTCAGAAGCAGGAACTAAACATTTCTCAATAAATTGCTTTGCCTGAATATTTGTAATTTTAGCCAGAGCAGCTGGTTTGACACCCTAGAAATCAGAGATTTAGATGATATTATGTGTTGAGGCACAGTTATACAAAGATAAATTAAGAAACACTTACTTTAGATACTTTCTTAAAAATTTGAGCTGCATTTGTACATTCACTGTAAGGATACTCAAAAGTGAACATCTCCAACATACACATTCCAAATGAGTATATGTCAACAAGTTCATCATAATTCTCGTCATACAGCTCAGGTGCCATGAATTCAGGAGTACCTGGAGAAAAAGGCCCCATATCAGCCTGATATATCAGGAGAGTGCATATTTTTGTGGATCAATTAGACGCCTGATAACATGCTTAAATTTCTATTAATGCAATGATATGCAGCTCTCATGCATATTCGAGAAAAAAAATAACACGCTTGAATGAGGAAAACAGGTGATACATGTTCTCACAGTTCTGTACCTGTGGACCTTTTCACATTACTTTATGCTTATGAGCGACGTGGTTGGTGCATGGAACTCAATTCAGACACAGCTGAATATAGAATGTACATATGAAACGAGAAGCATAGGATCCACATGTAAGATGTAACTATAGAATATTATTTACAGGATTATAAAATGTGGTATAAGCATGTCAATTTTCAAAGAATCCTACGAGTTAATGGAAGATTGAAACCCCAAGTATATCAGTCACAATACTTGTTTGCGTAATACATCAGGCATAAATGTTGAGAAGTCATATCACTAATGGCTAATTAGCTATAGAAGTGGTTAATATTAACCATGGATTATGTCAATTAGTGGCACATTCAAAAAATCGTCACTTAGACTGTCTCCCCAGATCAGAGGACAATAACATACTTGTTCAGAAATAACATTGTAATCACAAAGCAGCAAAAGGTTATTACCAATAACACTCTTTGCTCTAGGCGTTAGCATCACTGTGGCTAACCCAAGATCTCCAATCTTAACTTCTCCATGATTCCCATTAACAAAAATGTTGTCACACTTCAGGTCCCTGTGGACAATTGGAGGTTGGTGAGTGTGCAGGTAATCCAGTCCACGAAGTATCTGTCTAGCCCAATTCTTTATTGCCTTCAAGTCAACACGTGGATGTTTCTGACGATACCTATAAGTAAAAGGATATAATGGTGTCATTCCACAAGAAACATGGTAGTATTAAGGCAAGAGTATTATTTGCTACTTACTGCCTGAGACTTCCAGATGTGAAAAGTTCTGTAATAACATTAATTGTCTTCCTTTGATCATCAACCCAATAATTATAGAACTTCATTACATTTTCATGCTTGAGAGACTTTAGTAGATGAACTTCAGAGTACAGCCGTTCAAGATTATCTGGAGATTGCATAACCTCATCTATCTCCACTTGGCTCCATGCAACCTCAATACCTTCAACCTCATCAAATGCCTTGTAACTATATCCGAATTAATCATGGATACAAAGAGTTACAAGCAGCCCAATGTAAACAAGAGCACAGACAGAAAATGAGCAAGGCAGCATTAAGATACTTGCAGCTATTGCCATTAGGAATGTATCCCCTGAATACCATTCTATGTTTGTTCTGTAACACTGTTAACCGCATTAGACACCAGCACGCAGCAAAATTAAAGAGATTAACCACAATGTAAACCATTGAATAATCCCTCAGCAATTAATAGGCTTAAAGGTTGAAACATACGAAAATCCTTAGGTGGTGTATAGTTTGTTGCTTAGTTTATCTTACCTCCTAGGAAGACATTTGGCATAGATAGGTGCTGGAGCCTGAAAGGTTGCTAAGACATGAGACAAATGCTAAAATACCAGTAGTCCTTAAGCTGGAGGTTTGGAACCTGAAATTCTCTAATTTGAATGATGTTTACTAGCTTGGCTGCTTGTGTTAACGGAAACATAGTTGCATATATGGTTAATGCCAGCCTTTTTTTCTTATACTTTAAAAAATTAGACAAACCCATTGCAATACAAATATATCTCTTTGATAGAGAAGCATAAAGCGAAAAATAGGATGCCAAGGACATACACAGTCTTCATAGCTCCTCTCCCCAGCACCTCGTTGTACTGCACCAGGGAAAAAAGTTCAGATGAATACGGCGGGCAGAGTTCAGGAGCGTCACGTTTGTGGATAATTTTTACAAACTTGCATGCGATTTTTTTCTGTAATCATTTGAGGAGATTTCCAGCATTTTAGAAGTGCATTTCAAACATACTAACTTCTATGAGCAAGCGAAATTTAGATAAGCCTTTTTGTACCAGTAAACTTAAACCTGGAAAATTTAATGCAGGTATCCATTCATCACAAACTTAATAGACTAGCATGGGCATGTCAAATCACGTTCACATCAGATCAACTAAAATGGAAGAGGTTTCTATCAGAAAATAAAACAGAAAAAGAAACTTACGCGTATGTACCGCCTGGTCGGATCCACCTCCACGCACTCAGCATCGTCCACCTTATCCCGATCGCCGAACACCTCCATTTCAGATCACCCCACGCGCACGAACGAATCTAGAAGCAGAGACCAGCAGAGAGGAAGCAGGACGAGAGATGACACAGGCGAGATCGCCGGACAGCGCGTGGAGCGGCGCGGGTGCCCGCTACGCACGGCGGTCAGCAGCCGGCGATGCAGCGCGCGGAGGACGGCGCGCGCGGCCGGTTAATTTATAGAATCGCCGGGCGTTCGGTGAAGGGCTCGGAGAACGGGGCGGGTGGCGGCAGCTCGCGGCGGCGGCGGCTGCTGCGGAGCGACGTCGCCTTCACCCCACCCGCAACTCCCATGGCCCGGCACCCTGCGGACGCCACGCGGCTGGCGCAGCACCTCATTCTCCCCCGGTCGGTCTCCTCCCTTCGTCGGCGGCGGCGCGGGCGGATCCCATGAAGGGCTACGCGAACGGGTACCCGGGGCGGCGGCCATGGAGGGCGGAGGCAAGGGCTAGGGTTAGGAATTCAGCGGCGCGCCGGTGTACGGGGGGGAGGAGGCGAGGAGGAATAAGAGGGGAGGTAGGTGGTGGTGGGGAGCAAAAGGTGGGAGAGAAATAGTAAAGGCCTAGAGCCTTTGGTATGGTTCGGGAGCAGCAGCTGTGGAAGGTTGGATTTTAAACTCTCGAATGTCTACGTCACTGTAAACAAAATATATATTAATATATAATATATTATTTTATAAATATATAAATACTTAAATTTTATAAGTTGAAAAAACAAATCAAACTACACCAAATTAACATATATTCACAACCAATTTTTTTATTAAATATAGAAGTTAAATTTAATATTATATATTTGTGAAGTGAGATTTATCATATATTTAATCTATCTTATTAATTTTTTGGGAGACTTTGCTAGTTGTCATGTGAACTGTGACGACGCTCATTCGTATGCTGTGCTAGGACACCTTACACAAACTCACATATACGGTGATACGGTTGATACGCATGAGCGAAAATCCATTTTTTACCAGGCTCGCTGTTCTATTTTTTTCTCGTTGAGAATTGGATGAAATTTTCTGGATTCTTGTGGAAAACCAAAAGAATGCCAAACAGATTTGCTATTTCTCTGTCGACAGATTTGTTAGAAGAAAACTTTTAAATCTTGGACCATCAGATTAGCTCTGAGATTCGTGCACATGAGAGTTGAAAAAAATAAAAGTGCTTGCACGGGTAATAGGAATCAAACCCTGACTTCCGCATAGCTTCCATGTATCTATACCACTATACCACTAAGCTACAGCTACAACTGATGTTGAGTTATTTTATACCAGCATTATTATAAATATAGTTACACTACAGTTATATAACTATATTTATAACTATATTATAATTTCTATATAACTTAGATAAAATTATATATACAAATTATACTGTATATATGTGTATATATTATAGTTACGATGAAATTATGCTCTATATATAACAACTATATAAGTTATATTTGAAAGTTTTTACTTGAAAAACTATGACATTCTATGCCAAATACAAAGTGAACACTTATGAATTGTTTGGTTTAGATAAGTTCAACCGAAAAAGATTGATGCCCAATTGTTCGTGATGGGAATCTATTAACTTCGGCCTCTCGCTTTTCTATGGAGATTCGGAGAGAGAGAAGGGATGTTTACAGCTTAGATTAGGCATCTATACATTATCTTTTCACATCATATTATTCACGTGTGTGACAAGTTACTTGCGTCACATAAACGTGAAAATTCAAATGAGAAAGCTCATGCCGAGCGTCCAAACTCGAGAAAAAATATAGACACACCACTCTTCCTCACAACTCATGAGCAACCCCATTTTTCTTTCTGTTTCTTTCCTCTCCTTCCCCTTTCCCTCTCCCTTGAGCTGGTGGTGGCCATCGAGCTGGTTGACAAAAGAAATCGAGCATCAGTTGTTGGTGAATTAAAAGTTTGGGAGACGACGATTACCTATTTTCTCAAGGCATATATATTATTGGATTTGTGTCCCCATATATTTTTGGTTTTCGTTAACTCGTTTTTAAAATGATTAAATAATATGTTTTGCGTGAAAACTAGAAGTGGCTCTAAAATATCAAATAAATTTATTTTTTAAATTTATAATAATTAAAATTTAATTAATCATACGCTAATATCTTTATCCCGTTTTACGTGCGTCAAAAAATCTTTATCTTTGTACGTTGCTCAGCCACCACGTGAATCATAGGCTGACGGTACCATCCAATTCATCTCCCTCGGCGACGTTTGTAGTCGGTCCTCCACGTTGCACAGTATCTTGGTGTGGAGCCATAGGTTGTGTTCGAAGCAGCTAGCTGTGGCAGCGCTACAGACACAACAACAGGGCCAAGCAAGCAAATTTCTACTAGAACAGCTACAACACTATGGTTATACAACCACCCTCTAGTTGAACTGAACAGACCTATAATTTGCTTGGAGTTGGAGGCACCAAGGTAGAAAATGCAGAAGCCCACACGATCAGCGTCAAATGGTGAGTGTAGCCTAAGCTAGGAGGTGCGGATTGTGGCTGATGACAGGATCCTCTCAGGTCACCAGTATTGCTAGCAATGTAGCTGACGTGGTGGCTATAAAGAGTGGCGGAGGACCAAAAAATTAAGGTAGAACGGGTCATTTTTATGCTAGAAAATGAAAAAGCTAGCTAATGTGCTTGCACGGCCCACAAGCACAAGCCCACAAGGCAAGCGTCAGGACGAGAAAGGCCGACTAATGAAGTGAGCGGTTCAGTCATCTTCCCCGTACGGACATTCAGAGTTTGTTCAACAGAATAATAAGCAGTAGCCAGCGGACCTTCAATCTGAAATCCATGACGGCCAGATCAATTTGGGGTGGGTATCCATGGCAGAGCCAAGATAGGACGAGCATCCTATCTTATCATATCGAGCCCTCTGCCCCTGGCTATAAAGGAGAGGAAGACAACAATCTTGATTGGCATGCTTTGTTTTCTTTGATGTATCACCATTTAAAATTCAGATATCCGATGACTAGTCTTATCCAAATAAGAATCATGGTTTTTCATAAAGGCCCCACATTCATACTAAATCATCCTTAGATTGGTTAGGTGCGCATTCTAAACTTAGTTTCGGCTCGACTATTTCCTTGATTTTCATGAGCATATTTTTAAAATTGTTAAACATTGTGTTTCGTGTGAAAACTTTATATAAGAAGTTGCTTTAAAAAAATCAAATAAATCTATTTTTAGTGCTTTGATAAATAATACTCAATTTTAATTATGTTTCTTGTTTTGCATGTGGCTAATCATCCATTTCAAAACGCACTTTAAGAATGCTCTCTATTTTTTTAGTTTATTCACTTTTTAAAGCAACCTGTCTGTTCCACGTTTCAAATTAAAATTAAGTTTTCAAGAAAATTTGTTCTAACTCTCTTAAACTATTCTTAAAGTTTATTTCTTAAAATATTTAATTTGTCTTTATAATCAAATATATAATCACAGCAACAATCTACACAATAATCTAAATCAAACTGGGTTTAGATCTTTTATAGGTACTCTCTTCATCCTATCCCAAAATATAAGACACAACTGTGCAAAGACCAAGAAAAAAATTAATCATCTTTTTGATTAGATCACATCAATACATGCAACTAATGTGATTTGGGGTTTTTGATAGTGGAGGATTTTAAAAAAGCAAAATCAAAGTAAAAGAGGTGTTAGTTAATGTATGCATGCATGCATGTCTTATACTATGAGACATGGAGAATATGAAAGGAGTATATTAATTGATGACGTTGTTCACTTAGTGACAATTCGTTTTATTTAAAAAATTTAAATAAGTGCCATTCATTTTTGTTGTAAATCGTTTCTTCATTAAAAAAAACTTTAAGCATGAAGTATTTTTCTACATATTTATACTATTCTTTAATAAGACAATTGTCAAGTGTTACGTTAAAAATCAATCAATGACGTCATTGGAAAACGGAGATAATGTTGGGTTAAATACCACAATCTTGACAATTCATGTGTTGCTAGCAATATGTAAACTACTGTTCTCCAAACAATAGGTGACCGAAATGACAGCGACACAAACTCGATCTGAAAAAGCAAAGACTAAAGAGACAGGGACAGATGATCCATTGATAATTACTGTACGAGAAAATGATGATTCTAACGTCTTCAGAATTGAGTTTCACACTTATACCATCATGCAAAGTGGTATCGCTCCTATACCACTCTCAAACCGCTTCTATACCACTCTCAAACCATGGTACACAGTTGAAATGCACATTCTGTAACTTGTTGAATTATGTAGCCCTTTTTACTGGATGAATGGACACATTTGCCCTTAGAATTGACAGAAAGAAGGCTAGACAATGCTTTGCCATTTAAAAGGAGATTTGGACCCATTAGTTCTCCACTAGTGCATATTAATATAATGTCTTTAATTTCAGTTTGACATCAAAATACATATAAAAACACATATATCACTGTTCTATATCCAAAAAATATATATCAATCCACAAAATTTCATGCCATCCTTATTAGCAAAATAACATCCTTAGTTCACATGAATACATTAAAGACAGGAGGTCCATATGTTTTAGCCTAATTTGAACTTCTTCTTAGGAGGGTGGATTTGGGGAGAGGGGGGAGGCGGACGGCGTGCGGCGGAGGGCGGTTGACGGCGACGCCAGGCAGAAGCGTGCGGCGGATTCGGTCGAGTGCGGCGGCGGCAATTTTCGAGAGAGAGCGTGCGGCGATTTAGAATCGGGAGAGAGGGGTCCGATTTGGATTCGAGAGAGAGATGGCAGGGGCAAATCTGTCCATTCATAATAAAATTGAGAGAGAAAATACTAAAAAGAGGGACCCTAAGATTTTAGCTGTGTGCCATGGTTTGAGAATGATATAGGAACGAAACCACTTTGCACGATGGTATAAGTGCGAAAAACAATTCTGACGATGTTAGAATCACCATTTTCTCATTACTGTACATCTGACATGACGCGAGCCGGTAACTGGAAAAGGCTGTTGGATGCAACTTTTAGCCCGTTTACGGCCCTATGTCAGGCCCATCCATCTTCCTTTCGAAAAGAGGAGTCTAGGCCTGGAAAAGGCTCAGCCCAAGAATGGGAAGCGAGACGGACCAGCGACGCGTCTGTGCGACCGCATGTCCTAACCGCGACGTGAGCGGTTTTTTGTTGACCGTGCGTGCGACGGGGCCCGACTCCGAACGGTCGCAAGATCGCCCCTGCATAGACGCCAATCTCCGGATTTGCTGTCATGACCGTGCCACCTCCGGTGAGCTATCGTACACACCACGCCTCTCCAGGACGCCGAGAAGAAACCAGCACACAACATCCAAGCACAATAAGAACAGCACTTGCCCGAGCAAACCATCTCCACTTGATCTCACCACACATTTTGCTTTACCGGTGTTACTCGCGTACTTGCGCTTGCCTGCGACCGCCGATCACCTGATGGACGGCACCAAGACGAAGGCGCCGGATGCTCCGGAGTGGCAGGTGACGATGCCGCCGGCGGGAGATGCGTCGTCGTCGGCATCAGGTCCGGCCGGGCGTGTGGCGCCACGGCTGGTCTCCTTCGCGGCCACGCTCGAAGCCAAGGTGTCCGGCTTCGCCAAGAAGGTCTGGAAGATTGGCGCGGACGATCCCCGGAGGGCGGCGTACGGCGTCAAGGTGGGCGTCGCGCTCACCTTGGTCTCCCTCTTCTACTACGTCAGGCCCCTCTACGACGGCGTCGACGGGAACGCCGTGTGGGCCATCATGACAGTCGTGCTAGTCTTCGAGTACACCGTTGGTAAAAATGCTAAAATTGAGTGCACAAAGTCACAACTCACAACCGTGCGACGCGCCATTTGGTAACTGTCTTATTGAGTTTGGCTTTGTTTGCTTGCTATCTTTGGTTTGCACGTACGCGTGTAGGTGGTAGCAAGCACAAGGGGCTCAACAGGTTCGCGGGGACGATGAGCGCGGCCGCGCTCGCGCTGGGGATGCACTGGGTGGCGAGCAAATCCGGCGAAACGTTGGAGCCGTTCGTCGCCATTGGCTCAGTCATCCTACTGGGTACGTGTCCAACATCGTCGTGGTTACTTAAACTTCTGCCAGTCTCTCGTCGTACACTCGTACTTACGTGACAGGTCAAGCACTACTATGAATGAGTAAATGTAAATGTGCCGGAACGTGTTACGTTTGCAGCTGCTGCAGCCACCTTCTCGCGGTTTATACCGACGGTGAAAGCGCGGTTCGACTATGGCGTGTCCATCTTCGTCATGACGTACAGCTTCGTCGCCGTGTCGGGGTACCGCGTCGACGACCTGGCGGCGCTGGTGCTGGACAGGATAGCCACCATTGCCATCGGCGTCATCATCTGCCTCGCCGTCTGCGCGCTCATCTGCCCGGTGTGGGCCGGCCAGGAGCTGAGCCTCCTCACCGCGCGCAACATGGAGAAGCTCGCGTACGCCGTGGAGGCCTGCGTCGAGGACTACTTCGCCGACCCCGCGGCGGCGAGGCGCGCGGAGGTGGCGGCGGCCAGGTTGGAGGGGTACAAGAGCGTGCTCGGTTCCATCTTCCAAGGCGTCCGAGGACTCGCAGGCCAACCTGGCGCGGTGGGAGCCCCCGCACGGGCGGTTCGGCTTCCGCCACCCGTACGACCAGTACGCCAAGGTCGGCGCCGCGATGCGCCAGTGCGCGGACTGCGTCGAGGCGCTCCGCAGCTGCGCCGGCGCGTCGTCGCGCGAGCGAGCCCCGCCCCCGCGTCTCCTCGGCGGCGCGTGTACGAGGGTTGGCGCGCGGTGCGCGCGGGTGCTAAAGGAGGCGTCCGCCTGCGTCGCCACGATGACGACGTCCCGGGGCCTTGGCTTCGCCGTGGCGGAGCTGGACGCCGCCGTGCGCGAGCTGCAGAGCGACCTGCGGGCTCTCCCGCCCAACCTAGCCGAGGAAGCGTCGGAGACGTCGCTGGCAGAGGTCATGCAGCAGTTCACCGTTTCTCTGCTGCTAATTGAGATTGCCGCGAGGATCGAGGGCGTCGTCCACGCCGTCGGCACTCTCGCGATTCTCGCGAGGTTCAAGCCGGCCGACGATGCTGACGGTACCGATAAGCCAGAAGCCGAGATGGAACGGTCGGACGAGTCACCGGAAACACGCACCTTGAACAGAGTGAACAAGCTATAGACAGACTTTGGAATACTGTTGGTGACAAAAAGTTATAAGCTGCTAGTAGTAGTAGGTGTCAAAGCAGAACATTTTAGCAGGATTCCAATTTCAAAACCGTGGTGCAGTGCTGCACCAGTACGTATGTACATAGGGCGTTCAAATGTAAAGTCCTACTGGGCTGCTCATTTGATGTACGTTGGTCTCTGGTCCTCAGCGAAGAGATTCCGGCCCAAGATAAACCAGGCTTTGGTGAGAATTAAACGTACGGCCCAAAATCAGATCTGGACTTGGACAGAAATATTAGGCTCGATGCTGATAGCTTCTTCCAGGCAGAATTGGGCAGGGAGTTTCAGTCTTAAAGGGAACTGGCCTTTCTATTAGCCCGGTCTACTCTCTACAACAATCTGAGTTTCTAAAAGATCTTCCAGGACTTCTTTTTGTTTTCTACCTCCAATCTTGTTGATATCCCGCCACTGTACCTATTGTTTCAATCTCCAACGCCAAATTTGCTATGAAATTTCATCGTTCAAGATAAATAGATGGATCTGTTGCTTTGGACATTGGCTTTATGCCTTTATCCACAGTATGTCAGCAAAGATCTTTTGATTAATCCAAAAAAATACTGGTTTTATGTGTACCTAAGCATGATTTCAGCCATGAGAACCTTGATCAAATCTGCAAGGAAATCATTTCTGGTTTACCCATGGGAGCTGAGCTACTGTTGGCCCATTGCAATCATTTGAAGGATAAGTGTTGACGGGACTATCCAAGGAGATGAAAGAGTGGTCGGGACGTCCTACCAATGAGTCTGATGGTCAACTCAAGAACTATAGATGAGCCAAAAAATTTTAGACAGGTTCGGTCCTTCCGGAGGATAACAAGTCTACTCATGTGTTCTTTGTTAGGGTGGTGTTTGTTAGGGTGGTGTGAGATTATGGTTTGAGTATAATGGTGTGAGCTGAGAGAGATCTAGGATGCATAATCCTCTCTTCCGTGTGCGCGCTCTGCCCTCCCTTTTATAGTCCAATGGGGACAGTTATATAGGGTTTGGTGCACAAGAAAGCTTGGTCATAAAATAAAAGGTAAGTACAGCTGAAAAGTCCAACAGAATTGCCTCGGGATCTGCTCGCCGCATGCATCTTGTGTGCAGTCCTGTCGGATGACGTCATCCTCTGCTAGCTTGTTCTATCCTTGTCTTATTTGCAAGCCTTACCAAGGAAGTCTCTTTCCCGATGACGGCTCGTCTCTTTTTCTGGTCGGAGCCATGCGCGTCGGTCGAGCAAGGGGAGCCGTGCTCGGGTCAAAAGCAGAGGTCAGGCCGGCTGGCCATCCTTGCCCGAGGCCTGGCTTCTGTCCCCAGCCCGAGAACTCCTGGTCCGACCCGTCCGACCTTATTTCCTAGGTGTGGGCTACTTCGAAATGATATCCCTCGTAATAAGGTAGATCATACCATTCGGAAGCTTCCACCGAAGAACGAGATACATCACTATGACGGCCAAGGGACAATTATCTCCGTACGAATAAGACCTGCGAACCTTTTCAGACGATTGGTAGCACCGATGAGTTATCATATGACCGGTGCAGAAATAAATCGTTTTAAAAAGACTGCCAAGTTGATCATAGAAAAATAATGCATGAGGACAGCTGAAAGTATAAGATCCCTGCGTGAATGCATGATATCTCTTCGAAGTAATGTTC
The DNA here is from genome assembly GCA_019925245.2 of Oryza australiensis. Taxonomy (NCBI): domain Eukaryota; kingdom Viridiplantae; phylum Streptophyta; class Magnoliopsida; order Poales; family Poaceae; genus Oryza; species Oryza australiensis. Next base: position 3,561,984 of record JAIFGZ020000108.1, on the reverse strand, counting down.
AGAGATCGTTCAGAGCTTTATAAACACGCAAACCACTTTGGCTAATGCTTATGCATTACCCAGCGGATATGCCGCGGAACATTATCTCGTTGTCATCACTCGTCACTTCATCAGTCGGGTCGGGCTATGGCGATCATCGAACTGATCAATGATCGGTGAGCTAGTGCTCCCTGCTGCCATTTCACATCTGTGTGTGCATGCATGTGTGTGACCGAATTATCATCACCTACCTATTTCTTCCATCCAAACTCAGTGCACAAGTTTTGTACTCCACTAGCTAGGAACCGACTGGGCCAACTCCTATCCCGGTTTTCTCTGGATCTCGTCAGGTGCAGTGCAGGGAGGAGGTAGTGCCTTGTATGGGTTTGCAGCACGCCGCCGTTGATCAGGCAGACATGGGCAACTTTTCCGTTCCATACGGGCTGTCCAATGTCCATTGCCCAAATATATATCAAGATAAAATCAATATCCGCAGCGATACGATCAAAAACATGAGGCAATATATGCGCACAAAATTCCCCTAGTGCGTGGCGCTGCTGTACTGCAACAGAGCAAAAACCATGCATGCTGCCAGAGAAAGAAAAGCAACGGCAGGAACGCGCGGACGAAAGTGTATTTGGAAATGTTTAATCGTGGCCTGTCCCTGTAAAGCGACCTTATCAGCTTGTGCATATGTTGGGTTCTTTCCGGTAGAGTACAAGTGCTACCTGCTGCTGGTACGTACTGCTGCTACTACCGACAGATCCCAAAACAAATTTGAAGACCAGAGTACAAAACTCGTTTTATAAACCAAGAAAGAATAAAGATCAGTTGTTTGAGTTTGAGGTTGAAATTGTGTGATAATGATGTTCTCAAAATTGCTCCGAATTTTCAGTGCATGACGTTTAAGGAGAGGGAAGCATCTGAGCTCATATGCCTTGCAATGTTCCTGTAAAAATATCAAATAACGTTCTGTTAATATATGTACAAGGTACATCATGAATGCGGCGATACATGCCGACTTATGACAGTGGTAAAGCCGGTTTTATTCGTCGTTTAAGCCGTGGTATGAAGTTGCCAAGCTTCTCTCCACTGTAAATCGATACTGTTATTCTGTTAATCACAAGAAGGTAGCTAGCTAAGACCGGTGGCTCAGCCAGTTTAGATTCGATCATGTATTCTTGTGTTCTTCCGGTCTGACTCGTCCCGCTGGTTAATTTTGAGCGGTTTGATTTGATTGATGTTTTTAAAGTTTAGACCTGTTCAGGGTGCTTCGTTGTCTGGCTTTCCTGTGTTGACGCGTCGTGATCATCCGGCACGTTCAACGGGTGCACTTTCATCTCGGTTTGTCCCTTCTTGTCGTCATCATCCTCCACCTGCTTGAAGTTGGCGAGGCTGGCCAGCGTCTCGACGGCGTCGACAACGCCCTCGATCCTCGCCGATATCTCTATCAGCAGCGACGCCACGGTGAAGAGAGGCATCGCGTCCATCAGCGACATCTCTGCCGCCGGTTCCAAAGCCAGAACTGGCGGGAGCGCGCGCAGGTCGCCCTGCAGCTCGTGCACGGCGGTGTTCATGTCCGCCACGGCGAAGTCCAGGGTCTTGGGGCTCGTCATCGCGGCGACGGAGGTGGACGCCTCCCTGAGTACCCCCGCGCACTGCGCGGCCAGTCGCGTGCACACGTCGCCGAGCAGCCGCTTGACATGCTCGGGCGCCTGGACCTCGGCGCGGACGCAGCTGTTGAGCGCCTCGACGCAATACGCGCAGTGGCGCATCGCGGCGCCCACCTTGGTGTACTGGGCGTAGGGGTGGCGGAAGCCGAACCGCCCATGCGGCGGCTCCCACCGCGCCAGGTTGGCCTGCGAGTCCTCGGACGCCTTGGAGTTGAGCACGCACTTGTACCCCTCCGACTTGGCCGCCGCCACCGCCGCAAAGTAGTCCTCGACGCAGCCCTCCACGGCGCCGGCGAGCTTCTCCATGTTGCGCACCGTGAGGAGGTGCAGCTCCTGGCCGGCCCACACCGGCCAGATGACCACGCAGACGGCGAGGCAGATGACGATGCCGATGGCGATGGTGGACATCCGCTGCTGCGCCAGGTCCAGCAGCTGGTCGACGCGATACCCCGACACGGCGACGAGGCTGAACGTCAGGATGAAGATGGTCACGCCGTAGTCGAACCGCGCCTTCACCGTGGGTATGAACCGCGAGAAGGTGGCCGCCGCAGCTGTTCATCATGCACGTACGCACGCATTATTTTACTTGGGTGTCAGCGTTGCACGTAGTATGTGACTGTACAAGTCTCTGTCACGGCTTACGAAACGGGCCTATCAAAACAGGGGCACTCACTAGTGCGCTACGTACGGTGGAGGTAGTCTTGTCAAATACGTACCCAGTAAAAACAGGGAGCCGCTGAGGATGAACGGCTCGAGCTTGTCCCCGGATTTGTCCGCCACCCAGTTCACGCCGAGCGCGAGCAGCCCGGCGCTCGCCGTCGCTACGGCTCTGTTGAATCCCTTGTACATGCATCCACCTGCACGCACGCATGTACAAAAACACGGTGAGCAACATGTACAGCAAACGGACATGCAATCATGCAGAATTCACACGATCGATGTTGTTTGTACTCACCGACGGTGTACTCGAAGACCACGACGACCGTCATGACGGCCCACATGGCATTGCCGCCGACGCCGTCGTACACGGGCCTGGTGTAGTAGACGACGGAGACGAGGGTGAGAGCCAGGCCGACTTTGAGGCCGTGCACCGCCCTCCGGGGATCGTCGGCGCCGATCTTCCACACCTTCCTGGCGAAGCCGGCCACCGCCGCCCTGACCGCGACAGCGCAGCCCACCACCCACGCCCACGTCCTCTCGGCGACGCCGGTCTCGTGCTCCACCGTCACCGACGCGCCCTCCGGCAACGTCACCCGCCATTCCAGACTGCCCTGCGCCTGCGCTTCCCTCGCGGCGGCGTCCATGCTGATGGCGACCGGTACACGAGCGCCGCTGCAAACACCAGATGGGCCCCTATTGTAAGCCTCGATCTCTATGTACGCAACGAAATGCGGCCTAAATTTGCTTCGTTCGCCTGTGGTGGGTTGACCTCTGCTCGTTGCTTCGCTTCTGTGGCAGTTATTTTCTGGACACAGATATATATTCCTAGGAACAGTGAAGCTAAGCAAAGCTAGTTTCCGAAAAGAGGAACGTGACAAAGGCTTCTGGCCAAACGACCGACCTCCCTATGTTGGAATGAAGTGAGAAGCCAGGATGTGGCTCGTATATATAGCCATGACAACTCCGGCGTATTGGACTTTGACAAGGGGGCACGATCAAGGCAATGCAAGAACGTGCGTACGCTTGCTGCTTGTGTCAGCCAGGCAACGACGACCTTGAGCACACGAAAGGCCGAGTACCTGTTAGCTGCGGCTAACGGGCTAAAGTGCAACAGCCATACAATGCATTTTGGAAAGGAGATTGCCGCTGGAAATATGCCGGGAAGTGGGATATCGCCAATAGGACGGCGAGGTGCGGCGACGACGATGGTGCGATTTCTTTTCACCTTGTTTTGCTTGCCACGTACGTCTGTGCACTGTTATGTCCCTGATCTGACTTACTGACTCACTTATATGTTTGTGGCTTATGTTGGGGCACTGACTATAACCAAACTCTCTAAGTTCAACGTGTTGCCAGAATGATATCATGCCTGGTGAAGCGGTGATCAGCGTACATGCAGGCACAAAGCTAACCTCAAAACCGTTTAGCTAGTTGACGAAAAGTTAGCAGCCATAAAACACCAATATGTCTAGAATAAGTAATTTACTGCACCGAACTGTCAAGATTATAAAACAATCAGAAATTAATGGGACCTTACTGCAGGCTATATTAGTTTATAGTTCATTGTCAGAATTTAAATTTTAAAAGTTGAGATATTTTTCTTCACAATTTATTTTTTTACACTGGCTTTTAAATGGCTAAGAATATATATATATATATAATCCATAAATTATTTTAATTATTTTTATTGTTAATAAATCGTTTTACAGCTTATCAGCTGCCGTCCAAAGAGTCAATGAGTAATGTTTTCATCTATACTTCCTATTCAAATGACCTCCAACAATTGGCGGTGAACAGTAGACTAGGCTAGATTTAAAATACTACGTACGGTGAAATTTAACACAGGACTTCTAGCCTGATATTGAATTCACTGAACGGAAATTAAAGCCACAACAAAGTACATGAAACAATTCTTTTAAAAAATATAGATCAATATATGACATATTCTATATACACGCAAAGTCAAATTTAATATATACAAGTTAAATAAACGAATTAAACTGTATGTGCACTGTTTATTGTCATATTTATTTCTTTTTTTTAAGCTTGTACGTGGACTTGTATGTGGAGTGGTATATTAGATATGTACCTATATTTTCATCTTTTGTAAAACATATAACTATTTAAATGATATTAAAAAAAATCTCACGTGCCACGGTACAAGGTAGAGTTCAGCTGCAATCCCGGATTGCAGGGCCAAGCACACCACGAACCCAAGCTGAGAGGTGACATATTCTCCTCCGTCAGCAGCCTTGGATATGGGCATAGATCGTTGGCGATGGTGACCTCAAATACTATGGCCACAAAATCGAACCGAAGTACTGTTATACTTTGGTCTTCCTCCAGTTAAAAAAATATGGTTCTCTACTTTCAAAGCTAATAAAGTACAATTTTGACTACTTAATCTTTTAATATAGATATGTAAAAAATATTACAAATGTAACATTGTGAAAGAATTTGTTTTTAAAAATTGGCTATATAATTTTTCTTTGTCCCACATATATATTGTGTCATAGTTATGGACATCGAAATTTAAATCTTAATGAATGAAGTTATATATACACAACTCCACCACACCAAACGCACGTGCTTCATCCGCAAGACATGCCTGCATATTTTGCATATTTTGCTTAAATCAGCAAAGGAGGGCAATAAACATAAATAGTATATCCATCCAAAAATAAAGAATTGCGGCATTCAAAACTTGTTAAAAATATAAAGGATTAAGAGCATCTTCCATCAATCACCTCAAGTTCAAATTTCTCCCATCTTACATCCAACCACCCCTACTCTGTACATTAATAAGAGTTTTATATAGTAATTTTTTCTCTATCCTTAATTTCTTAAAAATAACCTACAATCCCTTACATTAGGAGACCTGTAGTTGCAAATGTAATCATCACTCTGGCAGGCTCATATATTTTAAACAATTGTTTATAACAAAATAAACTTGTGTGGGCTGCATTGTGTAACATCATTCTTCTATGACTTATGGTGTATATAATGAAATAAAGTATGGTATTAATTATTATTATTTTCGATTCTCATTTTATATTTAAGTATTGGGTCCCAAATCCTTAGGGCAATTACGATAAGAATGACTCAGCACGCTACAGTAAGATCCACATTTGCGTAAAGTTGGAGCAGTAAGAAATTATGAGCAGAGAGGGTAGTTGGCTGTAAATTTGTGGCCTGGCTAGAGCATGTGAAAAAAGGATATATAGTATTTTGTGGCTCTTTATTGGCTGAAAGATCAAGAAGAATTGGTAACAGATGATTATTGTACAAGCTATTTATTATATTGTTGGCTATAAGCAACATGAACTTAAGTAACAGCAAGTAGTGGTCACTGGTCAGTACCTTTATTATTGTACTTCTTGTACGTGGCCATGCAACATCAGCGCAAAAGAGCTCAAATGCTATGGTGATACTATCTTTTATAATTTTTAACGTTTTATATAAATTTAAGGTTACACTTTTATAACTTTAACCATCCATAACTATAAAAATATATTTAGAACAACAAATATAAATTTGATTTTTAAAATATTATAATAAAAATAAACATTTATTTATTTATTTTATATATTATAATAAAAAATAATGTCAAAGATATATTTTATAAATAATGTTATATGTCATTGTTTAAAAGGTTAAAAATTAAAAAATGAGAAAGAAGTATCACGCTCTGACAATGTCAATCCTTTACCACTTACTTAGCCAGATCGCCTCTTAACACCCGTATGCATGCCTCCGTATGCATGCCTCCGTCCATCGTCATTACTAGTAGTTTTCCCCTGCTAGAGTAGCACAACCGCACGATTTTCTCGTCAATTACACCGACGGAAAAGAGAAGGAAACATTTGAAGACGACCCAGAGTCCTAGAACAAATTATCTACTAGTTCCGTGTTCCAACGGGATTGGCCATTAACCGGAAAAGAACCAGAGCTCCACTCATCTACGTGCGCGCGTACGAGGCCGGCCGGGTAGTGGCGGCAGCTGTAACCAACAGATCTACTAGCTCGCTAGCGCGGCCGAAATATCACGCGCGCGCGCGACCAACCGACGGCCAGCCGGCCCCGCTCCGCTTGCAATCGCAACTACTAGCGGAAAAATGTTTTCATGAATATCATCTTATCATCTTATCTTAAATAGTCCTAAAAAATTTAAATAAAAAATATTAATAATATAAATTAATATAAAATATATCATTCAACATATAAATTAAAATTTAGCTTTACAAATAAAAAATAATATATAACTACAAATATACTTTAATTTGTTTTTTATTTGTAGGGCCGGATAACGAGCGGCTTAGCTCGGTTTTGCTCGGCTCGCTTTGGCTCGTTAGTATAATGAGCTGGCTTGACTCGATTCGTTATACTAATGAGCCAGGAGGTCGGCTCGGCTCGACTCGTGAGTCCACTCGAGCCAGCTCGTTTAGCTCACTAGTCATTTTAATACAGTGTAATTTATGTACAAATAACATGACAATTTTTTTATAAGTCCATCAAACATGCAAAAATACAATAAAAAAAGTAAAAAAGTAACATATTAAGTCCATAATTAACATAATAACATTTGTTCATCGATAATTATCCATACAAATATAAATACAATAATGCAATTAGATTAGGTATCATTACTACTACAATCCAAATTGACCATCATAAAATCATAAAAGTTATTGAGTTATTGACATATCATAAAAGCTTTTTTACGGATCATGGCCATACTTTGTAAATTGTATCTGACTCGTTAGGCTCACGAACAGCTCGCGAGCTGGCTCGTTATAGCTAACGACCTAAACCCTTGGCTCAACTCATTAGCATTTTTCAACGAGCCGAGCTGAACCAACCACGAGCCAAATGAGCTAACGAATCGCGAGTTTTTTTTTCTATCCTATTTATTCGGTCTTACATATTTATATAAAATGATATATTTCATATTAACTTTTTTTGATTTTTTAACTATTTAGACGACATACGCCATTATATCATCCATATTCATAGGTATACTAAAACGCTAGACAGCGGCTTCTCCATCCCTCATGTTTTTTTTTAAAAGAACTCTCCGCCCCCATATCCATCTCGATTGTCCTTGCTTGTCGATCGCCCCTCGTCGCGCCTCAACGTACTACGTACTCCTCCCGCACTTTCGCGTACGGCGACGCCGCCATGATTGGCTCTCTCGCCTCCGGCGGATGCTCTCACTGGTCACTGCTGCTGCTGGTGGACTCGATCACGATGGTCAGTGGGGAGCACACTCGGGTATAGCGCAATCGCATCACCGTCGCCGATAAGGACGCCGCGTCATCCGTGCATGCTCTCTCTCTCTCTCTCTCTCCCTCTGGTACGTCGTGAAGAGATCGATCCGACGGAATCTTTGCTTTGCTTTTCTGCGTACTACTAATAATTCATTCACGAAACTTCCTTCTGCGGTAGCTGTAAATCTCAATGTATCGGTGTATATCCTGTTGCATTCGACTTCTTTCTCTTCAGAACGAGACAACCATGAGCTGAGCGAGAGTGGCCGCAACTATTACCTGCAGCAGGTGGTTGCATGCTCAACTGAACAGTCGCAAAGCTAGGGCACTGACTGGACTGCCCGTTCTGGTAAGAGTCCCAGATGAATCGGCAAAATACGTCGAGCACACGGAAGGTGCAGGAAATGCACCTTAGAATATGCTCTGCTTTAGACAGAGAACCCGTTCCTCTTTACGTTCTGTATCGTACGTACGTTCTAAAGCGATACACATAAAAACGGCACCTTCCCCGGTTTCTACATACGTACGTTCGATTTTTTAGAGCGGAATGGATAACGCCGCTAGCTATGGCCATTGCCCACAGCAGCACGGTCCACAGTGAAGCACTGTCACGCACATTTTCGAGCCACCAACTTGACTCGCTCCACACTAGTATATGCAACTGTACCTGTACAAGTTGTGTTCTAGTACCCCCAGTATAGTCTAGTTCCTTTCCTTTTCTACATTAAACAACTTTACGCTGCACGATTGTAATAAGAAGTGGTGACCGAATACCTGCATCTTGATGTAGAGGTTGATTTGATTTCTACTAGTATCACCGAAGAAAAATGTGCTTGTGCGAGCTGAAACGGGCGGATGAATTTTTTGAGAGAATGGATCATAAATACGTCGAACTTTCCAGGCATCACAATTCAGATTGTTCAAACTGAATTGACGCTACGTTTTCATCACAATCAGCAGCGCGTATGCAAGCGTGCTTCGTGCGCGCGAGCGCAGGCTGTTCGCCATTTGATTCTACACTGCTACCGGCTACCGTGTCGGAGACGCGTTTTTCCGGCTTCATCGACGGTTGGCAGGGTGGGTACCAGGCAAGGTATAAGCCGATCTGCTCTCTATGATTGTTCAATTAATTGTGCCCTGGCGCCACCGGAACACATCTGAACTGCTTGTGCGACTTGACAAAGCGCAGCAACTGACTGAATAATGTTCGCCTCATCGCTTTCTCGTTCAGATAAGAGGGCCATATGCCTGTAACAATGTAGCGAGCTCTTTTGAAAATATATGATGGCATTCAAGAATTGATCGAAAAAATTGGAGGCGCACACATGACACGGTCGACACTAGGAGTCTAGAGGACAGCGTAGCAGTACAGAGACATAAAGAATGCTGCATTGAAATGTGCTTACGCAGAATATGCAAATTATGGAATATATACGCATACACGCGAAAGTACGACACCAATGGTGCCGGGAAGCTTCAGATAAACAGAAAGCAACAGCGTCGCTCGCGCTGTACGTACATGTTTACGCTCGAGGTACGTACCTGCTGTTCTGTCACGGGTTGAATCCTAAGACATTTTAGATAGGCTGCTTGAGTGCCGTTCACAGTTTGCCATGAAAGTTTTGGCAAAGTGTGATATGTCACACATTACTTAACAGTATGGCGTGCATAAGATGAGTCTAATTTCTGAAAATGTGTGGCACGGCGTAGCTACGATACACTCGAGCTGTACGTCCCTTTGCTGTCTCCCATGGGAGTACGAGACAAAGTCATCTTGTTATTGAGGGCTGTCAAAAAAACTTGAGCTCGCGAGCCTGGCTAGTCTTAAACTCAATTCGAGCTCGGCTTGAGCTCTTAACGAGTCGAGTCGAAACTATCCCCAAGTTCACAAGCTTTGCCTCGACCTTCTTACGAGCCCAATGCTCAATGGTATATGTAACTTTCATATTTTGTTTGATGAGGCAGTAGGCTAAGTATACAAATTAGTATACATTCTTGTGATAAGTATATGTTGAGTATATGTTGATATTGTATATTCTCTTTTTAATATGATTAACTTAAAATTAAAATTATTGTCCTTATTAAAAATATTATTAAATGTACCTTATCATATACTCGGGACGAGCTAGAGTTGAGCCTGCTTAAAAGTTCAAGGATGGATTAGGCGTAGCTCGAGCTTCTATCGAGCTCGAAGATGGATTAGGCTCATTAACAGCCCTATTGTAATTAGCTAGATACACTCAAGAGCAGCACTGGCTAGTTCTAGACAACCTTGATGGGGTGGCGCATCAAGAGCATGCGAGGTGAGGTTTAATGGCATCAAGAAACCACATGGGAGAAGAGAGGTGAAGGAAAGGAATTACCAGTGAGAAGGTTGCCTCCGAGGGGATAGCTGTCGGATGATAGAGCATTGCGTCTTTATCGTCCCCACCACCATAGCCTTAGAGTCGTGTCGCCGTAGTGACCCAAGCGGTGTCACCTCCTGCGTGCTGCGCGTCGCCTCCCGTCACGAGGCTTTCTTTCACACCTCTTGTGTAGATGATTATTTTTTGGGCCGGGACGAGGGAAAAAACCGGGATGTGCCGGGTTATAATCCTGGTCGGGCTTAACCGAATACACATTATTTTGGATTGGGATTCAATTCACACCAGGATGATCCACAGGGATCACTGCTCAACACCGGCCATTCTCAGGCCAACCGAACAAGGCTTGATGGGGTGACACATGCAAAGTGGCGGGGAATAGTAAATAGGCCTGATATGCAGGTCCTATTGTCGGAGCGGCAAAGATCTGCTTGGTAGAGCAACGGTTTGCCGATTCACGATGGTCATGGTCATATTTGGGAGGTATCGATGCGTAGCAAGAGGGTCACACTTTCTCTTTGAAAAAAATGATGTTCTTGCTCAAGCCCTGTCCCCCTTTTCTATGGTGTTGCAAGCCCAATCACATTTTCTCCTCTTTCTCCTACGCAACTACTTGTCATTAACGTGGACCGGCGAGCAGTGGAGGAGCCAGAGGCGTTATTGAGTCCAGACAATGCGAATCATAATTTATATTGGATGTGGTAGCAATAGAGTTTGGGCGACAATCGATCCTGCCTAGTAGATGCCTCTGCCTCTGCTGGTATGCTGGTATACTGTTTTGTACTGAACTATTAAACCCCAAAAATAGTAGGCACGAACGATACACTATTAGGATTCGTTTGGCACAGCTCTAGCTCCCAACTCCAACTTACCTAGAGCTGGAGCTGTGTCAAACGGTATAGATTCTCTATTTTTTTCGAGCGGAGCTAGCAGAGCTGCTCCACAAATTTGTACTACAGGGGTGGAGCTGGGTTTTTGCTACTCCACAACTCCACCAACCCAAAAGACCCACTACCCTTTAATTTTTTAACATATTTACATAAAAATGCCACTGAACTACCCCAAACTCACCTCCTCACTCCCGAAACCTCACGGGCGATGGCGGGCACATAGACAGCGGCCCGACGGTGGTGCTTCGACGGGGGCTGGCAGCGACGACGACGACGGGCGGTGCGAGCAGGGACGACACATGGACGGCGATGCGCGACGGGCGACGGGCAGCGCACGGGCGGCGGTGCACGGGGATAGCACACAGAGGAAGGCGGGGCCGATGACGGCGCTTCGACGGGGACGGGCAGGCGGTGCACGACGACAGTGGGTGGCGTGCACGCAGGCGGCAGCGGGCGGCGTATGGCCGGCGGCGTGCATAGGGACGAGATTGGGGATTTTTTTTTTAAATTTTACATCCGAAGCTGAAAGCTAGCCAAACACTTTTCAACGGGTCTCCAACTCCCACAGGAGCTAGCTTCCACTGGAGTTAGAGTTTGAAGCTAGGAGTTAGTTTGGAGCCCTACCAAACGAGGCCTTACTACTGCTAAGCAGGCCTAAAAATACGTTTGATCCTCTCATAATGACTAAAACTCATCAATTTATGAAAATAAGACTAACAATGTACTAATATCTATTTTTAAATAGATGATATTAACATAATATTTGATTATTTATCCTACCAAAAAAATTAATATAAATATATAAAAATAAGACATGCTTAAAAAAATTTATTAATAAAACAACCCGCAACAGAATAAATAACACTTATATAAATTTTTCAATAAATCGAATGGCATAGTGTGAAAAGTAAACAATGTTATCCATTAAAAAAACGAATAGAGTATCTGTTTTCAACACACGTATACAAAGTTTCAACCCTACGGTGTGTTCCTGCGGCGGCACTCTGTCCAAGTACGTACGTTATGCGTACCTGAAACTGAAAGAGAACCGCATAGCAATGGACCAAATAAAGCCTGCTTGAAACTTGAAAAAAAAACGTGATGAGCTCGAGCTAAAAACGTGATGAGCGCGAGCTCAACAGGGTAGCGATATAGCCCTGCTCGAAACTTGAAAGAAACGTGATGAGCTCGAGCTCAACGGGGTAGCGATGTAGCATGGAAGCTTTCATAGTCACCACAAGATTGAATGGCGCATCCCAGGGGTGGATTATGTCGGGTGGGCCTCATCGTACCCTGAGGTTCACGCGTAAGGGATATAACATATATATTTATGTATTAAAAAATTAAAAATATACGATAACATATCTTCTCTACAGCCGCGTGAAGATTTGGGACTCCAACCGCAAGTCCACAACCGTTGTTGCCTACGGCACTACGGCTCGTCACCTCGGAACTTGAGAAGAGTGGAAGATGAGAACTACCGCCAAACGTCTGAAACAGTGTTGCCGAACCCTTGCGTCGGCCACTACTCGCGCGCCACCCGTGCGCCAGCCGTCGTCCGCGCCCTTGCAACGACAAGTATTGAAAATATATTTTCTACAATGATTTTATTAAAAACAAAATTATGAAATAAGATGTGAGATAGTCTTTTGGATGATTATCTAGTCATTTTCATTGAGCGAAATATTTTATTTTAAGTTGATAAAGATGATATAATTAAGACGTTTATGTTCTTAAAAACGTCAAATAAATTAGTTAGAAAAATAGTATTGTAAGTCTCTCGTATTTTTATGCATATATTTTCAATTATTATTATGATGTTTAAACTATTTACATTGTATTTAGTGGATCGTTTTTATATAATCCAAAAATTAAAACTTTATCGTGTTCCTCAATACATATATACCTAATCACGTTGTTAATTTTATAATCTATACTAATATAAAATGTACCAGTTTCATCACACCATCCTGCAATTAGCAATCTGCAACCTCCCCACCCCACTACGTTTAAAATTAGCGCTTGTTAGGTGTGTCCTACGCTGGGCCCATGCAGGGGTGGGACCCGCTGTTTCCCCCGCCGGCGCACGCACGCACCATTCAAACTTAGTCCGTCGTGGCACCTGTGCTTCTCGTCCTTTTCTCTTGCCCTTTTGTTCTCATCTCTCTTCTTTTTTTCCTCTATTGATTATATCTTAGTAAGTCAGTCGAACCACTATTTTTCTAGCATCAGGATGGAAAAAAACGATTACTAGCATTCATCAAAAGAGGCATAAACATTCATTCAGTGAGTTACTACTTTTTATAGTGAACTGTACCTAATGAATACATCACCAACTGGTTAGACTAATATATTTGATTATTTGAGATGAATTTCTCACTTAATTCATAACACAAATGGACACCATTAACTGGTCGTCTTGATGTGTGACTGACATCAAGTAAACTGACTATCAGTTATAACCACTTATATCATGTTTGGTATTTTAAAAATAAGTTGATAATTGATGTTATCAGCTACATTCTTCACATTTATATTATTTTCTTGATTTTTTATTTCTATAAGTTTAGTTTATTTTTGGTGTCTTTGGTTTTTGTCTAGAAATTAAATTAACATTGTTTTTCTATCCATTATGTATTACGGACGTTTTTAGGTGGCGGATGGCTAGATATTAAACAAAAACACAAGAAAAATATTTTTACGAAATCAGAACATGTATTTTTATTTCACTCTTAGCTCTTTTCATGATAACTCCCGCTTGTATCTACAGTTAGTATAAGATTGATATCGTTAATGGATGTGAATTCAGATTGTCGATGATCTTGAATTAATATTTTGGGATAATATCATACTATCATACTTTGTCACAATATATTTAATAATATACATTAAATTAAAATTAGATTTTACCAAAGTTATTTTTAATTATATGAAATCTTGTGTTAATTTTTTTACGACTTATTCTAAGCTAAAATTAAAATTAGATTCGCCGCTGGCGCATCCATCAACAGTTGCGTCGTAAAACGATAGGTTCGGCAGGCGCCACCACGATGACGGGGCCCAGTGGCAAGTACGTGCGCTACTGATCACACATTATTAGGTCTGCCTCTTATCGCTTGTTAATTAATCACCACCTGCATTATGCCCCGCACGATCCGGCAGATCTTTATCTGCAACGCTGGAAGCATTTGCCCGCGCTGACCTGGCACTAAATCCTTCATACGTGGAGGTCCACAAGCGTCGACGTAGTGACACGTCGGCGCTGGCCACATGGCTGCGTGGCTTCGTCAGCGTAGGGCAGAAATGGCTTGGATTAATTAACCTGTTAGCGCATGGCGCACTAATTAACCAAAAGAGGTTGCTAATTATCCTCCTCTGATCTGATCTCTCATCGGAGCATCTGTCCCTCGGATCATGTAGATTACAGCTAATTCGGTAAGCGCACAAGGGTTAAAATGACCATAAAATGAGGGTTGCTATCATGCTTGGGGAAAAGGGAATCCCACTCACTATAGTCAAATCTTATATCTTTTCTTATTGTGTTTGTGATCCCATGTTATAATTAATCCTGAGTCTAATCATGGTTTAGGTTAAATTAGTTAAAGTAAAAGTGATTGTAGCAGCAAAACATAATTAATGGCCGGAATGGAGGCTGTCTCCTTTAGTATAATCTTGCGGGTTTGGAAAAGCAAGCGAAATGTACCCTCTTGTACTTGAAACCACTAGTAATGGGCCGAGATTTCGATGGATGTGGGGAAGAGGTGATCTGTGTTAGTGGCAAAGAAGGATTGCAATTGTTGCAGCAGTGTGCACCCCAGGATTTCGCACTCTCGATCTACTGGCTGATGTGTCAATGTATCCTGTCTCAGCGCTAGATAGTGTGACATTGTGATGTCTCCCTAGAAAATTGTCGTGCAGGAGATGTTTCGGTGATGTTTGAAACTAATAAAAATAAAAATTAAATTGACACGTATAAAAAAACCATTAAGATATAAAAATTTTAATTATTACAAACTTAATAAATAAATACTATATATTATATTTTAAATCAACTTTTATATATAAAGTTTTCACACGGAATATACCAGTTTGAAAAATGTTTTAATAAAAATCATATTTAAAATTTAAATTTTAATAAAAAAAGACCCTAGGCACCACATCGTCAGGATAAACATGAAAACAGGACGATGAATATATGGAGGATGATGGCATCACTTATTTTGTCAGTTAGCCCTGATAGAAATCAGGGTGCCAACCACATACGGAACACATGAAACTGCGAGACAATGAGGCAGAGGAACCGTTTGTGCAAGAAGACAGCAATAGTGAAGAGGAGCTAGCCAGCCATCTTTGAATTAAGAAGAAAAACTCTCAAAAGAAACCTGTTGATCGGGGCTCTTAAACCCGCTGGGCTGTGAGAACGGAGAGCACCCTCTGCAGACTCTAGTGAGTGAACAGCAAGCCAAATAAATGATGTTCTATTCTCACCTGCTTGTACAAACATGTACAACATGTTTTTTTTTTGATCTGATTTCTCCGGCCTCATTATCACGCGAAAAAAATTCAAACATCCGCGCATCGAATTTGAAATGTAGTTTTGAAAGGGACGACTTCGTACGTACAACTATCACTGTGATAGTGTGAGACACTGAGACCACAGCTAAGCGAATTTCCGCCAATCTTTAGAAAAAAGATCAAAAGGTAAAAGATTGGAGACAGGAAAGATATATACTTGGCATTACATTACAATCCTTTAGTGCGGCACTCAAAATTTTGGTCTCGCTCAGCACCATTGCAAATTTGGACCTGAAAAATTGACCTCTGCGGTATGTCAAACACCAGTGCTGACCTGCCGCGGAGACAGGAACCGATTTTTTTTCCCGTCGATTCGTACGCGCATGTCTTGCCATTTTCCTCACCCAGTCACCAAAGTCGCCAACGCCGGCTTTAATTTGTTATCAAGCTGAGACAAACGACAGGCCGTGGCGCTGTGCGTGTTGGCACACAACAGAGACCAGATATCCATTTTCGAGATTATTCGACGATGGCAATCTTCCAAGGCTGGAAAGTCCATCGAGGACATCTACAGTGACGCTTTCGATTGTTTTGCCATGGAGACAATGGTAAGGAAAGCAGACAATACACAATTAGCTAGTTAGTTCATCGTCACCATACTAGGCTAGCTTCCTCACTCCGTCAAAAGTTATTAGAGAAAGTAAAGGAGACCATCATCCAACTAACCTAATGGTGTGATTAATTAAAAGGCCTTTCCACGTTTTGTTTACGACTCTGTTTTAAAGTGACCGCAGCCTGGACGGATGGCTCGTGAGGGTGCAGGAAGAGAGCACTTATCGTGGTGTAAAAGACGCTATCATGCTTCCTAGGGCTCGGTCGGGAGGACGGCTCATATTGAGAGGCCAAGCTGCCTATCACATAAGTAGTGGAACGACCAAACGCATATTGTACATGCGACTTTTTTTTTCCAGCACGCGACAAAGAACAACATAGGAGTCTACTCTCTAGAGGCATGTATCAAATTGATGGTGACTTAATCCGGCCTTTCCCCTGAGGTGGGTAGCGCACGGCGGTTGGCGGAGGAAGTGCTCGTCGCCGCTCGCCGAGAGGAAGCGTCGTTTAGATCACGCAACTTGAGATATACTCGTATGTTCCTGGCTTTGTTACTAAGTGCAGGAAATATATGATTTTTGCGGATCTAGGAACTTTCAAGAGCCTAAACAAACACATGGTAAAGATTTTACACATTGTTGAACAATAAAAGTACAAGTCATCCGACTCAATCCAGTGATGTGATCCGTTGACGAGCCCAGGCGGGTAACTAGGGTAGTCAGGAATTAGATCACCCCCTAGATCTTCACATAGAGGTCCATGAAGGGATGAACAACTTTTGATCAATCAACACTGCGCTCCTAAAACTTTGTTATAAGTCGATGAGGTGCCGAATCTATTTCTAATTAACAGTACTTAAAAACGGTTTTCATAGATCCTAGGTTTTGTTTTATAGACGGCTCAAATTTCTAAATGCTTGTGAAAATGACTGCAGTCGTCTTACGGTCATATATCACTTGTGAGAACAGACGAGTTCTTATGAATACCGCCTTTGAAAACCATTTTATTTTTTCATATGGTTTTCTTAAAAACTATTTATGAAAAACATGATTTTTAGAGCGCTTCCTTGATAAAACTGCCCGTGGAATTGGATGATTTTTAGAGGTGGCTTGTTAGGATAACCGCATGCCTAGCACTCTGGCCGAAATTTTTTAGGAAGCCCGTCCATGAAAACTGTTTTCCTCTCTCTTTTGGACAATATTCAAACTTTATAAATTTAACTCCAATTAATGTGAACTAAAGTTCTATGAGATTTAATATGGTGTGGTCAATGTTTTCTAAAAATATTTTTTAATATCAAGTTGTATAACGCACATAAAGGACACTTGACATAAGTGAACAAACATTAAATTGATGAATTTGGGGAAGCACTAGTGGTGTGGTGGAGTCATGGGTATATGATTCCATCCACCAGGGTTTAAATCCTGATGTTCACGAATATTATGCATAGTGTGCCTTTAGATTTTGTTTCTGTTAACGGTAAAAATTGACAGTCATCGTTAGTCAAGACAGTTTTCTTTGTTTTCATTTCTGTTAACGGCAAAAATTTGCAGTCACTGTTAGTCAAGACAATTTTCTCTTATTAAGTTAGTGTTGACGAGAAAAATCAACACGCCGGCCTGGGAGATCTGCTTAGCTCCAGTGCAGGTCCTAGAATCGATGAAGCGCGGGCGTGCCAGTCAGTTTGATCCTGCCACTGACAAGTTATGCAAAACAGCAGAACATAAATCACATTGGCCGATAGACTGATACCCAAAAACTAACTAATCGACTGATAAGCCGATGGTGCAATTCCAGCCAATGCCGATACTAGCCGATGGTGTTAGGGTTTGAATCCGTTGGCTGTACGCTGAGCGAATATTTATATAAAGGCAATCAGCCGATGATAACATGATGATATAACAATGTAATATGGCACAAAACAATCACATGATATAATAAATACTGATTTAAAGGTTAAAACACACATCGGCTGGAAGTCCGATGTCATTAAATCCAAATGGTTCAATATTCAATGAAGCCTCTGCTGCAATCGGCTATATCCAACTTGTGTATATTCCTTGCAAGCCGATGCGATATCCAAATAGCTCATCGGCTGAAACCCCGATGAAACCCCTAGTGGCAGTCAGCAGGCAGGCTAGAGATTACGGTTCTAATCACGACTTAGTAGATCAAACTGATGCAGCACTAAGTATGAAAAGAAAAACAATATCTAAACAATCAAGCCCTTGGCTGATTTTCAGGGTGGTAGATGCCTAAACCAATCTAATCTATTAAACAGTTTAGCCAATAATGACAGAGACCCTATAACGAGAAACAACCGATAGGGCTAAACTGAAATACTAAGATTAGATTAATAGAGACATATGATAAATAGTCAGGCAAGCATGCTAACTAAACCGGAGCAATCCAAGAGATCGAACGTACTGATGCAGCCTTGGACAACGTCAACGTAGTCAATATGATCGCCTGATCCGACAGAACGTTGGACTTATTCCTTTGCTGGAGGTCGAACCTAACCGATGCAGCCCAACGCCGGATGCCAAGTTCCGCCGGATGTTGAACGAAGATGAAGAATAAAAGAGTGACGATGCGCTGAATTGTATTGATCGAGAGATATGTTACATAAACCCTGAGCTTACATATTTATACCCGTAGGGTGACAAAGATCCTAACAGATTATAATCCAAACATTCCTAAAGATAAAAGGAAATAGATAAAGTCCTTATCGAACACTAAACAGACTTTCCTAAAGATAAAATAGGAAACTAACAATCTCTTCCTAATTAATATATACAAGCCGTATCCTCCCTGGACTCGGTTTCTTTTGGATAAAATTTTCTCAAACCGAATCTATCAAGAATCCAACTGCTGGAGATATGGATAATAGAAAACCCCCATCGGCTGATGCAGAACTCCAAGGCAATACTGACCCTGAGCTGATCCTAGCCCTTAGCCGATAAGGACTTCGGGGCTTACCAAATTTTGGTCGATAGAAATTGTGTATGAGTTGGATTAGTTTTCTTTTTTGTAAGTTAGTTGATAAAAGTCGTGTATGAGTAGGATTTGTACCATCCTAAGGGTATAAATTTGTACCAGCATGAGGGTATAAATTGTGTACCTAAGGTCGCTTTTAAAAGATCAACAGTTCAATATACAACTTTGGCTACATCGCAACCCTGGTTTTAGTTCCCGACGAGTTCTTGTTTTCAAGTTTGTGTCATCGGACTATACCCAAAGACAGTATCTGTATAGTATGGGGATCGTTGAAATCAGGGTATATATGAGATTGAGGTAAAAGAAACGAGAGGCAAGGATTTTTATACAGGTTCAGGCCCCTTAACTGACAGGTAATAGCCCTACTCCTGTTGACCGAAGCCGATTTTGCCATTATATATCCATATCCCTGGAGTATAATATTTGGGATGATCTAATCCTTGGTGACATGGAGCTTTCACACGTAGTCAATAGCTAGTGTAGTCTTCTTCCTCGAATATGAACTTGGCGAGATTGGAGGTTAGCTCTAGATCCCTCTTGTCGGCTTTGCGACTCTAGATTGGATTTGTCTAGGCTTGCCTCGGTATATGTTGGCTTGTCTTGGATTGTTTAGATTTGTATTAGCCTCTGTTGGCATGTCCCCCAATGTATTTATAGCATTGATTACCTTTTTCTCCAAGTAGAACTCGAAAAACTAGAACAAGATACGCGCTAAGGAGACCTTTCCTTTCCTGAATAGGACTCACACCTTCTGTTCCGAGAAAAAAATTTTGTTTTATATTTGTCATATTTTCTTAATCAAAGTATATCTTCCCGTACATCTTTAGATATATGGTATTGCCATTTACCACGAACCCAAGTATAGGAGGTATGCCTTATTATTGACACTGACAATAGCCCTCGACTTCAATGCAAATGAACCAGATAATGTTCCCGACCAAAGACCTTAGAACTATAGTTGCTGTACTTGCCTAACCATTCTCGAACGGTTGAGTAAGTATAGAGTATGAGACTAAGTTCTCTGCCCAGCTTTGACTGAGAACACGACCATGAGTTGAATTTGGATTGAAGTCAAAACTCAAACTGCCATAAACAAATCCGCAAAAATTCCACCGACGATTTCTCTTTCTTCTTATGTAGGTTCTCAAATTTATACAAGATATGCAGCAATTCTATAGCATTGTCATTCTAAGTTTCTTGTAGTCAGCACAAAGTGCGACCACCAAACAACGTTTCGATTTTGCTCTGTCATGAGACCTCTTCTTGTATGTACTAAAATTTAAAGTCACTAATCCAGTGTCCATCTAGTCGGAATAAATTCCTGACTATCATGCCTTGGAACCAGTATATGTCTTTTGCTTTGTTATCTGACTTTCCTGAAATCAGTTACTCAGAATGAATTGTTAGATAGAAAGCCCCCAAGCGAATGCTTAGGAGTAATATAATTTTTGAAAACATTGAAAATAAATTATATATGTGTGACAATAAACAAGTACTTTCACCAAAGTTGCCCTCAGCTAAACGGAATCATGTACTCTTCCTAGCCCCAGCTGGTTTTATGGAAAGATTTTCACAAAAGCAGCTTGAATCTCATAACAAACTATGTTGAAGCTGTGATTTCCTAGCTCCCGGCCATGAACTTGGGAAAACCAATTCTTGACTACATAGCTAGTTAATATGTTACAGTGGGTACTCTGACATAACCAAATCTGACATGGTTGGTGACCCTTAGAACCTGACTAATCCAATAGTACCAGGCGTCCCCAACCTAGGTTTGTGAGACTCGACGATTAGTTAGGCTTAACGTAATAGGACGATAAGAAACGACTTCAACTAGTAGCAATATGAAAAAGGAGATCAATGGATAAATATTAAACATTTGATATGTATAAAAACTTACAAAGGATTAATTCATGGGGATGATAGGATCGCTACACATTGGTCAAATGGGGACCAGGCGTGTAGTCGTACCTCGATCACTCGTAGAGGTAAGGAGAGGATGGCTACAACGGCTGGCCAAGGGCCAGGTGTAGTTGTACCTCGACCACTCACAGAGGTAGGGAGATGATCGCTACAACTGCTGGTCGAGAACCAGGGGTGTAGTCGTACTCGACCATTTGTAGAGGTGGTGAGAGAATCGCTACAACCGCTAGTCGAGGACCAAGTGTAGTTGTAAAGGTGGTGTGAGTATCACTACCACGTTAATCGAGGACCAGAAGTAGTCGTACCTTGACCATTTATACAGGTGGTGGGATGATAAATACCCCGCTGGTCGAGGACTAGGCGTAGTCATACTCGACCACTCGCAGAGGTGATGTGAGGATCGCTACCACGTTGGTCGAGGACCAGAAGTAGTCGTACCTCGACCACTGGTAGAGATGGTGGGATGATCGCTATCTCGTTGGTCGAGGACCTGGTGTAGTCGTACTTGACCACTCGCAGTTATGGTAAGAGGATCACTACAACTGCTGGTCGAAGACTAGGTGTAGTCGTACCACGACCACTCTTAGAGGCACTTGAGTCGGTTATTACATATGCATCTCATGTGACAAGCATGACTTCACATACCCAACCTACAAGCATAATCGGACGTCCATTCGCAATCATGCCGGGTGATTAAGCTGATAGCATTCGCGAGAAAATTGTATGTAGCAACCTTTTCAAAAATAGATCGGGTGTGACCGGTACTAGATGTGAGATAAGCCACCGGTCTTTGTTGGTAGGTTTGGTCCGACAACTCCATATTTGTTCAAGAATGTTCTCGATAATGGGGCATACTCGACTGTTGTCTACTATAGTGCTCAATTATTCCTAAAAAATATTTTCTTTGCAGATACATGCTAGATGTATCTACGAAATCAGTAGATTGATTTTAAAAATCAATATACTAATTACCTTAATTAGCGTTACTAATCAATTGAAAGTAGTCGACCCGGATTGAAGCCTCGTGGTCAACGATGTTAAACTGTTGTTTTCTGCGGCGAGGATGTCTTCAAATTTGGACGATCTTGATAGATGGAATTGTAGGTGGCCAAAGGCGTTGAAGTATCCCTCATTGATAATTCCACAATGGCGATATCTTGACAAAGATTGAGATGACGAGGGTCCCCCTCCATAGGAGAACGTGCTCCAATCGGGTCGTCTCTCCCTAGTCCAAAGTCGTCGGAGAGATCTTGTGGATTGGACACCATGTGTTGAAGTACTTTCCGATGAATTTCCTTATCAGCGTTTGGTTTTCGGTAGGAGTTGGGAGATTAGACATTTTAGGAAGCCTGTCGGTAAATTTGGTTGTCGGCACCTTGTTCCTAGTATTTCCCGGAGAGATGGTCGTTGCATGAATCATGTTCACCTGTTCAGTTTTCATGGCCTCGCTCTTGGCGTAAACCAAGGAGGGAGAGATCGGGATGACAATGAACACCGGGAAAACGATGGTTTCGACTTGGACATAAGCGAATGCCGACTAGGTTGGATCTCCCAGGCTAGGACGGTCGTACAGGCCTGTTAATGACCAAATTTGGTAACCAAATCCCTAAGTTCAAGGCCAAGATTGAAACAGAATCGGATCGGAGGTGTGATCTGCGGAGAAGGAGAGGCCGCATCGACTAGGACCAAATCGGCTGGGAAACCAGTCGGCTAAGGTAGAATCGGATAAGGATAGCCGATAGCCGATTCCAATTCGAATACGAGGATGGAACCGATCCCAATAAGGAAGCTTGAAGATAAATGTTAGATTCGGTTCCCAAATGTTAGTTAAAGATATTGCCATCTATGGATAGAGTCCTGTAACGGCAATTGTATCTATAAAATAGGGATTTGTATAGATATTCCTTTTGTAACGCGTCATGAGACCACGTCTCGGGATATTGTCGTACGATGTACAGTAGATAAGTTAGGAACCATGTTCTACACGGATTTTGTTGTACTTGGGTATAAATAGGACCTGAGACCCCCTATAAAAAGAACAACCAACATTTAATCAATCAACTTCGGTGCATCACCAACCTTTTATTCTTTTCGACGAGTTCTTGATCTTGCTCGGGCTGCACCGATTTTGATCTCCGAACAAGGTAATTGCTTGTCATTAGCGGCATGTATCATTGGAATTAGTGCTTACATCGTTATGATACTCTAGTTTTGATGTTATAAACTGCACAATTTATCATATACAACATATAATCTAGAGCAATATCTAGATCTATCTCACCATCGGCTGGTTTCTCTCGGGAGGCAGTAGCCGATAGAGCTAGATCTAGATATTGGACTGGGTTATATATTGTATCCTCCGTCTCGAGGGATTTACATCAGTTTTTATAGATTTAATACTTCTTTTTGTACTTAATGCTGCATCTGATCGACCTATTAAGTCGCTTTTAGAATTATTAAGATCTATTCGGCTTGATGTTTATCATTAGAGACAGTGCCAGGGTTTCAGCCGACCTTACCTGTTTTAGTTATCTTTCTAGTAATATTTACTATTAGATATATTAAAGCCGCCTTTTATATTAAGATCTCAATCTGGTTAAATGCCCTAAGCCGGTATCAATCTGCCAGCTTTTGTTGACAGCCGATTAATCTAGGTTTAGCGCATTTAGGTTAGATTAATATCTTTTATAAAATATATCGGAGTACTAGCTGATTCGCATTAGATCTACAGCCTCGGCTAGGCTACAAATGCATATATTTATTATCCTAGTGTATATTTGGTTTAAGTGGTTTATACTGTCTCGTCATAGCCGATCTATCCTAACCACTTAGTCTAAATGTGCTTTGGGATAGCAATTATATGTAAATTGGTTTTCTGAGCGATCCGATAGGATCTAACCTTAACCATAATGCATATCTGTTTGTTTCTTGTTGGTTAATAAATCAAACCAACTGGCACGCCTACTCTATATCAAATCATCAAAGGCAACCAAGAACGGACCCGCACTAGAGTAAAACAAATCTCTCGGGCCAGCGCGTGGGAGAATTTCTCATCAACACGCTTCTTTGCACGCCCAATGGGACTCATCAGCAGATTGCTAAAGTCGACGCGATGGTTAATGTGCAGAACCCCGAGATCAACGAAGAGAACGTCATTCCTGTTAAGATGGAACAACTGTCGGCTGAACATTTGGCCGACTACAAACGGATGGTGGAGGAGCTGGAAGCCAACTATTTACAATCCTTCACCCAGACCAGGTCTGGGGCTATCCTCCAGAAGTTCAAATTCAGCATGGAAGATCTCAAGGCGTCCTCCTCTGAGGATACGAAGGGAAAACACAAGATGGAGGATGTGAAGTAGGAGCAAGATGATTCGGGGCTACACACTCTCCAGGACCGAATCGATTCGGCTATACATCACACCCTTATCAACCAAAGTGACATATTGGTCAGCACCCTCAATAATATGATTGCCACCGTGGTTGATTCAAAGATAGCCGATCAACTGCAGAGGGGGCCAACCTACTTCACCGATGGCCAATTCCCAGGCTATAGGGTGTTAGCGTCCAAAAATCGGTGACGCCGCCGCCGACGCAACCAAATCCACCAGGAGGAGTCCCAATCCAGTCGAATGCCTCTGCATCGGCTTCAAGGCCACAACCCTTCATCCTGAACCGGCAACAACCTCCTTCCCAAGAGCAATTGGCCAGTATGTTTGACCTCAATCGGCGACCAGAGCTGGTTGGCCACCTCATCCCGGGGCAACAGTACAATTCAGGCGGCCATCGACTCCCTCCTGAACAATCGCTGCCACCGATGAATCGGCCGCCTCCCGCCGTCCACCAACCAAAGTACCAATGTCTGGGAGGCCAGCATGACCAGCACTATCGACCGCAGACGCCGCCACCTAAGTATCGGCAAGGACCCATGCGGTATGAGCAGTACGAGTCGATACAACAAGCTCAAGATAACAAGACTTGGGCCGATTTGATTGCCGACGTGATGCGCAATCAATTCGGCCTCAAACCTAAGGATTCTGGCCACATGTCTCGGTATCCGTATCCCGAGCATTTTGAGAGGGTGCCACTCCCAAACCGGTACAAAGTCCCGGACTTCTCTAAATTCTCTCGGCGGGACAATATCTCTACGTACGAACACGTCGCCCGATTCTTGGCGTAATGCGGGGAGGCATCGGCTACGAGACGCCATTAGAGTTTGTCTGTTCCCACTTTCATTGTCAAGATCGACCTTCACATGGTTTTCTTCGCTACCCTATAATTCCATACAAAGCTGGGCCGATCTTTCCACAGCTATTTCTACACCGGCAACCACGAAATGAAGTTGTTGGACCTGACCAGCATCAAGCAAAAACATGAGGAGTCGGTTCAAGACTACATTCAGATGTTTAGGGAGATGAGGAACCGATGCTATAGCTTGGTGTTGTCCGATTCCTAGCTAGCCGATTTGGCCTTTCACGGGCTTCTGCCGCCGATCCGTGAGAGGTTTTTGGCTCAGGATTTCGATAGTTTGGCACATTTGGCACAAAGGGTGACGGCCCATGAGCAACACTTTCAAGAGTCCAGAAAGACTGTCAAAAAGGTTGTCCACGTCGTCGTCGAAACTGATTCTGATACAAGCGACGACGACGACGACACTGAAGTGGCAGCAGCCGAATGGACAAAGAATAAGAAGGCCATAGTCTGTCAATGGCTGCTGAAGACAGCTAAGGAGGAGAAGTACGACTTTGATATCACGAAAGTCGATAGGATCTTCGACTTGTTGCTGAAGGAGAAACAAATTCAACTACTGGCCAATCACGTGATCCCATCGGCTGATGAACTCAAAAATAAGAAGTACTGTAAATGGCACAACTCCACCTCCCATAGCACTAATGACTGCAAGGTTTTCAGGCAGCAGATCCAGTCGGCCATCGAGGCCTGGAAGCTAAAGTTTGCCGACTCACCTCGGCCAATGAAAGTTGATGGCAACTCCTTCCCGATCAACATGGTCCAAGCCGGCCCCAGGCGAGCTGATCGGCAGAACAGAATGACGTACAACTTAGCCGAAACACGCAAAGGGGTCAAGGCTGAGAAGAAGCTGACCGGAGATCAAGCCGCGCTAATCAACATGGTGCATTCAACTGGCCGATCGGCTGATCGGCGACCCAGGCGCATGGACTCCATGCCCCGTTTTCAACGACGCTTGTGCGAAGAAGAGGAGGCCTGGCGCGGCAAGCCTTACGTCAGAGAACCTGAGGTCAGGGGACTCCAATTCGTCACGTACCACAGCGATTGTGACCCACACTGGCGCTGCAAGTTTTTCCGATTCTGCTGGGAATCAGGGATGAGGCTGCCAACGATCGACAACTGCCCGGCCTACAGCGAGTATCCTGAGGACGAATACAGGGATCCACCAATGCAAAGTTCTACCCAATTCGTCCCCAGGGCCGTGCAACTTAATCAGAGGTGGCTGCCAGTGCATGATCGGTTCGGGCCGATCCACCAGGACTTTTTCGAGGATGAAGATAAAAACGAATATAACGAAGAAGTAGCCGAAGAAGAACAATCTGCTAACCCACAGTGGTGTCCTTTTGGCCTATTTACAAAAAACCAGAAAAGAAGAATTCAGCGGATGAAGAGCAATGGCCGGGAAGACCAAGTCCAGGAGGAAATCCGCTTTCGGCAGCGTAGGGGCGAGAAACAATGGAGGCCCAAGAAGAAAGACGCTTCAGCCGATGAAAGCCCAGCCGACCAAGCTAGGAGGACGACAAAGAGAAAGGGAAAAGCTACTGCATCGGTTAACATGGTCTTTATACTGCCAACCGAGTTCGATGCTACAGAAGCCGATGCAGATAGCGTGGAGGATACCTCGGCAAGGCTAGCACTGTCCTCGAAGCAAGCTCTTTTTGAAAAGCCGGAGGAAACTGAGAATCGGCACCTCAAGACGCTTTACGTGAAAGGATTTGTTAACGGGAAGCCGATGTCGAAGATGCTGGTCGATGGAGGGGCTGCAGTCAACTTGACGCCCTATGCCACCTTCAGGAAGCTGGGCAAAGGAGCCGAAGATCTAATCAAGACAAACATGGTTCTCAAAGACTTCGGCGGCAATCCATCGAAAGCCAAGGGTGTTTTGAATGTGGAGCTGATCATCGGCAGCAAGACCGTGCCGACGACATTTTTCGTCATCGACGGGAAGGGATCGTACAGCCTACTGCTGGAGAGGGACTGGATTCACGCAAACTATTGCGTCCCTTCCACAATGCATCAAAGTTTGATCCAATGGCAAGGCGACAAGGTCGAGATTGTGCCAGCCGACAGGTCAGTGAACGTCACTAATGCCGATTGCCGCTTTGGGAAATCGACGGTATTGATTGTCTGTCCGGCAAAATCTGGCAAGCCGATTTTCTAAAGGTGTCCGATTCTGCTATACAACCTATTGGAGACGAAGAGCCTCAATTATTACTTTGAAGGCGTCATGTAGGGCTCGAGCGTCTACAGCGAGGACACCGTGGACGACAGCGACGGCAAACCTGGGCAGGGTTTTATGTCGGCCGACGAGTTAGAAGATATTGATATAGGTCCAGGAGATAGACCTAGGCCGACATATATTAGCAAAAATTTGTCTTTTCGTTTTAAATCCAAGCTTGTTGATTTATTAAAGGAATATAAAGATTGTTTTGCTTGGGAGTATTTTGAGATGGTTGGTCTTAGCCAATCTATTGTTGTGCATCGACTGCCCACAAAGCCGGGATATCGGCAGTACAAACAGCCTCCTAGGTGGTTTAAAGCCGATATGTATGATGTGATTAAAGCCGAAATAGCTCAACTGTACGATGCTGGATTCATTCGGCCCTGCCGATATGCGGAGTGGGTTTCAAACATAGTTCCAGTAATGAAGAAAAATGACAAACTTAGGGTGTGTATTGATTTTAGGGACCTAAACAAAGCTACCTCTAAGGACAAATACCCAATGCCCATAGCCGATTTGCTCGTGGATGCTGCTTCCAGCCACAAAATTATAAGCTTTATGGATGACAATGCAGGTTAAAATCATATTTTCATGGCCGAAGAAGATATCCACAAGACTGCTTTCAGATGCCTAGGAGCAATCGGCTTATACGAATGGGGTGTCATGACATTTGGCTTGAAGAATGCTAGAGCAACTTATCAAAGGGTCATGAACTACATTTTTCATGATATGATCGGCTCTCTAGTAGAGATCTACATTGATGACATTATCGTCAAATCCAGGGAAATAAAAGACCACATAGCCGATCTGAGACAGGTTTTGGAGAGAACGAGGAAGTACGGCCTAAAAATAAACTCACTAAAATGTGCGTTCAGCATGTCGGCCGGGCAATTTTTAGGGTTTCTTGTTCATGAGAGAGGAATAGAGGTTACACCAAGGAGCATCAATGCTATCAAGGCAATTCAGCCTCCGAGGGACAAAAAGCAACTGCAATCTTTGATCGGCAAAATCAACTTCATCAGACGATTCATCGCCAATCTGTCAGAAAAGATGGAGCCGTTCACACCATTGCTTCGGCTGAAAGCTGACCAAGCATTCACTTGGAGGCAGAGCAGCAAAAGGCATTGGACAATATCAAGGATTACTTAAGCTCACCTCCCATTTTGATTTCTTCACAGAAAGGGATACCATTCAAGCTATATATGTCAGCCGACGAAAAGTCCATCGGCTCGGTTTTGATTCAGGAGATCAAAGGGAAGGAAAAGGCCATCTTTTATCTCAGCCGATGGCTTCTGGATGCAAAAACAAGGTATTCACCAGTGGAGAGATTGTGTCTTTGCCTGTATTTTTCATGCACAAAGTTGAGGCATTACTTGTTATCAAATGAGTGCACCGTGGTATGCAAAGCCGATGTAGTAAAATACATGCTATCGGCTCCAGTGCTAAAGGGACGAGTTAGGAAATGGATTTTTGCCTTGACGGAGTTTGATTTAAGATACCAGGCGCCTAGGGCAGTTAAAGGACAAGCTATAGCCGATTTTATAGTGGAACACAGAGATGACTCAATCGGCTCAGTGGATATCATGCCTTGGACTTTGACATTTGATGGCTCAGTTTGCATAAACGGATGCGGCATCGGCTTGGTGATAATTTCCCCAAGGGGGCAAGCTTCGAGTTCGCTTTCTCAATAAACCCCCATGCTACAAATAACCAAGCCGAATACGAAGCCGTGCTTAAGGGATTACAACTTCTCAAGGAGGTCGAAGCCGACGCCATTGAAATTATGAGAGATTCACTGTTGGTCATCAGCCAGCTGTCAGGAGAATATGAGTGCAAAAATGACGCGCTGATGGTCTACTATCAAAGATGGCGAGAATTGATGGATAGTTTTCGGCTAGTAACTTTGAAGCACATCCCCAGAGAACAGAATGCAGAAGCCAATGATTTAGCTCAGGGGGCATCAGGCTATAGGCAGATGACGAAAGGTATTGAAGTAGAGATCGCCACCATGACAGCCGACGACTGGAGATTTGATGTCTACAACTACTTACGAAACCCCTCCCAGTCGGCTTCGAGGAAATTGCGCTACAAGGCTTTGAGATATGTCTTGCTCGACGAAGATTTGTATTATCGGACGATTGATGACGTGTTGCTTAAGTGTCTCAGTGTCGGTCAAGCCAAGGTGTCTATCGGAGAAGTGCATGAGGGAATTTGTGGCACGCATCAATCGGCTCACAAAATGAAGTGGCTACTTCGAAGAGCAGGGTATTTTTGGCCGACGATGCTGGAAGATTGTTTCAAGTACTACAAAGGCTGCCAGGATTGCCAGAGGTTTGGAGCTATCTAGAGAGCACCAGCATCGGCTATGATCCCAATCATCAAGCCTTGGCCATTCAGAGGTTGGGGAATCGATATGATCGGCCAAATCAATCCACCCTCGAGTAAAGGACACAAGTTCATATTGGTGGCAACATATTATTTTACCAAGTGGGTGGAAGCAATTCCTTTGAAGAAGGTCGATTCTAGGGACGCAATCGAGTTTGTCAAGGAACACATCATATAATGATTCGGCGTCCCTCAAACTATAACTATGGATCAGGGATCTATTTTCATATCGGATGAGTTTGTTCAGTTTGCCGACGGCATGGGGATCAAGCTACTCAATTCTTCACCATATTATGCTGAGGCTAACGCGCAAGCAGAGGCTTCAAACAAAAGTCTAATCAAGCTGATAAAGAGTAAGATCGCTGAATACCCCAGGCAATGGCATAGCCGATTAGCCGAGTCACTTTAGGCCTATCGGATGGCTTGCCACAGATCTATCCAAGTGCCTTCATATAAACTGGTCTATGGACATGAAGCAGTGCTGCCATGGGAAACAATCGTCGGCTCCAGAAGGATTCACTTACAAGATCAGCTTACAGCCAATGATTATTACAACTTGATGGTGGATGAATCAGAAGACTTGGTTTTGTCAAGAATGAGGGCCTTGGAAAAGGTTACAAGGGACAAGGAGCGAGTAGCCCATCACTATAACAAGAAAGTTGTGCCTAAGTCGTTTGAAAAGGGCGAGCTCGTTTGGAAATTAATATTGTCAATCGGATCAAGGGATAATAAGTTCGGCAAGTGGTCACCGAATTGGGAAGGACCTTTCAAGATCCACAAATGCGTCTCTAAAGGGGCCTATATGCTAGAAGGATTGGATGGAGAACTATTTGGAAGGGCTCTAAATGGCAAGTATTTGAAGAAATTTTACCCAAGTGTGTGGATCAATTCATGATTCGGCTATGGTTGTGCCGATTCGTGTTAGCCAATGCGTTGTGGGGCACAAACATTGCCTTTAGGACTTTTTTTACACCATGTTTTCCCCTAATTTTTCTACACAGGCTCAGCCTAGCCGACGACGACAAAATTTTTGATTTGATAATTTTGTTAATGCTAAGGATACCATCAACAAAATTAGGGGGGCACATACAATATGTATAATCGGATACCAAGAAGGCAGGCAGAGCAAATTTTTCAAATTTTTGAAGCTTCCAAGTTTAAAGTGAAGTAATCGGCAAGCATACATATTAGTGGCATTTAATAAAGATTAAGCAGAATGAGCCGATTACAAAAGTAGTTCAAGCCAATTACAAGATGAATCAGGAGTTCAGTTACAAGAATGTTCTAGTTGGGTATTACAATCGGCTTAACACTTAAGGAAGTCAGCGATAGCCAATATCGCCTTACGGTGAATCTTATCGATCTCTTCAATCGCCTTGGCGTCAGCTGCATCAGTTCCGGCCACTGCTTAACTGCCTTCGTCAGATCGGTTATATAGGACACAACCGCCTTGATCTTTGCTCGTTGATCTTCGATTTCCTTCGGCAGGTTGGCCACACATTCTTCTTGGATCTGGATTTCAGTCTCGGTCTTGACGAGCTCAGCCACCAGTTCATCTCGGCGTGCGCGAAGCCGATCCAGTTTGGCAATCGGCTCAGTCTTCATAGTATCGAACTTGGCTTTTTCCGCTTTGATTTTTGCTTGACTGGCCTTGATCGTAGCTACCAATGACTTGTTCTATCGGCGGTCGGTTATCCGCTGCTTTGCTCTCTCGTACTTGTGCCGATGTGCCTCGAGAAAGGTTGCTGGTGCGATGGTGTCGGCTAGATCGTTGGGGAGCCTCGCTTGGATTTCTTCAAACTGATTACGGACAGAGCCGCAATCGGCCACCAGTGCATCCAGGGAACTCTCCAGCCGATTAGCGATGTTGGCCAGTGTAATTCTTAAATCTTCGTCCGGTGGTATTATGGCCTTGTCGGCGGCTTCATCAGATCGACGAACTCGACATGTCAAAGCCTAGGAGGTCGGCTACGCTCTATAAGAGAAGAAATAGTCAAAAAGGTTAACGAAAAATCATTGAGCCAATTATGAAAATGAGCAAAACTTACCGAGATCGCTGGAGCCGAAGTAGCTTCGTCGTCAACGTTGCCACCACCTGCGGCCGATGGAGTGTGCTCACTTGACACTTGGGGGGCAGGTGTCGGAGCACGAGGAGGCTAAAAAGAAAAGGTGTAAGTTTAGAAATCGGCTAAGTGAGAAAGGACGCAAGTTTGGAGGACTTACTAAACGAAGAGGAGTCGTTTTCTTCTTGGACGCCATTTTTTCCTCTGCCGATGCAACAAACACAGTAAGAAGAATATAAATCAAGGCATTAAAAAGACTAAGTGTTGAGAGAAGCTTACCGACGTCGAACAGACGGGACATCTTGGAGGACTTGGGGTTTTTTGCACAGACGCCTCATCGGCTGATGGGGTCCGAGCGTACTTATCAGAGGAGCTTTATTCGGCTGCGGCGTCATCAAGAGCTTTTCCATCTCCTCATCTTGAACTTCTTCATCGAGCACGACGTTGACTTCTGGGTCGATGGGGGGTAGATCATCGGCTGGGCTTTGTTTCTGCTTCTTTGCATGCTTTTTCTTTGCCGCGACCGGTGCAGCGACAGCCGATGGCTTGTTTTGTTTTTGCCGACGGATAGGCTCACGGGTTTGGCCGTGGAGTAGAGTCGACACCTTCGGCGCGTTGAAGCCGATGATGGATGGCGCCAACCCACATCCATTCGACAGAACGCCCATGCCATAGTTTACGACCACCCCTGATCGGCTGACCCGAGGAGTAGAAGCGTCGTTTGTAAGAGCAAAGGCATGAGTGATGATGCATACAATAGTCGATGAAGAAGAAAAGACTATAGAAGAGAAGTACTTACCGATGGAACCATTCCAGGATCGACGATAGTAAGATATATGGAAGCCGATTGATGAAAAGGTGTGACTTCCACTCTGCCCACCATTGGCTGAAGGCGCTTGTCCTGGTGACGGCCAGCTCAATGTCTCCAAAGCTGCCGAGAGGGGGGCCTAGGAGATCCAACAGCCGATGCATCATAATTCTGCCGTCTAAAATGCCTCTGGCTTGGATTTTGTCTGAGTAATATAAACCAATCGGCAATTGGCCCAGTCCAAGCTGTCTTGCAGCCGCCATCGAGTGATAAAACTCATATTTCTTCTGAATGTTTCTCCCTTGATGGATACCAACTGGAAGGATGCAGGGGGATATCGCAGTTATAAAGATTTCTCTCGGTTTTTCAAATCTTGGGGAATTTATTTCATCAAACCGAAGATCATTTGGCAACTCAAATTTACTGAACTTGTCATAGGCAAACCAGATTGTCGAATTGGCTGGAAATCCATTATAAAAATTATTGAACCAATTCTTGAAGAACTCAGCCGATAATTTGGAGCCAGAATAGGAGGAAGCAGCCTCTCCATATGACATGCAGCGCCGAGTAGTTATTTCCTCGTCATCGTGGTACCTCGGCTCGGCTAAAGGAAAATCGGCTTCTAGCAAACTTGGCCATTGGGCAGCCTTGTAGGTGTGCAAGTTAAGCCACAATTGCAGTAGCCACCAAGGGTCTCCTGTGTTGATGGACTGTTTCAAAGCAAGCTTAGCTGGCACATTGCTCAGCATTTGGTACAGATAGCCGAGTAGATATTTTCCTAGAGGAATTTCCTTCTTCTCCACAAGTGCTTCGGCTATATGTTGTCAATTGGTGGTTGGTCCACAGCTTGATCCGCAGAAGACGAACTTCTCTAGCCACATCATCAGAAATGTTGTGTGTTCCCTATCGAAGACTGGGTCATCCCTCATGTTCATTGATTTGAATCCACTCCAGCCGCCGATGCTCTTGGTTTTGAAATTGTGTTGGCTCTTGATGTTAAGGTCATAGGGGTCAACAGTCGATGTAATATCCAGCCCGGTTGTCATGACTATATCTAGGGTTGGCGTTATCGGCCCTTGTCTAAAAAGGAAGGCATTCAATGTATTTGACCAAAAGTAACTTGCAGCCGATAGCAAGGGTTCGTCTTTAGGCATATCGGCTAAGGTTAGCGCTAGGCACTGGCCGATTCCTATTTCATCCCAAAGGGCTTGCTTGGTAGCCGATACCCTAGCATACCAAGACGGCCATGATTTGTCCGTTGATGGCCAGGATTTGAAGACCCCTGACCAATAATCTAAATCTGGGGTGGAGAATCTGAAAGGGTTCCGATTGGTCTTAGCATTAATAAATTCAACGGGGTCTACATTGCCGATCGGCCCTAATAACAGCTGGTCAGGGTGAAGAAGGCTAGGAATTGTGATCTGGTGGGCAAGATGCTACAAATCGTAAGAAGGAATAACAGAATCACAAAAGGGATAAAAACCAGATTGCGGCAAAGTAAAGAGCTTGAGCGACGAGAACTTACTTTGGGGTACTCCGAGGAGGCCGCATTGGAGGGGGTGCTTGAGGATGCCATCAGTGCAGGGAGATCGCCGCTTCAGGGGTGTTCGTCGACGAGATCCGGAGGCGGTTCCGACGAGGTCGCTGAGGGAGCAGAAGGGTTTTTTTCTGGCTAGGGCTTGAGGAGCAAAAAGTGACAGCGTGGCTTGTTTCAACGCCGGGCGGGCAATATTTAAAGAGTTTTTTCAGCGGCTGAAACGGACTGGGACGGAAGTCACGCGGGAATTCAAAAAAGCGGCAAATCCGCGATGTTATCTTATCACAGACTTGGGGGCATGTGTTAACGATCAAATTTGGTAACCAAATCCCTGAGTTCAAGGCCAAGATTGAAGCGGAATCGGATCGGAGGTGTGATCTGCGGTGAAGCAGAGGCCGCATCGGCTAGGACCAAATCGGCTGGGAAACCAGTCGGCTAAGGCCGAATCGGATAAGGATAGCCGATAGCCGATTCCGATTCGAAGATGAGGATGGAGCCGATCCCGATAAGGAAGCTTGAAAAAAATGTTAGATCCGGTTCCCAAATGTTCGTTAAAGATATTGTCATCTATGAATAGAGTCCTGTAAGGGCAATTGTATCTGTAAAATAGGGATTTGTATAGATATTCCTTTTGTAACGCGGCATGGGACCACGTCCCGAGATATTGTCGTACGATGTACAGTAGATAAGTTAGGAACTGTGTTCTACACGGATTTCGTTTTACTTGGGTATAAATAGGACCCGAGACCCCCTGTAAAAAGAACAACCAACATGTAATCAATCAACTTCGGCGCATCACCAACCTTTTATTCTTTTCGACGAGTTCTTGATCTCGCTCTGGCTGCATCTATTTCGATCTCCGAACAAGGTAATTGCTTGTCATTAGCGGCTTGTATCATTGGAATTAGTGCTTACATCGTTATGATACTCTAGTTTTGATGTTATAAACTACTCAATTTATCATATACAACATATAATCTAGAGCAATATCTAGATATATCTCTCCATCGACTGGTTTTTCTCGGGAGGCAGTAGCCGATAGAGCTAGATCTAGATATTGGACTGGGTTATATATTATATCCACCGTCTCGAGGGATTTACATCAATTTTTATAGATTTGATACTTCCTTTTGTACTTAATGCTGTATCTGATCGACCTGTTAAGTCGCTTTTAGAATTATTAAGATCTATTCGGCTTGATGTTTATCATTAGAGACAGTGCCGGGGTTTTAGCCGGCCTTACCTGTTTTAGTTATCTTTCTAGTAATATTTACTGTTAGATATATTAAAGTCGCCTTTTATATTAAGATCTCAATCTGGTTAAATACCCTAAGCCGGTATCAATCTGCCAACCTTTGTTGATAGCCGATTGATCTAGGTTTAGTGATTTAGGTTAGATTAATATCTTTTTATAAAATGTATCGGAATACTAGCCGATTCACATTAGATCTACAGCCTCGGCTAGGCTACAAATGCATATATTTATAATCCTGGTGTATATTTGGTTTAAGTGGTTTATACTGTCTCGGCATAGCCAATCTATCCTAACCATTTATTTTAAATGTACTGTGGAATAGCAATTATATCTAAATTGGTTTCCTGAGCCGATCCGTTAGGATCTAACCTTAACCATAATGCATATATGTTTGTTTCTTGTTGGTTAATAGATCAAACCAACTGGCACGCCTACTCTACATCAAATCATCAAAGGCAACCAAGAACGGACCCGCACTAGAGTAAAGTAAATCTCTTAGGCCAGCGCGTGGGAGAATTTCTCATCAACAAGGCCCTCATCGAAAAATCCAGCTCTTAAACTCATCTCGTTGAAACCTTGAAGCACCAGGTCCCCTACCTAACACGCCACTATCGACGGGCTATACCCAAAGACGTTATTCGAAAAGTATGGGTATCGTTGGAACCAGAATATATGTGAGATTGAGATAAAAGAAATAAGAGACAGGAATTTTTATATAGGTTCGGGCCACTTAAATGACATGTAATAGCCCTACTTATATTGACCGAAGTCAGATGTTACCTTTATATATCAATATTACTGAGTAAAATATTTGAGATGACCTAATCTAGTCTCTGTCGGTTTGGCGGTATGGAGCATCCACACATTGTCAACGGCTAGTGTAGTCTTCTTCCTCGAATATGAACTCCGCGAGATTGGAGGTTAGCTCTAGATCCCTCTTGTCGGCTTTGTGGCTCTAGATTGTGTTTGTCTAGAGTTGCCTCGGTGTATGTTGGATGTCTTGGATTGTCTAGATCTGTATGGCCTTTGTTGGCATGTCCCCTCTTCTCCTGAGAGTCTTATATTTATAGCATTGATTATCTTCTCCTCCAAGTAAAACTTAAAGAACTAGAACAAAACATGGGATAAGAAGACCTTGTCTTCGCTGAATAGGACTCTGACACCTTCTATTCCGAGAAGACAATTTTTTTCTATATTTGTCATATTTTCTTAATCAAAGTATATCTTCCCATATATCTTTAGGTATATGATATTGTCATATACCACGAACCCACATATAGGAAGTATGCATTACCCTTGACACCGATAGTTTTGGCTGCATCAGTTTTGATCTCCTGTACGAAAGAAAGTTCTGTCAACTTTGCTTGTATCAGCAAAAAAAATAGTATTGTCTTGGTTATATCAACTATTTAAATCTATCAAGCCTTTTATTAATCTTGCACTATCTCGATTAGGTTCAATCTACTAAGTTTTAATTTGCTTGTTAGATTTATCTAAGTTATGATAAATTTTGTATAAGGCTTTTTCGGAGTGTTAGCCAATAAGTTATCTTATATCCTTTAAATCAAGTTATCGTATTGGCTAGCATCTATATTCATATAATTGCTTATTAATTAGTCTTTATTAATCTCAATCTTATACTGTCTCGGCTGAGTCCAATCTATCGAGATTGATCTTAATAAGAAGAAAATTAGTATAGAATTACATGTTGTTTATTTATATCCGATACTAGTTTATTTCTTGGCTTCATATATGAATGCATTACTATTACGCTGCATCGCCTAATAATTTAAGATCATATAACCGCTTGATATCTATTTTATTAACTTCAATCCCATACTGTCTCGATTAATCGATCCGATCTATGAAGATTATATTTAATAAAAATAGTCTGTTAACAATTATATTTCATTGTTTGTTTTATACTCAATTCCCATTTGGTATAGTCGTTATCCCGAAATTCCACCAACATCGACTGGGCATACGATTGGCCATCATAATCTAACTTGTTTGTTTTGTTTATCTTGTTAGTTGTAGGATCAAACTAACTGGCATGTTTTTATCCCGATTTGATAGGACATGCACCAGAGTTAAGCAGATCTCTCAGATGTTCATATGTTATGATGCATTTTACGTCAACAGTCTCTTTAAGCGTGTGCTAAGGGATGTATTCGTGAGGGTATGAGTATGACGTTGCGTGCAGTAGTTTGTGTGCTGGCCGTATAATGAAAACAAATAAATTGACGAATTCCTCTGCTCGAAAATTGAACTGCCACTCCCATTACCATAAACCCAATTTAGCCGGTTGCCAAAAGGACCCTACTTAACCCAGGCACCCCTTTCGGCCGGCTTCCACACTGGCCCGGCGAAAAAAAGATTTCTCAACCCTTCGTCGAAGTCGATCTGACGGGCTCTCCAGATAGAATGTCAAGCAGGCTTTGAACTAAATGCAAATGGGCCATATTCATGCGACACGTACGAGTGCTTCCTTTTGGGCCTTTTACCATTGGATTAGAGCTTGCAAAGCACACGTCACGGAAAATTTAGGCATAGGGATCTCGGACAAATACAAAGGACAAAGGATTCCGTTACTAAAGCAGGCCCCTCTCTGACGTCCGAGCAGCTAAGTACTAGCACGTCCGATGATCACGGACCATCAACCCCGAATCGCACGTTATACGATCCAAGATCCAAACAAAACACACTGCACCAAAGCCTACACTATACTGCTGACGTTCGTGGCCGAAGCCTGCTTCATGGTCCATAGACAAACCACTGTTTTCCCTCCTGACAAGTCGTCAAACCAAAAATGAGAGGTACGGTGGTGATGAACGGAGTACTTCTCCCAAACGAGCGTTAGTACTAAGAGCAACAAAACACGCACTCATTCCCCTATTATGTCGCGCCAAAGCAGCAGTGCCACCGATCCCGACGTAAAAGAAGCCAACCGGAGGCAAATGGGCAAGGCAAAAAGCACCGTCGGTACGAGAGGGTAGCGAGCGCGCAATGATGCCACGCCGCGGCGGGCGGGCCAAAGCGTACTACGCAAAAGGAGGCCAGGAGTGGAGGAGAAGAGAGGGAAGTGAACAGTCTCGGCCGGCCCAAAGAGGATGGCCCCGAGCCAATCGCCGGTAAAAGCGGGGGGCGAAGCGCGCGCCTCTCCCGCTCGGAGGGGCCGGCCTCGCGTACACGCACGGCACGCGACGCATGTGGCGTCACAGGAGGAGACGCGGCGCGGTTGGTGTCCCGCGCTCTCCTCGGCTCGATCGGCAGAGCGGGCTGGCCGGGCTGGGGTCGCGCCCGGGGCCAGATCTCGAGTAGGAGTACTTCTACGTGTTAACCCGCTGTGCACTGCAGTTGCGCGAAGCATTGGCATGGCACCGCGTGGGATGGCCAGCGTGCGCCCTGCGTGGGCGGCAGGTGGCCGACAGGCGCCGGACCGGGGCGGGCGCGAGGGACGAGGCGGAGCGGCAGGCCAGGGGGCCGGAGGAGCCACGTGACGATCGACGTGAGGAGCCCGGGTCTCTCGCGGCGTTCGAGGAGCGGTGGTGGGCGGCCGGTGATCGATGTGGGCGCAGCAGAGTCGCAGACCGCCAGTGGTCCGGGCTGGTGCTACTGTAGTTGCTCTGTCGACTGTCGGGGCAGGTCACGAGGCGGCAGCCGGACATTCCCTGGCCCCTGTCGTGCGTGCCCCGTTACGCTCGATCGGCCATTTGCACCATAGGTTACGGGTTACGTTGGGTGATCAAAGATAACAACCAGCCACATAATTTAGGTGCGCTTGAGGTACCCCAGATTCCAGTTTTAGCCTCATCTAATGTGAAACGATTTGGAAAGACCTGCTGGGACGAGCGAGCAGCAATATGGAGCGTGCATGAGTAGTTGTGTAGTACCAAACGCATGGATCAGGACGCCGCTCCATCCCCCAATTTTGGTGGGGGTGGTCCAATCCAAGGCCTAGCCCGGCCAAAAGATCTCGCAAACGTCGCTGTTGCTTTCCTCTTTTTTTCACTTTCCTTTTCGTGGTCCACGGAGCCACTGGCGCTCGAAGACCGTGAGCAGAGTGAACCAGCAGCAATCGAGCATGCATGAGCAGGAACACCACTGCACCAGGATTATTCCGTGCCCCACAGACAAACTGTAAAAACTCCCTGC
The DNA here is from genome assembly GCA_019925245.2 of Oryza australiensis. NCBI lineage: Eukaryota > Viridiplantae > Streptophyta > Magnoliopsida > Poales > Poaceae > Oryza > Oryza australiensis. Next base: position 3,522,434 of record JAIFGZ020000108.1, on the reverse strand, counting down.
ACGACATACGTCCCTGCCGACGTGTGCGCCTCGTGACGTGCCACGTCTCGCCTCGGGCCCACATGCCACCTCGAGAACAGCTGCTTCTTACCATAAAAATCTGGCGTCGATTGATCACAAGCTGCAGCATGCATGCCCACTTGTACAGGTTTGCTGCTGGATTACTCCTAGATCAATGCTGTACTGTACTGGAGTGGACAGTGGAGTATATCGATCGCTCTCGATCCTCATCGCCATCGAGGAAGATCCAGCCCAAGCGCGCGCGATCGCGATCACACAAACGACCGAGCAATCTGTTAGGAGTATTACGCTTTGACGGCTGCATCCAAATTCCACAGTAGTACTACCAGTGGGCTATATATACCACGTAACTATCGAACCTTCAGGCCGATTATATTAGGCGATTACTACCAGGACGACGACCTGATCCAGTCCAAACGCTACAGTCCGCCGATCCAACTCATCACAGCTCGTCGTTCTCGCCTTGGCTGGTCTTGGATGCAACCGAGCGCCGACGTCTTTGAAGTTCGAGGCTCCGAGCTCGATCGATGACGGCCGCTCGCCGACTGATTACCCGATGGGCACGGCATGGCGACACCCACCGCGCTCGCTCGCTCGCCAGCCCGGGGTGTCGCTGAAGCAAGCGACTGTGGATGGCCTGACCAGCTCCCGTGACGTCGATGGCCGGACGACGACGTGCTGCGCTGCTGCCATATATGCGATCGAGGAAGGTTGGAAGGGGAATAACGGCGCGTTTGTCAGGTTGCTGTACGCGTAATATCGGCCGTGTCGATGTCGTCGAGCTGCATATGGTGTGGAATCTCCCCGGTGATACGATGTTGCTTTCTAGTTTGACCCGATCCGGCCATGTTGTGAAAAGATGGCGCTGATTGATCTGAGCGAAAGATGGCGCTGATTGATCTGACCGAGCAGTAGAATAAACGTTACTGAAGTGAAGTTATATGTTCCCCGAAAAGAAAAGTTACCGCGCACAATGATTGTGCGTGCTGAAAAATAACTATAGCATGTGTGGTTTGGGGCATCAAATAGTAACTATCAGGGTTTGCAATGCCGGCGGCATATACCGTGCCGCCCCTTGGCGACACGACGAATTTCGCCGAAATTCGCGAAAGCCGGCGGTTAATTTGACTACTAATTTGACTAGGATTTGACTTGCATATATGGTTAATTAAGAACAGTCTCAACCCTTAATCGTCACTAGATTACGTAGCACTAAAAAAGACTAGGATAGTAGAAGAGTTAACAAGAGAGAAGAAAAACATGAAATGACATTTCTCAAACAAACTCCATACATAAACAACAAATAAAAAAACGAGAAAAGATAGACGGATGCATAAATTAATTTATTTTGAAAAAAATCACCTACTAAATATATATTTCCTACATACAGTGTTAATGTCATAATTTGGTAAGCCTCGAAGCCCGAATCGGCTAAGGTGTCCATCAGCTAATACCGAATCGGATTAAGACAAGCCGATGTAACCGATTTCGGTACGACAACATTGGAGACACCATCAAGATGATGTGCTTCATGAGGATTGTCATATAAGAATAGAGTCCTAAAAAGGCAATTGTATCTATTAATTAGGAAGAGTTTATTAGTTTCCTTTTTATCTTTAGAAAAGTGTATTAGTGTCTAATAAGGACTCGGTTTGTTTCCTTTTTATCTTTAGGAAAGTTCAGATTGTAATCTATTAGGATTTTTGTTAGCCAGTGGGTATAAATATGTAAGTCCGAGATTTATGTATGATATCTCTCGATCAATACAATTCAGCGCAATACAATTCAGCGCATCGCCACCCTTTACCTTTTCTACTTTATTCATCACCCGACGGGATTTGGCACCCGACGCAGGGCTGCATCGGCCTCGATCTCCGGCGAAGGCGTAAGTCCAATGTTCCACCGGCCCAGGCAATTTTATTGGCTATGTTGGCGTTGTCCAAGGCTACATCAATACATTCGACTTCTTGGATTATTCCGGTTTGGTTAACATGTTTGCCTGCCTATTTATCATATGTATCTGTTAATTTAGTCCTGATATTTCAATTTAGTTCTATCAGTTGTCTCTACTGATACCGGCTAAATTGTTTACTAGATTAAATTAGCTTAGGCATCTACCACCCTAAAAATTAGTCAAAGGCTTGATTGTCTAGATATTGTGTTTCTTTTCATATATAGTGATGCATCAATTCAGTTTGATCTACTAAGTCATGATTAGAACCATAATCTCTAGCCTGCCAGTTGGTTGCCACTAAGGGTTTCATCGGGGTTTCGTCGATGAGTTATTTGGATATCACATCGGCTTGCAAGGAATATACACAAGTTGGATCTAGCCGATGGCAGCAGAGGCTTCATTGGATATTTAATCATTTGGATTTAATGACATCGGACTTTCAGCCGATGTGTGTTTTAATCTTTAAATCGATATCTATTTTATCATGTGATTGCTTTGTGCCATATTACATTGCTATATCATCATATTATCGTTGGCCGATCACCTTTACATAGATGTTTGCTCAGCGTACAACCGATAGATTGAAACCATAGCTGCATCGACTGGCGTCAGTATCGACTGGGATCGCGTCATCGGCTGATTGGCCGATCGGCTATATTGGTTACTGACTTATTGGCTAATATGCTTTACTTCTGGCTGCTTCATATATTTTGTCAGTGGCAGGATCAAACTGACTGACACGCCCGCACTTCATCAATTCTAGGACCTGCACTGGAGCTAAGCAGATCTCACAGGCCGACGTGTTGATTTTTCTCGTCAACACACAGTTTAACCATTTTTGAGATTTTTTTAAATGATCATCATCTAACATGTGTTTTTTTATTTGTGCAGAGGATAAATATGCATCGTAAAATGTTTTACACATATGCAACTGTATACATGCAACTAATCAAAATTAATTTTTATTGGTTTAACTCATGTAACATTTAAAGTGTGAATTATTTTTTATTGAACACGAAACGACAAAACAATGAGAATTAATTAATTTTAAAATGATAGATGTTTAGGTGTTCTTAGTGGTTATATGATCAGAGGATAGATGGAGAAGATTTTATACACGTTGTTTACATGAAATGACGAGTTTGTCTGGGTTAGGATTGCCCGAAGTAAGTATTGACTGGAGTCCGGTAAATTTAGCGCGACACATTTGGTAACGAACTGCATCCAGCGTTAATTTCAGCATCCTGACCGGAGTAGTACATCTAGTACTCTCTTCTTTTCACGAAGTGAGGGGCATGTGGAAATGAGAGCTCGGGCAGAAGCAAGGCCTTTTGGATCGTGTCATTGACCTTGCCAGAGTACGTACATACTCCTACTTGGAAAGCTTCAAGAGACAAAATTATGGGCCTTAACACCAAAAATGATGGGACGCTACGTGTCTTCAACTAGCCTTTAACTAGCCCTTGACCTCACTGTTGAGTACTGCCCATGAATCCGTACTAGGATGAGCACAATCAGCCATCTGAACATTTAATAATTAATACATGTAAGCGATTTAAATTGGGCATAAAAACGATAGGAATTGGGCATAAAAACGATAGGTCATCTTAAAATTTTGAAAAAATGATTATAGACTTATATCACAAAGAACGATAATATATAGTAAATTTTTAAAATATTGATTCTCTGCTATAAGTAAAATCTATAGTCGATGTAGTTTCGAAAATACTTAAAAATGTCTCATTTGAGAACAATACATTTTTAAACTTCTATTTTTTCATAATGATATTTTGAACTTTTACGAACTCAAAAATATGAGTTGTGATCTATTACATACTGAAGTATTAGTACTGAGTTTGGTACCTTAAGGACCATATAGTGAAATTACATTGCAGCGGAGATCTAATTAATTTATACACCCTTTTCCTCTCCCTTTGTTGCCCTACCAGGCTGCAAAATGATGGTGAAATGGTTGGCGTATTTGGAGGGACAATCATGAAAAGTCAGGCATCACTACAACAAAAGGGCAGTGGAAGGAAACCCTAGAAATATTCTCTTGGTAGCCTCAGAAGTAGGTGACCACATATGATTGGGTTAGCACTTAGTAGCAAGAATAATACTAGCGCAGAATTAACCATAGGTGTCCTATTCTATTAATTAACAACAATTGTAGTACTAGCATAGTAGCATGGGAATGTTAGTAGGATAAATTTATGTATTTGTGGGGTTCCAAAATAGACTACTCCATTTGTTTTTACATTATAAATAATTTGATTTTTTCTAATCAAATATTTTTAAATTTGACCAAGTTTATAGAAAACATAATAACATTTTCAAACGAAAATAAACATATTATCGATATATTCAATGTTAGATTTAACGAACCAATTTGATATTTTAGACGTTAAATTTTTATATAAATTTAGTCTAACTTTAAAAAATGGCTTAAAAATCAAAACGATTTATAATATAAAACGAAGGGAGTAGTATTTAGCAGCCTTTGACAATATAGATTTGAGGTCTTATTTGGGACGATGAAGTCGCTAATTCAAGGTTTGAGACTCAATTTGGACCCTAAAAGACTTAAAATTGAATTAAATTGACCTTTATTCAAGAAAATAATTTAAAACAATATTTTAAATATAAAGGAGGGAATACATTTTTTTAGCTTTGGGTCAGACTTGGGTTAGGTTCGTCTTCGAAGATGGGATTTTTGTGGTTGGCTAGATAGTTGAACTTGAACATGCTCAACAAGAAAGAATGTGTCTCGAAGAAATAATGTTTAATACACACTACAACGGGAACTCTCATCTCAATCGGACGGCAATCCTCATCTGTGTCGGACACAACGTCCTTCACGATACAAAGGTCAGTGATGCACTTATCTTTGTTGGGCCTAAACTAAAGCCCATCACTGATAGGTTTGACCCATAAGCCCAATCAATCAAGTGCCCGTCATTGATGAAATAATCTCAAGCGGACCTCAATTAAAGCATGTCACTAATGAGTGTTTCCCAAACTAAAAATAAATTTTATTTTTTAGCTAGCCTCAGTATTTGCTAGCCATGCCCGCTGAAAAATTAGAGAAACAGATATATATATTTTCATTCCCAGCACCCCCATTTATATATACAATTATTTATAGAAAACCCAATTCAGAACTCATATATGATATTCAAATATTTCACACATCCATTCATATATACAATTTATTTTTATAATGGAGAAGAATATATACATGTCCCAACAGTGACCAATATACAACCAATACATGACATGACATTCATCTCAAATTCAATACATGACATGACATTCATCTTAGATGTATACATGAGGGAACACAACAGCACATGAGGAAGATGAACTTACCTGGAGCACGGTGACACTCGGTGGCCGGGCTTGGGGACGGCGACGCTCGGGCTCGGGAAGGGCGTGAGGGACCGCGGTGAGGGAGAACGACGGCGCCGGGCTCGGGAGGGCGTGAGGGATGGCCGCGGCGCTAGGGTTTGCAATGTGAGGACTTAGAAAATTTTCGCGCTCATGTGTATATCTGAATCGGCGCTCGGGCTAGGTTAAATGATTTTGAAGCATATCCTTGACGGGCTTAAGTTTAAGCTTAATAGAGATAACATCAGCTTAATCGGACCTAATTGTTATCTCAATCGGGCCTAAGGTTGGAGCCTGTCACCGATGACACTCATCTGTGACAGGCCTAATTGTTATCTCAATCGGGCCTCAGGTTGATGCCCGTCACCGATGAGTGTCATCGATGACGGGCTTCTGGTGGGGTCCGACAAAGATATCGTAGGTTATCTTTGTCGGGCCATGATTTGAGCCCGTAACCGATAGATATCATTCGTGATGGGTTTGAGTTTTATGCACATCTAACATGTCTATGCGAATATATCTTTGTCGGCCTTTTTTAGGTCCGTTTGAGATGATTTTATTATAACGGCCCGTAAAATACAGACATATGAGAGATCGTCATAGATGAGAGGATCTGTATTAGTGGCAGTTAGTATATTGCAATAGTTTCACACATCTGCCATTTTTGAGGTGCACCTAAGAGCTGGCTGCAGTAGCACAGCCGCGGCAGAGTTTTCACGATGATGCTATATGCAGCTAACCGCTGCAGCCAGCAAAACCGGCCGGGCAAGCCCACCCTTGGCCTTCCATCTTCCTTTAGTTGATTTACAACTGACCTAAAGGCATACTGATGCAGTCAATGACCTTGTTTGGATCCAAGGGCTAGAGCTAGTTTGAGCTAAACTAATCCAAAAATATCCAAACATGAGGGCTAGAGCTAGTTTTTTTGCAACTAACCCACCCAAAAAAACTATCCCTCCAAAGGAGTAATTATTTGGGTTAGTTTGGAGAGAAAGAGAGAGGGAGGGAGCCACCAATGGGAAAGAGAGAGAGGGAGCCAACCAATGAGTAATTATTTATTGTCAAACTAGCCTTTGCATTCAAACATCTCTTTGGCTAGAGTTAGTTTGGGCTAGTTTAGATTTAAAAACTAACTCTAACCTCTAGCCGAGCTAGAGTGATCCAAATGCCGCTCAAGTCATCGTCTTCTGGCCGTTCATCATTTTAATTTCTTCTTTCCCCAACATACGCCAGTAGTAGATCTACGTGTCGTTGCTAGGAAGAAAAACCATTAATTAGCATCGTACATACTTTAAGAGTAGAAGTCCACATTATTGGACAAGAAGTGATCCTAATTCTTTAAAAAATAAAATCAATCTTAATACAAAATTTCACCTTGACCATAAAATAAATAATAAAATAAATTTTTTTATTAATGTATAGTTTCATCGTAAAATTTAGAAGTAGTCCTAAACTTCTCCTCTCTCGACGACTTATTCAGTTTTAATCTACGAGTACAGTTCAAACCGGCTTTAACTGATTCACGTTAGTTTTACGTCATGGTGATCCATATATATCCACTAACCGTCGTGGACTTGATTTGTAGTATTATACTCTGCACAAATCCAGAACAGATATCTTCGAGTATGAGTGACGAAAACGACGCTCGATGACTAGGACTAATTGCTACTGCTTAGACCCATGTAGCTCGACGAACATCCATTAATTGAAAATGCATATGGAAAAGGTGCATATATACATAGGGCACTCGATCTTGCTAATAAAGCTAGCTGAAAAAGACAAGGTGCACTATCGATATCAGATCAATTCTCATTTGGAGAAGTAATGTAGCAGATGTAAACATGCATGCACTTTGCATGGATGAATATTTGGCCTGTTCTCTTCGAAGGAAAAAGCTAGTTTGATTAATTTTAGTTACTCTTATGTTGCACAACATTAGTTAATTTAATAAGGAAGCTCAGAGTAGAAGATTGCCCTGCAGTGTAAAAATTAAATTAAAAAAGGCTCCTGGAAGATTTCCAGATCATTGCGAAAGGTCCATTATTTTTTAATAATCACACCAATGTACGAGAGCAATAATTACGGGGATAATTTGAAGAGGATATCTCATTGCTCGTTCATGCACCACTCTACTACCGTGAAACAGCGCACCCGATGTTAATAGTTATAGCTAATTATTTTTTAAGTAATAAACGATGCACGTGTCAACAACAATAACTTCAATAATTTTAAGATATATTAGCCAAACTTTCGAAAATGTTAATAGAAGTAGGATATGCATGTTGGTGTTTATAGAGGTAAGTGTACACGCATTGTAAACGCAGGACCGACTCTATAGTTTCGAGGACCCTAGATGAACTCAATGAAATGAGCCTTTAAGGCTACTTGTGTTTTAGAGAATATATTACTAACGATATCTCTATATATTAGTGTGATGAACAGAAACAACTAGTTGTTTTCGTTATTCGGATAGATAAGTTTTTCATGAGATTTGCTAGTTATTGGTTTGTAATAGGACCTCTCTTCATATGAGTCCAGTGCACGTATATATATTAGTGTTTTTTTTCCTTGCTGAATATGCATTTGCTTATTTGTTTGGTTTTCCTCGGTTGGTTTACCTCAAGGGCACACCATGTGTGTACTTATGCAATATATCACTAGTCCAGAAACACCCAAAGTGCCAGTTGAAAAACCTTCTTAGGTGTCGGTTTTTCCAACCGATACCTATTGGTCGGCACCAATGACCAAAATCATTGGTGTCGGTTCTTCGACCGGCACCTATTCGGGCGAATAGGTGCCGGTTCGTCTAGAACCGACACCTATTTATCCGACACCTATACGGACCGAACCCCATTCAATGAGGTGCTCCCAATCTTTTTTTATCGGCTCACTCATTTAGCCGGACCCACCATATTTACCGGACCCACCATATTTTTCCATGCAACTACGTAGCTTGATGGCGAGCCCGCGAGATAGAGCTACAGGCACAAGCGTCTGAGTCAGTTGGCCATGCGCATGCGAGATGCATATTTAAGCTGGTGTTGCTCTTGCTCGGCAAGCGGTATGGTACTAATCGAGGGAATAGTATTTTTCTGATAATAGGTGGCGGTTCTTATTACGAACCGTCACCTATAGTATAGGTGTCGGTTTTACTATTCATCCGACACCTATTCGTGAAGAATAGGTGGCGGTTCGTAATAAGAATCGCCACCTATAGTATAGGTGTCGGTTCTACTATTCATCCGACACCTATTCGCGAAGAATAGGTGATGGTTCGTAATAAGAACCGCCACCTATAGTATAGGTGTCGATTCTACTATTCATCCGATACCTATTCGCGAAGAATAGGTGGCGGTTCGTAATAAGAACCGCCACCTATAGTATAGGTGTCGGTTCTACTATTCATCCGACACCTATTCGGATAAATACGTGCCGGTTCTTGACAAGAACCGACACCTATTTATTACCCGACACCTATAGATATAATAAGTGCCGGATTTAATTGAACGACACCTTTTGGGCTGATACCTATGCGCTTTTTTAGTAGTGTATGTTAGTGTTATAGATAATACATACCTAATATTTTGTGTTTTAGATTCGGCAGGCCCATCATATACCAAGATTTAAACAGAATCAAGCCTCGTATATGGAAAGTGTTTTGGATAAACCTCGTATATGGAAGGTGTTCTGGATAAGAAAAGAGAAATTGAGTTCTATTTGAACACGACAAGGATTACTCGGATCGTATACATACTTGGCTCACTAGTTCTACTTGGATAAGGGACCATCCGATGTTATAAATAAAAGATCCCCTAGGAGGAGAGAAAAAAGATAAGCGAGGACAAGCCAATACAGATCTAGAAAAACCCAATCTAAAAGCCACATAGGCCGACATGAGGGATCTAGAGACATCTTCAATCTTATTGAGTTCATATTCGAGAAAGAATACTACACTAGTCGTCGACTACATGTGAGAGCTCTATGCCGTTGGGCCGACAGGAAGTAGATTATGTCATCTCAAATATTATATTCGTGTGATACTAATATATAAAGGTAACACTGGCTTTGGTCAACAGAAGTAGGGCCATTACCTATCAGTTAAGGGGTCCGAACCTGTATAAAAATATTTGTCTCCTGTCTCTTTTGCTTCAATCTCGCGTATACCCTGACACTAATGATCCCCATACTAAAAAATAACATAGGTGGGTATAACCCGTCGACAACATACATGTATTAATCCAATTACATGTCAAAATTTAATCATGACATCTTCTTGTTAATTGTACAATTTTTTAAGCTAGCTTCTCCTGGTCGATAGTAGTCTGGCAGCCCAACATGGTATATGTATATGTTTATATACTGCCTCCATCCAAATACAAGGGATTTCGGTGAGATTTGACATATATAATACTATCGATCTGGACAAACCTATGTCTAGATTGATAATATTAGTATGTGTCACATTCGACCAAAATCATTTATATTTTGGGACAGATGGATTATGATATAATAAGTGGTATATCTGGTATAGCCCACAAGTACAAACATATTTTTTTTGTTTGATTACCTTGATGCTACTCTACCGTATTAGTGAAGCATATAAATATACGATCGAATGAATGGCGTACAAATGGGGCCTCCTCCCTGCCTGGGCCTCGCTCTAGACTATCACATAACCCATAGACGTCTGAGCCGGGCTGAGCCGGGCCTGTAAATGTTTGCGTTTGTATCATGTTTTAAAAAATAGATATAAGAAAATCTTAAAAATTTTGATAACATTTATACAACACACCTATATAATATATAAGTTCACAAAATTTTAAAATTTTAAGTATAAACTCACTCACACATTGTGAAATATATACAAAACAAATTCAATATACGAACATCTGGATTTGACATTTTTTCTTAATGTGTAGATACTTAATTTTGTGGGGGTGGATAGATGACATTGTACACTCCATTTTTAATTTTTTAATAGAATTTTTCCCGAATATATATATATATATTTTTTGAATTTGATTGAAAAATGTATACGAGGACAGGATTACTAGTTTACTACCAGTCTACCGGTCGATGTTGGGTTAGTTGGGTCAAGTATTGTAACGCGGGGTCCCGTGATGGTTTCAGAGGTGAGCAGCAGCGCAAGATACCGGCGCGCGGCGGACATGCAGAAATTACCCGTCCGCCCTTGCGAATTGCGGTCACCAACTCATCCGCGGCCGAGGCGGACAGGCAGGCACCAGCTACTAGCTACAGCCTAGTACAGGCCTACTCCCCCCTGCCCCGCCGCTCCCCGCGTACAGTATTTATCGCGCCCTCGATCGCAGGATGTGCGCTTAAACCCCTTTGTCCCTTCCCCTTGCACTACTCCCCTGCACGGCTGCAACCTCCCTCGCCCCTGCCCTCCCTCTTCCCCGCGCACGCTACGTTCGTTCGCTACGCACAGCGCCCCCGCACCGTGTTTGTGTGTCGCGCAGCCGCCGCGCTTCGGTTCTTCTACTGGTGCACAACCAGGACGTGAGCTTGATGCATGGCGGAGTCGCTAGGAGCGCTCTGCCGCGGCGGGGGATGGTGCTACGCGGCGATCTGGCGCTCCGACCGTCGCGACCCACGGTGAGTCACCTCTATGCCTCTACCTAGATCTACTCGATCGGTGCTAGGCTGCTAGCAGCTTTTCTATACATGCGTACGCACGCGATCCGAACCTGGTATAGTAGGCGTCGAAACTATTTTTTTTCCGCTGCATGTTTCTTGGATAACTGGAAACGGGAACGGAACATATTTCGATTTTTTCCCCCAACCTTCCTGTTTGTTAGAACTGTTTGATTTTGGTCTTCTGACTGCCACTTCGGCTTCATAAATTGTTCGCCATACTTTTGCACCGCAGTAGTGCTTGATGTATGCTTGTGCGTTTGCCAAAAAAAATGAGACATGGCCAAGCTTTGTGGTGCACTGGTACTACATGTCACACAGATGAGCAACGGTTTTGTAGGAAATTAGTACCAGTGCAATTTTTCGAAGAATTTCGAGTGCTCATTGAGATCTCAAGAACCTTGCAGTTATGTTTGGGGAAGATGACTGCACTCTTTTCACTCTCAGAAAATTATAAGACAATGCCATCTGAAGTCTGCACTCTAGATTTCCCGTATATGCTCATTTCTTGCACTGAGCCTACTGCGATATTATGCACAGCCTTCAAGAACTTTTTTCAGGCCGGAGGTAGCGTATACCCGTTGGCAGTTTACTGTTGCTACCTTCCAATCTCTGCCTGTAAACTACTAGTGCTAACCACTATACGTGTGCCAAAGTTCCACAGCACTAGTAGACGATAATTTTTACCCCCTAGCCCTTTTGACCACAATTGTGCTGTGTTCTGCGCTTCACTTTAAGCAGCGCTGTAAAAAGTAGGTTTCTTTTCCTCCCTTTCCTAGACATAATATGTAGCTCCACCAAAATTGACAGAAAGATTGTCTCCTCTTTTCTTTTTGGACACATTGCAAAAGTTAATCATCATCAATCATTTTTTTGTTGTGTTTCTTTGCTTTTATTTCCGTAAGATCTATGCAGCTTTTATATCTTTTTTTGGGGGGTAAGAATCAGTAGACTTTTGATCCTTCCTGCTCTTTGGTTATCTAAGTTCTTACAGATGCTTCATTTGATGTGCAAGGTTGCTTACGATCGGTGAGTTCCACAGTGAAGATGTTACCAGAAATGTTGTTGAGAAGATGCTTAATCAGGTCCATGTTGTTGGAGAAGGGTATGGCAAAGTTGTCCTTTCTATACTTTAGTGAGTTGAACCTTTGGAGCTCTTCTGTATCTGTATTATGCCTGATATTTTGGTTGCTTGTACCGTGACCACGGACAACTATATGGTACAGCTTTTCCTTTCGAATTATTTTAAAGGAAATATTAACCATTTTTGGAATATTGACTTTCACAAATGTGCCTAACTCTTGCCTCCCGAAGTATTGAACTTCTACTACTTCATTGGGGTTGCGTTCTTTTTTTCCTCAATGTCTTTAGGATGCTTTTACCCTCATAGATCAACTACTTACTGATAATGTGTCATCTTTTGTCTCAGCATCATAGGGAGAGCTCTAGTAAGTGGAGAGTGCCAATGGATTTCTGATACATCCTTTAGTTTTGGCCAGGCAAGTGATGCAGATAACCAAGACTTATTTCAGGTACATATTTCCTATTATGTTCTTCCTTTATTGGGTTCTATTTAAAGTCACAATTCTACTTTTGTAGACGGTGTAATTTAGATTCCTAGACTCAAATCTCATGTGTGTTGACAAACAACACTGCATGGTTTATTATGTAGAAATGCCACATGGATTCAAAATAATATTTTCACTTGGCATAGATCCAATTAACCCTTTCAACTGTATTCTTAGTTCATTGCAGAAAATAAGATGTTTCTTTATTTTAACAGAAGAAGGTTACCTTCTTGTAGGGCTATACTTGGTGGCAGCATCAGTTCCTGTGTGGAATAAAGGTTTGTGATTCTTTGTTATATTGGGTTTTTAAATTCTTTTTAATAATAATTGAACTAAGGATATACTTCTATTAGCTTTAGACCAACTTGGAGCAGAAATTGGTTCATTACACTCACTGAATTGACATATATCTTCAGACTATTGCAGTAATACCTATTGCAGATCTTGGTGTCGCCCAGTTTGGTTCCGAGCAAAAGGTTGGTATAAGTTGGCAAATGCAATTAATTTTTCATAGCTATCCAGTAGAAAATGGCCATTTCATGATCATGGTACCCTTTTTTTTGTTTCATTATTTTTTTGGTACTGTAGAAGTTCTTTTACACAAATTCATTTAAGCAGCTATTTTTGATCGATGCCTATTTAAGAAATCTCTCTTTTTTGGGTTGGAAATTATTTTGCAATTTTGGTGTTGTGAAAAATATATGTTCTGTAATATTATTGTCATTATGGATCTGGACAAGCCAATATGCTTCATTTCTTACTAAAACACAATTTTCACATCCACCAGATTTCTGAGTGCTTGGAGTTTCCCGATCAAGTTAAGGACATATTTTGTCAGAGGGAAATCATTCCGTGGGATCTTTCTGCCGAAGAAATTCAAAGAAATGTTTTCCCATTTCATCAGCAATTTCAACTCAGTTCTCTAAGTAGTACAGATGATCTTACAAATATCAAGACTGACCCAGAAAACAAGAAACTTATGGAGAACTCAGCAAGTGTAGAATCTCTACGGAGTTTAGCAAGTTATTCAAGCAAATACTCTCAGAGTTCTTCAAATGGTTTCACCTCCTACCGAAGCTGCAACAGTATGAATCCTCATATAGTGGCCATGCCAGTGAACTCCAAATCAATAAATGCAGTGAGAGCATTTAATAATACTGGAAAATTGCTGCAGCACAATATTGGTTCAGAAAATCCACTACAGATTAAATTTTGTAAACATCCTGATTCTAATCTGGCAAGTGCGACAAATGTTCCGAACAATCTTCCGAGAATAGAGAACGAGACATCATGTCTGCCCAACAAGCTAGGATATTGCATACAAAGTGAGAGGCCATATAGTTTTCAGAGTTCATTCTCATCTTGTTTTTCTGTGGGTGACGAGCTGAAGCCAATTTTATTTGACAGTGCCACTTCTTTTGTTCAGAATGACCTAATGCAAGAGTTCAATATCGCTGGATTTACTTCTCAGGCTGATTGTGCAGTTCATGAGTTATCCAAAGAAATTCAAGGGGAAACAGCTACTGGAGCACTACATTCTGACAGAAAAAGTAACAATGGAAGTTCTGATTTGCTGGATGGTACAATATTTGATCCCTTTGTGCAAGATTGGTGCAACAACAATGCCTTACTAGCAGGAAACACTCCCGATTTGGGTGCCACTGCCACCGATTCTGTTACAGAACATGCGAGCAGTTATCCATTGTCAGTTGAAGAGAGGAGCTTGTTTTCAGAATCTGTCTTTGAGGAACTACTTGGTGTTAGTGGCAATGTGAATACAGATACGCCGTGTGGTCAATCTGTGGCTAGGGCTGATGACCCATTAGTTGCCCTTGTCTCAGGCTGTCAATTGCCAACGTACACTCTTCAGGACTCTCTTTCAGTGTGCAAGCCACAACAAGAACCATCACTAGATTTCCCTTCCGGTAGCGATACGTCTGAACATGTGCCAAATGGATCATCAAAGGTGATCCCACTGTCCCTATGGGCGTTGTCTATGGACGATTGTTGCAGTTTGAACACGGCACATTCCAAGGTCAGCCAGGTTAAAAAGCCTGAGGAAGTGAAGGTTGTGAAGAAAAGAGCCAGACCGGGTGAGAGCACACGGCCAAGACCAAAGGACCGGCAGCAGATCCAAGATCGTGTCAAGGAACTACGTGAGATAGTTCCAAACAGCGCAAAGGTAATTAGTATTGTGAATTATACTTTTTTGTGCTTAGGTTCATGGAAACTGACTGAGTTTTATTGTCTTATACACAACAGTGTAGCATTGACGCTTTGTTGGACCGAACAATCAAACATATGCTCTTTCTGCAAAGTGTAACAAAGTATGCCGAGAAAATCAAGCAAGCTGATGAACCGAAGGTATGCCATGCTGAAGAACAGTGCATATACCTTACACAGCATAAACTATTCCTGTTAGCTGTGCTTATACTGTCTTTCTAAATTCATCTGAAGATGATCAGCAACAAGGATAGTAGTGCTGTCCTGAAAGAGAACTCAAGTGGTGTTGTCTTGAAAGATAACTCTAGTGCTGGAAGCAATAATGGTGGTGCCACTTGGGCCTATGAGGTTGCAGGACAGACCATGGTTTGCCCAATAATCGTCGAAGATCTTTCGCCACCTGGTCAGATGCTTGTGGAGGTATTTTTCAGAACTAAGTGGTGGTATACTGCTCTTTTTGCACGATGCAGAAATTTGAGACGAACTATTTGCTGTCCGACAGATGCTTTGTGAGGAACGCGGCTTTTTCCTGGAGATAGCAGACACAATTCGCGGATTCGGACTGACAATCTTGAAGGGCCTGATGGAGCTCCGTGATGACAAGATAATGGCTCGATTTCTCGTTGAGGTAGGGAACAAAATATAATTTGTTTTGTTGTCCTCCTTTATCTTCGTTATTTGCGTGCTTATTATGTTGTTGGCTTTGCAGGCAAACAAGAATGTTACTAGGATGGACATATTCTTGTCACTTGTTCAGTTGCTTCAGCAAAATAGCCTCAACCGATCCCCTGACGAGATAGCAAAGGTCATTAGGAATGGGGTTCCATCGTTTGCAGAGCATCAGCAATCTCCAATGTCAGTTCCGGTTGGCCTTGCAGATAGATGACAGATTAACAGTGACCACAGACATTTGGATTAGATCAGATTAGGAGGCATCAACGGAAAACATTCAGACTGCTGATTGCCGCTTGAAGTTGACTACCAAGGGGTAAGGTTTGTTAGATATCATAAGTTTAGAGGATGTACCAAATGTGC
This sequence comes from Oryza australiensis, assembly GCA_019925245.2. NCBI lineage: Eukaryota > Viridiplantae > Streptophyta > Magnoliopsida > Poales > Poaceae > Oryza > Oryza australiensis. Next base: position 3,506,591 of record JAIFGZ020000108.1, on the reverse strand, counting down.
ATTGCATCATTAAGGATATTCTCTCCATTTAGTGTTGGTCATTCCAAGATGTACAAATACTAAACAAATTTAGGAATCATGCTTGTAACCAGAATTCCGGACACTGTTGTGGGTGCATGTTGTTCTGTGTGTAGTGATTTGTTGACTTTGTTTTTTCCCCTTTGGTGTACAAATGACTTCCCTAATAATTGCATCGTCATGGCTGTTTTTTTCTGGTGTGTGTATGTTATCATGAGCAAATAACCTTGTCCTCGATCTCTATTTCAATGTCATTACTCTTTAAAGACCAATCGGAAACAGGAACGAGTTCAGAAGTTTCCGTGGAGTGTTTGATCCAAAAGTAGGAGAAAATGAGGACCAAACAAGCAATAGCTGGATACACCCTTCGATTAATCGACACATACATACTTGATATAGCTGATGGCAGTCAAAGATTTTAAAATTTAGAGTTTATTTTGGGTTTTTTCCCTTGTAGTATATTGTTCAACCTTGACTTTTAAACCACGAAAAATACGTATATAAAAGTTTACTATAAATAATTTCTTAAGTTACTTCTTTAATTTTGTACGGCTTATCGGTTATTACTCAACCGATTATATAAACAAAATCTTAGTTCACCTAAAGATTATTAGTTTATAAAATCTCCCTTAGCTCACCTAGTAGAAGATTAGTTCACTAAGAAGAGAATAGACTATACCAGGGCAGAGCGATAGAGTTAAAATACATTTTGTCGAGAGCGATAGAGTAAAATACATTTCCAGCCGCTGGCCCTTGTTGACACCTTGACTACGAAATGTATTCACTTGCTGACGACGTCGGCTTACTTGTATACGAATCCACGATGTGGTGCGTGGTTAGGGAAGCTTTTTTTAAATCAAAAGCTCCTCGAAATCCAAAAAATAAAATAGAGATTAGAAGTTGAGTTTTTCAGTTTCTCTAGATTCTTAAAAACTTAAAAGCTTGTTAGCAATCAGCTGCTTAGTCTGACATCACAGTCTGTCAAAGTATAGAACTTCTCTATAAGGGAAGTGAGCATAACGCACTAGCCCTTCGGAGATTTGGCAAGGGACGGTATGAGTCCAAGTCCCCATAGAGAATGATGTATGCAAGGAGATATATAGGTTCGGTCGCATGGATACATAAAACACCTGTGGATTATGGATGTGATGTAAGAGTTACAATGAGATAGTAAGCTTATGCGAGAACTAGCTGCTAAGAATTGAAACTCTCTTTCCAGTGGCATAGATTCTCATTTTATGCTCTAATGAGAGTCCACGGCACCAATACATGCATGTAGGAGTGGGACCCACCCCAATGAATTAGGTGTGCTTAGTCTTGTCGATGTCCCTCCCAACAAACTGGCCGGATGTGACTACTTCACCTACTGGCTAACAAGTGGAGCAGAAGGCGAGAAAGTCTTCGCCCAGCTATCACGGGCCCATAGGCAAGCCTCCACGAAGCACCGAGGTGAGGCCGAGCGGTAGATGGTAAGGGCACGACACGCTGCTCCCCTACTATTCCTTGGGTTGACGTGGGCATGCAGAAGGCCACATGCAGTGCTCTAAGTGGACGGGTCCAGGATTTTTTTACTAGGAATTCCGCTCCCTCGAAAAGTTTTAGTTTGGGTTTTCCCCAAACCAAAGAAAAAGAGAATGGAAGAATTCTTCTTATTCCATAATAAAGGAACCCTACAATTCTGTTTGCATAAGGCATCCTACCCCATACAATCAAATATAAAATAGGGTATGTAACTTTGAAAACGCGAACTAGTTGATGAGAGAAGTTGTTGTTGAGAAATAGGAAAGTGGAATGAAATCCAATCTTAGTCAAATATTTTACGAGATAGATTGATTTACTTCGAGGATAGTCTTTCTTTTCCAAGCGAGAAAGTGCAAGTGTTTCTATTTTCACAAGTGAAGATATTGAAAAGCATATCCGAAAGCAAAGAAATATTACCTGGGCGTTGTACGCCCTTCTTGTTTTTGAATCACGGAAATGCAGAGGTTTTAATTAGTGCTTACCTGCAGTCCACCCTTTCTTTGAACCTTGTCAATGATCAAATTTACAGATGGGTTACCTCTAGAGATAGCAATAAAGCTTTTTCAGCTATTTGTAATTCGCGATTTAATCACAAAACGTGCTATTTCTAATGTTAGGATTGCTAAAAGGAAAATTTGGGAAAAGGAACCCATTGTATGGGAAATACTTCAAGAAGTTATGAGGGGACATCCTGTACTGTTGAATAGAGCACCTACCCTGCATAGATTAGGCATACAGGCTTTCCAACCCACTTTAGTAGAGTGGTAGAACGCGGGTCTCCAAAACCCGATGTCGTAGGTTCAAATCCTACAGAGCGTGATTCCATCTATCTTATGTCGTGCGGGTGAGCTGTATCCCAGGCCTCTCTACCCTGCAGTTTAATTGTTGTGTGTCGAAACTTGGTTTCGGCAATATATTTTCTGGGGTCGCAGTCGAGATCGCCAAGCACAATGGGTTAGAAGAAGAAGAAGATTTAGACAGGTTCAGGCCCTCTCATGAGGTAATACCCTACTCCTGTTTCGGTGGATTCGATCCGCCGAATGTCTTTATTGATCTCGTGATCTAAAGCTGAGAGCTAAAAGCTGAACTCCTATTGGAATTTTTGATCTAGAATCTGATCAAGTCTAAGATATCTGATCTCCTATCGGAATATCCCTCAAGGGACGCCCCTTACCCCCCTTATATAGTCTTGGGAGGAAGGGTTTACAAGTCGGAAACCCTATCTTACTCTAAGTAGGTCTCCTCAATCTTACTAAACCGTGACTATAGGCCGATTGCCTTATCTCTATCGGCAACCGTAACACCTAAGTCAAGTTCGGCTTACAGATATAGCAGGCGCAACCTATCCCTACCTCCAGTCGGATAAGCTTGCCATGTGGACACCCGATTGCCACAATCTCCACAGTAGCCCCCGAGTCCTTTTCGGTCCGACGAGACAACTCGCTTCGAGACCAAAGCAAGCACTCAACCAAAAATCTCTTTGACCGAGTGCTTTTGGCGCCGAGTGATTCCATCATCTCTGCTGAATCTTCCCGAGTGGCTCCAAAGACGTGAAGGGCTGGAAAAATTTATATATAAAAATTCTCAAAAATAAATATCTAGGTGCATCTCCGATGCACCTAATTATAGGTGTAGCCCCGACTATGTGGTTAGTCAAAAATAGACTAAGCATGTAGTCAAGAACTATAAAAAATTATTCTCATGTAGATGCCTAGCTCATGCTAAAGCAATCATAGAAATCTCATTACTCGGCAAGTTCATACTCAACCGAGTGAATTTGCCCGAGTCATCTCGAACAAATAATTTAATCATCTCTCATGGGTAAAAACACTCGGTAAGCTCTTGCTCAACCGAGTGGATTCGCCCGAGTAATCCCGAATAATAACTCAATCAACCCTAGCGGGTAAAAAGCACTCGGTAAGCTCATGCTTATCCGAGTAGATCTGCCCGAGTCATCCCTAACAAATATTTTAATCATCCCTCATGGGAAAACAAGTTTTTTTCAATCATATGAAAAATATGACCAAGTTATTAAATAGCTTTTGCCATAATACTGGTCTCAATCTTATAAAGATCTTCACCAAGGTGGAAAACAAACAAGATCGGTAAGATTACCCGACCAAATGCCAAAAACCAAACACCCTTGTTTATCAAGGCGGCTATAAAAACTCAGTTGGTCACCTTCCAAATTGCATCGTGTCAGCTTCTCATGAAGTCAGACAAACCGCGGTATGGAAGGATCTTTAAAGGTATTGGGCACTCGGACACGCGCATATTGCCAGGGCAAATCTGCTTAAGCTCATCCGCTTAAGTCCCTAAGGACACGTATCAGACCACACCTTAGTTGGGCCGTAGATTTTCTTATGGGCTCGGCCCACTCACCAGAAAACCTAGCGCAACCCTCAAATCTTTCTTTATAAAGACACGAGGTCGTCCCCGCCTCTTCATCTTCCAAAAATTCCCCTTCTCACAATACTGCTCATCAGTTCATCGCGGAGAACCCTAGGCTTGCGCGCTCCTCAGTCCATCCGCCAAGAAGCTTGCTCGCCGCGACAACTAGCTCCTGCAGCCAAAACTCCCACATCTATCGCCCAAGATCCAACCTTTCTCAGCCAGATCCGCTCCTCAACAATCTCGCTCTCATGGCGGAAGAAAAGAGGATTCCGTTCGACCAATGGGCCACCTCAGACGTGAGGGAGTACACCCTCAAGGAGATGGTGAAGCACGGAGTGCTTCCGCCCAAGGAACTTGTGGGATGGCGCCCGGCGGCGGGGGAGGACTTCCCGACCCCAAACACCGGTGAGCTCGTTGTCTTTACCTCCTTTTTCTATTGCGGATTCAGTCTTCCTACCTCCGAATTCTTTCGGGGGCTTTTGGACTATTATGGTCTTCAAATATACCATCCGAACCCCAACTCGATGCTTCACATAACACTCTTCATTCATGTATGTGAAGCCTTCCTTGGCATTTTTCCTCACTTCAATCTGTCCGTCGTATGTTCTACCCGAAACCCCATCCGAACAAGGACCATCCTTGTGTCGTTGGCGGGGCAAGCTTCCGCCTTCGCGGATCTCTCCGCAAAGACTACTTCTCTCCCCTTGAAATCCTCGAACAAAGGCGGCACTCGAACCGGTTCTACATCGCAATCTTGAACCCAGCCTCCCTTCCTTTGTCGGTCTTCCTCCTCGTCCCCAAACCATCTTGGAGCACCATCCCGGTAGCCCAAGAATGGGATGAGGCCAACGATCGCTCGCGAAGATCCCGGCGATGAAGAAGAGGAACCTTCGCGGGGAACAAATCACTCGGCATTTCATCAGTGCCGACGGGCGCCAATCGGGAGCGATCGAAGCCGGCCTTCGAATACGAAGGCGGAACAGACCCCAATCGGGAGGACCCGGATCCGCTCACATACGAGATCCTGAAGATCCGGATGTACAAGCTCTTCTCATCCGGGATCTCAGTCGAGCGAGCCCTCATACTACCAGTCCTTCCATTCAGCATCCATCGACCTCCTCCTCCGGTAAGCCGATTGATTGCTTTATAGTATCTTTCGATCTTGATGTCTTGTCGCTTAACGTTGCGCCTTCCTTCTTCCGGGAGAACGCCTCTATCATTTCCAAGCCATATAAGATGGCTCATGATGACGCGCACATCGCCCGCTAAGAAGCCGACCGCGGGATAAAAATCCAAGCCGATCCGGTCGGGAAGCGGGCGGCGCGAGTGAGGACTCGAACAAGCGCGCAAGCAAAAGGCGGCGATCATCGAGGACTCGGATGACGACGTCCCGGCTCCTCCGTCGAGACTCCGCCTCTAAGGCGATCGCCGCGGACTACACCGAAGATCCGCCGATCAACCGAGTAAGCTCAAACCAAAGTCCCGAGCTCTTTCATAGAAAACTTTTCTTTATCTTCGCTGTATTTACTTGTGCGGAAGCCCCGGGATATAGATCCTGTCGGAGGGGATGAAGGGCCGACCCCGGCCGCCCTCTCCGAAGCGCCAAGGCCGTCGAGCCAAAACCCGAGCCCGCAACCAAGTGCGAGCGTTCGGAGAAGCACCCTTCTCCTCGAAGGAGAACGCCCCGGGAAGAGCCCCGACGCGCCGGGGATATCCCGACCGGAAACCGCCAGCTGCGGAAGTCCACGACGCGGCCCGAGCGCCCCGACCGAGGGTCACTCGGCACGAGCCCGAAGAAGAAGAAGGGCCCGCTGCCCCACCTAGGCGGGCGCCACCGAAACCTGAGAGATTTGCTTCGGAACTTTCCTTTGTTCTTTCAATTTTGAATCTTTCATGTCTTCATTGGTCTTTCTTATTTGCCGCCACGGTAGAAGAGATCCCTGTGTTACGCCTTCGAGACCCGGGTTCCTCCGATCGAATCGAGTGGCGGGACTCGGAAGGCGAGAGACGGGCATCATCCTCGACCGGCGGGAAAAGGATGAAAGGGATGCCCTCGTCGAGAGCTCGAACGTGGCGACCCGACCGCTCAACGTAAGCCTTCATCTTTCTTTTTGATTATATCTTCGTTATCCTTCGCGATCACCCTTCGCCCTTGCATGCGAAGGAATATTGCCGCTCAATGGCAAAATCCGAGGTGCTTGGAAAAGCCGGTGCCTCACTTAAACTCCTTGGAGGACGTTCGGCGACACCGAAGGTCACCCGGGAGGAGGCCGCTTCAAGGGAGGCCGCTCGGAGGGAGATCTCGGAGCTTCGGAAGCGAACCTCGACCTCCGCGGATCAATCGGAAGTAAGCCCGCCTCTCCCACTTCATCATGATTCTTTCGTTGATCTTGTCAATTGATCATCCTCTTTCGTTGTAGAAAATTCTTCGGAGGTCCATTCGCTTCAAGTCCAACCGGAAGCGGTCGGCCTCGACAAGGCCGAGATGGAGGCCGAATTTGAAGGTAACCTTCTTTGAAGTTGAATTTCATGTGCGCTTCATTCCCGAGTGCCTTGACCGATCTAGGACTCCTTGCGCTTATAAGATAAAGACCCGAGCCCAATGACGTCTTACTCGGGCGGATCAAATCCAACGACGAGATACGGGAAGAGGTCGCCAATGCCGCCGCACCAATCTTGGCACCTTGTTTGATCAAGGGGTTGGGGCCGCTCGCTAGAGCCAATCGAGATCTTCGACAAGCTCCACGGGCTCCCGAGCGATTCGAAGAACATCACCGAAGCGCCAACATGGGGGCTGGTCGGCTCTTGCACGACCAAGTCCCTCTACCCCGAGTGGATATTCATTCAATCGGGAGGGCTTCGCGAGGGGACAACAGATGAGCAGGCCTTAGATATGCTCGGCGAGGCGCAAGAGGCGGCGAAAAGATTTCTTTGGATGTAGTAAACAATTTCAAGCTTTGAACTTATATTCGACTTCGCTTTGTGAATGTCATGTAATCGTAACACTCTTGTCATGAAATCTCTGTGCCTATTTTTAGTTTATTTATGTCAATGCCTTGATTCGAGCCTTTGCGTGAAATTTCTTAAGTAGTTTTCGTCTCACGTGTCACCAAGCCTAGGCTTGATTAGGTCATCGGAAAACTCTCGGTCCTTAGACACCGAGCTCGAGTCGAAGGACATTAAACAATGATAAACCAAATTGTGCACAAAAATTTGACGAGGAAAATTCGAGCTTTATTGATATGTGTACGCCCCCGATTGCTAGCTCAAGAAGTCATCTTGCTTGAGGTTGGCAATCAAGGAAAACATGAGGCCTTAGCGATTAGGCGTAAAACCGCCGAAGATGTTCAATGTTCCAGGAGTTCTCCACCATAGACCCGTCCTCGCGCTTTAGCCAGAGGGCACGCCGAGTCGCCCGGCGACTATATAGGGTCCTTCCCATAAGGGAGATAACTTGTGTCGGTCTTTGGTGGTCCGGATCTTACGTAGGACCGGTCGCCAACAATGAAAGCTCGTGCTCGCACGTTGCGACCGTGGTATCTTCCGAGCCCTTGAAGGTATTTGGCCGACCGGACGAGGGCTGCCTCGCGGGCCTCTTCCAATCGGGTGAGGTCATCCACTCGGTCGATGTCGTAACGTTCATCGTTGAAGCCGCGGACCGGAGGGACTCAAACTCCATCTCATTTGGCAACATGGCTTCGCGCCATAGACCGTAAAGAAAGGAGTTTGGCCGGTGGCCCGACCGGGTGTAGTTCGCAGCGACCATAGAACCGAGGGAAGTTCTTGGACCCACTTGCCGGCGTAAGGGCTTAGCCGGTCGAAGACGCGAGCCTTGATGCCTTGAAGAACCATGCCGTTTGCTCGCTCGACTTGCCCATTGCTTTTGGGGTGAGCTACGATGCGTAGCGGATCTTGATTCCGAAGTCTTCGCAGAAATCCTTGAAGATGCCTCCGTGAATTGAGTCCCATTATCGGTTATGATTCTGTTTGGGATGCCGAAGCGGTGCACGATGTTGAGGAAAAATCCCGTGCTTTGTCGGCGGTGATTGTGGCAACCGGCTTGGCTTCAATCCACTTGGAGAACTTGTCGATTGCGACGAAGAGGTGTGTGAAACCTCCTGGGGGCTTTTTGAAGGGGCCAACCATGTCCAGCCCCATACCGCAAACGGCCGGGAAAGTGGGATTGTTTGAAGCTCCGGCCGACATGAGTTTGTCGGCGAAAACGGCAGCCTTCGCAGTTCTTACGACTTTTCCGCGTCGGAGACCGCGGTAAGCCGAAGAATCCTTGCTCGTAAGCTTTGCCGACTAGAGTGCGTGCACCGCGTGGCTTCCGCATATGCCCGAGTGGATATCTTGGAGTAATTGTTTCCCTTCTTCGGGTGTGATGCACCTCATTAGAATTCCGAGGGGCTTCTCTTGTATAGATCGGAGTCGACCATGACGTACGCTTGGCAACGACGCCGGACGCGTTACGCTTCATCCGGTCATCCCAGCTCTTCTTGAGTTAAGAATTTGATGAGCGGCGTCCTCCGGTCGGTATCGATCATGGTGACTTCGTTCGTGGTTTGCTCGTTGGGAGCCGTCTTTGCCGTGACGGTTGGCTCGTAGAGATGTTCGACAAAGACATCTGTCGGAGCGGCTTCGCGCTTAGATCCGAACCGTGCTAGCTCATCGGCAGCTTCGTTGTTATGTCTCAGACATGTGAGAGTTCTAGCCCATCAAACTTGTCCTCAAGCTTGCGGACCTCTTGTCGGTAGGCCTCCATAGTGTCGTTTAAGCGGGACCGCTTTTCATCACTTGATTGACGACCAACGGGAGTCGCCTTTCACAATAAGCCGACGAATTCCGAGTGAGACCGCAAGGCGCAGTCCATGTAAGAGAGCTTCGTATTCGGCGACGTTGTGTGAGGCGGAGAAGTGGAGGTGAAGGGCATATCTTAGCCTTTCCCGCCGGGAGATCGCACAACTCCCGCTCCCAAGCCGGTGATCCTCTTGGATCCGTCGAAGTGCATGGTCCAAGTGTTGGAGGTCTTCCCGAGGTACGTGCTCTTCTCATTCGAGTCCACTCGGCCGGGAAGTCCGCTAAGGCTTGTGACTTAATGGACGTCCCGGGCTTAAAAGTTAAGTTCCAGGGGCCCACTTGGCGATGCGCCCGGTTGCCTCGCGGTTGTGGATGACGTCGCCGAGTGGAAAAGAGGTGATGACGGTGACCGAGTGACCACGAAAGTAGTGTGCCAATTTCCTCGCGGTTATTAGAACACCATAAAGCAATTTTTGTACCGGGGTATCGGATTTTGGCTCCGCCAATACTTCGCCGACAAAGTAAATTGGTCTTTGGATCTTCCGGGCCCGTCCTTCTTCTTCTCGTTCAACCACAAGGACCGTGCCGACCACTTGGTGAGTGGCTGAAACGCATGCAAGAGGGGTTCCCTGGGCCGAGGTGAAGCTAGGACGGGTGGCGTGGTAAGGAACTCTTTGAAGTCTTCAAAGGCCTTGTCGCCTCGTGGTCCACTGGAAGTCGTCTGTCTTCTTCGCGGTTTGAAGAAGGGCATGCCTCGTTCGCCGAGTCGAGATATGAAACGGCTTAGTGCCGCCATGCAGCCGTAAGCTTTTGGACGTCTTTCGATTACTCGGGGCTTCATGTTTAAGATGGCGTTGATCTTCTCTCGGGTTTGCTTCAATGCCGCGATGTGATACCATGAAGCCGAGCGCTTGCCCGATGGGACGCCGAAGGTGCACTTCTCCGGGTTCAACTTCATTCGAAGGCCCTGGATGTTTGCAAAGGTTTCTTCTAAGTCGGCGATCGAGTCTTCTTTTCGCTTGGTCTTGATGACAACATCGTCGACATAAGCTTCAACGTTCTTGCCGATCTGCGTCCTGGAAGCATCTTTGGATCATGCGTTGGTATGTAGCTCCGGCGTTCTTCAGCCGAAAGGCATGGTGATGTAGCGAGGCCCCGAACGGCGTGATGAAAGATGTCTTCAAGCGTCGGATTCTTTCGACGATCCGGTGATAGCCCGAGTAACAATCCAAGAAGCTCGGGAGTTCGCATTGGTGTTGAGTCGACAACTTGATCGATGCGAGGTAGCCCGAATGGATCTTTGGGGCGAGCCTTGTTGAGGTCGGTGTAATCGACGCACATGCGCCACCGCCCGTCTTCTTGCGGACCAAGACTGGATCGGCTAGCCATCGGGATGAAGGACTTCTTTAATGAAGCCGCAGCCAAGAGCTTTGCGAGTTCTTCTTTGATCGCGTCTTTTCGATCCCGTGCGAACCTGCGTAATCGTCGTTTAATTGGTTTGGCGTCATCTTTGACGTTCAAAGAGTGCTCGATCACCTCCCTAGGAATTCCGGGCATATCGGATGGTTTCCAAGCAAAAACATCTTTATTATTTTGGAGGAAGGTGACGAGCGCGCTTTCCTATTTAGGATCTAGGTCGGCGCCGATTACAGCGGTCTTGGAGGGATCGGACGAATCAAGCGAGATCTTTTTGGTCTTGGCGTCGCCGGATCCCGATTTGGCTATCTTCTTCGGGGACTTCGTCCTCTCGCCGGTTGATGCAGCCAATCGGACTTCTTGTTGGCCACGTAATCTCTCTCGAGATTGGGCCATGTCGCAGCTCTCCTTGTCGCAGGTGAAAGCTTGCTTCACATCGCTGCGAAGAGTGATGACGCCGTTGGGACCCGGCATCTTCATGCAAAGATAGGTGTAGTGAGGGATCGCCATGAACTTGGCAAGCGCAGCCTTCCGATGATGGCATGATATGCCGTTTCGAGTCGGCCACCTCGAAGGTGACGTTCTCCGTTCGGAAATTCTCTCGGGCTCCGAAGGTGACTGGGAGAGAGATATGCCCGAGTGGTGTTGAAGATAGCCCGGATAACTCCGTGGAAGGGGTGAGCTTGCTTTGAGTTCGGCCCTTGGGATCTCGCATTTCATCCATAGTCTTGGCAAACAGATGTTGAGGGCGCCGCCCCGTCGATGAGGACACGCTTAAGCCTCGATGTTGCGGACTACGGGGTCCGGGACGAGTGGATAGCGTCCCGGGTGGACCACTCGGTCGGGATGATCCGAGCGGTCAAAAGTGATGGCCACTTCCGACCATCGCAGATGCGAGGGACTTCAGGTTGAGCCGCGTTGACCTCCCGGTCGTTAGCTTTTGTTTCCTCTTGGATTCATAGGCTAACGGGCCCCGAAGATGTGGTTGAGCTCCCCTACTGGATCTTGAAAAGGTTCGGCATTCTCGCCGCGTTGTTCTTCTTGGCGCCGGACGGGCCAGCCTCGTCGATCGGCTTCTTGTTGAGTCGCGCCGCAGACGCTCAGAACCGCTTGTAGATAAAGCGCCTTTGCCGCGTGCTTGTGATTCGGATGGTGGGTGCACCGGGCGTTCATGATGGCGTCGTAGGCGGCGACTCGGGACGGCGTTGAGTATTGGAGGTTGCGGCCACTGTGTCTTGGATCGGCGCTTGCGATCTTTCGGGCCCCGGTTGTTGTTGTTGCCGCCATCCTTCTTAGGATTTCGGCTTCCTCCCGCTTGCTTGTCCTCTCTTCCGTCGGGCCGATCTTGACGGGCGGCCTTGATGGCGTCGTTTGATTTGGCGTATGAATTCGCCGTCTCAAACATCTCGCTTCACCGTCTTCGGTGGCTTGCGTCCGAACTTGCCGATAAGCGGCTCATCACGGACTCCCTTCCCGGAAGGCGGCGATGATGATGTCATCGGTGATGTTCGGGATCTTGTTGCGCTTCTCGGAGAAGCGACGAATGTAATCCTTCAGAGGCTCGTCCGGCTTCGGATGACATTGTAAAGGTCGAAGTGCGTGCCGGGCCTCTCGAAGGTGCCTTGGAAGTTGGCGACGAAGTGGTCCCTCGCCTCGCTCCACGAGCCGATTGAGCCTCTTGGCGAGTCGGTGAGCCAATTTCGGCCGAGTTCGCGAGGGCCACGGGTAGGTAGTTCGCCATGGCTTTGTTGTCACCACTGCGCTCGGATGGCAAGGGTATACACGCTTAACCAAGATTCGGGGTCGGTTTTGCCATCGTACCTTTCTATCCCGGTGGGCTTAAAGCCACTCGGCCAATGCACTCGGCGGAGCTCCCGAGTGAAGGCCGGTACTCCATCGTCGCCGCTATCGGGTGATCCTCCGATCTTCCCGAGTGCGACGGTCCGCGCTCTTGGTAGCGGCGGTCGAGGACTTCCCGCAGATCACTCGGCGGGGTCTTCTCGGCTGGTTGGGTAGCCGGAACTGTTGCGGTGGACTCGGTGGTGGACGGGTGGACGTCCATGTCGTTTGCGGCGGAGTCGACCGTCCGCTCTTGGTGCCTCGGCATGGACTCGGGAGGCGGGCCTCTTGGCCTAGTTGACGATCGAGCCGGCTCGGGCCTCCCGTAGTCTCCCGACCTTAGGGGTGGGAGCCGGCTTTTGTCGCGTTTCGGCCACGGATTCGCCGGCCTTCTTGCCGAAGTGGTGGGAGGGCCGTTAGCCGTGGCAGCAACGATGGTCTTGATCTTATCCAAGTATAGGAGTCACGTTGGCCGGAGCCGTCTCCATGACGGTATCCAAGAGCGTGAGTGCGGCGACAGCGTTCGCGTGGCGGCGTCCGGAAGACATTGGTGTTGCGAACCCGTGTTTGGAGGATGGCCTCCCGGCGGATCGTCCACCGCACGCAGATCCCGCTTCCTTTTATCGGCCTCGTCTTTGCGTTGTTTGTCTTCTTCGGTCGTCTTGCGTTCGAGCTCCACTCGCTCGCTCTTCTTCGGCAAGCCTTCGGCCAAGGCTGAGTCGGACTCATCCGGCTCGGCCATGAGGACGTCGAAGCACTTCGGCTCGCATCCATATGGCGGTCGGAGTTGTCGGCTTCGTCGAAGGGATGCCGTAGAGATTGTCGGCGCGGAGCCGAGGTATCCGTTGAGCTCAAGATGAACAGGAGCCAAAGGACGGGAGGATGACACGACCTCCCTTGATCCCGGGTAACCCGGATCCGGATCGTTCCACCCGAGCCTGAGCTTGGGGGATCGGGCTCTTCCGAGTGGATCCTCGCCAACTCGGGAGAGCGATGCGTAGATCTTGGCGACGTTTGGTAACCCAAACGGCACCGAAAGGTCTTCACCGAGTAGATTGCTTCCGTCGGGGAGGCAAGAAGATTGGCGCAGATCTCGGCGGCATTCGGTAATCCGAATGGCGCCGAGTGAAGTCCGTCGTCGGAGAAGGTGGATCGCATCTCGGTCTTCAAGATGTTGTCGAAGATCTCGCGCCGTTGGAGAGCCCGAACGGCGCCGAGTGGGTTGTTCCCTCCGACCGGTTCGAATCCGAGTCGAGGAGGAGTCGCCGACGAAGTTGGCGGCGAAGTCGCCGAGTCTTGAAGGAGATCCCATCACGCTTGTCGGCGAGATTGTTGAAGAAGTCTCGACGCGCGGCCCCCTACCTGGCGCGCCAACTGTCGAAACTTGGTTTCGGCAATATATTTTCGGGGTCGCAGTCGAGATCGCCAAGCACAATGGGTTAGAAGAAGAAGAAGATTTAGACAGTTCGGCCCTCTCATGAGGTAATACCCTACTCTCGTTTCGGTGGATTCGATCCGCCGAATGTCTTTATTGATCTCGTGATCTAAAGCTGAGAGCTAAAAGCTGAACTCCTATTGGAATTTTTGATCTAGAATCTGATCAAGTCTAAGATATCTGATCTCCTATCGGAATATCCCTCAAGGGACGCCCCTTACCCCCCTTATATAGTCTTGGGAGGAAGGGTTTACAAGTCGGAAACCCTATCTTACTCTAAGTAGGTCTCCTCAATCTTACTAAACCGTGACTATAGGCCGATTGCCTTATCTCTATCGGCAACCGTAACACCTAAGTCAAGTTCGGCTTACAGATATAGCAGGCGCAACCTATCCCTACCTCCAGTCGGATAAGCTTGCCATGTGGACACCCGATTGCCACAATCTCCACATTGTGTCTGTTGAGTCAAACCTTCGGGCCCACTGTTGACGTGAAATTCGTCGTTATACACGAAGGCCTGGGAGATCTGCTTAGCTCCAGTACAGACCCTATCAATCGGGTTTATGACGTGCTAGTTAGTTTGATCCTGCAACTAACAAGATGGAAACAGAATAATGATCAAGGAATCAATCATCAACTTAGGAAGCTGATCATCAACTTGGGAGTCGATCGTCAACTTAGGCCAGCCGATGTCGATAGGGTTTTGATCAATCGGTTATAAGTTCGATGTATATTCAAATAATCAGATAAATAATGAGATTTATGCTATCATCGACTAGAACCAAATTATGTATAATCATCAATAAACCATTCTTCATCAAAGACAATCTTGATAGATCGGACCGAATCGAGATAGATAAGATTGAAGTAGATAAAGATATATTTAACTAGCGAATATACGGATCTAAATATATGTCGATACAACACTTAGAAATTGTAACGAGGTAACTCATTGGCTAGAACTCCGATGAGACATTGCGTAAAACCTATCGGTTTAGTAGAAATAAACTTATTGATAATGATCTGATAGATCGGACCTAATTTAGACAATATAAGATTGAAGACAATAATAAATACCTATTTAGCCGATAGAGCTACACAATATGGTGGACATATCAATCAATATAAAATAACAATGTGATTAGAGAAATATCAATTTAGTCAGAATATCAGACCTAACCAAGAAAGTTCTAACTAAGTTGATACGACTCTAAACAACGATACAGTTAAAGATAAAATTAATATATTTGATAGGCAATGCTTGCATCAACTTGAGTAAAATATTGGACTTATCTGAGAAAGTTCTAGCCAAGCCGATACAAGCGAAGTTGATGAAACTTACTTTCTCGCTGGAGTTCAAACCGATGCAGCCCAACCCAAAACTAAGAACTTACCGGAATAAAAGGGTGACGATACACCAAAAGTAATTTTATTGATTTGTGAAGATGTCTTACAAACACCCAGAGCGTACATATTTATACTCTTGGGTTGATATAAGTCTTGATTGGACATGACACATGTTTCCTAAAGATAAAAGAAAAAATACAAGTCATAATCAGAAACTAGATAAAACTTTCTAAAGATAAAAGAAAAGTTACTAAATTCTGTCTAATTAATAGATAGAATTAAATTGTCATGTCGTTGTTTTCACGATTTTCTTCTTGAACTCGATCTCTTTTGTATAAACTTCTATCGGTTGATCAACTTCTTTCCTTAGCCGAATCCACTGAAGAATAGTACCAAGTTTTGGAGTTAACACCCACCAGCCCTCCTAGATGGGTAGAGTATTCCGTGGCAAGCCCGGGGGCAGAGGGCTTGCACGGGACCCAACTCCTTTGCCTGGTCAAATCCCGCTTGATGTGACTTCCCACGTTGGTGATACCTAGGGTAGGATACTGTTAACGACTAAATTTGGTAACCAAATCCCCAAGTTCAGAGCCAAGATTGAAGCGGAATCGGATCAGGAGTGCAGTCTGCGAAGAAACAGGAGCCGCATCGGCTAAGACTAAATCAGCTGGGAGACCAGTCGGCTGAGGCTGAATCGGACAAGGATGGCCGATAGCCCATTCCGATTAGGAGATGGAGATTGAACTGATTCCGAAAAAGGAGCGTAAAGATAAATATTGGGTTCGGTTCCCAATTGTTCGTTAAAGATATTGCCATCTATGGGTAGAGTCCTGTAACGGCAATCGTATTTATAAATTAGGAAGTTGTATAGATATTCCTTTTGTAATATGGCATGGGACTATGTCTCGGAATATTATCGTAATGTAAATAGTAGATAAGGAAGGAACCGTGTCCTACACGGATATCGTTATGCCTGGGTATAAATAAGACCCGAGGGCTCTTTGTAAATAGATCAACCAACACACAATCAATCAATTTCAGTGCATCGCCACCCTTTTCATTTTAGACGAGTTCTTGCTCTTGCTCGGGCTGCATCGGTTCTGATCTCCGAACAAGGTAATTATTTGTCATTAGTGGTTTGTATCATAGGGATTAGTGCTTCCATCGTCATGATACTCTAGTTTCGATGTTATGAACTACGCAATTTATCATACACGGCCTATAATCTAGAGCAATCTCTAGATCTATCCTACAATCGGCTGGTTTATCTCTGAAGACTGCAGCCGATAAGGATAGATCTAGGGTTGAATTAGATTATATGTCATGTCTACCGTCTCGAAGTGTTCACATTGACTTATACGATCTGATATTTTTTTGTACTTAATGCTGCATCTAACCGACCTATTAAGTCGCTCTCAGAACTATTAAGATCTGTTTAGTTTAATGTTTATCATTAGAGACAACGCTAGAGTTTCAGCCAGCCTTATCTGTTTTAGTTATGTTTAGTTTTAATTGCTATTAGATATATTAAAACCACCTTTTATATTAAGATCTTAATCTGTCTAAGTGCCCTAAGCTAATATCAATCTGTCAAGCTATGCTGAGAGCCGATTGGTCTAGGTTTAGCACATTTAGATTAGATTAATATATTTTTATAAAATGTATAGAAGTATTAGCCGATTCACATTAGATCTGCAGTATCGGCTAGGTTATCAATATAGATAATTACTATCCTAATGCGCTTTTAGCCTAAGTGATTTATACTGTCTCGGCATAGCCGATCTATCCCAATCACTTGGTTTAAATGTGCTTTGGGATAACAATTATATGTAAATTGATGTCTTCAGCCGATACGGTGTGATTTAATTTCAACTTAATGCCTATTTCTTGTTTATTGTTGGTTACAGGATCAAACCAATTGGCACGCCCTCAATTCACCAGAGGCGACCAATTTGGACCTGCACTAGAGTAATGCAAATCTCTTAGGCCAGTGCGTGAGAATCAAATTTCTCATCAACACGCTTTTGGCACGCCCAGTGAGACCAAGTGTAGACTTTCGAGTTTAACACAATGTCCAGCGACAAGAACCCAGAAATCAACGAGGAAAACATCATCCCGGTGAGGATTAAACAACTGTCGACTGAGCAACTAGCCGACTACAAGCATATGGTCGAGCAGCTGCAGGCTAATTACCTGCAGTCCTTTACCCAGACCAGATCTGGGGCTGTCCTCCAGAAGTTCAAATTCAAGCTCGAGGACCTCAACATGTCCTCGCGGAGGAGAGGAAAGGGAAGAAAAAGATGGAGGACATTAAACAAGAACAAGATGGTTCGAAACTTCACACTCTACAAGACCGAATCGATTCGGCTGTGCATCACGCCCTTATCAACCAAAGTGGCATACTGGTCAACACTCTCAACAATATGATGGCCACCGTGGTTGATTCAAAGATAGTCGATCAGCTGCAAAGAGGGCCAACCTACTTCACTGATGGCCAATTCCCGGTCTACAGGGTGTTGGCGGCCCAAAATCGGTCGACACCGCTGCCAGCGCAACCAAATCCACCAGGAGGGGCCCCGATCCAGCCTAACGTGCACGGATCGGCTTCAAGGCCGCAACCGTTCAACCGACGACAACCTCCTTCCCAGGAGCAATTGGCGAGCATGTTTGACTTCAATCAGTGACCCGAGCCGGTTGGCAACCTCGTTCCAGGGCCACACCACAACTCCGGCGGCCATCGGCTCCTTCCTGAGCAGTCATCACCACTGGCGAATCGGCCGCCTCCTGTAGTTAACCAACTCCAATACCAATATCCGGGGGGCCAACACGACCACCAGTATCAGCCACAGACACCGTCACCTCAGTATCAGCAAGGACCCATACAATATGAATAATACGAGCCGATACCCCAAGCTCAAGACAACAGGATATGGGCCGATCTGATTGACGATGTAATGCGTGATCAATTTGGCCTCAAACCAAAGGACTCTGGTCACATGTACCGGTATCCGTATCCGGAACACTTCGAGAGGGTGCCATTCCAAACCGGTACAAAGTGCCAGACTTCTCCATGTTCTCTGGGCAAGACAATGTGTCTACTTATGAGGACGTTAGCCAATTCCTTGCTCAATGCGGAGAAGCATCGGCTACAGACACTCTCAGGAGTCGCTTGTTCCCGCTGTCGTTATTAGGATCGGCCTTCACCTGGTTCTCGTCACTACCATACAACTCGATATAGAGCTGGGCCGATCTTGAGGAACAATTCCACAGCTATTTCTACTCCGGCAACCATGAGATGAAACTGTCGGACTTAACCAGCATCAGACATAAGCACGAAGAATCGGTCCAAGATTATATTCAACGTCTCAGAGAAATGAGGAACCGATGCTACAGTCTGATCTTATCCGACTCCCAGCTAGCCGATTTGGTGTTTCATGGTCTTCTGCCGCCAATCCGCGAAAGATTTTTGGCTCAAGACTTCGAGAGCCTGGCCCACTTGGCCCAGAAAGGACGGCCCACGAGCAGAGATTTCAAGAATCTAAGAAGGCCTTCAAAAAGTCGCCCACGTCGCCTACGCAACGGACACGAGAATCAAGCGACGACGATGCGGAGGTGGCGGCGACGGAGTGGACCATGAACAAGAAAGCAATAACCTGCCAATAGTTGAAAAGGTCGGCCAAGGAAGAGAAATATGACTTTGATATCACTAAAGCCGACAGGATCTTCGATCTGCTGCTGAAGCAGAAGCAAATTTGGCTGCCAGACAACCACGTTATCCCATCAGCCGATGAGCTCAAAAAGAAAAAAATACTGCAAGTGGCACAACACCACCTCCCAGAGCACAAACGATTGCAAGGTGTTTAGGCAGCAAATCCAATCGGCCATTGAAGCCGGGAAGATAAAGTTCGAAGAATCGACTAAGCCGATGAAGGTTGATGGCAACCCCTTCCCGTTCAACATGGTCCAAACCAGCCCCGGTGAGCTGATCGGCAACACCGAATGACGTACAGCTTAGTCAAAACAGTTAGCGCCGACTCAGGGTCACCCCACAGAGAGCCGATTGGAGATATGACTGCGTCAATCAATATGGTGCACACCAATGCACGATCGGCCGATCGTCGGCCCAGGCAGGACAGCCTACTGCGATTCCAACATAGGATCCAGGAGGAGGAGGAGAGCCGGCGTGGTAGGCCGTACCAAAGTGCGCCTGATCGACTGGGCATGGCGCACTACTGCCGTCACGACGGTTGTGATCATCATTGGCATTGTGAGTTCTTCAAGTTCTTGGGAGCAAGGAATGAGGTTGCCAACCCTCGAAAATTGCCCAGCGTGTAGTGATTACAGAGAGGACGAATACAGGGAACCACAACTGGAGAGTTCTAACCGATTCATCCCTCGAGCCGTTCGGCTTAACCAATGTAAACCTTCTATTCATAATCGGCTCGATCCCATCCACCAAGACTTCTTCCAGGAAGAAGATCAAGAAGAGGCTGACGACAAGCAATCGGCCAACCCCCAATGGTGCCCTTCGGACCTCTTTACCAAAACACAAAAGAGAAAAATCCAGCGACTCAAGAGCGAGGTGCAGGAGGAAGAAGTACGGCGGATGATCCAACAGCAGCAACATCGGCAGGGCACAAAGCGATGGCGCACCAAGAAACAAGTGGCCCCAGCCGACGAAAGCCCATCCGGCAAAGCTAGAAGGGCGACAAAAGGCAAAGCAGTAGTCTCGACATCAGTCAACATGGTTTTCATTCTACCAGTCGAGTTTGAGGCTGCCGAGGCTGACGCAGACACAGTGGAGGAGACCATGGCTAAACTAGTTTTATCCCCAGAACAAACTGTTTTTGAAAAACCTGAGGGGACTGAGAATCGACACCTGAAGCCACTATATGTGAAGGGATTCGTCAATGGCAAGCCGATGTCCAAGATGCTAGTCGACAGAGGGGCTATTGTCAACCTAATGCCCTATGCTACTTTTAGGAAGCTGGGGAAAGGAGCCGAAGACCTGGTCAAGACAAACATGATTCTCAAAGACTTCGGCAGCAACCCTTCAGAGGCCAAGGGAGTTTTAAATGTTGAGCTGACAGTCGGCAACAAGACCATGCCCACTACGTTTTTCGTCATCGACGGGAAAGGGTCGTATATCCTGCTACTAGGAAGGGATTGGATTCACGCCAACTGCTGTATCCCTTCTACAATGCACCAAAGTATGATCCGGTGGCAAGGCGACAAGATAGAGATCGTGCCAGCCGACATGTCAGTCAACGTTGCTAATGCTGATTTGCCACTCTGGGAAATCGATGGTATTGATTGCCTGTCCGGCAAAATCTGGCAAGCCGATTTTCTAAAGGTGTCCGATTCTGATATACAACCCATTGGAGACGACGAGCCTCAATTACTACTTTGAAGGCGTCGTGCAGGGCTCGAGCGTCTACAACAAGGACACCGTGAACGACAACGATGACAAACTTAGGTAAGGTTTTATGTCGGCCGACGAGCTAGAAGAAGTTGACATAGGAACAGAAGATAGCCCCAGGCCGACATACATTAGCAAAAATCTGTCTTCTCATTGTAAGGCCAAGCTAATCAATTATTAAAAGAATGCAGAGACTGCTTTGCTTGGGATTATTGTGAGATGCCTGATCTTAGCCCATCCATTGTCGTGCATCGGTTTCCTATAAAGCCTGGATATTGACAGTACAAACAACCTCCCAGGAGGTTTAAAGCCGATATGTATGATGCGATTAAAGCCGAAATCACTCGGTTGTACGATGCTGGATTTATTCAACCCTGCCGATATGCAGAATGGGTTTCGAATATAGTTCCAGTAATGAAGAAAAATGGCAAACTTAGGGTGTGTATCGACTTCAGAGATCCAAACAAGGCTACCCCTAAGGATGAATACCCAATGCCTATAGCCGATTTGCTGGTGGATGCCGCCTCGGGCCATAAAATCATAAGCTTCATGGATGGTAACACAGGTTACAACCAGATATTCATGGCCGAAGAAGACATTCACAAGACAGCTTTCAGATGCCCAGGGGCAATCGGCTTGTATGAATGGGTCGTCATGACGTTCGGCTTGAAAAACGCTGGAGCTACGTATCAAAGGGCCATGAACTACATTTTCCATGATATGATCGGCTCCCTGGTCAAAATTTACATTGATGACGTTTCGTTAAATCCAGGGAAGTAGAAGACCAAATAGCCAATCTAAGGCAAGTTCTGGAGAGAACAAGAAAGTACGGCCTGAAGATGAACTCTTTGAAGTGCGTGTTCAACGTATCGGTCAGGCAATTTTTAGGATTTCTTGTTCACGAAAGAGGAATTGAAGTTACACCAAGGAGCGTTAACGCAATCAAGACCATTCAGCCTCCAAAGAACAAGAAGTACCTATAGTCTCTGATCGGCAAAATCAATTTCATCAGGCGGTTCATAACCAACCTATCAGAAAAGATGGAGCCATTCACACCACTGCTTCGGCTGAAGGCCGATCAAGCATTCACCTGGGGGGCAGAGCAGCAGAAAGCACTGGACAATATTAAGGACTACCTAAGTTCACCTCCAGTCCTAATCTCTCCACAAAAAGGGATACCATTCAGGTTGTATCTATCAGCCGATGAAAAATCCATCGGCTCAGTTTTGATCCAGGAGGTCGAAGGGAAAGAGAAGGTCATCTTTTATCTCAGTCGACGGCTTATGGATGCCGAAACAAGGTATTCGCTAGTGGAAAAATTATGTCTCTGCTTGTATTTTTCATGCACAAAGTTAAGGCATTATCTATTATCCAGCGAGTGCACCGTGGTATGCAAGGCCGACGTGGTAAAATATATGCTATCGGCTCCAGTGCTAAAAGGATGAGTTGGGAAGTAGATATTTGCCTTAATAGAGTTTGAACTACGCTATCAGGCACCCAAGGCAGTGAAAGGATAAGATATAGCCGATTTCATAGTTGAACACATAGATGATTGAATTGGCTCAGTGGAAATTATGCCTTGGACTCTACCTTTTGACGGCTCGGTTTGCACCAATGGTTGCGGAATCGGCTTGGTAGTAATTTCTCCCGGGGGGCAAGTTTTGAGTTTGCTTTTTCAATTACGCCCCATGCCACAAACAACCAAGCCGAGTATGAAGCCGTACTCAAAGGACTACAACTACTCAAAGAGGTTGAAGCCGACATCATCGAAATAATGGGAGATTCATTGTTGGTAATCAGCCAGTTGTCAGGAGAATTTGAATGCAAGAACGACGCACTGATGGTCTACTATGAAAAATGCCGATAATTGATGGATAGCTTTCGGCTAGTGACTTTGAAGCATATCCCCCGGGAACAAAACACAGAAGCCAACAATCTGGCCCAGGGGGCATCAGGCTACAGGCCGATGACGAAGGATGTTGAAGTGGAGATCTCCACCATGACAGCCGACGATTGGAGGTTTGAAGTCTACAACTACCTGCAAAATCCTTCCCAGTCGGCTTCAAGGAAATTGCGCTACAAGGCTTTGAGATACGTTTTGCTCGACGAAGAGCTGTACTATCGGACGATCGATGGCGTGCTACTCAAATGTCTCAATGCCAATCAAGCCAAGGTGGCTATTGGAGAAGTGCACGAAGGGATTTGCAGTACGCATCAATCGGCACACAAGATGAAATGGCTACTTTGAAGAGCATGATACTTTTGGCCGACCATGCTGGAAGATTGTTTCAAGTATTACAAAGGATGTCAAGACTATCAAAAGTTTGGAGCTATCTAAAGAGCACCAGCATTGGCTATGAACCCTGTCATCAAGCCTTAGCCGTTTAGAGGTTGGGGAATAGACATGATTGGCCAGATCAATTCACCCTCAACTAAAGGACACATGTTTATATTGGTGACGATCGATTATTTTACCAAGTGGGTGGAAGCAATTTCTTTGAAGAAAGTTGACTCTGGGGATGCCATCGAATTTGTTAAGGAACACATTATATATTGATTCAGTCTCTCTCAAACTATAACTACGGATTATGGATCTATCTTTGTCTCAGATGAGTTTGTTCAGTTTGCCGACGGCATGGGGATCAAGTTACTCAATTCTTCGCCGTATTATGCTCAGGCTAACGGGCAAGCAGAGGCCTCAAATAAAAGTCTAATTAAACTGATAAAGAGAAAGATCGCTGAGTATCCGAAGCAATGACACAACCGATTAGCTGAATCACTTTGGGCCTATCAGATGGCTTGCCACGGATCAATCCAGGTGCCTCCATATAAACTGGTCTACGAACATGAAGCAGTTCTGCCATGGGAAAATATCATCGGCTCAAGGAGGATTCAGTTACAAGATCAGCTCACAGCCGATGATTATTATAACTTAATGGAGGATAAATCAGAAGATCTAGTTCTATTAAGGATGCGTGCCTTGGAAAAAGTGACCAGAGACAAGGAGCGAGTAGCCCGTCATTATAATAAGAAAGTTGTGCCTAAGTCTTTTGAAGAGGGTGAGCTCGTTTGAAAGTTAATATTGCCGATCGGATCAAGGGACAACAGATTCGGCAAGTGATCACCTAACTGGGAAGGGCCTTTCAAGATCCACAGATGCGTCTCTAAAGGAGCCTATATGCTGGAAGGGTTGGACAGAGAGGTGTTTGGTCGGGCCCTAAATGGCAAATATTTGAAGAAGTATTACTCTAGTGTTTGGATCAACTCATGATTCGGCTAAGGTCTAGCCGATTCATATTAGCCGATGCGTTGAATACGCATCACCTTTAGGTCGTTTTTATGCTAAGTTTTTCCCCTGATTTTTATACATTGGCTCCGCCTAGCCGATAGCGGCACAATAGTCAGTTTGATAATTTTATTAATGCTGAAGACATCATCAACAAAATTAAGGGGGCATACATACATACTATCAGAAATAAGACTTAGCAAACTTTTGAAGTTTTTGAAGCATTTAAGACGTGATCGGCAAGTATGCACATAAATCATGTCGGCAAGCCGGTTACAAAAGAGCCGCGCGTTTGAGTTACAAAAAATTCCTAGCCAACTATTACAACCAGTTCAGCGGGAAAGTAAGTTGGTGATAGCCGATATCGCTTTACGACGAATCTCGTCTATCTCTCGATGTCCTTGGCGTCGACTGCATCAGTTCCTGGGATCGGCTTCATCGCCCTGGCCATATCGGATAAATGTGACACGGCTTCCTTGATCTTCGCTCGTTGGTCCTCAATCTCTTTTGGCAGGCCGGGCACACGCTGTTCTTTGGCCAGGATGTCGGCTTCAACCTTAGCAAGTTCGGCTGCCAGTTCTTCTCGACGTTTGCGAAGCCGATCAAGCTGCGATTGTCACATCCCGGGTTTTTCCTAACTCATTTAAATAATTTACCCCGAAATAATCGAATTTTCAAATTAACTCCGGAGTCAACCTATAATTTTAAAATGCAATTAATAAATGGAAACGACATGGTAGGATTTTTCTTGAATTCGCATGTCAAAATACACTAACGAGGATTTTTACCGGAATTTTTAGAGCACTCTAAGTATTTTTAATCAATTAAATAAGAAAACAAGAATTTAATTAAGTCCCAAAATTTCCTTTTTTTTTTTTTTTTTTCTTTTCCCTTTTCCGTACCGCCCGTACGGTTTTCCCGCCGTTCGCCCGTGACGGCCGCGTCGGCCCGCACCGCTCCGGCCCAAGCCGCCTCCCCGCGTGCGCGCTCCTCCTCGGCCGTGGCCAAGGCCCACGATGCCGGCCAGCGCCGCGCAAGTCTCGCGCCCTCCTTGCGCTCGCGGGCCACCGATGTCGGCCCCACCCGCGGAGCCGCCTCCTCGCACCCGGCCGCCCAACCGCCGCAGCCGCCATGGCCGCGCCGCCCTACCTCTTTTTCGCGCTTCGCGCGCGCTCGCGCCGCGTGGCCCCACGCCGGGCTCCGCCCGCGCCGTCGCACCCGTGCCCGCCTTTCCCGCGCCGCAACACCCGCCGCCGCCCGAAACGACCGCCGAAATCTCTCCCTCTCTCTCGAGTCCGAAACCGCCGGTGACCTTATCCCCGCCGTATCCGTGTCGGTTTCAACCTCTTCTCTCCCCCTTAAAACCCTCTCGAGCTCCGCCGTGTTTCCCTTTGTTGGCCGTCGGTTCTAGCCCCGAATCGTCGCCGTCTCCGTCCTTTCTTTCACCGTCGGTGAGCTCGCCGCCGTTCCCGTTTCTTTTTTTATTTTATTTTCGTTTCCTTTTGTTTCCTTCCGCTCGCGTGCCGCCGCTCGCCGGGCTCGTCGCCGCCGCGCGCGCCGCTGCCGGGCCGTCCCGGCCGCCGTGCGCCAAGGTCGTCGGGCAACAACCTCGGCCGCCGCCGCCGCCGCGCCGCCGCCGCCGCCCGTGGAACCCTAACCCTAACCCTAGCCTTCGCCCTGCCGTCCGATCGCCGCTCCGCCGCTCGGATCGCGCCACATGGCAGCAATCCGCGCCGCCCGCCGGCTCCAGCGTGCGCCCGGCCAGCGTGACGCGCGCCCTAGGGCGACGCCCCGCCGACGTCATGCCGACGTCAGCCCCGAGCCGCGCGTGGATGACGTCACCGGGGACTTAATTGCGCAATAAATAATTTAGTCTTTTCGTTTAGTTTAAAAATCGCAATTAAACTTCTAAAATTCATATCTTTTGAATCCGAGCTCCGTTTTAGTCCTTTCAAATTTCATTAAATCCAGAAAAATGTCAAGAATCCATGAAAAATACTTTTCAGTGCTGTTTCAGTAGACTTTTTAGGGTGTTTGTTGAGTGCTTTGTTTGTCGTGTAGATCCCGAGTTTTTCGGCGAGCTCGTTCTCTTAGTAGTCGCCGAGGTTCCTCGCTCCTGAGCAAGGCAAGTCATACCTTACATTGACCATATTGTACCTATTTTATGTAAATACCTCTTTTTCGTTCAAATACTGCACATGTTTTAGAATGTCATTTCATGGGATGTTTATACCTATTGTACCTAACCATAGGATTGTTTACCTTATACCATTGATAACTTGGGGTCCAATGTGACTAGATGATAGTTTAAGGTTGCTTAGTTATGCTTAGCGCAACTAGCTCACTTAAGGGAATCACACTAATCAAGTTTATTACTAAAGTCGACCTTCCGATGATATTAAGATATGACCTTGTTTTTAATAATATTGAATTATGAAAAAGGTGGGTCGTGAGCACATGGTTGGATTTTGGTTAGCGTGCTCATGACAATTAAGGACCGGTTCTCGGGAAACCACGGAAGAAATGCCGTGCATACCACAAGCCGCATGGGTAATGGTGGGCTTGTAGCGTAGCTGTCTCTAGTCGACGTATCCCAGAGAGGGTGGGCGTGATGGAGTTGGGTCGGCCCCGGTTTTAAGGGTTGATCAACTTCCGGATTCACCGTGGCACTAGAGGGGGCTGCCCATTGCCCGATGGGAATGGGGCGAAACCTTGGTGTGGTACGATTGATTAGAGGGGTTATGTGAAGGGTCCGTCATAATTCCTTTCCGGGCACCGTGGTGGTGCACCGGCGCACGGTAACGTGTTGTGGGATTGTGTCTTGTGGGTACAGTTGTACACCTCTGATCAGAGTAAAAACTATTCGAATAGCCGTGCCCACGGTTACGGGCGATCGACCAGTTTCACCTTGATTAGTCTTATTTATTTATTTGAATGAAATATTGAAGTATGACTGGTGCAGGTGGATGGATGGGCCTGTTGCAACGTGGGTTGAGCGTTGGACAGTGTTTATTTAATACTGCTTAAATATTTCTACTGTTTTACTGTCTTCAAATATTTTTATTATATACTGCAAATGCTGTTTATGCAAATTGAGCCCTTGACCTTTTCGTGTTATTTATCTTGCATCATGTCCCCTTTTCCGGTGTGACTTGTTGAGTACGGTGGTTGTACTCAGTCTTGCTTCTTTTCCCCCTCCGGTGCCGAGGTTGAGATCGAGGTCTCCGAGGAGGTGTAGGCTTGTTCTCGTCAAGGTTTAGCCGTGGAGTTGGTGTTCCGCTCGCTCGTGTCAAGTTTAGCTTAAGTCGATTTATTTTTCCTTTCTGCTGCATTTGTGTAACTCTTTTATATTGTTTCTAAGACGAGGAATCATTATCAATAACGTCGATTTGTGTACCTCGGCGATGCCTGGACGAGGGTGTAATGCACAAATTAGCTGCAGAAATTGGTGGGAATTTCGGGCGTGACAAGTTGGTATCGAGCCTTCCGTGATCGTAGGACAAGCCAACCGGAAACCTTACGAGCCCTCTAATTCTTTTCATGTGCATATTTTGAAAAAAAGGGTGTTTTGAAAAGTGGAGTCGAGTCTAGGGTTTAGGAATTGCGAAAATGGGATGTTGGTCGTGGGTTTTTGAGCATGTTTTGATTTTCCCACTCCTTTGTTTCTATAGATGGCGGGTTCCCCAAACGCATCATGAAAAGGGATGACAAGCTTCGTTGTAGAGCCGGCGCGTATGGCCCTTGCGGTTGGATATCCCGGCACCGGAGTATACAACGCTTGCGCCTCTCGGTGGCGAGTTGCCCTACCGTGTTCGGTTGGAGGTTCACGGGTTTGTGGGAACGTGTCTTCCCAACATGGAGGTCACGCCTTCCGGAGGCACGTCGGATCACGCTTGTCAAGAAGCCGCCTACCTGATGTTAGCCAGGATGAGGGAGCTGCATGACGCTGACCTTCGCACCTCCTCCTACCGCTACCATCCCCGTCGAGGTAGTTCCTCGAGGTCGGTGCATTCAAGTCGACGGCGAGAGGAGAATGACTCTACCTTCGGTCACATGTGCACCGTGCTCAAAGGACTGGATCGGATGCACTCGACCTACACAAGGCGACCAAGGAGCGAACGACAAGAAGATGCTGAGGATCGCGCGGCTGCAGGACGAAGTGGTTCGTCTGAAGAAGGAGGTAGCAGAGTTGAAGGGACTCGCGCCACCAGTTGGGGTTAGACTCCGCACTACGCCTCGGAAGACCACCCTGCGCTGTCCGTATCAGTGGCACCTCGGATTCCACCGCCTTCCCGGCTCCACCCGCTCCGGTTCCGGCCCGGTTCCAGTTCCTCTGCTGCGGGTTACGCCCTCACCTTTGCTCCGGCCTCGGCGAATCAAGGCGGAGGTGGCAGTAATGGTTGGATCTCCGTCTCCAGTGACTCAAGCTCAGAGAATTCGGCTGAAGACATGGACTCCGAAGAGACTCGAGATTCCTCGGAGGGAAGAGGCAGGATCGGTTGGGCTACGGCAACCGATTCAGAAGAGTCCAAGTCGGAGGTGACGCCCGAGGACTCTAGGAGCCGTTCGGAAGAATGGGGATCTTCTGAAGGAAGCAGTTTCGACTCCTCGTCTCGTGGATCGTTCTAGTTGCCCTCCTTAGTTTTACCGTTTAACTTAGTTTGTCTTCTTGGTAGTTGCTGTGTGATAGGCTGCTGTGTGTGGGATAGCTGGCAGTCGATATCAAGTGTGATATGACTGACCAATTAAGGATGTTTTGTGTTTTTCCTTGTTTTTAGTCAAGATCAGAACAATGCATTTGAATTCAAATAATAAAGATTAGTTCTAAGTCTGACTGTTTTTCTTGTTTTCTCTCTCTTCGGTTGGTCGTCTCCTTCAGATGGTGAACACCAAGACCAGCGGGGCGAACAGCAACAATGGGCAGTCAGGTGCCAACAACAACGAGGCTCACGACGCCAATGGCAATGCTCCTCCACCGCCACCCGAGAATCCCACCATTGCTCAAGTGCTCGCTTCACAGACACAGATGATGGCTGCAATGATGCAGCAAATGCAACAACAACACCATCAGATGCAACAGCAGATGCTGCCACAAATGCAGCAACAGCAGCAGAACAATCAGTTTGCCGCCCCACCACCCCAGTCCAAGCTGCCAGAGTTCCTTCGTGTCCGACCGTCGACCTTCTCCAGCACCACCAATCCCATGGAGGCTAATGATTGGCTTCATGCCATAGAGAAGAAGTTAGATCTGCGCCGTGCACGGATCGAGAAAGTCTCGTTTGCCACTCATCGCCATGGGTCCTGCTTGCTTGGTGGGACAACTATTTGGTTACTTGCGCGGGAGCAAGAGCATTCCGGGAAGAGTTTCGTCATAGCTTTCGACCGCACACATTCTGCGGGAATAGTTGCACGTAAAAGCGTGAGTTCCGTTCTCTTGAGCAGGGTAACGACGATCGATTCGAGTATCCGCACGAGTTCAATCGTCTTGCCCGTTATGCCCCGAAGATGTGCGCACGATGCGAAAGGCGGGAAAAGTTTTTGGCTGGTTTGGATGATGAACTCACGGACAAGCTTATCTCCTGAGAGTATGCTAACTTTGAGAAGCGGTTGACA
This sequence comes from Oryza australiensis, assembly GCA_019925245.2. Taxonomy (NCBI): domain Eukaryota; kingdom Viridiplantae; phylum Streptophyta; class Magnoliopsida; order Poales; family Poaceae; genus Oryza; species Oryza australiensis. The sequence goes on along the minus strand of JAIFGZ020000108.1, from coordinate 3,477,503 downwards.
AGGCCATTCGACAGAAGATCAGCGCAACAAGATGATCAGAAGAGAAAAGTATTCCGCCTCGACCTCCTCAACAACAGGAAATCGGCAGAGGCTGCGTTTTATGCCCGGAAGTCGAGTGGACCTACCACCATGATTGTTCGTCGGCATCGACCTTATCACCTGGGAATTTCCAACCGGCAGTAGTGGCGGTGGTCAACAACAGCATACTCCGGCCCCGCGCCCTCCAACGGCGCCATCCCAACGAATCCACACCACCACCTCCAAGGAAGGACTCGGGGCAAGCCGGAGTCTGTTTCAACCGTGGTGACCCGGGGCATTTTGCGACAAGTGTCCAAAGCCAAGACGCGCGGCCAAGGTTCATCCAGGCTCGAGTCAATCATGCGTCCGCCGAGGAAGCACGCACCGCTCCGAAGTTATACGGGTATGTTTCCGTAAACTATACTCCCGCCACGGTATTATTTGATTCGGCGCTACACATTCTTTTATCTCAAAGCAATTTGTTGGGGCACATGGGTTGTCGATAGTGGGACTTAAGATACCTATGCGGGTTCAAACCCCTGGAAATCACTTGGAGACCACTCAGTATTGTCCCTCAGTGACCATAGAAATCCAAGGATCTATGTTTCTAGCCAACCTTATCCTCCTTCAGTCCAAAGGCATAGATGTCATTCTTGGGATGGATTGGTTGTCCAGACATAAGGGAGTAATTGACTGCGCTAGTCGCACCATTACTTTAATTAATACGAAAGGAGAAAGAGTTGTTTTTCGCTCTCCCATGCAAGTCAAGCTCATAGTAAGTTTGAATCATGTTTCCACCGGGGAATCGTCCGAAATGGCGGCCAAGACCCCTGTGAAGTTAGAGGATATCCCCATCGTCAGAGAATACCCTGAAGTTTTCCCCGAAGACTTAACTCAGATGCCACCAAAAAGGGAAATTGAATTCCGGATTGATCTAGTACCCGGGACCGCCCCAATACACAAGAGGCCATATAGGATGGGAGCCAACGAGTTGGCCGAAGTAAAGAAGCAAGTGGATGAACAGTTGCAAAAAGGGTATATTCGCCCGAGCACATCGCCTTGGGGTGCTCCGGTGATTTTCGTGGAAAAGAAAGACAAGACCAAGAGAATGTGTGTCGACTATCGAGCCCTCAATGAGGTTACTATCAAGAACAAGTATCCCCTACCACGGATTGTAGATTTATTCGATCAACTTAAAGGGGCCAAGGTATTTTCCAAGATAGACCTGCGATCGGGCTATCATCAGTTGAGGATTCGGGAAGAGGACATTCCCAAGACCGCCTTCACCACCAGGTATGGACTGTACGAGTGTACGGTCATGTCTTTTGGGTTAACCAACGCACCTGCTTTCTTTATGAATCTGATGAACAAGGTGTTTATGGAGTTCTTGGATAAATTTGTGGTGGTGTTCATTGACGACATTTTGATCTACTCTAAGTCAGAGGAGGATCATGAGCAACATCTTCGGACAGTACTCGAGAAGTTGAGAGATCATCAGCTCTACGCCAAGTTTAGCAAGTGTGCTTTCTGGTTAAAGGAGGTACAGTTCCTCGGCCACGTTGTGAATGCCCAAGGAGTAGCCGTGGATCTAGCAAATGTGGAATCAGTTACCAAGTGGACCCCGTCTAAAACGGTTACGCAGATCCGAAGTTTTCTTGGACTTGCGGGTTACTACCGCCGCTTCATTGAGAACTTCTCCAAAATCGCCAAGCCAATGACTCAACCGTTGAAGAAAGATGAGAAGTTTAAGTGGTCGAGAATGTAACAAGAGTTTTGAAGAGCTCAAGAGGAAGTTGGTGTCTGCACCGCATTGATACCGCCCGACCCAGAAAGGACTTCCAAGTTTATTGTGATGCATCTCGCCAAGGGTTGGGATGTGTGTTGATGCAAGAAGGCAAAGTGGTCGCATATGCATCTCGTCAATTGCGCCCACACGAAAACAACTACCCCACTCATGATCTGGAGTTATCCGCAGTGGTTCATGCACTGAAGATCTGGCGACACTACCTAATTGGTAATCGTTGTGAAGTGTATACGGATCACAAAAGTCTTAAGTACATTTTCACCCAACCGGATTTAAACCTCCGACGAGAGAAGATGGTTGGAACCGATCAAAGATTATGACTTAGGGATACATTACCATCCCAAGAGCTAATGTGGTTGCGGATGCACTAAGCCGAAAGAGTTACTTGCACCACCCTCGGTGTCGAAGGAATGTGTGACCATTGCGAGCAGGAATTCGAGAATCTAAATCTACGAGTGGTGAATTTTGGTTTTGTGGCTGCTCTGGAAGCCCAACCCACTCTTATTGATCAAATTCGGGCTGCTCAGGCATCAGATCCCGAGATGGCCGAACTCAAGAAGAACATGAGAGTCGGAAAAGCTCGTGGTTTTACGGAAGACGAACATGGCACAATCTTGATGGGAAAGAGATTGTGTGTGCCGAAGACAAGGATTTGAAAAAGACGATCCTTACGGAAGTTCACCAAACCCAATACTCAATTCACCGGCAAGACAAAGATGTATCAAGATCTTAAAGAAAAGTTTTGGTGGGTCGGATGAGGAGGGAGATAGCTGAGTTTGTTGCACTTTGTGATGTTTGTCAGCGGGTGAAGGCAAAACATCAACGGCCCGCCGGACTATTGCAACCACTTCAGATTCCAGAGTGGAAATGGGAAGAAATTGGAATGGATTTCATCACGGGTTTACCCCGCACAACGTCAGGATATGACTCAATTTGGGTCGTGGTGGACCGACTCACCAAGGTGGCCCACTTCATACCGTACATACTACCTACTCGGGAAGAAGTTGGCGAGCTTTATCTCGCAAGGATCATGTGTTTGCATGGCGTGCCTAAGAAGATCGTGTCCGATAGGGAAGTCGGTTACTTCCAAGTTCGGAAGAAGTTGCAAGAAGAGCTCGTGCCCGTTTGAATTTTAGCACGGCCTATCATCCGCAAAAGCACTGGCCGACCGAGAGAGTGAATCAGATTTTGGAAGACATGCCGAGAACATGTGCACTCGATTTTGGAAAAGCGTGGGACAAAAGCTTGCCCTATGCAAATTCTCTTACAACAACGGTTATCGCCGCATTCAAATGGCACCGTATGAAGCACCGTATGGACGGAAATGCCGCACACCCCGTTCGGGATCGGCGGGTGAGCGCCGCTTGTTTGGCACAGTAAGTAATAAGTGAAGCAGAGGAAAAGGTCCGAGTGATTCGGGAAAGGTTGAAGATTGCGCATCCCGACGTAAGAGCTATGCGAGATAATCGTCGAAGAGATCTCGCTTTTGAAGCAGGGGATTTTGTGTATCTTCGCGTTACACCACTCCGGGGAGTACACCGTTTCCAAACCAAAGGTAAGTTGGCACCACGTTTCGTGGGACCATACAGGATTCGGGAACGTCGAGGAGAAGTGGCCTATCACTGGAGCTTCCTCCAACATGACCGGTATTCACGACGTGTTTCATGTGTCCCAGCTAAAGAAGTGTTTAAGGGTACTGTAAGAGCAAAGCGAGTCCGGACCGATTGAAATCCAAGAGGACTTAACCTATGTAGAGAAACCAGCACGTATTCTTGAGGTCAGTGAAAGGAGGACTCGGAACAAGGTTATGAGGTTTTGCAAGGTTCAATGGACTCATCACTCCGAGGAGGAAGCTACTTGGGAACGAGAAGATGAGCTAAAGGCCGCGCACCCGCAACATTTTGCCAGTACCTCCGAATCTCGGGGTCGAGATTCCGTTTAAGGGGGGTAGGTTGTCACATCCTGGGTTTTTCCCTAACTCATTTAAATAATTTACCCCGAAATAATCGAATTTCAAATTAACTCGGAGTCAACCTATAATTTTAAAATGCAATTAATAAATGGAAACGACATGGTAGGATTTTTCTTGAATTCTCGCATGTCAAAATACACTAACAGATTTTTACGGAATTTTTAGAGCACTCTAAGTATTTTTAATCAATTAAATAAGAAAACACAAATTTAATTAAGTCCCAAAATTTCCTTTTTTTCTTTTTCTTTTTCTTTTCCCTTTTTCCGTACCGCCCGTACGGTTTTCCCGCCTTCGCCCGTGACGGGCCGTCGGCCGGCACCGCTCCGGCCGCCGCTCTCGCGCGCGCGCCGCTCTCCGGCCGTGGGCCAAGGCCCACGATACCGGCCGCGCCGCGCAAGTCTGCGGCCTCTCCTTGCGCCGGGCCACCGAGTGGGCCCCACTGTCGAGCCGCCTCCTCGCACCCGGCTGCCCACCGCCGCCGCCGCCATGGCCGCGCCGCCTCTACCTCTTTTCGCGCCATTTCCGCGCGCCTCGCGCCGCGTGGGCCCCACGCCGGCTCCGCCCGCGCCGTCGCACCCGTGCCCGCCTTTCCCGCGCCGCAACACCCGCCGCCGCCCGAAACGACCGCCGGAAATCTCTCCCTCTCTCCGAAGTCCGAAACCGCCGGTGACCTTATCCCCGTCGTATCCGTGCTTGCCAACCTCTTCTCTCCCCTTAAAACCCCTCGAGCTCCGCCGTGTTTCCCCTTTGTTGGCCGTCGGTTCTATCCCCGAATCGTCGCCGTCTCCGTCCTTTTCTTTCACCGTCGGTGAGCTCGCCGCCGTTCCCGTTTCTTTTTTTATTTTATTTTCGTTTTCTTTTGTTTCCTTCCACTCCCGTGCCGCCGCTGCGCCGGCCGTCTCGCCGCCGTGCCGCCAAGGTCGTCGGGCAACAACCTCGGCCGCCGCGCCCGCCGCCGCCGCCGCCCGTGGAACCCTAACCCTAACCCTAGCCTTCGCCCTCGCCGTCCGATCGCCGCCGATCCGGCCGCTCGGATCGCGCCACGTGGCAGCAATCCGCCGCCGCGCCCGGCTCCCGCGTGCGCCGGCCACGTCTGCGTCGCCCCTAGGGCTGACGCCCCGCCGACGCCAGCCCCGAGCCGCGCGTGGATGACGTCACCAGGGGACTTAATTGCGCAATAAATAATTTAGTCTTTTCTCGTTTAGTTTAAAAATCGTAATTAAACTTCTAAAATACATATCTTTTGAATCCGAGCTCCGTTTTAGTCCATTCAAATTTCATTAAATCCAGAAAAATGTCAAGAATCCATGAAAAATACTTTTCAGTGCTGTTTCAGTAGACTTTTGGGGTGTTTGTTGAGTGCTTTGTTTGTCGTGTAGATCCCGAGTTTTCCGGCGAGCCCGTTCTCTTGAAGTAGTCGCCGAGGTTCCTCGCCTCCTGAGCAAGGCAAGTCATACCTTACATTGACCATATTGTACCTATTTTATGTAAATACCTCTTTTTCGTTCAAATACTGCACATGTTTTAGAATGTCATTTCATGGGATGTTTATACCTATTGTACCTAACCATAGGATTGTTTATCTTATACCATTGATAACTTGGGGTCCAATGTGACTAGATGATAGTTTAAGGTTGCTTAGTTATGCTTAGCGCAACTAGCTCACTTAAGGGAATCACACTAATCAAGTTTATTACTAAAGTCGACCTTCCGATGATATTAAGATATGACCTTGTTTTTAATAATATTGAATAATGAAAAAGGTGGGTCGTGAGCACATGGTTGGATTTTGGTTAGCGTGCTCATGACAATTAAGGACCGGTTCTCGGGAAACCCTGGAAGAAATGCCGTGCATACTACAAGCCAGCATGGGTAATGGCTGGGCTTGTAGCGTAGCTGTCTCTAGTCGACGTATCCCAGAGAGGGTGGGCGTGATGGAGTTGGGTCGGCCCCGGTTTTAAGGGTTGATCAGCTTCCGGATTCACCGTGGCACTAGAAGGGGCTGCCCATTGCCCGATGGGAATGGGGGCGAAACCTTGGTGTGGTACGATTGATTAGAGGGGGTTATGTGAAGGGTCCTGTCACAATTCCTTTCCGGGGCACCGTGGTGGTGCACCGGCGCACGGTAACGTGTTGTGGGATTGTGTCTTGTGGGTACAGTTGTACACCTCTGATCAGAGTAAAAACTATTCGAATAGCCGTGCCCACGGTTACGGGCGATCGACCAGTTTCACCTTGATTAGTCTTATTTATTTATTTGAATGAAATATTGAAGTATGACTGGTGCAGGTGGATGGATGGGCCTGTTGCAACGTGGTTTGAGCGTTGGACAGTGTTTATTTAATACTGCTTAAATATTTCTACTGTTTTACTGTCTTCAAATATTTTTATTATATACGCAAATGCTGTTTATGCAAATTGAGCCCTTGACCTTTCCGTGTTATTTATCTTGCATCATGTCCCCTTTTCCTGTGACTTGTTGAGTACGGTGGTTGTACTCGGCTTGCTTCTTTTCCCCTCCAAGCCGAGGTTGAGATCGAGGTCTCCGAGGAGGTGTAGGCTTGTTCTCGTCAAGGTTTAGCTGTGGAGTTGGTGTTCCGCTTCGCTCGTGTCAAGTTTAGCTTAAGTCAGATTTATTTTTCCTTTCCGCTGCATTTGTGTAACTCTTTTATATTGTTTCTAAGATGAGGAATCTGTATTATCAATAACGTCGATTTGTGTACCTCGGCTGATGCCTGGACGAGGGTGTAATGCACAAATTAGCTGCAGAAATTCTGGTGGGAATTTCTGGGCGTGACAGCGATCGGCTCAGTATTCAAGGCATCGAACTTGGCTTTCTCGGCGATGATTTCTTGTTGGCCGGCTCGATGTTTGCCGGCTCGATGTTGGCCTCCAACGCTTGGTGCTCTCGGCGATCGGCTATTCTCTGCTTGGCTCGTTCGAACTTGTGCCGATGCGCCTCCATGAAGGTGGTCGGTGCGATGTTATCAGCCAGCTGATCTGGCAGCCGATCCTGGATGTCTTCAAACAAACTTTGGATGGAACCACAGTCGGTGACCAAAAAGTCGAGGGAGCACTCTAGCCGCTTGGCTATGTCCGACAGTGTAGCCCATAGGTCCTCATCCGACAGCACCATAGCCTTGTCGGCACCCTCATCAGGGTCCAGAAACTCTGAGAGGTCGAAGTCCAAAAGATCGGCTACGGTCTGCAAGACAGGAGGCGGTTACTAGAATCGATAAAGCTAGCAAGCCGATTTATGAAGTTGAACAGAACTTACTTGGAGCCGTTGGCATCACCGTCACCTACAGCAGTTGGCATGTGTTCGCTCGATACGTGGGGGGCAGGTGTTGGAGCATGAAGAGGCTGAAAAAAGATACAAGTCAGAAATCGGCTGTGTTGATAAGAAAAATTGGGGATGGCAAAATTTACCGAGGGAGGAGGAGCCGTCTTTTTCTTGGCGGTCAGTTTCTTCTCCTACAAACACAAAAGGCCGATGAAGCATGAACTTGGAAAAGGTGATGAGGTCAAATGATGATAGGTGTTTACCGGTTGGGAATGAGGGGCGCGCTTCGGAGGGCTCGGAGTCTTTTCGATGGTTTGTTCAACCGATGGAGTCCGGGCATATTTGTTTGAAGAGCTTGTTTCGGCTGCATATTTGTTCAGCCGATAGCTTGGTCCATCTCCTCATCCCTAACTTCTTCTTCGAGGATTGCATCCACCTCTGGATCGACTGGAGGCAAGTCGTCGGCTAGAGTTGGTTTCGGCTTCTTCGAAGCCCATTTATTTTTCTTTGCAGCCGAGGTAGTAGCGTCCACTCGCGCTCGCCTCTTCTCGCCGATGCAATGACTCATGGGTTTGGCCATGAAGGAGTGTTCTTACCTTTGGCGCGTGGAAGCCGATGATCGATGGGGCCAGCCCGCAGCCGCCGGACAACATGCCTGGAGCATAGAGGATTGCCGCTCCCGTGTTGCTTGCGTGTAGGGGAGAGGCATCGGTTGTTTGCAAAAAATGAGGCATGGTTAGTCAAATGTACGAGTAATGGCCGAGGGGGACTAAAAGGAGAAGATGCTTACCGATGGTGTCATCTCTGGATTAACGATGGTCAGATACATTGAAGCCGATTGGTGAAACAAGTGCAGCTTCCACTCATTCCACCATCGGTGAAGATAGTTGTCCTCGTCACCGCCAAGTCGATGTTGTCGATACGCCCGAGGGGGACCGGGATGTTGAGCAGCCGATGCATCATGATGTCTCCTTCGATTCTGTCTCTAGCCTGGATCTTGTCCGAATAATAAAGACCGATCGACAGTTGGCCCATGCCAAGTTGTCTCGCAGCCACCATCGGATGATAAAACTCGGATGACTTTTGGATGTTGCGCCCTAGGTGGATGCCGATGGGGAGGATGCAAGGTGTTATGGCTGATATATAAATCTCCCTCGGCTTTTCGTATTCTTCAGAATTGAGCTCGTCTAGCCGAAGATCGTCCGGGAGTTCGAATTTGTCAAAGTCTTCATAGGCAAACCATATCCTCGAGCTGCTCCGGAAGCCGCTATATAGATTGCCGAACCAATTTTTAAAATGATCGGCTGTCAGCTTGGATCCAGGATAAGTTGCCGCTGCTTCCCCATATGACAGACATCGGCGGGTGGTCACCTCTTCGTCATCTTCGAACCGTGGCTCAATCAAGGGGAAATCGACTTCTAGTGGAGCTGGCCTTTCTGCGACCTGATAAGTGTGAAGGTTTAACCACGCTGCAGCCACCGTGGTCCTCTCGCGTTGACGCCGCTTGGAAGCCAGCCTAGCCGATCGTGTTTAGCATCGTTACAAATAGCCGAGCATATATTTTCCTAAGGGGACTTGTTTCTTGTTCACCAGAGCTTTGGCTACGTGCTGCCAGTTGCTAGTCGGCCCACAGCTTGATCCGCAGAATACAAATTTTTCCAGCCACATCAGGAGGAAAGCTGCATGTTCTCTCTCGGAGATCGGGCCGTCTTTCATGTTCATTGATATAAAGCCTCTCCAACCTCCTATGCTCTTGGTCTTGAAATTATGAGTACATTTGATGTTGAAGCTGGCTGGGTCAACTGTCGAGGTTATATCCAGCCCCATGATCATTACTATATCCAAGAGAGTTGGCGTCATCGGCCCTTGTCTGAATAAGAATGCATTTAGCGTGTTTGACCAGAAGTAAGTTGCAGCCGATAGGAGGGGTTCATCCTTGGACATGTCGGCTATTGTCAAAGCTAGGCACTGGCTTATACCTAGTTCAGTACAATGGGTTTGCTGCCTAGCTGACATTCTTGAGTACCAAGCTGGCCAGGATTTGTCTGTTGAAGACCAAGACTTGAAAGCACCAGACCAATGGGCCAGATCAGGGGTGGAAAACCTAAAGGGAATCCTGTTTGTTTTGGCATTAATGAATTCACTGGGGTCTACGTTGCCGATCGGCCCTAATAAGAACTGGTTTGGGCTAAGAAGGTCAGGGATGGTGACTTGGTGAGCAAGGTGCTACAAATCAAAGGATAAAGGAACAAGATTACAGAGGGTAAAAAGCAAAATCCCGAGGAGTAAGGGGATACAACCGATGGAACTTACCTCGGGGTACTCTACCTGAGCCGCGTCGGAGCGGGTGCTGGAAGACGCCATTGATGGAAGGGATCGCCGCCGCGGAGGGGTTCGCCGGTGAGGACGTGCTTCGGTTCTGACGGGGTCGCCGAGGAGACAGGAAGGTTTTTTCTGGCTAGGGCTTAAGATTGCAAAAGTGACAGCGTGGCTTGGTTCGGCGCAAGGCGGGTGTTATTTAAAGAGATTTCGTGACAGCCGAAACAGACTAGGGCGAAACTTTTGCGAGAATTTGAAACAGCGTTAAATCCGTAATACTATCATATCACGGACTTGGGGGGCATGTGTTAACGACCAAATTTGGTAACCAAATCTCTGAGTTCAGAGCGAAGATTGAAGTGAAATCGATCAGAGTGCAAGATGCGAAGAAACAAATGCACGGCTAAGACCGAATTGGCCGGGAGACCACCGCCGAGGCCGAATCGGACAAGGATGGCCGATAGCCGATTCCGATTAGGAGATGGAGATTGAACCGATGCCAAAAAAGGAGCGTAAAGATAAATATTGGGTTCGGTTCCCAATTGTTTGTTAAAGATATTGCCATCTGTGGATAAAGTCCTGTAACGGCAATTGTATCTATAAATTAGGAAGTTGTATAGATAATCCTTTTGTAATACGGCATGGGACTGCGTCCCGGAATATTATTGTACTGTTAATAGTACATAAGGTAGGAACCGTGTCCTACACGGATATCGTTATGCCTGGGTATAAAAAGACATGAGGGCTCTTTGTAAATAGATCAACCAACACACAATCAATCAATTTCGGCGCATCGTCACCCTTTTCATTTTAGACGAGTTCTTGCTCTTGCTCGGGCTGCATCAGTTCTGATCTTCGAACAAGATAATTATTTGTTGTTAGTGGTTTGTATCATAGGGACTAGTGCTTCCATCGTCATAATACTCTAGTTTCGATGTTATGAACTGCGTAATTTATCATACGTGGCCTATAATCTAGAGCAATCTCTAGATCTATCCTATAATCGGTTGGTTTCTCTCTGAAGACTGTAGCCAATAAGGATAGATCTAGGGGTTGAATTAGATTATATGTCGTGTCTACCGTCTCGAAGGGTTCACATTGACTCATACAGATCTGATATTTCTTTTTGTACTTAATGCTGCATCTAACCGACCTATTAACTCCCTCTTGGAACTATTAAGATCTATTTAGTTTAATGTTTATCATTAGAGACAACACTGGAGTTTCAGCCAGCCTTATCTGTTTTAGTTATCTTTAGTTTTAATTGCTATTAGATATATTAAAACCACCTTTTATATTAAGATCTTAATTTGTCTAAGTGCCCTAAGACAATATCAATATGTCAAGCTATGCTGACAGACGATTGATCTAGGTTTAGCACATAGGTTAGATTAATATCTTTTATAAAATATATCGGAGTATTAGCCGATTCACATTAGATCTCAAGATCGGCTAGGTTATGAATGTAGATAATTACTATCCTAATGCGCTTTAGCCTAAGTGATTTATACTGTCTCGGCATAGCCGATCTATCATAATCACTTGGTTTAAATGTGCTTTGGGATAGCAATTATGTGTAAATTGATGTCTTCAACCGATCCGATGGGATCTAATTTCAGCTTAATGCCTATTTCTTGTTTCTTGTTGGTTACAGGATCAAACCAACTGGCATGCCCTCAATTCACCAGAGGCGACCAATTTGGACCTGCATTAGAGTAATGCAAATCTCTCAGGCCAGTGCGTGGGAATTGAATTTCTCATCAACAGGTACGTGGTCGGGCCATTGCCCGGGACCCAAAGACGATGGGTTGTGTGATCTTTGATTCTGTCTTAGCTGTCTCTGAGCTTGCGAGAGTTGGTGAGGAAGATTGAGCTTGCGAGAGTTGTGAGGAAGTCTGAGCTCATAAGAGGTTTGAGGAAGAGTTGGCTGCTTGAGCACAGCCCACGGGAGGTCGCACCCGGAGCAAAGGAGTGCCCCGAGTACACCAATGGGGGGTCGCGCCCGGAAAAGAAGTGCCCTGAGCATAGCCCACGAGGGGCTATGCCAGGCGGCCAGATGTGCCTCGAGCACAGCCCACGAGGGATCATGCCCTAAGGCCGGATGTGTCCCGAGTAGCTGGTCATAGTGACCCTGTTCCCATTCCTCTAAGATGGTCTAAGCCTCGAACTAGAGATGACAACGGGAAATTCCTTGTTAGAGATTACCTTCGGACCCCTGTCCTCATGGGGGTAAATTTTCCCCACCCCCGTCCCCGGACAGGCGACATAGGACGGCGGAGTGGTGGCTGAGACAACATCCTGGTGACGGATGGTGTGCTCATGGCTGACGGACTTCATTAAGCAGCAAGGGAGCATGCAGGGGCGGATTTGCATCCTGGGGCGAGGTCGCAGCGACAGCAGCGAACACAGTTCTTGGTGCCGAGGTGGACGTTGGCGGCGAGCATCATCTAGATGTCCTGCTCCCGCTGGGACAGTGCCCGAGCCGTGCCACCGCCTTCCCCCGCCATCTTCATCGTCGGGGTCTAGGGCTTCGGGTGCACGAGAGAGAAGCTGAGGAGGAAGAGAGAACACATGTACATAATGGAGGAGACCGATCGGCTACGGAGGAAGGCGAAGGTGCTCAACCAGGAGAACAAGGCCCTCCTCGCTAAGCTCAACACCAACCATGCCGCCTCCTCCTCGACCTCGACGTTTATGACCCAGCAGTGGCCACCCACCGCCGCCTCCGCGAGCGGCGCCGGTGCCAGCGCCGCCATCCTCAACTCCGAAAAGTAGCAACCAAAGTGAGATTGTTCATGCATGCATGCATGCAAGGAGTTTGTACTTTAATTAATGATTAGCTTTTGTAATTAAGTTAGTAGAAGCAAGTAGGTGAAGCCTTCAGGTAATAATTAAGATCAAAATCCAAATCCCTAATTTCCTATATTGTCTACAAAATTTGATGCATCAAAATCAAATAGTATCCCTAATTCCCTAAACTGCTTGTTTCTTAATAAATTTTTTATTAAGGAAGGCCTTTTGTATTTGGTAATTTTCTACCTTCAATCATAGTTCTATGTATCTTTGAGCACTTTCAAATCGATATTAATTTTTACTATATCTATTAGTAGTGTATTATATAGCGAGTAAAAATTTTTTGCCCTCTGTTATTTAGCCCCCCTCTTGGTCCATTTCTGGATCCGCCACTGGAAGCATGCGGGGCCCTAGGGGTACCTGCGGGGCCTGGGCACGGATCCAGCGCCAAGCATGAACCATGCCCCAGGACTATGGTTCGCTAGAAGAAATGACATTCCGAGGCATAGGTCCGACCTTCACGCATGACTAGATAGTGTCATCATCATGTTGGAAGGCGAGTCTAGCTGCACCTATTGCTTGGGCTCGACCTGGTGTTAACGACCAAATTTGGTAAGCAAATTATCAGGTTTGGATCTAAAGCCGAAGCCGATTTGGAGGGAAACACTTGGTTTCGAAACAAAGCGCGTCAAGTGCATCGAATCGACGAGGATTTCATCGGCAGGTAACCGAATCGGACAAGGATAGGCAATGTAGCCGATTCCGATGAGGATAGCTGGTATGACCGATCCCAAGGAAAAGACGTTGGAATTAGCTTCGGATTCGGTTAAAGTGCTTCATGAGGATTGCCATACACGAATAAAGTCCAGGAAAGACAATTGTATCTTTTAGTTAGGATATTTTTAATAGTTTCCTTATAGATAATGTTGGTGACAGTTTGTTTTAGTCATATTTTTAATTTAATTTGTAATAGAGGTAGAAATCGTGTCCGTCACGGACTTATCTTGTATCTGGGTATAAATACAACCTAGGACCATGTAAATTAACAACAATCAAGTTCAATATAACCTTCGGCGCATCGCCACCTTTTTCTTTTAATAGTTTCGACGAGTTCTTACTTTTAGTTGGGCTGCATCTTTTGATCTCCAGCAAAAAGGTAAATCTTGTCACGGCGGCTTGTGTTCTTGGGATTAGTGCTTCCATCATGATACTCTAATCTTGTTTATGTAGTCGTCGATTTATCATATATACTATATAACCTAGATCGATAATGCGATCTAACCCTAATCGGCTGGTCTCTGTTATTAGACAACAGCCGATAGGGTTAGGTTTCGTCGTCGATTCAGATTATACAGTGTATCCACCATCTTGAAAGGTGTTCATAAATTCGTATAGATCTCATGCTTCTTTTTATACTTAATGCTGCATCGGTTAAGTTCGACCTATTAAGTCGTTCTTAGAATCATAATAGATCTATCTTATCTTATGATCATTATTAGAGATAGTATCGGAGTTTCAACCGATCTTATCTGTTTTAACTGTCTTGTATGTTTTACATTTACTTGATATGTTAAAGCTGCTCTTTATATTAAGATCTCACTATAATTAAATATATTAAGCTTGTTATCGATCTGTTAAGTCATCTTAATACTTAATCGGTCCATGTTTAATGTATTTAGTCTATAATGATATCTTAGTATAAAGTGGTATTGGAGTACTAGCCGATACACTTTAAATCTATGACATCGGCTATGCTATGAATATGCATAATCTGCATATTGAAGTACCTTTAGATTTAAGTGATTTATATTGTGTCGGTACGCTACCGATCTATCCCAATCACTTGGTTTAAATATATTTTGATATTTAGATTATGTATTATGAATATCTAAAGCCGATCAATTAGGTTTAATATCCCTGGCCGATTCAGTGCACACCGCATCGGCTTAATATCAGACCATATGTCATCGGCCACTAGCCGATCGGCTATCGTCTGCAGACTAATACTTGTTTCTTTGTTCTTGTTGATTGCAGGATCAAATCAACTGGCACGCCTACGAACCTAAGAAGCAATACTTTGGACCTGTACTAGAGTAAAGCAAATCTCTCAGGCCAGTGAGTGGTTTTCCAAGTCAACTCTGGTATGATTTGGGATCAACACCTAGAAACCACATCAGCGTGCTCACTGCCCTGAGCTGGGCGAGGATCTCCACCCGGCTGGCTATGCAGGGCGACGAGCCCGATGATGGGACGGTGAGCGGTGGCATTAAGCCAGAGCAGAGCTGCGCCCAAACAACAACAATTCAAGCTTACATCTCAGTTACATGCAAGGAGGTGGCAAGCTATGAAGTAATCAAGCTAGCTTCTTCACCCAAACGAATAGTGCCAGAATAACACGTCATGTGCGAAGAGCGACACTTGGCGTGGCTGTATGGTGTTACTTAAGGCGGACAATCCTCCACTCTTCGCTTGGGTCCACCAAGCACATCCTTGCGACAGGTGACCAGAAGCTTGTTCCAGCTGCCTTGGGCCCCATGCTCAGCTTCCCGGGGAACAAGCACATGCCTAATCAACAGCAGTGAATGCGCTCAGACTGATGTGACAGGGAGGACAACAATAAGACTAGGCATAGACATGTTTCCATGCAAAATGTAACCGCATGCTCCCCTTTGAATATAAAAGGAGTTATTGTTGATGAAAAATCCTTCCCATGCGCTGGCCTGGGAGATCTGCTTAACTCCAGTGCAGGTCCGTTCTTGGCTACCTTTGGTGATTAAGGTGTGCCAGTTGGTTTGATCTGCTAACCAACAAGAAACAACCAGATATGCGTTAAGGTTAAAATTAGATCCTACTGGATCGGCTCAGGGAACCAATTTACATATAATTGCTATCCCAAAGCACATTTAGAATAAGTGATTCGGATAGATCGGTCGCGTCAAGACAGTATAAACCACTTAGACCAAATATACATTAAGATAATAAATATATGCATTTATAACCTAGCCGATGCTGT
Organism: Oryza australiensis; assembly: GCA_019925245.2. Lineage (NCBI taxonomy): Eukaryota > Viridiplantae > Streptophyta > Magnoliopsida > Poales > Poaceae > Oryza > Oryza australiensis. Next base: position 3,462,301 of record JAIFGZ020000108.1, on the reverse strand, counting down.
AGATCTAATGTGAATCGGCTAGTACCCCGATACATCTTATAAAAAGATATTAATTTAACCTAAATACTCTAAACCTAGATCAATCGGCTATCACTGAAGACTGACAAATTGATACCGGCTTAGGGTATTTAACCAGATTGAGATCTTAATATAAGAGGCGGCTTTAATATATCTAATAGTGAATATAACTATAAAGATAATTAAAAGAGATAAGGTCGGCTGAAACCCTGGCACTGTCTCTAAAGATAAACATCTAGCCGAATAGATCTTAATAATTCTAAAAGCGACATAATAAATCAATATGATGCAACATTAAGTACAAAAGAAGTATCAGATCCATAAAAACCGATGTATACCCCTCAAAACGATGGATACAACATATAACCTGGTTCAACATCTAGATCTAGCTTTATCGGCTACTGTCTCCCGAGAGAAACTAACCGATGGTGAGATAGATCTAGATATTGCTCTAGATTATATGCAGTATATGATAATTTGTGCAGTTTGTAACATCAAAACTAGAGTATCATGACGATGGAAGCACTAATTTCGACGATACAAATAACTAATGACAAGCAATTACCTTGCTCGGAGATCGAGATCGATGCAGCCCGAAGACAAACCAAGAACTCGTCTAAAATAAAAAGGTTTGGCGATGCGCTGAGTTTGTATTGATGTGTGTATATTGTTACAAAGGGTCTCGGGTCCTATTTATACCCAAGTACAACAAAATCCATGTAAAACACGGTTTCTAACTTACTGTACATCGTACGACAATATCCCGGGACGTGGTCCCATGTCGCGTTACAAAAGGAATATCTAAACAAATCCCTACTTCACAGATACAATTATCGTTACAGGACTATCCATAGATGGCAATGTCTTTAACGCACATTTGGGAACCGAATCTAACATTTATCTTCAAGCTTCCTTATCGAAAATGGTTCCGTCGTCTTCTCTGAATCAGAATCAGCTATCGACTGTCCTTGTCCGATTCGGCCTCAGCTGACTGGTTTCCCAGCCGATTTGGTCTTAGTCGATGCGGCCTCTATTTCTCCGTCAATCACAATTCCGATCCGATTCTGCTTCAATCTCGGCCTTGAACTTAGGGATTTGGTTACCAAATTTGGTCGTTAACACATGCCCCCCAAGTCCGTGATAAGATAATATCACGGATTTGCCATTTTTTCGAATTCCCGTGTGAGTCCCGTCCTATTCCGTTTCGGCCGTTGAAAAAAACTTTTTAAATATTGTCCGCCCGGCGCCGAAACAAGCCACACTGTCACTTTTCGCTCCTTAAGCCCTAGCTAGAAAAAATCTCTCCCTCTTCCTCGGCAACCTCGTCGGAACCGCCTCCAGATCTCGCCGGCACTCACCCCTGAAGCGGCGATCTCCCTGCGCCGATGGCATCCTCAAGCGCCCCTTCCTATGCAGCCCCCGCGGAGTACCCTGAGGTAAGTTTCTTGTCGGCTCAAACTCTTCACTTTGCGCAGTCTGGTTTTTTCCCTCTTTCTGATTCTGTTACTCCTTCTTGCGATTTGTAGCATCTTTCCCACCAAATTGCAATCCCTAGCCTCCTTCATCCTGACCAGCTGCTCCTAGGGCCGATTGGCAATATAGATCCCACTGAATTTATCAATGCTGAGACCAGTCAAATCCCCTTCAAATTTTCCATCCCGAACTTAGATTATTGGTCGGGGGTCTTCAAATCCGGCCATCAACGACAAATCCCGGCCGTCTTGGTATGCTAGGGTATCGGCTAGCAAGCGGGCCTTTGGGATGAGATAGGGATCGGCAGTCCTTAGCTTTGACCTTAGCCGATATGCCTAAGTACGAATCCTTACTGTTGGCTGCTAGTTACTTCTGGTCGAATACACTGAATGCCTTCCTTTTTAGACAAGGGCCGATGATGCCAACCCTAATGGATATAGTGATGATCACCGGACTAGATATTACCTTGGCTGTTGACCCATCCGACCTGAACATCAAGTGTCATCACAACTTTAAAACTAAAAGCATAGGCGACTGGAGTGGTTATATCTCAATGAACATCAGGGATGACCCCGTATCCGATAGGGAGCACGCAACATTCTTAACGATGTGGTTAGAGAAGTACTTGTTCTGCGGATCAAGTTGCGGGCCAACCACCAACTGGCAACATGTAGCCGAAGCATTAGTGGAGAAGAAAAGGATTCCTCCAGGGAAATACTTGCTCGGCTACTTGTACCAAATGCTAAGCAATGTGCCGGCTAAACTGGCTTTGAAGCAATCCGTCAACATAGGAGGCCCTTGGTGGCTTGTGCAGCTGTGGCTTAACCTGCATACCCACAAGGCTGTCAATCGGCCAAGTTTGCTTGATGCCGAATTCCCACGAGCCGAGCCGATATATCGTGATGACGAAGAGATAAACACTCGACGATGCATGTCATACAGAGAAGCTGCTTCCTCCTATTCGGGTTCCAAGCTGTCGGCCGAGTATTTCAAGAACTGGTTCAGTAATTTCTACAATGGATTCCCGGCCGATTCAACAATCTGGTTTGCCTATGACAAATTCAGCAAGTTTGAACGACCAAACAATCTTCGGCTCGATGAAATCAATTCTCCGAAGTTTGATAAACCAAGAGAAATCTTCACAACCGCCATCTCCCCTTGCATCCTGCCAGTCGGCATCCTCCAAGGAAGAAATATCCAGAAAACCTATGAGTTTTACCATCCAATGGTGGCTGCAAGACAGCTTGGATTGGGCCAACTACCGATTGGTCTGTACTACTCAGATAAAATCCAGGCCAGGGGCATCATAGACGGCAGAATCATGATGCATCGGCTGCTAACCCTCCCAAGTCCTCCTCTCGGCAGCTTCGGGGTCGTCGAGCTAGCTGTCACCAGGACAAGTGCCTTCAGCCGATGGTGGGCGGAATGAAAATCACATATATTCTATCAATCGGCTTCCATGTATCTCACCATCGTCGACCCGGACATGATTCCATCGGTAAGTACCCCTTTTTTCTCTAGTCTTTTCTTCTTCATCAGCTATTGTATGCATATCTCACCACTTATGCCTTCGCTCCCATAGACAAATGACACCTCTCCTCCTCAAGTCAACCGATCAGGGATAGCCGTCAGCTACGGTCTTGGCGTGCTGCCGAACAGCTGTGGGTTGGCACCGTCCATCATCGGCTTCAATGCGTCGAAAGTGTCAACTCTACTCCACGGCCAAACCAGCGAGCCCATCCATCAGCAAAAACAAAGCAAGCCATCGGTTGCCGCTGCACCAGCTACGGCGAAGAAGAAGCCTGCAAACAAGCAGAAACCAAACCCAGTCGACGACTTGTCTCCCATCGACCCAAAAGTCGACGCGGTGCTTGATGAGGAGGTCAGAAATGAACAAGTCGAAGATGCCATTGATGAGGCAGCAGTCGAATCCAGCTCTTCCGACATATATGCCCGGACTCCATCGGCCGATGAGGCATCCGTGCAGAAAACCCCAAGTCCTCCAAGACGCCCTATCCATCCGACGCCGGTAAGCAACTTCCAACACTTAGTCTCTTGATGTCTTCATTTGTACTCCTCTTACTGTGTTGTTTGCATCGGCAAAGGAAGAAGCTGGCTACCAAGAATAAAACATCTCCTCTCCATTCAGTAAGTCCTTCTAACTTGCATCCTCTTTTAATTAGCCGATTTCTAACCTTCTCTCTTTTTCAGCCTCATCACGCTCCAACACCTGCCCCCCAAGTATCGAGCGAGCACACCCCATCGGCCGCGGGTGGTGGCAATGCCGATGACAAGGTCACGTCGGCTCCAGTTGTTCAAGTAAACCCTTGTTCCACTTCATAATCAGCTTTATAACTCTCATTAATCTTCTGACTGTTTCCCATCTTGTAGAGCGTAGCCGATCTACTGGGCTTTGACTTGTCGGAGTTCCTAGATCCAGATGAAAATGCTGACAAGGCCATAATGCCGCTAGATGAAGACTTAAGGGCTACGCTAGCCGATATTGCCAGTCAGCTGGAGGGCTCTCTGGATACCTTGGTGGCCGATTGCGGCCCTGTCCGTAGTCGGTTCGAAAACATCCAAGCCCGGCTCCCCGAAGATCTAGCCGACACAATTGCTCCAGCAACTTTTCTTGAGGCGCATCGGCATAAGTATGAGAGAGAAAAACAACGGATGGTCGATCGCCGAGAAAATCAAACATTGGCGGCTATGATCAAGGCCAGCCAAGCAGAAATCAAGGCGGAAAAGGCAAAGTTTGATGCTCAGAAGACTGAACCCACTGCTAAGCTGGATCGGCTTCACGCGCGTCGAGACGCACTGGTGGCTGAACTTGTCCAGATCGAGATGGAAATCCAGATCCAAGAAGAATATGTAGCCGGCCTACCGAAACAGATCGAAGATCAGCGAGCAAAGATCAAGGCGGTCGTATCTTACATAACCGATCTGACTAAGGCAATGAAATCAACAACTGGAAGTGACACGGCCGACGCCAAGGTCATTGAAGATATTGACGAGATTTGCCGCAAGGCGATATCAGCCATTGCTGAATTCCTTGGGCGTTGAGCCAATTGTAATAGTTGGCTAGGACAAAACTTGTAACTTAACTTCTGATCCATGGTGTAATCGGCTCGAACCCCCGTTGTAATCGGAATTTTGAAGGCTCCAAAAATTGAAAAATTCGCTCATTCGCTCTACCTCCTTGATATTTCTGCTGTTTGTGTTGTATATTCCCCCTAATTTTGTTGATGATATCCTCAGCATTAATAAAATTATTAAGTCCAGTATCTTGCCGCTGTCGGCCAGGCTGAGCCGATGTAGAAAAATTAGAGGAAAAAACTTGGCGTAAAAACGTTCTAAAGGCGATGCGCGTATCCTACAACGCATCGGCTAACACGAATCGGCACAACCATAGCCGAATCATGAGTTGATTCATACACTTGGGTAATACTTCTTTAAATATTTGTCGTTCAGAGCCCTTCCAAATACTTCTCCATCCAAACTTTCTAGCATATAAGCTCCTTTTGAGACGCATTTGTGGATCTTGAAAGGCCCTTCCCAATTCGGTGACCACTTGCCAAATTTATTATCTCTTGATCCGATCGGCAATATCAATTTCCAAACGAGTTCGCCTTCTTCAAATGATTTAGGCACAACCTTTTTGTTATAATGACGGGCTACTCGTTTCTTGTCCTTAGTTACCTTTTCCAAGACCCTCATCCTTGATAAAACTAGGTCTTCAGACTCGTCCATCATCAAGTTGTAGTAATCATCGGTTGTAAGCTGATCGTGCAACTGAATCCTTCTGGAGCCGATGATATTTTCCCATGGCAGCACTGCTTCATGTCCATAGACCAGTTTGTATGGAGGTACTTGGATAGATCCGTGGCAAGCCATCCGATAGGCCCAAAGTGAGTCGGCTAATCGGCTATGCCATTGCTTCGGGTGGTCAGCGATCTTTCTCTTTATCAGCTTGATTAAACTTTTGTTTGAAGCCTCCGCTTGCCCGTTAGCCTGAGCGTAATACGGCGAAGAATTGAGTAACTTGATCCCCATGCCATCGGCAAACTGAACAAACTCATCCGATATGAAAATAGATCCCTGATCCGTAGTTATGGTTTGAGGAACACCAAATCGGTACACGATGTGCTCCTTAACAAACTCGATTGCATCCCTTGAATCAAATTTCTTTAAAGGAATTGCTTTCACCCACTTGGTAAAATAATATGTTGCCACCAAAATGAATTTGTGCCCTTTACTTGATGGTGAATTAATCTGGCTGATCATGTCGATTTCCCAACCTCTGAACGGCCAAGGCCTGATGATTGGGTTCATAGCCGATGTTGGTGCCCTTTGGACAACTCCAAACTTCTGGCAATCCTGGCAGCCCTTGTAGTACTTGAAACAATATTCCAGCATCGTCGGCCAAAAATACCCTACCCTTCGAAGTAGCCACTTCATCTTGTGAGCCGATTGATGCATGCTACAGATTCCTTCATGCACTTCTCCGATAGCCACCTTGGCTTGATCGGCACTAAGACACTTAAGCAGCACACCATCAATCATCTGATAGTACAAATCTTCGTCGAGCAAAACATATCTCAAAGCCTTGTAGCACAATTTCCTTGAAACCGATTGGGAGGGGTTTTGTAGATAGTTGTAGACTTCAAACCTCTAGTCGTCGGCTATGATGGTGGCAATTTCTACCCCAATATCTTTTGTGACCGGCCTGTAGCCTGATGCCCCTTGAGCTAAATCATTTGCTTCTGTGTTATGCTCTCTGGGGATATGCTTCAATGTGACTAGCCGAAAATTGTCCATCAATTCTCGGCATCTTTGATAATAGACTATCAGCGCATCATTTTTGCACTCATATTCTCTTGACAACTGGTTGATGACCAACAGTTAATCTCCCATGATTTCGATGACGTCGGCTTCGACTTCCTTGAGAAGATGCAGTCCCGTAAGCACTGCTTCGTATTCGGCCTGGTTGTTTGTGGCATGGGGGTTGATTGAAAAGGCAAATTCGAAGCTTGCCCCCCTTGGGGATATGATAACCAAGCCGATACCGCATTCGTTTGTGCAAACCGAGCCATCAAATGTCAAAGTCCAAGGCATGATCTCCACTGAGACCGATCGAATCATCTCTATGTTCCACTATGAAATCGGCTATGGCTTGTCCTTTAACTGCCCTGGGCGCCTGGTATCTTAGATCAAACTCCGTTAAGGCAAAAATCCATTTCCCAACTCGCCCTTTCAACACCGAAGCCGATAGCATGTACTTTACTACATCGGCTTTGCATACCACTGTGCACTCATTGGATAATAAATAATGCCACAACTTTGTGCATGAAAAATACAGACAAAGACATAACTTCTCCACTGGTGAATACCTTGTTTTTGCGTCCAGCAGCCATCGGCTGAGATAAAAGATGGTCTTTTCCTTTCCTTCAATCTCCTGAATTAGAACTGAGTCGATGGACTTGTCGTCGGCTGACAAATATAGCTTGAACGTGTTAACACCTAAATTTGGTAATTGAATCCGAAGTCCTGGCAGGGATGAAGCAGAATCGGATCGGCTGGTTTAACGAAGAAACAGAGGCCACATTGCCTGAGAAGCGATCGGCTGTAAAGCCAGTCGGCTAAGGCAAGAGCGGTCGATAGCCGATTCAAGGTTCAGAGAAGATAAAACCGTTTCTGGTGCAGATGTTTGAAGATAAATAGAAGATCCGATTATCAGTTTGTGCGTTAAAAGATATTGTCATCTATGGATAGAGTCCTGTAACGGCAATTGTATCTGTAAATTAGGAGTTTGTTTAAACTATTTACTGTAATGCGGCATGGGTCCTTCCTGGGATATCGTCGTGTTTTAAATAGTAGTTTAGATAAAGTCTAGGGTCTGTATAGATAATGTTATTTTGGGTATAAATAGGACCCGAGACCCTTGTAAAAGGAGACATTTAATCAATCAAACAACCTTCGGTGCATCGCCAAACCTTTTCTTTAGACGAGAAATTGATTTGGCTACGGGCTGCATCGTTTCGATCTCCAAATCCAGGTAAATGCTTGTCATTAGTGGTATGTTCTACTGATTCTAGTGCTTCTATCGTAATGACACATTAGATTCATGGGTTTATACTGCGCTATTTACCATATATCGCATATAAACTGGAGCAATGTTTAGATTTATCCTGCCATCGACCAGTTCTATCAAGAACTCGCAGCCGATAGGGCTAGATCTAAATCAACTAGTTTATATGCGGTATCCACCGTCTCGAGAGGTTTAAATCAGCTACAACAGATCACGTTGTTCTTTTTATACTTAATGTTGCATCAACATTGAACTATTAAGTCGTTTTTAGAACTTCCAATGATCTGTTCGGTTAGATTTATATGTTTAGAGACAGTGCCGGGGTTTCAGCCAGCCTTATTTGCCCTGATATATTTTTAGTATATTTATTACTAGATTTATGTTAGGACTGCCTCTTATTAAGATCCCATTCTTGTCGGACATCATAAGCCGAAATCGGCCTGCTATCAACAGCCGACGGCCGATTTCCCAGGCTAAGCATATCTAGTTTAAGAATGATATCTTTTCATAAGAATCATCGGAGTACTAGCCGATCCATAGTTAGCTTTCCAGTATCGGCTAGGTTATCAATACATATATTTATTATCCTTTACTGTATTTGAGTTAAGCGGCTGATGCTATCTCGGTATAGCCGATCCATTCTAGTCGCTTGGCTTAAATATATTTTGGGATAGCATGTATATGCTCCTGGATTCCCTCAGCCGATCCAGTGAGGATCTAACCTAACACTTAATGCATATGTCTTTGTTTTTCTTGTTGGTTAACAGATCAAACCAACTGGCACGCCCTGTACTGCACAGGCAGCCGAGAAGGACCTGCACTGGAGCTAAGCAGATCTCCTAGGCCAGCACATGAGAGAAACTTCTCGTCAACACGCTTCTTGGCACGCCCAGTGGGACTTTCTCTGTCGGCTCGGCTAGGATGCATCGACTCAGCCGATAAGATGGTCAACTCCAAGAGCCCCAATGTTTCTCAGGACAACATCGTGCCTGTGAAGATGGAGCAGTTATCGACTGAGTAACAAGCCGAATACAAGAAGATGGTGGAAGAGCTCCAGGCCAACTACTTACAATCGTTCACCCAGACGAGGTCCGTGGCTGTACATCAAAAATACAAGTTCAGCATAGACGAGCTCAAGGCATCCTCCTCCAGCGGATCAAAAGGCAAACAAAAGGTAGAGGAGCCGATTCAGGAACAAGATGATTCGGCCCTGCATACTTTGCAAGACCGGATCGATTCGGCCGTCTATCATGCGCTGGTCAACCAGAGTAGCATCCTGGTCAAACACTCTAAACAACATGATCGCTACCGTGGTCGACGCCAAGATAGCCGACCAGCTGCAACGAGGGCCGACGTACTTCACAGACGATCAGTTCCCTGGTTACAGGACGTTGGTCACCCAGAATCAGCCGATCCCACCACCAACACAACTAGGGCCGCCAGAGGGGTTCTCGCCCGAATCCAACCGAATCGGCTACAAGGCCGCTGATTACCATGCTGAACCGACAGCAACCGCTACCCCAGATCAGATCGCTAACATGTTCAACGACAATCGGCAATCAGAGACGATTGCCCAGATTGACCTGGACAGACGGTATAATACCGGCGGCCGACAGCTGTTCCCGGGACCACCTCCCGTTGATCATCCGCTCCACTACCAGTATCAAGGAGGCTGTCAAGATCATCACTATAGGCCTCAGGCGCCACCACCGCTGTATCGGCAAGCACCCGTGCCATATGACCCATATGAGCCGATTCAGCAGGACAACCGAACTTGGGTTCATCTGATTGCAGATGTCATGCGTGATCAATTCGACCTCAAGCCAAAGGACTCAGGGAACATGTATCGGTATCCCTATCCAGAGCATTTCAAGCGGATTCCGTTGCCCAACAGATACAAGATCCTAGATTTTTCGAAGTTCTCAGGGCAAGACAACGTATCAACCTACGAACATGTTAGCTGATTCTTGACGCAGTGCGGCGAAGCATCGACTACTGACGCCTTGAGAGTCCCGTTATTTCCTCTGTCCCTTTCAGGATCGGCTTTTACCTGGTTCTCCTCATTGCCTTACAACTCAATTAAGAGCTGGGCCGATCTCAAAAAACAATTTCACAGCTACTTCTACTCCGGCAACCACGAAATGAAGTTGTCGGACCTCAACAGTATCAGGCAAAAGCACAATGAATCGGTTCAAGAATACATCCAATGCTTTAGAGAAATGAGGAACCGATGCTACAGCTTGGTGCTATCGGACGCCCAGTTGGCCGATTTGGCCTTTCACGGCTTGATCGCACCGATCCGAGAGCGATTCTCTGCGAAGGATTTCGATAGTCTAGCCCACTTGGCGTAGAAGGTGACAGCCCACGAGCAGCGTTTCCAGGACACCAGGAAGGCCATCAAAAACATAACTCAAGTCGTCGTTGAATCGGACTATGATTCCAATGACGATGACGCAAAAGTGGCGACAGCCGAATGGGCCAAGAACAAAAAAGCCATCGTCTACCAATGGCTGCTGAAGACGGCCAAAGAAGAAAGATATGACTTCGACATCACTAAGGCCGATAGATTTTTGACTTACTGCTCAAGGAGAAACAGATTCAGTTCCCTGAAAATCATGTGATCCCATCGGCCGAGGAACTAAAGAAGAAGAAATACTGCACCCACTAACGATTGCAAAGTCTTCAGGCAGCAAATCCAGTCGGCAATTGAGGCCGAGAAATTGAAGTTTGCCGATTCAAATCGGCCGATGAAGGTAGACGGCAACCCTTTCCCGATCAACACAGCTCAAGCCGGCCCCAGGCAAGCCGATCGACAGAACAGAATGGCGCACAGCTTAGTCAACACATCAATCGGGGCCAGGGCAGAAGGCGAGCCGACTAGACATCACGTCGCACCAATCAACATGGTGCGCCCCGTTATCAGATCGGCTGACCAACGGCTAGTCCATGACGACAGCCGACGCCATCCTCAATACCGGTCTTGACGGGAAGAAGTTCATGACGAAGCACCTCGTCAGCGCGAGCCGGAGACCCAAAGCCGTCGGCACGAGCCAAGCCACAAAAAGTCGCCGATCCGCATTGGCATTGTGATTTTTCAGTTTGCTAGGAATCCGGCATGAGGCCGCCGACACCGGACGACCGCCAAAGATGCAACGATCGCCACAACGATGAGCACAGGAGCTCATCGGCCGTAAGCCCAACCAGGTTCGTCCCTAGAGCCGTTCGGCTAAATCAGATGCGACAATCCGTCCATGATCGGCTCGGCCCAATCCATCAAGACTTCTTCGTTGATATAGACAACAACGACAACAACCGCGACGACGAGGAATCGGCCAATCCCCAATGGTGCCCGTCCGATCTCTTCACAAAGACATAGAAAAGAAGAATTCAACGACTCAAGCGTGAAGGGAGAGAAGATGAAGTTCGGCAAATGATCCAAGAACAGCGCCGTCGGCTGGATAAGATCAAAAGGCGATGGGTTCCCAAAGAGAAAACCGCAGCAACCGACGAGGAGCAAGCCAAGGAGAGCCCAGCCGATCAAGCCAGGAGGGCGGCCAAAGGGAAAGGCAAAGTTTCTGCATCGGTCAACATGGTGTTCATATCGCGGCCCAATTCGGTGCTCCCGAAGCCGATGCGAGATAAAGGGTTACGCGAGGCTACGCTAGCCGAAAACAAAAACTTTTACCGCGCAAACCAGAACACTTGCAAGTAAGGGCCTATAATCGTTACCGATTGGAGTGTGTAGCGAAAATGTACCAATCGTGGCTATCCGATCCGAACAGTGTAGCCGATTCTCGCAAGCCGACACCGATTCCCTGAGACGGTCGATTCGCCAATCAGCCGATTCGCGCCTCGCTCCGAGTCGTCCGATCCGTGTTCTCACGCCTCGCTCCGATGCGCTCGACCGCAACCGATTCCTCCACAGCTCGATGAACAGCGGCAACGTAGCAGTGCCTCTACCGGTATCCACACGTCCGGGGACGTAACGCCGTACACCCGTGTGCTAGCACGCGATGCAAGGCTAGGGTTTGGCTTGAAAGTGAGGAGGGTTTCCGTGGAGATTGATCTCGGCGACTTCGTTGCACGCGATGCAATTGACGTCTCGCAGCTCTCCACCCCTCCCTCCTTTATATAGAGTTGGCCGACTAGGACTAGTGGCCGATCATGACTCTATTTTTGAACCGGATCTCATCCGTATCTCATAGAGTTGGCCGCCCATACGTCGTAAGCCTATAGGACTCTATCCGATAGGATCCCTATCCGATCGAGCCGTATCCGAGTCCAACTCGAATGCCCGTTCTTATCCCTTAAGCGTGCGACCACGTAGGTTCGGTATACTCGGTTTCGGCTATAGTCTAACTTAGCCGATCGTCGGCTCGAGTCCAACTCAGCCGACCCGTCAACGTGGCGCCTAGCAGCACATATTGACCCCATAGTATACAAGAATAATATCGGCTCGAACCGTAATGTGTACACAAATCCCTTTGCCTCACGATATCGGTTAAGCTATAGGCAAGATGTGTGCCATCCCTTCAATAGCTTAACCATTCACTCGAACCGTATTGGATTATATGTCCGTTGATTGACTCCTCAATCAACTTAGCATGGCCATGCATTTCCATAATCCATCACCTCGAGGGGCCCAGAGATATCTCTCCAAAGGAGGGGCAAATTCCATCTTGATCACTCACATCCCACTCCATGTTTCATAGCAAACCCGAAAACTACCTTTATAACTACCCGGTTACGGAATAGTGTTTGGTAGTCCCAAAGTAGGCTACTACACATGTTGGAATCCATGGTGATATCGGGTCTAAGGACTTTGTACCAACACTACCCGAGACCAACTAATGGCACATTAATTCTGTAGTGTCTTATGATGGGTCTATCCAACAATGTGTTCTCCAACACATGTGTCCATGTTTATTGATTTGGTATCTCCATACCCATGATCTATGAGACATGATCATCAATCAATAAACATGCCGATCTTAGAATCATATTTGTTCCAACAATATGACATATGATCGAGGATCGTTTAGAAATAGATTCATACATAAAGAGTCTCATAAATAAGTCACGTACTTATTGATCAATACAAGATGTCTATTTCATGGAACCGAATAACACTTTATTCATTTATTCATAAACATTGACGTGATATCCAACATCTCTATGTTGCCTCTAGGGCATATCACTAACAATCTCCCACTTGCACTAGAGTCAATCATGTAAGTATCTAATACCCATTGCTCTTGTGTGCGCCTCATGCTTCGGTGAGGAGAGGTTTTGTCGGCGGATCGACTATGTTGAGATCCGTGTGCACTTTGCATATCTTGACATCACCTCTGTCCTCTATCTCGCGGATGAGATGATATCGCCGAAGTATGTGTTTGGACTTCGATGTGACCTCGGCTCCTTGGCTTGCGCAATGGCTCCACTATTGTCACAATAGAGAGACATTGGACCAGTTGCACTAGTCATCACACCAAGCTCAGAAACGAATTTCTTGATCCAAACAGCCTCCTTTGCAGCTTCTGAAGCAGCAATGTACTCGGCCTCCGTTGTAGAATCGGCAACGGTATCCCGCTTGAAACTCTTCCACTGGATGCGCCTCCGTTCGGGGAGAACACGAACCCGATTGCGATCTATAATCATCCTTGTCTGTTTGGAAGCTAGCATCGGTGTAACCACTTACAACGAGCTCTTCTTCACCTCCATAGACTAGGAACATATCCTTAGTTCTTCTCAAGTACTTAAGGATATTCTTTACGGCAGTCCAGTGACCTTCACCTGGATCTCGATCGGTATCTGCTCGTAGCACTCAAAGCGTATGAGACATGCGGGCGTGTACAAAGCATGGCATACATGATGGATCCAATTGCCGAAGCATATGGAACCATACCCATCTTATTCCGCTCATCATGTGTCCGAGGACACCGATTCTTGCTAAGATTAATGCCATGTGACATGGGCAAGAAACCTTTCTTGGAATCATGCATGTTGAACCTTTTCAACACCTTGTCAATGTATGTACTTTGGCTTAATCCAATTAGCCTCTTGGATCTATCTCTATAGATCCGAATGCCTAATATGTATGTTGCTTCCCTAAGTCTTTCATGGAAAAACTATTTTTCAATGAAGACTTGACGGATTCTAGCATAGGGATATCATTTCCAATCAATAATATGTCATCCACATATAAGATTAGAAATACAATTGCACTCCCACCGACCTTTTTGTAAACACAGCCTCTTCTTCGTTTTTGATGAAACCAAACCCTTTGATTACTTCATCAAAATGAATATTCCAACTCCGAGATGCTTGCTTCAATCCATAAATGGATTTCGTAGCTTGCATATCTTTCCGAGCGATTCTGGATCGACAAAACCCCGAGGTTGTATCATGTATACATCCTCGCTTAGGTTTCCATTTAGGAAAGCCGTTTTGACATCCATCCGCCATATCTCATAGTCGAAATATGCGGCAATCGCTAGGATAATCCGAATAGATTTAAGCATTGCGACGGGCGAGAAGGTTTCATCATAATCAACTCCTTGAATTTGTTTAAAACCTTTCGCCACCAATCGCGCCTTATAGATGTGAACATTTCCATCCATTCGACCTTTTTCTTAAAAACCCATTTGCACTCAATGGTTTTGACACCATCGTGGGATCAACCAAGTTCCAAACTTGATTGTCGTACATGGATTCTATTTCGGATTTCATGGCTCCAAACTTGATTGTTCCATACCGTGTACTTCGTCGCGCACGACGTGATCTTTCGGACCTCCGTGGGGCTGGTGTATCTACAACTGGTGGCGCAACTCTTTGCTCCTCCGTTGTGGTTCGTGGTCGCCGAAACATTTTCTCGGTGTTTCTTGAACTTCTTCAAGATGCACCCTCCCCACTAACCCTTCTTGAAAGAAACTCTTTCTCCAAGAAGACACCGTGTCGGGCGACAAACACTTTGCCTTGTTCCCGATTATAAAAGTAATATCCCTTAGTTTCCTTAGGATATCCCACAAAGAAGCACTTGTCGATTTGGGTGTGAGCTTGTCGATCGTAAACGTTTTACATAAGCTTCGCATCCCCAAATTTTGAGAAAAGACAGACTAGGGGGTTGCCCTGTCCATATCTCATATGGTGTCTTTTCAACCGACTTAGATGGAACTCTATTTAGTGTGAGCGCAAATGTTTCAAGAGCATATCCCCGAAGGATAACGGAAGATCACTTTGGCTCATCATCGACCGCACCATGTCCAACAAGGTGCGATTTCTCCGTTCGGACACTCCGTTCCATTGTGGAGTTCCGGCGGGCCAACTGTGGAACAATTCCACAATCTTTCGATGATTACCAAACTCTTGGCTCAAGTATTCTCCTTCACGATCGATCGTAGAAACTTGATTGTTTTCCCTAAATGATTCTCGTACTTCATTCTGGAATTCTTTGAACTTTTCAAAGGATTCGGACTTATGCCTCATTAAGTAGATATAACCATATCTACTAAAGTCATCGGTAAAGGTAATGAAGTACGATAACCACCTCCGGCGTTGAGCTCATTGGTCCACATACATCGGTATGTACGAGTGCCAACAAGTCACTTGCTCTTTCACTGTGTCCCGTGAAAGGTGCCTTTGTCATCTTACCAAGTAAACAAGACTCACATGTCTCAAATGATTCAAAATTAAAAGAGTGAAGCAATCCATCCTTATGGAGCTTCTCCATGCGTTTATGATTTATATGGCCTAAGCGACAATGCCGGATAAACGTGGGGTTTATATCATCGAGAGTTGCCTTTCGTATTAATGTTATAGATGGTAGACGCTTCAAGATTCAAAACGTATAATCCATTCACCAATGGAGCATGAAAATAGAACATATCTCGAGATATATTGAACAACCATTGTTCATTGATCTAAAATCATATCCTTCCACTTGCAAACACGAAGCGGAAATAACGTTTTGACATAGTGTTGGAACACAATAACAATTATTTAATTCCAAAACTAATCCCGAAGGTAGATGAAGTGGTACCGTGCCGACAAGAACTCTAGCAACGCTTGCTCCATTGTCGACGCGCAGTTCACCTCGCCCTTCTCAATCCTCTACTTCTTCTCATTCCCGCAACGACTTGCAAATATGAGCTACGATCCGGTATCAAATACCCAAGAGTCGGTAGGTGAAGTAGCAAGATTAATGTCTATAACATTAATACCGAAGCGTAAGTCGTACTTTGCTTCTTTTTGAGATCCTCCATATACTTCTTGCAGTTCCTCTTTCAGTGGCTGTCTCCTTGCAATAGAAGCAAACAACATCTCGATGCCGCCGACCCCTTCTTGCTCTTCTTTGCATTGGAGGCACTCGCGATCTCATCGGGAGTTAACTTCCTCTTGGTGCAAAGCTTCTTGACGGTGGTTTGCGCTTAGCCTTCGCATCATCATCACATGATGACCGTTTTCTGGATACTCTCCTCACTGTCTTTAGCATCCCGTGCAATTCACCAAGGTTCTATCCATATTGTTCATGTGATAATTTAATATGAATGGCTCGAAGCTCGGAGGGAGCGACCGGAGAATCACGTCGTAGCCAACTCTTGGCTAAGAGGGAAACCTAGTTTCTCAAGACTCTCGATATAGCCAATCATCTTTATCACATGCGGACCGACGGGATTCCCTCAACAAGCTCGCACGCAAACAAGGACTTTGAGGCGTTGAACCTCTCGGCCCGAGCTTGGTTCTCAAACATGCCACGCAGCCCCCGAATAATAGTGTGAGCATCGTTGCTCTCATATTACTTCGAAGCTCGGGGGACATTGTAGCTAGCATGAGACAGCTTATATCTAGGGCATCATTAGTGTGCTTCTCGTAAGCCCTCCGTGCGTGCGGTGGCGTTATTGGGCAAATCCTCGGGATAGGGTACTTCAAGAACGTACTCCTTACGCTCTTGCTTGAGAACAATTCTCAAGTTGCGATACCAATCCATAAAGTTTGTTCCATTTAATTTTTCCTTTTCAAGAATAGATCGTAAATTAAAAGCACTGGGTGTAGTATTAGCCGCCATTTATTCTACAAATGAAAAAGCAAAGTTTAGCACAATGTTTATGCTATGTCTTTTGTTAAACAATTTAACATAAGACTCCCATTACGTATTTTCCACCTTCCCTCTAGGTTACGTATTGGGTCAAGATCCACATGTTAGTTAATTTTCTAGTGAGCTTTGGCATCACCGCTAGAAAATTAGTAACATCGTAAGCAACTCCTTGCTAATCACATCTCTATGTGACTCTTGTTGTTGGTGTGGCATCTCCATGCCCCGACGCCAACCTATGCCCCAAGGCCCAAAACTGTTTTGATAGCCTTGTTAAGTAAACCAAATGCTCCTGCATGTATATGTCGACATATACCCCTCGTGTTATGATAGAGAATGGCGCTCTGCTTTGGCGGACCCACCATTGACGAGCATAACGGTGACGGTGCAACATTTGGAAGGGCATCATTACTACTTAATTTTGAGAGGGATGCTATCCTATCAAACAAACATATCACATATGAAAACAAGAAGAATAGCATATAATGAAATAGTATGGCCCCCTTCACATGGTGATCTCCATCTCCATGTCGACGCCGAGGATCTCCATCCTCGGCACCATCTTCCAAGTTCCGAATGCTTGATATCTTCAAACTAAGCTACTACTATAGAAGCTCTAATTGAAGATTACATCGACTCGCAGTCGTGAAAGAATATTACAAGCATTGCACGTAAGAAAGAATATTACAGGGGATTGCACATATGAAAGAATATTACATGCATCACATGCATCTCATACATACAATAGGGCCATACCATCTCAAAGCATTCTCTGCAAAAACAAGTTAGGCGTAGAAACGTTTTCTACCTATCGCAAAGATACGGCTTCGAGACAACCTATAAGGGGGTACGGAAACCATGTCGGCATAATCATATTATGTCGTCCCGATACACTATCAAGGGAGATGGTTTGCGTAGGCGCGAGGCAGCTAACAAGATCAGACTACGAGATAGCTTCGGCATAATCACATTATACCGTTCCGATACACTATCAAGGAACGCAATCTCAAACCCAACTCAAACCGAGTTACATGAAAATTGCTTCGACGTAATCACATTACGCCGTTCCGATACAGTATCAAGGAACGCAATTACCATTAACTCTCCTCAACAGATCCCGTAAAACCGATTGATCTAATCAACCCGTGCGCATAACTTGTTCCAGATCCAATCTAAAACCCGAACCAAGCAAGATTAGCTCTGATACCACTAAAGGGTTACGCGGAGGCTACGCTAGCCGAAAACAAAAACTTTTTATCGCGTAAACCAGGAACACTTGCAAGTAAGGGCCGATAGATCGTTACCGATTGGAGTGTGCAGCGGAAACAGCCAATCAGGACTATCCGATCCGAATGTAGCCGATTCTCGCAAGCCGAAAGCCGATTCCCGGACACAGTCGATTCGCCAATCAGCCGATTCGCGCCTCGCTCCGAGTCGTCCGACTGTGTTCTCACGCCTCGCTCCGATGCGCTCGACCGCAGCTGATTCCTCCACAGCCGATGAACAGCGTGCAACGTAGCAGTGCCTCTACCGGTATCCACACGTCCGGGGATAGAACGCCGAACACCCGTGTGCTAGCACGCGATGCAAGGCTAGGGTTTGGCTTGAAAGTGAGGAGGGTTTTCGTGGAGATTGATCTCGGCGACTTCTGTTGCACGCGATGCAATTGACGTCTCGCAGCTCTCCACCCCTCCCTCCTTTATATAGAGTTGGCCGACTAGGACTAGTGGCCGATCATGACTCTATTTTTGAACCGGATCTCATCCGTATCTCATAGAGTTGGCCGCCCATACGTCGTAAGCCTATAGGACTCTATCCGATCGGATCCCTATCCGATCGAGCCGTATCCGAGTCCAACTCGAATGCCCGTTCTTATCCCCTTAAGCGTGCGACCCAGTAGGTTCAGGTATACTCGGTTTCGGCTATAGTCTAACTTAGCCGATCGTCGGCTCGAGTCCAACTCGGTCGACCGTCAACAGCGGCGTCTAGCAAGACATATTGACACCATAGTATACAAGAATAATATCGGCTCAAACCCGTAATGTGTACACAAATCCCTTTGCCTCACGATACCGCTTAAGCTATAGGCAAGATGTGTGCCATCCCTTCAATAGCTTAACCATTCACTCGAACCGTATTGGATTATCCGTCCGTTGATTGACTCCTTAATCAACTTAGCATGGCCATGCATTTCCATAATCCATCACCTCGAGGGGCCCAGAGATATCTCTCCAAAGGAGGGGCAAATTCCATCTTGATCACTCACATCCCACTCCATGTTTCATAGCAAACCCGAAAACTACCTTTATAACTACCCAGTTACGGAATAGCGTTTGGTAGTCCCAAAGTAGGCTACTACACATGTTGGAATCCATGGTGATCTCAGGTCTAAGGACTTTGTACCAACACTACCTGAGACCAACTAATGGCACATTAATTCCTGTAGTGTCTCATGGTGGGTCTATCCAACAATGTGTTCTCCAACACATGTGTCCATGTTTATTGATTTGGTATCTCCATACCCATGATCTATGAGACATGATCATCAATCAATAAACATGCCGATCTTAGAATCATATTTGTTCCAACAATATGACATATGATCAGGGATCGTTTAGAAATAGATTCATACATAAAGAGTCTCATAAATAAGTCACGTACTTATTGATCAATACAAGATGTCTATTTCATGGAACTGAATAACACTTTATTCATTTATTCATAAACATTGACGTGATATCCAACATCTCCATGTTGCCTCTAGGGCATATCACTAACAGCAGACACCATCGAGGATGACTTAGTAAAACTAGCAATCTTGCCAGACCAAGCTATTTTCGACAAACCCGAGGGGACCGAAAATTGGCACTTGAAGCCGTTGTACGTTAAAGGATTCATCAACGGCAAGCCGATGTCCAAGATGCTAGTTGATGGGGGAGCTGCAGTCAACCTCATGCCCTACGCAACATTTAGAAAACTAGGCAAATGAGCCGAAGACCTGATAAAGACCAATATGGTGCTCAAAGACTTCGGCGGCAACCCATCAGAAACCAAGGGCGTCCTGAACGTCGAACTGACCATCGGCAATAAGACCGTTCCCACAACATTCTTTGTCATCGACGGGAAGGGGTCTTATAGCCTGCTGCTCGGAAGAGACTGGATACACGCTAATTTTTGCATTCCTTCTACAATGCATCAGAGCCTAATTCAATGGGACGGCGACAAGATTGAGATCGTACTAGCCGACAGGTCAGTTAGCGTCGTCAGTGTTGATTTGCCGCTTTGGGAAATCGAAGGCATCGATTGTTTGTCTGGGAAAATCTGGCAAGCCGATTTTCTAAATGTGTCCAATTCCATAATACAGCCAATTGGAGATGACGAGCCGCAACTGCTGCTTTGAACAAGACATGGTGGAGGGCTCAAGCGTCTTCGGCATGGACACTGCAGACGAAGACGATTGCAAGCTCGGGGAAGGTTTCACGTCGGCCGACGAATTAGAAGAAATAGACATCGGCTCTGGTGACAAGCCGAGGCCGACATATATTAGCAAAAATCTATCTCCTCATTGTAGATCCCAGCTTATTGATTTGTTAAAAGAATATAAAGATTGTTTTGCTTGGGAGTACTTCGAGATGCCCGGTCTTAGCTGATCAATAGTGGTCCATCAACTGCCGATCAAGGCAGGCTATCGGCCGTTCAAACAGCCTCCCAGGAGGTTTAAAGCCGATATGTATGATGCAATCAAAGCCGAAATCACTCGGCTATACGATGCGGGATTCATTCGGCCCTGCCGATATGCCGAGTGGGTCTCAAACATCGTCCTAGTGTTGAAGAAAAACGGTAAACTTAGGGTATGCATCGATTTCAAGGATCTAAACAAGGCCACCCCTAAGGACGAATACGCAATGCCAATAGCCGACTTGCTCGTCGATGCTGCTTCAGGCCACAAGATTATTAGTTTTATGGACGGCTATGCAGGTTATAATCAAATATTTATGACCGACGAAGACATCCACAAGACTGCTTTTCGGTGTCCTGGCACAATCGGTTTATACGAATGGGTGGTAATGACATTCGGCCTCAAGAATGCTGGGGCAACATATCAACGGGCCATGAACTGCATTTTTCATGACATGATCAGCTCACTAGTAGAGATCTAACATCGATGACGTAGTTGTCAAGTCCAGGGAGATAGAGGACCATATAGCTGATCTGAGACAGGTGTTAGAGCGGACGAGGAAATATGGCCTGAAGATGAATCCACTTAAGTGCGCGTTCGGCGTATCGGCTGGGCAGTTCCTGGGATTTCTTGTTCATGAAAGAGGAATTGAGGTCACGCCAAGAAGTATCAACGCTATCAAGACGATCCAGCCTCCGAAAGAGAAGAAACAACTCCAGTCGTTGATCGGCAAGATAAATTTTATCAGGCGGTTCATAGCCAATCTCTCAGAAAAGATGGAGCCGTTCACACCACTGCTTCAGCTGAAAGCCGATCAAGCATTCACATGGGGGGCAGAGCAACAAAAGGCTTTGGACAACATCAAGGATTATCTGAGTTCCCCTCCAGTTCTAATGCCTCCACAAAAAGGGATACCGTTTAAGCTGTACCTAGCAGCCGATGACAAGTCAATCGGCTCCGTTTTAATCCAAGAAGTTGAGGGCAAAGAAAAAACCATCTTCTATCTCAGCCGACGGTTACTAGACGCAGAAACAAGGTATTCGCCTATGGAGAAGCTGTGCCTATGCCTCTATTTTTTGTGTACAAAGTTAAGACATTATCTGTTATCCAACGAGTGCACAATAATCTGCAAAGCCGATGTAGTTAAGTACATGCTATCGGCTCCAGTGTTGAAAGGAAGAATTGGGAAGTGGATTTTTGCGCTAACAGAATTCGATCTGAGGTATCAGGCACCAAGGGCAGTCAAAGGACAAGCTATAGCCGATTTTATCATGGAGCACAGAAATGACTCGATCGGCTCAGTGGAAATTATGCATTGGACTTTGACATTTGACGGTTCGGTTTGCACCAACGGCTACGGTGTCGGCTTAGTCATTATTTCACCCAGGGGGGCAAGTTTCGAATTTGCTTTCGCTATCAACCCCCACGCTACAAACAACCAAGCCGAATACGAAGCCGTTCTTAAAAGATTACATCTACTCAAGGAAGTTGAAGCCGACGCCATCGAAATAATGGGAGATTCACTGTTGGTCATCAGCCAATTATCAAGAGAATACGAATGCAAAAACGATGCGTTGATGGTCTATTATCAGCAATGCCGGGAATTAATGGATGGTTTTTGGCTAGTTACTTTGAAACATATCCTCAGAGAACAGAACACAGAAGCCAATGATTTAGCTCAAGGGGCATCGGGCTATCGACCGATGTTGAAAGAGATTGACATAGAGGTTGCCGCCATTACAGTCGATGATTGGAGGTTTGAAGTTTACAGCTATCTCAAAAACCCCTCTCAATCGGCTACAAAGAAATTATGATACAAGGTGTTAGGATATGTTTTGCTCGATGAAGATCTGTACTATCGGACGATTGATGGTGTGCTACTCAAGTTTGGGAGCCGATCAGGCCAAAGTGGCCGTCAGAGAAGTGCATGAAGGGATCTGTGGCACACATCAATCGACCCACAAAATGAAGTGGTTGCTTCGCCGAGCAGGATATTTCTGGCCGACAATGCTGGAGGACTGTTTCAAGTATTACAAGGGGTGCCAGGATTGTCAGAAATTTGGCACCATACAATGAGCACCAGCGTCGGCTATGAACCCAATTATTAAGCCTTGTTCGTTCAGAGGATGGGGCATCGATATGATCGGCCAGATCAATCCACCCTCAAGCAAAGGGCATAAATTTATTTTGGTGGCGACAGATTATTTCACAAAATGGGTGGAGGCAATTCTTCTGAAGAAAGTGGATTCTAAGGACGCAATCGAGTTTGTCAAAGAACATATTATCTACGATTTGGCGTCCCACAAACGATAACAACGGACTGTGGATCTATCTTCGTATCGATGAGTTTGTTCGCCCCGATGGCATGGGGATCAAGTTACTTAATTCTTCACCGTACTATGCATAGGCCAGGCAAGCCAAAGCTTCAAATAAAAGTTTGATTAAATTGATTAAAAGAAATATCTCTGAGTACCCCAGACAATGGCACAACCGATTAGCCAAATCACTGTGGCATGCCATGGATCAATTCAAGTCCCTCCGTACAAGCTGGTCTACGGGCATGAGGCGGTGCTACCATGGGAAAGCGTCATCGGCTCAAGGCGCATTCAACTACAGGATCAGCTCACAACCGATGATTATTATCACTTGATGGTGGACAAATCAGAAGACTTAGTTTTATCCAGGATGAGGGCCTTGAAAAAAGATACAAGGGATAAAGAACGAGTAGCCACACATTATAATAAAAAAGTGGTGTCTAAATCTTTCGAGGAAGGCGAACTCGTTTGGAAATTGATACTGCCGATTGGATCTAGGGACAACAAATTCGGCAAGTGGTCACCAAATTGGGAAGGGCCTTTCAAGATCCACAAATGCGTCTCTAAAGGAGCTTTCATGCTAGAAGGGCTAGACGGAGAACTATTTGGAAGGGCTCTTAATGGAAAATACTTGAAGAAATACTACCCAAGTGTATGAATCAATTCATGATTCGGCTCTGGTTGCTTAGCCGATTTATGACAGCCGATGTCTTGTCTCAATAAGGCATCGCCTTTAGGCATTTTTATGCAACATTTTTTCCCCTAAGTTTTCTATGATCGGCTAATGATTGGCCGATAGCGACGGCAATGCGGTGCAAATGGCTTGGATTCACAATTTTGTCGACACCGAAGCTATCAACAAAATTTGGGGGGCATATACATACACGAGCCAATTACAAATTGGGTGTCAGGAAATTTCAAATTTTTTAAGCTTCGATATGAACGCGTTTTAAATGATTGGGATCAGCGGCCGTAATTCAGGTGTTAAGATCGACGGTCATGGTGTGGTTTCGGAATCGGTGAACGTGACGTCACACGGATGGCTAGGGCCGATTTCAACATAAGCGATTTAGAGTTGACAAGGCATACCAAGATAGTACATGCGGCCGGAGCCGATCTCATCCACAAGCACAGTTGCAAAAAATTGACAAGCTGTATTAAACAAGAGCCAGAGCCGATTACAAGATTTGAGCAGTTGATCAGAGTTAAAGCCCAATACAAAAGTTCGACGAATATATTACATGAAGCAGTGGCCGATTTAAGAATAATAAAATATCACAAGTTTTTTTCTTCAGGAAATCGGCTATAGCTAACAGCGCCGTCCGCCTGATCTGGTCCACCTCCTCGATGGCCTTGACGTCATCGGCCTCGGACACAGCCACCGGCCGAATGCCTTTCACCAGGTCCCGGAGATGCGCCACAGTCGCCTTGATACTTTGATGTTGAGCGTCGATTTCGGCTAGCAGGCTGGCCATGTACTCCTTGTGGACGTCGATCTCGTTCGTGACTTGAACGAGATCGGCCATCGCTGGTCCTGGCGTGAGAGGAGCTGCTCGAGCTTGGCCGTCGGCTCGGTTTCAGCGGTCGAAGGCGGCCTTCTGACTCTCGATGGCTTCCTTGGTCGACTGGAGGGTTGCCGACCGCATCTGGTTTTCACGACGGTTGGCTATTCGCTGCTGTGCCCAATCGTATTTGAGTTGGTGGGCTTCCAAGAAGGTGGCCGGAATGATGGCATCGGCTAGAGCTTTCGGCAGCTGGCCTTGGATCTCCTTGAAGCGTGCGCGGATCGAGTCGCTGTCGACTACCAGCGTGTCCAGTGAAGCCTCCAGCCGGTTGCCGATGTCAGCTAGGCCGGCCCTCAGGTCCTCAGCCGACGTCACCAGCGCCTCCTCGCCGATCTCGTCGGACTCCTCGAACTCTGACAAGTCAAAACTGAGTAGGTCGGCTATGTTCTGCAAAGAAAAGATGATTAGAAAATGTTGAATTGGCAGAGCCGATCATAAAATTCAGTCTGCTTACCTTGGGCACCAGGGTCGGAGCAACTGGCTTGGCTGGTTCGCTGCCTCTAGCCGACAAGGCCTCATCATCGGTGCCATTGCCGTCACTCGCGGCAGTCACAATGTGCTCACTGGACGCCTGGAGGGCACCCGACGGAGATCGTGGGGGTTGCAAAAGAAAGGGTTAGCGGTCAAATCGGCTAAGTTTTATAAATCAAGTTGCAAGGGATGGTTACCGATGGTGCGTGACGTGGAGTGCGGCCAGCCAATTTCTTGACCTGAGAAGGATTGTTCGATCAGATGCAAGTGATATCATCATAAGGCCGAATTTGATGAGATGAGAGCTTACCGGCCGATTTTTCGCGGGGGGACTCGGAACTGGCGGGACGTCGGCTGGAGCGTTGACAGATTCATGGCTCGAGCTCTCGGGTTGAGCCGCTGCTCCAACAGCCGCCGGCATCTCCTCGCCGGTGACGGCGTCAAGAAACTACGCGACGCTCGGGTCCAAGGGGGAAAGGCTATCGGCCGGCGTGATCGGCTTCTTCTCCTTCAGCTTCTTGGGGATAGGCGTGGCCGATGGCTGTATGGGAGGCACGGCTCTTTTCTTATGAGCGATCGGCTCACGCACTTGCCCACGCAGTAGGGACACCAATTTCGGCGCGTTCCAGCCGATCGCCGATGGAGCAAGGCCGCCCCCATCCAGAACACCTAGACGGTATTCGATGGGGATCCCGGAGTCGCTCACCGTCGGCCGTTCCGTCTCGGTCTCCTGCAAATCAAAGGGCAAGTGTTAATCGACAACATCGGCCGATGATAAGAAAAGAAAAATCATTTAGAGTTCAAAACTTATCGAGGGGATTTCTTCGGGCAGGAGCAGGTCGACGTAGTAAGATGACCGCTGGTGGAAGATGTGTCGCTTGATTTCGGCCCACCATTGGTCTAGGCTGCGCTTTTCTTGAGCGCCGAGTCATCTCGCCGATGCTTTGGGGAGGACCGGCTATGTTCAGCAGCCGATGCATTACCAGTTCTTGGCTCACAACTCCCCTCGTCTCAATCTTGTCGGCATAATAGAAGCCGACGGGCAGTTGCCCAAGACCAAACTTCCTCGCAGCCGACGCCGGGTAGTAAAATTCATAACTTTTGGCCACTGATCGGCCCTGATGGATCCCGGTCGGCAGGATGCAGGGGGTCAGAGCGGCGATGAACAACTCCCTGCACCTAGGGTTGTCAGCTGAGTTGATGTCTTCCCAGTTGAAATCGGCCGGCAACTCAAACAGTGATTGATCCCGGTAAAAGTACCAGGTGCGGTTCTCGCGCGACAGCCCGTCGTACATGGCGATAAACCATTCGGCCAGTAGGTTGGCCGATTGCTTTGAGCATGCATGAGCAGCCGCTGCTTCTCCATAGCTCATGCATCTGGTGGTGGTGATCTCGTTGCCGTCTTCGTCTTCGATAGGCTCCAATCTTGGGAAAGCGGCCTCGGTCAGGGGGAGCCGACCGGCTATTTTCTGGGTCGCCAGCACCAGCCAGATTTGCAGGAACCACCAGGGGCCGCCGGTGTTGACAGGGGCGTTGACGGCTATCTTTGCGGCAGCTTGATGCAGCATCTGGTACAGGTAGCCGAGGAGATATTTCCCCAGCGCGAGCTTGTTCCCATCGGCTAGGAGTTCGGCTACGACCTGCCAGTTGGCGGTCGGTCCGCAGCTCAGTCCACAGAACAAGAACTTTTCTAGCCACATCATGAGGAACGCGGCGTGTTCCCTGTGGCCAACCGGTCCATCCTTCATATTTCGAGCGACGTAGTCGCTCCACCCGCCGATGACTTTGGTTTTGAATTGGTGTTGTCCCTTTCGGTTCAGGTTTCCAGGGTTAGCCGACATCAAGATGTCCAGTCCAGTCGTCATGTATACGTCGGCTAGTGTGATCATCATCGGCCCTTGCTGGAACATGAAGGCGTTGAAGCTGTCATTCCAAAAGTACGTCGTAGCCGACATGAGCGGTTCATCTTTCTCCATGTTGGCGACGGACAAGGCCAAGCACTGGGCTATCCCGGTTTCCTCCCACTGAGCATACTTGGCCAATCGCACCTTCTTATACCATTCAATCCAAGCTACGTCTGTGGTCGGCCACGACTTGAAAGTCCCGTTCTAGTGGGCTAGGGATGGCTTTCTGGTGTTGTAGAGGATTCGGTTGGTTTCGGCTATGATTACATCGGCTGGGTTAGTGTTACCGATGGGGTCGAGAAAGTACCTCTTTTCTTGGGTCAAACTTGGGATGACCACTTGATGTGACAGGAGCTACAGTTTGGAAAGAAAAAATTGCTAATCAAGAGCAGCTGAAGGCATGATGAACGCAACAACGCTAGGAGGCATCGCTGGGAAGGAAATCTGAAGAAAAAGAGTTTTGAACCGACGGGCGTACCTCAGGGAACTCAGCAGCGACGGCAGCCAGTGTGGCGATGGCAGCTGGTGCGGCGGCGACGACCGGTGCGACGGCGGCGCCCGATGCGGCGGCGGTGTCGGAAGCCATGGGAGTCGTCGGAGGCGGAGCTCGGTTCTGATTCGCGAGGAGCGCCGGGATGTGATGCAGAGCGCCAGTGAGTCGCTGGAGAGGAGAAAGGAAAAGGAAGCTTGCTTGAGAAGTGTTTGAGTGCATTTTGAAGGTGTGATCGTTTCGATCGAGGTAAAGGGATATTTAAAGGGCACTTGGGGCAGCCGAAACGGTTTAGGTCAGAAAAGGGCGTGAGTTTGAACAGGCAACAAATCTGCAACACTTTGTATCACGGACTTGGGGGGCATGTGTTAACACCTAAATTTGGTAAATGAATTCTAAGTCCTGGTAGGGATGAAGCAGAATCGGATCGGATGGTTTAATGAAGAAACAGAGGCCACATCGGCTGAGAAGCGATCGGTTGTAAAGCCAGTCGGCTAAGGCAAGAGCGGCCCATAGCCGATTCTAGGTTCAGAGAAGATAAAACCGTTTCTGGTGTAGATGTTTGAAGATAAATAGAAGATTTGATTATCAGTTTGTAAGTTAAAAGATATTGCCATCTATGGATAGAGTCCTGTAACAATAATTGTATCTGTAAATTAGGAGTTTGTTTAAACTGTTTACTGTAATGCGGCGTGGGTCCTTCCTGGGATATCGTCGTGTTTTAAATAGTAGTTTAGATAGAGTCCAGGGTCTGTACAGATAATGTTATTTTGGGTATAAATAGGACCCGAGACCCCTTGTAAAAGGAGACATTCAATCAATCAAACAACCTTCGGTGCATCGCCAAACCTTTTCTTTAGACGAGCAATTGATTTGGCTACAGGCTGCATCGTTTCGATCCTCAAATCCAGGTAAATGCTTGTCATTAGTGGTATGTTCTGCTGATTCTAGTGCTTCCATTGTAATGACACATTAGATTCAGGGGTTTATACTGCGCTATTTACCATATATCGCATATAAACTGGAGCAATGTTTTGATCTATCCTGCCATCGGCCAGTTCTATCAAGAACTCGCAGCCGATAGGGCTAGATCTAAAGGTTGGGCTAGTTTATTTGAGGTATCCACCGTCTCGAGAGGTATAAATCAGCTACAACATATCATGTTGTTCTTTTTATACTTAATGCTGCATCAACATTGAACTATTAAGTCGTTTTTAGAACTTCCAATGATCTGTTCAGTTAGATTTATATGTTTAGAGACAGTGCCGGGGTTTCAGCCGGCCTTATCTGCCCTGATTATTTTTAGTATATTTATTACTAGATTTATGTTAGGACTGTCTGTTATATTAAGATCCCAATCTTGTCGGACATCATAAGCCGAAATCGGCCTGCTATCAACAACCGACGGCTGATTTCCTAGGCTAAGCATATCTGGTTCAAGAATGATATCTTTTCATAAGAATCATCGGAGTACTAGCCGATCCATAGTTAGTTTTCTAGTATCGGCTAGGTTATCAATACATATATTTATTATCCTTTATTGTATTTGGGTTAAGCAGCTGATGCTGTCTCGGTATAGCCGATCCATTCTAGTCGCTTGGCTTAAATATATTTTAGGATAGCATGTATATGCTCATGGATTCCCTCAGCCGATCCAGTGGGGATCTAACCTAACACTTAATGCATATGTATTTGTTTTTCTTGTTGGTTAACAGATCAAACCAACTGGCATGCCCTGACCGCACAGCACGTGAGAAGGACCTGCACCGGAGCTAAGCGATCTCCTGTGCCGCCGCGTGAGAGAAACTTCTCATCAACGTAACGGTATCCCTTTCGTGGAGCAATCAAAACTAGAGGCGAGCTCAAGTAATCCTTGATGTTATCCAATGCCTTTTGCTGCTCTGCCCCCCAACTAAATGATTGATCAGCTTTGAGCCGAAGCAATAGAGTGAGCGACTCCATCTTTTCTGAAAGATTGGCTATGAATCGCCTGATGAAGTTGATTTTGCCGATCAAAGATTACAGTTGCTTCTTGTCCTTCCGAGGCTGTATTGTCTTGATAGCATTAATGCTCCTTGGTGTAAACTCAGTTCCTCTCTCATGAACAAGAAACCCTAAGAATTGCCCGGCCGACATGCCGAACGCACGCTTTAGTGGGTTCATTTTTAGGCCGTACTTCCTCGTTCTCTCCAAAACCTGTCTCAGATCGGCTATGTGGTCTTCTATTTCCCTGGATTTGACGACAACGTCATCAATGTAGATCTCCACTAGAGAGCCGATCATATCATAAAAAATATAGTTCATGACCCTTTGATAAGTTGCTCCAGCATTCTTCAAGCCAAATGTCATGACCACCTATTCGTATAAGCTGATTGCTCCTGGGTATCTGAAAGCAGTCTTGTGGATATCTTCTTCGGCCATGAAAATCTGATTGTAACCTGCATTGCCATCCATAAAGCTTATGATTTTGTGGCCAAAAGTAGCATCCATGAGCAAATCGGCTATGGGCATTGGGTATTCGTCCTTAGGGGTAGCTTTGTTTAGGTCCCTGAAATCAATACACACCCTAAGCTTGCCATTTTTCTTCATTACTGAAACAATGTTCGAAACCCACTCTATATATCGGCATGGCCGAATAAATCCAGCATCGTATAGCCGAGTGATTTCGGCTTTAAGCACACCATACATATCGGCTTTAAACCTCCTGGGAGGCTGTTTGTGCGGCCGATATCCCGGCTTTATGGGCAGTCGATGTACGACAATAGATGGACTAAGACCAGGCATCTCAAAATACTCCCAAGCAAAATAATCTTTATATCCTTTAATAAATCAACAAGCTTGGATCTAAAAAGAGAAGACAAATTTTTGCTAATATATGTCGGCCTAAGCCTATCTCCTGGACCTATATCAATTTCTTCTAGCTCGTCGACCGACATAAAACCTTGCACAAGTTTGCCATCGTTGTCATCCACGGTGTCCTCGCTGTAAACGCTCGAGCCCTCCACGACACCTTCAAAGTAGTAATTGAGGCTCTTCGTCTCCAATGGGCTATCGGTTGGCACGATCTTAATCTTGTCGCCTTGCCATTGAGATCAGACTTTGATGCATGGTGGAAGGGACGCAGCAATTTGCGTGAATCTAGTCCCTCCCAAGAAGTAGGCTATAAGATCCATTCCCATCGATGACAAAAAATGTCGTGGGCATGGTTTTGCTGCCGACGGTCAGCTCAACGTTCAACACGCCCTTGGCTTCTAATGGATTGCCGCCGAAGTCTTTGAGAACCATGTTTGTCTTGATCAGATCTTTGGCTCCTTTGCCCAGTTTCCTGAAGGTGGCATAGGGCATCAAGTTCACTGCAGCCCCTCCATCGACTAGCATCTTTGACATCCGCTTCCCATTGACAAATCCTTTGACATACAGTGGCTTTAGGTGCCGATTTTTGGTCCCTTTTAATTTTTCAAAAACTACTTGCTATGGGGACAATGCTAGTCTTGCCAAGGCGTCTTCAATATTATCTGCATCGGTCTCTGTGGCGCCGAATTCGGCTGGCAATATGAAGACCATATTGACCGATGCAGTAGCTTTCCCTTTTCCTTTAGCCGCCCTCCTGGCTTGGTCGGCTGAACTTTCATCGGCTAGGGTGCTCTTCTTCTTGGGGCGCCACTATTTCCTGCCTTGCCGACATTGCTGATGCTGAATCATTTGTTGGACCTCTTCCTCATGTCCTTGGCTTTTCAGCCTCTGAATTCTTCTCTTTTGTGTCTTGGTGAACAGGTCGGAAGGGCACCATTGTGAGTTAACCGATTGATCTTATTTGGCTTCTTCTTCGTTGTATTCATCCTCGTCTTCATCCTCGAAGAAGTCTTGATGGATCGGCTCGAGCCAATCATGCACTGGCAGCCGCCTCTAGTTGAGCTGCACGGCCCTGGGGATGAACCGTGTAGGACTTTGTACTGGTGGATCCCTGTACTCGCCCTCACAATATTCACCGCAGGCCGGGCAGTTGTCGATTGTCGGCAGCTTCATCCCCGATTCCTAGCAGAATCGGAAAAACCCACAACGCCAATGCGGGTCGCCATCGCTGTGATATCTAATGACTCGGAGCCCCCTCGTCTCAGGTTCCCTAACATAAGGCCTGCCGCGTCGGGCCTCCTCTTCTTCGCGAAGTCGTTGCTGGAATCAGGGCATGGGATCCATGCGCTTGGGTTGTCGATCGGCCGATCGACCGGTGGAATGCACCATGTTGATCGGTGCAGCTCGATCTCCACCGATCTCTTTTAGGCCTTAACCCCTTTGAGAGTTTCGGCTAAGCTGTGCGTCATTCTGCTATGCCGATCAGCTCGCCTGGGGCTGGCCTGGACCATGTTGACCAGGAAGGTGTTGCCATTGACTTTCATCGGCCGAGGTGAATCGGCGAACTTCAGCTTCCTGGCCTCAATAGCCGACTGGATTTGCTACCTGAAAACTTTACACTCGTTAGTGCTATGGGAGGTGGAGTTGTGCCACTTACAATATTTCTTCTTTTGAGTTCTTAAGCCGATGGGATCGTGTGGTTGGCCGAAGGCTAAATTTGCTTCTCCTTAAGCAATAAGTCGAAGATCCTATCGGCTTTGGTGATGTCGAAGTCGTACTTCTCCTCCTTGGCCGTTTTCAGCAGCCACTGGCAAACGATGGCTTTCTTGTTCTTAGTCCATTCGGCTGCTGGTACTTCGGCGTCGTCGTCGCTTGTATCTGAGTCAGTTTCGACGACGACGTGGGCAACTTTCTTGGCGGCCTTTCTGGACTCCTGAAAGCGCTGCTTGTGGGCCGCCACTCTTTGTGCCAAATGTGGCAGGCTATCAAAGTCCTGAGCCGAAAACCTCTCCCGGATCGGCGACAAGAGGCTGTGGAAGGCTAGATCGGCTAGCTGAGAATCTGACAACACCAGGCTGTAGCATCGGTTCCTCATTTCTCTGAATATCTGAATGTAGTTTTTAACTGATTCGTCATGCCGCTGCTTGATGCTGGTCAAATCCGACAACTTCATCTCGTGGTTGCCGATGTAGAAATAGCTGTGAAATTATTTTTTGAGATCGGCCCAGCTTTGAATAGAGTTGTATGGCAATGAAGAGAACCATGTGAAGGCCGATCCCGATAATGAAAGCGGGAACAAACGGACTCTGAGGGCATCTGTAGTCGATGCCTCCCCGCACTGCGCCAGGAATCGGCTGACGTGCTCGTATGTGGAAATATTGTCTTGCCTAGAGAATTTGGAGAAGTCTGGGACCTTGTATCGGTTCGGCAGTGGTACCCTCTCGAAATGCTCTGGATATGGATACGGACACATGTTACCAGAGTCCTTGGGTTTTAGGCCGAACTGATCGCGCATCACGTCGACAATCAAATCGACTCGTCCGGTTGTCTTGAGCTTGTTGTATTGGCTCGTACTGTTCGCACTGGATGGGCGATACTGAGGTGACGGCGTCTGCACCCGGCAATGTTGGTCATGCTGGCCTCCCTGATACTAATACTGAGGTGGATTGATGACGGGAGGTGGCCGATCTATCAGCGGTGGTGATTGGTCAGGGAAGAGCCGATGACCGTCAGAATTGTACTGTGATCCTGGGAGAAGGTTGCCAACCGGCTCTGGCCGCCGATTGAGATCGAACATGCTGGCTAGGTACTCCTAAGAAGGAGGTTGCTGCCGATTCAGGATATTGGGCGGCGGCCTTGAAGCCGATGCAGAGGCATTCGGCTGAATGAGGACTCCTCCCGGTGGATTCTGCTGTGTTGGTGGTGGCGTCGACTGACTTTGGGTTGACAACACCCTATAGCCCGGGAATTGGCCATCGGTGAAGTAGGTTGGCCCCCTCTGCAGTTGATCGACAATCTTTGAGTCCACCACAGTGGCAATCATATCGTTAAGGGTGTTGACCAATATGCCACTCTGATTGACAAGGGCGTGATGTACGGCCGAATCAATTCGGTCCTGTAGTGTGTGCAGGCCCGAATCGTCTTGCTCCTGCTTTGCATCCTCCATCTTGTGTTTTCCCTTCGTGTTGTCTGAGGAGGATGCCTTGAAGTCTTCCATGTTGAATTTATACTTCTGGTGGATAGCCCCAGATCTGGTCTGGGTGAAGGATTGCAGATAGTTGGCTTGCAACTCTTCCACCATCTTTTTGTAGTCGGCCAAGTGTTCAGCTGACAATTGCTCTATCTTGACAGGAACGATGTTCTCCTTAGTGATCTCGGGGCTCTTAATGTTAACCATCGCGTCGGCTTTAGCGATCTACCGATGGTCCCACGGCATGCCAAGAAGCGTGTTGATGAAAAATCCTTCCCACGCGCTGGCCTGGGAGATCTGCTTAACTCCAGTGTAGGTCCGTTCTTGGCTACCTTTGGTGATTAAGGCGTGCCAGTTGGTTTGATCTGCTAACCAACAAGAAACAACCAGATATGCATTAAGGTTAAAATTAGATTCTACTGGATCGGCTCAGGAAACCAATTTACATATAATTGCTATCCCAAAGCACATTTAGAATAAGTGATTAGGATAGATCGGCCGTGCCGAGACAGTATAAACCACTTAGACCAAATATACATTAAGATAATAAATATATGTATTTATAACCTAGCCGATGTTGTAGATCTAATGTGAATCGGCTAGTATCCCGATACATCTTATAAAAAGATATTAATCTAACCTAAATACTCTAAACCTAGATCAATCGACGTCATTAAAGACTGACAGACTGATACCGGCTTAGGGCATTTAATCAGATTGAGATCTTAATATAAGAGGCGGCTTCAATATATCTAATAGTGAATATAACTATAAAAATAATTAAAACGTATAAGGCCGGCTAAAACCCCGACTGTCTCTAAAGATAAGCATCTAGCCGAATAGATCTTAATAATTCTAAAAGCGATTTAATAGATCAATATGATACAACATTAAGTACAAAAAGAAGTATCAGATCCATAAAAACCGATGTAAACCCCTCAAGATGGTGGATACAACATATAACCTGGTTCAACATCTAGATCTAGCTTTATTGGCTACTGTCTCCCGAGAGAAACCAACCGATGGTGAGATAGATCTAGATATTGCTCTAGATTATATGATGTATATGATAATTTGCGCAGTTCATAACATCAAAACTAGAGTATCATGACGATGTAAGCACTAATTTTGACGATATAGACCACTAATGACAAGCAATTACCTTGCTCAGAGATCGAGATCGATGCAGCCCGAAGCGAAATTAAGAACTCATCTAAAATAAAAAGGTTTGGCGATGCGCCGAGTTTGTATTGATGTGTGTATATTGTTACAAGGGGACTTGGGTCCTATTTATACCCAACTACAACAAAATCCATGTAAAACACGGTTTCTAACTTACTGTACACGTACGACATTATCCCGGGATGTGGTCCCGTACCGCGTTACAAAAGGAATATCTAAACAAATTCCTACTTTACAGATACAATTACCGTTACAGAACTCTATCCATAGATGGCAATGTCTTTAACGCACATTTGGAAACCGAATCTAACATTTATCTTCAAGCTTCCTTATCGGAAATGGTGTCGTCTTCTTCTCTGAATCGGAATCGGCTATTGGCTGTCCTTGTCCGATTCGACCTCAGCCGACTGGTTTCCTAGCCGATTTGGTATGTCGATGCGGCCTCTATTTCTCCATCAATCACAATTTTGATCCGATTCCGCTTCAATCTCGGCCTTGAACTCAGAGATTTGGTTACCAAATTTGGTCGTTAATAGTTATGTAGCTTAGTAGATGGTGGGACTGATAACATTGGGGGCTCACACAAGTCCCATATATGATTGTAATCCAAGTTCCTCATAGTTAATCCACACACACAGGAGTAGGGTATTACGTATCCACGTGACCTGAACCTGTATACTTGCTTTGTGTTTTCGCACTTGTCATCTTCTGCGCGAGCTCGGCTCGCCCTTGGCCGAATCTTTAAAGGGGAGGTCTTCACTTCCCGTTGTTGGGGATCTCATCTTCGACGCGACGAACGGTGGTCGGTCGTCTCCGATGTCTCGATCTGGACGACGAAGTGGAGGCGGACGATGTTGTGACGACTGGCGGCTGTGAGGGCACCTTTCTCGATCTGGAGTTGACGCATGAGTTGTGGGGTGGAGGAGATTGTGGTGGGTGGTAGGATGGGTGGTTGACTGGATCTTAGGGTTAGGAAATGGATTTCTTATATACATGTACATTGGGTCTTTGATTTTATAGGCCAACTGGACATATTTGCATTAAACTTAACTAGCAGAATGGCCGCGTAATTGCTCTTGTATACTTTTTTTACATGTTAATTATAGTTTAAAATTTTATCTAAAACATGAACAAAACAATTTATTAAAATGTTATCAATATAATTACAGGTCAAGATCTATGGAATTATGAAGTTAAGAATACTCCGCTTCAGAAATCTTGAATCCGAAGCTATAAAAAACAGCCTAGATTGGAACTATCCCCATCCACTAATCCACTAATATGTGAATTCCCTGCGATTTCGGGTAACGGCTCCGTATTGCACCACTGCCTCGACCTCAGATCGAGAACATATGCTTCTCAAACGTGACAAGGCCCAACAACCCCTAGCGTACAAGGCCCAGAAAGCGAGTCCGGCCCTCGAGGCCCAATAGCCCGCGCCCTCCTTCCGTCTTTGACCTCGTCTCGTCGTCTCGCCTACCCAACCCCGTCTCCTCCTTCCTTTCTCCTCTCATCTACCGCGTCGCTATCACCGTCGCGTTATTTTTTTCGCCCCCCATCTTTGAACCAACAGCCAGCCTCCTCCCCCTCCTCGGCCTCGGTTCCTCCTCCCGCCGATCCGGCCGCTACAAATCCCGCCCCGCCGCGCGGCCCGGAGACGCGCTCGCTCGCTCTTCGCTGCTCTGTTCCACAACCGCCTGCGGCCGGAGAGGGAGGGAGAGGAGAGCGAGGGAGGGGGGAGGAAGGGGCGTGGGGCGATGGCGAAGCTGTACGTGCAGGCGGTGCCGCCGCCGGATCTGAACAGGAACACAGAGTGGTTCATGTACCCGGGCGTTTGGACGACCTACATCTGCATCCTCTTCTTCTCCTGGCTCCTCGTCCTCTCCGTCTTCGGCTGCACGCCCGGCATGGCCTGGACCGTCGTCAATCTCTTCCACTTCGCGGTAACATCCCCTTGCGTCGCGTCCCTCCCGTCCCGTCCTCCCGCGGCTTACCATTCCCGTCTCGTTCTTCGTTTTGTGAGCGCCGCCGCTACGCGCTTTGCTTTGTTCATGGTGGGATGGTGGACGGGGTCGCCTTCGTGGATCTGAACTGAAGAGGAGGGTGTGTGAGGGACTTTTCGGTATAGCTGTAGGTAGTGCGGGGAGCGCATCATTGTGGCTGTTCCGTGTAGGTGCTTGTCGTAAAACATATTGTTGTATGTGCTTAGTCCTCTCGTTTACACGCCGTATTGTTTGGTCCCAAATTGAGCAATTGATTCGCATATCCATCAGTATTACGGTATGGTTAGGTCCATCTACCTGATGTTATTAGTTTGCACTATCAGTTGCTTGCAGTGGACATACACTGAAATCCTGTTCAGCCATGCGGCCACATTGATGTAGGTAGGGTTAGTACTTAGTAGCTAATTATACCAGTTTCAGGGTGTCTCTTCCCAGTTCAATATAAATTTAGTTAGGTTGTTCAGAATCATAACCAAAAGCAGAAGGGAAACATCTACCATGTTTCCATTTTGGTACTGAACTACCGACTACCACCACTTTCTGTGAATGGATAGTTTGTCCAAATGCTCCCTCAGGTGCGTTCTGGTTCAACATAGTTGGTTTTATAAACTTTGGTAAGGGGCTTTGTGATCCATGCCATGTGAAGTTATAAGTGCTAAACCATAAATATTCAGAGTAATAACAATGCCATTTCTATTGTGAGTGCCGTGCTACGATAACGTGTAGTTTTGTGTTTCATGATTATGTTGTTATATGAGGGCTATCCAAACATTGTTGTGAATTGGAGCTCCTTTAGCTTATTTACATTTATAAATGGTCAAATCATTATTTTACACAAACCTTAGTAAAGCCATTGACCTGTATATCATGGGGTTTATTAATTGATGCTAAGTTTTTGTTATCCAACTATTCAATTTGCATTTTTGTTAGCATTTTTCTAAAGCATCCGGTGATGCCTACCATATCCAATGGTTTCCCACTTAATCAAATAATCTTATGTTTCAGATCACATACCACTTTTTCCATTGGAAGAAGGGAACACCTTTTGCTGATGACCAGGGAATGTACAATACGTTGACTTGGTGGGAGCAAATGGACAACGGCAAACAGCTTACTCGCAACAGGAAGTTTCTTGTCGTGGTTCCTGTTGTCCTGTAAGTATTCTTCTATTACTTCTTAGCATCCATTTCAATTACACAAACTTATCGGCAGGCACTTAGGACTTAGGAGCAACAACAGGCAACATGTACTCAATGTTTCATTAGCCCACTATAGCACCATCATGATATACTTGGAGCTGCTTATTTGCATATATTATGATTTCTGTTAAGAATTCTGAATGAAAGGCTCCATTCATTTTAAATTGTTGCAATATCATTTCTAAGCCTATTTGATGCCGCCTAATGTTAGGACATTTATGTTGTTTCACTATTTTACAGATATTAGAATTGGTTAATGATTATACATCCTATGATGTAATCGGTGTCTGTCTTAATGGGACTATTCCACAGTTCCGTACTTGAGCCCACAGATATATCTTATATACACCGTCTGAATCTGATGCAGTTATACTTGTACCTTAGTACTAAATAAAAGTATCCTTCGAGTTTATTTTTGCTGTTTGACCACCCTAGTTGCTTGTATGACCCCAGACTAGACCTTCATTTATTGCCTTTTGGTAGGGAGTGTTTCAATTAAGTAATTGATTTGAACAACAGCTATATGCTGCAAGGAAATACTTGATCATTTAGGTAGTTGCACAACCCTTATATGATACTAGTTTCTCTGCCAGCTATTTCTAGATAGACATAAATCACTGGGCCTTCGCAGATTTTTAAGAAAGTGGCATTTTTGCTTAAGTAACTACTCATCATTTAAAGAATTAGACATAATTTGGCCCATCAGAGGGAATAACATGCCTGTTTTTGTTTTCTTGAGAAGTGAAAATAAAATCCTATCTAATTTACCTTGAGCTTGCACTTCTATACATTTATGTCTTGTTAATAGGGCTCTAGCTGAACTATTATGAATTATCTTCAGCATGAATTCAGCTTGTCCATGAAAAGGCTAACTGCAATGATCACTGTAAAAGCCTCTCATGTTTGAGAAATACTTTATTAGGTTATGTATTGTACTTTTCACAGTCTCAAAGTAGCATCACTTCCTGTTCACTGATGACAATTATGATTTATGTTTTCATTTCTCCCTGATAAGTTGTGGGAATTTTTCCCATCTTTCTGCCAAGAGATGGGTTGTGTCCATCTTCAGGCACTAGTTTTTTAAAAGATGTTTTTAGAACATATTGTTAAAACTTTCAAAACTTGGACTTCTAATAACATGATACAACAAATCATTTGGTTTTGTCATGTGGAAATGATATTACTAGATTTGCCCCCAAAAAAAAACACTGACAATGTTAGATTTGCCATAAAGGTCTCTGCTAACTTCTACATGAAACACCATTTCTCTAGTTAATAAAGAAGTGATCGCTATATTTCACATCTGATTGGAGTTATGGAGCAGAATAGCAGATGTATTTTTTTTAGATAATGGAATTCATTCTAGCCTTTGCTGTAAAAAAGCTACAGTCAATTATTACAGAGGTTTCAGGATGAATGATTGCGAATTACAAAATCACAGCTTGATTAAAAACAAGAAAACTAGTTAAAATACCACCTCAAAGACAGAGAATAGCAGATTATTAATGCCTTGCAATTTTCATTCACTGCAATGATACCTAGTCAGGGTGCAATGAGAAAAGGCCTTCTTTATTTGTAGCAGTAACACCAATATTCTTGGCTGACAAATAGCATGCATAGTGTTACATGTTGCCACGTTGATGAACTTGTTTTTCCAGTTACAGCAGATACTCCTTCTGTCTTCAAATGCTTTTCACTTGATGTTCATCTTCAAACTTTGACCACTCGTCCTATTTGGGAAAAATGGCGTATTAACAAAGTGTGTTGCATCCTGCTTATAGACTCAAAACTTCCGTACATCATAATCTAACCATTCAATATTTATTGATGGTCAAATTTAAAATTGTACTAATCAAC
Organism: Oryza australiensis; assembly: GCA_019925245.2. Lineage (NCBI taxonomy): Eukaryota > Viridiplantae > Streptophyta > Magnoliopsida > Poales > Poaceae > Oryza > Oryza australiensis. The sequence continues at coordinate 3,422,923 of JAIFGZ020000108.1, read as the reverse complement.
AGTGACATATTTGAAACCAGAGGTAGTAAATATTTGGAATCAGTCTGAGGCATGACATATAGTTGAATGCTTTAGCTGCATTACCAACAGTGATTCTGTTGGCTTCTGTACGTTACCCATGGTTAATGATTTTTGCACACATGATATTATAATTGTACGTTACCTCTATATTTTCCTGTTGCTAATATTTTCAGGCACTGTGATTAGCCATCCTAGGTTGTAGTATTTAGTATTCTAGTCCTGAAATAAACATGATTTTAGTGCTTAATTCAGAACATCTCTTATGCTGGTCCTAATATCTAAAGAGAAATATAACGCAGAATAACTATTTTCTCCATGACACATATATATGCAATGGTGTGTGGTTTTATACTTCTATGCTTAAGATTCTTGTTATGCATATTGCTAAATGTAATGGTACCCTTTCTGTCTACAGATATTTGATAGCTTCACACACTACGGACTACCAACATCCTATGCTCTTCCTCAACACCCTTGCAGTCGCTGTGCTCGTGGTCGCTAAACTACCGAACATGCACAAGGTCCGGATTTTTGGAATTAATGCTGGGAGCTAGGCAGCAGTATCCTTCAGCAGACATCTACCTATCTTCCTTTCCAGTTCATCTGGCTCATCAGAGTATCAAGGAGTAGAGCTTAAATGTTGTTAGCTGATGGGTTGTGATCGTTGTATAGAGAGATGCTCAGAGGCTGAAAACGATTCTGCTGTATATCTGATGTACACGAATTCTGTAGACTCTTTAACGTTGCTATATGCTTTGATACAAATATCTGTCAGTTGCTGCATGTACAGTCTTGTTTTCAGAACAATAAGGTGGTGATGGGAAATTATTTCAAACAGTTCTGGTGGATGTAGCTTTACACAGGGCAGCAGTCAGCAGAGGTGCGACTCTACAGGACACCTAAGGGAACACGTTTCAAGACACCAAAGGGCACGATGACATCAGTGCAACTCTATTCAGGTTGAGTTGTTTCGCGGCATCCCTAATGTGTTACTCGAGGGCTTTTTGTTTTTGTCTGGTAAGAGAATCCTTCGCCCTAATTGCTCTGTCCATTTTTTTCTTCCTCTCTCGTTTTCGGCAAATGCTGAATACTTGAACCGACCGCAAAAGGTGGAGACGACGACGGCGTGCTGCCGCTCCATCCACCATCCGCACAACGTGCTGCAACGTCCTGGGGTGGGTGAAAAACCGTGCACCAAATTTTACTGGTGAAAACTGAAAACCCGCGCACCGAGATTTACCGGCGGCTTTCCTTGCTTCCATACGAAGTCTATGATGACTCAGGAGAAACGGCGAGGACTTGGCAACAGTGACATCCACTACACCGGCATTGTCTTCCGCTGATTTGGACCGCTGTCCCGGCCGGCCTCATCAACCCAACCCACCTTTATTCCCATACCGCCCACACGCAACAGCTGAATCATTCCCGCTAGCGACGTGGTATATTTTTCCCCTCGGCCTCTGATTTTTTCTTTAACTTTTCAAATTTTTAATTTTAAAATAAAACTTTTCAAGACTTATTTTTAAGATTTGAATTTTTGGTCACGTTTTTCAGGTTTGAATGAAACGGTAACGTTATTTGGTCACGTTTGATGTGATTGGATAAAATTGTCATGTCAGCTGTGGTGACACGGGCTGTCGTGGAAAAAAATCAAAATAATAAAAATTCTCGGCGTCTCTGCTCATCCGCGACACCGCGTCACTCACTGCTCGCCCGACCAACGTGAATGGAATGGCTTTTTGCCGCGGTACGCCGCCGGCGGGGTCCGCCTGAGATTGCGGTGACGAAAGGGAAACGCGGCCTTTTGATGCCATGCCACCACAGTGCGCGGTGCTCCCGTCTTTTTATCAGGCGAGCTCCCCTGGAACTGCAGCTAGCGGCCCTACTAGCAGTGAGTCGGTCGATGGATGGGGCATGATAAAGCGTGCGTTCTGGTGTCTGCACTTTCCACTGTTTGTTATCAATGCTGTGCGTCGACCAGGAACACAAAAAAAATGTCACAATTAGACCCATCTGGTGACAGGAATTTGTTACCAAGATTTGGATTCACAGGATAAAAATCTAGCATTTCAAACTGTACTTCTGTAGAATTGCTTATGCACATTTCATATGTAAAATGACCATGGGAGGGGAAATGTTACTGCAATTTGTGAGTTCAGGTAGCACTAGCTGACACAGCTTAGGTTGCGTTTGTTAGAGTGAGTTGAAAACTAATCCCGCCTACAAGTAAAATAAAGTAAAATAAAGTGATTCGTTATTATATGATTAGTTAAGTATTAACTAATTTTGTAAAAAATAATGAATTAATATAATTTTTTAAATCAACTTTTGTATAAAAATGTTTTATAAAAATATACCGTTTAGCAATTTGAAAATTGTACGCGCCGAAAATAAAAAGATAAGATAAGTTGAAAAAGCAAGCAAAAGAACAAGTCATAATAAGTCATAATGTTCCCTCGGTTCTTAAAATATATTAATGATTAGATATATTATAATATTATAAATTTAAAAATATTTTTAGACTCGTAACGCTATATTATATTTAATTTAATATTAGGTTATTATATTTTAGAATGAATATATAAGCACTATTACTAGTAATGAAAAGCTATGTTAATTGCAAGAGTTTGCAATCAGTACCAGTAGGGATCTTGTTGCGGATCATGCAGCGGGTTAGTGGCACGCAACTCCACGCTACTACCTCATGACCCCCTGTTCTATGATTGTGATGTTGCAAGAACTGTTGTCATGTAGCCAAACAAAAGCAAAAAGCAAATGGATGGCAGCGTTACGTCACGTACCTGAGGACGCACGCATGCCGCCGACCTTCGATCATGTGAGGAACACCCAGCACTGTGTGCACACAAGTACCATTGCATATGCGTGCAACATGCATGCCTTTTTTTGTGCAACATGCATGCCTTTCAAGGGAAGCCTCTGAACTGATCACACCCCTGTGCATGCTACCTCAGCTCGTCCCGAGATTGTCATATTCACTGTTCGGATTGGTATTCCGGTTAAGGCAGCGATCGAATTCGTTTGATGTTCATTTGGTAGAAGACCTGTTCCAGGTTTTTGTCATTTCTATTTTCCAGTGTTCTACTCAAACATTTGAGTTGTACTTATCCAATTTTCTGAAGATGTTAATGAGGGTACGATGTGCATGTACGGTCATAGGAATATGTATATATGTTATGAGCGTCTATATTAATTTGTATGTGTTTCTTAAAAAAAGCTTTCCTCTGTTTTGGGGAAAGATATTTTAATGGATATTTCAAGTAATTTATTTTTCATATTGAATACCTCTCGGAATGTTTTTCCTTCCCTCGTTTTACACACGTCACCTAAAAAATATCAAAAAATTAAAAAAAAAACTTTGGTAAGACGGATCAGAACATCACTCCGTAATCGTATAAGTATAAATTCAACTATAAGTAAAAACAAAATAATAAACATGAGGATATTTTATTTTTAAATTATTAGGTAGAATGCATATTTTTAGGGGTGCCTCCTTGAGTGAGAGTAAAAAAACTCCCAATATCATTCTTTTAGATGCATATGAAGATTAGGAAAATGCTTCGCGTCGGACGTGTGACACAACGGAACCATCAGGTGCTCGTGTGTTGTGCCTGTTCTCCATGTATACATGTATAAATTTAAAATTTTAAATGATTTTTAAACTATTTATTCGAATTTCAAACTAATTATATCATTGGATTCATTATAATTAAATCTATATTCTAACGACTATTTTTACGAAACATTTTTCTCTGGTAAGTGAAACATCTGAAACATTTTTATTGAGACAATTTTTAGCAAAGGATGAAACATTCCTCAATAACACGGTGTAACACCATCCGACGATTTGCACCAAATCGGACGTCCGATCCGTAGGAGTCTCTTCCGAAAACACTTCAATCCGGACGGTGATCCAATGAAAAAATCGACGATAATCGACGCCGCATGTTACCTCCTTAAGCATTATGCATGCATGGAAAGTTATTATTAAACTTCAAAACAAATTTTATCTCAAACTACATATCCAATTTATGATTCAATCCTACCATTGTATTTATATCAATTAAATCTTTAAAACAAAATATCACATGACTATCTTCCAACGAATTTTTTACTGAAACATTTCTCTCTGGTAAGTGAAACATCTGAAACATATTTGTTGAAATATTTTTTTCTAAGTGGTGAAACATGTTTTACCGAATGTTGAAACATCTGAAACATTTTTGTTGAAACATTTTATATTGAGCAATGAAACATCTGAAACATTTCTATACATAGGGTGAAACACCATCCGATAATTTATAAATCATTTGACGTTCGGGCTGTAGTCCTCTCAGAATATTTACATATACTCTATGCAATGTAGAGATCATCACCAGACATTCTGGATTAGGGTGATCCAGAAGCAAGTCTTGAGAACATATGGTGTGAAGGATCTGGCAACGAAAGTTTGTTGGCGGTGAGAAATAACACAATAGGCCAGTTTGAGTTGAAGTACGAATAGAGATGGTGAACAATGACGTAGGTATTTTTTATGATTTTAGACAACATACTCACTACAGCTTTAACCTTTTGATAAATTCTAATATGGTTATGTCCCACCTAGCTCCTATGACGGTAGATTCTTAGAGAGAGACGGGGGAGGGGTGTGATGGTTAAAGAAAGGAGGGATCATGGACACGGTTGGATCTCTATTCAATGGTCCATGATTAGGTATGCTCGTATGCGCATTCTATATGTTTTTATTTCTTTCTTTTTTGTCGGGGGACTTTGCGATGTCATTTGGTGATGGATTAAAAGTTGCCAATACATATATATATATATATATATATATATATGGGCTACTCTGTGGCGCGCCGCACAACCTCATCCCGTGTGGCATGGCCGAGTCTCTAATTTGAAAACTCAAATTAAAAATCCGAACCATTCAAATTATTCTACATATTAATATCATCTTGTATACCAAATTTTATATTTTTTTAAATTTTTTTACTATTTTATCAGATAGGTCAAAAATGCATTAATCCAACGATTTCTGGAGTATCTATTTTATTGCATCTTTGACCTATCCGATAAAATAGTAAAAAAGTTCAAAAAAATATATAATTTGGTCTACAAGACGATATTAATATGTATAACAATTTGAATGGTTTTAATTTTCAATTTGAGTTTTTAAATTAGAGATTCGGCCATGCCACACGGGATGGGACTGTGCACGCGCCACACAAATATATATATATATATATATATATATATATATATATATATATATATATAAAAGAGACGATTCACCTCTTAAATCGCACCTAGCTATACACTTACTTAGAAAGGTACGCTAACGGCATCGTATATAGGTGACCAACAGTGGCGTAGTTAGAATATATAGATGTGGTGGTTCATTGTCTAAAAACTTTTTGATGCTTACGGTTTATATGCATTTGTCGTCGCCCGTATCGTGGACTCCAAGATCAAGGTCCTCGTGAGTCATCGTGTCCTGTGCTTGCTCGATCAGTTGATCTCGATGGTCATATCCACGCCACACAACGGAGAATATGCGATAACGCGAACCGTCGGTCATCGGTTTCTCGCACGTACATGATCAACTAGATGGATGAGCTTCGGTTGAGTCGAGCGTAGGGTGATCGCCGGCCTATAGGAACCATCCTATAGCTCTGCCCCTGATGATTGTGGAGATTGTGGCAATCGGATACCCTCATGGCAAGCTTGTCCGACTGGTAATAGGGATAGGTTACGCCTAAGGATTATGTAAACCGGCTATGACTTGGGTGTTACGTTGCCGATCAGATAAGGCAACGGCTCATAGTCATAACTTGGTAAGATTAAGGAAACCGACTTAGAGTATGATAGGGTTTCCGACTTGTAAGCCCACCCTCCAAGACTATATAAGGGGGGTAAGGAGCGTCCCTTGAGGGATATGAGCTTTAGGAGCAAGATATCAGATTCATGAGCAACAGATCTTGAGATCAATACAACACTCGGCGGATCAAATCCCCCGAAACAGGAGTAGGGTATTACCTCACGAGAGGGCCTGAACCTGTCTAAACCTTGTTTTCCACTTAACCCATTGAGCTTGGCGATCTTGACTGCATCCCCAAATTTCTATTGCCGAAACCAAGTTTCGACAGTTGGCGCGCCAGGTAGGGGCCTACGCGTCAAGACTTCTTCTTCAATCTCGCCGACAAGCACGATGGGATCTTCATCAGGCATCGACGACTTCACCGCCAAAGGACTCAACAAGCTCTCCCTCCTCGACTCGGATTCGGACCAGTCGGGAGGGGGAACCCACTCGGCGCCGTTCGGGTTACCGAACAACGCTAAGATCTACTACAACGTTCTAACTTCTGAGCTGGAATCGATCCATTTGGAAGGAGGAATCCACTCGGTGCCGTTCGGATTACCAAACGACGCTGAGATCTACCGCAACTTCTTAACCTCCAAGATGGGATCCATCCACTCGGGAGGCGAAACCCTCTCGGCACCGTTTGGGTTACCAAACGCTGCTGAGATCTATTGCAATCTCCTTTCTTCCGAGTTGAAACCAACTCACTCAGAAGAACCATTGTCATCAAGCAACGACCCGGACTGGAACGATCCAGATTACAGCGATCCGGGCTCAAGGGAAGTCACCGTCATCCTCCAACCGTTTGGGTCATGCTCATCCACGGAGCTCGATGAGTACCTCAGCTCTTCAGACTTCGACGACCTCTACGGCATCTCCACGGACGAGGCCAACGACTCCGACTTCGACAAGGATTACGATCCAAGGTGCTTCAACGTTCTCATGGCTGAGGTGGCCGAGACCGACTCAGCCATGGCCCACAGAATCGCAGAAGAAGAGCAAGCCAGGCTTGAGCAGGAGCGCAAGCTGGCGGAGGAGGAGAATAGGCGCAAGGAGGAAGCCAACAGAAGAAAGCGAGACTTGAGGGCGACTGAGCGATCTGCTCGGGAGGCCATACTTCAGACACGAGTCGACAACACCAACATCTTTCAGACGCCTCAACAGAACGTCGTTGCCGCCCTCACCCTCCTCGACACTATTATCGAAGCGACACCTGCCACGGTAACACCAATCCTGGACAAGATCAAGACCATCGTCACGGCTACAGCCAATTGCTCTGCCTCCACCTCAGCACGAAGGTCAACTGAGTCCGTCGCTGAAACACCCGACGGAAGTTGACTTCCGCCGCTATAATCAAAGGACTACAGGAGGCCCGAGCAAACTAAGACAGCCACTAGGTCAAGAGACCCTCGCCACGAGACAACACGAGGGCATCACGAGCAATCGGCCGACTCCCGCGAGAAAGGACATGGATGACCACTCGTCCACGACCGGATCCGCCGCAGCTACAACTCCGACTACCGTAGCAGCCTACAAAGAACCCCACCGAGTGATCTGCGGGAAGTCCTTGACCGGCGCTATCAAGAGCGTGAGCAGCGCTCCCACGAAGATCGAAGGAGATCGCCCGACTGCAACGACGACGGAGTGCCTGCATTCACTCGGGACCTGCGTCGAGTGGATTGGTCGAGTGGTTTCAAGCCCACAGGAATCGAGAAGTACGACGGAAAGACCGACCCCGAGTCATGGCTGACCGTGTACACCCTCGCCATGCGCGCAGCAGGGGAGACAACAAGGCCATGGCCAGTTACTTGCCTATCGCCCTCGCTAACTCAGCCAAGAACTGGCTCACGAGCTTGCCGAGAGGCTCAATTAGCTCGTGGAGCGAACTCCGAGACCACTTCATCGCCAATTTCCAGGGCACCTTCGAAAGACCTGGGACCCACTTTGATCTCTACAACGTCATCCAGAAGCCGGACGAGCCACTGAAGGACTACATCCGGCGCTTCTCGGAAAAGCGCAACAAGATCCCCAACATCACCAACGACATCATAATCGCCGCCTTCCAGAAGGGAGTCCGTGATGAGTTGCTGATCGGAAAGTTTGGGCGTAAGCCACCGAAGACGGTAAAGCAAATGTTCGAGACGGCGAACTCCTACGCCAAATCCAACGACGCAATCAAGGCGGCGCGACAAGATCGGCCTGACAAAAGGGACGACAAACAGTCGGGAGGAAGCCGCCATCCTAAGAAGGATAACAGCAACAATAATCAGGGCCAGAAAGATCGCAAGCGCCGACCCAAGGACCTTGTTGCTACAACGTCCAACTCCCAACACCGTCCCCGGGTTGCGGCCTACGACACGATCATGAACGCTCAGTGCACGCATCACCCAAATCACAAGCATGCGGCCAAGGACTGCTTCATCTACAAGCAGTTTGCCGAACAATACGCGGCACAACTAAACAAGAAGCCGACTGACGAAGCCGGCCCATCGGGAGCCAAGAAGAACAACCCGACTGGAAATTCAGAGCCTTTCCAAGACCCCGTAGGCGAGCTGAATCACATCTTTGGGGGCCGTAGGCTTATGAGTCCAAGAGGAAGCAAAAGCTGACAGACCGTGAGGTCAACACGGCACAACCTGAAGTCCCACAATATCTACTGTGGTCGGAGGTGGCCATCACGTTTAACCGCTCAGATCTTCCTGACCGAGTGGTTCACCCGGGGCGGTATCCCCTGGTACTACACCCGGTGGTTCGAAACATAAAGCTGAAGCGCGTCCTCATTGATGGGGGCAGCGCCTTCAATATTCTGTTTGCCAAGACCCTGGACGAGATGCAGATTTCAAGATCCGAGTTGAAGCCGAGTTCAGCCCCTTCCACGAGTCATCCTGTGGCTGTCATCCACACCACTCGGGCACATTAACCTTCCAGTCACCTTCGGAGTTTGCGAGAACTTCCGGACGGAGAACATCACCTTCGAAGTGGCCGACTTCGAAACAGCCTACCACGCAATCATCAAAAGGCCTGCGCTCGCCAAGTTCATGACGATACCACACTACACCTACCTTTGCATGAAGATGCCTGGCCCCAACGGCGTCATCACCCTGCGCAGCGACGTCAAACAAGCCTTCACCTGCGATAAAGAAAGTTGTGATATGGCCCAATCTCGTGAGAGATCACGTGGCCAGGAAGAAATCCAACTGGCTGCATCAACTTCTGGAGAGGGTGAAATCCCCACGAAAAAGATAGCCAAGTCGGGACAAGGCGACGCCAAAACGAAGAAAATCTCCCTTGATCCATCGGATCCTTCCAAAACCGCTGTAATCGGCGCTGAGCTAGATCCTAAATAGGAAAGCGCGCTCGTCACTTTCTTCCAAAATAATAAAGATGTTTTTGCTTGAAAACCATCTGATATGCCTGGAATTCCTAGGGAGGTGATCGAGCACTCTTTACACGTCAAAGATGACGTGAAACCTATTAAACAACGATTACGCCGTTTTGCTCAGGATCGAAAAGATGCCATCAAGGAAGAACTCACAAAACTCTTGGCCGTCGGGTTCATCAAAGAGGTTTACCATCCTGACTGGCTAGCTAACCCGGTCGTGGTCCGGAAGAAGACAGGGCAATGGCGCATGTGCGTTGACTACACCGATCTCAACAAAGCCTGCCCTAAAGACCCATTCGGATTGCCTCACATCGACCAAGTCGTAGATTCAACAGCCGACTGCCAGCTCTTGAATTTTCTGGACTGTTACTCGGGCTACCACCAGATCAGCTTGAAGGAATCCGACTGCCTGAAAACATCATTTATCACGCCGTTTGGAGCTTACTGCTACATCAAGATGCCCTTCGGTCTGAAGAACGCCGGAGCCACTTACCAACGCATGATCCAGAGATGCTTTCAGACGCAGATCGGAAAAAACATGGAAGCTTACGTCGACGATGTCGTCATCAAGACCAAGCAGAAGGAAGACCTGATTGCTGACTTAGAAGAAACCTTCGCAAACATTCGGGCCTTCAGAATGAAGTTGAACCCGAAGAAATGCACATTCGGCGTACCATCAGGCAAACTGCTCGATTTCATGGTATCCCATCGCGACATTGAAGCTAACCCAGAGAAAATCAATGCTATTTTGAATATGAAGCCCCCGAGTAACCAGAAGGACGTCCAGAAGCTCATTGGCTGCATGGCGGCGCTAAGACAATTCATCTCCCGACTCGACGAGCGAGGCATGCCTTTCTTCAGGTTACTAAAGAAAACCGATAACTTCCAATGGACCACGGAAGCCTACAAAGCCTTTGAAGATTTCAAGGAATTCCTCACGACGCCGCCCGTCCTAGCCTCACCTCAGCCTCAGGAAACCCTGCTATTGTACGTCTCAGCAACTCACCAGGTGGTCAGCACAGTTCTCATCGTTGAGCGTGAGGAATAAGAACGAGTCCAGAAGATTCAAAGGCCAATCTACTTTGTTAGCGAAGTGCTGGCAGGAGCCAAAATTTGCTACCCCCAGGTACAAAAATTGTTATATGGTGTCCTGATAACCGCGAGGAAATTAGTGCACTATTTTCAGGGTCACTCGGTCACCGTAGTCACTTCCTTTCCACTCGACGACGTCATCCATAACCGGGAGGCGACTGGGTGCATCGCAAAGTGGGCTCTGGAACTGATGCCGCTGGACTTAACTTTCAAGGCGAGGATGTCTGTAAAGTCACAAGCCTTTGGCGGATTTCCTGGCCGAGTAGACCGAGCAACAAGAAGACGTACCTAGGGAAGACCTACAATACTGGACCATTCACTTTGACGGATTCAAGAGGATCACTGGCTTGGGAGCGGGAGTCGTGCTGATCTCCCCGACTAGAGAAAGGCTGCGATATGTTCTTCATATTCATTTCCTCGCCTCACACAACGTCGCCGAGTACGAAGCCTGTTGCATGGCCTTCGACTTGCTATTTCACTCGGGATACGACGGTTGGTTGTGAAAGGAGATTCCCAACTGGTTGTCAACCAAGTGATGAAAGACTGGTCCTGTCTAAACGACATCATGGAAGCCTATCGACAAGAAGTTCGCAAACTTGAAGACATGTTTGATGGACTGGAGCTATCCCATGTCTTGAGACATAACAATGAAGCAGCCGACGAGTTGGCACAGTTTGGGTCCAAGCGAGAAGCCGCCCCAACAGACGTTTTCGTAGAACACCTCTACGAGCCGACTGTTATGGCAAAACCAACTCCCGACGAGCAAGCTGCAAACCAAGTCACCATGCTCGATGCCGACTGGAGGACACCGCTCATCAAATTTTTAACTCAGCAAGAGCTGCCGGAAGACAGGGATGAGGCAGAACGAGTCCCGCGTCGCTGTCAGGGCTACGTCATGGTCGACTCCGAATTATACAAGAGAAGCCCTTCTGGAGTCCTAATGAGATGTATCGCGCCTGAGGAAGGACGACAACTACTCCAAGACATCCACTCGGGTGTATGCAGAAGTCACGCGGTGGTACGCACCTTGGTAGGCAAAGCCTATAGACAAGGTTTCTTCTGGCCTACGGCGGTCTCTGACGCCGACAAAGTGGTTCGCACGTGTGAGGGCTGCCAGTTCTTCGCTCGGCAAAGCCATGTTCCAGCCCAAGAGCTACAGACGATCCCACTATCGTGGCCGTTCGCGGTTTGGGGCCTGGATATGGTCGGTCCTTTCAAAAAGGCTCCAGGAGGATTCACACATCTCTTCATCGCGATCGACAAGTTTTCCAAGTGGATCGAGGCTAAACCGGTTGCTACGATCACTGCTGACAAGGCACGAGACTTCATCCTCAACATCGTGCACCGGTTTGGTGTTCCAAGCAGAATCATAACTGACAACGAGACTCAATTCACTGAAGGCATTTTTAAGGAATTCTGTGAAGATTTCGGCATTAAAATCTGCTACGCATCGGTGGCGCACCCTAAAAGCAATGGGCAAGTTGAGCGCGCCAATGGCATGGTTCTCCAAGGCATCAAGGCCCGAGTGTTTGACAAGCTCAAACCTTACGCTGGCAGATGGGTTCAAGAATTGCCTTCGGTCCTATGGTCTCTACGGACTACGCCCAGTCGGGCTACCGACCAAACTACTTTCTTTCTGGTTTACGGGGCAGAAGCCATGTTGCCAAATAAAATGGAGTATGAATCTCTTTGAGTCCGCAGTTTCAACGACGAGCGCTACGATCAAGACCGAGTGGATGACCTGACCCGACTGGAAGAGGCCCGAGAGGCAGCCTTGATCCAGTCAGCAAGATATCTTCAAGGACTTAGACGATACCATAGTCGCAATGTTCGGGCGCGAGCTTTCATTGTCGGCGATTTGGTTCTACGCAAGATCCAAACCACCAAAGACCGTCACAAATTATCTCCACTATGGGAAGGACCATACATAATCGCTGAGGTGACTCGGCCAGGAGCATATCGACTAAAGCGTGAAGATGGATCCATGGTGGAGAACTCCTGGAATATCGAACATCTTCGACGATACTATGCTTAAATTGCTTTAAGTTTCATGTTATTCTCGACTGCCAACCTCAAGCAAGATGACTTCTTGAGTTGACAGTCGGGGGCTACACATGTGTCAATAAAGCATGGTTTTCTTCGACAACTTGTGTATATTTGGTTTATCATTGTTCAGTGTTTTGATTCAAGTTCAATAGATAAGGAGTGAGAATTTTTTTATGACCTAATCAAGCTTAGGCTTGTTGACAGTCGGACGAAAATTACTTAAGAAATCTTCTATGAAGACTCGAGTCAAGGCGCTAACATAAATAAGCCAGATATTTACAAATTCACATCAGAGTTTACAAACAACATTCACAAAGTCTGCAAAATAATCAGGATCGAAAGTTATTAACTACATCAACAGCTACTTTCTTGGCCACCTCCTGTGCTTCGCTGATCAACTCTAGGGCTTGCTCATCTGAAGTGCCATCGACGAAGCCTTCCCCGACTGAGTCAACATCTATCCGAGGATAGAGTGACTTGGCCTGCGCAAGGGCGAAGCCTGCTCCCATGGTGGCCGCTTCTGAGATGTTAGCTATGTACTGATCCAGGGCCCTGCTGAGCTTGTCGAAGACCTCGACGGCATCTAATGAGCTGGTCCCGAGCCCGTGCTGGAACAGCGACAAGAGAATCGACGTGGCCGCATTGGCAATATCGTCCCTTACGCTTTTGGCTCTTCGGACCCTGTCGACGAAGACATCGAATTGCGCTCGGGTCTTGACCTTATAAGCTGCAAGAGACATATGATCACACAGACACTCGAAGATAAAGCAAAATGAAAAATGCTATCTTAAGAGGATTTACCTTCGAACTCAGATTCCAGCTCGGCTTTGTTAGCGCTAGCTTCTTCCAGCTAGGTTTGGAGTGTGTGGACTTCTGACGAGTTCTCTGCAACAAAAAAATTGCTGACGTCAAGATCAAGACAGACTACGAATGGAGGCATAAAGAGACCGAGAGGATTAAACTTACTCCCGACTGAACCCCGGAGGTCAAGGTTTTCTTCCCGAAGCGCGGCGATCTCTCTCCGTAGGGCAGCCTCTCTTGATGCAGCTTCTTCCCGAGTGGCCTTAAGCTCCTGCTGGATGTTCTCCAGGGAATTTAAGTGGGGGACCAGCTTCTCGAGTGCATCAGATTTGGCCATCGACTGGCAATGTACTCTCTGCACGCGAGTTCAGAGTTAGTCGACTAAAAGAAACCATAAGGCTATAACAGAGAAGAGCAATGCTTACATTTAGCAGCCGGGTAGCTTCATTCAGGCTGTCCACAAGCATGTCTCTTTCTTCATTTTCTTTCTGCTTGTTCAAGACGATGCCCTGTTTCAAGCCCTCGGAGTCGCGCCACTTTATTTTGATCGGAGGGACCTAGGTCTCTGAAGATCGCAGCCTGGGGATCTCCTCCTCTTTTGCTGATCGATTTAAAGAAGACAAATGAAGACAAAGAAAAGGCAGATTGAAGACTAAAGTCAGAAGAATGCTTTAGAGCTTACCAGCATCAGTGACCGAACCCTCGACTGGTACTTTCCGGCTGCCTTTTTCTTGGCTCACACCCGATTGGCTCTTAGTCGGGGCCCCTCGAGTGGCAGTCGGGATCTCTTCCTCTGCCGACTGGTTTCCAGCAGTGGCTTCCTGGCTGGCAGTCGGGGGCTCCTCCATTGGGGTATCACTAGGAGTTGGGGGCTTCTCACTCGGAGCGTTCTCACTCGGGAGAGGGTCCCAGGATTATTGTTCTGCAGGCCTTGTCGTTTCATCCGCTGCAGATGACTTTGGGCCTTCACTCTGCCCAGTGGGGTCTGTATTCTGAGGCCTCCTGCAAGGAGAAAGATGGGAGCAATCGAGACAAAGACAGAAAGGGTTTCAACAAGGACATGATTTTAGTTATGAGACATACCTGGTTGATCGGCGAATTTTAGGCGCGGATTTGGGAGATGGCCTCGAAGGGGTCGCTTCGGCTTGAGGAGCTGGAACGTCATCGTCCGAATCATCGATCACTAGCCTCCTTTTGCTCGCCCGCTTGCTGACGTCCTCATCGGCAGCAGCCCTTTTGCCGACTGGGTCACTCCTGATCTTGACGTCGCCGGCTGGCTTCTTGGCAGGCCGAGCTGGCGCATCGTCATGATGCACCTTGTACGGCTTAGAGATAATGAAAGCATTTTTCTGCAAGAGATATTCTTTGTACACTAAATGATGCAACATTAAGATTGAAAGACATTAAAGAGGTTAAATCAGCTTACCGGAGGAGGAGGATTGTACAAGCTGAATGGGAGAACAGGCAACATGAGGTTACGCTCGACTGCGATCCCAGAAGAGAAGATTATGTACATACGAGTCTTCAGGGTCTCGTAGCTCAATGAATCACGGTCCTCCCGATTGGGATCCCTTTCGTCCTCATACTCGAATGCGGGCTTGGATCTTTCCTTAATAGGTACCGACTGGTTTCTTGATGAAGTGCCGAGTGATCTGTTCTCCCCGAAGGCCCTTTTTCTTCATCTCCAGGATATTGGCCAAGAGCTTGTTAGCCTCATCCCAATCTTGAGCTACCGGCACAGTGCTCCAGTTAGGCCTTGGAACCGGAGAAAGGCCGACAAAGTTGGACAGACTGGGTTCAAGATTTGAGATGTAGAACCAATTCGCATGCTAGCCTTTGTTGGAGGATTTCAAGGGGAGAGAGAAATAATCTTTGCGGAGAGTTCTGCGGAGTTGAAACCCGGCCCCACTCACGACGCAGGGCTCATCCTTGTTTGGATGTGGCTTAAGATAGAACATGCGGCGGAAAAGCTGGAAGTGGGGAAGGATGCCGAGGAAGGCTTCACGGACATGGATGAAGAGTGCAATATGAAGCATGGAGTTGGGATTCAAGTGATAGAGCTGAAGACCGTAATAATCAAGAAGGCCCCGAAAGAAATCAGAGGTGGGAAGGCCGAAGCCACAATAGAGAAAAGGAGGTGAAAACGACAACCTCACCGGTGTTCGGAGTGGGGAACTCCTCACCGGCCACCGGGCGCCAGCCGATGATTTCCTTGGGAGGAAGAACTCCGTTCTTCACCATCTCTCGAAGAGTTGATTCCCTGACGTCTGAGGTCGCCCATTGCTCGAAGGGGATTTCTTTCTCTCCCGCCATGGATGCGACTTGGGGGAGAGTGGATCTGGCATGAGAAATGGGGATTCGACAAGGGGATCTTGGAGGCTGGATGCGAAAAATTGCTTGTGGTGAAATGAGAGCTCCTAGATCGACGGATTTGGGTGCGCGCGAGTTTAGGGTTTTCTGCGGAGAGCTTGTGAACATTGCTGCGAAAGAGGAAATTTTTGGGAAGACGAAGTGGCGGGGATGACCTCGAGGCTTCGTAAAAAAGACTTGAGAGTTTTGCTAAGTCATCTCGCGATTGGGCCGAGCCCATGAGAGACTTACAGCCCAGCTAAGGTGTGGTCCGACACGTATCCTTAGGGACTTAAGTGGATGGACTTAAGCAGATTTGTCCTGGCAATATGCACATGTCTAATGGCCCAATGCCTTTAAAATCCTTTCATACCGCGGTTTGCGCAACTACATGAGAAGTTGGTACGATGCAATTTGAAAGGTGACAAACAGATAAGTTTTTCATGGTCATCCGGTGACAGAACTGTTTGGTTTTTAACCATTTGATTAAATGATTATATCAATGCTATTTTTCCACCTTGGTGAAAGATATTTTTAGATTAAGACCAATATTATGGCAGGAGCTATTTAATATTTTGGTCATATTTTTCAGATAACTGAAAAATTTGTTTACCCATGAGGATCGATTAAATTATTTGTTCCGAGATGACTCGGGCAAGTTAACTTGGATAAGCATGAGCTTGCCGAGTGAATTGATTTCTTACCCATGAGGGCTAATTAAATTATTTGTTTCGAGACGACTCGAACAAATTTACTCGGATAAACATGAGCATGTCGAGTGATGAGATTTTTTATGATTGCTTTAGCTTGAGCTAAGCATTTATATGAGAATGATTTTTTATACTTCTTGACTATGTGCTTAGTTTGTTTTTAGCTAACCACATAGTCGGGGGCGACACCTAGATATTTATTTTTTGAGAATTTTTGGGATGTTTTCCAGCCGTTCACAGTCTTTGAAACCACTCGTGAGATTCAAGCAGGGATGACGGAACAACTCGGCTAGGGAGTCATTCGGCTGTGTGTTGCTTTGGTTCGAGGCAAAGTTATCTCGTCGACTGCGAAGGTCTCGGGGGCTACTGTGGAGATTGTGGCAATCGGATACCCTCATGGCAAGCTTGTCCGACTGGTAATAGGGATAGGTTACGCCTAAGGATTATGTAAACCGGCTATGACTTGGGTGTTACGTTGCCGATCTGATAAGGCAACGGCTCATAGTCATAACTTGGTAAGATTGAGAAAACCGACTTAGAGTATGATAGGGTTTTCGACTTGTAAGCCCATCCTCCAAGACTATATAAGGGAGGTAAGGGGCGTCCCTTGAGGGATATGAGCTTTAGGAGCAAGATATCAGATTCATGAGCAACAGATCTTGAGATCAATACAACACTCGGCGGATCGAATCCCCGGAACAGGAGTAGGGTATTACCTCACGAGAGGGTCTGAACCTGTCTAAACCTTATTATTTTTCACTTAACCCATCAAGCTTGGTGATCTTTGACTGTACCTCCAAATTTCTATTGCCGAAACCAAATTTAATCTATTGTGCATGCGTGTATGAAACGAACAATATATATTACAATGGGCATGCAACAGCCATGGTTTAGTCTCGCTTGGCCTGGCACGGTATTATATATTCAGATTAAGTATAATGAGAAGCGGGGGTGAGTAACTGATAATATAATTCAAAGAGCAAGATTCTCCGCAATAACTTATCCAGGGTGGTATATATATACAGTTCATCATGATCGACCTGACCATCGAGCAAGCTCATGCCATGCGTGCCGATCGAACAGCACAGAGATCGATGACTACAGGGAATACGATCCATTTTCTTAATTAGTTTTCTTATTTATGAAATACTTATATATGTCAACTTGGTTATGTACATAGCTACATGTTTTTTTCCTGATTAATGCTTAATGGATGAATGGATTAACGGTACTGTACTTTTCAAACTTTTAAATAATTTTATTATTTATATATATATGAATTTCTTAAAATACTTTTTAAAATCTAATTTTTTAACTTTATAATAGTTGATTTATCTGTTTATACTCTCGAATAATTATCACAAACCATTCATCTATTCAACACAAACGAACAAAAATATGCCATGGAAAAAATAATGCTAAAAATAATAAGAGTATATTTTAGTGGCCAGCAGAAATAACTTGTGTGAGTGTTTAATCATAAATATTGAGACGATAGATAATGAGATGAATTGAGGGGAAAGAGAGAAGATATCATTATAGTTGCATGTATGCCTTATATTGTGAAATTAATAAAGTGAAAAAACTATGTAATATGATTTTTAAATCGAGTACACAATAAGAGCATGAATTTTTATTCTACTATGAGCAGCTTACAGTTGCTAATATAATTAAGAATCTTACACCATAAAATATTAATATCATTTTTTTGGAAATATATGCAAAGAAATTTAATTTGCCTTTGTTTTTTATTTTATATTATGAAATTAGAATCGTCAAACTTCCTTACCGCTGATCAAAACTATCCAGAATCTAAAATGGAGATAAACTACAACACTGTACCTATTTTTACTTATGATAAAAATACATTCACAATACTACTCCCTCCGTCCCACTCAACGGGGCGTATAAAAATTTTCTGCAATACCAAGATGAGCTGGTCATGGTTATAATTCCTAATCTACCCCTAATTAATCGCATGGCTAGTTGATCTATCCGCGGAATGTATGCAGCTTTCCATACTGCAATCGCTTCGTTAGCCTTCCACGCACATTGCGCATGGCTCGGATGGAGTAACGGCTGGAATATGCATGTATTAATGGTGCAGAATCTGCAGATATCCCAGCAGGCATCGAAGCAACATAGAAATACATTCGCAGGGGCATTTCCGGGAAAAGAGGAGATGTTGCACTCGCATGTCTTGTTCAGTAGGATTGCATAAAAGTTTTATTAAGTGAGATCGACGAAGACGAAGGAAGTATTCTATTTTATTAATTATGCTATAAAAGTTTGATGTAGGAAACGATAATTTTGTATATTTCATCTTGAGTAGCCCCCGCCCTCCCCCTCCCCCTCCCTCCCTTCCAAAAAACTATTACATGAAACGGACATATAAAAACCATAATACATTCCTTGTCAACAAAATTAAAAAGTTCACAACATTACAAATTTATCTATTTACATTAAAATAAAGTTATTAGGAACATAAAATATTATGTGATTTTCATCTTGAATATCGTGAAAATCCGACAAAAAAGAGAAGAAAGGACATGAAAGAATAATACCAATTTTTTAGTCAATCATGTAAAACCATGCATTATTTGATTCCAGCAGTTAGAAAAGCTAGCATTGAGGTAGCTAAAATTTTTTTTAGAAGTTTCTGCTAGTTGGATAGTATCTAAACGTAATTAAACAAAGTAACCTAATTTAAACTCTCTACAAGATCTGTTTTAGAATGAAAGATTTTTTTTCCAGGATTCACTAAGGGTCCGTTTGAAACAGAACCGTTTCTCTATTTGCATGTACCCACGTGAAACTGGGTTTAAGAAACTGGGTTTGAGGTGTTTCTGCTATTTCTTGTTCACTTTTTTCAGAATTCAGCAAATCTGCCAAACGGTGCCAAACGGTTTCACAAGTGATTCTGATTCTTCCGAGAAACGTTTCTCCCGAGAATCTGAATCTGAACATTTTTACATAATCTGGAGCCCTCCCAAACGGGCCCTAAATCAAGTGAAACAGATTTTTTTCAGGATTCACTAAATCAAGTGAAACACTTGTAAAATTTCAACGTTTTTCACTCGTTTGGATCAGAGAGTAGTCATGGTTAGTTAGATGCATAGCATAGTACACCACTTGCATAAACGTGAAGCATGGGTACAAGTATCATGGGTGAATGCATGGTGGTCTGCTATAGCTAGGACTGTAGGACATGGTTGCACTTGCACACACCCAAATGTAGCATATCTTATCTTCCTTAATGAGTGTAGTGCTACAAGTAGCAGCACACTAATTTATTAGGACGGCCAGAATGCAACCACAAGGTGGACTGGTAGTATTCGGCAGCCCCGCATCCCTAGGAGAATGTTTTCCCGGGCCCTCCAAAGAATGGTGCTAATTGCATGGCTAAAATATTGTTAATGTTTTCTATTCATAGCTAGCACCGCACATCCAGGTAGAAGAAGCTACACATGGCCGCACTGGAGTGTACTTTTCTGATGCCAAGATAAATAAAGCTAGTATATAATTTGACACGTCTTGTTACTGTAAATGTAAAATAAAACAGGACATAGACATAAAAGTGGTGAAAGAATCATTAGGTATGGTATATGGCAACTTTCTGGTAGAACTTGCAATCCGGAAAAAAAGAACTACAGTGAAAAAAAAAACTCAGCACTAGATATACTCCTTGTACACTTGACAAAAGAGAGATATCAAGATACAGTATGAGTGCAATTGTGCAAAGGCAGGTTGCATGCATGATGATGGTGATGAAGAGTTTGAGGGTACCTAGCTTTTGGCTCAGAAAAATAAATATGGAGTATCATGGTTTGTATAGGATAGTACAAATGACCATGCCGTGCACTAAAACAGATGGCCTAACATATGATAATAGTACCATGGAGAGAGAGAGAGAGAGAGAGTTAAAAGTAGGGCGTCTGTCAGACATACTCTCGCCATGCCGGGCCTTCTTCCCTCCTCTCCTCCTAGCTCCCACTAGTGGCTTTCATGGCTGGAAGATTCTTGCCTCTGGGATGATGATGATGATGATGAGAGACGATACGACGTCTCAGAGAGTAGCTAAGCCTACCTGCCACAAGAAAATAGTATAGCACAGAGTGCGAGCGAGAGATCGAGATGACAAATCGGTATATATACAAATCAGCATATGCATGCAGGAGAACATAATAAATGATGTCAAAGATAATCAATATATTAATGTAGGAGTAGTTGTAAACGACAGTAAATTAATAAGAGTATTATTACAAGCTGTCCCTCAAAGTTATCATGGTATAAATGAACTTACTGAAGCAACCATAAAAAATGACTGTTGCTAGGTGCCCCTCTAACAGAGAGCATTGTATGCTAAAGCACCAAGCCCCTCGCTGATCTATGTGAGCTTGGTTTAGGAAGCATATATTGAACTATGCACTGCACCAAGCTAACTGTATATATCAAAGTGGTTTCTGACGACACAAGTGGCCATTAATTCTGCCTCTCTAATTCCCCATTTATTGAAGTTTCTAACATGCCACCTGTGCCTGCATCTGCATGATGCATATGCCATGCAAAACCAAGACAAGAATTTGGCCAATCAGTCGGACATATGCAACTAACCAACATGTTGTTTGTTCAGACTACATACAGTAACACACACGGCGTACGTACCGTCTGTGGTGGAACACATACAGCCATCAAAACTAAAAAATGATAAAGAGTATCATGCTTCAGTGCAGATTCTACATGACATGATTAAATCACAAAATGAGAGATTGATTGGTGAATAGATCAGCTGCTGTATAATATCACCAAGTTCACCACCCTTAAAATCTGTGTATCCTGCTGTGTTAGCCAGCCCCCAAGCCGATAATTAACCACACACACACATGAACAAACAACAAAGAAGCAACACCATGAAACCGAAAAACCAAACAAGCAAAAAGAAACAAAACGCCATATGTAACACTAATCACCACAAGCTTATTAACCCCCCTTGTCTCTATCTCATTTCTCTATCTCCACATGCTGCTAGCTGCTGACCACCACGCGTGCATGCATGAGCCATGCATGGCGGCGGCGGGCAAGCAGCTCGCACCACCTTACCAAGAACCGCCGCCGCAGCCGCCGCCATTGCTGCTGCCGTTGCCGATCATGCTGCTATTCCAGAACCCTGAGGTCTCATGGCCACCGATGACGCCGCCACCGCCACTGCCGCCTTGGTTCTTGCCGTGGTCGTACTGATGATCCCCGCCGCTGTTCACGTCGCCAGCCGAGGCGCTCACCACCGGCTTCAGGTCCTCGAAGGGGAACAGCAACCTGCCCGCGGCGCTCTCTTGCACCCCTTGCAACCCAGCGCTGCACGCGCCGAACACCCCGGAGCCGCCGCCTGCACCCGTGCCGTGCGTGTCCAAGGAGAAACCGAGCACGGTCTGAGCCTGTTGCTGCTGCTGCTGTGGCGGCGGCGGCATGCGGAACTCGCCGAGATGGAACCCCGCAGCTGCGTACTCCGCTGGCATCCCTAGCGGCGCTATCTGCGGCAGCGGAACGTAGCAGCCGGTGCTCCTCAGCAACTCCATCGCCGAGAACGCGCCCACGGTGCCCCTGCCACCGGCGCCGTTCGCCGCCGCCAGGTTGCCTCCGGGGTTGCACACGCTGCTGCTCTCCAAGCTCGGGAACGCCGTGAACTCCGGCGGCTGCAGGGCGCGGCCGTGGTGGTGCGGGAACGCCAGGTTGAGGTCCTGAGCGCCCTCGTGCATCAGCTTCGGGTTCTTGGCCGCCAGCCCTACGGGGACCGAGCCGGACACCACCGCGGAGGTGGAGGCCGACGCGGCCGCCGATGATACCACCGAGGACGACGAGCGCTTGTTCTTCCGTGAGCCGCCGCCTACGGGGACGTTTCGGAGCGATCCGCCCTCCGTCCAGTAGCGGCGGCACGTCTTGCAGAAGTAGCGCGGCTGCTGGAGGCTGTAGTTGTTGTAGTAGCAGAACTTGGTGTTCGTGGAGTTGCACCGCGGGCAGTTGAGCGCCTTCTCCTTCTGCGGCCGCGCGCGGCGCTCCGTGCCAGCTCCAGACCCAGCTCCGGCGGCGCCCGCGCTGGCGGCCGCTCCCGCCGCCGGCGGGGCGATAGGCCGCTGGGCACTGGCCACCGAGGACGGCGGTGGCGGTGGCGGATTTGAGCTCCCATTAGGATTTGGATTTGCACCCATCAACATCTCTTCCATGGGCTTCACTAGCCCTAGCCCCTGGTGATTGACACATGTTGCACTCCATTAGATGTTGCAAGCTATCAACACAAACCTATAACTAAGTTATGCAATACACAATTAGCAAGAACCAAGAAGCAAGAACATGTGGTATATCAGAGACGAATGGGGGAAGATGAATGAGCATGAGGTGTGATGTGAGGATCCTTATGGTGCAACAAAGAACCAAGCAAATGGATACAAAGCGAGATTAAAGCTAGAAGAGGGAAAGGTGAAAGATAGAAATAAAGCGGAAAAAAAAGCAAAGTAAAGATGAGAGAGAAACACACCACACAAAACACACACAACTTTGTTTGTGCTCTTGTAGGGTTGTGTTTGTGGCGTAGCAGTACTGCTGCTGCTACCACATCATCCTCCAAGACATGGCTACTCTTTTGATGCAAGGTGTGGGCTTGAGGAGAGAGACGAAAGGGTGCGGGTGGAGAGAAAAGCCATGAGGAAAAGAGAGATGAAAAGATAAAAAGGAAAGGGAGGATAAGAAAGAAAGCGAGGAACAAAGGAAAAGAAAAGCGGTGCGTCGTGTGCTCCTTTCAAGGATTAAAAGGGGAAGGAGAGGAGAGGAGGCAGCAAGAGAATTAAAAGGCCCCAAACAACAACAAGAGCCCTCAGCTCGAAGCCAATGGAGAAGACAGAAACTAACCCACATACACACAGAGCGAGAAGAATATGGCGATCCGTGCATAGATCTACACAAAGAATAAAAGGTTGGCCATGGCGGTTCCCAAGAGCAAACAAAGCCAATAGAGAATAGAGATGACCATATCCCACCAGGCCACCAGAGGAAAGGCAAGCGCCAAGATCAAGGCACAGGCAGATTAAACAAGAAGGATCGACCAAGAAACACCCACATCAACAAGATCCAGAAGAAGAGCAGAAGCCAAAATCGACCCGGCCGGGCCCCGGTGAGAGATCTTAATTGTAGACATGTCGCCGGTGTTGCATGCACCGATTCTAGAAAGGATCGAGCGCAGATCAGCCGCCACAGCTTAATTACCTGATGCCAGTGGGCTGCATCCATGCAAGAAGAATCCCAATTGCTCGATCCTCTCCAACAATTCTCGCTCCCGTTGCGCTATCAACAAGGAGAAGAGGGAGAGGCAAGGAGATGTCTCGAGTAGCTAGCAGGCACGAGTCAAGGAGAGGAGGAATGTCTTGTGGATGGCCTCAATGGAATTGCTCCCTCTCTATCTCTCTCTTCATATGTCATGAGATAGTGGGATTCTTTTCCCAATATTTTTATGTCTCTTGGAGAGGAGAGGAGAGGAGAGAGGACGATGTGAGGGAGGAGGAAGAGCAAGGGAAATTGGTGCAGCAGTGTGATGTGCTTCCCTCCTCCGCTTGGTTGTAAAATTTTTGTTCTCGCTGGCTGGTTGAGTGTGCCGCCACCTGCGAGCGTCCTTGATAATTCTGGGCCGTTCGGACGCAAAACCAGTCGGTGGGAGTAGTCAACCCAGCGAAGGAAGGCGCAGCGGCACAGGGGTGGGGAGAGAGGCGCGCAGCCCTACGAATGATGGTCCGTGGGGCCGTGCACGTGCGTAGGACGATGCGCCACGTGCGAACCAAACCAACCAAGGTGTTTTTAGCGCTTAGCCGTATGAAGCTGCGTAGATACTTGAGGAGGGTACAGATCAGCTCTCTCAACAGCAACAATAGGGATCAATTCATTGCGCTTTTAAATATGACTTGGCTCATCAGTGCTTCCTGCTTTTAGGTGAAGTGATTATGTGATGTTCGGAACTATGTCAAGGAAATTTTAAGAGGGACCAGCTGATTTTCCTAGGTAATTTTACACGAAGCTGTAGAACTAGAGTTGATATACAACTCTTAGCTTTTGTTGTTCTACCTCTATGTCTTTGTATTTTGGGCCTGTTGGGTAGCTCGTGCTGTTGCTGTGTCGTAGCTACACTGCAACAGCCATAGCACTAAGATGCAGCTGTTGATAGTACTAGTTACTATTGGTATACTGTAGCCACAACCTCATCAAGCTATCCCAACAGATCCTTTGTATACAATTGTTTATAAAAATAGAAATGGATTTGATATACAACTATTAAAATCTTTTTTCACAAATGAGATACAAATGTATTTTGTATACGATAGATTATAGAGATAATTGGATATATACGATGATGTGCTTCATGAGGATTGTCATATAAGGATAAAGTCTTAAAAAGATAATTGTATCTATTAATTAGGAAGAGTTTGTATCTATTAATTAGGAAGAGTTTGTTAGTTTCCTATTTTATCTCTAAGAAAGTGTATCCGTGTTCAATAAGGACTCGGTTTGTTTCCTTTTTATCTTTAGAAAAGTTCGGATTGTAATCTGTTAGAATCTTTGTTAGCCCGTGAATATAAATACGTAAGCCTGGGGTTCATGTATGATATCTCTCGATCAGTAAAATTCGGCACATCACCACCTTTTACTTTTTCCACTTTGTTCATCATTCGGCGAGACTTGGCACCCGACGAGGGCCTGCATCGACCCAGGTATATCATATCTATCTTTAGTTTCATTATCGTTCATAGATACATCGGCTTAGTTAGTCTCGGTTAGGTTCAATATTTTGATCAAGTCGATGTTTCTGTAAACATAATGTTGCTTTAGGTAGATCTGTTATATCCATCACATTAAACAGATCTATTGGCTCATTGAGTATTAGATTATCATATACAATCTCGTGCTGCATCGGTTAGGTCCGACCTACTAGTTTGTTATCGATAATCTAAGTCTTATTAAACCGATAGGTTCATACTAATGTTTCACCGGAGGGTTAGCCGGTCTTATCATATGTTTCTGTTGAATCTAGTCCTAGTATTTCGATTTAGCTCTATCGGTTGTCTCTCGTTTTAGGGTTTCTTTTTCCGATATCGGCTAAACTGTTTACTAGATTAGATTAGCTTAGGCATTTATCACCCTGAAAATCAGTCAAAGGCTTAATTGTCTATATATTGTGTTTCTTTTCATACTTAGTGCTGCATCAATTCAGTTTGACTGCTAAGTCGCGATTAGAACCATAATCTCTAACATGCCTGTTGGTTGTCACTAAGGGTTTCATCAGGGTTTCAGCCGATGAATTATTTGGATATCGCATCGGCTTGCAAGGAATGTACACAAGTTGGGTCTAGCCGATTGCAACAGGGACTTCATTGGATATCTAATCATTTGGATTTAATGACATCGAACCTTCAACCGATGTGTGTTTTAATCTTTAAATCAGTGTGATTATTTTGTGCCATATTACATTGCTATATCATCATGTTCTCGTCGGCCAATCACCTTTACATAGATGTTTGCTCAGCGTACAACCGATGGATTGAAACCCTAGCTGCATCGGCTGGCGTCAGCATCGGCTGGGATCGTGTCATCGGCTGATTGGTCGGTCGGCTATATTGGTTATTGACCTATTGGCTGATATGCTTTACTTCTGGCTGCTTTGTATATCTTGTCAGTGACAGGATCAAACTGACTGGCACGCCCACACTTCATCGATTTTAGGACATGCACTAGAGCTAAGCAGATCTTTCAGGCCGGTGTGTTGATTTTTCTCGTCAACAAGGGTTCACCAAACCGCACGGCAACCATGCGATTATCATGGGTTACCGTGCACGGTAACGGTTTTAATTTTTCAAACAATGATATACACCGCGGTAACCGCCAAATCGCGGGGGACGGTAACCCCCTCCCCCAAAAATGGTTTTTGTCAAACCCTGCTCTCGACGTATGAGGGGCAAGAGATTGGGCATGCCGTTCCACACCTTGGATGAACGAGATCCCTGTCTACAGCATTCTCATTATCAAAATTTACCTATATACCAAATGGACTTTCTGATAAGTTTATCATGTTAAAATAGTAAATAGATATGAAAAAATAGGTTTATTATTAATTTTAGATTTAAATATTATTAAGTTAATGAAATTCTAAAATCCAGGTATCAATAGATTAATACTTCACATTCTTTTGAGAAACATGAATACATAATTTACAAATTATTAAGTAATTAATGAAAATCTTTTTATGAAAAAATCATGAAACTACTAAGATTGAGACCATACGCAATGCAACTTTGTTTTTAGTAATTCCAAATTTAGAGATTATTTGATTGATAAAAAGCTAAACTAAAGACTTCACAGACACTACAATTTTGTTTTATTATTAATTACGATTTTGGTTTTATTATATTAGGAAAAGTATAAAAGTAACAAGAAAAGAATGTACTGTATATATAAACCGATGATATTTGTTAATTGATATATATAATGTGTAAATGTGTAACCTTTTATGTAAAAGATAGGTTCTCATGTAAATAGACCGATGACTAATCGTAACAACGAAACTTCCACTTGGTTTAGTGTTGTAAAACTAGCTTTGGACGAAGATCAAAATTTTCTCACTCAAGCAACGCCTGGCCTACTATTTGACGAGTTCGGTCATACAATAGCTTCGGTTTCTTACTTGTCACTAGCACAGAAATGCCACGTATGTCTACCATTTGTTGGGAGAGAAGTAATAGGTTTGGGTGGTTTAGTGGGTGGAAACAGGTGGGCATGCGAAAACGAAACTAGTAGCAGAATGAACCCGAATGGTATATGATCTTGAAGAAGGAAGTCCAGCGGTGAATTCTCGTGGTACCGGTACGTATGGTCGATATCCGTTGTAGTCATGCACGATGTTACCGGTACTCCCGTTGCTACATGTTTTGATTTAACCGAGCGAACGCACGTACAACACACGCCCTAGCTTTGCTGGTGGGTGATGTGGCCGACGCGTCCGCGTCCGCCTCCGGTCAATCCACTTCCGCCACACGCTCACCCCTCGCGCTCCAATGCGGCCCGCGCATCCGCTGTGCTGATGCGTGCGTCTCGGCTAGGGTCCCGCGCCACGGCGAATGCACCCATCCATCCGAGCGAGCGAACGGCGCGACGCCACCACACCAGACCCCAACCCCACCGTACACACACCACGCATGGTGCTGCGCCACGTTGAGGGATCGCATCGTACTCGGCGCGCGGGAGGGAGGGATCGGATCGAAGTCGATCGGTGGATGGATGGAGAGCCGGCCCCGCCAGCTCCGACAGGGGCTAAAGCGGCCGCGCACGCCTGCGGGGGCGGTGGCAGCCCACCCTGCCTGCCGCGGCGGTGGGGGGCCCGCGCCATCTCACGATATCGCTATCGCTAGTGCGCGCGGATGGGGTGGGAGCTGCTCCTCCTGCTCCTGCTCCTGCCGCCCCTGCGCGCATAGTCCGCTGCCGCTGCCGCCGCGCGAACCAACGGTGAATGGGCGTGTGCGCCTGCGAGTGGGTAAGTACCATTATTGTTCGGATGCCACCGGCGATGGATCCATCGAAATTCCTTCGCCGTGTCCCCATTCACCCACGACAGCCTGCCGGGACGCAGCTAAATATACCTAGTACTGTGGCTCGTAGAGCTGCTACTAGTACCACTTCCCTATTAATTTGGCTGCTTGGATGGAGCTTTTCAGGCAGGCAGGAGTAATAACTTTGCTATACTACTCGCAACCCAGTCTGTTTTGGCTAGGAGACTATTTATTTTGGAGAAAGGCGAAAGGGGGAAGTAGCGGCGGCAGCAACAAGAGATGCAAGAGCTAAAGACACGAAAAGAAAACGAGCTTTTCTTTCTTTCTTTCTGAACTCAACAACGAGCTTTTGTTGGATGATATCGGTTTCGTCCCCTTTTTATTACCTTTTCGCTGTCTTTTCTGCGAATTCGTCCACAGTTGATCGCTTCCGGCCGTGATCGCCCTTTTGAGTCCTTCGCTTCGTGTGTGCTTTTGTCAGTAGCGTACAAAAGAACCGATTCATCAAAACAAAAAAGACTCTGCAAAGTAAGTAATTAGAAGCGGTCCGTGACAAGGTAGTACGAGGGCGTACTGATCTCTCGCTGATCAAACAAATTCCCCTTTTCCTCCCCCAAAGGCAGAAGACGAGTAGAAACCACCTTTTGAGAATGATCACAACTTCCCTCGAGACCTTAATTAGTCGCAAAGGTGCTGACAAGTATGAAGGGAATAAAGGTGCCGGCGATTACGCGGTCGCTTTGAGCAATTAGTACCCGTTTAGCTAAGCAGATAAGATTAAACCAGTTTGTTATGATGACTTGGTGCTAATATATTTGTTTACGAAGGTCGGTTCTACTTCTCCCTTCTCTTTACGCCTAGGACAGTAGGAGTAGTATATTTGTCACGTCGATTTAGTAGTCCTTACTTTGCTCGGTTGAATTTTCCTCTACGTGGCCCTTTTATACGTGACTAATCTAAAACACGAATAACTTTGCCCGACTAAACTAAACATCTGCCCCTACTATCCATCCATCTTCTCACGCTCATAAAGCCACAAGCTCACTCAGCGCACACATCGCAGCCATCATTGTTCATACCCGGATGATCACCTGATTTATTGCGAGCCCTTGCTATTGCTGATAGTAGTACTATACTAGCACTCTATCTACGTACTGACCCAGAAGTGGTAGGGGTAGGCGCAAGCAAGCAAGTGCCACAAAACATATTGGCACAATGCGGCAGCGCGTGCAGGATGGTCATGTCAGGTCAGATGTGGCGCGCACACGTACTGGATTTCGGGGAAGGGAGAGCAGACAAGCAGGCAGGCACTGACACCCACTATGTGCCGTGACAGATCGAGCGAGCTAGCCATGCATCTTTACGGATTTAATGAAGCTGCCGTCTCCTCCGCCAAAAGCCAAAAAGCTCTCGATCGATCGCGCTAGGCCGGAGCACGGGTTTCTGCTCCGTCGCGTCCGCGTCCTCCAGCTAGCTCGTATAGTTATCATCGCGCCCCGACCGAACGGTCGATAGTGGGCTACTGCTACATCGCTTGCTGCTTGCTTGCAGCGCGCGGTAGGTGAGGGCTGCTCCGTGTCAGCCGCGACCGAGAGCTTCCTGCACTCGGCGGATTGAGTAGCTTCGCATGCGCGCCACTGTGCTGTTGTCTCAGGCACATTGTGATGTGCACCATCGATCCACCACCCAGCACCCTGCAGTGCAGGCATCAGACCAAGCGGACGTACGGATTCACGGCAAGCCTTGGCCCTAGAGCAAATTTTGGCTGACCTAGGCTTTCTTAATTGTCGCTAGACTGGAGCTGTGTTCGGGGGGTTTCGAGCTATGCAAAATTTTTGATACAGGACATTCAAACTTCAAAGTTCAAAGTTCTTGCTCTTTGCTTTAGAAAACCCCAAAACATGACACATATATCAAACAATAAAACATTGATAGTCCCCCCAAATTCTAGGATGTTGTAGAGAGGATAGGGGAGGGAAAGTGGCTTGGGTTTGGTTCTAACAAGACCTAGTCGGGTTACGAGCAATCTGACCCCAAGAGTAAAATTGTACTTTTCGTATCGTTTTTTTATTTGGACTAGAAAAAAATAATGGTATCACAGCTAATTTTTATTTTTTAGTTCTTCAACAACTGTCATAGGATGTTCTACGGTAAAGACCATAAATTTTGGATGTCTTGTATGTTTTGTAGCAAATTTTTAAATTTTGTTTTGTAGTAATCCCATACGATGATAGTGCTACTCCTAGCTTGGAGCTAATGAGTCTACTCGGCATGTATATGGTTACTGTATCATTTACCGGTCTTGATATGCAACGAGCAAGTTTTAGCATATGTTTTTGCGAACCGCTTGTGCCAGATAACGATATTCAGAAAGTATGGGGATTATCAGTTCGAGGGTATATGCGAGATTACGATAAAAAAAGACGGATCGATTTTTATACCCTTAGCTTATGAATAATGGCCATAACAAATCGAAACTGGTGTTGCTATTATATGTCAATCTCACGAGTATAATATTGACAATGACCCAATCTAATCTTTATCAGCACAACGATGTAAAATTCTCACATGTGATCAACAACCAGTAGTTATCGGCTTCCTCAAATATAAACTTGCACTACTGGAGAAACCATCATTGGTTGAAATGTCAAAAATCATAGTAGTCCCGGTTTGAGTTGCACCCGGGACTAGAGATGATCTTTAGTCCTGGTTTAAAAAGTCTACGGATTTCTAGGAACATTAGTCCCGGTTCGTGTTACGAACCGGGACTAAAGATCACCTCTAGTCCTGGTTCAAATGTTGTCAGAGCCTGTCAGAGCGCCGGGCACTTTTAGTCCCGTTGGTAACACCAAACGAGACTAGAGATGCTATCTTTAGTCTCGGTTGGTGCTACCAACCGGGACTACAAATGTCTGACGCTCTGACAGGTTCTGACAGCCGCTAACACCATCTTTAGTCCCGGTTGGTGTCACCAACCGGACTAGAGATATTATTTTTTTCCGGTTGGTAACACCAATCGGAACAAAAGTGAATATGCTTATTTTTTAAGCTGAACCTAATAAAAATATATAAATTTTGCTACATGATTCAAATGGCCAAAAATTAATTTAAGATATTCGTGGCACCAACCGGGACTAAAGATGAATTAGAAATAGCGGAAAATTATCTTTAGTCCCGGTTGATGTCACCAATCGGGACTAAAGATGACTTGGAAATAGCGAGAAATTATCTTTAGTCCCGGTTGGTGTCACCAACCTGGACTAAAGATGAATTGGCTATATATATCCCCGACTCACATCGTCTTCTCCACCGATCCAACACTTAGCATATTTTTCAGATCTCTCTCCCTCTCCCTAGCTTTCTCCCTCTCCCTCTCTCCTCGGCAAGCAAGGGGAGGGGAGGAAATGGCGGCGACGGGGGAGGAGGTGGCGGCAGCGGGGCGCCATCTTCTCACCAGCGACGAGCGGGAGCGAGAGCCGACGACGAGCGGGAGTGAGAGCCGACGGCGAGCGGGAGGGGGAGACGGCGGCGAGCGGGAGCCAACGGCGGCGACGAGCGGGAGCCGACGGCAGCGGCGAGCCGAGCAGAAAATTGTTGTTGTATTTTATTGTATATAGTGGATTTTGTTGTATATATGTGTGAACAAATTTGTGATAGTATTTAATCTGTGATTTTTTGGATTTTGAAGATGTATTTGATATGTGGAGAAAAAATATTTGGGATATGTATTGTTCATTGCTATTTGATTTCAGTATCTGTGATGATTTTAGGATTTTGACAAGAAAAAACAAAAGAATCTGAGGGCAGTGGGCTGGAGAAAGGGCAAATTAAAAAAAATTAAAAAAAAAAATCTTTAGTTCCGGTTGAAGCCACCAGGGACTAAAGATGACGGAGCCGACCACGTGGCTCCGTCATCTTTAGTCCCGGTTGGTGGCTTCAACCGGACTAAAGATGCATCTCTAGTCCGGTTATTTAACCGGGACTAGAGATCGCCCATCTCTAGTCCCGGATTCGTAGTCCCGGTTTGACAACCAGGACTACTGAGGGTTACGAACCAAGACAGTTGTGGCTTTTTCTAGTAGTGTTGGCGAGATTAGAGGTGGCTATAGACCTCGTATGGTTTGTGTTCGATTGTCTTGGCCTATCCTCTCTCTTCATTGGAGTCTTATATTTATATCCTCGAATGTTCCCTTGTCCAAATAAAACTAAGAAAACAAGTATGAATATAATATGAATAGACCTTATAGTGTCCAAATAAGACTATATTTTCTCTTTCCTTATCCGAAATACCTTAGGTTTGATTTTCTGTAGGATTTGATATATGATGGATTCCATTAAGCTTAATACTCAAGTATGAAGTATCTTATATACATAACATTAACTTTTTTTAAAAGATATTCACTGAATTATTGAAATGGCCTATTTTTCTATGTTGCAAAGATATGTTTTCTCAAACTATTAATTGAGTTTATTTATTTAAATATTTAATTTATTCCTACAGTGAAGTAGAGAATCCACGAATATAATCCGCTCAATACACTAAATCAAACGGGTCTTAAGTATACAAGAAGTTCTTTTTCATTTTTTTACGATGACCTTAATTAATATGACTGCTTTTTCTTGGTTGCGATTTGTGAAATGTCTGGAGACCATTTGGTCAAGCCCGTGCAAATTCAGTATTCTGGTCGTCAAAAATTATTATTATTATTATTATTATTATTATTTTGAAGTTTGATAAATTAAAACTAAAGAGTTCACAGTGTTTCTAATGCTCTGGATTATTTAAAACGGATTCTCGATACAGTCAACGGTCTTATATCTTTCTGATTAATTAATACTAGCAGATTGTCCCGGCGTTACTTTGCATGGGGTTATAAAAATTAGAATTGTATTCGATATACAACTATTTTTATTTTATAAATATACTTGTCAAAACTAAATTGGATTGGATTTCATATGCAACTATACAACTGTATTTTTATTTGGTAAGTTTTATTTTCAACGATACAATTGTATTTTTGTTTGGTAGTTTTTGAAAGTATGGTTGAATTTTAAATAAAACTCTTAGCTTCTATTTTCATACATTCTATGTGATTATGTCAGTCCACGATCAGATACTTAATATGATTCTCTCTTTATTTGATAAATATGAAAAAATTTAGACTTTAAGTCAACACAATACCTCCTTTTCGAACAATCTTTATAATATAATCTAGCTAGATAGGTATATAAGGTTTCTCAAATTGTGCAATTATAACGAGGTCATAATATGATCGACATAAGCAACAGTCAGCTACTAACATGGGAGTTTTCTATTAAGTGTCCAATTAGTATATACGTACTATTATGTATAATTAGCATTGTGATTATTCAAGCTAGAATATAATCTCTTGGTCTAATAAAAATTTAAATCCTGACTATAAACCTACAATGCTTGTCTATTTTCATAGTCAGGATTTAATTTTTTTTATTTTCAAAGTCAGGATTTGATTTTTTAAGCGAAGAGAATATGCGTGTACAATATTCACAAAAAATTCAGTGCATTTTTCGTGAATGTTTTTTTGACAACCTTTCATTAAACATACACAACTATTAACCATCTATTTTGTATGTCACTACTAAATAAACGATTTTTACGTACGGGCCGAAAGACATTTTTCCATGCGGAAGACCGGCCCGTATGCACGAGAAGGTATGGGAAAAATAAAATTTTCGCGTGTGGACGGCCCAACCACATGGGAAGATCTATTATCCCGTGCGGGCGGCTTAAGAGGCCCACACGGGAAGATCTATTATCCCGTGCGGGCCACTTAAACAGCCCGCACGGGATAATAGATCTTTTCGTGCGGACGTATAAAGTGGCCCACACGGGAAGATAGTGTTAATGATATGCCCTAGAGGCAACATGTAGATGTTGGATATCATGATCAATGTTTATGTATAAATGAATAAAGTGTTATTCAGTTTCATGAAATAGACAACTTGTATTGATCAATAAATACGTAACTTATTTATGAGACTCTATGTATGAATCTATTTCTAAATGATCCCAGATCACATGTCATATTGTTGGAACAAATATGATTCTAAGATCGGCATGTTTATTGATTGATGATCATGTCTCATAGATCATGGTATGAAGATACCAAATCAATATACGTGGACATGTGTTAGAGAACACATTGTTGGATAGACCCACCATAAGACACTACAAGAATTAATGTGTCATTAGTTGGTCTCAAGTAGTGTTGGTGTAAAGTCCTTGACCTGAGATCATCATGGATTCCAACATGTGTAGTAGCCTACTTTGGGACTGCCAAACGCTATTCCATAACTGGATAGTTATAAAAGTAGTTTTCGGGTTTGATATGAAACATGGAGTGGGATGTGAATGATCAAGATGGAATTTGCCCCTCTTTTGGAGAGATATCTCTGGGTCCCTCAAGGTAATGGATTATGAAAGTGCATGACCATGACGAGTCGATTGAGGAGTTAATCAACAGACAGATAATCCAATACGGTTCGAGTGAAT
Source organism: Oryza australiensis (assembly GCA_019925245.2). Lineage (NCBI taxonomy): Eukaryota > Viridiplantae > Streptophyta > Magnoliopsida > Poales > Poaceae > Oryza > Oryza australiensis. The sequence goes on along the minus strand of JAIFGZ020000108.1, from coordinate 3,388,536 downwards.
GTTTAAGCTATTGAAGGGATGGCACACATCTTGCCTATAGCTTAATTGGTATCGTGAGGCAAAGAGATTTATGTACACATTACAGGTTCAGAGCCGATATTATATTCTTGTATACTATGGTGTCAATATGTGCTGCTAGGCGCCGCTGTTGACAAGTCGGCTGAGTTGGACTCAAGCGGAAACCGAGTATACCTGAACCTACATGGTCGCACGCTTAAGGGAATAAGAACAGGCATTCGAGTTGGACTCGGATACGGCTCAATCGGATAGGGATCCGATCGGATAGAGTCCTATGGGCTTACGACGTATGGATGGCCAACTCTATGAATTCGGATAGGATCTGATTCGAAATAGAGTCCCGATTGACCACTAGACCCAGTCGGCCAACTCTTTATAAAGGGGCGAGGGGTGGAGAGTTGCGGGATTGATTTGCATTGGATTGCATTGAATCGCATTGAATCGAACGCAACAGAAGTCGGCGAGTTCAAGGTCTCCAAGGAAACCCTCCCCGCTTCCGAGCCAAATCCTAGCTTTGCATTTTGTGCTAGCATACGGGTGTTAGGTGTTCTGTCCTCGGACGTGTGGATACCGGTAGAGACACTGCTACGTTGCGGTGCTATTCGTCAGCTACGAATCGGCTGCGGTCAAGGGCATCGGAGCGAGGCGGCTGCGGCGTCGGGCTGTGGAATCGCGCATCGGCTGTGGGTTCGGCGTCGACTCGGGGTGGTGTCGACAAATCGGTGTGATCGGGCGCCTTGCTCCGGATCGGATAGCTCTGATTGGCTATTTCCATTGCGCTCTACTCCAATCGATAACGATCTATCGACCCTTACTTGCAAGTGTTCTGGTTTTGCGCGGTAGAAAAGTTTTGTTTTATGCTATCGTAGCCTCCGCGTAATCCTTCAGATAGATCCGTCCTATATGAATTATTGAATTATTTAATGATTTAATGATATTAAATCGACAACTAATATCACATCACAAATAATATAAAATTAATTTCATATCATCACAATTTCACATATATACTTTCCAACTAATTCTTTTTTACAATTAAATTTACAAATAATTTCACATATATAACTAAATTGACAACTAAATTCACATCATAAATTACAAAAAAAATAATTTTCGGCCGGCACCGGCGGCGATTGTGGCATCGTCGTCGTCGGTGGCAGTGGCAGCAGTGGAGGTGGCGGTCGGTGGAGGCGGCGGCGGTGGAGTAGTGCCGGCCAAACGGGCGGCCCGACACGACCCGCACGGCACGGGCGAGGCACGACCGTCACGGCACGGCCGTTAGGCACGGCCACCGTGACGGGCCGTGCCATGCCGCCCGTGTGCTCCGCCCCGGCCAAGCACGGCCCACGAGAGGCGGCGGCCGTGCCGTGCCTAAGCACGGCACGAATATGGCCCGTGGGCCGTGGCCGAGCCCACGGGCCCACAAGGCTCGGCCGAATTTTAAAAAATAGAGAAAAATATGAAAAATAGAAAAAAATATACAACCCTATTATTTCTATAGATAAAAATTAAAAATGTAAATAAAGGATAAAAAATGAAATAATAATGTATTTATCACGTTAAAAATATAAAAAAATATTCGTCATCTATTCTTCATATTGAAATTATTGAAATAAATATTGACACTTACTATATGGTAAAAATAGTAGTGATCTTTATTGATGTTTATATCATTATATGATACAATGATACATGTTGCCTCGTTAAAAACTTTGTCATGTAAAAACTCATAGGAAAAACTGAGAAAACCATGACAAAGAAAAGAGTACAGCTCAAAGATCACAACTACTTCTAACAAAGTTCTATTGGGGTTGGTGCGGATCTAAGTAGAGGTTCTCGGGCGGGCACCAATTCTTGGTTCTCGGCAGTGTATTGGCCATGTTGTCTAGCTAGCTCTCGAGTCTTTAAGGCTTAGTAGCATTTCAACGTGGTCGCTGCTCAGAGTTGTCCTCCTTTCTTCGATGATTCGACCGCAAAGGCTGAAGGCCGATTCGGAGGATACTGTTGACACGAGCACCGTCAACACATCCCGTGTCAGTTTTGAAAGCACGGGATATGCCATCTTGTGGTCATTCCACCATCCGAGGACGTTGAAATCTTGTGCTTCATGCACGATGGCGTCGTGTCCACATAACTTGACAACTCTTGACAACACCATGCGAAGTGATGTCTCCACTTCCAAACGAACGCCACCCCTTGGCTTGAAGATGAGCCACCCCAAATTCTACCCCACCGTATCTTCTTCTTACCTGTAGTGGGGATATGAGGGGTCTCTCGGCGAACTCCACGAAACTTTAGTTCATACTTTCCAAAACTTCATATAGTTTACTCCTAACCTCGTATAAAAGAACTATAATCTACACCTATAGTATCTCCAATAAGTGATAAAATAGTGGAGAATCCCCTTAATTTACCCCTAGGATCTAATATGAAAGCAAAAGCATACAACATAGGTATATTTTTCCAATATTTTAAATATTTTTGTTTCATGTGAAAGACAGGTTGGGCTAGAATTTCATCATTTTCATATTCTTTTAACAACGTGGCAATCTCGAGAATATTGTGCAAAATTAAATTGGCAGTTGGATAGTAAACTTGGGACAGAGTAAGAGTAGACTCATAAAAAGTTTCAAGAAATTGGTAATATCTTTGGACAATTGCCCACACGTGCTCACTCACTATTAGCCCACCGTCGTTGTTTCTTGGGTCATTACGTGACTGGACAAAATCAGTTAGTAATTCACTATAAGGTAACACAACTTTTAACATTAAATAGGTTCCATTCCCCTGATGCTCTATGTCGGTGGCAAACTTACGTGCTTTCTTACCGGCCGCATGGCAAAACCTCTTCCATGTAGCAATCCGCGGGTTAGAAGCAGTTAACCACGCGATTGCTTGACGAATAGCGTCAATGTGAACACTTACTCTCTTCATCCCAGTCTTTCAGATTAATTATATGACAAGCACAATGCTGATGATGTAGAAAAGACTACACATAAACACAAAATAAAGGTTGCAATATTTCCATTGTCCTAGAATTAGCAGACGCATTATCTAGTGTCACAGCAAATATTTTATCTACAAGATTATATTCATTAATTACCTCCCTAATTCTTTCGGCTATGTTTTCACCTGTGTGTGACACATCTATTAACCGGAGGCCTAGAACTCTTTTTTGCAACTCCCAATCATCATTAACAAAATGAACAACTACGCTAAGGTAATCCTCCCTAGCTCCACTACTCCATATATCAGAGGTAACACTAACAGAGAAAGTGCATGTACTAAATAGTTCCTTAAGTGCATTACTACCCTTCTCATAAAAATTTTCTAAATCTCAGGTTGTTGTTTGTCTACTAACTGCTTTGAATCTAGGATTATGCGATTGCTGAACGTATTCTTCGAGAGTAGGAGACTCCCCAAAGTTCAAGGGTAAATCTTGTCCGGCGATTAACCGGACAAGATTTTCCCGAGCTACCATGGGATCGTACTCCCGGCTACGTGCACGTGCACGTCCGGGTTTAGCATCGATTTCTTGCCGCAATTGTATTCCTTGCTTCCTTGCACACGCCTCCGCATGACGCTTTAGGTGTCCTGTACCACCAGAAGATCGTGCAGATAAAGTGCTGCCACACACCGGAGGTTCTCGATCTTTTCGAGCCGGTGTGTGTCGAAACACTTCCGCTCGTGGATCCCGAATATCCTTCCGAAGCCGCCGCCGCCGTGGCAAGCCGGTTCCTCCTCCACGTTGGTGGAGTTGGAGCCGATCCGGAGGCATCGTCAAACCCCAACATGTAATTGGGGTCGAAATCACCCAAAGTGAACGATGGCGACTGATATGGATAGTTCGGATCAATTCTGCAATTTTAATCCGAAATAAACAAATTTTAGATATTTATTAAATACACAAACAAAATACAAATAATACATACATACATATGAATATCACTTACATCTTTCAAACCGGAAGCACTTCACACCTCTGCGATCAAACTAATTAACTACGAAACTAATTTTGATTTTTGACAAAATTTGAGCAAATTTTGTCAAAACCAACAAATTAGAGCACAAGAGAGCACTTGAGACTTGAGAGCACAAAATAAGATGTTTGGGGTGAGGAGAAATGGCTGGGGTGGATGACCTATTTATAGGACGAAATTTCATATTTTTGGAATTTTTCGGATTTTTTTGATTTTTGCCTCCAACGGCTATTTTCAAATTATAGCCGTTATATAGCCGTTGGGACACGTGGCGGGACGTGATTCGCCGGTTCAAACCGCCCGTACGCGCCTCCCTCCCTCGCCCGCCACGCGTCGCGCGCCATTGGACCGCCCCGTGTCGTGCGTGCAGCCGGCCGGCACGAGCAGTTCCGTGCCTTGCCGTGCCAGTCCGCGAGGCTGGCGACCCGGCCCGAGCACCGCACGGTCCCGTTGTGCCGTGCCCGGCACGGGCCATACGCGAGCCGGGCCGTGCCGTAGGCTGGGAAACTCCGGTGCAATCTTGCGTCGTGCAGGAGCCGGCATGCCTCGGCCGCCCATTTGGCGGTGGAGGTGGCAGGTGGTGGAGGCGGCCGTCGATGGAGACGGCGATGCGCCGACACACCCGAGAAGCCTCCGTAGTCGTTGTCATGGGCGGCGGCGGCGGTGGAGGCGACGTTGGAGGCCGGAGGTGGAGGAGGCCGGCGGCAGGGAGGCGGCGGTGGAGGCCGGAGACAGAGGAGGCCGGTGGCGGGGAGGCAGAGGCGGAGGCATAGGCCATCGACGGAGGAGAGAGCCCTCGACGGTGGAGGCGGGATCTGGATTTCGTCTCGTCGGGTGTTCGAAAATTTTGAAGCCCGCGCACAGCTATATAAGCGGTGGTGATCATCGCGTGCGGATGGCTTAACTGCCCACATCGAAAGATTATCTTTCCATGCAGGCGGCTTAATGGCCCGCACGGAAAGATTATCTTCCGTGCGGACGGCTTAAACGGCTCGCACGGAAAAACTATCTTTTCGTGCGGGCTCTTAAGCCGCCCGCACACGATAATCTATAAACCTTACATCTCTAAATTAGACTACAAAAATTGTAATAATATCTTAATTTGGTCAGAAAATCCTATAAATCGACGTGACAACTTATTTTTGTTCCATAACACTATCATAAAAAATTCAACTAGTTTTGATCAAGTGAAACTATATGTTGTTCATAAATGGTTACACCTCTGTTTCATCTAAACATTACTCTAAATTTCAAAGTGTATATGCCTTATAAGAAGCTATGATTAACATGACAACTCATATATAATTATATTGTAATCCTAGACTATGTGCTCCTCTAGATATTTTGTTCCCAAGACAGGAAATATTTGGCTTTTTTATTTTTTTAATATTTTTTATTAACTTAGGAGCACATGAGAGGTAACCTCAGAAAATTTGAGCCTAAACAAGCGAAAGACGTGGCTCGTGGAAAATTCAGAAGACACGCCTAGAATCGAGAAAAAGCTTTCGGGCTCGAGAAGGCAACCTTGTGAGGCATTTTTGGGGAAAATAAAATCTCCGAACACGACAAAGCTGCGGACGAACGCATCCAAGATTTTTTCTGATCGATTTTCATATATGGAACGTCTCGATCGGAGTCCGTATGTGAAAGTTATGGCCATTTTAAAACTGACTTTGAATTAGAAGACGAAACGGGAACAATGCGCGTAAAACTTGTTACACGCACACCAACTGGACACGACGATCGGGGTTTGAATGTTCTTATCAATGTTGTAGATCTCTTCGATTTGTATATTATCACCAAAATAATTTTGTAAAAAAATTGTATATTGAGAATCATTAGTTAATAACAATATGATGATTTGTAATTACAATATAATGATTAAATTAAACTTATTACACACGCGCAAACTGCATTATATGTACAGTGGGAGGTACTCTGTTATAGTTTCATCTAAATGAACTCTAAGTTTCAAGTTTATATACCTTATATAAAGCTATAAACTTATATGCATCTCAAATTTGTAGATAACATTAACTCATTATCATAACATATGAAGTTATTTTGACACTTGTGTTGTGAGAAAAATATTTTTTTCTATTTGATTTTATCCCATATCCAAGAATTAGATGGAGAATTTAATAGGTTTATAGATAATTAAAACCTTACATTTCTAAATTTGTTTAGAAAAATACATGGGCGTCATCCCGTGCGGCCCACTTAAGCGACCGCACGAAAAAATCGATTATCCCGTGCGGTCCACTTAAGCGACCACACGGAATAATCCATTTTCCCGTACGGTCGTTTAAGTGGACCGCACGGGATAACACATCTTCGATTTTTTAGACGTGACCACTTATGATTTGTCTAAAATCTATTGGAGGCCTCGTCTCAGTAATGTGTGTTGCGAGGGAATTAGCCAGCGTTAGATCCACTTTAGCTAAAGGCATAGGAGACCCACTTTCTGACTTAATCAGCTGTATTATTAATTCTTTGATTTCTTATAGTTGATGATTGCAAATATAGTACTACACTCTGAACCTGATCTATCCATCTTGGAATTAATTGTGTGACTTCTGATTTCACATATAGGATTTTTTTTAAGTATCACGTCCTTGGATGCAACCAGCCTTCAACTTTAGAGTTTGGACAACAAATATGGCCGCCTTTATCTTACGTCAATTAATAGCCTGTGGCTCGTCCCTCGACATGGATGCGGTGGTTTTACCATATCCGGTTTTTAGGTAGGAGTGCCACTTCTGACTTAGGCTTGTATGATTTTGTAGCCTAGTGTCCAAGTCAACCTGCATGCATAGGAGCATTTCTCATGGGACGTGTTGCATGTTAGGTGAAAATGGTGAGATGGACCACAAAACCAGCTGAAGTTGCCCACCGCCCTTTCCAAAAAGGTGAAATTGTCCAAACACATAGGTCTCCCTTGAAAATGTCCTTTCGAGTTGTTTTTGTCTTTGGTCGGTGGAAATGTACCATCTTTGTATTTTTGGCATGTACATTTGACAATACTGTGTTGCATTGCTATACCGAACTCATACATTAAAGAACGCTAGCTACAGGTTCACACTTCAAAATTTGTTTCAACGAGTAGGTAGAACTACTAGATTTTTTAGATTCAAGAAAGGGGCGAAGTACATGCAGCCTCCATGTCACAATGCCCAAGACAGAGATGGCGGGAAGCAGCTAGAGGGAGGTGCGTGCGTCTTCTTACCCTAAGGCGGCAATGACTTGGAGGAAGAAGTTGGTGACGATGGAGACAAGGCTGAGGGAATTGGTGGCGGAGGCTGATGAAGGGTCAACTAATGGTAGCCAAGCCGGAGCATAGCGGAGATGGGGCCACAGGGTGACCGGCAAGGACAAGCCCCTCTAGCGTGCCAACATCGTTCATGGAGATCGGCGGCATGAGAGGAGCCATGGTAGAGGGATGGCGTGGAGGTCGGGCTTGAAGAAGGCGTTTGGAGGTGATTCGGCGGCCCAGATACAGAGGGACAAGCCATCGAGCGAGGCATGATGGAGTAGAGAGGGTGCTAATGGTGCGCACTTGATTTGAGTGAGCCAACAGGGTGGACGGGACGGCAGGCCGTGACGAAGCGGTGGTGGAGTCTTGTTGGTGAAGACAGTGCCTTCGAGGGGTAACGCTGCATAGATCTGATGAAGGTTGGCGAAGAGCGGGTAGTGTCTAAAAGCCAGCGAGCAGAGACGATCATCGCTAAAAGGAGATGAGAATGGGGTTCCCGACGATGGCGGTGCGGGGAGGTCCAGGTGGTGTTGACCTCAATCCTAAGCAATGGTGTGGAGGAAGCCCAGGCCTCGGTGCAGATGGTAGAACGCCTTGATGACAACGAGGACGGTGTCGTGTGAGGGATGGAGACGTGGCAATGACAGATCGGCCATGGGCCAGTCACAAACTCACAATGTATCTGCGAGGATGACCGGGACTGCTTCATCCAGATCGACGATGACCACCATGAAGAAGGATTCTGGCGATGGCCCCCATAAAGACCATGGCGATCATCAAGGTGCGTTACTGCTGCTTGATGAGGTCAAAAACAGTTAAGGATGTGACAAAGAAAACTACTAGATGAAGAGAGAACAAAACTATATCCGTGTTGTGTAACTCCCATTTTAATTAACACCTGTGATGCGGATCCTCTTTTTTCATAAACACCATGTGGAACGTCTTTTTTCATAAACACCTGTGTGTTGTAGGACTCCATTATTAATAAACTTGAAATCAGGAACATAGGTGTAGCATACAATTGGTTAATATTAGATAACTCAACTACAATGCAGGGCCATCTCTAGAAATTTGCAACTCTAAGACAAAATACAAATTGAGCCCTAAAATTTGAAAAATGCATATATCTAATGTAAAATCGAGGATATGTGAGGAGTCTGGGACTTGGGACCAATTTTGTCTTAGCGTTGGCGAGACAACTAGACTCATAGACGTGGTATTGGGGGTTTGGGAGTCTAGGACTTGCGCAGCGGCACTGTATTTTGGCGAGATGAATAGGCGGCGACAACGGTTGCATCAATGTTTCACTCGCTCTCACGGGTTGCGGCTTCTCGGCGTAGGCGCATGCGGATGATTGAATGATGGGCTGGACTTTGAAGGAAACGACCGAGCGATGAAGTATTACATCAGTTGAGCCTAATGGGCTTATCTCGGGTATGGCCTTTAAATTTCTGGGCCTATGTGATGCAGCAGATCACACCTCCTCATCGACAAGCTACATCTAGGCCATTTCCAATGGAAGATGTCATTTTTATGTTTCAAGGGTGCCACATAAGCAACAATGTATTTAATTGATAATTGAAATAGCTTATACAATGTATTTGTTTCTTTTTTTGCTTCATAGGTATACATGCAAGAGACAACATGTATTGAAAATAGTGTAGACATGGTTTCATCTAGATAAACTCATTTCTTCTCTCACTTCATTAATTCCTTGGCACATCATATAAAATGCTGACATGCCACCCTATTTAAAGAGAATGAAACTTCCATTAGGAATGGTCTTAGCATGAGTGATTTCATGGCTGTCAGTCAAGTAGTCCTCATAGGTCTAATACAAAGGTGGTGGTTTCCCATTGTCATCTCAATGAATGGATGCATAGCCCTAACACATGACAAGTATGGAGATAGGAGAGAAAAAAACTTGAAGAGGTGAACCGAACATGAAGATGATTTGACACAGGGGATCTCATTGTTAATAGAGAAGAAAAGGTAGCATAAGAGACTTAGGGCAAAGGGCAGAGCAAACTTTGAAAACAAAGCCTATTGTTTCCCAGTGGTGTCCAGGAGGTTTGATATTGTTAAATCATCCAGGGATGAGATCATATTGGGGTGGTGGGGAATATTGACAATCATCCCTAGCACTAGAGATTAAGGCAGCATGGAAGTCATGTGTGTCGCGTGCCCGTGCCCTTTGAATAAGTGCGCTAGAGACAACTAGAATTGCATTATTATAGAGAGCTGAGCATAAATCTTCATGTAGATCCTACGGCCACGAATGCTACTATACATTTGTAAATCTCTTAAAACAATGGTGGTTGTTTAGCAAAACTGTAAATAGAAAATTGTTAAAGTGTGGATTGCACCTAGCACAATCTGTTAGGCACGTGGGTGTGCAGCTAGCCAGGCACGGTTTCAATCCTCAGGGTCATCTCATGAGCCTCTCCAAAGAAGGTATCCACCCTTTCCCAGGACTAACTTCTGTTAATCCCGGTATGTAAAAGATACACGTGTGTGCATGTTTAGTGGACTGCATGTTACATATGCACTCAAGACTAGAGCCTCCAATCCCTATTGTCGGAGTACGAAACTTCTCAAGTGGGGAAGTGCGTACTCCCCCCTTGAAGATTCGGTTAGGGGACGAGTTTTGAGTTTTGGTCCTACTTGTGAGCAAAAGACGAACACATGGGATTACACATGTTCGGACTATGCATTGATGATGGAAGTGGGTTACAATGTGTGAAGCTCAAAGTCTGTGGATGTATGTAGATGTATGCCGGTTGCTGGAATCAAAACCCTCTATCCGTTGGCCTTAATCCTTCTTTTATAGTATAAGGAGAGTCCACATTGCCAATACATTTAAGTGGGAATGTGCCCCACTTCATTAATTCGGTTGTGGTTTGTCTTGTCGAAGTCTTTCGATCTGTTCGGGGAGGGATGTTTTTCCCTGTTGGCTAACGTGGGCGCATTAAAGTCAAAAAGTGACCTTGTGGTACTTTTCCTGGGCCCCCTAATGACGTGTGGTATAGGACTTTTGTCATGCCCAGAAATTTAGCCAAATTTCTAGATATTTTGTATAAGTCCTTGTCTAGAAATCAACCAGGGTACACAAAATAACAAATCAATAAACAGATCCTAACGTAAATAAAATGTAAAATACTTACAGCAGAGGCACTTAGTCCTCACACCGAAAAAGGGCAGGGAAAAAAGGACGATCCTAGCGGGATTTCAGCTCCACTCCATAGACAAAACTTAACTGGGGTATAAGCCTTGGTCTTCTAGCTTCATCTTCAACTCGAAAACACTACACTTCTGTAAAGGAGGAAAATGGCAAGGCTGAGTACAATCACCGAACTCAACAAGCCACATCGATGATGCAGACATGCAAGGAGAGGCAAGAGGGGCTTGTGGCTATTTGCATAAATGCGGTTGTAAACATTTATAGTTTAAAATAGAAAAACTATTGATTGATTAAGTCAAGGTTAATTCTCCACTGAACAACGCTACACCACATTGAACAGACCCAACCATCCCACCTGAACTAAACTAGTTTATTAAGCCAATTTAATTAATAATGTGGGACTAGTCACGGTGAAGCTGGTCGATCGTCCATGACCGCGGACACGACTATTTGAATAGTTCTAATCTGATAAGAGGTGTACAACTGTACCTACAAGACACTATTCCACACATGTTGTCATGCCCCGAAGCACCTCCATGGTAGTGCAAAGGGGTAAATCGTGATAAGATCCTTCACATAACTCCCCTTAACCAAGCGACACCACACTTCAGGTTTCGCCCCCACCCCTAAATCCAGGGTTGGCAGCCCCCTTGTGCCTAGGTGAATTCAGAAGCCGCATAGACCTTACCCGGTCCATCCAAACTCCATCACACCCATCCTTGCCTGAGTACGTCGGACAGGGAAAAGCTACACTGCATGTCCAGCAGTTGTCCATTCTTGCTTGTGGTAAGTACGGTAAGTCTTCCAGGATTTTTCGCGAACCAGTCCTTAATTGCCATGGGTGCGACAAGCAAAACCATGCACCCGTAGCCCACCATTAAGTCACATTTTAGAGGGATAATTATGACAAATAAACATGGCCAAGTGTCTCGAGCTCGTAGCTCGTCAGATACTAAGATAGTTAATGTGATTATCCTATTAAGTGAGCTAGTAGTAATTAAGCAAGACTAAGGATATATCGTTCTAGCAAGGTCACATAAGCGACACAAGCTAACCAAAATATCACCCAGGTTTGACAAAAGATGGATATCAAGTAAACATGGCACAAACGAGCAGATAGGTAGTCCCAATTCTCAGCAAAACATGCAATTTATTTGCAAACGGTAAAACATTTTTAAAATTAGGCTCAATATGCTTCAAGGGAAATGTGTGACTTGCCTTACTTCTTCAGACAACATTGTTTTCCTCGCGAGCGTGAACTTCCGAAACAACGGAATCTACATGTTGGCAAGCAAAATGAGAAAAAACCTTAATAAAAACTTAATAAACAATACATGGAAAGTAAACAAACATGTAGGGCTATATTGTAGATGAATTTTACAAGTGGAATGCCCTAATTTTGGAGTTCATATGAATTAGATATAAATATAGAAGTTTTGGGTCATTTAAATAAATTTCTGGAAATTAAACTAATTTATTGCGTAAGTATTATTTATTTTCTCAAAGGAAAAATGGGAGCGCTGACGTCAGCGATGGGAACCGGCGCCTGCATGCGGGTCCCACGCGTCAGCAGGTTAAAGCGCACGGTCCATGGTGGACCAAGTCCACGCGCGCCAGACCCCATGCCCACCATGTGGCACCCACATGGCTGCCACGGGGGACGGACGCGCCGATGTGGCAGCACCGCTGGCGGCCACGGTGGACGCCACGTGGATGACCCAGATCACCCCAAGGGGGATCGGGCGGCCACGGAAATCAACGGCTCGGATCGGCTTGAAACCGATCTGATGGTCGAGGACACAGCGACGGGCGGCTTGCCGGTCGGCCGGGCGGAGCGTGGCGTGATGACACGCGCATGGCCCGATGGTCACTGGCGATGGCCACCGGCACGGCGGCACGCACATGAGGGCGATGGAAGAAAGCGGAGAGGGAGGGGATGCCTTACTGTGTGCGCACGGGGAAAAGACGACGCGGGTGAACGGCAACAGGGGGTGGACGGCGACCAGCGCTCGTGCGGGCAACGCGCGTGGCGGGCTCCTCCCGCTCCTGGTGACGGCCGAGGGGTGGACGAGGCTTGGCACGACCCGAGGAGACGAGTAAGGCGACGACGAGGGCTGTCGGTGCCGAGCGACGACAGGAGGCGGCCAGAGATGACAAAGGGGGCTGAGCATGCCTCGCGCGAGAAGGACGGGGTTTCGGCTACAGGCGGCGGTCGAGAAAGGACGGACGGGGTTCGACGTAGTGCCGCGAGGCTGGCGATGGGGTCGGCCTGGCGCGGTGGTGGCTAGTACGGCGGTGCCGTGTGGTCGGAGGGCGACAATGGCGGCAGGGAGTCGGGATGGCGGTGCGTATGGCGCTCCAGCGATGCTAAGGAGAAACGATGCGACGGTCGAGGTACGGCGTAGCGCAGGGAGGCTGACAGTGGTGGCTGCACGACACGGGGTGGTGTTTAGCGACGGCGGTGGTGGGGTCTCACGGTGAGGAGGTGGTTCCGGTGCACGGGCGAGCTCGGGATCTTGGGGAAATGGTTGAGGGGAGCTCAAGAAAAGCTTCATAGGCTCGGGAGGTGGTGAGGAGACCGAGGAGCTCGGGGGCGAACGGAGTGGGCATCGACGTGGGGGTGGTGGCGCCGATTCAGCGCCGATTTGCCCGGGGAAGTAGGAGGAAAGTTGAGAAGGTGGAGGCGACTCGCGTTCGCGCGGTTAGGGCGAGAGCTGGGCCGGACGTGCACGGGAGGGGCGACGATGAGGGCGTGGCGACCGGGTTCTCTGGCCGGTGAAGGGGGATGATAGGTGGGGCCGACGGACCCACCTGTCAGAGAGAGGGAAAGAGGGGACCAGGGAAGGCAAAGCGGACTTTGCGGAGAGGGGCGAGGCCGCGGGCCAGCAAGCTTGGTCGGGCTGAGGAGAGAGAAAAAGGGAGGTAAGCTGGACTTTTGGAGGACTGAGCTACATAAACGATAGGGGGATTTTTAATTTATTTTTTAATTTATTTAATTACATAAATGAACTTTTGTATTATTAAAATACTTACGGAGCTTCAATATTTCATGGAAAATTTTAGAGAGTACTTTAGGGCATGGAGAATATTATAGAAATATTTTCAGTCATGATTTTTGAAGGAAATTTCAATTTCCTTATTAATTTCACTTAATAATTTATTTTAACTTTAATATAAGTTCTAGAAATGTATTATTAAATTATTTTTAATTTCAAACGAAAATTGGGGCGTGACAACTTCCCATTCTATCCATGCCTTTGACGAGATGTGTAGGCGACGTTTGCCACGCTGCCATTAATGCGAGGGAGTGGTTGAAGCATCTCGTTGGTCATGTTAATTTTTCTTTGGTCTTGCTGCGCTTCTCAAGGAGTGCCCAGGGCAAGAGATAAGTTTGGATCCCTGTCCGGGGCAGGATGAATGTCGGGCCCCTCCCTAAGGCCCATATGTGGCTCGCTTGTCTCTGTGCGGCTACCATGCCCGAGGCACCTTGCATGCTCGGGGTACCCCGGACACCCAAGCAGCCTTCTTCGTGTGTTCTATCCTTGGTGCCTTGAGGATACGTGTCATGTACGTTTCGATGTATTCTACAGCGTCCTGATGACCCGAGGGGGATGAGGACCCTAGTTCCTATATCTCCGACACCTTTCAAGCTTGTGTGGGACATGTATAGTGTTCATGCATAGTGGCACAAGTATAGCATGGGTTAGCGTATATTTTGTTATCAAAACTAGCACCAATATAGACATTGGCAACTAAACACGAAAAATGTCATAGAAGATCCAAATTTATAACGACAAGAGACACAATATTTGTTAATGAGATTTAGCCAAAACTTATATCCAAAAGATAATAATTACGAACGCTGCTATCCTATCCAGTATAATTACAATCATCTAAAGTTTAAAGAACTACAATTTTAATAACTAAATTATCAATTTGCTGTAACATTAACGATTTATTAATTTCAAATAGCTACAAATAAATCACAAAACTATAACCCCGTTAAAATTTGCTCGTTAGTGACAAATTTGACCCCCACCTGCAGTTTGAAGGGCATGATGATGTGCTCACTATTTCGCTACCGCGTTAGGATGATGTTCTAATGAGGGTATAGTTTTTTGATAATTTCAAAATGCTATTATTTCATTTATCTGAAATAGGTCGTTATTGTTATAGTAACTTGATAAAATTCACTGTTAATTTTCCTGTAAAGCAAGAAGTAGAAGCTCCCCGAAAAAAATGAGAGGGGGCAGAAGCTACTAGCTTCGTGCTGAAGCGTACGAACGAGCCTGTGCAACTTATGCGCATAGCCAAGATCGCCGTCGGCCCATTACGTGTCGCGATGACGCCAATGCCAGTGTACGCACTCAGTTGCGGCGACGAAATTTTCCCCGCGCGTGGTAGATGGATCCGCGAGGAAATCCCGGCGGGTTCCCGGTGTTGTCTAATCCCGTGGCACATCGACGTGGACTGCACGCTTCCATCCCCGGCGAGGAGTGGGTTCTCGCATCACCGCCCGGCCCGATCGATCGAATCCTAGCGCCTTTCTCCTCCTCTTCAGGCTGGCCAACTGCCACTTTCACCTCATATTTAAGTACTATGACGACTCTGCTGCTGCAGCCTGCATGTTGCACACGCACAGATCGGAGTAGTACTATTTTTCGTGTTATTGTCGTCAGCTTATTCCCCTTCTTCTTCGTCTCTCCTGAAATTGTCTCTTTGCTGTTTGGGTCCTTGTGAGGCGGCGACGGCGAGAGAAAATTATGAGCATCCAGGAGCAAGTGGGAGAATGAGAGGAGTGGCCAGAGGACAAGAGTGGTTTGTTTTGTCCTATCCTGCAAAAATAGTGGTTGGTCAAACGTGATGGTCGAGCTGGAAGTCAAGTATGGTCCATGCGTGGTCAATATTTTTCCACCAAAGCATGTTATCTTACTGAAAAATTACCAACGTTATGTATAGACAAAACAAGTATAGTACAAGAACCGCAGCTGACGGTGCAGTGCGTTTGGATCGAATCTTTACTCTCTTTTATTAACTGTTGACTTAAGCCGATTAAACATGCACAGGTGGATCATCTTCGATGACTAAAAATGTTATTTGAGAGAATCATGCATAAATGTCTAATCTCAGTTACGGAAATTGACATTTGACAACATTGATGTTGGAACAGAGAATAAATTAACATCAAACTACGTATTATCGTATTACTGTAATACTATTTTCATCTCAAATTAAACACAGTTTTGTGAACTACGTGATCATATTTTTTATTTTGGATTGGAAGGAGGACTAACTTCTTATAGCCTATTCCAACTCGTCAAATCTGAAAAAAAAGGTGAAAGTGCAAAACAGCTCTGAGGAGGAGCAGGTGGTCGAATCATCGAACACTGTTCTGATATTCCATAAGGTACAGCTGCCGATCAAGAACGGTAAAGTCGTAATCTGCTTTGTTATGCGTGCGTTATTGAAAGTCAATGCATACAAAGCCCTTTTGTCACTTTCTTCGGCAGAACGTGGCTGTAGCCAAATAATCCATCAGTCTCACAATATAACATTTCTAAAGGTTTTTATGAGAATTATAAAATTAATGAAATTGAAAATAAAAAGTTATGATCGGTTAATAAGAGAAAGAGGTGAAAAAATTAAATGAATGATTATTATGGTTGATTTAAATAAAGAGATAGGTGAAAAAATAGCTATATTTTAACGTAAATTTAAACTTTAGAAATAATTACTACCTTCGTCATAAAATATTGTTGTTATTTTTAGAACAATGTTTTCTCTCAAAATAAAACTATTTCTTCACCTATCATCTTCTCTCAACAAATCACAACCATTCACCATTTAATTTCTTCATATATCTTCTCTTCTCAACCAATCATAACTTTTTTATAATTATTTTTATCTATTTTTAATATCCGTGCTCTTCTTAAAAATACTAACATTTTAGGACGGAGGAACTATATTTTTTTAAGCCTATTACGTTTTGTTGTTTTTCCAAAAAACTCAAGCCTATATGTAATCTCTATATGTTAAATTATATATATATATATATAGTACTAATATAGTTTATTCGTTTTTGTCATATTGTATATGAGTTAATTATTTTTTAGTTTTGATGAAGAAAAATAGGTTTTGGATTTTTGGATGGAGAGAGGACAGAGTAACCAGAAACTGTGAAAAGCGACAGTAGGATGTAGGACCTTGCGAAGAATGTACTAATAAAGACGAAAGTACCAAAGATTTGCTATCAACGTACGGCATACTCCTTTGGTTGCCAGGAAGTTATTTGTAAGTTTTGAACAAAAAAGAGATTGTAAGTTTGAACAGAAGTTGATTGGTACTAATCGTGTCATCATTTACATGCTTTTGAGCAAGCGAATAAGGTTATGGCGCGTGCATCAGTGCATGACATATCCCACTTGTAAAGAAAGAAACCGTCCTGATGACCGAAAATATGGCTAGCTTCAACGATACGATACTCTGCTGGTTTCCTTTTGGTCGGGACACAAATTTGCTCCATGGTACCATGTGTTCATGTCCATGACATTGCATATGTTCAACCCTTTTTTTAAGACCTGCTCTCCTTAAAAGCATCTTCAACATTCTCTCTATATAAATCTCTAATTCTACTTTAAAGAATTTTCTTTGAATAATTGGCTTTAACAGAGACTTCATATGGATCTAAAAAATTATAGGTTCTTTAAAATCAAGATCTCGAGCTCAAAACTAAGAATAGAGTCATGGTTCTCTAAAAAAATAGCTCCCGTCACCACAAGGATTATTTTACCGTGAGGTGTACGTGAAAAAAAACAGATTTACGTCGCCTGCCGCCTGCCGCCATTTTGCATCTCACCAAAAAATCTTGCCGCTGCATCTTGGCGCATGCCACCGTCTGCATCAGTCGACTACTCGGTTTAGTCACCTCTGTATGTAAAAAAATCGATGTTGCTGCTACTCGGACATACTGAAATCTCCAAGCCTATTCATTTTTCACCGCTATGGATGCGAGAATACGATGCAAACACCAATTTTGTGATCGAAAAGGGAAAATAATTTGAAATCACTATCTCTCACTGTATATTTTGACTATTTTCAGAATCAGTAACCAATTTTAGATCAACAATAATATTTTTGAATAAGCAACATTTTTAGATCAGCAACGACTAAAATTTTCAGAGCAGCAACATTTTTCAGCTCAGCAACATTTTTCAAACCAGCAACAGTTCTCAATTCAGCACCAGGTTTCATACTTGCACCAGCTGCGCCCTGTGCCGCCTGCACTAGCACATGCATCTGCTGCCACGCCCCGGAAAGAAATAACCTAGAGGTCGATAGGTCTCGGTTAGTTAAAAAATAGAGAATCAGTTTTGAGAATCTGCCGTATCAATTTTTGATTTCATTCTCTAAACATTTTAAGAATTCTCTAAATGAGCTTTTTGATAATTGCTTTTTATAATCTGTTGGGCATGCTCTAATACACTTTAGAAATGTCAAAACTATGTAGTGCGTGTTAAAAACAGTACACAATTTTGAGAATATCACACCTTAATTATAGAGAAAATTAAATATATATGTGAGACATACTCCCTCCGTCTCAAAATATATTGGTTGAATGTGACATATTCATAGTGCTATGATGTCCATCCAACTAAAATTATTTATATTTTAAGATAAAGAAAGTGCTAAATAAAAAACATCAAAACTAGTGGATTGCCCCAAGAAACTTTACGCGGGGCTAGATAATAATAGAATTGAATTTGCTACATAATTCTCTCAACTTTTGATTGCATAATTATCATTTTATTTATACACTTTAGATGTTAAAAGATAAATTATATTTGATATACAATTCTTAGCATATATTTTCATATATTTAATTATATTAGATTTCTATATAGCTCTTAAAAAGCTCATGTTTACATAAATACAATCTTACTTGGTATACAACTTTATTGACCGATTTACACCATTATAATTTAAATCTATCACGATTAGACAATCAATATTTGTTATTTTTTTTGCAATTAATATTGTGGTACCTCTTTTTTAAGCTCTACTTATAATAAATTAGCGGCGTCGATGCATTTGCGAAACTAAATCTACTAAAGCTACGATATCAATTCATATTATCTTTATCTGTTTCATCATTGGATTTTTACGACACACACTACAATGGGAATTCTCATCTCAATCGGGCGGCAACCCTCATATGTGCCGGGTACGGTGCCCGTCACAACGCAAAAGTCAGTGATGTGAGAAGTTATCTCTATCGGGCAAAAGTCCGTCACCGATACACTTATCTTTGTCGGGCCTAAACTAAAACCCGTAACCGATAGGTTTGACCCAGAAGGCGAGTCAAAAAGGGCCCATCACCAATGATATAATCTCAAAAGGGCCTCAATTAATGCCCATCACGGATAACTAATAACTCAATCGGGCTTTAACTTAAACCCGTCACGGATGGTGTCATCTCCATCGGACTTAAGTTAAAGCCCGTCACCGAGGAGTTTCTCAAACAAAAAAATAAATTCCTTTTTTGGCTAGCCTCAGGCCTTTGCTAGCCATGCCCGCTAAAAAATTAGAGAAACTGTTAACGACCAAATTTGGTAAGCAAATCCCCGAGTTTGAAGCAGAGATTTGAACGGAATCGGAGGAAACACACGATCCTTGGAAACAGAGGCTGCATCGGCTAAGTCCGAATCGGCTACGGAGTCAATCGGCTGAGTCCGAGTCGGAGTAGGATAGCCGATAGCCGATTCCGATCGGGAGCGGAAGGTGGAACCAATTCCGAGAGGAAAGCTTAGAGATAACTATTAGATTCGGTTTTCAAAGTGCTTCACAGACGTTGCCATCTACAGATATTTTGTATAGTTTCCTTTTTATACTTAATGTTGCATCAAATTGACCTATTAAGTCGCTCTTAGAATCATATAGATCTATTTGGCTCAATGATTATTATTAGAGACAGCACCGGGGTTTCAGCCGGTCTTACATGTTTTAATCATCGTTTATGCATTATTACTGCTATATGTATTAGAACCGCTTTTGATATTAAGATCTTAATCTATTTAAATATATTAAATCCGGTGTCAATCTGTTAAGTCACATTAACAAACGATTGATCTTGGTTTAGTATATTTAGTCCAGATTAATATCTTCATATAAAACATATCGGAGTATTAGCCGATTTACATTAGATCTACGACATTGGCTAAGCTATAAATATATGTAATTAGTGTTCTGATGTGTTTTTAGATATAAGTGATTTATACTGTCTCAGTATACTTTCGATCTATCCCAATCACTTAATCTAAATGCATTTTGGAATGGTAATTATATATTATGAATACTTTTAGCCGATCGAGTAGGATCTAATTTTAACTTAATTGCCTATTCTTTGTTTCTTGTTGGTTCCAGGATCAAACCAATTGGCACGCCCGCGTAGTTACCAAAGGCGACCAATTTTGGACCTGCACTGGAGTTAAGCAGACCTCCCAGGCCAGCGCGTGAGAAAAATTCTCATCAACACACTTTTGGCACGCCCGGTGAGACCACTGCCACTTCCAAGTCCAGTACAATGGTGAACATCATGACCCCGGAGCTAGACCAGGAGAACATCATCCCCGTCACAATGGACAAGTTGTCGGCTAAGCAACAGGTCGACTATGAGCAGATAGTTGAACGATTGCAATCCCATTACTTGCAATCCTTTACCCAGACCAGATCTGGGGCAATCATTCAAAAGTACAAATTTGAGATTCCTGAAGACTTCGACTCTGGAGCCGCCTGCATCAAGGACAAGGGGAAGCAGAAGATGAAAGACATCAAGCAAGAACAGGATGACTCAGGGCTGCACACGCTCCAGGATCGAATCGACTCGGCTGTCCACCACGTGCTCGTCAACCAGTCAAGGATACTGGTGAATTACGTTGAACAACATGATCAGCACTGTGGTTGACTCAAAGATAGCCGAGAAATTGCCAAGGGGGCCGACCTATTTCCCTGATGGCTGATTCCCACCTTACACGACCCTGTCAACGCAAGGGCTGCCAATTCCTCCACTGGGACGGCTAACTCCTCCAGGAGGAGTCCCTATTCAGCCGAATGTATAATCATTGGCTGCAAAACCAACGCCCAAACTTCTGACTAGGCAACAACCTCAGCATCAAGGCCACGAAATCCAAGCACTAACTCAGGAGCAGATGGAGAACATGTTCAGCACCAATCGGCAACCTCTCATATACAAAGTGCCGGTTGGCTATTACATGCGAGACCCACCTCACAACTCCAGCGGTGTTCGGCCTTCCCCTGAGCAGCAGCCTCCGTTGATATCACAGCCGCCTCCTCCCGTGAATCAAGTCCAACATTAGTACCCAGGTGACAATTACGAGCAGTACTACCAACCTAATTCACCGCAGATGCAGTATCGGCAGCCTCCCATGCAATATGAGCAGTACGAGCCGATACCACAGCTGCAAGCTCAAGAAAACAAGCCTTGGGCCGATCTGATCGCAGATGTCATGCGTGATCAGTTCGGCCTTAAGCCGAAGGACTTCGGCAATATGTATCGATACCCGTATCCGGAATATTTTCAGAGGGTGCCCCTGCCAAACCGGTACTAGGTGTCGGATTTTTCAAAATTCTCTGGGCAAGACAATGTCTCGACCTGTGAACATGTCGGCCGATTTCTGGCTCAGTGCGAAGAAACATCGGCTACAGACGCGCTCAGAGTACAATTGTTCCCACTGTCTTTCTCAGGATCGACCTTTACATGGTTTTCATCACTGCCCTACAATTCGGTACAGAGCTGGGCCAATCTCGAGAAGCAGTTTCACAGCTACTTTTACTCCGGCACGCACGAGATGAAGCTATCGGACCTCACCAGCATCAGACAAAGACATGAAGAATAGGTTCAGGACTACATCCAGCGCGTCAGGGATATGAGGAACCGATGTTATAGCTTGGTGCTATCAGACTCGCAACTAGCCGATTTAGCCTTCCATGGCTTCTTGGCCCCCATCAGGGAAAGGTTTTTGGCTTAAGACTTCGAGAGCTTGGTCCACCTGGCCCAAAAAGTAACGGCCCACGAGCAATGCTTCCAAGAATCTAAGAAGGCCTTCAAGAAAGTCAGCCATGTCGCTTATGCATCAGACTCCGATTCAAGTGATAGCGATGCAGAAGTGGCAGCGGCCGAGTGGACCAAGAACAAGAAAGCCATAACATGTCATTGGCTGAAGAAATTGGATAAGGAGGAGAGATATGACTTTGACATCACCAAAGCTGATAGGATCTTCGATCTACTGCTGCGGGAGAAACAAATACAGCTTCTGGCCAACCACGTCATCCCATCAGCCGAGGAGCTCAAGAAAAAGAAATATTGTAAGTGGCACAACACCACCTCCCACAGCACCAACGACTGTAAAGTTTTTCGCCAGCAAATTCAGTCGGCCATAGAAGCAGGGAAGATCAAGTTTGAAGAATCGGCTAAGCCGATGAAAGTCGACGGTAACCCCTTCCATATCAATGTAGTCCATGCCGGCCCAAGGCGAGCTGATCGGCAGCACAGAATGACACACATCTTAGTCGAGGCCCAACAAGGAAGCGTGGCCAACAAGGACTGCAAAGAACAATCCAAGAGGCAGACTAGAGCCGACCTGGCGCCCATCAACATGGTCTACACCAGTAGCCGATCGGCCGATCGTCGGCCCAAGCACATGGACAACTGACTCCGCTTTCAACTCAGGGTTCAAGAGGAGGAAGAAGCCCGGCGCGGCAAACCTTATCAGAGAACGACTGATCGGCTGGGAACGGCCTACATCTGTCGCCATGACGGCTGCGACCCCCATTAGCGATGCGAGTTCTTTAGGTTCTACTGGGAGCAAGGAATGCGGCTGCCCACCTTGGAAAATTACCCAGCCTGTAGCGAATTCGGGGAAGATGAGCTCAGGCAAGAGCCGATTGCGAACCCCAGCCGATTCATCCCCCGAGCCGTTCAGCTCAACCAGCGAAAACTCTCCGTCCATGAACGGCTCGGCCCGATTCGGCATGACTTCTTCCAGGGCGAGGATGAAGAAGAGGACGAAGAAGAGCAGATTGCCAACCCTCAATGGTGCACTTCCGACGTTTTCACAAAAACACAAAAGCAGAAGGTGCAACAGCTAAAGAGCGAGGGTCGGCTGAAGGAGGTCCAGGCCGAGATCGGCTGTCGGCTGAGGAAGAAAAAAGAATAAAACCGCCCAAGGAGACAATGGCGCGTGAAGAAAGATGATGCCTCAGCCGATGAGAGTCCAACCGACCAGGCCAAAAGGGCAGCAAAAGGGAAAGGAATAGCTTCTGCATCGGTCAATATGGTGTTTATATTACCGGCCAAATTTGAGGCTGCCTAGGCCGATGCAGACGTCGTCGAAGAAGCCTTGGCCAAGCTAGTGATGTCCCTAGAGCAGACCATATTTGAAAAACCCGAAGGGACTGAGAATCGACACTTGAAGCCCCTGTATGTCAAAGGGTTTGTAAATGGCAAGCCGATGTCAAAAATGCTAGTCGATGGAGGAGCGGCTGTCAAAAATGCTAGTCGATGTTATAAACTGCTTAACCTATCATATGCGGCATATAATCTAGAGCAATGTCTAGATCTATCTCGCAATCGGCTGATTTTTTTCTGAAGACAGCAGCCGATAGAGTTAGATCCAGAGGTTGAATTAGATTATATGTCGTGTCTACCGTCTCGAGGGGTTCTCATTAGCTTATACAGATCTAATATTTTTTTGTACTTAATGCTACATCTAATCGACCTGTTAAGTCGCTTTTAGAACTACAAAGATCTGTTCGGTTTAATGTTTATCATTACAGATAGTGTCGGGGTTTCAGCCGACCTTACCGGTTTTAGTTATCTTTTAGTATTAATTCCTATTAGATATATTAAAGCCGCCTTTTATATTAAGATCTCAATCTATTTAAATACCCTAAACTGGTATCAATCTGTCAAGTTACGTTGACAGCCGATTGATCTAGGTTTAGCACATTCAGGTTAGATTAATATCTTTTTATAAAATGTATCGGAGTACTAGCCGATTCACGTTAGACCTGCAGCATCGGCTAGGTTATCAATTTAGCTAATTATTATCCTAGTGTGCCTTTAGCCTAAGTGATTTATACTGTCTCGGTATACTACCGGTCTATCCCAATCACTTAGAATCACTTAGTAAGCGCCGTGGTAAAGACCTCTCTACTTTTGGGGTATTTATCTGAGTTGATTTCGTCCAAGTTTAGTTCAATCGGCAACTCAAACTCCGCTTAGTCTTCATATAAGTACCAAGTCTGATTGTTCTTTGCAAGGCCGTCATAAAAGGAAATGAACCATTCGGTCAAGAGCTCACTTGATTGTTTGGACCCGGTGTGAGTAGCTGCGGCTTCTTCGAAGGACAGACATCTTTTGGTGGTCACTTCGTTCCCCTCATCATCCTCAGTCAGCTCTAAGAGGGGGAAGCGTGGATCGGCTAGTTTTGGTCGTCCGGAGACTTTCTGAGTTAACAGTACAAGCCACAGCTGTAGAAACCACCAGGGGCCTCCAGTGCCGATTGATGCATCGACTGATATCTTGGCTGCTGCCTGGCTCAATGTCTGATAAAGGTAGCCTAGAAGGAATTTGCCCAAGGGAAGTTTCGTCTTGTTGACCAAGGCTTCGGCTACTACTTGCAAATTTGCGATCGGGCCACAACTGGAGCCGCATAAGATAAACTTCTCTAACCACATCATGAGGAACGCTGCGTGCTCTCTGGAGGTAATTGGTCTGGTGCCCATGTTCATGGAAATTTAGTCGTTCCAGCCTCCAATGGCTTTGGTCTTGAAGGAGAATTGACCCTTGCTGTCCAGCCGATTAGGATTAGCCGATGACATAATATCAAGTCCCGTTATCATGAAGACATCGGCGAGGGTTGGGGTCATTGGGCCTTACTGGAAGAGGAAAGCGTTAATGGTATTGTTCCAAAAATAGTTGGCAGCCGACATTAATGGTTCGTCTTTGGGCATGTCGGCTACTGAGAGGGCCAAGCACTGCGCTATGCCGATTTCTTCCCGGTGGCTGTGTTTGCTAGGTTGCATCCTCTTGTACCATGTGGGCCAGGATTTATCAGTCGAAGGCTAGGATTTGAAAGTGCTGTTCCAATGGCCTAAGTTGGGGTTCTTCATCCTATAGGGCATCCTATCGGTTTTGGCTATGATAAACTCAGCGGGGTCCTTGTTGCCGGTAGGCCCTAGGAAGAATCTTTGGTCATTGATTAAGCTGGGAATCATTATCTGATGTGCAAGATGCTACAATCCAAAAAGGGGCAGAATTAAGACATGGAAAACCTAGAATTTAGATTTGTGGTTAAAGACGGAAACAAAAAAAGGTTCAGCCAATGGGGTGTACCTCAGGGAACTCAGCGGGAGCGGAGCCAAATGGAGTAGCGGGGGCCGCCATCGCCTCAGTTCTTGTCGTCGGAGAGAGGGGATCACTGCGGTGAGCTC
Organism: Oryza australiensis; assembly: GCA_019925245.2. Taxonomy (NCBI): domain Eukaryota; kingdom Viridiplantae; phylum Streptophyta; class Magnoliopsida; order Poales; family Poaceae; genus Oryza; species Oryza australiensis. Next base: position 3,363,593 of record JAIFGZ020000108.1, on the reverse strand, counting down.
GAGGAAGCCAAGGAAGTCGCCGAAAAGCTCAAGAACGTTTGTTGGTTTTGTGAATCGGAAAGATGATGGCGTGAGTTTGTTCGGCGCGACCGAGGTGCGTTTGAAGAGTTTTAGTAACGGTCGAAACAGACTCGACTTAGGGTTTTTCTGAGGATAAGATTGTACAAATCCGTAATATTACCAATATTGTGGACTTCGGGGGCATGTGTTAACGACCAAATTTGGTCAGCAAATCCCCGAGTTTGAAGTAGAGATTGGAGTGAAATCGGAGGAAACACGTGATCCTTGGAAACAGAGGCTGCATCGGCTAAGTCGGAATCAGCTACGGAGTCAATTGGCTGAGTCCGAGTCAGACTAGGATAGCCGATAGCCGATTCCGATCGGGAGCGGAAGGTGGAACCAATTCCGGGAGGAAAGCTTAGAGATAACTATTGGATTCGGTTTCCAAAGTGCTTCACAGACGTTGCCATCTACAGATAATGTCCTATAACGACAATTGTATCTTTAAGTTAGGATATTTTGTATACTTTACGTTATAGATAATGTCGGTTTGTTTAGAGATATTTGTAATCTAATTTGTAATAGGAATCGTACCCGTTGCGGATTCTTTGTATATCCAGGTATAAATATGACCCGAGATCATGTAATCGAAAAAACAACACACATCAATACAACTTCGGCGCATCGCCAACCTTTTTGTTTTTACTCTTTCGACGAGTTCTTGCCTCGTTCTTGGGCTGCATCGAGTTTCGATCTCCAGACAAGGTAACTTCTTGTTACAAGCGGTTTGTGTTATCGGGGTTAGTGCTTCCATCATCATGATACTCTGATCCTCATGTTATAAACTGCTTAATCTATCATATGCGACATATAATCTAAAGCAATGTCTAGATCTATCTCCCGATCAGCCAATATCTTCCTTAAGATAGCAGCCGACGGAGCTAGATCTATAAGTCGGTTTAGGTTATATGGTGTGTCTACCATCTCGAGGAATTCTCATTGGTCTAAATAGATCTCGTGCTTCTTTTTGTACTTAATGCTTCATCAAATTGACCTATTAAGTCGCTCTTAGAATCATAGAGATCTATTCAGCTCAATGATTATTATTAGAGATAGCACCGAGGTTTCAGCCGGTCTTACCTGTTTTAATCATCTTTTATGTATTATTACTGCTAGATGTATTAGATCTGCCTTTTGTATTAAGATCTTAATCTATTTAAATATATTAAACCCGGTGTCAATCTGTTAAGTCACATTAACAACGATTGATCTTGGTTTAGTGTATTTAGTCCAGATTAATATCTTCATATAAAACATATCGGAGTATTAGCCGATTTACATTAGATCAACGACATCGGCTAAGCTATAAATATATGTAATTAGTGTTCTGATGTGTTTTTAGATATAAGTGATTTATACTGTCTTGGTATACTACCGATCTATCCCAATCACTTAGTCTAAATGCATTTTGAATGGTAATTATATATTATGAATACCTTTAGCCGATCGAGTTGGATCTAATTTTAACTTAATCGCCTATTCTTTGTTTCTTGTTGGTTGCAGGATCAAACCAACTGGCATGCCCGCGAAATCACCAAAGGCGACCAATTTTGGACCTGCACTGGAGTTAAGCAGACCTCCCACTCCAGCGCGTGGGAAAAAAATCTCATCAACAGAAACAAAGATATATATTCCCGTTCCCCACATCTCCATTCATATATACAATTATTCATAGGAAACCCAATTGAAAACTCACATATGACATTCACATATTTCACACATCCATTCATATATACAATTTATTTTTGAAATGGAGGAGAATGAATCTTTTGAATTTATTTTTGAATATTCTTGTCTTTGAATTTATTTTTGAAGGGAGGAGAATGAATCTTTGAATTTATTTTTGAATCTTTGAATCAACACGGTATGTATTTTTTTCAACAAAACACAATATGCATTTTGTATTTTGTCACTTTTAATTTGTAAACATGAGTAAAATGTACCCTTATATATTTTGCAAATGTACCCTTTTAGAGCTGTCTATTGCATATTCTGTATATTCTGAGTAAAATGAACCAATTGTCTCACTCATTGCATGAACTCCATAGAAAAATATAACAGTCCCATTATACTTAATAACAGTCCTATTATACAACCAAAGTGAAAGTGACATTATCTCAGATCTATACATGTCCCATTATACAACCAACACAAAAGTGACATTATCTCAAATCTATACATGTCCTATTAACAATGACCAATATACAACCAATACATGGCATGTCATTCATCTCATATTCAATACATGACATGACATTCATCTCAGATGTATACGTGAGGGAGCACGATAGCACATGAGATAGATGGGCTGACCTGGAGCACGGTGGCGCTCGGTGGCCAGGCTCGGGGATGGCAGCGCTCGGGCTCGAGGACGGCAGTGCTCGGTGGTAGTGAGGGAGAACAACGGCGCCGGGCTCGGGAGGGCGCGAGGGACGACGGCGACGGGCTCCAAGAGACGGCGACGGCGCTAGGGTTCGCAATGTGAGGACTTAGAAAATATTCACGCTTAAGTGTAGATTTGAATTGACGCTCGGGCTAGGTTAAATGATTTCAAAGCATATCCGTGACGAGCTTAAATTTAAGCTTGATAGCGATAACACCATCTCAATTGGGCCTAAGTAAAAGCCGTCACCGATGACACTCATCGGTGACGGGCCTAATTGTTATCTCAATCGGGTCTCAGGTTGGAGCCCATCACCGATGACACTCATCGCTGACAGGCCTAATTATTATCTTAATCAGGCCTCAGGTTGGAGCCATCGCCGATGACACTCATCGGTGACAGGCCTAATTGTTATCTTGATCAGGCCTCAGGTTGGAGCCCGTCATCGACGATGAACATCGGTGACGGGCTTCTGTTGGGGCCCGACAAAGATATCGTATGTTATCTTTGTCGGGTCATGATTTGTACCCGTCACCATAGATATCATCCGTGATGGGCTCGAGTTTTTTCACATCTAACATATCTGTGCGAGTATTTCTTTGTCAATCCCTTTTTAGACCCATTTGAGATGACTTCGTTGTGACGACTCACAAAACCAAGATATGTAAGAGACCATCATAGATGAGAGAATCTATACTAATGATACATGTGGCCTTAACACATGTTTAAAGAAATGGAGAACAAATAAATCTCTAACCTCACTAAATTTTTATGAAAACTAGCACACCCACACGTGTGTAATACTATCCTTACGTTTTCATCGAACAATGCTGTAGTTTCTCAAAGTAACTTTAATAAATTAAAATTTGAGAGTATTGTAACATCAATAATCTTGAACAACAGCTGTAATATCACAACCATGAGGCCGGCCGGTGATGAAAACAAGTGTGTTTTCACGCCATGCTTGGAAAGTCTAATTAATTGTAGCCATGATTACTATATTCCTTTCACTAACTTCTCTAGTTCCTCTAGAAGAGCTCTGCCAGTGTGCAGTTTGCACCAATCTAACATCGACAAATAGAAGACGTAGAAATTCTTGTCATGCAACTTCGGATTCTCTTATGATATTGCTGCATATATTTTTATCCTTAAACCGCTAGTTGGGCGATGATAAAACTGGGTTGAGGCTGAGAGGGAACGCCATGTTTCAAGTTCCAACACGAGTCCTCGACTGTCACTTTCGCCTCCTCACCATCTCCACTTCATGTTATTTTATAGTAACTTAGTCTTGAGGCAGTACATCAAAGAATGATACGGCATGTGATGGTGTCAAGACTAGGTCAAATCAAATCGCCCGCATATCTCACCAAACACGCGTAAAATCGTCGTCAAATTTCAAATGTATATCTTTAGCTCCTTGCATGCCTATGTATAGGATATACATCAAAATTGTTTTAGCTGGTCAGGATATATAAAACTTATACGCAGGACGTGTTTTCCAATACATTCATTTTTTTCATACTTATGGACATACAAAAAAGAGGAGCAAATTGCTTAAAAGAAAGTGTGCTATGGCAAATTGGGAAGTCCTGGGCCATACTGAATGCTTGCCACGAAAATGGCCAAATTGCTAGTTTTAGCTATATATAATTATTCAAACCGTGAATTGAATGCATTGCTGTTTACTTATTTAGTCTATCTGCTACCGGGTTACTCAGCAAACACTTCGGAGCCTTCTATCTAATTATGTGCTTCTGGAGGCTATATATCGAATCACTTTCACGATGTGATCTCAAGGAAGAGGAATCGTCCGTTTCAAGATTGACACAACAAGCACTACTACAAAACCCCTAAAAGAGGAAACCTATGTATACGCCGGTTCATCCAAAATTAGCACGTATAGAACTTTTACTATCCTCCTAGCTTGCCTCTCACATATGAGCCCAAAATTTAAAACCAGCACCTATAAAATCTTATAGGTGACGGTTTATTTAAAAGACACACATATATTATAAGTTTTAGTTTTTTAAAATAAATTGGTACAAATAAAAAACTATAGGTGTTTTTTTAGATGGTACATAATTGGAGCAGCTGCATGGGCGGAGGAAAAAATCTGCCTCCCTTGTCTCCTTGTGACCTCCCCCCATCCTTTATCTCTGTCTCTCTCGAACACTCCATCTCCTCCTCTTTCTCTCTCTCATCTTATCTCCTTCGTCTCTCTCGAGCACTCCATCTCCTTCACGCCCCAACGGCCAACCTCTCCTCGATGGTGCAACGATGGCTCGCCTCTCTCTGACAACATGAAAACGACAACCCTCTTATCTGCGGCGACACGATGACGAAGGCTCCCAGGTCCTCCTTCTCCCGCCACCAGCCACATCCTCGGTCCTTGTAGCTGGCTTTGTCGGCAATGGCGATGGTGATGGACTAATGCCGATTCGGCGGGCTCGAGCTCGGGACCGTCGGATCCGGCCCTCGCGTCGCCCTCTCCAGCAGGCCTCGTTCTCGACATCGCCGCCACCGCCAAAGATTAGTGTCCCCCCTCGTCCCCCTCCTCTCTCCCTCTAATTTTGACGCCGATGATTGTCTACAAGGCAACATGTGGTGGACTTCTCCACAGTGAATAGCAGCACCAAGTGGTCCTGAATTTCCAAATCCATATGATGAATTTTGTAAATATTAACTACGTTATGTTTGATCATTTTGTGATCTATGATCTATTCTGCAATTTGTTTTTTCTGTATTTTTTTGTTGGATATCCGTTTCGTTTTGTGGGATTCCGATCATTTGCTCAATTTCATTATCAACTTGATTTCATCAAGCCATAATTTTTTTGGCTCTTGGAAGGCCATCGGTGTCAGTTCTCACCTCCGGCACCGATGAGCCCCCCCTTATCAATGCCTTTTAACGGGTGCCGGTTACGATTTCGGCACTAATTGTCTGTTCCCAACTGGCATCAAACCAGCATCAAAGCGATTTTCTGTAGTAGTAGCGAATGTATAGTGAATGACAGGGGATGCAACCCTAGAGATAGAGAGAATCAAATATGAAGAGTGCACGATATGCAATTTATGTTTGGGAAAACACATCCTCTTTGAGCCCCAAGGCTCCTTGTAGCTCTGTCTTCTCTAATCTTTTAGGAAAAAGTTAACAATGTATAAGACATTACATTTCACTAATGGAAAAATGGTCTTTGCTCGCTTTGCCAAAATTCACAATAGTCTCGGTTCCAATAGGAACCGAGACTATAAAACATTTTTAGTCCTGGTTAAAAAGTGCAACAATCTTTAGTTACCAACCGGGACTAAAGATCATTTTTAGTCCCAGTTTATTTCTTGTCAAACTCCATCAAGCCGCTGGGGATCTTTAGTACCAGTTAATCTTAGCTGTAGTACCAGTTGGTAATATTAACCGGGATCAAAGATCTAAATGATCTTTACTCCCGATTGGTAACACCAACCGGGACTAAGGTGAAGGTTCTTTTATACTTCTTCTTCGTCCTCCAGCTTGAGCCATTGCTAGAAAGGTTTGGAGGAGGAAGGGAGGTGCTGCCAAAATATTTTGTGAAATTATTTTGGTGATAATATACAAATCGGAGGGATCTAAAAGGTTAGCAACTCTATCATCTAATGATGTATGCTTAGCAGATTACATTTGTAGGTATATTTCTATACATTTTTATCTCTAAAAAGGTTTATGTAAAATGATGAGAGAGAAAATTTGTTTAGAGAAAATTATGTTACTTTTTAAAATTGGAAACTTGTGGATAAAAATGTTATAAAAGAGATGACAAAGAAAAAAAATATAAAAATTAAGATAAAAGATTAGAAAACTAAGTTAATTTAAAAATCGTTAAAATAGTTAGAAATAAGTACAATACATTACAAATATGTTTAGAACTTTAAAAACTTTTAAAAATAATTCTAAACTTTATTAAGTACAAAACATTAAGTATGTGAGATTATTATATAATTATTGTATGATTATTTATATATAATTATTATATTATTTTTTAATTAGTTTAACTTTTGTGGATTTTCTTTTTATGATTTTTGTGCATTTTAGGTAGATGATCGGTAATGGATGTACACCGCGGATCGACGGTCGACAGAGTTTATTCAAGGCGTGCATTATTTTTTGTGTGACCAATGCTAACAAGTATAAGGGATTTATATGTTGTTCACACAAAAAGTGCAAAACCCAGACCGAGTATTCTCATCAAGAACTATTCATGTCCACTTGTTTGAATCGGGATTCATGTCTAACTATAATTGTTGGACATCACATGGAGAGATTAGGGTTGCAATGGAAGAAGACGACGAAGAAGACAACAACATTTCGGACTGGGGTCAATACGGTGGATTTGAAAAAAATACAACAGGCGAGGCGGATGGGGCTGTTGAAGATAACGACGGTCCAGATGATCTTGGTCAGATGTTGCGCGACGTAAAGGAGGACTGCGAAGGTGAAAAGGGGGTCTAACAATTATAGCTATGTTAGCGGACAACAAAACGTCATTGTACCTAGGTTGCGAACAGGGGCACATTGTCGCACCCCGAGTTTTGCCCCTAAATGGTTTAAATAATTTACCCCGAAATAATCAGAATTTCTAGAATTAACCTAAAAACAACAAGTAATTTTAAAATGCAATTAATAAATTGTAAAGGCATGGTAGGATTTTTCTTAAATTCTACATGTCAAAATACATTAACAGGATTTTTATGAGAATTTTTAGAGCATTGAAACTATTTTTAATCAATTAAATAAGTAAGCAACAATTAAATTAAGTCCCTTAGTTAATTTTCCCAATTTTCCTATTTTTCCATACGGTTTTCCCGCCCATTTTCCTATCGGGCCGACGGCCCAGCTCGTCCGTTGGCCCAAGTCCTCCCTTCCGGCCCAAGCCGCTCGGCCACCCGTGCCCTCTCCCTTCGGCCATGGGTCGTGCGGCCCACGAGCCGGCCGCCGCTTGTGCAAAGTCCGCTCAACCTTCCCGCGCCCTTGAGCCATCGATAGGTGAGGCCCACCTGTCGAGGCCGCCTTCCCCATGCCCGACCGGGCCGCGCTGCCATGCCATGCGCGCCGTCGCGCCCCGCCCTTTGCGCGCCATCCCGTGCCACGTCGGGCCCACGCCGAGCCCGAGGGCGCTCCACCGCACCCGGCCCCGCCTTTTCCACGTGCCGCAACGGTCGCTGCTGCATCTAAACCGTCGTCGTATTTACTCTCTTCCTCTCCGAGTCCGAATTCAATGGCGAGCAATTCGGCCTCATCCCATGCTCGATTCGATCTTCAATCGTCTCTATAATCAAGCTCCCGCGTGCTTCCCCCTTTGTCGCCGCTCGGTTTAGCCCCGTTTTCGCCATCGCTCAATTTTCGTCACCGCCGGCCGCCGTTCTTCCCATCTCCGGTGAGCCGCACTCCTCCCTCTCCCTTCCTTCTTTCTCCCGCGCGCAAACCCAAGCCATCCCAAGTCGCGCCACCTCTCCCTCGTCGTTTCCCATGCGCTGCGTAGCCATTCATCGCCGCTTCCCGTGTCGCCGGCGAGCCAGTCAACCACCGCGCGGCCATGGCCGGCGAGCCGAAGCTTGGCCGTCGCTGCCCGAAACCCTAACCCTAGCATCGCCCGTAGCCGTCCAATCTACCGCGCGGGTAGATCGGGACCGCTCGATCTCGTGCCTGTGCCACCGCCGTCCGATCCGGTCGCCGCCCGCCGATGGCCCCCACATGTTGGCCATTCGCCCAGCCGCCGCCCCGGCCAACCCCCACACGCCACGTGGCAGAAGCCGCTGTCGTCCCACCGTGGACTCGGTCTACCATGGACCGAGCCTGGCCGCGCCGCTTGCATCAGCCGTGATGACATCAGCCCTAGGGCTAACGCCAGCCAATGATGTCATCCCTAGCTGACGTCAACCTGACCGCGCCGCTGCTTGCTGACGTTAGCATGACGTCATGATGACGTCAGCCCTAGCCAATCCCGCTCATGCTTGCATCAGCTAGGGACTTAATTGTGCAATAAATAAATTAGTCTTTTCTGTTTAGTTTAAAAATCGCAATTAAACTTCTAAAATTCATATCTTTTTAATTCGAGCTTCGTTTTAGTCCATTCAAATTTTATTAAATCCATAAAAATGTCAAGAATCCATTAAAAGTAGTTTTGATAACTTGGGTTCGATATGACTAGATGTTGGTTTAGAACATGCTTAGCGTGGCTTAGATCAACTAGCTCACTTAAGGGAATCACATTAATCAATTATTATATTAGAGACTAATACTTAGATGATGTCAAGTATGTGATCCTATTCTAATAACACTGAAATATGATAATGGTGGGTTGTGAGCACATGGTTTGATATTGGTTAGCGTGCTCATGAAAATTAAGGACCGGTTCTCGGAAAACCCTGGAAGAATTACCATGCAGACCACAAGCCAACATGGGTAATGGCTGGGTCTGTAGCGTAGCTATCTCTAGCCGACGTACCCTAGTGAGGGTGGGCGTGATGGATTTGGGTCGGCCCCAGTTTTAAGGGTTGATCGGCTATCGGATTCACTGCGCCATGAGAGGGGGCTGCCCATTACCCCGATGGGAGTGGGGGCAAAACCTTGGTGTGGTACGATTGGTTAGAGGGGGTTATGTGAAGGGTCTTGTCACAGTTCCTTTCCGGGGTATCGTGGTGGTACACTGGCGCACGGTAACGTGTTGTGGGATTGTGTCTTGTGGGTACAGTTGTACACCTCTGATCAGAGTAAAACTATTCGAATAGTCGTGCCCACGGTTAAGGGCGATCAACCAGACTCACCGTGATTAGTCTCACCTAAGTAATGGTTGGACCATTGGAACTTGACTTGTATAGATGGATGGTTGGACCTGTTGCAACGTGGTTTTAACGTTGGAGAATGTTTATTTAATATTGCTTAATCATTACCACTGTTTTACTGCTTTCAACTATTACTATTTCTGAAATGTTGTTTATGCAAATGAGACTTTATTCCATCCTTGAGTCTTTATCCTGCATCATACCTTCTCTTCTGGTATGACTTGTTTAGTACGGTGGGAGTACTCAGTCTTGCTTAATTTTTCCCCCTCTAGAACCAGCGGTTGCAGAAGAAGAAGGTTTCGACGAGGTTTAGGCTTGCGTCCACCGTCAAGGTTGCCTGTGGTGTTTTAGAGTTCCGTTGCGGTGTTAGTTTCAGTTTAGTCAGTCTTTTTCTTTTCCATTGCATTTATGTAATTTTTTATATTGTTTCTAAGACGTGGATTCTGTAATATCAATAATTGTTGATTTGTGTACCTCGGTTGATGCCTGGATGAGGAATTAATGCACAAATTAGCTGCGGAAATTCTGGCTTGAATTTTTGGTCGTGACACACACCAAGTTGGGTACCATGCTGGAATTCTTGCAAAGGAAGGCCAAAATTGTTTTAGTGACAAGGCATTTGGCGAGTTATTAAAACTTGTGAAGAACATTCTTCCGGAGGGATACGAATTACCGAAATCAATATACGAAGCTAAGAAGTTAGTTTGCCCTCTAGGACTAGAAGTACAGAAGATACACGTATGTCCGGATGATTGTATCCTCTATCACGGTGAGGAGTATGAGAACCTAGAAGCATGTCCGATTTATAAAGCACTACGATACAAGATTAGATGAGATGATCCATGCAAAATTGACGAACAACCTTTGAAGAAGAGAGTTCCTACTAAGGTGATGTGGTATTTTCCTATAATACCATGGCTCAAGCGTTTGTTCAGGAACAAAGAGCATGCTAGAATGATGTGTTGGCATGCAGAAGAATGCCAACAAGACGGTATGCTGAGACACTTTGCCGATGGCTCGCAGTGGCGAAACATCGACATAACATTTAAAGACTTTGGAGAAGATGCACGAAACATAAGGTTCGGTTTAAGTACGGATTGCATGAATCCATTTGGAGAGATGAACAAGGGCCATAACACTTGGCATGTTACGATGTGTATCTATAACCTCCCCCCTTGGCTATGCGTGAAGCGAAAGTACATCATGATGTCGATTATTATTCAAGACCCAAAGCAACCTGGTAACGACCTTGATGTGTACCTAAGACTATTGGTCGAAGATCTGAAACTGTTGTGGTAGAAAGAAGGTGTCCTCGTGTGTGATGAGGACAAATAGGAGCAATTTAATCTACGAGTGTTGTTATTCGTAACCATCAATGATTGGCCTGCACTTAGCAACCTATCTAGACAGTCAAACAAGGGGTACAAAGTTTGCACCCACTGTATGGATGAAACTGAAATTACGTATCTAAGACATTGTAAGAAGGTTATGTACATGGGCCATCGTTGCTTTCTTATTGCAAGCCACCCTATCCGGAAGAAAGACAAACATTTTGAATAGAATGCATACCACCGTACTAAGCCAAAACATTGTAACGGAAAAGTCGTGTTTGCCATGGTGAAAGACTTGAAAGTAGTATTTGGAAAGGGACCTGGCAGCCAACCTATAGCAAGTGAAGATGGTCACACGGCGATGTGATAGAAGAAGTCTATTTTTTGGGAGTTACCCTATTGGGAAGTCTTGGACGCCTGCGACGCAATCGACATGATGCACCTCATTAAGAACCTTTGCATCAACCTGTTGGGCTTCCTAGGTGTATATGAAAAGTTGAAAGATACACTTGAGGCACGTAATGATTTCAAAGGAGAAAAGAAGTCATTACTTGAGTCCAGTCAGCTATACTCTAAGCAAGGCAGAGAATGAAAGCATGTTTGAATGCCTGGAGAGCATCAAGTTACCGTTTGGATACTCCTCGAATATAAAGGGAATAATAAGCACGAAGGATAAGAACTTCACAAAACTAAAGTCCCATGACTGCCACATGCTGATGACATAACTGCTTCCTATTTATAATTCGGGTATCCTTCCCGATAATGTCCGAGCAACAATAACAAAGCTATGTGCTTTCTTCAACGTAATTTCATAGAAAATCATCGATCCAAACAGATTAGAAGCCTTTCAAAATGATGTGGTGCAATGTCTTGTTAGCTTTGAGATGATCTTTCCACCTTCAATATCATGACGCATCTTCTATGTCACCTTGTCAAAGAGATTCGTATCCTCACTCATGTATACCTACACAACATGTTCCCTTTCGAGAGGTACATGGGCGTTCTAAAAAAGTACGTCTGTAACCGTTCTCGTCCGGAGGCAAGCATTGCCAAGGGGTATGGAACAGAAGAGGTCACTGAGTTCTGTGTAAACTTTATTGAAGATTTTTGTCCAATCAGGGTGCCCGAATCAAGCCATGAAGGAAGACTACGGGGAAAAGGGATTCTTGAAAGGAAAGCAATAATGACCGTAAACAATGATTTATTCCGTAAATTACATTTCATGGTTTTGCAACAATCTTCGTTGGTGGCTCCTTACATCAAGGAATACTTGGCGATTGTTCGGTCTAAAAACATCGGTAAGTCCGATACCTGGATTACACACCATCACATTAATACTTTTCTCGCTTGGCTGCGAGAACATCTCATGGGTAATGAGACGATTGACCAAAAATTAGCCTTCTTGGCAAGGGAACCATCTTGATCGATCACGACATTCGAAGGATATGAAATCAATGTGTATACATTTTACACAAGAACCCAAGACAAAAAAAGCATGAACCAGAACAGTGTTGCTCGTATCAATGCCATGAGATACGATGGTACAACTTGCACGCATTACGATGGCATTGACGACATATGAGAACTTGACCATGGACCTCTGAAGGTCCCTCTGTTTCGATGCTAATGGGTTAGGCTGACTGGTGGAGGCGTAACGATTGATGACAGTGGGATGACAGCGGTTGACCTTAACAAGGTTGGATACTCAGACGAACCATTCGTCCTAACCAATGATGTAATGCAAGTTTTCTATGTGAAGACATGTCTAGCAAAGCAAAGAAGGGGAAATGGTCCGACGAGCCAAAGCATCACGTGGTTCTCCTAGGAAAAAGGAAAATCATCAGAGTCGAGGATAAGAAAATCATCGGAGTCGAGGATAAGACTGATGAAGATTATGATCAGTTTGACGGGCAACCGCCGTTTGCGATGACGGTTGACCCGAGCATCCTCCTATCGAATGAGGACACCCCTTACTCATGCAACGATCATAGCGAAGAAACATTAGTAAGGCGAAAGTACGTGAGGTCAACCATCACGCTGTAAATTATATTAAATGAAGTGACCTAGGTTGTTGTATGGATGATGTAAATTATTTTGAATGTATTTTAGATCCATCTGTTAATTAGATATGATTATTACAATTTTAAACTATTTAAGTCGGGCATATGTTAATTATATATGATTATTATAATTTAAAATAATTTTTAATCTAGCATATGTTAATTATATATGTTTATTACAATTTAATAATAATTTAAAATTGGGCATATGTTAATTATATATGATTATTACAATTTTAAATAATTTTAAATCGGTCATATGTTAATTATATATGACTATTACAATTTAAAACAATTTTAATCGGGCATAAGTTAATTATTTATGATTATTACAATTTAATAACAATTTTAAACTATTTTCAATATTTTCTCATTAATTTTGTAATTTTATTAAATTTTAATGCATTACTTATTATTGTTTTAAACCTATATTTGATGAAATTAATTTGGTTCGGTTTAATGAATTATTTAATTTTTAGTCCCGGTTGTTAACCCTAGCCACGACAAAAAAAATTTTGAAATAGCAAGATATTATCTTTAGTCTCGGTTGGTGGCAACAACCTGGACTAAATATGGATTGGAAATAGCGGGAAACAATCTTTAGTCCCGGTTGTAGCCACCAACCGGGCCTAAAGATCTAGGGGTGTATATATATATATATATATATATATATATATATATATATATATATGTATATATATATATACTAGCGCGCATCGTCTTCTTCACCAATCCAACACTTAGCTGTTTTTCACATTTCTTCTTCTTCTTGTGCTGAGTTCTAGGTTTTGCAGGTAACGCCGCCGTCGCCATCGTCTCGCGCAGTCGTCTCACCTCGTCATCTTTCCATCGTCGTCGTCGCCGCCACCCTCGCCGTGCGCCGCGTTTGAAGGTAAGAACCCTTCGATTCGGCCGATTCAATCTGTCTGCAGTCGGCGTTTGATCTTCTCATCGTTGTTGTCCTCGTCGCCACCGTACGTCTTCTCGTCATCGTCGTCGTTGTCGCCGCCGCACGCCGCACGCCACCATGGCCGACGTCAGCCGCCTCTACTGCGCGCCACTACCTCTGGCACCTTGCCCCACCACTACTGCCACTGCTGCTGCGCGCCGCAACCGTCGTTGTGGCTGCCATGGCTGACGCCGCGAGCTGCCACCGCTGCCAGTGCCGATGCCCATGAACGAGAACGAAAGAGAATGAACGTGAATGAGAACGAACGAGAACGTTAATGTACGTGAATGAATGAGAACGTTAATGAATGTGAACGTTAACGAGAACGTGAGCGTGAACGTTCCCGGTAGAACGAGAAGGTGCGAATGAGAACGTTAACGAACATGAATAAATGAACGTGAACAAACGAACGAGAACGATTGAACGATAGAACGAACATGAACGAGCGTGAACGAATGATAGAATGATTTTCATGACCGAACGAATGTGAACGATAGAATGATCGAATGACTGAACGACTTTCATGACCGAACGAATGTGAACGATAGAACGACTGAACGAGTTTATTCGTTCGGTCGTTCGTTCGCTCGTTACAAGTAGGTAGTTGTTCAAGATATTGGCTAAAAACGAAATTCCAAAACAAATTTTTTCTTGACTCCTATGCATAGTGAGTCAAAACAAAATTGTCTTGACTCTTATGCATTGGGAATCAAAACAAAATTTTGTGTTGACCCCTATGCATTAGGAATCAAGACAAAATTTATTTCGGTTGTTTTCACCCAATATCCCGAGTCACTATCTCTCACATAACAATGTATATATGCAGTGAGAATTTAGACTTGGGAGTATTGTACATGTTTTAATTAAATAGTTTTTTCCTTGTCAGAATTACATGGTCCAGCTGCTGACCGTCGTTGTCGCTCAAGCTTAAGTGGTCCCAAGGCCTCCAAGCAAAACTAAGGAAAGTTACATGAATTACCTGAATTTAAAATGCACATGTAGGTTTCATATTTTTAACGAGCTAGGTGAAATTTAATTAGTTGTTCTTTGAGTATAGACAATGTCGATAATATATATATATATAAAACAATAAACACATAGGTTGCATATTATTTCTTAGGTAGGTGGAAATTACCTTATCATCGTAGTTCTTAACAATGTCAATATATATAACAATATACAGGTAGCTGATGTGTACTACCTAATGTTACGAACAGATGGTAGATCGCGCTAATGAAGAGATCCTCTTAGATCAAATCGCTAAGGATAGCAACCAATATTGGGTGGATGAGGAGGAAAACGAGGATCCCAACCAGTACCTAAATGAGAAGGGGAACGAGGAGGAGAATGAGAAGGGGAATAAGGAGGGCAGTGACAACACATCGGATGTTGGAGAGAAGAGAGCACGCGGACAACGACGTGTCACGAGGAAGATTGAGGGTTGGCACATTATTACTGAAGTGGCACAAGACGGTCGACCATGTGCCCGTGCCGATGCTGCAAGGAAGTTTATGGCACACAGCAGTTGGGTCATGAGGGATCACGTGCCCATCAACACGGTGTACTGGTGCTGAACAAGGACACTCAAAGATGACAAAAGTTATCTTCAAAATACAGAGAAAGAAATGTTGTGGACCACGATGCGAGAGACCTTCATGATCCTAGAGACAGAACATGCCAAAGTGAAGGAATGGACTCTAAAGAATATAGTCGAACTGTTCCGGAACTAAAAGAAGGAATTGTACAAGAAATATATCCTTCAGGGTCAGACACGCGACTTCGACAAATTCCCCAAGATGAAGGATCATTGGGATGCTTTTGTCGCATACAAGACAGGAGATCAAGGGCAAACGCATATAGAGAAGAATAAATCCAATGCCGCTAAGAAGCAGTACCATTACTGGCTAGGGTCAGGCGGCTATAGCAAGGCAGTGCCGAAGTGGGAAAGAATGGAAGTCGGCTTGATAGAAAGATATATCATTCCGGCCACAACTGATTGGCCGAAACGATCAAAGCATTGGTATTATGCTGATGGTGGAACGCTCAATCCCGGTGATGGCTCCTTGATATTTAGCAATGAGATTCGCAGAACAGTCAGCCGACTTAAGGATGTAGTAAAGGCCTCTGCCCAGGCCACATTCTAGCCAGATAGAGAGAAGGACGAGTTTACGCGCACTGCAGAATCCCGAGCATCCAAGACGAACGCGAGGAAAAGGCATTGTTCCATGGAAATATGGATTTCAAGAGAACATTTCACACCCCGAGTTTTGCCTCTAAATCATTTAAATAATTCACCCTGAAATAATTGGAATTTCTAGAATTTATATGGAGTTAATAATTAATTTTAAAATATAATTAATAAGTGGGAATGGCATGGTAGGATTTTTTTTTTAAATTCTACCTGTCAAAATACATTAACAGGATTTTTATGGGAATTTTCATAGCACTAAAAATATTTTTCACCAATTAATTGAATAATTTAGAATTAAATTAAGTCCTTAAATTTATTTTCCTAATTTTCCTAATCGGGCCGTACGGTTTCCCGTCGGCCCAAAACTCCTTCACCCAAGCCAAGCCGCCGCTCCCGCGCACTCCTTCCCGCCCGTGGGCGCGGCCCACGAGGCAAGCCACCCGCACGGAAGTCCACGACCCCTCCCCCGCTTCCTCGGGCCACCGACAGGTGGGGCCCACCTGTCGGGCCCGTCGCCCTCGCGTCCGACCGAGCCGCGTTATCGTGCCATACGCACCGCCCCTTCCCCACAACCTATCCACACCGTGCCGCGCCAGGTCCAGGCCGCCTCTCCTAAACCACGCGTCGCCTTTTCCGCATCCCGCAACGGTCGTAATCGGATCCAAACCGCCGCCGCCACTTTTTTCTCT
Source organism: Oryza australiensis (assembly GCA_019925245.2). NCBI lineage: Eukaryota > Viridiplantae > Streptophyta > Magnoliopsida > Poales > Poaceae > Oryza > Oryza australiensis. Next base: position 3,347,115 of record JAIFGZ020000108.1, on the reverse strand, counting down.
CCCTCACCAAGTCGGTTGCATCGGCGAGGATTATCCGGAGATCCCGTGCGCAACTCGGTCTCCAAACCCCACCTACAAATCCCCTCCGTCATTCGCTGTTTTTCCATCTTTTCGCCGCCGTTGTGTTGCCCCATTTTTGCCTAGCGCCGCCGTCAGCCACCATTGTCATCCTAGTCGTCGGTAGAGCCCTTTTTCCTTTCTCCTCTCGGTTCAATGCATTGCCGCCGCCTCCCGTGCCATCCGCCGCCGTTCCAAGCCGTCGCGTGTCCCCGTGCCGTGTTTCGCGCGCCCTTACCACCGTCCGTCGCGCCGTCCTGCACTACCGACGAGCCAGCCAGCCGCCGTGCGGCCATGTCCGGCCAAGCCAAAGCTCGGCCGCCGCCACCCCCGCAAACCCTAATCCTAGCCTTGGCGCCGCCGTCCCATCCACCGCGCGAGTGGATCGGGACCGTTCATTCCGCCAAAGCACGCCGCCGCCATCCGATCGCCGCCGCTATGCCGTGGATGGCCGCCACATGTCACCGCGCCGCCGCCGCAAACCCTAACCCTAGAGCCACTCGGCTGTCCGATCACGCGCCGCCCCAACCGCTCGGATGATGCCACGTGTCCTGCTGTCGCCGCACCTGTGGACTTGGTCCACGGTAGACTGAGCCCACACGCCGCTTGTGCCAGCCCTTCCCGCCCGCGCCAGTTTTTGCGTCAGCAAGGGACTTAATTTCGCAATAAATTAATTAATCTTTTTTATTTTGTTTAATAATCACAGTTAAACTTCTAAAATTCATATCTTTTTAATCCGAGCTCCGTTTTAGTTCATTCAAATTTTATTAAATCCATAAAAATGTCAAGAATCCATTAAAAATAGTCTCTTGTGTTGTTTCAGTAGAATTTTAGCATGTTTTGTTGAGTGCTTTGTTTGTCATGTAGATTCCGATAATTCCGGTGATCCCGTTTACTTCGAGGTAGTCGCCGAGGTTCTCCAATCTTCAAAGCAAGGAAAGTCATACTTTATATTGATTATGTTGTACCTATTTTATTTAGATATCTCTTTTCTCTCAAATACTGCATATGTTTTAGAATGTTATTTCATGGGACTATATACCTATTGTACTCAACCATAGGAATTGAATACCTTATACCATTGATAACTTGGGTTCAAAGGACTAGATATTGGTCTAGGACATGCTTAGCCTATCTTATATCAACTAGCTCACCTAAGGGAATCACATTAATCAATTATTTCAGTGGAGACTAATACTCAGATGATGTCAAGTATGTGATCCTATTCTAATAATATTGAATTATGATAATCGTGGGTTGTGAGCACATGATTGGATGTTGGATTATAGTGCTCATGACAATTAAGGACCGGTTCTTGAGAAACCCTGAAAGAATTATCGTGCATACCACAAGCCAGCATGGGTAATGGCTAGATTTGTAGTGTAGTTGTCTCTAGCTGACGTACCCTAGTGAGGGTGGGCGTGATGGAGTTGGATCGGCCTCGGTCTTACGGGTTGATCGGCTTCCGAATTCACTGCGATACGAGAGGGGGCTGCCCATTACCCTTATGGGAGTGGAGGCGAAACCTTGGTGTGGTACGATTGGTTAGAGGGGGTTATGTGAAGGGTCCTGTCACAGTTCCTTTTCGGGGTATCATGGTGGTACACCGGCACACGGTAACGTGTCGTGGGATTGTGTCTTGTGGGTACAGTTGTACACCTTTGATCAGAGTAAAACTATTTGAATAGTCGTGCCCGCGGTTATTGGCGATTAACCAGATTCACCGTGATTAGTCTCACTTAAGTAATTGTTGGACCAATGGAACTTGGCTAGTATTAGATGGATGGTTGGGCCTGTTGCAACATGGGTTTAACGTTGGGCAGTGTTTGTTTAATATTGCTTAATTATTATTACTATTTTACTGTTTCCAACTATTACTATTTTCATAATGCTATTTACGCAAATGAGACTATATTCCTTCCTTGTAAATTATCCTGCACCATACTTTCTCCTCCGGTATGACTTTGTTGAGTACAGTGGGTACTACTCAGTCTTGCTTAATTTTCTCCACCAGAGCGAGAGGTTGCAGAGGAAGAAAGTTTCGCGAGGATTAGGCTTGCGTCCGTCGTTAAAATTTCCTGTGGTGTTTTGGAGTTCCATTGCAAGTGTTAAAGTTTCAGTTCAGTCAGTCTTTTTCCTTTCCGCTGCATTTATGTAATTTTTTATATTGTTTCTAAGACATGGATTCTGTAATATCAATAATTGTCGATTTGTGTACCTCGGCTGATGCCTGGACGAGGAATGAATGCACAAATTAGCTACGGAAATTCTGGCTTGAATTTCTGGGCGTGACAGGACATCGGGAGTCATATGAGGAGCAAGCGAGATACATTGGCGAAGCTAATAGATCTTGAGTATAGGCTCGTGACCCATGAGCAAAGGATGCAAGAGGAGGTGTCAAGACAAGTGGACCAACGCGTGGCCGAACAGCGGAGCCAGCAAACCCAATCATCTGTTCTGCCCGTCATGGTGAGCCCATCATCCAATCGTGGCAGCTGCGCTTCTACAGGCCAAGTAGGAGAAGAGGCCATGGAAGCTGCAGACGAACCCCAATTCCCCATTGATTAAATCACGTGGCGGACACCATAGGAGCTGCATATTCCCTTCAAGAACTTGTCATTCAAGGTATGCTCATAGTTTTATGATATATGACTTGTACATTGCGAAAGTTGGTGCATAGGTTGATTAGTGATTCATAACTTCTCTTCTCATGAAGGTGGCGTCGAGCATGGTCATACCAGTGGAACAAGACGGGACATATCATTGCAGGCCGATTCCACCTCTGTACTCAAAGCTTGAAATATAGAAGGTGGAACCAGGCCTTCACGATCTCGAACTAGACATTCCCGAAGGAGACAAGGAGACAAAACTAGGAGACACAGTCCACACCATTATACTATGGTGCAAGCGCTTCATCGTTTTCCCGGGCGAGAAGCGACGTCCGTTCCTCCATCTCCTCCGCCTGCACCGTCTCCTCATGTGGACCGTCTCCTCTGCCTCCTCCGCCTCCTCTGTCTCCTCCACGAGCACCGACTCCTCAGCGAGCACTGACTCCTCCGCAAGCACCTTCTCCTCCGTGGGCCTCGACTCCCCGCATGCACCAGTTGCCAAGTCATGTCCAATTCGTTATGCGCCGTCAAGGTCAACAAAACAAACTAAGGAGATTGACCACACTGACAAGGAGATTGACGAGATCGTAGCTGCGGAAGTGAAGAGGCAATTAAAGTCACGGAGTCCTAAAAAGAAGAATAGACCCGACAACTAAGGAGTTCTTTAAGAAGATGAGCGCACTGGTAAAATCAACCTTATTGTCGGACTATGACCGATCAATTAGGAAGTCTTTTCAGAAGGCAAAAGGAAAGTTGAAAGATGAACCTCAGCTCAGAAAGCAAGCAGAACAAGTGCTTGAGCCGTTGCTGTCACCTGGTGAAAAGGAGTTAAGACAATTTATGGTAGAGACGGGACTAAAGAGGGAGCAACTATTTAGAGGCGCACCAATCGAAAAGACGACAAAAGAGGATTTGAAATACAAATTTACCCTTGGTGAACCTCTTGTCAAGCCTTATCAGGTGAACACCCTCTGTACACAGATGTACCGATTTCATCAGTGGTACATGGAAAATTCAGCCAAAGTTAGAGAGATGTTCGGAGTGCGGATAGAAAACGCAGATTTCCTTCAAGGAGATGATATTATGTGGATCCGATTCGAGGATGTATTCGAATTATACCATCTAGACACCCTCGATGTCTCTCTTCTCAGTTGCTAGGTTTTGCAAGTACCGTTTTGGTTAAATTTATTTTGTTCCTTAGCTCTTTGTATGTAGCTGATGAAAATTCTTTTTATCCATTGTAAAATGGAGATTCAATAGTGCCGTAAGCATGGGTATTTCAATATTGGATTCATGGACCCCCGCAAAATTAACACGGACACAATATGGGATTATGAGCAAGCTACAGAGGACAATATTGTCAATTTGCTGGTGCAGCAGCATTTCAAGACTTTCATACTATTGTCGTACAACACAGTGTGAGTTTTTACTATCTTTCGTACCAATTTACTTCTCATACATATATAATTTCATATATCATCTTACGCAATTTGCAGATTCCATTGGATCATTTTCCTTTTTGACCTTTCCTCGTGCAAATTCACGTCTATGACTCAATGGATAAACCAGAGTCTACCTTCGCAAATATTTTCAAAGTAATAGAAAGCTAATGTCGTCTGGGTACTATCATTATGAATGTTGCTATTGCAACTATGAAAATCTCGGATAATTAATCATAACTTGCAACTGTACATAGGGTATGGGCATGGTTCCGTACATTGGTACGTGGGACTTGGAAAGAAAAACTTGTTGTGAGGACAAATTTTCAGTGAGTACATGCTCCAAAATTATATCGAATCATTAATTTGTTCTAAAATAGAAATGTATATTAAATCTCTCGTCGTTTCTCCTTTAGTGTGCAAAACAGGAGTGGAGGACGAACTTGTGCGGCTACTAAATCTACGATTATACTTACCGCCTAATTCACCAAATGAAATTTGACAATGATTTGGATGTACGAAAAAATCATTCATACATTATGTCTCAATTTTTTCCTTGATTTCATATATTTATTTCTCATTTTTCAAATGATAGATTATTTACACGAGGAACATACTCTTCCACGATGATTTTATAAATGTTGTTTAAGAAGAAATGATGAGATTTATCAATGAGCAAATGATTCATCCCGCGAAAAAGTTCCACTACGATGGAAATCCAATTCGTCAACTCATCACATGGATTAAATTTTGTAGTATACAATATAGAACATTAGAAATTAAGAATGATTATGATTGTAATATATATATATATACATATTTTACCAAAATATGTATATATATGTATAATATATAAATAAGCAGCAGAAGCAAAATTTTTTTAAAAAATATCTTTAGTATTGTTTTTATGGCCTCAGTTTATAACCCGGAACTAAAAGGTTATAAACCGAAACTAAAAAATGTTTCGCAGCTCGTCAAATTAAGTATGCGATGAGTGGGACTTGATCGTGGAAAGTGAATCTCGGTAGAAACATAGCTGAATCAAGAGGATTTCTCACTGGATCAAATTTGCCTAACTATTTACACCCAAAATTGGCACTTAGGAATCAAAATAGGAAAGATTGCCAATATTTGGAAATTTGCGGTTTCTTCGGAGAGGCCGGTCTGACTGTCGTGTATAGGCCGGTCAGACCGGGTAGTAGGGCCGGTCAGACCGAAGGCATATGGCCGGTCTGACCGGCAGAGTCCGAAACCTAGACGACTTCGTCAGTCTTCGGGTTTCCTTTCTTCATACGGTTGTATCTCGGGTTTCCAAACATGTTTATCCCGAATAGGACATGGAGAAGGGCCTGTAGAGGGCAAGACCAACCCCTATATAAGGGTCAGGCCGGTTCAATTGTAAAAGACGACCAACACACAACATACAATACAATCTAGAATCGTTTTTTCAATATTCTTTATTTTTCAGCCATATTTTTCTACTTTGCCCCAGTTTAGTCCATCTTTGTCGATTTGCGCCGTAAATCGTCCGCCGCCGCTGCGAGAGTGCGACAATTCTTTGTAAGTTTGTCTTGAAAACTTTCCGTTTACTCACGAGACGAGTAGTTATCAATCTATCCATCTAAATCGGTTCCGCTAGCCAATTTGATCTACAAAACTCACTTTGTTCTAGTTCTTGCTAGATTGAAGTGGTTGGCGACTCCGTACCAAGAACCACCGCAAGGCTTTAGGTGAATCAATCGTGTTCGTGCCTTTGCCAAAAAAGGTGCCAACACGATTTTTGGCGACTCCGCTGGGGAAAACACGACGCCAACTCGGATTCGACGCCGCCATGTCCAAGCAAGCGGCGCAAGACGTGAGCCATCCAACGTCGTCCACATCTCGTTGGACGACCTAGATGGGAAGCTCGCCAAATAATGGAGGAGCGCATACGAGCAATCACGCAGAGGTGCTAGATCAATCTTGCACCAAAACGCGACAGGGCGTCATCATCAAGCCCGGGAGCCCGCTCAAGGTAACTCGCGGCGAGGTAAGCGCTGATCACATCTCTATGCCTATTCAAAAACTTGTTGCTAGTACGGTGGATGAGTCCGTTACCGCCGCCGTGAACAATAAGGTTGAATCCGCTATGGAGGCTTATTTTAATAGGTTGTTTAAAACGCACATGAGTGGTAAATCCGGTCTTTCCGCGACCGATTTGCCGCCTACCTCGGTTCTGGGGGAACCAAACCCCGTGAACCACATATTTAGTAAAACCGACGGGCGATTGCCCAAGGCCCGCAAAGTAGTTCTCGCGCCCGTCGGCCTCGACCGCCCTACGGCCGGCCGACCGGCCCTCACTACGTCGGTCCGACCGGCCCATCATATCCCGGTCATCGGACCGGTCTAACCGGAGCACAGTACAGCGGTCTCACCGGCCCTATGGCCGATCTGACCGGGCGCCTTACGTCGGTCCGACGGTTCACCCTACATCGGCCGACCGGCCGCCGCCGGCCGCACCCATACTACACCGGTCTGACCGGCGGTTATCTGGCCGGTCAGATCGGGCCCATGGCTGGTCAGACCGGCGCTCTGGTGCCAGTACAGGAGATAGATCCTATCACGGGCAACTCGGTTCTATACCATGTTCCCGCACACGACTCCCCTGTGGCTACTGTCCATGCACCAATTCCCCCGCATGTCCCCAATCAATACAATGATCCTAATAGGAGATATCCGCGCGACACGAGAGATGGCCAATATGACAATATTGCGCCGCAACAGCCACCTTTTAGGCCGCCGGTCGTAGCCAACCCGCCTAGGCCTGAAAATATGGAAGAACAAATTAGAAACATTATTAGAGAGTCGTTCGGAATTGAGCCCAGGAATCGTGCTAAGGTTTACCAAAAGCCGTATCCTAACTATTTCGATAACATCCCATATCCTCGTGGTTATAGAGTCCCTGAATTCACCAAATTCAGCGGAGATGATAATAGGACCACATGGGAACATATCGGCCAATTCTTAGCGCAATGCGGGGAGGCTAGCACTTCAGATACTTTTAAATTGTGCTTATTTTCGTTATCTTTATCCGGTACTGCTTTTACTTGGTTTACATCTTTACCGGCTAACTCTATTCATACTTGGGCCCAGTTAGAACAGAAATTTCATGATTACTTTTATACTGGTGAAACTGAACTTAGACTTTGTGACTTGACATCGGTAAGGCAAAAGCATAATGAATCTGTTACAGATTACATTAAGAGGTTTAGAGATGCTAGAAACCGGTGTTTTAGCTTGAGTATAACCGAGAGAGACTTGGCCGACCTCGCTTTCAATGGGTTGCTTACCCCCATTAAAGAAAGGTTAGATGGCCAACAATTTCTCGATGTTAGTCGGGTAATGCAAGGCTCGCTCGAAAGCCGGTCGTGGATGCTAAAAAGTTTGTCGCCCAGTGATAAGAAACCTCATGTTAGCATGATCGACTGTCCTACTAGTGATTCTGAGTCTGATGAAGGCGATCATGACATGTATGTCGCCGAGTGGTCTTGGACAAACAAGAACAAACCCTTTGTTTGTTCTAGTTTGACGCCGACTCCTCGCAAGGATCGGCAAAGCGAGATCAAATATAGCTTTGATGTGGCCAAATGCTATAGGATTTTTGACTATCTTTTGCAGGAGAAACAGATCAAATTACCTAAAGACCATGTCATACCCTCATTAGAAGAATTAAAGCGCCGTTCTTATTGTAAATGGCATGATTCTTATTCACACTCTACTAATGAATGTAATGTTTTTCGTCGACAGGTTCAATCGGCCATAGATGAAGGACGATTGAAGTTCACCGAGGGCCCGAAGATGAAGCTTGACAGTGATCCTTTCCCGGTGAATACCGTCGATCTTGATGGCAAGAAGGTGTTGATTCGGCCGGAGCAAGCCGAATCAGCTAAGGGGAAGGAAGTTGTCATCGGGGAGCCTAGGCCCAAAATGCTTGTCCCAAAGAGCACGGAGGTTGGGACATGGAAGGAGAATAAGGCCAAGGCATCTATACCGAAGAGGTCCTACAAGCCCAAAGTGACCGTCGACGTGCTCCTTGACAAGTACAAAAGGAAGAGTGCCTAGAAGGAGCGCGCCAAAGGAAAGAGACCAAGATCTCCTCCTAAGGAGCGATTTGGTCCTTCATCGAAGGTTTTGGAGCCGTCGTTTCCCCATCTCCCTCACGTTATGCCATGGGGACCATGCCCGATGCCGCCTCCAGGTTATCCGTTCCCTTACTTCATGCCTTGGGGGGCACCCCCGCCTATGTACAACATGCCTTCAATGCAGGATCACCAAGGATGGAGAGGTGAGAGGAGATCGCCGCGAAGGCAGGCATCTACTTCTAGTAGAGGCCGGTTCCCCACTAAGGACCGGCTTGATGGCGAGAAAAGGGCACACAAGCGCGTCAAGCCTGAGGAGAGGGCTTCGGAGGCGATCACGATCAAGATAGGATCGTATGACGTGCCAGTGCCATCTGGCAAGGAGGCTAAGTTGATATTTGGCCCCGAACCGAAGGTGTGAGGGATGCCGTGCAGAGGACAGCCGACGACGCCCCGGCCGGCTCGACCGCAGCTCACAGCCGCCGACCGAGCCTTCGCCGGTCCGACCGCGCGTTTCAGCCAGCCGACCGCGCCATCTCGGCCGGCTCGATGTTCGCTTCCGGTCCGACCGACCTGGTCGCCGGTCGACCGCAGTACGCACGGCCCCGACTGCCAGCAGGCCGGCCTAACCGACGTCCCGGTCGAAGGATACCGGAGTGACTCCCTCTTCGGGTAAAGGCAACGGGGACATTATTTTCCTCCCGGAATGAGCCAAATCCTAGGTGGATGCCTGGGAATTTAACGGCTACTCAGAAGAGAAGGTTGCAGCGTCTTCGTGCTTCTGAGTTAAGAGAGAAGGAAGTCGAAGAGAGGAGAGATAGGGAGTTCGATGAGTTGCAACCACCGCCCGCGAAGGAGTGGAAGCGTAAGTCATCAACTGGGAGCCGGTGGTTGTTCAAAAGGATGAACAACCGGCGTGGAAGCATCGTCCGGCGAGCATGGAGATCAACATGGTTTGCATGTTGCCCATGGAGTTTTGCGCCATGGACGAGGCCGAAGTCGCTCAAATGTCACTAGGTCCAAAGGATGCGGTCTTCAAGAAGCCCGATGAGTCCAACCGTCACATGAAGCCTCTTTATTTGAAGGGCCACATTGATGGGAAGCCGGTCTCGAGGATGCTAGTGGACGGAGGCGCGGCGGTGAACCTGATGCCTTACTCTCTCTTCAAGAAGTTGGGTCGCGAAGAGGTGGAGCTAAAGAAGACCAACATGCTTCTCAACGGCTTCAACGGAAAATCAACAGAGGCGAAGGGGATCTTGTCCATCGAGCTTACGGTGGGGAACAAGACGTTGCCTACCGCCTTCTTCATCGTCGATGTAAAAGGTAACTATAGTGTCATCTTGGGGCGGTGTTGGATCCATGCCAACTGCTGCGTCCCATCTACTTTACATCGGTGCCTAGTACAATGGGATGGTGATGAGGTTGAAGTAGTTCAAAGCGGATACATCGGCCGAGGTTGCCATGGCCGATGTTTCGTGGATGGAAACATGGAGACATGCAAGGCTTGTCGTGGCTAGATCTTTCTAGTTTTGATTTTATTAGTGTTTCCAAAGAAGGCTTTGTACCCATCTCTGTAAAGCCGGCTAGTTTAGCACGGCTTGGTGACATTACTTTGTATGATGAATAAAGCAACCAATTTGAAATGGTTACAAAAGAGGGTTCAAGAATATCGGTCAACAAAGAACGATAATGGGAAAACTATAGAGGATTTTGACGAGGTAGAGAAGCTCGGTCAAGGGTTCACATCAGCCGATCCATTAGAAGAAATAGATATAGGAGATGGGAGCGTACCAAGACCGACCTTCATAAATAAAAACATGAGAGCCGATCATAGGGTTAAGATGATCGAATTGCTTAGAGAATATAATGACTGCTTTGCATGGGAGTACCATGAAATGCCCGACTTAGCCGTGATCTTGTTGAGCACGGCTTCCGATAAAGTCGGGTTTAGGCCTTATAAACAACCTCCTCATCGGTTTAACCCACTTATATATGATCGTGTCAAAGAAGAGATAGACCGATTATTGAAAGCGGGGTTTATTAGGCCATGCCGGTATGCAGAGTGGGTGTCCAATATAGTACCGGTAGAAAAGAAGGGGAGCGGCAAAATTAGGGTTTGCATAGATTTTAGAGATTTAAATAAAGCCACTCCTAAAGATGAGTATCCTATGCTATTGCCGACATGCTAATAAATGATGCCTCGGGTCATCGAGTCATTAACTTTTTAGATGGCAATGCCGGCTACAACCAAATCTTCATGGTAGAGGAGGATATGTATAAGACAGCCTTTAGATGTCCAGGCTTTGTCGGATTGTTTGAGTGGGTAGTTATAACATTCGGGTTAAAGAATGCCGGCGCAACGTATCAAAGGGCGATGAACCTAATTTTCCATGATTTGTTAGGTTTTATCCTAGAAATCTACATTGATGATATTGTAGTCAAATCGGATGATATGGATGGACATATGACCGATTTGAGGTTAGCTTTTGAGAGAATGCGTCGGTATGGTTTGAAGATGAACCCACTCAAGTGTGCCTTCGGTGTGTCGGCGGGAAAATTCTTAGGATTCATGGTGCATGAGAGAGGGATTGAGATTGACCCTAAGAAAGTTGAAAAGATTCAAGATTTCAAAGCGCCAAAGATGCAAGAGGAAGTTCGTAGGTTGTTAGGTAAAGTGAACTATTTGAGAAGATTCATATCTAACCTAGCGTGTAAAATCGATGCTTTTGTGCCTATTCTACGTTTGAAGAGAGAAGCCGATTTTACTTGGGGGCAAAGCACAACAGAGGCGTTTGAAGGTTTGAAAAATATTTATCTACTCCGCTCGTGGTGCGAGCTCCTAAAGCCGGAATTCGTTTCTACTGTATATTGCCGAGGACAAAGTTATTGGAGCCGTTTTGACACAAGAGGAAGACGGCAAGGAGTACATAATTACATATTTAAGTCGCCGTCTTCGGATGCCGAAACGAGGTATGTATTTGTAGAGAGGCTTTGTCTTTGCTTATACTATGCTTGTACCAAGTTGCGTCATTACTTGTTATCTAGTACATGCATAGTTGCTTGTCAGATCGATGTCATTAAGCACATGTTGCAAAGGCCAATTCTAAGTGGTAGGATTGGCAAATGGGCGTATACATTGATTAAATATGATTTGGCCTATGAATCATTGAAATCTATGAAGGGTCAGATTGTAGCGGACTTTATAGTAGATCATCATATAGACGTTGATTGTGGAGATGAAGTCCGTTTAGTTAGCGTTACACCTTGGAAAGTCTATTTTGATGGCTCTTCATGTAAGGAGGGTCAAGGCATAGGTGTAGTTTTAATTTCTCCCAATGGTCAATGCTTTGAAGCATCGGTTCGTTTAGAATATTATTGTACAAATAATCAAGCCGAATACAATGCTTTGTTATTCGGTTTACAAGTGATGGAGATCGTTGGAGCTACACATGTAGAAGCGTTCGGTGATTCGAATTGGTGGTGCAACAAGTTGCCGGGGTCTACAAATGCTTCGACGTATCATTGAACGTGTATTTAGATCAATGCCTAGATATTATTGCCAGTTTTGATGAATTTACTATTAAGCATATTGCTAGGAATGAAAATTCTAGAGCAAATGACTTAGCTCAACAAGCATCTGGTTATAGCATCAAACGAGGTTTATTTTTCATATTAGATCAACCGGTGCTTGATTATAATTTTTTGAGCGAAATTGGCAAAGAGGCAGGCTGTAGGCGGTCTGACCGGCGCACTATCGCGGTCCGACCGTGGATGGCATCTCGGTCCGACCGGCGTTCGCGGCCGGTCGACCGGTGGTGCCTGGCCCGACCGGAGTTGCTTGGCCGGTCCGACCGACTTTACGTAAGGTGCTTGGGGCACAATCTTCTCAATACAGGGGCCGAATTAAGTGGTAATTCGGACATGTGTGCCCTGGGAGCAGTAAATGATTGGCGAATTCCTTTGATTAGCTATTTGAAGGATCCTAGCCTAAGAGTTGATCGGAAAATTCGGCGGCAAGCGTATAAATATACTTTGCTTGATGAAAAGCTATATCGCCGAAATGTAGATGGTGTACTATTAAAATGTTTAGATACCGATCAATCTAGGGTTGCTATGGGTGAAGTTCACGAGGGAATTTGCGGGACTCATCAATCGGCCCATAAGATGAATTGGTTGCTCAGAAGAGCAGGGTTCTATTGGCCGAGGATGATTGATGATTGCTTCAGGTACTATAAGGGATGTGAAGCTTGTCAACGGTTCGACAATGTTTAATTGGCACCGGCTTCGGTGTTGAATCCTATAATTAAGCCATGGCCGTTCCGGGGGTGGGCTTTGGATTTTGTTGGTCAAATTTATCCTCCGTCTTCAAAGGGGCATCGGTTCGTGCTAGTTGCGACGATTACTTCACTAAGTGGGCCGAAGCCGTGCCGCTCGGGAAATATGACACATAAGGAGGTAATTGATTTTATTCTTAAGCATATTATTCATAGATTCGGCATTCCTCAAACATTAACTACAGATCAAGGAGCTTCTTTTATGTCTAAAGAAGTGAAAAGTGTTGCCGAATCTTATGGGATTAAGCTGTTGAGTTCGTCTCCTTACTACGCTCAGGCTAATGGACAAGCCGAGTCTAGTAATAAGACGTTGTTGAAGCTAATCAAGAAGAAGGTCGAGGAACATCCGAGAAGGTGGCATGAAGTGCTTTCTGAAGCTTTATGGGCGCATAGAATATCCAAGCATGGTGCTACCAAGGTGACCCCTTTTGAGCTTGTTTATGGAAAAGAAGCCGTTTTACCGGTTGAGGTAAATCTTGGTTCTCTTCGATATATAAAGCAAAACGATTTGTCAGCCGAAGACTACAAGTCCTTGATGGGTGATCATCTTGATGAAGTGGTCGACAAACGTTTGAAGGCCTTGGAAGAGATAGAAAAAGAAAAGAAGAGAGTGGCCAAAGCATACAACAAAAGGGTGAAGGCAAAGACGTTCCAAGTGGGAGATCTAGTGTGGAAGACTATTTTGCCTTTGGGTTCTCGGTCTAAAGAATTCGGTAAGTGGTCGCCAAGTTGGGAGGGACCTTATCGGATATACGGAATGGTTCGAGGCAATGCATATTTCTTGGAGACACTTCAAGGAGAACGGTTTCAGCGGGCTATCAACGGTAAATATCTAAAGAAATACTTCCCGAGTATTTGGCAAGATGCTTAGGGAGTTGTGTGGCCGATAAATGAGTTATCGTCCCAAGTTAAAACATGTCTTATGCTTTTAGATTCACGGTGTTCATCATAAAAGGCAGGGGGCATGTGTTTACACCCAAAATTGGCACTTAGGAATCAAAATAGGAAAGATTGTCAATATTTGGAAATTTGTCGGTTTCTTCGGAGAGGCCGGTCTGACCGCCGTGTATAGGCCGATCAGACCGGGTAGTAGGGTCGGTCAGACCGAAGGCATATGGCCGGTCTGACCGGCAGAGTCCGAAACCTAGACGACTTCGTCAGTCTTCGGGTTTCCTTTCTTCATACGGTTGTATCTCGGATTTCCAAATATGTTTATCCCGAATAGGACATGAAGAAGGACCTGTAGAGGGCAAGACCAACCCCTATATAAGAGTCAAGGCCGGTTCAATTGTAAAAGACAATCAACACACAACATACAATACAATCTAGAATCGTTTTTTCAATATTCTTTATTTTTCAGCCATATTTTTCTACTTTGCCCTAGTTTAGTCCATCTTTGTCGATTTGCGCCGTAAATCGTACGCCGCCGCTGCGAGAGTGCGACAATTCTTTGTAAGTTTGTCTTGAAAACTTTCCGTTTACTCACGAGACGAGTAGTTATCAATCTATCCATCTAAATCGGTTCCGCTAGCCGATTTGATCTACAAAACCCACTTTGTTCTAGTTCTTGCTAGATTGAAGTGGTTGGCGACTCCGTACCAAGAACCACCGCAAGGCTTTAGGTGAATCAATCGTGTTCGTGCCTTTGCCAAAAAAGGTGCCAACACTAACCTTGAAGTATGCCAAAATATTACAAACCCTATTTTTAACATATGTGCAAAATGCGGCAAGTTAAAAGCTATAGCACACAAAAGCGGGAAAACTATATAATTCTCACAGAAAATGAGCGCATCTTGTGCTAAGTTAGTGGGCCCTCGGAAAATCCATAGCTTGCAAAAATCCTATTTGTTTCCAAGAAGAATTCCAAATTAATTAATTAACTATCCATGCAGTCAAACCGATTAGTTGTTTCTTGGGTGAATAATGCTAAACAAATCACTACCTTAACTTCTACGTGCTTGCAAAGGCGCAGCCAAAGGAGACAAAACAAAAGAAGCGTCGCCATCACAGCGAATTGAAGGTGTATACATCAACCCCAAATCTCAGTGGAGTGTGGGGCCATCCAGGATGCAGCTACCTGATCATCCAGAGCCGGACCAGCCGCCTCATTAATTCCACGCTCAAATGATCACCCTAATTAACACACATTTATAAAGTTCAAACACGCCAACCAAAAGGTGAGGCGTACGCTAAAAGCCAGCCTATATATGCAGCCTATACTTGGCTTGGCCAGGTTGATGGCTCATGCATGTAATTAACTATAGTACTTAGTAGAGACTAGGAGCATTATTTCTTCCATGGCGTGCTAGCTAGCTCATGACCTGAAGAGGTCAAGCCTGACGTTGACAGCGTTTCAGTAGGTCGCGGACTCTTGCTGCATGCAGCTAATAAACAGTTCGTTCCAGTATTCCACCATGTGATTGCCTACAAATCTTGTCTCCAGTGAAGGACCCCTCCAAGAGAGATGTTTCAATTTTCAATCCTTCTCGCTGGTCATTCTGCTCCATACAAAAAGGTCCGATCCGATCCGATCGCTTGGATGGAGTCACTGCTGTGCGTCCTATTCCAGCAGTGATTTTTACTGTCAATATGCGTGTCCTAAACAGTCTGAATTCCGAGTAGGACACGCATGTTAGGACAACGCTACATGCACAGCGATGGCGACGGTTGTACTGACTAGTGAGTTTTAGGTTTCTTTCATCAGGTAGGAAGGGCCATTCATTATTTCATCCTGCTCCTATGTTTCAAGCTAGGTTGACTTCGAGCAGATTATTGAGACATCGACAGGATGACTTTGTGGTCGCTGGGGGCTACCCGAGTCATGTGATGGTCGTCCCCTGATGATAAGAGTTCCTAACCTGAAGGGTAAGGTGCTAACCGATAAGCAATGCGTGATGTGATGGTCTTGGGAATATCTGGTTAATTGCGTCCAAATCATTGATTAATCCGATCATTGCTCTTTAATTCCTCCATTTCTTGTAGTTGTCGTAGAGGACTAGAGGCCCATCCATTCGTTTCTAGTAGTAAAATCCAACGAATTGTCATGTCCACTACATATTTTGTACTGCACCCGTGCAGCAGGCAATGTTTAACTGTTCTTAATCCGTATGAACAGCCAAGAGGTCATAAGACGCACTGGCAAATCTCATGAACACAGCAATTACGACCTTATCTTCTGCCACAGAAATCGACCACACACCATACGCGAATGTGCCTACGCGGCAACTCAACTGTTGACTGGTTGGCAACATAGTGGAACCTGTATTCCTGTGCTACACAGTCACACACACTTTAGGGCTCTAGCTAGGCAGTTTGAACAGAGGAACTAGCTGCATCAAGAAAAGGTTGAGAAACTAGCTGGTTTGGACGTTAGGTTCAAATGATTAACTCCGCAACAACGGACACATTCCGAAAACTGATTTACCTCTCCAACGACTTTCAGGCCTGATCCATCATCCCATCCCCACTAACCACAAGAGATCGGTGCTTTTGCACTTGACTCCGAAGATGTCAGATGATCCCGTAGTGAAGCTCTAATCCTATTCCTCTTATTTGGTGATTACGAAGCTCACCGTCACAAGATTATATAACTGGGACTGGAGTTTGGGACCAAGACCGCAACCGTGAGAAGCAGCAGGACCTGACTACCTGGAGAGACTACCTGAGGCCCTGAGCCACTGAGTGTCATTCGGACCGGGATTTCCATCGTCTCGTAAAACTCGGCATCTTCTGGGCCGAAGCCTCGCCGTGACCGTGGATTGGAAAGCGGTGCGCCGGTGGCTACCAAATACGGCAAACATATCGAGGCCTTCCGGGCTAACACACATCCATCACCCATTGCAGCCCAAAACCTTCCGGCCTGACACGGTCTCGTGGAAATCCCTCTACGCCCCAACCCGCCCTTGGGCTCCGCGGCTTCACTCGAGATGGCGTTAGGCAATCCGCGTCGCATGAGACATCAAAATAAGTAAAATATATTTACTGAAATATTCAAAAAATACGACGTGTAATATTAAAAAATTCATCGCAACAAGAAAAATCTAAAAACGTGCAACGTGGTCATATTCTTGCTCAAACGTTTTCTTCTCACACATGAGACATCAAATTTTAATATTTTAATGATTGAAACGTATTTTTCTATCAATCATGTAATTTTATTGTAACAAATTTAACATTATAATCAAATTGTATATTAAATAAATAGTTTAAGAGAAAATAATATTAAAGATCTCTCAATTGCAGTTTCATGCATGCACTCAAGCTCACCGGTTGACACTATGGGCGAGGGGGAGTGAGACTAGCATGTCGATGGAAAAAGGAAAATGGACTTGAAAGTTGGAAGTGAGGCTGCGTCCGACATTTTGGCTCCGTCGGGACTACTGATCCAGAGCGTTTTCCCGTAGAAGGGTGCATAAGTTTAAGATCTAATGGCTTTTGTTAGACTGGGCTCAAGTGTTAAATAACGTGGTGCAAAATTGATATAGAAAGCCCTATTTTATATGTTACAAATTGTAGCGATAAAAAAATAAATTGGATACTTTAACTTTTATTATTAAAGTTTCACTTTGGATTGTCTTATATATAATATTTTTTTACTAGGTAATAGGTAACCCAAAATACCATTCACTGCAAAACCATGCAAACAGACCCCCTATTTTGGTAGTTATTCTCGGATATGCAGATAACCCACCTATTTTGGAAGAGAAGCAAAAGGGGGTTTGCAGAAGACGCAAATAAACAGATAAAGGTCCTCTATGCAAATATTTAATTTCTACTCGATTCTCTCGTTAGATGGGGAGCGTATGGCTATAGATGGCCAAACGGACCGCCTGGCACGGCTTGGCCCGAGCACGCCCATGGTATGGCTCGTTAGGCACATCTCCTGTAGCAAGTCGTGCCGACACGACCCACATGCCGACCTCTCCAGCCCAAGCACAACCCACAGGGTGGTCGGGTCGTGCCGTGTCAGCATGAGCATGTTGGCCGACCATGGGTCGAGAACAGCCTGATGACATTTTTTACCCTGCCCAAGCACCATTTTGACATGTTAAAGGCCACAGCAGGTTGTGCTACAGTTTAACTAGTTGTTCATACCCCTGAAGCAACCTATAAATCATAGAAAACCAAACAAGACAGAAGTGTCAATGCAAATATCATGGTACAAGAGTATGCAAAAAAAAAAGAGTGTGTGCTATGCACATGCATGAATTTTACATGATCTTTCCACCGTATTTGTTAGGTCAAGTAAGGTCAAATTTGGAACCATGCACGTATTAGTACTAACAAGTTATGCAAAGCAACATATTGCCACGATCGCATTGTCACATTATCTCGTTGGTACATGATAGATGACAAGTGAGAAAGAGGGAGAGAGATCGTGTGGGATGGCGTTCTGCTCTGCACCAACCTGCTCGGTGGATCCCTGCCTCGAGCGGCCGGGCGCGTCACTAAAAACTGGCGCCGCGGCCGCGGGCGGCAGGTCGGGAGGAAGGCGCGGCGCGGTTGGACTCGACGGCGCTGTCGGGGAGGGGCCGGTCGAGCGGGAGCGGGAGCTGGTGCTGGCCGCGGCTACCTGCGGGCGCCGGCGGAGGCGAGGGCCGGCGGCAGAGCCTTCGTGACGCCCGCCGCTCGTCGCTGACGACGACGGCGGCGAGCTCCTGCTGCACGAAGGAGAGCTCCATGCGGTCGAGGAACGCCGCGTGCTGCTCCTCCGTCCACGCTCCCTCGCCGCGCGCCGGTGCGGCCGCCAGATCGTCCATCGGTGTCCACGCGCCGAAGGCGAGGCAGCGGTGGGTCACGCTCGCTCGGCGGACGAAATATCTCGCAGAGTCGGACGAACGAACACCGGGCGCGCTGCAGTGCCCCCCATGATTTGGTCGCATCGTATTATACACATCGGCATGGCGTTGTTGCACGGGGCTTGGATGGTTTGGTTAGCCACGGTGAATACGACGCACTGGCGCTAGCTCCATGCAGCTTCGCGGTGAGGCGACCCGATGGACGGATCAGCGGGAGATATTTTTCCAGGTTCGGTCAGAGCCAGCTCACCTCGGTAGCAAAAGTGCGTTGACGCTTTTGCTGACTTCCACTGCAATGCCGCGATGTTCTCCGTACTAGTCGCATGTATGAATTATGATCCGCCAAAAAAATATCTGGTCATCCCTAACACAGGAGTAAAGGTGGCGCGCCGTGTAGCCCATGCTGTGCTGGACCAGGTCATATCATATTCGATCAGTTTATAGTTGGCCAAACGGACCTGACCCGATGAACCGGTCTGGGCCCACCCGAAAAAGCATGGTCCTAGCATGGCCCGGTTTGGCCTGTACCGTGCCCGTGCCTAGCCCGGCCTGAAGGCGTGCCTGGGCCTGGCAACTGGCCGGCAATGCCGGCACGGGCATGGTCCGTTCCAACGGGCGGCACGGCGTCAGCACGGCCGTTGGATCGGGTAGGGTTTTTTTAGCCGTTCGATCGTCGATCGGACTGGGGTATATAAGCCAGCGTCGTGTCACCCGCTCCACTCACCCGAAAACCCTAGACCATTTGTTCCCTCGGCTGTCGAATCGCGATCTGGATCTTTCTCGTCCTCTCTCTCCCCGAAAACCCTAGCTTTTCGCCGTACGCCGTCGCCGACCGACCGAAGGGCTTCCGGTGGCTAGCTGGTGCCTGGTGGACCGCCGATGTCCTCTCCTTTCTCCATCTAACATCTTCTTGGCTTGCTCTCCTCTCTGGTGGCTGGTTGAGCACCGGCATCGCTTGGCTCTCCCACTGTCTCGACTCCCCCTCCTTTCTTCTTCTCCAGATCCGATGGCCTCAGCCACCGTGACCGGCACGAGCACACGACATGTCACTGTAACCCCCTCTTCTTGATCTCGCATCATCCATGTAGGCTAGTCCTTGTCTTGTTGTTCTCCTCTTTGTCTTCGTCTTCATCTTTGTCTCCCTCAACTTCACCACCGTCACGGATCCCCTCTGGTGCTTCGGAGTCAAATCCGTTGAGGAACCGGAGATGCGGATCCGGGTGTCGTCCACGTCGGCGGCGGCGGAGACTGCGGTGCTCCGGCTACAAAGGTTGGTAACCCTAACCCCTCTCTTCTCTGATCTATCTCTTTCTTTTCTTGTCTTGTCTTTGTCTAACTCTCTTTCGTTTCTTTCTTGTGTTGTGTGCTAGCTGTTGAGGAACCCAGTTGCCCCCGTGACCGTGTGACGATGTCCGTCTCCGACGACGACACAGTTGAGGTCGACGGCAATGATGAGAGGCGGATGTGTGGGATGGCCAGAGATGATGAGGAGGACGACATGCGCGAGGACGCCGAGGAGCTCTTCGGCCGTAGCGTGCAAGCTCCCATTGATGTCGACGATGGTCAAGAGGACGGGGCTGCAAACGATGAGGAGGACGAGAACAGCGCCAAGCGCTCTCGTCCCTCTACCTCGACAGTGTGGCAAGATTTTGAGAAAATCTTCAAGTTGGTAAATGGTAAGAACGTGAGGTACGCAGCTAAGTGCATCCATTGCTCTAAGCAATATTCTGCTCTCTCTAGTTGTGGCACTAGGCATCTCACCCGGCATAGGAACAAATGTCCCAAGCGACGTGAAAAAAATCATATGTCTCAATCTCAAATCTCTTTTAATCCTGATGGTAGTATGCGCAATTGGGAGTATTGTCCTGCTGTTGCTCGTAGAGAACTTGTTCGATTGCTTGCTAGACTTGATGTTCCTATCTGTTTGGGTGAAACTGATGTATTTGAGAACTACATTAGGACTGCTCATAACCCTAAATTTGTCTCTGTATCTAGACAGACCACTACTAGAGATATTCAGAAATTTTTTACTGATGCTAAGGCTAAGCTTGTTGATTATTTTAGCAATGGTGGTGTTAATTGTGTTTGCCTCTGGTCTGGTAATGTAAAAGAGGACTATCTTAGTGTAGTTGCACATTATGTTAACTCTAATTGGCTGTTAGAGAAGAGGGTACTTGGTCTTAGGCGAATTGATGTGTCCCATAGTGGACAAAATATTGCTGATCATGTTGCATCTGTTCTGAGTGATTATGGCTTGTCTGATAAAGTGTTTGCCATTACTTTAGACAATGCATCCTCTAATGCTTCTGCCATGCCAAGACTTAGACCTTTACTGTGCACATATTTTGGTAGTGATGCCACTGTTGATGATTATGATACCTCTAGTTCTAACTCACTGTTCTTGCATCAAAGGTGTGCATACCATATAATCAATCTTGAAACATTTAGAACTGCTATCTCATTTCTTAATTCATCCAATCAGAGGATTGCTGTATATACAAGTTATTGCATTGCCACTGATGTTAGGCCTAGAAAATTTCAGCTTCACATGGATGTTAGATGAAATTCTACTTATCTCATGCTTAAACATTTATTTTCTCATAAGCAACCATTTAGTACTTTCATCCATGCTCAGTATCCTAGGATTGAAGGTTTTCAGTTGTTTTTAACTGATGAACATTGGGCTATGGCTGAAAAAGTCTTATCTTTTCTTGAACTATTTTATGATGCTACTGTTGCATTGTCTGGTGTGTACTATCCTACCTCTCCACTTATGATTCATTATCTAGTTAAGATTGCTATACACTTGAAGAACTATGCTAATGACACTCACATTAGGTATGTGGTTCAACCTATGATTGATAAGTATAATAAATACTGGAGGGACATTTCTTTGCTATATTTATTTGCATTCATCTTGGACCCTAGAGCTAAAATGAAAGGTTTTACCAAGGTGCTTAGGAGGTTGGGTTCCCTCACCAGTACAAATTACAGTGCATACTTGATTAACACTAAAGCTAAACTTACAAAAGTTTACAACAAATATGAGGATAAGTATGGCTCTGTTAGGTTGAGGAGGTCTGCCCCTCCTAATCTATCTGGTAGAAAAAGGTCTGCTTGGGATGAAATTTATGATGATGATGATGATGATGGTGTTGGGTCTTTAGGTCTTCATCCTTTAGCTGCTACTCTTAGTACATCTGCAACTGCCTTGATGCAGGCTGCAAGTTCTTCATCCTCTAATGCTTCTGAACTTGTATCCTACTTGGATTGTGACACTGTTAGCCAGCTAACTGATGATTTCAACATCCTTAGCTGGTGGCATCAACATAAGCTCACATGTCCAGTACTTTCAATCATGGCTAAAGATATTTTATTTGTGTCTGTGTCTACCATTTCTTCAGAATCTATTTTTAGTATGACTGACAAGATCATTGAGGAGAGAAGGAGGGGCTGAAACCTGAAATGGTGGAGATGCTTACATGCATCAAGGACTGGGAGGCAGCTGAAGCAAGACTACAACAAATGGTGGAGGACAAGGACCTTGAAGAATCTTTTGAAGACCTATATCTTGATTAGTGTCTTAACTACCCCTTCTCTCTTATTCATCTACTCTGTATAAGTTGTGGACATTTGAAGTACCTGGACAGACAATGACTTTAAATTAAAAGGAGTTTGGTTGTACTCTTTTCCTGTCTAGGTTTTTTCTCACAAGGGTGAGTTTTACTTAGACAGGTTTTTAATGAGGCAACCATTGCACAAGCTCCATATAAATTAGTTTCAATTATTATTGTGTTGTGTTATGATCTTATGAGTGAAGTTGTGATGACTGGCAGCAGCTGATGAACTGATATTTGATCTGATCTGAACTTTGATGTGATTTGAGAAAGTTGTGAAGTTTTGAAGTTTCGTAGTTTTCAATTCTGAAATGTGATCTGATCTGATGAACTGAAGCCTGAGAATGTATATAGTGTATTGATTTGAAGTTTTGATGTTTTGAAGTTCAATGTCAACTGAATTCTGAAATGTGATCAATTTTTTTAAGTTCTGAAGTTTTCAAGTTTTGTAGTCTTATATGTGAATATGTGATCTGATCTCAAGTTTTAAATATGTTCAATTTCTCTGAAATGATCAAATTTAAATATGTTCAATGATCAAATAGATGTATAGTCTGAAATGATCTAATGTGTTGTCTGCTATGTTCATAGTGCCAGTGCCAGCACTGGCACTGGCGTGCTGCCGTGCCTAGTAGCCCGGCACGGCACGGCTAAGCCATGGTAGTATCGTGCTTGGGCCTGTACATTGGCACGGCGGCACTACTCGGCACGACACGACTCATCCATCGTGCCTCGCCGTGCCGTGCCTAGCCATGTCGTGCTCAACCGTGCCATGCTAATGCCATGTCGGACGGCCAGTTTGGTCATCTATAGTCAGTTATTTCTTTTCTCTCGCCCAACTTCCAACGGGACAACCATGATCCATCTATTCCATGGAGTATCCTCACGTGCCGTGTGTAGTGTAGTTGGCGGCCAGCCCAATGGGGGAAGCAAACCTGAAATCACAAGAGCAAAACTATCTAGTACAGGCTTCAAAGTGTTACTATAAAGATTTTTGGATGGTTGATGGAGAAAACACAACGAGTTTTAGATTGTGATGGATTAAAAGGATTGTTTGGTTTAATTTTATGTTTTTTCACATCAAATGTTAGATACGCCGTAGTTTTTTACCCTAGTTTTTTTACGCAAGTATTTAGTTCGATGTTATTATACTCATTTAGACTTTACCAAACTGTACCATAAGTATGGCTAACAATTTACGAGCTACACCTTAGACAAGGTTAGGCAAAAATGAGTAGCCAAAATGTTGCAAGTCACGGTTATGACAGTGAACAAAACATTGGCCTAAGAAATTATGGCATGCCTAACATTGGTTAGCAAAGTGTGTCATACGACCAAACAGGCCGTTAATCTATACGCTTTATGGCCAAATAAAAAAAATATTCTTTGCCATGATCTTACATACATGAATAGGAAAGAAATGATAACTTTTTTTTAGAAAACCCCTCATATCAGTCTTTTTTTTCATTCATCTGATCAAGACAAAAGGTCTAAGGTCACTCATGTCAGTAGTGATTTACATAGTCACACTCCCATGCTCACAGCCGTTGCCTGCTCTCAGTGTCTGGTCATGCCGTCTTAGTCTTTGGCTTTCTTGCTCCCATCATCAACAACATCTTGCTCCCAATGGCATCATCACCCAACATTACCTAATTAGCAGTCTACCACTTCTAGCAAGCACCTCCGCCCTAGCCCATCACTGGCTGCCCTCGACATCGGGCATCAATGGACAACATAGCTAGCTACCAGTGGAGGTCGAAACTTTGCTCCTTCTGCCTCTGTCGTGCCACCTCACCATCCCTTCGGTGGCTGTCGCTCCGCCAACAAATCATCGCCTCTATCAAACCTGCCTAGCCACCTACCGCTCCACCAACACATTCCCCTCTGCCAACCTGCCGAGCCACCTCTTCGCTTGGCCATGGTTGGCTGCATTGTCTCACAAGCCTAACGAGCCAACTTGAGCTGGCAAACAAGCCAAGCTGACTACCCAAGCCGAGTTGGCTCAACATCCAGCCCTAGGTCCAAATCAACCAACCCATCAATACACATACCAAACCCTCCCATCTCCTATTCCTAGCTGCCACCACCATTTCACATGCTTCAAGGGTGTCGCCTTCGAGGACCACTCTCCCCCATGGCTGAAACCCAAACTTTGGCACAATGCCTTCACCCCACCCTCCTCCTCCGTCTGGAAGTCCTTTGGAGCACAGATCGTGAAACGGATCTAGAGGTCAAGAGTTTGCAAGATTTTAACTTCAATTTTCTGTCAAATGTAATTTAGCAAATCCATAGAAAAAAGCTCCAGGTGGTATGTTTATTTTCTTGGGACTTTGCTTTGAAATCACAGGCAACGAAAATCTTCTTATGCTTTTCATTTGCTCGTTTCGGTCAACCAAAGAAATGAACACTATCGATATATAGGATTTTTTTGTTAGTACCATGTTTTCTATCCATTTTTCATGCAATCCAAAGAAAGCATTATGGGAGTTGAAGAAGTCGGGTCACCACTCACCACTAATTTAGTAGGTTAAGGGCTTCTTTTGAACAAATGATTTTGAAAACGCATGAATAAGAAGAATACATGCTTAGAATGTTCATGCCTTGTAAATTCCTATATAAAATAGAAACAACAGTTCTTAAAAAGGGCCGTTTGGATGGCACACAGAAAAAGTATAGGAATTGAAGACACGAGTCAGTTTTCCTCCAAAATCCCTATGAAATGGTCCATTCATAGGATTTTCAAAAGGAATTTTGAGTGTTCGATCCTTAGTAGGGATGAAAACGGATAAAAAAACCTCATCTCTACTTTCGTTTCTATATTATTTAGCGAAAACGGGATCCGATTCGAAAAATACGGGTTCATAAACGGAATCGGGATATACGGGTACACGGAAACGGTCGGAACCCGGAACTTAAGTCGGAATTTACATATATTCTAACCACGCCTTGTTCGTTCTTTTGATAATTAACGAGATAATTAAGATAATTCTACCAACCAGTCAAAATTATAAGATAATTGATGTGAATGATCTGTGATGACATACAATCATTCACTTCAAATCAAAATGATCTTGACTTTGTTTAGATGAGCCTCGACGTCTGGGCCTTCGAGACACAAGTATTGATGGGCCTGAAATTCGGGTTAAATCTGGATACAATCCGGAAAAATTCGGATTAAATACGAAATTCTGCAAAAACAGACGGAAAAATATCATTTCTACTTCCGTTTTGTTTTCGTATTTTTTCGAAAATACGAAAACGGTCGGATCAAATGTAGAAAAACGGACGGATCGGGGCAGAAAAAATTCCGTCCGTTTTCAACCCTAATCCTTAGGGCTTCTTTGGAACAAAGAAAAAAGTAGAGAAAATTTGGAGGTTTGGTTCCTATGAAAAAAAAATCTTTTGTGGTCCTTTGGAACAAAGGAATCTCTCTCTCAAATTCCTTTGAAATTTCTATGGATTGGGCTATTCCATAGGAATTTTGGAGGAAATCTGGCATGAGGTTCTACCTCATGTTTTCTCTCTATGACACAAAGTTCCTGCGTTTTTCCTTGTACGTCATCCAAACGATAGTTTCGGAACTTTTCTGTACGTCATCCAAACGATAGTTTCGGAACTTTTCTGTGTTTTTAGTTATTCAATAGGCATGACACTCTTCCTGTATTTTTCTTGTTCCTATGTTTTCACAATCCTATGTTTCAAAGGAGCCCCCTTAGGACTCAAAACCTTTAAAATTCCTTCACTTTTCATTTGTTCCAAAGGAGCCTAAAATTTTGTTGCTCTGCAAGGCGGTTCTCTAAATTAATACCAGTATATCGTTCTCCAATCTGCAACTCATTTAAATATGTATGCAGATTTGAGAAATTTACTTAAGTAGAGAACAATTTATATATTTTGTGATGGAGGGAATGATCAACGTAAATGGACATATATTTCAAATACAAACTGTCAAGGATTATTGATAACCTATATAACATAACAAACCATGCCGTGCAATTATGCACACATCAAACTTGTCGTCATTGCCAATATTTATACTAAGCCACAGGATTATATGAACACTACTGACAATCAACGGAAACGACTGGATCCAAAAAAAATGCCGTGCTACTTTGAAACTAGTACTCCGTATATACACAAGCAAGCAGGTGAACGACACACAATGCTCAGTTCCACACGACTCACAACCTACAAGACGGCACCTCAAAGGCATGTGCAAACAAGGAAACATGAGGCATGGTGACTACTATGAGCATATATTGAATACAAGAATTTACATGGATCATTTGTTTTTCTTTTGTTATATTAGCAAAGGCATACGGATGCACACCCTACGAGATTTGACATGAAAAGTTCCATAGTTGTGACAGAAGTTGGCGTGGGTAGAGAAGCTCAATACCGATTATGCTTGGATTCTCTCGTGGAGATTTATACTTCTTCACTACCACTGCTGCTACTGTTTTTTCGAACATTGAACTTGCATAGGGGACAAGTCGCATTGATGTGCAGCCACTTATCAATGCAGACACAGTGGAAATGGTGCCCACAAGGGAGCTCACGCAGCTCTGCACCATCATCATAAGCTGAAAGGCAAATGCAGCACTCCTGCACCGATCAGTTGGATGGTGAAGCCATTTATCATAAAAAAATAATGGATGGATGGGTGCGACAAGGCTAAGAGACTTAGATTATATATATAACGGGTGCAGAAGAAAGGTGTTCCATGATGCAACAATGCAAGAAATTACCAATATCAGTACGATGAATACACAGGGTTTGGATTACCTCCTGGAGACCTGGATACTGGCACTTCCTCAAATTCTAGTAGGGAAATTTCAAATGTTGCATTTACCCCGGTAATGGGACAGGATTACGAGCCACTTTTTTTACCAGGAATTATGAGCCACCTTTTCCCTTATCAATTCAAATTTGTGTTACAAATGAGTTCAATCACCTAGTTCTTTCCCAGTTTAACCAGTAGTGGTTTTGGAACTTTGCTAGCGGGAAACTTTGATGGTTTGCAGTGAAGCATGCGGCAACTAGTATGACAAACTGTGATGTGCCAAACAGTCAAACACAGTTAGATGCCAAATTTTGTAGAAATTGATCAAATCAGGATGAATCAGACTTGATTAAACAGTCAATTAAAGTACAGTGCAAATTGTTGCTCAAGAAAAACAAAACTAAACAATTTACCGCATCTTCAGCTGCAAGTACTTTCTCAATAGGTTGGTTGGTGCCACATTCTATCATTATTCCACCGGAAGGTCCAGTCATGTTGACAGATTGCTTTTCAGGCTCATCCATCCTCCGGAATTTGTATCTTGGAATTTGGCGAATATCATCTTCCGATGCTCCCTCCTGGTATCAATCGGGTGGTAAAAAAATTATCATGTGTATACACATCTTAAAAACGATGTAATCTATGAGATATGGAATGTTCAAGCAGATTATTCAAATATACTGCACGCATAAATTATTCTAAGCAAAGGACTCTGGGAAGTCTTACTACCAGCCTACAATTAAAGAATATTAATATAAGCCCAAAACGTTAAGTATCGGGGATGTATCCATAAGTCCAACTAGGGTCAGCTGAGACAGTTTGAAGTTTGAACAGCAGAAGAAATAGATGAATTTCAATTTAAAATTTTGCAAGAATGATTAGAGAACACAAGAGAAATATCTCAATACTGCAGTTTCTCAGTTTCCAAGAGATATCCAAGTTTTAACAGTAACTAGCCAATATTGCCCCCATTTATTTGGCAAAACTGTGTCTCAAATTCATCAGTGGATGGACCTGGATTGGGGATTGGGGGCCTCCTAAGCGAGGCCATAAAAATAATTGCATTTCATGGACATATGTTCCTTCTAATATGACCAAGGCCTAGCCAGTTGATTTTCAGAATTGTTACAGCACTATATGGTGACCAATTTGAAGCAAGAAGAGAATCGACAGCACAAGAAGGGCGAGATGTAGCAGAATTACAAAAGGAAATTACTGGTTGTAACATTTATGACAGTCTCTACTGTAGGTGTGACCAATTTGAAGCAAGAAGAGAATCGACAGCACAACAAGGGCAGACTTAGCAGAATTACAAAAAGAAATTACTAGTTGTAACATTTATGACAGTCTCTACTGTAGGCATAAGGCATTCAATAGACCATACCTGATCAGATACAGCATATAAAATTGCTATGATACATGGGAGGCAGCAACAAACAGCAATACCGATGATGCAAGCCAAAGCAACACAAAAGACGACAAAGAAAACATCAAATGCCAGAAAGACGATGCAAAGCCTGCAGGTGAAGTGTAAAGAGATATACTCATAATGAAGAACAAATGAAATGATGAGACATGTCAAAAACTTCAAGCATATCTTAGAAATTATATTACCAGTAGAGTTGAGGTGCATCATGGGTAAGAACTTGCCCGCCAGCAGACACCCAGTAAAATCCGATTATCCACCATATAAAGGATAACATTGTATTAGCAGACTCCAGATGTTTTGCAATACTACAAGAGAGGATTTATGAACAGAAAAATTATCAATATGGTGGCCAACTGAAGTATAAGTAAACTATGAAAAATAAATTAAGTGAATACTATTTCCATTAAATGCACTGAATTATATTTCCTATAGAAATAAAAACTTCTAAAATAAAACTAGGAAGGCGCGGTGCATAAAATTGAGATAAAGGTTTGTAGAAGGTAGAAAAACAGTCGCATTTCAACAATGATATATGAGAAAGTTATGCTATATTCAGAGATGCACAACAGAGTTACCACATTAGTGTGCCTCCTCTCTAACTGACAATCCAAACCTCCAGCATAGAATAGATGCATGCTATACTATGTCTGTCAAAGACACAACATGCTTGAAGTCCATTTTAAGGATTCACATTCCGCAGAAAACTCATAGACACTAACATCAATAATTCTAAGCACATTTTAAATGTTGAATGTTATTTGATTCACCATACCTAGAAAAACCAGTATGATTCATGTAACTTGCATTACTAGAAGCAACTAGGTGGATGACGAACTCAGATAAACTGGCAACAATACCTTCTAGCAAAAAAGAAACAAGTGCAACAAAATCATCTTAGTGGATTCAATGACAAGGTACTTGTTCAAGATCACCAAGACTTTTAACTAAAAACCCAAGAAATAAACAGTTTTTTTTTAATATTCATATAATTAAAATCAAATTTGGTAGTCATTCTTGTTTATTCTATAGAACTAAAGCTACTGAGCTTTTAAAAAGTGAGCGACCATGCACAAATAATCAGTTTGTCACGATATAGAAAAAAAACAAATAAATATATAGAACTTCTAGAAAAAACAGTATGATTCATCTATCTCGCATTACTAAAATAAACTAGGTGGATGACGAACTCAGATAAACTGGACAGTGATAACTTCTGGCATAAAAGAAACAAGTGCAACAAAATCCCAAGGAATAATTTGGCAGTCATTCTTGTTTATTCTATAGAACTAAAGCTGGAGCCTTTAGAAAGTGAGTGGCCATGCACAAAAAATCAGTTTGTCACAATATAGCAAACAGACAAGTATAAAGCACTTCTGTCGAATTTACATGCAACATAAGAAATACAGGTGAGAAAATTATGCCTGTCCAGTAAAGATATGAGCAGATATTTTGTTACAGGGCTTTCATATTATGGAAAGCAAGCTAAAATCATTCACTTAGAACTTCAATTATAGATCCATTTCATGTATTCAACTATCCTTTTTCACATATCAAGCCAAGCAGTTAATTCTACCTTGGTTGAAAACTCTCATATGTTTCTCCTCGTTCCATTCAGGCAAAAAATAAAACCCACAAGGACACGACCAACATTTCAAGCAAGCATTATGAACATAGGAAAAGGATTAGTCTTGAATTTTGGTGCTAAATTACTAGGATACCTGAAGTGTGACCACAATTTTTAGTTTACCAAGAAAGGAACGATAGCCTTGAACTTATGCAGCATTATAACACAGGATAACTAAACTATCACCGATTCACCGTAACGTTACTTCAACTAGAACAAAGCTAAAGTTTACGGAGAATTAAAGGATCAGTAATAGCAACAATCCCTCTAAGCAGTCCTTTACATTACCGAACATAGTTGCCATTGCGGCCATGGGGAGCACGCTCGCCGGCGTCCTCGTCACTTGAGGACAACGATCCATCGGTTCCTGTCTCCTCGTCGGCGGCCATGTGGGGTCCACCGCTCTGGCCGCGGCGCATACGGTACTCTATGGCGACGCAGGCCATGTGCAGGACGCACTGAACGGCGTATCCAACGATCCAGAGACGGAGCGGCATGGACGGGCTCTCTTCGCGGCTCAGCGCGAGCACAGCGGCGGCAACGAGGATGAAGGCGAGGTTCCACAGGAGGTCGAGCGCCACCACGGGGCGGGAGTAGGCCCAGTCGGCCTGCCGCTCCTCCAGCTGCTCCGCGGCCGCCTCCCGCACCAGCAGGGACGGCTCGCGCATCGCCCGGCGACCGCTCCGCCGCAGGAACCGCGCCGCTCCCCGGAGCGACGGCCGCCGCAGCGCGCCGCCGTGACGACGGCTGCCGCCACCGAGGAGCGGCGCCGAGTCCAGCCGCGCGTCGCCACGAGGGCTTGGGGATCGAGGCGTCGCCATCGCCGGAACCCTAGCCGCGCAATTGGGAGGAACGTGTGGGCTGGGCTTGGTACTACTAGCATCTTCCAAAGGATGGATTATGTTTAAGAGATTCACGAAAATTAATTCTCAAAAATTTAAACTGTGGACTTTGATCCCTGTAATTCGTATTATAAGAGAGGTATAATAAGTCTGGCTCTTTGGTTCAATATGGCTAGCTTTGTGTTGTGACTCTTTACTGTTTGTCTGTCGACCTGGACTGCCGTCGCGCTCATCGTGAAGAAAAGCACCGTTTTCCATGCCATCGCTCGCTCATGCCATGGAATGGAACAGCACGAATCTCTCGCAAACGGATGAGCAGGAGCTGACCTTGTGGCCCATGGTGAAAGACTTTGCAAACTCCAACAGTGCACATCAAATCTGAAAATTTTATTTGCAGCTGAGCGTGAATTAACCCCAGATAGTGTTGCAACAAGACGGTTCCTACCAATGATAACCAGTAGCAGATCAAGCAAAACAATCTCTTACTTGGGCAGAGAGGCCGAAATACATTGGCATATAAATTCCGTTGCATATGTACATTGAGACATGACTTCACAGATCGAAACAAACGAAAGAATGATTAATTCCTACTACACTACTTTGGGGGCACTGTAAAAGGACCAATATGAAATGGTAACAAAAAAAAAACAAAATGTCAGATAAGTTTCCTCAAAACAAAATACAGGTATGCATCTCCTTCCACCCACCCACTCATGCCAAAAACACCATCTCTATATATATGAACGATTACCATTACCATTATTTCAATCGTCACAGGCGTAGTACACTTCTCCTCCCGTCTAAGACATGCCGCCGATGAGTAGCACCATCGGCCGTCGAGCGACGGCGACAGCGGCACCCCGCTGCGGCGACTCAATCCGCACGAGTGTGTGCCGCACACACACGCCGTATTATTAGCACACATGCGACGGCGACATGAGGGGGCACGATGCCGATGCAAGCGACGGCGAGAGGGTATGAAGCGGCGGGCGGGAGGGGAATATGCGGCGGGCTGGCGGCAGAAGCTCTCGGCTCAGTGGAGAAACAGAAACTGGCGTGAATTTTTTTCCCCCGCGTGCGCTCGCGATAGCTAATGGCCTGACTTGGCTAGAAGAAGCCAGCGGAAAAGGAGGGATAGAGGGTAAAAAAAAATAAAGAAGTATATACATTGATTTGTTGAAGAACATACTTTATATAAAATTTAAAATTATTGGAAATCACAAAGGATTTAGAGAATTTTTGGAGTTGCTCTTACGCAATGATAGGAAATTTTCTTTCCCGGGAGGACTGATCTTTACTTGGCTGTGTTCGTATTCTTGAGATGAGGTTAAAAACTTTTCCTTGTAACATGTAAAACCAAACCGTTCATTAACCCATAATTAATTAATTATTAACTAAAAAGTTTTAAAACTGAATTAATTATGATTTTTTTAAAATAATTTTTATAAAAAATATTATTTAACCGTTTGAAAAATATATGCCTACAACACATGATGTCTGAACCAAGAGTGATTTTTTGGGGTGAAAATTGCACGGTGACAGTATTGGTTGTAAATGTTGTAATGGGTGACTGAAGTTTGAATGGATTTACCTACTTTTTAGCATACCAAATAGGAGCATTTTTTTCCTTACAAACAAGAAAAATAAGCACCACCTGTTGCTCGATGGAAATGGTTGGAGATCTACTTCCCAGGCTGCTTTATTCGCTTTTCTTTTTTTTTGTGCCTTTGTGGTGTTGCTAAGCGTTAAGTTTTTTTCCTACTTGAACCAGAGGTAATCATCAGCTGATAACCAGTGTATCCCCATTGAATTTCTCAGTTTTTTGAATTTATTTTTGGTTATCTAGTGAATTACACGTCGTCTCTTCCTGCTTTCGGCTCCTCGTGCGGGTGAGCTTGACTGCTGATACACGATTCTCCGGTTGGCCTTCTATTCAACGATTACCATATTTTGTCTCGTGTTCGGTGCCAACAACCATGTGTCATCAACCAGGTGCGGGAGGTTATGCGGTGCATGCAGGGCACGTATGCCTCTGTGCATTTTTCCAAAAAAAGCACTCAATACTCTAGGAAATAGCGAAACAGTCCTTTTGAAGATTCATCTTATTATAATTTTTATGACCCATCGAATTTCTTAGTTTTTTAAATTTGTTGTGGCTATCTCGTTGAATTACATGTCGCCTCTTGCTGCTTTCGGCTCCTCGTGCGAGTGAGCTTGACTGCTGATACACAGTTCTCCGGTTGTCCTGCTGTTCAACGATTACCACACTTTGCCTCGTGTCCGATGCCATCAACCGGGTGTGGGAGGTTCTGCCATGCATGCAGGGCACATAATGCCTCTATGCGGTTTTCCAAAAAAGCACTCAATACTCTAGAAAATAGTGAAACAGTCCTTTTGAAGATTCATCTTATTATAATTTATAAAAAAACCTTACCTTTATATGAAATACAATGTGAAGAGGTGAAAATTTCGTTTATGAGGATAGGGTTGTAATCCTAAAAAGTATAAGGGCATTCTCAGAAAAATATATCCTAATCCAATCCCATCTTTCTCTTATGCCTACCCACCCCCAACACACAATATCTTTCAGTCCTACCCAACTACCCCCATCGCCCCCATCCGTGCGTCCTCCTCTCGGCCGGTGGTGAGGCGCTCCCCTCCTCCCTCACGACCCAACGGCGCTAGTGGTCGACCCATTCTCCTCCACCTCACGGGCAGCAGGGCCTCCCGACCTCTCTGTAGGCAAGGGAGTGCGTCATTGGGTCGGAGAAGGGGGCAAGGACGACGCGGCGTTTAGAAGGACGACGGAGCAAGGGGATGGCAACATTGTCGCCCTCCACCCCGTCTCCCGCTGCCGTCCTCCTCCCACGCCCTCCATCGCCCTCTATCCCCTACCTTCACTGCCACCGTCCTCTCCCGCATCGACGACATGGACCTTGGTGGGGAACCGTGGAGGAGCTCAGCGATGAAGTCGATTACCACGGTGTTGTGCTTGCCAACACGAGCAGAAGTAGGAGTCGGCGATGGTGAGAAAGGACGACGACGGGGAGCAGATCAACAGCAAGGTGCAAGAGGCCGCGTCAACAAGCAGGCCTGGTGGAGGGGAGCAGGAGGCCGAGCAAGGTAGGCGGCAGGGAGCAAGAAGTCGTGGCGGTTCCCCACCGTCTCGATGCCCCGGGATATTGTTTGACCCGACCTCTTCCCTATGCCCGCACGAGTGCCGTCCTTGTCCCACTGTGCTCATCTCACGATGCTGTCGGGACTGGCGGTGTTGTTCGAGCCGACTCCGGTGTCCCCCTCTCTCTTATTCTTCATCCCTCACCCCGTCCCTCCTCTGGATCGATGGAGCCAATCGGCAGGCAGGCTCCCCCCAGTAATTAGATCAAGGGTAGTTTCGGCGGTAGGAGACACGACAGAAAGGA
Organism: Oryza australiensis; assembly: GCA_019925245.2. Classification (NCBI taxonomy): domain Eukaryota; kingdom Viridiplantae; phylum Streptophyta; class Magnoliopsida; order Poales; family Poaceae; genus Oryza; species Oryza australiensis. Next base: position 3,313,043 of record JAIFGZ020000108.1, on the reverse strand, counting down.
GGGGGGCCACAGGCGGGGATGAGGTGGTGTCAAGCGGGTGCTTGCTACAGCTCAGCATCAACGGTGAACGCCTCCTTCCCTCCCCATCGCTCGTCGTCGTTCTCGCCTTGTTCCGCTCGTCGTCACGCTCCTACTCGCCTCCCACCACCGCCCATTTCCCACTGGACCCCGCTGTCGTCACTGCCGCCATGGCCTCCTTGAGCCCTCGACCGATGGCACCTGGAGTCCGGGACAATGTCACTCGAGATATGGTGCCTCGCTCTCCAATGGCGGCAGAGGAGATCTTGATGCAGCCGAAGCCGATCGAAGACCAACAGGGTAGCGCAGCCTTCGACGGCGGTGGCAACGAGGAGTCCTAGATCTGATTGAGCCGGTGGTGCTAGCGTGGTCGACGGGCTGGTGACGGGATCGTATGTGGGCCTCGCGGTTCCAGGTCTCCCCATCACAATGGCAAGCTGGGCGACGAGAAGAGGTGACTTGGTGAAGTCCCGTGGCGACGTGGGCAGCGAAGGGAGCCAGAGCCAGTCATTGGGGCAGAGGACTGTCGGGTAGAGGGTGGCATGGGCGACGCGCAAGGCACGCTCGCCAACAAGATGGCAGCAGGGGTCGATGACTCGACATGCTGGCGTTCTTTGACCACTTTGAAGCCATCTGCGTCGTCTATGGTCCCAACTACACCAGCTACAAGGCTACCTATCAATTCCCTGCAGTTTTTGGTCTTCCTCTTGTGAGATGAAAATTTATCTTTGGGAATTGGTTGTTGTTTCATAGTAGATGGTGGTGATAAACTAATAATGTTGACAATGTTGGATTGTTGGAGCATAGGTCATCATCGTAGAGCGTCAGTTTAAGGCGGTTGCCGCTGGGGGTGGTGAGTGCACTGCATCAGCATCAGCAGAGTCAGGCGATAAAAAGGGCAGCATCAGCCGCGGCGGCGTGGCTCTCCTAATGAAGAGTAAGTTGGTCGTTTCTTTTTTTCTTGGTGTCACTTTTCTTTTTTTCTCTGGGTAGGGATTTTTGAGATTTGGCCTTCTCTTCTCTCTCTGGTTAGGAGTATTTGAGCACGTATTGCAAATGCTTTCCCCTTTCCCTTCCTTGTCGGTGAGGACAAATGATGTCGTTTCCAATTTGCCTGATTTGATTTATCAGATTTGTCGGTACTATTTGGGAACCAATTGAGTTCATGACCATATTCTTATTTAGTTTCAATCGAGTGGTTTCTGTCAGACTAATTCGGTTGAATTATTGCAATAATCATTCCATGTCTTCTATCTTTTCTGCTAAGGCCCTGTTTAGTTTCACAATTTGGGTGTAAACTTTTCACCCAAAATATTTTGGTGTAAACTTTTCCGAAAAAAGTGTTAATGCACAGAGTGTAACTTTTTTGGGTTGCATGTGTAAAGACAGATTTATCCCCAAAGCAAGATCCACACCCCCAAATCATCTTCCCTCTTCCTCATCCGGCTAGCATAGCAAGATCCGTCGCCCGCCGCCGAAGCCCGTGCGCACGACCGCCGCCCGCCGAAGCCCGCGCGCACGACCGTCGCCCGCCGCCGAAGCCCGCGCGCACGACCGCCGCCGGCCCGTGCGCACGACCGCCGCCCACCGCCGAAGCCCGCGCGCATGACCGCGCCCGCCGTCGAAGCCCGCGCGCATGACCGCGCCGGCCCGCGCGCACGACCGTCGCCCGCCAAAGCCCGCGCGCACGACCGCCGCCCGCCGAAGCTTGCGCGCACGACCGCCGCCCGCACCGTGATGCGCGGCGGCGAGCCACCACGGCCGTCTCCGTGCGCCGCGGCCGCCTCCGCCTCCCGGATGGGGATGGCCTCCCGGCGGCGGATCGTGGAGAAGAAGGGGATTCAAGTGCTGCGCAGGGTAGGGGGCGTCCAGCACATCTCCAAAAAAACTTTTCATCTTTTTGGGCCAAAACACTCCCAAATCCAAAATCTTTACATGCTCAGTTTACACCCACATGTTTAGTTCTAAAAACCAAAAAAGTGACTAAAATCCCAAAAGTTTTTGTATTTTGGATGCAACTAAACAGGGCCTAACTCTAACTCTGTCTGAGCCTCCGCATTTCAAGGCATCCTTAGGAATTTAGAAAACCATTTTTGTTTAGTTGGTTTTTATGTCAATTTATCTAAAAATGTAAGTTGGTTTGACATCAGGAGTCTACAAGAACAATGGTTATATGATGGTCTCCTGCAACGTGGACTTAACCAGATGCGAGCAGCTGTATGAATGTTTGTGATTACAATATGCATCAATTGCAAGTCTGTTGTTGTTCATTAAAAAATATCTCTAAATACGTTGGTGGAAGTACTATTGATTGTTTGTCTGTCAGGTATGTGATATAGTGACAATTACAAGATCCATCAACGATGCCCTTGTCGTGAATTGGATATAACCTCATCTTGGGCTGATCCTAGGTGAGCCTTCTTGTTGAAGTTGGTACTCACCATAATTCAATTGATAAAGTTGGGTTCAGCCTCTGAACTTTCCCGTTACTAATGACTGATAGGAGATATAAGTTGATCAGTAATGCTCCTACGGTTTTTTTCAAATTCAAATAACATGTGGCTGAAGATGTAAAATGTTGTAACTTATCAGCCCCCTTCAAATAACCACCTACACCGAATCAGACTGTCCGATTTGATGGATCTAAGCAGAAAAGGATGGGTATGAACAGACAAGGATGTAGAATTGGAGGTGCCGCTGGTTTGTGCCGTCGCCTTCAGCTGCCTCTGCACTGCTATCGGTAATTGCTATCGATTATAGCTAGTTTTGTTGTTGTCCAACCATTTGTTACTTTGGGATGGTAAGAGGCGGCGAAATCAACTTGCTAACTAAAGTACTAAACTGTGTTGTATACAAGTAGTGAGTCTAACACTACATGGACAATGTTTAGAACAGATATATCCTCTGCGATCATGCTTATTTGTCCTTTTTTTCTTAGCCACATTTTCCCATTTGAAGTTTTCCGTCACTCAAATACTCCCAATTATGTACTTACAATGTTTTGAGATTACTTTTTGAGGTTAAATAAAATTAAGGAAAACATTCGATCAATAATACCTAACATGTGTTTAATAGAATGTGTACTTAAGTCATGTTTATCTGTGTAGATGTGCGCGGCGTGCCACCACACTTTCCCTTCTATTTCTGCATTAGTGACAATGACATCTTCTGTCACAAGGTAAGAGGCAATGCAGTGAAGGTTCATCGGTGGTAGGAAAGATGCTTTGGATTTGGTGGAGGTGGGATGGTTACCTCGGTGAAAGGAAAGAGGCTTTGAAGTTGGTAGAGGGGGATGGTTTACCTTGAGTGTGGGAGGACATCGAGCACATGGGCGACAATGAATCCAATAGCATAAGCCGTCAGAGATGAGAGGCGGGAGGACATCGGAGATGTGACTGGATATAATAAATAAGGTGTATTATGACGGTACGGTTATAAAAGGAGACATAGTGCGTGAGAGCTTGTCAGTGTATCTTGCTAGTGTTAATAAAGCAGATAGATGAGATGGTTGAATAGATGATGAGACACGAGAGGGGGGTGGTAAGAGGTAGGGTTAAAGTTTGTATAAACATTGTATTAGAACATGATATCATGACCGTATTGTTCTGTACTCACTTTAGAACGTACAAGCATAAGGATTTTTTTATTACACAAAAGACATGCGCGTACACACATGGCGGCATATGCACTTCCGAATGTTGTGTATTTAAATAAGGATAAATTTCATAGACTTACTAATGAGACTATGACTATCATTAATACAACCGTTGCTCACAACTGAAAGACGTCGAGATTAAGCCGTGGAAGACGTCGAGATTAAGCCGTAGAAGTTCTGGAATCCAATTCGGTCACCTACAATAGCGTTGACTTCAAAGAGCCGTCAAATGAGCATATGAGTTTTGTTTTGGGTCCATGAGTACTTCAAAGATCTCAGAGTCCTCTTTACAACAAATCCAACCTCATCTCCAAAGTCTATCTCAGTTGGTCGCAATCATAGAAACAAGATGTTATGTCACCTATAATGGGCCTATGGGCTTATAACTTTATCTGTGACCCCGACCCATATGGGCCCAAGTGGGCTACACCCCAATCTGGTGGAGCACAATCCTATTGACCCCTTGGTCATCCTTCCACCTTCTTAAATAGCTAGTTACCCTTTAAGGTTTTTTGGGTTTTGTTTAGATTAAAGTTTAGCCATTGCTACTTTACCTTGTACTTACGCGTGTTGGCTAGACCACCTAATTACTCGTCTTTGAAACCCCATCTTATCGTGAGCTTTAATTTATAGTTGCAATTCAGATTACTATTATCTTGTTCTTGCTTGTTTCTTTGATTTGCTTGTAGGAATAAGGTTGATTTGTACCGGCAAGATCAACAACCTACGAAGAGGTGTATCGATCGCTAAGAAGTAACACAACAACGTCTTGTACGATTTTAGTTGGGTTGTCAACGTTTCTCTCAAATCATAGTTATCTCAACTCACCAAAAGATCGAGCTGCCATCATGTCTTTGTTTTCATCAGGACCTATGAAAATGGAATCATCTCATCGCCAGGGTTCTATTTTTGTAGTTTCCAGAAGTTTCTGTTGGTTGGGTTTTGAGTTGTAAATTGCTAGGGTTTCTACCATGTGCTTTTGTTTTGTATGTGAGGAAGGAGGAAGGAGACGAGAGTTTTGCAGATTGGATTCAGTTTCCACGAGGTGTGGGGCCGAGTCCGACTCTTAACTATGTCTAAAGGTCGAATCCTCTTACTCTGTCGACTCCTCCCCACCAGGACAAGTCCGGTTCCGTATTTCTTGAAAGTCATAAGTTTAGAGTCGTGTCAAACACCTTGGTGAAATTTTGTTTTATGTCGATTTTGAGATCTGTTTGGAAAAACGGAACCGTCATAACTTGAGCATTCCATTTTTGTATAGTCTTAATTTTAGGGTTTGCACTTTTACAGTTGAGTCCCTGTAATTTTCATATTTATGTTTAAGTCCATGTAAATTTTACATTAAGGTCCTTAAGTTGGTTTTTTGCATAAAAAATCAAAAAAAGAGAAAAGGCGGAAAGGTGCATACAAAAAGAAAAAAGCCGCACAAAAGAAGAAAGAAACAAACAAAAAGAAAGAAGAGAGAAAATCAGTTGTTATCTTTGAGTTTGCTTTCATATATCAGAGTGGTGCTTGAGTTGTTTCTAGTGTTATCTTGTGGTATCGTTTGTGTCTAGGCTCGCATCTCTTGCACATTCTAGCCTAGGACCAAGATAATACTGACTTTGAATGATTATTTTGCATATCTGATCTAAGAATGTGCTATTCCTTTGATATATATTTAAGCCTTTCGAGAGCTTCATAGAATTGATTATAGCCGTACAACAGGTGTTTGCTAAGGCATCGATACATCCAACCTTCATTGGGTCAAGGTTGAGTCGAAATGGTCACCATTCCGTTTGCTTTGGTAAGATCTTGTAAGAGCTTGGTTAAAATCTTAAGTGTGTGTGAAATTTGAACCTACACTACCTAGTAGTTTATTGAAGCGTGCATATTCTTGTGTATGTTTCTTGTTTGCTACTAACCACGGCAGGATTATGCAAGGGGATATGAGATGGTCATGCTCAATATCGATTTTTTCACTTTCGACGAGATGTGGTGACTTCTCCACATGATGCATATGAGGCACCTGACTATAATTTTGAACGAGTCGAATCTAAGTTACCATTTTACGATGGTAAGTGTGGTATTTCTTACGATCACAAATTAATCCGCAAGCACACGGAATACCGTTGTAGCACTTCACCCCGAGAGTATTCCAAGGTATCAAATTTCACAGGGAACGTGTGTGAATATCAAAGGGTCAGGTTTATCCAAGGACATCAAGAATATGTCGGCGAAGGTATAGAGAGGATTTTTATGGTTGTGGCTCTAGATAGATGGTAATTACCTACTTCAAATTACTTACTTCGGGTGCCGGCTTACACTCGGTCTGCCGAGTGACTCCGGCTTACACTCGGTCTGCCGAGTGACTCCGGCCTACAAGCTCTACCCGAACGTGGAGGATTACAAAGGATGGATAGGACTATCACCATCTATCATCTACCTCTACAACCCGTGAAGTACGCGGCAAACAAAGGTAAATTTTAGTCTAGACACCACGTCCACACTAATGAATACTACTCTAATCTTGGCCAAGAACACCCATCTTCATCAGGGGTCTTAGACTAGAGCATCCAAGAATGGACGATGATCCCATAAGTAAATACAGTAAAGTAATTACTCTAAGTAAAGTAAAGTAACCATAGTAAATCATGAATACTTGATTTGAATAAGCATCCGTCGAGGTACAAGATCAGAGGTCGATGCCGAGATACCCGGCACTCCTCCAGACTACCCCTCACTCTCTACCCTATTTTCTAAGCACTAGAGAACTAGAGCTATGCCTTTGAAATGGAGCTTTGATCTTCTTGTATTGGGTGTTGAACGAAGTGAAGTCTCCTTCTTATATAACCTTCATATGGTGGTTTAGGGTCGGTTTCCAACTGTCGTACCTGCTTAACCATCATTGTGGATGTTGAGGATGTGCCACGTGGTCGGTGAAGAAGATGGGAGCCAGACCTGGTTAGGGTTCGACCAAACCCTGGTCACCCCATGTCTCCACCGCCTTTCACCAGTGACTTCCATGTGGACCCCTAAGATGGTTGAGGGTGGTTTGGTCCCACTTTAAGTCGGTTTAAGCTGACTTGTGGGCCCCTCAATCCATGGGATACTAACACGGCGAGCGTTGATTGGTCGAAGTTGTGTTTCTTTGCCATGAAAGCGTGCTTTCACTTTATTTTGATGTATTATTCACCTGCATACAAATAATCACCAACACTCATGGAACATGTTAGTAAATAACCCTATCACTATTTTGATGCTCATCCTTTGTTCCTTTAATGCAGGAATTGACGGTCGGATTTTAGCAGATAAGGACTGTCAACAGTAAGTATGATTATGTTGCTTATATTGATTGGGAGCTAGCAGTAGACAATGAATTTGAATACAAATTCTCTGATGCTCAAATAGTTAAGGTTGCTAGTAATAAGTTGACCTTTTCTTCATTGTTTTGGTGGAATCATGTTAGTAACAAACCTAAAACTTAGAATGAATGCAAAACCATGATGAGAAAGCATTTTGTGAGTTATTATTACAAATGTCCTCTTCTTTAGAAATTACAACATCTGAAACAAGGTGATAGAAGGAAGTACATCCATTAATTTAATGTTTGTATCATCTACAGTGGTCTAAAAGAATGCAATGAAAACACAATGCGTAGATTTTTCAAGGGGCTTAATTCTAAAGTTCAGGCTATGCTTGCTAATGTCATATATAATCATATTGGACACCTATTCTTGCTTACTTGTAGAATTGAGAGTCAAATTTTACAAGATTTCATATCAAATGCAAGAAAGCATGAACAATGTGATTTATCTCCCATTTCTGAATATCCTATATCCTTGTGCAATGATGATGTGCAAACATGGAAGGAGCAATCTTTTGTGTCTCCTCTTACTAACGTTTTGCAGGGAGTTCAGAATATTCAACAAAAAGAGGAGAATGATGTACTTGAGAATAAAGAGAATAAGCATGAAGCACCTGTTATGTCTGAAGAAAGTTTGTGGGGGAGGTGTCACCCCGGGGTAGTCCACATGTCGAGAATAAGGTCGGATGGGTAGGACCATGAGTCCTCGAGCTGGGGTCAGGAGCCGGACCTCGGGCAAGGATGACCAACCCGACCCCTACCCTCGAACTCGACCACGGCTTCCCCTGATCTGACCTGTGTACATAGCCCCGACCAGAAAAGGAGCGGGCCGTCCTCAGAAGAGAGGCTTTCATAGTAAGGCTCGCAAATAAAGCAAGGAGAGGACAAGCCGACAGAGGATGACGTCACCCGACAGGACTGAACACAAGATGCCTGCGGCAAGCGGATCGCGAGGGAATTCTGTTGTGCTTTTCAGCCTTGATCTGTACTTGCTTTTTATTTTATGACCAAGCTTCCTTATGTGACAAGTCCGTTGTAACTGCCCCCTTAGCCTATAAAAGGGAGGGTAGGGCACACGCGCAGGGGGCAGGATTCCGGATCCAAGAATTCTCTCTCTCACCTATACTCAAACCCTAATCTCACACCATCCTAACAAAGAACACATGAGTAGGCTTGTTATCCTCCGGGAGGACCGAACCTGTCTAAAAAATCTTGGCTCATTGTGTACTCGAGTCAGCCATCAGTCCCGTTGGTAGGACACCCCGATCATTCTTCCACCACCTCGGGTAACCCCCTTGAAGGACTGTCGACCATCCCGTCGACAGTTTACAAGGTAATTTAAATGGTGCTGAGATAAATAAAGGTGAGTATTCTTTAGCTGAGCTACACATGTCCATTTTTTATACTATAATAGAGCAACCACTAGTGGAACCAATTGCTGAGGTTTATTTGTCACAAGTTACTGTTTTTTGTGATAAAAAAGAGTTGTGTGATAATGTTTCACTTATATCCATGCCGCAACTAATGAATGAACATGCCATTACTGTTGTTAATTCTTTCTGCGTTAATTTTAAGCATGCTGTTCACATTGCTAATGAAGTTGATGAACATGAATTGCTATATTTTTTAATACATTGGGATATCTTCTCTTTGATAACCTTTGTGAGCTTAGAGATTTGAAGGAGAAAATATTTGCTAAATTTGGTTTTTTCATGTCCTACAAATTCCATTTTAAAAATATTAGGCAAACACAATGATCAAGGAATATATTTGGTGCATAGAGTTTATATATGTTCAGATTTAGAACCTTTTTATAGCCGTGGATAAAAATTGGAAGCTAGAGAGACATCTTATTGCTAATCATGTTATCTCGAGTTTGTTTTGTTTTGATTTAAAGAAACAGGTTGGTTTTGAAGAAGGGCAGTGACCAAATCGCTCAATGCTACTATCATGTGCCCCTAAAAAAGTATCATGTGATTACTTGGCTTCCGAAGAAGGGGAGCGAGATGAGCTGCAAGAGAATAATTTCAATGTAGTTCCTACATACTTTATTTGGCATTCCCATATTGATGAGAAATTTCTCTCACGCACCGGCTCGGGAGATCCGCTAGCTCCAGTGCAGGTCCTTCTCGGCTGCCTGTGCAGTGGGCATGCCAGTTGGTTTGATCTGCTAACCAACAAGAAAAACAAGATATATATGTTAAGTGTTAGGTTAGATCCTCACTGTATCGGCTAAGGGAATCCATAAGCATATATATGCTATCCTAAAATATATTTAGGCCAAGTGACTGGAATGGATCGGCTATACCGAGACAGCATCAGCCGCTTAACCCAAATACAGTAAAGGATAATAAATATATGTATTGATAACCTAGCCGACACTGGAAAGCTAACTATGAATCGGCTAGTACTCCGGTGATTCTTATAAAAAGATATCATTCTTGAACCAGATGTGCTTAGCCTAGGAAATCGGCCGTCGGCTGATGATAGCAGGCCGATTTCGGCTTATGGCGTTAGACAAGAATGAGATCTTAATATAAGAGGCAGTCCTAACATTAATCTAGTAATAAATATACTAAAAGAAATATATTAGGGCAGATAAGGCCGGCTGAAACCCCGGCACTGTCTCTAAACATATAATCTAACCGAACAGATCATTGGAAGTTCTAAAAACGACTTAGTAGTTCAACGTTGATGCATCATTAAGTATAAAAAGAACAACCTGATCTGTTGTGGCTGATTTATACCTCTCGAAACGGTGGATACCGTATATAAACTAGCCCAACCTTTAGATCTAGCCCTATCGGCTGCGGGTTCTCGATGGAAATGGCCGATGGCAGGATAGATCTAAACATTGCTCCAGTTTATATGCGATATATGGTAAATAGCGCAGTATAAACCCCTGAGTCTAATGTGTCATTACGATGCAAGCACTAGAATCAACAGAACGTACCACTAATGACAAGCATTTACCTGGATTTTGGGATCGAAACGATGCAGCCCATAGCCAAATCAATTGCTCGTCCGAAGAAAAGGGTTGGTGATGCACCAAAGGTTGTTTGATTGATTGTGATTTTTTACAGGGGGTCTCGGGTCCTATTTATACCCAAGATAACATTATCTGTACAAACCCTGGACTCTATCTAAACTACTATTTAAAATATGAAGATATCTCAGGAGGGACTCACGCCGCATTACAATAAACAGTTTAAACAAACTCCTAATTTACAGATACAATTGCCGTTATAGGACTCTATCCATAGATGGCAATATCTTTTAACGTGCAATCTGATAACCGAATCATCTATTTATCTTCAAACATCTGTACCAGAAATGGTTTTATCTTCTCTGAACCCAGAATCGGCCATCGGCCGCTCTTGTCCGATTCAACCTTAACTCGACCGGCTTTGCGCCGATCGCTCGCCCGATGCAAGCTCTCACAAACCACCAATCCGATTCTGTTTCACCCTTGCCGAACTTAGGGATTTAATTACCAAATTTAGGTGTTAACACATGCCCCCAAGTCCGTGATACGAAGTGTTACGATTTGTTGCCCTGTTCAAATTCCGCTCTTTTCGACCTAAACCGCTTCGGCCCCCAAGTGCCCTTTAAATAGCCTTTCACTTTGACCGAAACGATCACGCTTTCAAAACCCACTCAAACACTTCACAAGCAAGCCTCCTCTTCCTCTTTCCTCTTCAGCGATTCACCGACGTCCTTCATCAGATCCCGGCACTCCTCACGAACTAGAACCCATCTTCATCTCCGACAACTCCAATGGCTTCCAACACCGCCGCCGCGTTGAGCACCTCCATCGCGCCGGCCGCCGCCGCCGCACCAGTTGCCGCTGCCGCACCGGCCGTCGCCGCCGTCGAGTTCCCCGAGATATGCCCACCGGTTCAAAACTCTTTCTCTTCGGATTTCCTTTTCCAGCCATGCCTCCTAGCATTGTTGCATTCATCATGCCTTTAGCCGTTCTTGATTAGCATCTTTCCTCTTTCAAACTGTAGCATTGAGCCATTCTTGATTAGTGTTTTTTTCTCTTTCAAACTGTAGCACCTGTCACATCAAGTGGTCATCCAAAGTTTGACCCAACACAAGAGGTACTTTCTCGGCCCCATCGACAACACTGACCCAGCCGATGTCATCATAGCCGAAACCAACAGAATCCCCTACAACACCAATAAGCCATCCCTAGCCCACTGGAACAGAACTTTCAAATCATGGCCGACCACAGACGCAGCCTGGATCGAATGGTACAAGAGGGTGCGATCGGCCAAGTACGCTCAATGAGAGGAAACCGGGTAGCCCAGTGCTTGGCCCTGTCCATTGCCAGCATGGAGAAAGATGAGCCGCTTCTGTCGGCTGCAACATACTTTTGGAATGACAGCTTTAATGCCTTCATATTCCGGCAAGGGCCGATGATGATCACATTAGCCGACGTGTACATGATGACCGGACTAGACATCCTGGCGTCGGCTAACCCCGAAAACCTGAACTGAAAGAGGCAGCACCAATTCAAAACCAAAGCCATCGGCGAGTGGAGCGGCTTCATCGCTCAAAAATGAAGGACGGATCAGTCGGCCACAGGGAACATGTCGCGTTTCTTATGATATGGCTTGAGAAGTTCTTGTTCTGTGGATCGAGCTATGGGCTGACCGCCAACTGGCAGGTCGTAGCCGAACTGCTGGCCGATGGGGGCACACTTGTGCTGGGGAGATATCTCCTCGGCTACTTGTACCAAATGCTGCATCAGGCTGCTGCGAAGATAGCCGCCAACGCCCCTGTCAACACCGGCGGCCCGTGGTGGTTCTTGCAGATCTGGCTGGTGCTGGCAACCCAGAAAATAGCCGGTCGGCTCCCCTTGACCGAGGCCGTTTTTCCACGATTGGAGCCGATCAAAGATGAAGACGACAACAAGATCACCACCACCAGATGCATGAGCTATGGAGAAGTAGCGACTGCTCATGCGGGCACAAAGCAATCGTCCAACCTACTGGCCGAATGGTTCATCGCCCTGTACGACGGGCTGTCACGTGAGAACCGCGCCTGGTACTTCTACCGGGATCGGGCACTGTTCGAGTTGCCGTACGATTTCAATTGGGAAGACATCAACTCAGCCAACGACCCAAAGTGCAGGGAGTTGTTCATCGCCGCTCTGTCTCCTTGCATCTTGCTGACCGGGATCCCCCAGGGCCGATTAGTGGCCAAAAGTTATGAATTTTACTACCCGGTGTCGGCTGCGAGACAGTTTGGTCTTGGGCAACTGCCTGTCGGCTTCTATTATGCCGACAAGATTTGAGACGAGGGGAGTGGTGAGCCAAGAACTGATAATGCATCGTTGCTGAGCATAGCCGGCCCTCCCCTCGGCAGCATCGGCGAGATGACCCTGGCGCTCAAGAAAAGTGCGGCCTACGACCAATGGTGGGCCGAAATCAAGCGACACACCTTCCACCAGCAGTCATCTTATTACGTCGACCTGCTCCTGCCCGAAGAGATCCCCTCGGTAAGCTTTAAACTCCAAATGATTTTTCCCTTTTTAACATCGGCCGATGTAGCCGATTAACACTTACTCTCTGACTTGCAGGAGACCGAGACGGAGCGACCGACGGTGAGCGACTCCGGGATCCCAATCGAATACCGTCTAGGTGTTCTGGATGGGGGCGGCCTTGCTCCGTCGACGATCGGCCGGGAGCGCCGAAGCCGACGTCTCGCTACGCGGCAAGTGGATGAGCCGATCGCTCACAAGAAAAGGGCCGCGCCTCTCGTATATCCATCGGCCACGCCTGCCCCCAAGAAGCTAAAGGAGAAGAAACCGGCAGCGCCAGCCGATAGCCTTCCCGTCTTGGACCTGAGCGTCGCGCAATTCCTTGACGTCGTCGCCAGCGAGGAGATGCCGACGGCTGTTGGAGCGGCGGCTGAACCCGAGAGCTCTAGCCACGAATCCGTCAACACTCCAACCGACGTCCCGCCGGTTCCAAGTCCCCCCGCGAAAAATCGGCCGGTAAGCCCTCATCTCATCAAATTCGGATTTATGATGATATCACTTAAATCTGATCGAACAATTCTTCTCAGGCCAAGAAATTGGCCGGCCGCACTCCACATCACGCGCCATCGGTAACCGTCCCTTGCAACTTGATTTATAGAACTTAGCTAACTCGACCGCTAACCCTTTCTTTTGCAGCCCCCACGATCTCCGTCGGCTGCCCCCCAGGCGTCCAGTGAGCACGTTGTGACTGCCGTGGGCGACGGCAACGACGCTGATGATGAGGCCCCGACGGCTACAGGCGATGAACCAGCCGAACCAGTCGCTCCGACCCCGGTGCCCACGGTAAGCCGACATGATTTTATGATCGGCTTTGCCAACTCAACATTTTCTAATCATCTCTCTCTTTGCAGAACATAGCCGACCTTCTCAATTTCGACTTGTCGGAGTTTGAGGAGTCCAGCGAGATCGGCGAGGAGGCGCTGGTGACGCTGGCCAAGGACCTGAGGGCCAGCCTAGCTGACATCAGCAACTGGCTGGAGGCTTCGCTAGACGCGCTGGTAGTCGACAGTGGCTCGATCCGCGCGCGCTTCAAGGAAATCCAAGGCCAGTTGCCGGAAGCTCTAGCCGATGCCATCGTGCCAGCCACCTTCTTGGAAGCCCACCAACTCAAATACGAGCGGGCAGGACAGCGAATAGCCAATTGTCACGAGAACCAGATGCGGTCGGCCACCCTCCAGTCGACCAAGGAAGCCATCGAGAGCCAGAAGGCCGCCTTTGACCGCCTGAAGACCGAGCTGATGACGAAGCTCGAGCAGCTCCTCTCACGCCAAGACCAGCTGATGGCTGATCTCGTTCAAGTCACGAACGAGATCGATATCCACAAGGAGTACATGGCCGGGCTGCCAGCCGAAATCGACGCTCAACGTAAAAGTATCAAGGCGGCTGTGGCACATCTCCGGAGCATGGTGAAAGGCATTCGGTCGGTGGCTGGGTCCGAGGCCGACGACATCAAGGCCATCGAGGAGGTGGACCAGATCAGGCAGACGGCGCTGTCAGCTATAGCCGATTTCCTAAAGAAATGAACCTTGTAATATTTTAGCATTCTGAAATCGGCTACTGCTTCCTGTAATATATTTGTCGAACTTTTGTAATGTGCTTTAACTGATCAACTGCTCAGATTTTGTAATCGGCTATGGCTCTTGTGTAATATAGTTTGTCAATCTTTCGTAACTGTGATTGTGGATGAGATCGGCTCCGGCCGCATGTAGTATCTTGGTATGACCGTCAATTCTGAATTGCTTACGCTGAAATCGGCCCTAGCCGTTTGTGTCACATGACGTTCGCTGATTCCGAAACCACGCCGCAACTGTCAATCGTAACACTTGAATTACGGTCATCGATCCCAATCACTTGAAACGCTTTTATATTGACTGCCGATTACGAAGCTTAAAAAATTTAGAATTTCCTGGCACCCAATTTTGTAATCAGTCCTGACACCCAATTTTGTAATCTGTCCTGACACCCAATTTTATAATCGGCCGTGTATGTATATGCCCACCAAATTTTGTTGATAGCTTCGGTGTCGACAAAATTGTGAATCCAAGCCATTTGCACTTCATTGCCGTCGCTATCGGCCAATCGTTGGCCGATCGTAGAAAACCCAGGAAAAAATGTTGCATAAAAATGCCTAAAGGCGATGCCTTATTGAAACAAGACATCGGCTGTCATAAATCGGCTAAGCAGCCAAAGCCGAATCATGAGTTAATACATACACTTGAGTAGTATTTTTTTAGGTATTTTCCATTGAGAGCCCTTCCAAATACTTCTCCATCTAACCCTTCTAGCATGTAAGCCCCTTTAGAGACGCCTTTGTGGATCTTGAAAGGCCCTTCCCAATTTTGTGACCACTTGCTGAATTTGTTATCCCTTGATCCAATCGGCAGTATCAATTTCCAAACAAGTTCGCCTTCCTCGAAAGATTTAGGCACCACTTTTTTATTATAATGTCTGGCTACTCGTTCTTTATCCCTTGTAACTTTTTCCAAGGCCTTCATCCTGGATAAAACTAAGTCTTCTGATTCATCCACCATCAAGTGATAATAATCATCGGCTGTGAGTTGATCCTGTAGCTGGATGCGCCTTCAGCCTACGATGTTTTCCCATGGTAGCACCGCCTCATGCCCGTAGACCAGCTTGTACGGAGGGACTTGAATTGATCCATGGCATGCCATCTGATACGCCCATAGTGATTTGGCTAATCGGCTGTGCCATTGTTTGGGGTACTCAGAGATCTTTCTTTTAATCAATTTAATCAAACTTTTATTTGAAGCTTCGGCTTGCCCATTGGCCTGTGCATAGTACGGCGAAGAATTAAGTAGCTTGATCCCCATGCCGTCGGCAAACTGAACAAACTCATCCGATACGAAGATAGATCCCTGGTCTGTTGTTATCGTTTGTGGGACGCCAAATCGGTAGATAATATGTTCTTTGACAAACTCGATTGCGTCCTTAGAATCCACTTTTTTTAGGGGAATTGCTTCCACCCATTTTTTGAAATAATCTATCGCCACCAGAATGAATTTATGTCCTTTACTTGAGGGTAGATTGATCTGGCCGATCATATCAATGCCCCATCCTCTGAACGGCCAAGGCTTAATAATTGGGTTCATGGCCGACGTTGGTGCTCGTTGTATGACGCCAAATTTCTGACAATCCTGGCAACCCTTGTAGTATTTGAAACAGTCTTCCAGCATTGTCAGCCAGAAAAATTCTGCTCGGCGAAGCAACCACTTCATTTTGTGCGCCGATTGATGTGTGCCACAGATCCCTTCATGCACTTCTCCGATGGCCACTTTGGCCTAATCGGCTCCCAAACACTTGAGTAGCACACCATCAATCGTCCGACAGTAGAGATCTTCATCGAGCAAAACATATCTTAACGCCTTGTATCATAATTTCCTTGTAGCCGATTGAGAGGGGTTTTTGAGATAGCTGTAAACTTCAAACCTCCAATCATCGGCTGTAATGGCGGCAACCTCTATGTCAATTTCTTTCAACATCAGCCGATAGCCCGATGCCCCTTGAGCTAAATCATTGGCCTCTGTGTTCTGCTCTCTGGGGATATGTTTCAAAGTAACTAGCCGAAAATCGTCCATTAATTCCCGACATTCCTGATAATAGACCATCAGCGCATCGTTTTTGCATTCATATTCTCCTGATAATTGGCTGATAACCAACAATGAATCTCCCATTATTTCGATGGCGTTGGCTTCAACTTCCTTGAGTAGATGTAATCCTTTAAGGACGGCTTCGTATTTGGCTTGATTGTTTGTAGCGTGGGGGTTGATAGTGAAAGCAAATTCGAAAGTTGCCCCCTGGGTGAAATGATGACTAAGCTGATGCCGCTGCCGTTGGTGCAAACTGAGCCGTCAAATGCCAAAGTCCAAGGCATAATTTCCACTGAGCCGATTGAGTCATTTCTGTGCTCCACAATAAAATCGGCTATACCTTGTCCTTTGACTGCCCTGGGTGCCTGATACCTCAAATCGAACTCTGTTAGCACAAAAATTCACCTCCCAATTCTTCCTTTCAACACTGGAGCCGATAGCATGTACTTGACTATATCGACTTTGCAGATTATTGTGCACTCGTTGGATAGCAGATAATGCCTTAACTTTGTACATGAAAAATAGAGGCATAGGCATAGCTTCTCCACAGGCGAATACCTTGTTTCTGCGTCTAGTAACCGTCGGCTGAGGTAGAAGATGGCTTTCTCTTTGCCCTCAACTTCCTGGATTAAAACAGAGCCGATCGACTTGTCATCGGCTGATAGGTACAGCTTAAACGGTATCCCTTTTTGTGGAGGCATTAGAACTGGAGGGGAACTCAGATAATTCTTGATGTTTTCCAAAGCATTTTTTTGCTCTGCCCCCCATGTGAATGCTTGATCGGCTTTCAGCCGAAGCAGCGGTGTGAACGGCTCCATCTTTTTTAAGAGATTGACTATGAATCACCTAATAAAATTTATCTTGCTGATCAACGACTGGAGCTGTTTCTTGTCCTTCGGAGGCTGAATTGTCTTGATAGCATTTATGCTCCTTGGTGTAACCTCAATCCCTCTTTCATGAACAAGAAATCCCAGGAACTGCCCGGCCAATACGCCGAACACACACTTAAGTGGATTCATCTTCAGGCCATATTTCCTCGTCCGCTCTAACACTTATCTCAGATCGGCTATATGGCCCTCTATCTCCCTGGACTTGATAACCATGTCATCAATGTAGATCTCTACTAGTGAGCCGATCATGTCATGAAAAATGTAGTTCATGGCCCATTGATATGTTGCCCCAGCATTCTTCAAGCCGAACGTCATTACCACCCATTCGTACAAGCCGATTGCGCCAGGACACCGAAAAGTAGTCTTGTGGATATCTTCATCGGTCATAAATATCTGGTTATAACCTGCATTGCCGTCCATAAAACTAATGATTTTGTGGCATGAAGTAGCATCGACAAGCAAATCGGCTATCGGCATTGAGTATTCTTCCTTAGGGGTGGCCTTATTTAGATCTCTGAAATCGATGCACACCCTAAGTTTACCGTTTTTCTTCAACATTGGGACAATGTTTGAGACCCACTCGGCGTATCGGCAAGGCCCAATGAATCCCACATCGTATAGCCGAGTGATTTTGGCTTTGATTGCATCATACATATCGGCCTTAAACCTCCTGGGGGGCTGTTTGAACGGCCGATAGCCTGCCTTAATCGGCAGTTGATAGACCACTATTGATCGGCTGAGGCCGGGCATCTCGAAGTACTCCCAAGCAAAACAATCTTTACATTCTTTTAACAAATCGATAAGCTGGGATCTACAATGAGGAGATAGATTTTTGCTAATATACGTCGGCCTCGGCTTGTCACCAGAGCCGATGTCAATTTCCTCTAATTCGTCGGCCGATGTGAAACCTTGCCCGACCTTGCCACCGTCTTCGTCTGCGGTGTCCGTGCCGAAGACGCTTGAGCCCTCCACCATGTCTTGTTCAAAGCAGCAGCTGCGGCTCGTCATCTCCAATCGGCTGTATTGTGGAATTGGACACATTTAGAAAATCGGCTTGCCAGATTTTCCTAGACAGACAATCGATGCCTTCGATTTCCCAAAGCGGCAAATTGGCACTGACGACGCTAACTGACCTGTCGGCTGGTACGATCTCAATCTTGTCGCCGTCCCATTGGATCTGGCTCTGATGCATTGTAGAAGGAACACAACAATTAGCGTGTATCCTGTCCCTTCTGAGCAGCAGGTTGTAAGACTCCTTCCCGTCAATGACAAAGAATGTTGTGGGCACGGTCTTGTTGCCAATGGTCAGTTCGACGTTCAGGACGCCCTTGGTTTCTGATGGGTTCCCGCCGAAGTCGTTTGAGCACCATATTGGTCTTTATTAGGTCTTCGACCCCTTTGCCTAGTTTTCTGAATGTTGCGTAGGGCATGAGGTTGACCGCAGCTCCCCCATCAACTAGCATCTTGGAAATCGGCTTGCCGTTGACGAATCCTTCAACATACAATGGCTTTAGATGCCGATTTTCGATTCCCTCGGGTTTGTCGAAAATAGCTTGGTCCGGTGAGATTGCTAGTTTCACCAAGTCGTCCTCGATGGTGTCTGCATCAACTTCAGGAGCACCGAATTCGGCTGGCAGTATGAACACCATGTTGACCGATGCAGAAACTTTGCCTTTGCCTTTGGCCGCCCTCCTGGCTTGATCGGCTGGGCTCTCCTGGGCTTGCTCCTCGTCTTCTCTTTGGGAACCCATCGCCTTTTGATCTTACCCAGCCAACGACGCTGTTCGTGGATCATTTGCCGAACTTCATCTTCTCTCCCTTCACGCTTGAGTCGTTGAACTCTTCTTTTCTGCGTCTTTGTGAAGAGGTCGGACTGGCACCATTGGGGATTGGCTGATTCCTCGTCGTCGGCTTATTTGTCGTCGCGGTTGTTGTCGTTGTTGTCTTCATCGACGAAAAAGTCTTGATGGATCGGGCCGAACCGATCATGGACGGGCCGCCGCCTCTGGTTCAGCTGCACGACTCTAAGGACGAACCCGGTTGGGCTCACAGCCGATGAGTTCCTGTTTCGTCGTTGCGGCGATCGTTGCACGCTGGGCAGTCGTCCAGTGTTGGCAGCCTCATGCCGATTTCCCAGCAGTACCTGAAAAATCACAATGCCGATGCGGATCGACACTGTTGTGGCTTACCTCGTATCCCATCGGGCGTGCCAAGAAGCGTGTTGATGAGAAATTTCTCTCACGCGCTGGCACAGGAGATCCGCTTAGCTCAGTGCGGAGTCCTTCTCTTTGTGCGGTGCGGGCGGCGTGCCGCTGGTTTGATCTCGCTAACCAACAAGAAAAACAAGATATATATGTTAAGTGTTAGGTTAGATCCCCACTGTATCGGCTAAGGAAATCCATGAGCATATATATGCTATCCTAAAATATATTTAAGCCGAGCGACTGGAATGGATCGGCTATACCAAGACAACATCAGCCGCTTAACCCAAATACAGTAAAGGATAATAAATATATATATATTGATAACCTAGCCGATACTGGACAACTAACTATGAATCGGCTAGTACTCCGATGATTCTTATGAAAAGATATCATTCTTGAACCAGATGTGCTTAGCCTGGGAAATCGGCCGTCGGCTGTTGATAGCAGGCCGATTTCGGCTTATGGCGTTAGACAAGAATGGATCTTAATATAAGAGGCAGTCCTAACATAAATCTAGTAATAAATATACTAAAAGAAATATATTAGGGCAGATAAAGCCGGCTGAAACGCTGGCACTGTCTCTAAACATATAAATCTAACCGAACAGATCATTGGAAGTTCTGAAAATGACTTAATAGTTCAACGTTGATGCAGCATTAAGTATAAAAAGAACAACCTGATCTGTTGTGGCTGATTTATACCTCTCGAAACGGTGGATACCGTATATAAACTAGCCCAACCTTTAGATCTAGCCCTATCGGCTGCGGGTTCTCGACGGAACTGGCCGATGGCAGGATAGATCTAAACATTGCTCCAGTTTATATGCGATATATGGTAAATAGCGCAGTATAAACCCCTGAGGCTAATGTGTCATTATGATGCAAGCACTAGAATCAACAGAACGTACCACTAATGACAAGCATTTACCTGGATTTTGGGATCGAAACGATGCAGCCCATAGCCAAATCAATTGCTCGTCCGAAGAAAAGGGTTGGTGATGCACCAAAGGTTGTTTGATTGATTGTGATTTTTTACAGGGGGTCTCGGGTCCTATTTATACCCAAGATAACATTATCTGTACAAACCCTGGACTCTATCTAAACTACTATTTAAAATATGAAGATATCTCGGGAGGGACTCACGCCGCATTACAATAAACAGTTTAAACAAACTCCTAATTTACAGATATAATTGCCGTTATAGGACTCTATCCATAGATGGCAATATCTTTTAACGTGCAATCTGATAACCGAATCATCTATTTATCTTCAAACATATGTACCAGAAATGGTTTTATCTTCTCTGAACCCAGAATCGGCCATCGACCGCTCTTGTCTGATTCAACCTTAGCCGACTGGCTTTGCAGCCGATCGCTTCTCAGCCAATGCGGCCTCTGTTTCTCCGTCAAACCAGCTGATCCGATTCTGTTTCACTCTTGCCAGGACTTAGGGATTTAATTACCAAATTTAGGTGTTAACATCCCGTTACCAGGTACATTCATTTCATAGGAGATTAATATTGTTTGCTAAAGACTGATGATATTACATGATAAAAGTTTGTTGTGTTTGTTTTCATGAAGACACTTCTATGGGCAAGATCATGCACTATACAATAAGAATCATATGAAAAAAACCGAGGATGGTTTTCTGTGAAAAAGGGGAGGATGACATGACCCTAACTACCATTGATACAACCGTTGCTCACATCATTGGACAAATAAAAGACATCGATATTAAGCCGCAGAAGCTCTAGAATCCAATTCGGCCACCTACAACAACAATGACTTCAAACAGCCGCCAAATGTGCATACGAGCTCCGTTTTGGGAATGAGTACTTCATGAAAAGATCTCGGAGTCCTATTTCCAATGGATCCAACCTCATCTCTAATTTCCATCTCAATTGGTCGATCACAGAAACAAAGATACTACATCATCTGTAATGGGAGTTGCTTGATAACATTCATTGGAGCAAAGGGGTAGCTTATTTGGTCGCTATGTCTGCTCTATTTTGCCAGGCCTGGAACTTGCAAGTTTGGACTCGGTGCACGAGAACCTTTAGATTTCCCATTGCCCTATTGTGCTAGAGGATATATCGTTCTTGTGTTTACACAAAGGTTTGGACAAAAGCTAAGTTGTCAGGTATTTGATGCAACGGTAATTCTAACCCCTTGGATGGTTTGGAAAGAATGAACAATACCCAGAATTTGATATTGTCTTCCCCCTCCATGAATGGTAGCTAGGTGTGCTCTCAAGGAGCATTGGACTTGGCGGGTGGTTGGTCTTACATGTCCTTTAACTAGATAGAATAACATAGCTAGTGTGAGGTAGCCTACAATTTGCGGAATAGACTGGTGTTGTTTTGGTCACTCTCTCCAAGTTTTTTCTTCTATTTCCCTCGTTATAAATTTTTGTGGAGAGTAGGACTTGGTTTGTGGTAGCACAACAACTCTATTAATTGTTTTGGTTATATGTATCGTCTCTTTTTCTTTTGATGAAATTAGGCTGGCTTAGCAAAAAGAATCATAGACTTAGGTGTAGTTTATACCATTATTTTTTTACCTCGAATACTGCGAGGGAGGTCCAGCAGTGTAATTTTTATTTATTTAAAATAAAAGGAACAAAGTACATGGGATTAGCCCAAATCAACAAAAGACACACTCTCTCTATAGGATTCACGCGAAAGGAGAGAAGGAGGAGGTCATTCTTGTAAAGAGTCCTCCAAATTTGAACCAAAGGTGTTCTATTCTCAAAAATTTTGCCATTTTCTTTGTTTCCAAATATGCCAGGCTGCCAATAAAACTTTCTCTACAAAGCAAGACGTATTAAACCTTTCTCTGGCCTCCTTTAGCATATCACCCAGATCAAGGGAAGTATTCCAATGTATTGAGATTAAGTTCCAGATTTGCCTACTGAAAGGGCAATCAAAAAGTAGGTGTAGGAATGTTTCCATATGGATTGTTGATCACAAAGACACATCTTATATCACTTTCTTCAGGTGCACAAATTTTCTTATCAAGCATGTCCCTGGTGTTCAGCCTGTCAAGTAGAAGGAGCCAACCAAACACTTTTTATCTTTATGTACATTTGCTCTTCTAGATCCATTGTAGGTGTGGAATCTGCTGTGTGAACATGAAGTTCATTGCATAAACTTTTTGTGAGGAATATCTATTATTTTCCCACATATATACCCATTTATCATACTCAGAGTTGGGGCCGTAGTTGGAGTCCACAAAATGCATCTCTTGGTGTGCTTGTTCTGACATGGGCAATGCAAATGCCAAATATATGTCCTTTGTAATGCCGTAGCAATTGAGTCATGTCGATTCAATGCAAAAGATAAGGCTCTTGGGTATGCAAGGGATCTTACCTTGTTTGGCACGAAATACATTGTTACACACAAAGGCCTAGTAGTTCTGCTTATCTTCAGTGCAGGTCCTATCAATCGGGTTCGAGACATACCAGTTAGTTTGATCCTGCAACTAACAAGATAGAAAAAAATTAAATCACAAGGCCAATCAACCAAGGGCTGATGTGGAATCACGTGCCCAGCCGATGCCAACGGATTTCAGATCATCGGTTAAAACGATGGAGTATTGATATAAGATAAGCATACATCGACTGAAACTATATGGAATATAATTATTGACAATCTTCCTTTATTAAAGGCAATCTTGATAGATTGGATCAAACTGAGACGATATAAGATTGAAGTTAATAAAGATAGACACTGAGCAATTATATGATCTTAAATATTAGCTGATGTATCATAGTGATTATAGATGCATGAAAAGCCAAAATTAAACTAATATCGGCTATGAATAAATAACATGTAATTGACTACTAGTTTTCTCCTTGTTAATAACAATCTTGATAGATCGGATCCAACCGAGATAGTATAAGATTGATAATAATACGGATTAGCTAGATAGGCACTTATATGGATCCAGACGTTAGCTGATATAGTAACTTTGGCAATGAATAAAAGATAACTCGTTGGCTAAGATTTCGATGAAACATTTGTTGATGAGAAATTCGTCATTCCACACGAAGACCTGGGAGATCTATATAGCTCCAGTGCATGTCCTACCAATCGGGTTCAGGATGTGTCAGTTAGTTTAATCCTACAACTAACAAGATAGATAGACAGATCTGTTGACGTGAAATTCATCATTTACATAGTGGCCTGGGAGATCTGCTTAGCTCCAATGCATGTCATATCAATCGCTTCAAGGCGTGCCAGTTAGTTTGATCCTGTAGCTAACAAGATAGAAATAGATTGATAATCAAGGAGTTGATCGACCAATAGGCCGATGTGATGTAGAGATCTAGTGTTGACGGTCGTTAAGTGGAAACTTTAACCATCAACTCCTGCATAAAAGATATCAAATATTATATCAAAACTTAGTGGTAGGGGTTTACTACTAACCATTTCCACTAGTCTTGGTAAATATATGTATGCAGGTCATTTATGGATGAAAATACACCCGTCATGCGACAAAATGAACTTTCGGCCAAGCACACGCGAGTACAAGGATTGAAGGGCCCACATAATAGTCGAAACCGACCTAAAGTGGGGTCACACCAACCTCAACCGCCATAGGGACCCACCTGTCATTCACTGAACGAAGTTGGTGGCTAGAGGTGGAGGGAGTGGTTCGGTCGAACCAAACTTGCTGCCCCCGGCTCCCTCCTTGCACGTGGCAGCTCCTCACTGGTCCCCAATAACGGTTATGGGTGAACCGACCTCTACAACCGCCATTCCAAGCGTCATTGGCACAATATAAAAGGAGGAGCTCAACACATTTCACAACACACAACATCAACTCAATAGAGTACAACTCACTTGTTAGGCTTTACTTTAGTATGTGGGGTTAGTAAGATGGCCAGGGGAAGCTTCGAAAGGAGTGCCCCAAAGTATCTGAGTTCTCTAAGGGAATTTTCGAAGGAGTGCCGGATTTGTCGGCATTCTTGCATCGGAGTTCCTGAGAAGCGCCTGAGCTGCCGGCCTTCTTCTTGCTTGTACCTCGGTGGATGCTTCTTTTATAAAGTAAGTATTTGAGATCTCTTATGTTATTTACTTAGTTCACTTAAGTGAGATGTATTCTCATCGGTGCTGGTTCATCGTTTAGTTTATAATTAAGTGCTATGGTACTAGGACTTTGGATAAAGAAGGAAGTTCCCGCGCAAGGCTAGAGTAGTAATCAATAACTTAGGTGTGTTGTCTAGGTTAGCGGTTATTGTGTGCTCCACAGAAAATGAGGTAGATGGCTTATGGTGACAGCCCTGTCCATCCTTTGCATCCTTCCACATTTGGGTACATCATAGAGCTCAAGGCCGGACTCACCCTGACAGACCAGGAGAGGGCTGGTGCCCAAAACATTTGATAGAGTTTTACCTTTAACTTAAGATAACTAGTTGAATCCAAAAGAATCCTCTCTAACCAATCTTATCTTTATTGTTGTCCTTGGGTAGAATCCTGTCTGTAGATATATGCACACGTTCCTTGTGTTCGAGACCCTTGGAATACTCTAAGGGAAAGTGCTACAGCGGTATCCGTGCGCTTGTAGATTTATCTGTGTGCGTAGCAAATACCAACAGACTGTTAGTGATATGCCCTAGAGGCAACATGGAGATGTTGGATATCATTGTCAAGTTTATGTATATATGAATAAAGTGTTATTCAGTTCCATGAAATAGACATCTTGTATTGATCAATAAGTACATGACTAATTTATGAGACTCTATATGTATGAATCTATTTCTAAATGATCACTCATCATATATCATATTATTGGAACTAATATGATTCTAAGATCGACATGTTTATTGATTGATGACCATGTCTCATAGATCATGGGTATGGAGATACCAAATCAATAAATATGGACATATGTGTTAGAGAACACATTGTTGGATAGACCCACCATGAGACACTACAGTTATTAATGTGTCATTAGTTGGTCTCAGGTAGTGTTGGTACAAAGTCCTTAGACCTGAGATCAACATGGATTCCAACATGTGTAGTAGCCTACTTTGGGACTACCAAACGCTATTCCGTAACTGGGTAGTTATAAAGGTAGTTTTCGGGTTTGCTATGAAACATGGAGTAGGATGTGAGTGATCAAGATGAAATTTGCCCCTCCTTTGGAGACATATCTCTGGGCCCCTCGAGGTAATGGATTATGGAAATGCATGGCCATGCTAAGTTGATTGAGGAGTCAATCAACAGACAGATAATCCAATACGGTTCGAGTGAATGGTTAAGCTATTGAAAGGATGGCACACATCTTGCCTATAGCTTAACTGGTATCGTGAGGCAAAGGGATTTGTGTACACATTACAGGTTCAGAGCCGATATTATATTCTTGTATACTATGGTGTCAATATGTGCTGCTAGGCGCCGCTATTGACAGGTCGGCTGAGTTGGACTCGAGCCGACGATCGGCTAAGTTAGACTATAGCCAAAACCGAGTATACCTGAACCTACAGGGTCGCACGCTTAAGGGGATAAGAACAGGCATTCGAGTTGGACTCGAATACGGCTCTATCAGATAGGGATCCGATCGGATAGAGTCCTATGGTCTTACGACGTATGGGCGGCCAACTCTATGAGATTTGGATGAGATCCGATTCAAAATAGAGTCCTGATCGGCCACTAGTCCCAGTCGGCCAACTCTATATAAAGGGGTGAGGGGTGGAGAGCTGCTACACGTCAATTGAATCGCATTGCGCCGAAATCAATTTGATCACACGCAGCTTTAGAAGTCGGCAAGATCAAACTCCACGGAAACCCTCCCACCTTCGAGCCAAAATCCTAGCCTTGCATCGCGTGCTAGCACACGGGTGTTCGGCGTTCTGTCCCCGGACGTGTGGATACCGGTAGAGGCACTGCTACGTTGCGCGCTGTTGATCGGCTATGAATTGGCTGCAATCGGAGCGAGGTGACTGCGGCAGATCGCGGCTGCGGCATCGGCGAATCGACTGATTGGTGGATCGGCTGTCCCCAGGAATCGGCTGTCGGCTTGCGGGAATCGGCTGTCATCGGCCAGCACAGTTCCAGATCGGATAGCCCTGATTGGCTATTTCCGCTGCATACTCCAATCGGTAACGATCTATCGGCCCTTACTTGCAAGTGTTCCTGGTTTGTGTGGTAGAAAAGTTTTTGTTTTCGGCTAGAGTAGCTTCCGCGTAACCCTTCACAGACAACCGATGTCAATAGGGTTTTGATCAATCGACTATAGATTCTGCCGATGGGATGGTCACTAATCCTCCAAGGGGGCTACCCGAGGAGGTAAATGAGGAGTGGTCGGGGCGTCTCATCGATGGATTTGATGGTCGACTCAAGTATCAAACGAGCCAAAGACAAGGAGATTTATACTAGTTCAGCCCTCCCGAAGGATAAAAGGTCTACGTCCAGTGTGTGGTGTTCTTTGATGGGGTGAAGTATGAACTAGGATTACAATGGCGAGTGTTCTTGGGGCTTAGAAAGAAACTGGCCAAGAACAGTCTAAGAGATCCTCTTCCCTCTCGGCCCGTCCTGCCTTCCCTTTTATAGTCCAAGGGGGCAGTTACAAGAGGACTTGAGGGGCCAAGAAAGCTAAAACTAAAGATTTAAAAAGTAAACACAAACAATATCTGAAAAGGTACATAGAGATCCCTCTGGGTCCTGCGCGTCATGGGCGCCTTGTGCCTTATCCTGCCTTGGGATCCGTCCTTCGCAGGTACCACCTGTCAAGCCTTGTCGGGTGACGTCATCTTCTGTTGGGTTGTCCCTCCTTGCCTCCTGTGTGAGCCTTGCAAAGCAAGCCTTCCTTCCCGAGATGGCCTGATGTCGGAACGATGAGTTGAGGTCGAGACAAAGGGCAAGGTCGGACTTGGGGGGAGGTCGGGGCGTCCGACCCCAGGATGAGGTCGGGGTGCCGACCCATCCGAGGACTTCCAGTCTGACTTCGGTTACCCTCGAGTTCACTCTGTGAGGTACCCCGGGGTGACACCCCCACATATTCAAATAATCAGATGAACAATGCGCCGAAAGTTATATTGATCTGGTGAGATAGATTACAAAGACCTAGGATGTACATATTTATACCCTCGGGTTGATAGTAGTCTTGATCGGACATGATACAAGTTTCCCAAAGATAAAAGGAAAATCACAAGTTCTAATCAGACACTAGATAAATACTTCCTAAAGATAAAATAAAAATTACTCAATCATGTCTAATTAATATATATATATATATAATTAAATTGCCACGTCGCGGTTTTCACGCTTCCTTCTTGACTCGGTCTCTTTTGGATAAACTTCCATCGGCTAATCGACTTCTTTCCTAAACTGAATTCACTAAAGAACCGTACCAAATTTTGGTGTTAACAAGATCGTATAGGATCAAGGAACAAATTGGCCAATAAGCCAATGTAATGTAGCGAAGCTAGCCAATGTCGATAGGGTTTTAATCAATCGGCTATAGATCCAATGTAGAATCAAACAATCAGGTAAACTCTTAGGAAGATTATAGAAAGAATTTGGTTAATAAACCAATCGGCCGATACCGATACAGTGTAGTAGATGCACATGTCTGATGGTTACAGTATACATCGGTTGAAAACCCGATATAGATCTGATGTAGCCAATATCTGTCAAAGCTCTTACACATCGGCTAGAAGACCGATGCTAGTATGATACATGCAGGTAAAGATAAATATTGATATTGGCTGTATCTAGCTTTCGAAGGGACAAAGCCTACTAGTTATCAACTTTCATTCTATTAAAACCAAGCTTGATAGATCGGACCGAACCGAGACAGTATAAGGTTGAAGATAACAGTACTAGACCGATAGAAAATAGATTAATCATATTGTCATTGTAGATCGGGTGGATGTAATGTAAAGATAATTGATCGGCTAGCACTCCGATAACATATAGCGTAAAACCTATCGGCTTAGCAAGACTTCAATTATCAGTAACAATCTAGAAGATCAGACCTAACCGAGACAATACAGATTGCATTTGATAAAATAAACTAGATAAACCGATAGATTTATACAAATGTGATGGATATATCTTGCTCGGATTAAGAGGTCAAACCTAACCGATGCAGCCTTAGATAGAACAAAATATATAATGTAAGCCGACAGTCGATTGACTAGAATATCGGACTGAAGCGATAAAGTCCTAGCCGATACAACTGTCGGGTTGACAAGACTTATCCTTCCGCTGGAGTTTGAACTTAACCGATGCAGCCTCTCATGAGAACAAAGACCTCATCGAATTGAGGGTAATGATGTGCCAAAATTAATTGTATTGATCTATGGAGATAGATTACAAAGACCCCGGATGTACATATTTATACCATCTGGTTGATACAAGTCCTGATCGAACATGACACAGGTTTCCTAAAGACAAAAGAAAAAATACAAGTCCTGATCGGACACTAGACAAAACTTACTAAATATAAAATAATGTTATTAAATCATGCCTAATTAATATACATAATTAAACTAACATGCCGTGGACTTCACGATTCCTTCTTAAACTCGGTCTCTCCTAGATAAATTTTCATTAGTTGGTCAACTTCTTTTCTTAACCAAATCCACTAAAGAACTGTACCAAATTTTAGTGTTAACACCATATACAAGACCTATCAATCTTGCATAAATCTAACCAACAAATTAAAAACCTAGTAGATTGGACCTAACCAAGGTGCAGGATTGATAAAAACCTTGATAGATTTAATAAATTGATAGATCTTGTACAAGGTGATTGATATATCATATCAAACAAAGAAAGCTAGGTAATCAAAGAAAGAGTTGATATATTGGATAGGCAAAGCTAGTAACAACCTAACTAGTATATGAGACTTAACTGAGAAAGTGCTAACTTGGTCAATACAAGCGAAGGTGGCCAAACTTACTTTCTGGCCGGAGATCAAAACCGATGCAGCCCAAACTTGGAAACAAGATCTCGTCAAAAGCTAAAACTAGGATGGCGATGCACCGAAAGTTATGTATTGATATGTTGTTCCTTTACAAAGACCCTAGATAGGCATATTTATACCCTCGAGTTGGCATGAGTCCGAGTCAGACACGACCTGGTGTTGACACCGAAATTTGGTAATTAAATCCCTAGGTCCTAGCAAGGATGAAGCAGAGTCGGGTCGGCTGACTTGGCGAAGAAACAGAGGCCGCATCGGCTGAGAAGCGATCGGCTACGAGGCCAGTCGGCTAAGGTTGGATCGGACAAGGGCGCCGATAGCCGATTCCAGGTCCGGAAGAGATAAAACCGTTTCTGGTATAGGTTTTTGAAGATAAATAGAAGATTCGGTTTTTAGATTGCGCATTAAATGATATTGCCATCTATGGATAGAGTCCTGTAACGGTAATTGTATCTATAATTTAGGAGTTTGTTCATTGTAATGCGGCGTGGATCCTTTCCGGGATAACGTTGCATTTTTAATAGTAGTTTAGATAAAGTCCAGGGTTTGTACGTATAATGTATCTTGGGTAAAAATAGGACCCGAGACCCCCTGTAAACATATTCAATACAATCACAATCAATCAAACCTTCGGCGCATCGCCAACCTTTTTTCTTCAGACGAGCAATTTGTTTGGCTACGGGCTGCATCGTTTCGACCCCCAAATCCAGGTAAATGCTTGTCATTAGTGGCATGGTCTGCTGTTTCTAGTGCTTTCATCGTAATGACACATTAGATTCAAGAGTTTGTACCGCGCTATTTATCATATAACGCATATAAATTAGACCAATGTTTAGATCTATCCTGCCATTGGCTAGTTCTATCAAGAGCTTGCAGCCAATAGGGCTAGATCTAAAGGTTGGCTGGTTTATATGTGGTATCCACCGTCTCGAGAGGTATAAATCGGCTGCAACATATCAGGTTTTTCTTTTTATACTTAATGCTGCATCAGGTTTGAACTATTAAGTCGTTTTTAGAATTACCAATGATCTGTTTGGTTAGATTTATATTGTTTAGAGACAGTGCCGGGTTTCAGCCGGCCTTATCTACCCTGATATGTTTCTTTTAATATATTTATTATTAGATTTATATTAGGACTGCCTCTTATATTAAGATCGCATTCTTGTAGGACGTCATCAGCCGAAATCGGCCCGCCATCAACAGCCAACAGCCGATTTCCCAGGCTACGCACATCTGGTTCAAGAATGATATCTTTTCATAAGATTCATCGGAGTACTAGCCGATTCATTGTTAGCTTTCTAGTATCGGCTAGGTTGTCGATTCATATATTTATTATCCTTTATTGTATTTAGGTTAAACGGCTGATGCTGTCTCGGTGTAGCCGATCCATTCCAGTCGCTTGGCTTAAATATATTTTTAGGATAGCATATATATGCTCATGGACTCCCTCAGCCGATCCTGTGGGATCTAACCTAACATTTAATGCATTTTTCCTCGTTTTTCTTGTTGGTTAATAGATCAAACCAATCGCACGCACGCCCAGCACAGACTGAGAAGGACTGCCTGGAGTCAAGCGGATCTCCCGGCCGGTGCGTGAGAGAAATTTCTCATCAACACGCTTCTCGGCACGCCCGGTGGGACTTTCTCAGTAAGCTCGACTCGGACGCATAGATTCAGCCGGCAAGATGGTCGACTCCTAGAGCCCCAACGTTTCCCAGGACAACATTGTGCCTGTGAAGATGGAGCAGTTATCGGCTGAGCAACAGGCCGATTACAAGAAGATGGTGGAAGAACTCCAAGCTAACTACTTGCAATCTTTCACCCAAACAAGATCCGGGGCCGTGCACCAAAAATATAAGTTCAGCATGAACGACCTTAAGGCGTCCTCCTCTGGTGAGACAAAAGGCAAACAGAAGATGGAGGAGCCGACCCAGGAACAAGACGATTTGGCTATATATTCTCTACAAGACCGGATCGACTCGGCTGTCCATCACACGCTAGTCAAACAAAGTAGCATCCTGTTCAACACTCTCAATAACATGATCGCTACCGTGGTCGACGCCAAGATAGCCGACCAGCTGCAACGGGGGCCGACGTACTTCACAAACGACCAATTTCCTGGTTACAGGACGTTGGTCACACAGAATCGGCCGATCCCACCACTAGCACAACAAGGGCCGCCAGGAGGGGTCCTCGGCCAGCCAAATCAAACTGGATCGGCTATAAGACCAGCAATTACTATGCTGAACCGACAGCAGCCGCTGCCCCAAGATCAGATTGCTAACATGTTCAACGACAATCGGCAGTCAGAGCCGATTGATCCAAACAGACGGTACAACGTCGGTGGCCGACAGTTGTTCCTAGGACCACCAACGCCACCACCGGCGCATCGGCCGCCTCCTGCCGATCAGCACTACCAGTACCAAGGAGACCGTCAAGATCATCATTATAGGCCTCAGACGCCACCACCGCTGTATCGGCAAGCACCCACGCCGTATGACCCATACGAGCCGATACAGCAGAACGACCGGACCTGGGCCGATCTGATTGCAAATGTCATGCGCGATCAATTCGGCCTCAAGCCAAAAGACTCAGGAAACATGTATCGGTATCCTATCCAGAGCACTTCGAGCGAATTCCGTTGCCCAACCGATACAAGATCCCAGATTTCTCGAAGCTCTCAGGGCAGAACAATGTTTCAACTTACGAGCATGTTAGCTGATTCTTGGCACAGTGCGGCGAAGCATCGGCTACAGACGCTTTGAGAGTCCGATTGTTCCCTCTTTCTCTTTTAGGATTGGCTTTTACCTGGTTCTCCTCATTGCCCTACAACTCAATTCAGAGCTGGGCCGATCTTGAAAAACAATTCCACAGCTACTTTTACTCCGGCAACCACGAGATGAAGTTGTCGGTCCTCACCAGCATCAGGCAAAAACACAACGAATCGGTTCAAGAATACTTCCAACGCTTCAGGGAAATGAGGAACCGATGCTACGCTGGTGCTATCGGACGCGTATGGCCGATTTTGCCTTTCATGGTTTAATCACGCCGATCCGAGAGCGATTCTCCGCGCAGACTTCGACGGCTTAGCCCACTTGGCGCAGAAGGTGATGGCCCACGAGCAGCGATTCCAAGACACCAGGAAGGCCGTAAAAAATATAACTCAGGTCGTCGTCGAATCAGACTACGAGTTCGTCGACGATGATGCAAAAGTGGTGGTAGCCGAATGGGCCAAGAACAAAAAGGCCATCGTCTGTCAATGGCTGCTGAAGATGACCAAGGAAGAACAATACAATTTCGACATCACCAAGGACGATAGGATTTTAGACTTGCTGCTCAAGGAGAAGCAGATTCAGTTGCCTGAAAATCACGTGATCCCGTCGGCCGAAGAACTGAAGAAAAGAAATATTGCAAGTGGCACAACAACACATCCCACGCCACCAACGACTGCAAAGTTTTCAGGCAACAAATCCAGTCGGCAATTGAGGCCGGGAAGCTGAAGTCGCCGATTCAAATCGGCCGATGAAAGTACACGGCAATCCTTTCCCGGTCAGCACGGTCCAAGCCAGCCCAAGGCAAGCTGATCGACAGAACAGAATGGCGCACGACTTAGTCAATACATCGATCGGGGCCAAGGCAGAAGACGAGCAGATTGGATGTCACACCGCGACAATTAATATGGTGCACGCAGTTATCAGATCGGCTGACCGGCGGTCGATCCATGAAGATAGCCGACATCGTCATCAGCACCGGTCTCGGCAGGAAGAAGCTTACAATGAAGCACCTCGTCGGCGCGAGCCGAATACCCAAAGCCGTCGATACGATGTAAACCGCAACAGTGCTGATCCGCATTGGCATTATGATTTTTTCAGGTACTGCTGGGAATCCGACATGAGAATGCCAACACTGGATGGTTGCCCAGCATGCAACGACCGCCGCGACGACGAGCACAGGAGCTCAGCGGCTGCAAGCCCAGCCCGGTTCGTCCCCAGAGTCGTTCAGCTAAACCAAAGGCGGCGGTCTGTCCATGATCGGCTCGGCCCGATCCACCAAGACTTCTTCATCGATGAAAACCGCAATGACAACAACTGCGACGATGAAGAGGCTGACAACGAGGAATCGGCCAACCCCCAATGGTGCTCGTCCAATCTCTTCACAAAGACGCAGAAAAGAAGAATTCAACGACTTAAACGTGAAGGGAGAGAAGACAAAGTTCGGCAAATGATCCACGA
The DNA here is from genome assembly GCA_019925245.2 of Oryza australiensis. Taxonomy (NCBI): domain Eukaryota; kingdom Viridiplantae; phylum Streptophyta; class Magnoliopsida; order Poales; family Poaceae; genus Oryza; species Oryza australiensis. The sequence goes on along the minus strand of JAIFGZ020000108.1, from coordinate 3,279,611 downwards.
ACAGCGTCGTCGGCTGGGTAAGATCAAAAGGCGTGGGTTCCAAAAGAGAAAACTGCCGCAGCCGACGAAGAGCAAGCCGAGGAAAACCCAGTCGATCAAGCCAGGAGGGCAGCCAAAGGGAAAGGCAAAGTTTCTGCATCGGTTAACATGGTGTTCGTATTACCAGCTGAGTTCAGTGCTCCTGAAGTCGATGAAGACACCATTGAGGATGACCTAGCGAAACTAGAAATCTCACCGGACCAGGCTATCTTTGACAAACCCGAGGGGACCAAAAATCGGCACTTGAAGCCATTGTATGTTAAAGGATTCGTCAACGGCAAGCCGATTTCCAAGATTCTAGTTGACGGGGGAGCTGCAGTCAACCTCATGCCTTACGCAACATTCAAAAAACTAGGCAAGGGGGGCCGAAGACCTGATAAAGACTAACATGGTGCTCAAGGACTTCGGCGGCAACCCATCAAAGACCAAAGGGGGTCCTCAACATCGAACTGACCATCGGCAACAAGACCGTGCCCACAACATTCTTTGTCATCGACGGGAAGGGGTCTTACAGCCTGTTGCTCGGAAGGGACTGGATACGTCCTAACTGCTGCATTCCTTCCACAATACATCAGAGCCTGATCCAATGGGACGGCGACAAGATCGAGATCGTACCAGCCGACACGTGAGTCAGCGTCGTCAGTGTCGATTTGTCACTTATGAAAATCGAAGGCATCGATTGTTTGTCTGGAAAAATCTGGCAAGTCGATTTTCTAAATGTGTCCAATTCCACAATACAGCCGATTGGAGATGACGAGCCGCAGCTGCTGCTTTGAACAAGACATGGTGGAGGGCTCAAGCGTCTTCGGCACGGACACCGCAGACGAAGACGGTGGCAAGCTCGGGCAAGGTTTCACATCGGCCGACGAATTAGAGGAAATTGACATCGGCTCTGGTGACAAGCCGAGGCTGACGTACATTAGCAAAAATTTGTCTCCTCATTGTTGATCCTAGCTTATTGAATTGTTAAAAGAATATAAAGATTGTTTTGCTTGGGAGTACTTCGAGATGCCCAGCCTCAGCCGATCAATAGTGGTCCATCAGCTGCCGATTAAGGCAGGCTATCGGCCGTTCAAACAGCCTCCCAGGAGGTTTAAGGCCGATATGTACGATGCAATTAAAGCCGAAATCACTCGGCTATACGATGCAGGGTTCATTCGGCCTTGCCGATACGCCGAGTGGGTCTCAAACATTGTCCCAGTGATGAAGAAAAACTGTAAACTTAGGGTGTGCATCGATTTCAGAGATCTAAACAAGGCCACCCCCAAGGACGAATACCCAATGCCGATAGCCAATTTGCTTGTTGATGCTGCTTCGGGCCACAAAATTATCAGTTTCATGGACGGCAATGTAGGGTATAATCAAATATTTATGGCCGACGAGGACATCCACAAGACCGCTTTTCGGTGTCCCGGTGCAATCGGCTTGTACGAGTGGGTGGTAATGACATTCGGCTTGAAGAATACTGGGGCAACATATCAACGGGCCATGAACTACATTTTTCATGACATGATCGGCTCGCTAGTAGAGATATACATTGATGACGTAGTTGTCAAGTCAAGGGAAATAGAGGGCCACATAGCCGATCTGAGGCAAGTATTAGAGCGGACGAGGAAGTATGGCCTGAAGATGAATCCGCTTAAGTGCGCGTTCGGCGTATCGGCCGGGCAATTCTTGAGATTTCTTGTCCACGAAAGAGGAATTGAGGTTACACCAAGAAGCATAAATGCTATCAAGACAATCCAGCCTCCGAAGGACAAAAAACAACTCCAGTCATTGATCGGCAAGATAAACTTCATAAGATGGTTCATAGCCAATCTCTCAGAAAAGATGGAGCCGTTCACACCATTGCTTCGGCTGAAAGCCGATCAAGCATTCACATGGGGGCAGAGCAGCAAAAGGCGTTAGACAACGTAAAAGATTATCTGAGTTCCCCTCCAGTTTTAATGCCTCCACAAAAAGGAATGTCGTTTAAGCTGTACGTATCAGCCGACGACAAGTCAATCGGCTCCGTTTTAATCCAAGAGGTTGACGGCAAAGAAAAAGCCATCTTCTATCTCAGCCGACGGTTGCTAGACGCGGAAACAAGGTATTCACCTGTGGAGAAGCTATGCTTATGCCTTTTTTATGTACAAAGTTAAGGCATTATCTGCTATCCAACGAGTGCACAGTAATCTGCAAAGCCGACGTAGTTAAATACATGCTATCGGCTCCAGTGCTGAAAGGAAGAATTGGGAAGTGGATTTTTGCACTAACAAAATTCGATCTGAGGTATCTGGCACCAAGGGCAGTCAAGGGACAAGCCATAGCCGATTTCATTGTGGAGCACAGAAATGACTCGATCGGCTCAGTAGAGATTATGCCGTGGACTTTGACGTTTGACGGCTCGGTTTGTGCCAACGGCTGTGGCATCGGCTTGATCATTATTTCACCCAGGGCGGCAAGCTTTGAGTTTGCTTTTGCTATCAACCCTCACGCTACAAACAACCAAGCCGAATACGAAGCCGTGCTTAAAGGATTACATCTACTCAAGGAAGTTGAAGCCGACGCCATCGAAATAATGGGAGATTCATTATTGATCATCAGCCAATTATCAGGAGAATATGAATGCAAAAACGATGCGTTGATGGTCTATTATCAGCAATGCCGGGAATTAATGGATGGTTTTCGGCTAGTTACTTTGAAACATATCCCCAGAGAGCAGAACACAGAGGCCAATGACTTGGCTTAGGGGGCATCGGGCTATCGGCCAATGCTAAAAGAAATCAACATAGACGTTTCCGCCATTACAGCCGATGATTGGAGGTTTGAAGTTTACAGCTATCTCAAAAACTCCTCTCAATCGGCTACAAGGAAGCTACGATACAAGGCGTTAAGATATGTTTTGCTCGATGAAGATCTGTACTATCGGACGATTGACGGTGTGCTACTCAAGTGTTTGGGAGCCGATCAGGCCACAGTGGCCATCGAAGAAGTGCATGAAGGGATCTGTGGCACACATCAATCGGCCCACAAAATGAAGTGGCTCCTTCGTCGAGCAGGGTATTTCTGGCCGACGATGCTGGAGGATCGTTTCAAGTATTACAAGGGCTGCCAGGATTGTCAGAAGTTCGGCGCCATATAACGAGCACCAGCATCGGCTATGAACCCAATTATTAAGCCATGGTCGTTCTGAGGATGGGGCATTGATATGATCGGCCAGATCAATCCACCCTCAAGCAAAGGACATAAATTTATCCTGGTGGCGACAGATTACTTCACAAAGTGGGTGGAGGCGATTCCTCTCAGGGAAGTGGATTCTAAGGACGCAATCGAGTTTGTCAAAGAACATATCATCTACCGATTTGGCGTTCCACAAACAATAACAACAGACCAGAGATCTATCTTCGTATCGGACGAGTTTGTTCACTTTGCCGACGGCATGGGGATCAAGCTGCTTAATTCTTCGCCGTACTACACACAGGCCAACGGACAAGCCGAGGCCTCAAACAAGAGTTTGATAAATTTAATTAAAAGAAAGATCTCTGAGTACCCTAAACAGTGGCACAGCCAATTAGCCGAATCACAGTGGGCGTATCGGATGACATGCCACGGGCCGATTCAAGTCCCTCCGTACAAGCTGGTCTACGGACATGAGGCAGTGCTGCCATGGGAGAGCGTCGTCGGCTCAAGGCGTATTCAGCTACAGGATCAACTCACAGTCGACGATTATTATCACCTGATGGTGGACGAATCAGAAGACTTAGTTTTATCCAGGATGAAGGCCTTGGAAAAAGTTACAAAGGATAAAGAACGAGTAGCCAAACATTATAATAAAAAAGTGATGCCTAAATTTTTCGAGGAAGGCGAACTCGTTTGGAAATTGATATTGCCGATTGGGTCTAGGGATAACAAATTCGGCAAGTGGTCACCAAATTGGGAAGAGCCTTTCAAGATCCACAAATGCGTCCCTAAAGGAGCTTACATGCTAGAAGGGTTGGACGGAGAAGTATTTGGAAGGGCTCTTAATGGAAAATACCTGAAGAAATACTACCCAAGTGTATGGATCAACTCGTGATTCGGCTTTGGTTGCTTAGCCGATCTACGACAGCCGATGTCTTGCTTCAATAAGGCATCGCCTTTAGGCATCTTTATGCAACATTTTTTCCTAAGTTTTCTACGATTGGCTAATGATTGGCCGACAACGATGGCAACGATGCGTGAATGGCTCGAATTCATAATTTTGTCGACACCGAAGCTATCAACAAAACTTGGGGGGCATATAGTACACGAGCCGATTGCAAAAGTGGGCGTCAGGAGTTTTTAAACTTTTCAAGCTTCGTAATCGGCGGTCTAAATACGGTTATGGTGCAGTCTCGGAATCGGCGAAAGTGACGCGATACAAACGCCTGGGGCCGATTTCAGCATACATAAGTTAAGGCCAATTACAAAGTTCGAGCAAATTGATTAAAGTCCAAGCCCAGTACAAAAGTTTGACAAGTATATTACAGGAGGCAGTAGCCGATTTCAGAATGTTAAAATATTACAAGCTCATGGTTTTAAGAAATCGGCTACGGCCGACAGCGCCGTCTGCCTGATCTGGTCTATCTCCTCAATAGCCCTGACGTTGTCGACCTCAGACCCAGCCACCGGCCGGATGCCCTTCACCAGGTCTCGTAGATGTGCCACAGCCGCCTTGATGCTTTGGCGTTGAGCTTCGATTTCGGCTGGCAAGCTGGCCATGTACTCCTTATGGACATCGATCTCGTTCGTGACTTGAACGAGATCGGCCATCAGCTGATCTTGGCGTGCGAGGAGTTGCTCAAGCTTGGCCGCCGGCTCAGTCTTTAGGCGGTCGAAGGCGACTTTCCGGCTCTCAATGGCGTCCTTGGTCGACTGGAGGGTGGCCGATCGCGCCTGGTTCTCGCGATGATCGGCTATCCGCTTCCATGCCCGTTCATACTTGAGTTGGTGGGCTTCCATGAAGGTAGCCGGCACAATGGCGTCGGCTAGGGCTTCCGGCAGCTGGCCTTGAATTTCCCTGAAGCGCACGCGTATCGAACCGCTGTCGACCACCAGCGCATCCAGCGAGGCCTCCAGCCGGTTACCGATGTCGGCTAGGGTGGCCCTCAGGTCCTCGGCCGGCGTCACCAACGCCTCTTCGCCGATTTCGTTGGACTCCTCGAACTCCAACAAGTCAAAATTGAAGAGGTCGGCTATGTTCTGCAGAAGAGAAAGATTATCAGAAGACATCGAGCTGACAGAGCCGATTATCAAGTTCAGTTGGCTTACCGTGGGCACCGGGGTCAGAGCGGTCGGCTCGGTTGGTTCGCCGCCTACAGCCGTCGGGACCTCCTCGTCGGCGTCATTGCCGCCGCCCGCGGCGGTCACAACGTGCTCGCTGGACGCCTGGGGGGCAGCCGACGGAGATCGTGGGGGCTGCAAAGGAAGAGTTAGCAGACGAGTCGGCTAATTTCTATAGAACAGGTTGCAAGAGATGATTACCGATGGCATATGACGTGGAGAGCGGCCGACCAATTTCTTGACCTGGAAAGAATTGTTCGATCAAATGCAAGCGATATCATTGTGAAGCCAAACTTGGTGAAGTGAGGGCTTACCGGCTGATTTTTCGCTGGGGGACTTGGGACCGGCGGGACATCGGCTGGAGCGTTGACGGACTCATGGCTCGAGCTCCCGGGTTCGGCCGCCGCTCCAACAGCCGCCGGCACTTCCTCGCTGGCGACGGCGTTGAGGAACTGCGTGACAACCGGGTCCAAGGGGGGATGCTATCGGCGGCGCCGCGCTTCTTCTCTTTCGCTTGGGGGCAGCGCGCCAACGGCCGTGTGCAGATGGTGCAGCCCTTTTCTTCGGGCAATCGGCTCGCGCACCGCCCTCGCAACAACGACGCCAGCTTCGGCGCTCCCGGCCGATGGCCGACGAAGCGAGGCCGCCCCATCCGAACACCTAGACGGTATTCGATGGGGCGTTCGGAGTCGCTCACCGTCGGCCGCTCCATCTACGTCTCCTGCAAACCAGAGGGCAAATGTTAATCGGCTATATCAGCCAATGATAAGAAGAGTAAAGTCGTTTGGAATTTGAAGCTTACCGAAGGGATTTCTTCGGGCATGAGCAGGTCGACGTAATACGATGACCGCTGGTGAAAGATGTGGCGTTTGATTTCGGCCCACCATTTGTCATAGGCCGCGCTCTTCTTGAGCGTCAGGGTCATCACGCTGACGTCACCGAGGGGAGGGCCGGCTATATTTAGCAGTCGATGCATTATCAGATATTGGTTCACCACTCCCCTCGTTTCAATCTTATCGGCATTATAAAAGCCGATAGGCAGCTACCCAAGACCGAACTGCCTCGCCGCCGATGTCGGGTAATAGAACTCTTAGCTCTTGGCCACTGATCAGCCCTGGTGGATTCTGGTCGGCAAGATGCAGGGGGACAGAGCAGCGATGAACAACTCCCTGCACCTTGGTTGTCGGCCGAGTTGATGTCTTCCCAGTTAAAATCGGCCGGCAACTCAAACAGTCCCCGATCCAGGTAGAAGTACCAGGCGCGGTTCTCGCAAGATAGCCCGTCATAAAGGGCGATGAACCATTCGGCCAGCAGTTCGACCGATTGCCTTGAACCCGCATGAGCAGCTGCTGCATCTCTGTAGCTCATGCACCTGGTGATGGTGATCTGGTTGCCGTCTTCATCTTCGATCGGCTCCAACCTTGGGAATACTGCATCTGTCAGAGGGAGCCGACCAGCTATCCTTTGGGTCGCCAGCACCAGCCAGATCTGCAAGAACCACTAGGGGCCGCCGGTGTAGATTGGGGCATTGGTGACTATCTTCGCGGTGGCCTGATGCAGCATTTGGTATAAGTAGCCTAGGAGGTACTTGCCAAGCGCGAGCTTGCCCCCGTCGGCCAGGATTTCGGCTACGACCTGCCAGTTGGCAGTCGCCCACAGCTCGATCCACAGAACAAAAATTTTTCAAGCCACATCATCAGGAACGCGACATGCTCCCTGTGGCCGATGGGTCCATCTTTCATGTTTTGGGCGATGAAGCCGCTCCACCCGCCGATGGCCTTGGTTTTGAACTGGTGCTGCCCCTTTTGGCTCAGGTTGCTGGGGTTAGCCGATGACTCGATGTCCAGCCCTTGTCGGACTGTACACATCGGCCAGTGTGACTGTCATCGGCCCTTGTCAGAAGATGAAGGCGTTGAAGCTGTCATTCCAGAAATACGTTGCAGCCGACAGAAGCGGCTCGTATTTGGCCGATTGCATCCTTTTGTACCATTCGACCCAGGCGGCGTCAGTGGTCGGCCATGATTTAAACGTCCCGTTCCAATGGGTGAGGGATGGCTTGGTGGTGTTGAAGGGGATCCTGTTGGTTTCGGCCATGATCACATCGACTGGATCGGTGTTGCCGATGGGGCCAAGGAAGTACCTCTGTGCTTGGGTCAAATTGGGGATGAACACTTGATGTGACAGGTGCTACAGTTCAGAAAAAGAAAAAAAAAGGAAGAAAAAGCGCTAATCAAGAATTGCTGAATACTACAGTTTGAAAAAGGAAAAAGTGCTAATCAAAGAACGGTTGAACGCAAGATGGATGCAACATGGCTAGAGAAGTAAATCCGAATGAAAAAAGAGTTCTGGATCAAACGGGTGTACCTCAGAGAACTCGGCAATGGCGGCGGCCGGAGCGGCAGCGATGGTTGGTGCGGCGGCTACAGATGGTGCAGCGGTGGTGGCCGGCGCGATGGAGGCGCTTGACGCAGCGGCGGTGGAGGCCATCGGAGTTGTTGGGGGCGAAGATGAAGTCCGATTTGCAAGGGGCGCTGAGATTGGATGGACGCCGGTGAACCGCCGGAGAGGAGAGAGAAGGCAGAAGCTTGTGTGCGAAGGGTTGAGTGCGCTTTGAAGGCGTAGTTGTTTCGGCCGAGGAAAGTGGCTATTTAAAGGGCACTTGGGGGGAGCCGAAGCGGTTTAGGTCAAGAAAAGAGCGGGAATTTGAACAGGCAAGCAAATCCGTAACACTTCGTATCACGGACTTGGGGGGCATGTGTTGACACCTAAATTTGGTAATTAAATCCCTAGGTCCTAGCAAGGATGAAGCAGAGTCGGGTCGGCTGGCATGGCGAAGAAACAGAGGCCGCATCGGCTGAGAAGCGATCGGCTGCGAGGCCAGTCGGCTAAGGTTGGATTGGACAAGGGCGCCGATAGCCGATTCCAGGTCCAAAAGAGATAAAACCGTTTCTAGTACAGTTGTTTGAAGATAAATAGAAGATTCGGTTTTTAGATTGCGCGTTAAATGATATTGCCATCTATGGATAGAGTCCTATAATGGCAATTGTATCTTTAATTTAGGAGTTTGTTCATTATAATGCGGCGTGGATCCTTCCCGGGATAACGTTGCGTTTTTAATAGTAGTTTAGATGAAGTCCAGGATTTGTACGGATAATGTATGTTGGGTATAAATAGGACCCGAGACCCCCTGTAAACATATTCAATACAATCACAATCAATCAAACCTTCGGCGCATGGCCAAACTTTTTTCTTCAGACGAGCAATTTGTTTGGCTACGGGCTGCATCGTTTCGACCCCCAAATCCAGGTAAATGCTTGTCATTAGTGGTATGGTCTGCTGTTTCTAGTGCTTTCATCGTAATGACACATTAGATTCAAGAGTTTGTACCGCGCTATTTATCATATAACACATATAAATTAGACCAATGTTTAGATCTATCCTGCCATTGGCTAGTTCTATCAAGAGCTTGTAGCCAATAGGGCTAGATCTAAAGGTTGACTGGTTTATATGTGGTATCCACCGTCTCGAGAGGTGTAAATCGGCTGCAACATATCAGGTTTTTCTTTTTATACTTAATGCTGCATCAGGTTTGAACTATTAAGTCGTTTTTAGAATTACCAATGATCTGATTGGTTAGATTTATATTGTTTAGAGACAGTGCCGGGTTTCAGCCGGCCTTATCTACCCTGATATGTTTCTTTTAATATATTTATTATTAGATTTATATTAGGACTGCCTCTTATATTAAGATCGCATTCTTGTAGGACGTCATCAGCCGAAATCGGCCCGCCATCAACAGCCAACAGCCGATTTCCCAGGCTACGCACATCTGGTTCAAGAATGATATCTTTTCATAAGATTCATCGGAGTACTAGCCGATTCATTGTTAGCTTTCCAAGATCGGCTAGGTTGTCGATTCATATATTTATTATCCTTTATTGTATTTAGGTTAAACTACGATCTGTCTCGGTGTAGCCAATCCATTCCAGTCGCTTGGCTTAAATATATTTTAGGATAGCATATATATGCTCATGGACTCCTCGGCCGATCCAAGGGGGATTTAACCTAACACTTAATGCATTTTTCCTCGTTTTTCTTGTTGGTTAATAGATTAAACCAACTGGCACCCCCTGCACAGCACAAGCAGCCGAGAAGGACCTGCACTGGAGTCAAGCAGATCTCCCAGGACAACACGTGAGAGAAAGTTTCTCATCAACACCTGATCGGCTCAGGACTCTGTTTAGAAAAAGGAAACTAAAAAACATAAGTCCAGCTCAGACACGAGCTGATCGGCTCGAGACTTTATCTCTAAAGGAAACTGATAGATTTTTCTTGATAAAAAGGAAAACGAAACTGACTCTTAACTCTGACTATATAAGTCTCATACAATCTCCAACCGTTGCTCCTAAGATCACGATGTCAATCCCTCCTATTGATCAGGCTTTGACTAACGGCATTTGCCAAATTTTGTTGTCAACATCTTGTCATTCCATAAACTTCCCAGTAAAGGCAAGATTTTCCATCCTAGGGGATACATTTTGCAAAACCTATGTAGATGTCTGCAAATTGGAGAACATATTTCCACCAAAATGAACCTCTTGTGTTTGTAGCATGCGGGACTTTTCATGCATAATGTGATTGCCATAAAAGTTTTACCCATGGCACTTGCACTCTGTTATAAAACTTATGTAGATTTTTCATGAGTAGGGCATTATTTTGTAATCTGAGGTCTATTACTCCTAGTCCCCTTTCTTTTTTGCATGTAGACTCTATCCCAGCTCACTAGTGATTTTTTGGATGAATTGATGTCTGACCCCCTCCATAAACAGTGTCTTCTAGCTCCGTCAATTGATTTGATTACTAATTGAGGCAATGACAAAGTGCACATATAATTGGTAGGTAGGGAGGAGAAGACTGAATTAACAAGTGTGAGTCTGTCTCCATAGGATAGGTAAGCAGCGATTGATGATAATCTTCTCTCAACTTTGCCAGCTAGAGGTGCAAAATCTATCACTATTGGTTTCGTTGTCTCTAAAGGAATCCCTAAATATTATGTCAATGGCTTTTTATAGTTTAGACCATTATTATGTCAATGGCCTTATATAGTTGGGCCAGTTTTGAGTTTGAGGCCCATTTGTACTCGTATAGTTGCTCCCTCTAGATGTATGAATGTGCTTTAACGCTTTTTATCACTTGATATTTGTATTTTTCTCTTGTACATGGAAATACTTACATGGGTATATTTATCAATTTATGTCTTCCATAAGCAATTTATTTATAGTCACTGAATTAAGATCTGACAAGTGATATATCACACACACATAGAGTTGGGCTGTGTGGCGCCACACGCCTATTGTGTGGCATGGTCGAATCTCATAATTTAAAAACTCAAATTGAAAATTCGAACCGTTCAAATTATTCTACATATTAATATCGCCTTGTAAACCAAATTTGACATTTTTGAAATTTTTTATTATTTTATTGGAAAGGTCAAAAATGCATTAATCCAACGATTTCTGGAGTATCTATTTTATTGCATCTTTGACTATCCGATAAAATAGTAAAAAATTTCAAAAAAATGTAAATTTTGGTCTACAAGGCGATATTAATATGTAGAACAATTTGAACGGTTTGGATTTTCAATTTGAGTTTTTAAATTAGAGATTCGGCCATGCCACACGGGATGGGGCTGTGCGGCGCGTCACACAGTAGCCCAACTATATATATAGGGGTGTAAACGAGTAAGCCACGAACCCGGTTCGTGGCTTATTTTTACCTATAAGTAAGTTTCGTGGGTTATACATATATATATATATATACACTAGCAAAATGCCCGTGCGTTGCAACGGGACAACGACGCAAGGAGGGAAGCGGACGGAGGCGAAGGTCCGGGCGGCGCGGGAGCTCCGGCGACAACGGGAGGGAGAGGCTCGGCGCGGCGCGGATGGGGACGAAGAGAGAGACACATGAAGTCTTTCTTTTTCATCCAAGCCCTCCCTTTCTTTTCAAAGATTGGGACTATGGGTTAATTTTATAAACACTTAAGGGTTTTCTCAAAATAACCCTTTTTCTTCTTTAACTGGGTTTTTTTAAATAGACAGGTGGACTGCGGGTTAATTTTGGAAAAACCAAGGGGTTTTCTGCAAAATAGTCGGGCAAAACAAAATTTGGGTGGAAACACAATTTGCTTTATATATAGTTATAGATTATATATATATATATAGTTGGTTCTTGTGTGCGCACGCACGCCTCATCCCATGTGGCATGGCCAAATCTCTAATTTGAAAACTCAAATTGAAAATTCGAATCATTCAAATTGTTCTACATATTAATATCATCTTGTAGATCAAATTTTATATTTTTAAAATTTTTTACTATTTTATCGGATAGGTCAAAATGCATTAATCCAACGATTTGTGGAGTATCAATTTTATTGTATCTTTGACCTATTCGATAAAATAGTAAAAATTTCAAAAAAATGTAAAATTTAGTCTACAAGAAGATATTAATATGTAGAACAATTTGAACTGATCAGATTTTTTATTTGAGTTTTCAACTTAGAGATTCGGCCATGCCACACGGGATGAGGTTGCGCGCGCGCCCACATAGTAGCCACCTGCACCACAATACTCGAAAAAGGAGGGCTTGGATAAAAAACCTCCCGCTCCTCTCTTTCGTCCTCATCCGCGCCATGCCCCGCGCCACGCCCCACATCGCGCCCGCACCCTCCTCCCGTCGCCGCCGGAGCTCCCGCGCCGCCACCCGAACCTTCGCCCTTCGCGTGTTTCCTCCTGCGTCGTCACCCCTCCCTCCCGTCGCCGCTCGGAGCTCCCGCGCCGCCACCTGAACCTTTGCCCTTCGCGTGTTTCCCTCCCTGCGTCGTCGTCCCGTTACAACGCACGGGCATTTTGCTAGTATATATATATATATAATCTATAACTATCTATAAAGCAAGTAGTGTTTCTACCTAAATTTTGTTTTGCTTAGTTATTTTGCAGAAAACCCCTTGAGTTTTTCCGAAATTAACCCACAGTCTGTCTGGCTATTTAAAAAACCAATTAAAGAAGAAAAATGGGCTATTTTGCAGAAAACCCCTTCCAAAATTAACCCACAGTCTGTCTGGCTATTTAAAAAACCAATTAAAGAAGAAAAATGGATTATTTTGCACTAAACCCTTTAAGTGTTTATAAAATTAACCTGCAGTCCCAATGCTCAAAAAAAGGAAAGGCTTAGATGATAATAAACCCCTCCTTTCTTTCGTCCTCATCCACGCCGCGCCCCATGCTGCGCCTGCACCCCTCCCTCCCGTCGCCGCTCGGAGCTCCCGCGCCGCCAACTGGACCTTCGCCCTTCGCGTGCTTTTCTCCCTGCGTCGTCGTCCCGTTGTAACGTACGGGCATTTTGCTAGTATATATATATATATATATATATATATATATATATATATATATATATATATATATATATATATATATATATATATATATATATGCCCGAACCCTAGCCTAAGTCCTGTTGCTCTTGCCATCGTCACCCATCTTCTTTCACTTAGCATCCTCTCCACCACATCGATTATCTCCAATGCTTTTCACTGTCTTCTTCCCCATCTTGATGGCCCATCACCTCCAGATCTACATCTGTTGTTTTATCATCGTCAAGATCCAGTTCTGTTCAAAAATTAGCCGCCGTCGAACGTCATATCTCCACAAATATGTCTTCATGCCTTTCAAAAAACACCAAGAAATGAGAGAAGGTTTGGTTGGAAGAAATAACTAAAGATGTCTATTTCTGATTATGTTAAATAGCTGGTTATTTTCTTTGAACTGAAGATATCCTTTTGTGGCTCCTAATATAATTGGCTGTTTCCTTGTTCATGGAAGTAGGATCCGCTCATGTGAACGTGTGTGACATTGTGGGAATGGGGCCATATCTTCAGGCTTCAGCCTCGCCACCATCTGACAGCTTGACATTTGTTGACGGAAAAGGCAAATGGTAAGCAATATTTTTCCACCTTCTATTGCATATATGCGATGCCTCTTTTTCCATGGAAGTTGGGCCTTTTGACCCACACGCAACAAGAGTGCATTTTGACCCACACGTTTCGTGAAATTATTGATTGGAATTGCACCCAGTGATCCATGAATAAACGCTGGCTACAGTATCCTCACAGCATCATTTCACGGGTCACGGCCTAACGGGCTGACGCCACGGACGCGGTCGTTGACAAGAGGCTTCCGGTGTGCGCAGCGTGTGCAACGCCTGCGGGGGGCAGGACAGAGGGGGAAAAACCCCGCGTGATAACCCAATCGCTTGTCATCTACAGATGCGGGGTGAAAAGGGTAAAAACAGCGTGTTTTCTTTGGGGGTAGATCGATGAGGTGACAAACGAAGGCCTTCCAACTTTTCGACTGTATCAGTCCAGTACAGAACTGGGTAGACTCGCATGACCCATCGCCATCGCCGTCCTGCAGGCACGTACACAGAGCTGCGCTGGTGAACATGAAATGCTCAGTACTCACTGTTCCGGGATAGACAGGATCTTATGCGGTCATAGCACTGTAGAGTACTAGTACTGGTATTTCCTTGCACCAGGAGTCATGCAGCTCGAGTAATTGCAGGCCAACACGAACAACTTAACTGTAAATCAGTACATGCAAACACCAAACCATAGCTTTGATCCCCTGTGTATTGCAAAAACGATTTTCAGCTGATCCATAGCAATGCCACTGTCAAACAGACATTATTGGCTGATACACTCTGAAATCTTCAATTTGATCCTACATTGTACCATAACCTATATGAAGTATGGACGACACTAGTACTGTATGAACCCAGCATTTCCGAGAAACTACTAGTACAGGCTACCTCATACAGCCATAGCACAACAAAAAACAGACAACACTAGAGCAACGATATCGAGCCAACTGCCAAAAGTATACAGGTTTGACTCCCTAAGACAGAAGAACCTAAAGCATAAGTTTAACCCTCGAAGAAATGTCCAAAATGCATGGTACTGTATCATCTAATGATCACCGGCTGCCGGAAGCGATCGGCGTACGCTAGAGGCCAGAGTCAATACCCGAACCACCACCATTGCTCTGTGCTAAGGACCGGCCAAGCAAGATCCTTATCACCTAGCAAAGGTATTTTCTTTTTTCAATGCGCGGTTCGTTCTTGACTCAGGCTCGTCGCCGCCGGCAAATCCCCCAGACATAATCCACTGTAAACACTCAGGCGTCGCACTGCAGCGCCGTCTTGATCTTCTTGATGGTGCAGGAGATGAGATTGTTCACGGTCTCCACCGATTCCACGGTGAGCTTGGCGGTGGGCTGGTTGTTGACAAGAATCTGGAACGCCACGGTGAGCAGAGAACCGCCCGTCTCGTACCCGGTGGCGCCGATGCGAGGCCCATCGGGCAGGATGGCGAATCCGGATGGAAGAAGAGCAACATAGGTGGAGTCGCCACCATTCATGACAAGCTGCATTGCCGGGATGTCTACCGGAGCGTACACAACAATGGAGCCAGACGCGTCGGTGCAGGTCTCCTGAAGTATCAGCATGCTGCTCTGGTTGGCACTCACAGCCTGCATTGAAAAAGGTAAAAAAAATCTTGTTTTATTTTCTGCAAAATATTATGAACTATAGAAGCAACAGAATAAAAAATAATTCAGGGGGTAAAGAACTAAATTTAATAATGACACTGTACCGGCGAGACTAGTTAACATCTGACCAGTCATAAACAGTTCAGACATTAGCCACATTATCCGGAGATGGTAGTGTTTGGAGGTTTTGTTTTTCCTATGATTTTCTTGTCATGCAGTCCCTGGAATCATGATCTGCAGAGACAGGATCCGGATGCGTGCTAACGCATGGTACAAACACAACACAGTAGTGCAAGTTGTCAACCTGACACCTTTTTCAAGCAGATCTGCGTTTCCTACCCTGTTTGGTCCTAGTTTGTCCTCTTCTGCAGGCCTCGTGTAAAGTTCGGTGCTAGTCGTTCTACTCGAGCTTTAACTTTGGCCATGATTACGACCTTTTTTTCCTCTAACCGAACAATATCTGATGGAAAGTTGCCAGACTTTTTGTTTGTGATCTTCTCCATGTCATCATCAGTTTACAATATTGGTTAATATTGGGTACGGTGTTCATAGTTTAGATAGGAGTAGCCTTTTTCTGGCTAGGAAGGAAAGACATTATTCTATGTTTAGAGGTTTCACAAAACTTGCTAACCACTCTCATTTAGGCTATGGGATCTTATAAACTTTTCTTTGTTAGGCACAATGTCTCTACCTAGCTTTCAGCAATCTTCTTGTCAATTCACTGGTCAGTATAAGTGATATTTAAGTGCAGTACTAACATAGAGTTTGGATTGAAGAAAAGAAATGGGCTACTAATAAATAGACTAAGAACTTCTAATCGTCTAAGCCTATAACCAAGTTAACAAACTAAAAGGCGGAATAACTTTAGAATAAATAGCCCACCCATCACCTAGAAATAGAACGTACACCTACATTACATTGGCCCATACTTGTGATTAATGCAATATATACAGTATACCAGCTTGTGGGCAAGCTAATGTCGGAAGAGGCCCCCGAAAATTTGTTAGTCTTATCTATTGTGTTGTTTTGCTGAAATTGATAGTACGTACCATTTGGTCTTGAAGTCTTGTAAAAAGTTACTCTACTTATTACTATAGTACTAGTACTATAGAGTTAGGCACGAAAGAAGAAATGTTAAAGCAGATTTGGGGTAGCAAATGCTCACACTGGCCCTGAGGAGTGATACTGAGTTTCCCTCCCGCTGCCCCTTGGCGATCTGGGTCATCTCCTGCATGGGGCCTCCATTGCTGAGGATGTCCCACTCCGCACGCAGCTGCTCATCGCGCAGGAAGTTGAAGAGCTTCTCCGGCGCCACGGGCACCCACACCGAGGTGGCCGCGCTCAGCACCACGCCCGGTGGTTCTCCAGGCTCGCTCACGCTCTTGCGTGCCATCACGCGCACGTCCTCCCCGATGCTACCGGTCGCACCGTCCAGCTTGCTCCATTCACGTGCTGACGATGCGCTCACCCCAGCACAGAAGTTCTCCGTCATCCGGCGTGCCAGCTTCAGCATGCTTCGCTTGCCCTCTTGCGATATAGCTGCATCAAATGCAACGAGTAGAGTAATTATCAGTACTCCAAGCCAAGATATTTGTCCTATAACTGTGCACCGGCCATTCTACTCGACACAATGGAGATATTCTTTCATTTTGACCTGTTTGAATGACGTCAACAGAAATGAATTCGATGCAAAATTTGTGCACAGTTGATTCCGCAAATTGAGTTAGTTTTATATGGAAAATGGCAAGTAGAGGTTCAGAATTTTCTGTACCAGTCGAGTCATTTGTTGCCACTGTAGCAGAGGACATGAGGATGGCCAGGCATTCGCACTGGCGCTGCAGCGTCGCAAGCCAACGCCTGGCGCCAAAGGCGAGACCAGACCGAAGGAGTGGACGGTAGAGCTGGTGCACTGATGCCTCATCGTATTCCGTATGCTCAACCCATGTGACCTACAGGGTAAATGCATCCGTTAGCCCATAAATGCATGCCCACATGCATGTGTCTTTAGGTGCAATACATCAGATGAGCTCTGCAGTGCAATACAACACTACTGTGGCTTCACAGTGCAGAGCACATTTTTGTTTTTACCCTAAGTTTTCTTTTCTCTCTTTGCTGTTGGTCAAGTAATGGCAGAAACGTAAAAAGGGTGCAAGGTTTGCCTGTTAACCAGCCTCGAGAAGTGAACCTATGCTGTTGACCACCAAGTAACTGGGCACTAGTGTATAATTGGTTTAATTACTAATTTATATATCTGGCCTAAGAGTTGAGACATTTTGATCTGCTGTTATTCATCCGCAACCAGACTAAGAACTGCTGGATTCATTCGAAATAATGTTTCAAGAAAGCAAGGAGTGCACAGGAGGGGAAAAACACATGAGAGAACTACTGAAGAAATATTTTCATATCTTGAGCAACATAAAAAAAATAACACAAAGAAACAACAGCAGATGTCTGTGCACATGGATTAGCCAACAAATTTTAATTGTTTTGATCAAGAGTGCAACATTGTTAATTCATTGCCCTGCGATATACCTAAACTTCTGAATGATGCATGCAACTAGTTTTTTTATTTTTAGGGCATGCATGTCAAACTAGTTTAAGAGGCATTTCTCCATCTAAACTCTTCAAGAAAGTGAATGAACTCACCATCATGATGTGCATATCATAAACCAGCACGTGATTAAGTTGACAAAGGAATAGTAGAACCAAATATGTTTCCTAAAAGCCCCTAGATCAGGTAGTATTTCTACTGAAATCCCTAAACCCGTCCAACTGCTCTTTAATTCAAATATATTAAAAACAGATTAGATGCCGGATATGTTGCCGGTTTGTTCACCTTAGAAATTTTAAACAAAATGTTTCCTTCATCAGTGGCACAGGTTGAGACCACATTAAGAATTGTGAAAAACCCAAGGACATAGAGACCATTTTTTCAACCAAATAGGAGCAAGTGGTCCAGATTTCAACATGCAAGGGACATATTGATTAAATTGCGGACAAGAAGTTACCCAAGGTGCTCCATCCAAGGGTTAGAAGCATCTAATCCCCTAGTAAAGTTGGAGCTAAGATTAAACAAGCAAAAGAAAACATGTTTGGGGAATAGTGTTGGATCCACAAAAACACTTAATTATCCTAAATAAGTTGTATACTCCATCTCCTCGTTGACCAAACGAATAGTTTATTTTGGGTAGTGGGCTCATAACCCTAATTAACCTATTAGGCCTTGACTTGTGAACACTATGCTGCATGGGCATCAGCAAATCACACCATTAAACTAATGACACACTCTTAAACAAACGTCATCCCCAAGTTCTGAGCAGTGCATAGTGATAGTGGTAGTGGAGAAGTAGTGGAATTAACATAGTTCTAAAACGCCAAGGTAAACTTTGACCAGTTACTTTGATGTAAAGAATCCAGCAGTCCTTTCACACAAAAAAAACATCCAGCAATCCTGTTCAGAACTACAAAGTGACAATACTGTTAACTGATTTACTGCCATATTTACTCTTAGTGAGCCATTGTGGGAGAACAGAGAACTAAATGGCTTCTTGTTACCTTGCAATACCCATTGGGAGTGTCTTGCATCACACAGCCGGAAGGTAGCCTCCTACACTTCACATTTCCAGCTGTGGGTGCCGTTGCAGAATTATGATCTCTCACTAATCCATCAATGGACACATCAACTACTGCCCATGCACCCTCAGCCAGCTGCTTGCAAAACCGGAGAAATGTAACCTCCCTAATTGGTACTAGAGGTGATAGCACCTGTAACTCAGCCTTCATCTGTTGCAAGCAAACACAAGAAAAAATAACAATTCAGAAAGAAAAGATGTTAGCTACGCCTTACACTATGTAAGATAAATGAACATTAGCACTGTTCAGCACTCACCAGCAGCAACGCGCCATTTCTGCTTCCTGCAATGCCGGTAGACACCTCCTCAAGCACTGTTGCCTTAGCAATCATGCACGAGAACATGTCAGACCACCGTCTCTGTGAAATGAATGGAAGCGACACCAACATTAGTACATTATAGGATTAGAACGGAACATAAATATATGGTGCGAAATGTGGAAGATATTAGCCCAAACCTCATCCATGAGGGTCTCTACAAGGGCAAGGCTGTTGTCGATGATGACTAGACCGGACTCCCTCGAGACCTCGGAGACGTAGCCTGCAGGCTTCATGCCAATGCACGACAGGAAGGAGTGAAGATACTCCTCAAAGTTGAGCACCTCCTTGCTGGGAGAACCAGGCAATGCCGGAACCCACAATGGATCGTCCATCTGTGCCATCTTGACAAGCTCGTCCATCGCGCTGATTGCAAGCTCTAAGAACACGGACCTGTCGATGTTACCCACCAGCGATGGTACAGCAGACCCGGTTGCGCGTGCGGGCGTGATCACCGTGCCCATCGGGCTTGACACGCCTCCGGCGAACTCATTCATACAGCCGGGTAGTGTACCCAGAGAACCTAAGCCACCGATGCCTCCGATCGCTAGTTCCAGCGACGAGTTAGGCATGGGCAGCGAGAGGTGCGGCTGCAGCAAGGGCGGCGGCGACAGGAGGGAGATGGGCTTGCCTAGGAACTTGGTGGCGAGGGCGCACACGCGGTTGAGCTCGTCCTTGAGCCGCGCATTCTCTATGCGCAGGTGCTGCTCCTCTAGGGACACCTCCCCGAGCATGGCGGGGCTCCCGCAGCTGCCGCACATTGGGCTGCGCATTGCCTCCCGGATCGTCATGTTCTCAGCGCGCAGCTTGTCGTTCTCCTGCTTGAGAAGCGCGTTCTCGTGCCGCTCCAGTTGCGTCTTGGCAAACGAAGATCGCGGCGCGCGCGCGGAACATGAAACCGTGTCAGGAAATTGCGAAACGAACCGGCTCGAACGCTGACGAGAGAAGACTAAAACACACGATGCGATTTCTCGCGGATGATTTACCTTCATCTGCGTGCGGCGATTCTGGAACCAGAACTTGACCTGCCGCGCATCGAGGGAGAGCCTCCTGCTGAGCTCCGCCCGCTGCTTCTCGTCCGGATGGGGGCACTCCTTGAACAGCCTACACGAGACGGACGCATCGATCCATGCATGAGAGGACAAAGAGAAAAGAGAAAAAGGTTGGCACAGAGAAGAAGGATGCAAAGTACGAGCGAGCGTTGAGAGGGGGATTTGCTTTACGCTTCGAGCTCTTGGATCTGCTGCGGCGTGTGGCGGTGGTATCGTTTCTTCCTCTTGCGGGAGTTGCTGGGCTCGGCGTCCTCGACGTCGTCCTCGCCGGCGGCCGAGATGGCGTCGAGATGGTCGCTTCCCGACCGGCTGTCGTTCTCCGCCTCAGTGTCCCTCGTCATCGCGCCGCCCGCGCTAGAGCCAGCGCCAGCGCCGCCGGCGAGTATCCGCCCGCCGATGCCACCGCCGGCGTTGTCCTGCTAACAAAATAGAGAATCAATCAATAACCTCTCGAGAAAACTCTCGTGTCTACAAACAGATGACGCAACCCCGGCCGCGACAGGCGCCGAACACATACCAGCGCGAGGGAGAGCGCCGGCGAGGACGCGAAGCCACTGGCGAAAGGGAACTGCATGCCTCCCCCGCCGCCGCCGTCAAAGAGGCCCCCAAAGCTCATGCCGCCTCCTCGCCGAAGCAAAACACCACCGCTCGAGAAAGCCCGGCCCTTATCCCGAGAAAGTCCTCTGACTGGATCTGCCCCGCCCTCCCCACACGCTCACAAACCGATTCCTAACCACGGCTCAAGGAAGAAGAGGAAGAGACTACTAGTAGAGATAAAGCTTCGTCTCGCCTCGCCTCGCCTCGCGTAGGCGAACGAACCCTCAAAACCCTAACCCTCCACGGCGGGCGGAGGGGCGGGAGGGAGGGATAGATTAACAAGGCGAGCGAACGAACTGGCGAGGGAGGGACGCATCCGATTAAAGAAAGCCCTTATGTACGGCGGCGGGGAGATAGGAACGGGAGGGCGAGCAAGCGGAGGGTCAATGTGGCAAGTCTAGTGTGGAGACGACGAGAGGAGGGAGGAGGCCCTCGTCGTGTGGACGCGAGAGAAAAATAGAACCAGCGGAGCGTGGGGGTGAGGTGGGGGCGGGGATGGCGAGACGCTGACGACGCTGAGGCAAGCAGCAGCCGGCACCGCAGCCGGTTGCGCGGTCAAACGGCCGGATGCGTGCGCGCTTACTATTTTGTTGCGTTCCGCGTCGCCCGTTTTTTTGCCTCGGCGCGGGTGAAGTGCACAGCAGAGAGGGTCAGTCAGGTCTCTTGGGTCAGAAGCGCCCGGTGACCGCTTCCTCTCCTCCACCGCTGCGCCGTACGCGCCGTGCCGGCGTGCCCGTTGTGATTTCTCTCCGGTGGTCTACGGGGACGGACGGGACACGGGGGATCGAGCGGTCGGGAGATGGCGAAGCCACGTTGGGCCGGCGTCCGTGGGCCCATGGTCAGTGGGCGAGCCGCGCCGGTGTGGGGGCCGTGTGATATGTATCCGACGGGTGGCAGTTTGGTGCAGAATTGAATGCGCCCCATAGAAAACACAGGATGCCTTACAGAGCTCCCTAGCCTATCAAGTCCATGACGCTGGCCCCCACAGTAGCCTAAGGGCCCACGGTCAGTGCCTGTCGCCCCACGCACGCGTAGATCCGGGATGAGGAGGGGGAGGCATGGAGGCGGGCGTTAATGCGGCGCGTAGCCACTGGCCGCGGCGTGGGCTGTGGGTCCGGCGGCCCAGTGAACGGCGGACGGCGGGCCCGACGGCGGATCCGACGGTGGGGGCGGCGTCAGCGGCGTGCTCCACACGAATATTGAGGCGCTTCAATGGTGTTACAGTAGGTGGAAGGGAACCGTCCTGGCTGGCCGACTGGCTGGGCTGGACCGGGGAGGAGCTTTGGGGGAGGGAGGAGGAGCCGTCTGCCTCACGACCAGCTCGGCCTATTCAATGGCCTCCCCTTTCGTACCATCCCCATCTTTGGAGAGTGCTTAAGTTTTGCCATGCTGCGATCGTTTGGTGTTTCTGTTGCTGTCAAGATATCCTAGACCTGATATAGAATCTGCATTGGTTGTTCATGGGTCAGTAATCGCCTCATAAACAGGGCTGGATGTGGCCAATCATCAGGCATGGTATGACCATTTTGATCACAGTCCGGCTTTCCAGTCTTGTAGGAAGTGAAGTTTGGATGGACAGCGCCTGGTTGGTAGGTACCAAATCTTATCTGTCGCTTCGTGTGACGCATGAATTCGGATTCCTCTGCATTAGCGTCATCCAAACACTTTAACCTATGTTACCTGTATTTGGTTAGTGTTTATCTACACCTTCCATTCAAAATAAATAAATCGATCATATTTGAAGTGTCGTGACCTTCCGTTAAAATAGATGATAGGTAGGAATGTACTATTTTTCCCACCTAATATGTAGTGTGATATTGTCTTATCGGCTTATATAGTCACGGGAGATACACATAAAGTTACAATGTTACCTCAAAAGGAGCATATGAAGTTACGACAGTATCCTGTAAAGCTAAAAAAAACTAAAGGTATGATTCTACATTTAGTTAAAGCGGTCCTCGTGACATCTTTTTAAGGAATATTCCTTGCTCGACAGCGTAATCTTCATGCTCCATCCGCCCTAGTTGAATAGCACTTTTTGCAGTAGGCTCGAATACTTCTTTTCAAACGCCAATGATTTGGTAATTACCTGTCTCGTTGAGTCAAAAAATATTTGCCGCAAGTAAAAGCCTCTTTTGGTTAGCGAATATAAGTCGAAAAATATTACCATAAGTAAAAACTTCTTTAGTTGGTGAGTGAGAAAATGTTTCGATCGAATAGGGGATGATGTTTGCCTCCTATTACAACACGAAGGAAACTTGAAGGGCTCCTTTAGAACGGTGTTTAGAAAAGAACATAGAAATCAGGTATGATTGCTCATGTAAGAACTTTTAGATACGGTAAGAAACATTGTTAAAAACTTTACATGTTAATGAATATAGTAAGGTAAAGTTATGATAAATTAACACACTAAGTCTATAGCCATCACGAGCAGTGACGGAGGGCCCGGTAGGGCAGGGTATGACCCATGCCATACCTTGGCTCGGCCCAGACCCCTCACCCACCCCGATGGCCTGCTCCACTCCGACCCAGCACACGATGTCGCGATCCCCTTCTTGGCTCTTTCAGTTCTTCCCCTCCCCGATACCCTTTTTCCCTCCTGACGCCGGCCTCCCCGATCCCCACGCAAGCTACCAAGCTCGGTCCTCCCCGCACCACCGGGGCGCGAGCCATGGGAGCCACTCCGGTCGCGTGAGCTGTGGCCCCTTGGCATCCCCCTCATCCAATCCTCTGCCATGGGCCTATATTCGAAGCACCAGTTGCACAGGAGCAGCAGAGCAAGGCGCTTCGTCACTGCTCACTGACCACGTCGAGGACCGACAGCTCAACTCCTCACGAGTGCAATCCGTATGTAATATCCAAATTCATCCAATCTCCCTATCAATTCATTCTGACCTTCGCATCTCTATTGAGTAACAGATATGTGTTTTTAATTAGTTTGTTCATTAGTAAGAAATTGGAGCGGCGTGTTGGAGGATAGTCCGCTATACCTCGAGAAAATTTTGTCCTCCGCCACTGATCACGGGATTGCACTTCGAATAATCAGTTGCTTTGTTGTTCACACGGGAAGAAAAATGAAAAAAACAGTTCGGAGTGCAAGGTTTTTTTTCATGTTTTCCCCCTTGAAATCGCTCCTGTAGGAAACTTTCCTTTGCTTTTAGTGACAAATTCATGTAAACCAAACACTGCTATAGTACCTGAATCCTTAGGATCTTCAATCTTTTTTCCTTTGATTTTTCCTCCAGTCTAAAGGAGCCCTAACAATAAGAGGAAAAAGTCAAATTACTCATTATTAATAGAAAAAATATTAGTGCATGGGTAGATAAGAGGTATTGTAGAGATAAAATTTCTCAAATTTTGTGAGCTGAGGTTAAATAAGATATTAGAAATAAATTTATTTGAAATAAATTTTAAACTCTATAAATTCTATAAATTAACTTATTTTGCAAGAGAGGGAGGATGTTCTTACACTCCATAATACAACATCGTTCTTACTATGAGCATGCAACATATTTTTAAAAACTTGGTATTATAAATTACTAAATTTGGATTTATTAAATTGTAAAAAACTATTATTTAGACTCCAATCCAAATTCATTTGTTATGTATTATTTTCAAAATTTGTAATTATTAAGTCATAAAAAGTATCATCAAGAGTACAAAAACTAAATATATCTGGGTATTTATTAATTTCAAAATTGATAAAACCATATTTTGTGTGGAGCGAAGTAAGCGTAACTCAACTGGTTGGGTTTTTTAACAAGCCCACCCAAGTTCAAATTTTAGATTTGACACGAGTACTTGTATTTACGGCTCTTTATTACTACCTTCATCCTGTCTATGTTTTATAATATTAGGATTTGTCCACACCTCTCAAATGTTGCTATATTTTAAAACGGATAAAGTATTTAAGTGGTAGGCATTTCATTGTACTAGAATTTATCTTACCTAATTGATATATTTTGAGACTGAGAAAGTATTTAAGTGGTTGACGACACACCAGTCGACAGCGAGGCATCCGTGGTAACTTTGAAAAATATGATTTTATCTTTTTCAAATTAATCGTGAAAATTTATAGGTTTTTTATTAGTGTGGGAATTTATAGCTTTTTCTCCTTTTAGGATTAGTTAATATGTGACAATCTAGGATAGCCTCTAATTAACATGCATAAAGATTTGGCATTTCGAGGGAACTCTTACATTAACCTTAAAGATCTTGCAATTGGTTAGACCAATCGTGTTTTAGATCGTATCAGAGTTGGCTTCAAACGAAATATGCAATTGAAAAATACCAAGCACTCTTTAGTTTCAGTTGTTCTATGATGCTGAATTAATAAACGTGAAGTTCTACCCATCTTGGCCCCGTTAGGGGGAGCTTTTTGGCAATAACAGCTGATGAACTCTAGAATCTCTGTCTCCCTCGATAAGTAACTATATAATCAAAAGAAAATAAAGGGTGGTTTTAGATTGACGTTAAATTATGCCCTACCAATTTACACGCTAAAACTTTCTTCACCATATCAAATATATTGGTAGGAAACCAAACATATATAAAATATGAATTCCACCCTACCAAAAAATTAGTACTACCAAAATTTATCTAGATTTTGGCCATAGAATTGATATGGCACTAAACCAAACAAGCTTGAACTAGTGGCTATAAGCTAAGAAACATAGCTTTTCTTCAGATTTTCAAAACTCGTTACACGATGGCTTTTTCTAGGAATCTCCAGCTCTTTTAAACATGGCCTAGAATTCGATAGTTATAAACTACAAAATATACAAAATGGGTTACTACCAAAAATTGGGTAACCTAGCTTTTTTAGATTCTCACCAGTTGGGATACTCATCTCATTCTCAGAAATCTTCAACTCCCCAGACAAGGTCTTACACTCTAAATACATTATTTTGTTAATTTGATTTTAATTTTATAATTAATAATTAACATGTTGTAGTTGTTGTTAGCTCTTCTTTTAGTTTAAGCCGATAATTTAATATTTTGCCAATATATGTACTACTATATAACCAATAATTATAATAATAATATATAGCATGTGCAATATATGGATTTGTTACTAGTGGCCCTAAATCTGACCAGTGAATCCAGTGGATATACAAGCCTAAACAATAGCTCCATGGGAAAAATATTACTATATATATACATAAAATTTCTGAATCTGACCTGCCACGATCCTAGATAGACTACTCCAGTTGATTGGAATTTGGAATTGTATAAATAAAACAAATTGCTGATTATTTATATCTGGAAAGCAAGTGACACATTTCACCATCAATCAATGTGTGTACAGGTATAGTCTCTCCGAAACCAAGTCTAATGGCGAGAAAGAAAAACACGCTCAAAGACGAAAGGGACGCATGTTTTGATCTTGTATGGGTTTTGACATGGACCAGTAGCAATCTTCCAAACCATTGCCGAACTCGGTGAATCAACGGAAAGGGAACGCTCAGATCCTACTTGAGGAGATGTAGTGAGTAAGGGGGCACACATGGATAATGACGTGAATATATGTAACGGTTTTTTAATTCCTCGCGTCACTTTTGCAGAGGGCTGCTGTTCTTCTTCGTATTTAGTGCACCGTTTTGCTACGCGAGAATATCAGGAATTCAGAATACGACGTCTGCTAATGACGATGTTTGGAAGTCCCAGTGAAGCGAAGCGAAGAGCCCGTGAAAATGCTCGGAAGGAAGAAAGAATGTTGTCGTAGGCTAACTAACAGCATGTATGGCTGTAAAGACTGTGTGGAGTGTTGACATCTACGTCCTCTCATACAGTTGGAATGTATATTTGTCAGCTTCGGAGACGACGGTTGGGACCTAAAACGTTTTTAAGCTCTGTTGTAATTTGGCAGATCAGTTGACTGAACCTGAAACGCACAGTACATGATTAATTAATATGGGTTCTGTTGAATATATAACTATAAGCACATGTAGATTTAATATAAATAAATTATGGCACTAAACATGTGTAAACTAATAAAACCATGTCGGGTGATCTAGACATGTAAACCAAACAGTAGATTATGAACCGATCCAATAGATGGAAGGGTTCTCGTTCTGCTGTGGATCGGGTTGACGAGGAACAACGTGCACTGCAGGAACAACATGTGGTGTCGGGTATTATCGTCGACGCGTAGCCCTTGAGCATAGAGGAAGACGAGCCATCGTGAAAGACTAGCAAGCAGTCGCACGAAGCGCTTCTCAAAAACTTTATTGCTGCATTCTTCCAGTGCAGGACGTCGAAGGCGAAGATTCCGGACACCTGCTCTCTCGATCATCGGTGCACGCGGCAAGCTGGATGGAGTAGACTACGAGTGATGGTGCAGTACAGAGGAGGAGGAAAACCCTAGATTGATTTTGCATGTGTTGTGAGGAAACATAGGCTCGATTTATATAGAGATATCAGGACGCGCGATCAGGACACCTACATGATCTCCACACCATGTAACTGAACCGGATAAGTCGTGCATAACTTATCCGGACTCCACGTTGCTTCACGCACTGGATTATTCGGTGTGTTTCCAAAAACTAAGTTTTCAAAAACAAAACCAATTTTTACAGCAAAACAAAATGGCCTGCCCTGGCCAGGCGAGGCGAGGCGAGCGAGCGCGCGGGTTATGTCTACCATGATGTTTCGAATTTCAGCTATTATTTCCCCCTTTTTTGCCTTGTCGTTAATTACCTTTATGGTATATTCTTTAATGGTGCATAGGAAATGGAAATGAAGGACTAGTTGCAGATGAATTATTGGTTGTTACAACTTACAAGTAATATCCTACTGAAATTATAAGTCCGGGGTGTGGCTCGCGACCCCAATCCGAAGACTTTCGATACGGTCCGCTTGGCCTTCTTTCTTTAGTTTGGGCTACCCTGGGGTGGTACCCCCACAACAGCCCCTGATACTAGGGGTGAATGAGACATTCTGTCCTAGGATCTGAGTTGTCCCGTACAGAGACCTTAGGTTGGTCTTTGAAGCTCTACGAGAGTGTTTGAGCAGGGCACCGGTCAGTTGCACCTGCCAGATGTAGCCCTCAAGCATGGGTCGGATGGTACATTTGGGTCTAGGATCAAGCATTATGCATCAAACCTTGGCGGTTGCCAAATTGTATGGAGTGCTTGGGGCAGGGGTACCGGACAGGTGCACCTGCCAGGTGTAGCCCCTGAGCCTGGGGCTGGATGGTACATTCAGGCCTAGGGTCAAGCATCATCCACCATCCTCCGATAGCAGTCTGATTGCATAGTCGGCTCGGTGTCGGTTAGTGGGCTTAGCGAACCCTAGCTTGATAACCGATGGTAGCCGGTGAGATCGGAGAAAACGTATCCCAGAGGCAAGCAGCGTTCGGTGACGTGGGAAAAGCCGTAGCCCGGAGGCCAATGGCAGTCAGCGAGGTCAGAGAGACCATAGCCCGAAGGCTGATGGTGGTCGGCGAGGTCGGAGAAGCCATAGCCCTGATGGTGGTCGGCGAGGTCAAAGAAGCCATAGCTCAGAAGCTGATGGCAGTCGGTGAGGTCGGAGAAGCCATAGCCTGGTGGCCAATGGTGGTCGGCGAAGGTTCGACCGAGGGCGTGGCGGAGGAGGATGTCGGCGGGATCTACGCCGAGGTGGTGCCAACGGCCGAGAAGATCGTCGGCGACATGTCCTCGTAGAATATAGAGTCCCTAGTGTAGACATGTAAAGTTAGTCGGAGTCTGTAAAAACTTTACCATTTTCTTTCAATGTAATAAAGTTTCCAGTTTGCAATGTTGGAGAACATTTTTAGTCTTCACAATGGAGTTTTAATTTTATGTCCCCTATTCGCGTTGTGTCTGACTACCATGCGTCGGGTCTCGACCTTAGCCCAGCAGTAGGTAGCGTGCTCTGTTTGAGTCCGAGGGGTTTCAGGTCGAGCCCTAGCATTGTAGCTTTATATGTCGCGAATAGGTGCTTAGTGAAATTAAGGGCGAGGAGACCGAGCCCCCGAGTAGCTTTATGTCGTATCTGACTGTCTTGCATCGGGTCCCGACTCTAGCCCGCTATGGTAGGGAACATGCCTTGTCTGAGTCCGAGGGGTTTTGGTTCGAGCCCTTGCGTTTAGTCAGATATGTTACAGCTAGGTACTCGGGAATGCTGTCGAGCCCTCGAGCAACTCGGGCATACTCAATAGGCTCCTTTCCGGAGAACCCCGATCGCTGCTGGTCAGGGCCACATAGCTCAGGGCGGATCGTGAGCGTAGCGAAGGTGTTATTGAGTGTGCGCAGGCTACTCGGGGGTCGGGAGGAGAACAAGCTAGAGAAAAATGGCCCAGGGGAAAGACTGTGGAGAACGAATTGCTTTATTGAAAGAGTAGTGTACAAGATACAAAGCTGTTTAAGCGTAGAATTGACAGTGTCGGGCAGGCTTCACAGAGCTCGCCAGCCCAAAGAGGATGGAGACACGTCCCGTAGCGGACACGGTGAGGAGGACGCCTTCGGCGCTAGGGAAGCCGGACGTGCAGTTTGGTGCCCCATGGTGCGCTCGATCCGCGTCTACGCAGAATCCACCCTCAGGACCATCGTGCGAGCAGTCGGGGGCTTAGGCCGCCATGCCGTCGTGGCCGGGCGGGCCGTCGGTGTCAAGGCTGCAAAGTGCGGAGCTGCGCGCCTCGGCACGTCATCATGCGCTGCCATGTAGTTGCGCGCACCAGCTCGCCAGTGGCCTCTCGGGAGAGGGTAAGGTGGCTGAAGTCATCGACGCGAAAAACCAAGCTCCCGAAGATGAAAGTCGTCCCCGAGGGCGCGGTGAAGTCGGTGGAGAACGAAATAACCATCAAGAACCGCTCAAAATGGTGAGAACAACCCCCTACCTGGCGCGCCAACTTTCGACGTGTGGGTCGATGGTCTTCCAAGGGGGTTACCCGAGAAGGTGAAAGAGTGGTTGGAACGTCTTACCAATGGATCTAATGGTCGACTCAAAAACAATGCGAGCCAAAGGATAATAAGCCTACGTCTTGTGTTCTTCATTGGGGTGATGTATGAATAGAATTCGAGTACAATGGAAAATGTCCGAGAGAGAGAGAGAGTCTAGGGTTTCTAGAGAGTCTAGCCCCCTTGGGCGCACCCATGCCCTCCCCTTTTATAGTTTAGGGGGGGCAGTTACAATAGACTTGGCGCGCAAGTGTTGGTGTGAATTTTTTACACGCACTGGCCTGGGAGATCTGTTTAACTCCAGTGCAGGTCCAAAATTGGTCGCCTTTGGTGATTAAACGGGCGTATCAGTTGGTTTGATCCTGCAACCAACAAGAAACAAAAGATAGCCAGTTGGTTAGGGTTAGATCTTACTTGATTGGCTATGGATATTAATAAATATACAATTGCTATCCCAAAGCACATTTAAATTAAGTGATTGGGATAGATCGGTAGCATACCGAGACAGTATAAATCACTTAGATCCAAAAGTATGTTAGGACCACAATTATATATATTCATAACCTAGCCGATGTCGCAGATCTAATATAAATCGGCTAGTACTCCGATAAGTTTTATAAAAAGATATTAATCTAGGTTAAATGCGCTAAACTAAGATCAATCGGTTGTTAGTGTAACCTAACAGATTGATACCGAGCTTAACACATTTAAATATATTAAGATCTCAATATAAAAGGCGGTTCTAATACATCTATCAAAAATAATACATAAGAATGATTAGAACAGGTAAGACCGGCTGAAACCGCGACACTATCTCTAATAGTAAACATTGAGACGAATAGATCTGTATAGCTCTAAGAGCGACTTAATAGATCAAGTTGATGTAGCATTAAGTAAAAAAAGAGGTATGAGATCTATTTAGGCTAATGAGAACTCCTCGAGATGGTAGATACGCCATATAACTTAGATCAACCTCTGAATCTAGCTCTGTCGGCTGCTATCTTCAAAGGTATATTAGCTGACCACGAGATAGATCTAGACATTGATCTAGATTATATGCCGAATATGATAAATTAAGTAGTTTATAACATCAAAATTAGATTATCATGATGATGAAAGCACTAACCCCGACGATACAAGCCACTTATAACAAGAAATTACCTTGTTCGGAGATCAAACCCGATGCATCCCAAGAGCAAAGAAAGAACTCGTCGAGAAAATGTAAAACGAAAAGGTTGGCGATGTGCCGAAGTTGTATTGATTTGTGTTGTTATTTTACAAGGCCTCAGGTCATATTTATACCCGAATATACAATGAGTCCGTAACGGACACGATTCCTATTACAAATTGACTCTCTAAACAAACCGACATTATCTATAAAGGAAACTACACAAAATATTCTAACTTGAAGATACAATTGCCGTTATAGGACCTTATCCGTAGATGGCAATATCTTTAACGCACTTTGAAAACTGAATCCAATAATTTATCTTTAACTTTGAAAACCCAAGACGTCTTATAACATGAAACAGAGGAAATATTTGTAAATTTTCTTCGAAATTAACTTAGAGTAAAATTCTTCTTTGTGGTATTTCAACTTTAGAAAAAAAAATGAAATTCTAACTCCGGGCTAACATGGCATCGACAGAGACATTGTACAACGGTGCAATGAACACAGGTTTGCATGAAAATAAGAGTGAGGTTAAAGATGTATCAACCATGTGTATGGTGTATTTTTGGGATTACCTTGTGAAACTGTCTGAGGAGGTACAGTAATGAACCATTTATTTGACTTTCCTCTGTTCTTCTGTATTTCTAGTTGTTGCTCACTTTCTCCTGACATGTCTCTCATAGACTGAGAAGAAAGAACAAGCACTGGTTGCTAGCAATAGAGCAACTAGCATAATCACCCCAGACCGCACTAAGGTTTTTCTTTCTGTCCTAGTTCAAAGAATTGAATCAAAAAATCACATGGCTTTAGTAATTTTTATTTGTTTACCTGTGGTATTTCTGATTATTTAGCTTGTTTATATGTATTGCAGAAAGGTCATTTACTTCTGTCATGTGGTGCCGCACGTACACCAGGCGCCGGCGGGCTGTTTCCAGGAATAGTTTGTTACCTAGTTTGATTCGGCCGGCTGGCCTATTTAATCTGTACGCGAGCAATCAAATAAACAAGCAAGAATTATTATCTTTCTTCCTTCTTCCATCTCTAACAAGCCTACGGCTGAGGGGCAAAGCCTCGCTGGAGAAGACGGAGCACGACTACGAACTACGTAGTCATGGTCCTGCTACCCGAGGGCTCAACGCCCTTGACAACTTGGTATCACGTTCCTGGCGATCCTCGTCATCACGCCCTACCTCGCCGCCCCCTTCGCCGACCGCCGTGCCGTCTTCACCAACCGCCACGCCACTCATGGGAGATCGCACCGATCTCTAGGCCGCCGTCGAGGCCCTGGCCGCCGCCGTCCAAACGCTCCAAACCACAACGGAGGCCAACGCCAAGGTGATTCAAGCCCTGACTGACGGCCGTTCCTCGTCCTCAAGCAACATGCAATCCTTTGGTGAGCACCATAATGATCGGCCGCCGCGGCTCCAGAAGATGGATTTTCCGCACTACGACGGGAAGTCCGATCCCTTAATTTTCATTAACCGCTGCGAATCGTTTTTCCATCAACAGCGCATTATGGAGGAGGAGAAGGTATTGATGGCCTCCTACTACCTCACCAACGGTGCCCAATTGTGGTATTACCAGATCCAACACGACGTCGGGACCCCTCCTGGCGCCACTTCAAGGAGCTTCTCCACCTGTGATACGGGCCTCCCCTCCGATACAATCCACTCGGTGAGCTGGCGACGTGTCATCGTACGGGGGCCGTGGAGGAGTACCAAGACAGGTTCCAGGCCTTGCTACCGCGCGCCGGCCGCCTGGACGAGGCGCAACGTGTCCAGCTCTTCACGGCCGGCCTCCTTCTGCCACTCCGCCATGACGTGGAGATCCACAACCCCCAAACGCTAGCGGCAGCCATGAGTCTCGCCCGCAAAATCAAGCTCTGGAATAGCTACATCACACCATCGGCTCGTGCACCCGTGCCGGTGCGTGACAGGGCCCTGCTACCGGCACCTGTGCCCCGCCTCGCGCTTCCGACGCCCCCGGCGGACAGACCCGCCCCGGCCAACATCACGGTGGAAGGCTGGCCGGTTCGGCGGCTGACCCAGGCGGAACAAGAGGAACGCTGGCGTTTGGGGCTCTGCTACAACTGCGACAAGAAATTTGGTCGCGGACATAATCACGTATGCAAGCGTTTATTTCTCCTAGACGGCGTGGAAGAGGTCGACTCCGACCCCAAGTCGGCCACAGAGGCGCGCATGGGCGCGGAGGACGTTCCCCAGGTCTCCCTCAACGCGATCGCGGGCATCCACTTCAGCGACACCATGCAACTCGTCGTCAAGCTGGGCACCACCATCCTCACCGCCCTCCTCGACTCAGGCTCCACTCATAACTTCATCGTCGAAGCGGCCGCGATCCGCTCTAGGTTGCCGATCCAGCGTCTCCCCTGCCTCACGGCAACGGTGGCCAACGACGAGCGCGTCTCCTACCCTGGCGTCCTCCGACATGCGTCGTTCGCCATCGAGGGTGATTTGTTCTACGCAGATTTCTTCGTCATGCCGCTCGCGGGCTACGATCTCGTCCTGGGCACCCAGTGGCTCGCCACCCTGGGCCCGGTACTCTGGGACCTCCACAGCCGTACGATGGCGTTTCATCGGCAGGGCCACGCAGCTGGGACCTCCACGCAGTACGATGGCGTTTCATCGGCGTTTCATGGGCGTGGTGACACCCAGCGCGGCCCACCTCCACTCCACATCGGCCAACGCGGCCCTATTGGACGAGCTGCTCGCTTCTTTTGGGGACCTCTTCGCCGAGCCGACCGGACTACCGCCCAAGCATGCCCGCGACCATGCATCCTCCTCCAACCCAACGCGGCGCCGGTGGCCGTCCGCCCCTATCGCTACGCGGCGGCCCACAAGGACGAGCTTGAGCAGCAGGGCACCGCCATGATTGCGCAAGGCATCGTCCGCCGTAGTGACTCGACGTTTTCCTCGCCGGTTCTCCTCGTCAGGAAGGCCGATGGATCGCAGTGACTACAGGGCGCTGAACACCCTCACCGTCAAGGATGCTTTTCCCATCCCCGTCGTCGACGAGCTCCTCGACGAGCTCCACGGCGCGCGTTTCTTCACCAAGCTTGATCTGCGATCCGGGTACCACCAGGTGTGGATGCGACCAGAGGACATCCACAAAACTGCCTTCCGCACCCACGACGGCCCCTACGAGTTCCTGGTGATGCCTTTCGGGTTGTGCAACGCCCCGACGACATTCCAGGCCCTCATGAACGACGTGCTCCGGCCATTCCTTCGTCGGTTCGTCCTTGTCTTTTTGATGACATTCTCATATACAACGCGACTTGGGCGGACCACCTGCGACACCTCCGTGTTGTCCTCTTCGAGTTGCGGTGGCATCAACTTTTCATCAAGCGCGCCAAGTGCGCCTTTGGCTCCACCTCCGTCACATACCTCAGCCACGTCATCTCGGCGGCAGGCGTCGCCATGGACCCGGCCAAGGTGCAGGCCATCCATGAGTGGCCGGCCCCTCGCTCGGCGTGGGCAGTGCGCGGCTTCCTCGGCTTGGCAGGCTACTACCGCAAGTTCGTCCACAACTACGGCACCATCGCCGCCCCGCTGACAGCCCTCCTCAAAAAGGATGGCTTCGCCTGGTCCCCGGAGGTGGCCGCGGCGTTCACCATGCTCAAGGCCGCAGTCACCTCGGCCCCGGTGCTCGCCATGCCGGACTTCACCAAATCCTTCATCGTCAAATGCGACGGCTCCACCCACGGGTTTGGCATGGTGCTGGTCCAGGAGGGCCACCCCGTGGTGTTCTTCAGCCGTCTAGTCGCTGCCCGTCACCGCGCGCTCACCGCCTACGAGCGGGAGTTGATCGGGCTGGTAAACGTTGTACGGCATTGGCGGCCGTACCTATGTGGTCGTCAGTTCATCGTCAAGACGGACCACTACAACCTCAAATACTTGCTCGACCGACAGCTCGCCACCATCCCTCAACACCACTGGGTAGGCAAGTTGCTAGGCTTCGACTTTGTGGTGGAATACAAGCCGGGCACCGTGAATACCGTGGCGGACGCCCTGTCACGCCGCGACACCGAGGAGGGAGCCATCCTCGCGTTGTCGGCCCCCCGCTTTGACTTCGTTGACCGCCTCCGCCAAGCATAGGACACAGACCCGACCATCATCACCATCCGCGACGAAGTCTGTGCCGGTACGCGTGGGGTGCCATGGTCCCTCGTCGACGACCTGCTCCAGTAGGGCGGGTGGCTGTACATCCCGCCATCCTCTTCCCTGGTGCAGGAGATCCTGGCGGCCACGCACGAGGATGGCCACGAAGGGGTTCAGCGCACGATGCATCGCCTACAGCGTGATTTTCACATCCCCAACATGAAGCAGCCAGTACAGGACTACGTGTGCACCTGCGAAGTGTGCCAGCGCTACAAGTCCGAGCACTTGCACCCGGCCGTCCTGCTGCTACCCCTGCCGGTTCCACACGGCGTGTGGACGGTCATCGCCCTCAACTTCGTCGAAGCATTGCCTCACGTGCGCGGCAAGTCCGTGATCTTCACAGTGGTGGACAGGTTCAGCAAATACTGTCACTTTAGCCCCTTGGCCCACCCGTACTCCGCCGAATCCGTTGCCCAAGCTTTCTTCGCCGATATCATCCGCCTGCACAGCGTGCCGCAGTCCATGGTGTCGGACCGTGACCCCATCTTCACCTCGACGTTCTGGCGCGAGCTCATGCACTTGGTGGGAACCGAGCTCCAGATGACGACTACATTCCACCCGCAGTCGGATGGTCAATCGGAGGCGGCTAACAAGGTCATCATCATGTACTTGCGCTGTTTAACAGGGGACCGGCCACGACAGTGGCTTCGCTGGCTACCGTGGGCCGAGTACGTCTTCAACACCGCCTACCAGTCATCACTACGGGACACGCCGTTCTGTGTCGTCTACGGCCGGGATCCGCCCTCCATCCGGTCCTATGAACCAGGGGACACCAGGGTAGCGGCTGTCGCCAAGAGCATGGCAGAGCGGGACGAATTCCTCTCCGACATCCGCTACCGGCTGGAATAAGCCCAGGCGATTCACAAGCTCCACTACGATAAGCACCACCGCCACGTTGAGTACCGGGTGGGCGACTGGGCTCTTCTCCGCCTCCAACACCGTGCGGCATCTTTGCTGCCCCAGGCGGTCACCGGCAAGCTCAAGCCCCGCTTCTACGGGCTGTATCGCGTCACCGAGCTGATCAACGACGTGGCTGTCCGCCTCGCCTTGCCTCCCCACGCCCGCCTGCACGATGTCTTCCACATCGGCCTCCTCAAGAAGTACAACGGACTGCCTCCTGCTGCGCCACCTCCTCTGCCACCTGTTCATCATGGCGCTGTGGCTCCCAAACCAGAACGTGCTGTTCGTTTCCGCCTGGCTCGTGGCGTGCGCCAAGTCTTGGTCTAGTGGAAGGGAGAGTCCCCAGCATCGGCAACGTGGGAAGAAATCGAGTCGTTCTCTGCCAAGTATCCGACATTTCAGCTCGAGGACGTGCTAAGTCTCGAGGGGGGAAGAGATGTCATGTGGGGCCGCACGTACACCAGGCGACGACGGGCCCGTGACGTGCGGCGTGCCACAAAACACGTGGCTAGCACCACGACCGTGCAAAAGGAAGCCGCCGCAAGTGGCTAGAAAGGAAAGCGAGATAGTTTCCTTCGTTTATTAGTTTCGTTCCTTTTTCCCCCTTTAAGTTAGGAAAGATTAGTTTCATTTGTTATCTCTTTAAGTTAGGAAAGAGTGTTTCCAGGAATAGTTTGTTACCTAGTTTGATTCGGTCGGCTGGCCTATTTAATCTGTACGCGAGCAATCAAATAAACAAGCAAGAATTATTATCTCTCTTCCTTCTTCCATCTCTAACAAGCCTACGACTGAGGGGCAAAACCTCGCCGGAGAAGACGGAGTGCGACTACGAACTACGTAGTCGTGGTCCTGCTACCCGAGGGCTCAACGCCCTTGACAACTTCTTTAGTTTTTTATTTGAATATAAAATCATATGGCGGCAGTAAATATTTTATTTGTTTACTTGCGGTATTTCTGATTACTTAACTTGTCTAAGATGTATTGCAGAAAGTCTGTATACTCAATTTTTTTAGTTGGATAACATATTGTCTTCCGTCTTCGCTCTGTATTATGAATCTAGGGTATCATTACTACATTCAACGATAATCGTCACCTCTTGGCACCCATCTTGGAAGCTGATAGTCCACGACGCTTCCTTCGATTATTCCAGCTCTGTAGGTATTGGATGACTTGGAGTTTACTCATCACCCCACAAACCTTGAACTACATGATCATTAGAGATGTGTGCGATGTGTCAAAGTTGCCCTGGAGGGCCAGTCTCCTGAGCTTAGTGGATATTGTGTCAATCCTAACTACATGAATGAGTATGGGTATTCCCCCCTCCACCAGGCTGCTGAAAGTTTCTTTGTTGACATGGTCAAGTTGCTTATAACCAAAGGTGCGCTGGCTAATTTACGCATGGCTGGTGGTGAAGTCATTGGGACATGCTCCCTCTCCATATTGCAGTTGAGAATACCTGCTTGCATAAGTATCTGGAGGAAAATCTGTTTCCTAACCAAGAACATCCAGATTACAGCAAGGAAGATATCTACAAACTTATCCGTCTTCTTTGCCTATCAGAGATGGTTAGTGTTGCATCCTTCTCTGCACTATCTACTATTTCTGCAGCATATAAATAAAAAGTTGAAGCCCATGCCATGTCTCAAGCTTAGACCACTCATAATTTTTAATGATTAAACAATCTTTACATTTCTACATATTAGTTTTATTTGAGCCCATGTGTTGGGACAATTCTTAGTTTGTAAGTTAACAGAAAGGGCATTATAAAAGTTGCTCTTGATAAATCTTAGCACTCTTTTATTATTGTTATTGTTTCTATTATTTTGATTGGAGATTATCACTGACTCTAGGCAACTCATGAACCTGCACTTTGGTCTTGACCTTTGTTGCGGTTTCATGCAGAAGATCTTCTTGGATACTACCAGAGAGCTTGCAAAACACACACATAACCTAGTTGATGAGGTATGGAATTACATAAAGGATGGAAAGCTTGCCCAGACAAGAATTTTGCTCCTGGCTGCTCAGAAGCATATTAGCTCCGGATCTTTCGGCAAGAAAAATTGTGATAGCAAGCCAGATGGATTTGGTATTGTCATGAATCGCATTGTTGACTGCTCCTTTCCCTTAGATGCTGGGATGGATGGACATGAAAAGGAACAAGAATGGCTACAGGCTAAGAAAAAGTTCATCTCACCCACAATGTTGCTTGTTCTTGTGATCTCCCAAGCTGGTGAAGCTCTTGATGCATTGATACAGGTGCCGTCAGAGGTAATGCACTTTTGGTAGTCTAGAGCTTTAGGGATTTTATTCTCAACTATGAGGACAACTGCAGCTAAATCATCCATGTACTCTAGGTATAGTTGTTCACTTCAACTCTTCTTTCTTATAGAAGTTGAAAATGTCATGTAGGTTCCCCATATGGAGGTCTTTAATCGTGTTTCATCGATTCTCAAAGTTCATGGTTTTTATCCTCCGAGAAAATGCATCGGCATTGGAAACCTGTACTATCTTAAGTTCCTTCACTGTTTCAATGATTACAATTTTGCATGCACATATATTGTTGGTATGATGTCATTTAATTTTTTTCTTGTTCTTCAAGATGCCCCTATGAATGTCTATCTGATGAAGAGTTATCAGGCAAAAATGGTGGGTGTTGGTGTTGGGGGGGGTGTTAGCATAAGAAATTAACTCATAATCTCGTAAAATAAGCCCCATTTATTTTATAATGGGAACAAGGGTTATTTCGGTGATCAAGGCAGCGACAGAAATACCTGATCTGCATGTTGCTAGGGAAAAGGTAAGATAATTCCAATTTGTCTACTTCCCATGAGGAAATGCAAGATCTAGCTTCTTCACACTTTGGTGCCATCATAGGGACGGCCGTCGAGCGGGATCTCGCCTTGGATCTTCACTACCTTGGCCTTAGTTCTGCAGATTTTGCAGGACTGGATGTCCCCTTCTCGGAGGAGGAGGTGTGGGCTGTGGTCAAGTCCTTGCCTTTTGATAAGGCTCCTGGTCCCGATGGCTTCTCGGGCCGTTTTTACAAAACTTGTTGGCCGGTCATCAAGTCGGAGGTTGTGGCGGCACTCGACTCTCTTTTTCTGGCCAACGGGAGAGGCTTTGCCGCCCTAAATGATGGCTTCATTTTTCTTCTACCAAAAAAGGAGGATGTCGTCGATGTCAAGGACTTTAGACCGATCAGCCTCATCCACAGTTTCGAGAAGTTATTCTCAAAGATCCTTGCTTCCCATCTCTCTCTTCATCTGGATGGGCTTATGGCGGCCAATCAAAGTGCTTTCATCAAGGGGCGTTCTCTTCACGATAATTTTCGTTATGTCCAACTCGCTGCAAAAGCTCTGCATGCAAGGCATGTTCCCTGCCTCTTCTTAAGGTGGACATTGCGAAGGCCTTTGATACAATTAGCTGGCCGTTCCTTCTTGAGGTGCTTACCCATCTTGGGTTTAGTCATCGCTGGCGTGATTGGATCTCTCTCATACTCGGGGCCTCCTCTTCCCGGGTGCTGATCAATGGGGCGTCGGGCCATCGTTTCTACCATCGGAGAGGCCTTCGGCAAGGGGATCCGCTGTCTCCCATGCTTTTCATCCTGGTGATGGACGTGCTTAATGCGATGATTACCAAGGCTTCGGTCTCTGGCGGTTTTCTTCCCCTTCCTGTTCGCGCTTTGAGGCACCGAGTCTCCCTCTATGCGGATGATCTGGTCCTCTTCCTCTCTCCTGTGCGTCAGGACCTTCAGTTTATTCACGACATTCTCTTTGTCTTCGGTGCGACCTCCGGTCTCAGTACTAACTTCGCCAAATGTTCGATGACCCCGATCCGCTGCTCGGCAGAGGATTTGGAGCGAGTCCAGGCATGTTTTCCCTGCTCGGTCTCAGATTTTCCTTGCACCTACCTCAGCATTCCGTTGTCCGTTCACAAATTGCCGAAGGCAGCCTTGCAACCGCTGGTGGATAAGGTCTCCCGTTGTCTCCCCCTGGAAGGGCCGTCTTACTACGTTGGCTGACCGTTCTATGCTCGTCTAGTCTGTCCTTTCCTCTTTTTCGGTTCACGTGTCGGTGGCGATCGGTCTTCCTTCCTGGGTGATTAAGGCCATTGACAAGAGGCGTCGCGCCTTTTTGTGGACGGGTGCGGACTCAGCCCATGGGGGACAGTGTCGTGTGGCTTGGACGAATGTGTGTGTCCCAAGACGCTTGGTGGTTTGGGAATTCCTAATCTCAGGTTGGTGGGATTTGCTCTATGTGTTCGTTGGCTCTGGCTCCAGCGTTTTGGGCATCCCTATTGGGCAGATCTCAGAGCTCCAGTCGAACGACCTGTCTCCAATTTGTTCGCGGCGTCTTCTTTCTTCGTGCCAGGTAGGGGTGAAAACGGATCGGATACGGTCGGAAACTAGCGATATCGTATTTGTTTTCATATTTTTTTCAGAATCGGATTCGGAATCGGAAACCTCGGATATGAAAACAGAAACAAATACTATCGGAAACAAATACGGAACGGATACGAATCGAAACAAATACGTAACGAATATTGATCGGATATTTCACGACCTCAAATATCATTATAAACAAACATTGTAATTTTAGACATCCATAATGAAAAAAATAATTCAATGACATGAGTGATGAGTGTATTCCATTCCATAATTTAAATAGTTTATCACAAAATAGTTCATCAACATGGTCCATAATTCCACATATCACAAACCCACAAATAGTTCATAAGTTATAACATATTGAACGTAACATTCACACCCACGGACTCAACCAACATAGTCACAAGCACAACTCATATCACAATATTACATAAACTTAGGTCATCTCAACATGCATAGTTCATGACAAACATATTTAAAATTTAGGGACAACAAACAAATTTAATTCAGCAACATTTTTCATCAAATATCCTCAATCCTCATCATCAAAATACTCCACATCATCATCTTCCTCATTTGTATCTCCAACCTGTAAAAAAATATTGTTCATGAGTCATATATTAGTGCAAGTACAAAAATAAAGTAATTAAATTTAAGCAAGTAATAGAATCACAAACCATAGTCAACAAGGTAGTAAAGGTTCGCTCAAGGCTATCCATGTCAATCTCATTGATGATAGACCCAATCATATTTCCACCTAAGTGTTCACAATCACATAATTACTTAAAATTAGCATATTTGCTTGCTGAAATGTAGGACACAATAGTACAAACAACCTAAAATTACCTTTTCTTGATGCTGCAGTCCATTGTTTGGTGCAAATCAAAGCTTGCACAATTTCAGGATCTAAACGACTACGAAATGGATCAACAACACGTCCACCGGCACTAAAAGCTGATTCTGAAGCTACAGTTGATACCTGAATAGATAGCACATCGCGAGCAAGCCGAGAGAGAATAGGAAGCTCATGTTGTTTTACTGACCACCAATTCAAAACATCAAATGTTTTGTCTGATATGTCCCATTCTACTAATGGTTGATCCATATACACTTCCAACTCAGTTTTAGTACCTTCTCCATGGGCAGTTCTCCCACGCAAAAATTTCACAACATCAGCATCAAGCTCATCATCGCTCTCCCCATTCTTATCCTTGGTAACTATAGAATCTTTTTGCACATTTGTTGCTGCTACATTCTTTGAATTTGATGGACTAGTCACATAAGCTTTAAATAGTTGGTTGACAACATCCATAAAGTTCTGAATTTGTTCTGCACGTTTGTCACCATATATCTTATCTGCATAATACTCTACAAGCTGTGTCTTAAACCTAGGATCAAGAAAGCAAGCTGATGCAATTGTTCACAATTGTAATTGTGTTTCTGATATTTGAAACAGCTGATGCAATTTGTTTCAGACCATCTTGAGCAACAAGATTAAAAATATGATTCAAACATCTCACATGAAAAAATGCTCCATTGCAGATCAAGGGTGATATCTTGTTGAGCTTTACTACTAACCCCTTAGCACATACATAATTGGCTGATGCATTATCCAAAGTAAGTGCAAGCAATTTTCTATCAAGGTTCCAATCCAATATGTTATCATAAAATTCCTTGCACAAGTTTTTCCCTGAATGATGGCCCTCTACATGCATAAACTTGATAATCCTTTTTTGCATGCACCAAGTATCATCTATCCAATGCACAGTGATGCACATATAACCTTTATTTTGGTTTGAGGTCCACATGTCCATGGTTGTGCTAAAACGGCATGAAAGTGTTTTGAAGTAGTCATACAATTTTTTCTTTTCCTCCATAAACATATTCAATATATCTTTCCTAACAATTATACGACTTTTGATTGGAAAAGTAGGGCGCAAGGATTTAATAAAATCCACAAAATACTCATGCTCAACAATATTGAAGGGATACTCATGCATAATGATTGCCAAATAAAATTTCTTCAAGCTACTAGGCTCATCATACCTGTAAGTCTCAATTGTTGTAGTTTCACTGCTTCTCTCATTCTTTTTAAGGTTTAGAAGCTGCTGGCCACTTTTGATTTGGTGCTTGTGAGACATGTGATTCCAAAATACCGATGTGCCTCTATTAGTCTCACGACGAGATTTATAGCTGCATTTCTTACACTTAGCCCACAACTCTACAATCTCTGTCCCATCATCTTGTGATATCTTTTTCTCAAACTTATCAAAGTGCTGCCAAACCTCAGAACTACACTTCTTTGTCTTTTTTGCAGGAGGAATATCTTGATTAGCAGTGGCATCCGCCGTCAAATCCACATCAACTCTAGCTGCTGCTGTTGGGGTGGTTGCAACGATCACTTGTCGATTCTCATTAGAGTCCCCCATTATCGTGGTTGGTTCTGATGATTGCAAAGCTGCTACACTAGCACTCCACGCAGCTTGCGCTATTACTCGGCATGAGATGAATCCATGACCTAAGATTTAGATAGAACAAACATAAGGTAGATGCAAACCGAAACAAAGTTGTTATTATTTTAATCATGAAAAAATGTGCGGATTAACAAGATGCGTATTAAGAGTAAATGATCAAACAAATAAAAAAATGCTAGCAACACCACGACAGATGGTCAAAGTTGCACTACTCAAATGTTCAGAAGAGACAAGCAATTCTTCCTTGTCCAGATGTAAAGGTTGTATCTTTCGACAAGCTCGTGCAAGAGAATACTTAGCCACAATTGCAGACAAAAACAGACAAGTCGTTGATAACCAAGTAAAGAATAAAAGGAATATTTCGTCACTAGCAGTGGGTGAAAAGGAATAGGCTCACAAGAAAAAGCCTTTCATATATATTGGTTATTAGTGAGATAAACTCACGATTTGACAAGCGCGGAGTTTAGTCGACACCAAAATTCACGTTGTCGATAACCGTAATTTTGTCAACATCAGACATAGTTAATTAGGGAAACATTAGCACGATTGAAGGATATATTATTCATCCTGTGGAATGGTACTTTGGTTTGAAAGTACTGTAGTTTTCACCTAGGTGATCGGTGATAAGGATTCAGGAATAAACTTTTACAATTAGAGTAACCCATGGTCCCCTATTCATGGTGGTTAGGCTAACATAAACCTACCTAGATATAATCAACTAGTACTCATACTTAGTACTCATACCTCTTGCGTGGTGCGGTGCGGGCGTCGTGCGGCAGGTGCGGGCGTCGTGCGGGCGCGGCGGGAGGCGACGCGACGGGGCCGTCGGGCGAGCAGCGGCGGAGGCGACGCGACGGGGCCGTCGGGCGGGCAACGGCAGAGGCGACGCCGATGGGGCGTCGTGCGGGCGGCGGCGGGAGGCGGTGGGAGGCGACGCCGATGGGAGGCGTCGGGCGGGCGGGGCGGGAGGCGCGCGAGACGGGGCGTCGGCCGGAGGCGCGGGCGCGATCGACGCGGCGCGCGACTGGGAGCTGGGACGAGACGCGGGCGCGGCGGGCCAAGGCAGGATGGCGGCGGCGCGCTGGCGCCCACCGTGCCGACGCCCTTGCTGCCGTGCCGAGTGCCGACGCCCTTGCCTGCTGCCGTGCCGAGTGTCGACGCCCTGGAGAGTGATGGCGGCGGCGCCCACCGTGGAAGCCTGGGAGGAGAGAGAGTGAGAATGGAGTGGTGTAGAGGATTAGGGTTTTGTTTTTTTTTGTTGGGTTGGGCTTTGGAGAGTTATGGGCCGGCTGGGCCAGGCTGCTAAGGTCCGGATATTATCCGGCGAGATATCCGGATATTATCCGACCGTATCCGCTATCCGCCGGATAACACCTCTACCGTATCCGTATTCGTATCCGAAAAATATTATCCGTTTCCGTTTTCGAATCCGAAATTATCCGAAAATTATCCGAAAATCATTAACCGTATCCGATTTTTCGAACGGAACGCGGATATTATCCGTACCATTTTCATCCCTAGTGCCAGGTGATGGGGAGTCCATTCTGTTCTGTCTGACCAATGGATTGACGGCCATTCGGTCGCTTCCCTGGCATCGGATCTACTCTTCGTTGTGCCCCAGCGTCTTCAGAGATCGCACACGGTTGCTGCTGGTCTTCTGAACCATTCCTGGGTTTCGGATATCCATGGCGCCCTGACTGTTCCGGTCATCTCCCAGTTCCTACTAGTGTGGGATGCGGTGCTTCATCTTCAGCTCTCCTCGGGTGTCCAAGACCGCCTCGTGTGGCGTTTGATGGGGGA
The DNA here is from genome assembly GCA_019925245.2 of Oryza australiensis. NCBI lineage: Eukaryota > Viridiplantae > Streptophyta > Magnoliopsida > Poales > Poaceae > Oryza > Oryza australiensis. Next base: position 3,235,282 of record JAIFGZ020000108.1, on the reverse strand, counting down.
CCAGCTCTACTCAGCGCACTCGGCCTATCAGGCGCTTTTCCTCAGCGAGCACTATTTCACTTGTGCTGATCTCCTCTGGCGAGCGAAGGGCCCAGCGAAATGCAAGTTCTTCCTTTGGTTCGCTCTTTAGCGGCGCTGTTGGACAGTGGATCTCCTCCAGAAGCATGGCATCGATAGTCACTCCGCTTGCCCTTTTTGCACGCAGGAAGTCGAGACGGTTAACCACATCCTTATCGATTGCGTGTTTGCTAGGCAGGTTTGGCATGGTGTTCTCTCGCCAGCTGGTTGATCTGCTCTCTCCCTGCCCCATGGTAGCTGGCTCCAGGATTGGTGGCCTTCGTCCAGAGCTTGCCTACCGGAGCACCTCCGTGCGGGGTTTGACTCCCTAGTTCTGCTTGTTTCCTAGCAGCTGTGGAAGGAGCGGAATTTGAGGGTTTTTGATTCAGAGCTCTCTTCGGTCTTGATAGTTCAGGACTCCATCCTCGTAGAGGGCCGTCTGTGGTCCATGGCTGGTCTTGCCTTTTTGGAGTTTTGTGGGGAGTGTAGCATTTTCAGTTCCCGCACCTTTCTTCTCCCCCGTGGGCGCTGTCTGGCCCTGTAGTCCTTCAACCCTGTTCTGTTTTCTTTTTGTCTTGCGGTTCTTCTTGTGTGGCGCCGTGTACTCTCCGAAGCGTTTTTTCTCCTCTAATATATTAACGTACAAGTCTTTTGCGTGTTCGTGAAAAAAATGTTTGTTATGCTGATTCCTGATTCATGTGGAGTTGATAGGCAGACAATTGTAGGATCCTAGGTTCATATGCACCATTTTCTTCCATGCGGCATAAATGCTTCTTTTTAAAAAATGTTTTTTTACAAAATAGTAATGCCAAAAGTCAATATACAAACCTGCAATGTTAATTTTAATCTGCACGGGGAGAAAAATAAAACTACAAATTCTGCACAAACGGTGCATGTACTATTCGTTATTCTTTATTCTTTAAAGTGTGGATTGAATTTATCCTGGCATATGTTTGTACGGTAACTTATGTCATCATAATATATTTTTCTTAAAACAATGTTCAATATCTAGTTGGATAACATGCAAGAAAGTGGTGCATCTGCACTTACATTCGTAAAATCTATTCTAAACTTGGTATGCTTTTTTCTACTGTTTTTTAATGGAAATCGACATGAGAATGTGACATTTCATTAAATAAAGCAGGAGGTTTTTTCTACTGTTTGAGTTTGCGTAGAATTCAACCTGACTCGTATCGTGCTGATGGAGAAATGTGCATGACCAAAAAAGGAGAACATTTAAGCAAAAGTTCTTTCTGGACGAACAATCAAATTTGAATAGCTCTTGATCAAAATATTTTTGGGGAAGATTGGCTAAGTAACTCTGTTAAGCTATGCATTGCTAGATTCCACAAATGGGGGTCTCTGGCGAATAGTTATTGGCACGCTTGTGCTTTTTTCCAACTTGTGTGATCCTTTCACTGTTGGTGACGATGCCCAATAATCTATGCCATGTTATTAGGGCTATTCAATAAGTTTATCTAATGCCTGATTGAGATTGTGACAAAGGAATATGCATAAGTTTTAGAGGCAGAAGCAAGAGCATTTTCAGTTGCTCAACTTAGTATTTTTGCGACGTTAAATAATGTGTGCTTTGGTGGTTCTGGATAAATTTACTTAATGCTTTCTTGATTTGACTTTTTTTTAAACTTACATAATTTTAACCAAATATATAAAAAAAAGCAACATCTACAACACCAAATTAGTTTCATTAAACTAATATTTATAATATTTATAATGTTTTGTTTTATGTCGAAAATGTTGCTATGTTTTTATATAAACTTAAACTTAAAATAAATAAATAAAAAAGTTAAAACGACTTATAATATGAAAAGAGAGAGCAGCAATTTGTCTAATTATGTATAGGTTTAGTGATATAAAACTAATCATTGAATTTGTATTTTGTTGTACTTTCATATGATGTTGGTTTCACTATCGATAATAATATAAATTGGGAGAAAGTGATGGTCAAAGTTTGATGCTGGAGACCTTGCCAAGTCAAACTGTGCCTTAATATTTTCCCAAGGAGGGAGTAGTATGAATAGCTCAACTGATGTCACATTTTCCTTTACCCATGCAAATAATGTATACCATCTATTGTGTTTTCGGATCTCTGATGCCTCAGATCTTTTTGACATTTCAAGCAGGCTAAAACAAAGAAACAACCTAAAATCAGAGACTTCAGATACATATTGGGATGTTTCTTTCCAAATTGGAGATCAGTGTTATCACCCTGTATCCTATGAAGGTGTATCCTCTTATGCAATAGAAGAAGCTTTGGCTGATGCTCGTAGGAGGATCCATGGTTCTGGTAATGAGCCAGTGAAAAAAATATCTTCAGTTCCAAGTCGAAATCTTCATTTGTTGCCACCGCCAGCATTTAATCATCAGTCCAGAAGGCTATTTGGTTCTGCTGCATGGACGCTATTGAAAGTGTTAAAGAAGGCGTGAGTGGATCATATGCCGTAAGTTTCTCCTTTTTAAAAAAAATATAAATAGCATATCTCAAGTTTTCTGAACATATCCAACACATGGACGGAAATTAAGAAATTTTTTGATGTCTAATAACTGAAGTGGATGCATCGCGAGGAAAGTTTTGTTACATAGGTTTTATATATCAAGTTGAAATTTGAGAGCTGAATTGTATTATTGTGCTTAACCTCTTACTTTTACTAGTCGGCTGCAAGTTTTTTTTTCTGCCTATGGCTCTTTGCTTGGCTGATCTCTTGAGGACAAAAGCATCGCAAGCTATAACAGCCCTACCCATACCATTTTTCTCCGTTTTCGAATTTTTTTGCTTCTTAGAAAGATTGGCTACTTTAAAAAAAAACTCCTCGTGTATGAATGGAAGCTCGCATACGTCCTTAAATCACCGACGCTCCATTGTGTTTTCTGAAAAACCCTCGTTTTTCATATAAATACAATGCGAAAAAGAAAAAATTTGCTTTTAGAGGTAACATTGTAAACATGAAAAACACAGGGATTATGCAAATGTCTTTCCCTCACCCCGAATCCCCAAACCCTTCCCTCCTGCAAATGTCCTTCCCTCACCCCGAATCCCCAAACCCTTCCCTCCCCTCCCTGTTTCACCTACCGCCGCGCGTCGTCGCCCGACCAGTCCACCACCTCGCTCCACCCGTGCCCTATGTGTTAACACTGGAATTTGGTAATGAGGTTCCTAAGTCCTAAGAAAGCAAGGTGGAATCGGATCGGCTGAGGGCAGAAGTCGTATCGGCTAAAAGAGTAATCGGCTGCAGGGCTGGTCGGCTGAGGATGGGTTGAATGGAACAAGATTCCGAGTTCGAAGAGATAAAACCGTGTCCAACGCAGAAACTTGAGGATAAGTGGAGATTCGGATGTTAATTGCGCGTTTAAAGATATTGCCACTTATGGATAGAGTCCGTAATGGCGTTGTATCTCGTAATTTAGGAGTTTGTTAAATTGTTAGTTGTAATGCATTATGGATCTCGCTAGGGATGATATGATGTTTTAAAAAGTAGTTTAGATAGAGTCCGAAGTTTTTACAAATATTTGTATCTTGGGTATAAATAGGACCCGAGACCCTCTGTATGAGAACGATTCAATCAATCTAATCTTCGGCGCATCGCCATCCTTTTCCTTTTTAGACGAACACTCTGTTTGGCTTTGGGCTGCATCGTCTCGATCCCCAAACTCAGGTAAATGTTTGTCGTTAGTGGTGAGATTACTTGTTTCTAATGCTTCCATCGCAATGACACATTGGATTCAATAGTTTCACTACGATATATATCATATAGTGCATATGAATCTATTCGGTGCTTAGATCTATCTTGTAGTTGACTCATCTTTTTCGGGGGTATGTGGTCAACAAGGCTAGGTTTAAGGGCTGGTTGGTTCGTATGTAATATCTACCATCTTACGGAGTGTAAGTCGAAAGTAATAGATTGGATGCTTCTTTTGATACTTAATGCTGCATCAAGACTGAACTATTGAGTCATCTTTAGAATCGTTGGTAATCTATTCTTTTGGACTTACATTATCTGGAGATAGCGTCGGGGTTTCAGCCGACCTTACTTACCCTAATGTATTTCTTTTAACATAATTGTTATTAGATCTGTGATAGGGCTGTATTTTATGTCTAGATTGTGCTTGCTTACATCTTTGATCTAGGAATATTGCGCCTGCACGAGATTCATTGGAATATCAGCCGATTTGATGTTAGTTTCCCAGCATCGGTTGGTCTGTTGATCTGTATATTCATTATTCTTCGTTATATTTGGATCGGACGACTGATGATTGTCTTGGCATAGCCGATGCGCTTTGGTCGTTTGGCCCAAATATGATCTGGAATAGCATATATACGTTCGTGGATTTCCTCGGCCGATCCCGCGGGGATATGACCTAACGCTTAACGAACACTTTCTTGTCTTTTCTCTTGTTGATTGGCAGATCAAATCAACTGGCACGTTCTACACATTGTAGGCAGCTAAGAAGGACCTGCACTGGAGTCAAGCAGATCTCCCAGGCCAGCGCATGAGAGAGATTTCTCGTCAACACGCTTCTTGGCACGCCCAATGGGACTATCTTTGTCGGCTCGACTCGGACGAATAGACTCATAGCAAGATGGTCGACCCCAAGATCCCGGCATCACACAGGACAATGTCGTACTGTAAAGATGGATCAACTATCGGTGAACAAAGCCGAGTATAAGAAGATGGGGGAGGAACTCCAGAACAATTATCTTCAATCCTTCACCCAAACAAGGTCTGGAACGAAACACCAAAAGTACAAGTTCAGCCTCAACGATACCATAGCATCCTCGTCAAGTGATGCGAAGGGCAAATAGAAAGTGGAAGAGCCAACTCAAGTGCGGGATGATCAAGCCGTGTACTCTTTGCAAGATCGGATCGACTCGGCTGTCCATCACGCGCTGGTCAACCGAGCGGCATCTGGTCAACACCCTCAATAATATGATTTCTCACGTGGTTGATGCCAAGGTAGCCGTGCAGCTGTAATGGGGCCCCACATATTTCACGGATGGCCAGTTTCCTGATTACAGGACACTAGTCACCCAAGATCGGCCGCTTCCACTAATAGCGCAACCCAACCCGCCAGGAGGAGTCGACCACTTGAGTCCAAGCGGGACGGCCGTGAAACCAGCGATCACTATTTTAAACCGACAACGCCACGCGCCTCAAGGTCAACTCGACATGTTCCATCATAATCGGTAGCGAACCGATTGATCATGGCAGACGGCAGAATGTCGGGGGCCGACAACTGTTCCCAGATCCGCCAACGCCACCACAGGAACCGCGGCTGCCACCCGCTGATCATCGCTACCAATACCAAGGGGGTCGTCAGGATCACCATTACCGGCCTCAGACACCGTCAGAGATGTATCGGCAGGCACGCATGCCGTATGACCCATACGAGCCGATACAACAAGATAATAGGGCCTGGGCCGAACTAACCGCAGACGTTATGCGGGATTAGTTCGGCCTCAAACCAAAAGACTCAGGAAACATGTATCGGTACCCCTATCCGGAGCATTTCGAAAGAATCCCATTGCCCAACCGATACAAAATCTCGGACTTCTCCAAGTTCTCAGGACAAGATAACGTATCTACCTACGAGCATATCAGCCGATTCTTAGCACAATGTGGTGAAGCATCGGCTACTGACCCCTTGAGAGTTCGGCTATTTCCCCTTTCTCTTTCAGGATCCGCCTTCACTTGGTTCTCCTCGTTGCCTTACAACTCAATTCAGTATGAGTGCAAAAATGACGCACTGATGATCTACCATCGACGGTGCCGAGAATTAATGGAAGGTTTTCGGCTAGTCACTTTGAAGCATATTCCTAGGGAGCAGAACACGGAGGCCAATGACTTGGCTCAAAGGGCATCAGGCTACCGGCCGATGCTAAGAGACATCGACATAGGCGTCGCCACCATCACAACCGACGACTGGAGATTCGACGTCTACAATTACCTCAAAAACCCTTCTCAATCGGCCACAAGGAAACTACGATACAAGGCACTGTGGTACGTATTACTCGACGAAGATTTATACTATCGGACAATCGATGGCATACTGTTAGTGATATGCCCTAGAGGCAACATGGAGATGTTGGATATCACGTCAATGTTTATGTATAAATGAATAAAGTGTTATTCATTTCCATGAAATAGACATCTTGTATTGATCAATAAGTATGTGACTTATTTATGAGACTCTATATGTATGAATCTATTTCTAAACGATCCCTGATCATATGTCATATTGTTGGAACAAATATGATTCTAAGATCGGCATGTTTATTGATTGATGATCATGTCTCATAGAACATGGGTATGGAGATACCAAATCAATAAACATGGACATATGTGTTAGAGAACACATTGTTGGATAGACCCACCATGAGACACTACAGGAATTAATGTGCCATTAGTTGGGTCTCGGGTAGTGTTGGTACAAAGTCCTTAGACTGAGATCACCATGGATTCCAACATGTGTAGTAGCCTACTTTGGGACTACCAAACGCTATTCCGTAATGCGGGTAGTTATAAAGGTAGTTTTCGGGTTTGCTATGAAACATGGAGTGGGATGTGAGTGATCAAGATGGAATTTGCCCCTCCTTTGGAGAGATATCTCTGGGCCCTCGAGGTAATGGATTATAGAAATGCATGGCCATGCTAAGTTGATTGAGGAGTCAATCAACGGACGGATAATCCAATACGGTTCGAGTGAATGGTTAAGCTATTGAAGGGATGGCACACATCTTGCCTATAGCTTAACCGGTATCGTGAGGCAAAGGGATTTGTGTACACATTACGGGTTCGAGCCGATATTATATTCTTGTATACTATGGTGTCAATATGTGCTTGCTAGGCGCCAGTGTGACAGTCGGCGAGTTGGACTCGAGCCGACGATCGGCTAAGTTAGACTATGGCCGAGACCGAGTATACCCGAACCTACGGGTCGCACGCTTAAGGGGATAGAATAGATATTCGAGTTGGACTCGGATACGGCTCGATCGGATAGGGATCCGATCGGATAGAGTCCTATGGGCTTACGACGTATGGGCGGCTAACTCGTGAGATTCGGATAGGATCCGATTCAAAATAGAGTCCGATCGGCCACTAGTCCCGTCGGCCAACTCTATATAAAGGAGGGAGGGGTGGAGAGCGCTACACGTCAATTGCATCGCGTGCAACGAAGTCGCCGAGATCAATCTCCACGGAAACCCTCCCCACTTTCGAGCCAAACCCTAGCCTTGCATCGCGTACTAGCACACGGGTGTACGGCGTTCTGTCCCCGGACGTGTGGATACCGGTAGAGGCGCCGCTACGTTGCGCGCGTTGATCGGCTTCGGATCGGCCGCAATCGGAGCGATCGGCCGTGGTGGAATCCGCGGTCGGGCGCATCGGAGCGAGGCGTGAGAACGCGGCCGGACGACTCGAATCGGCGATTGGCGAATCGGCATCTCCGGAATCGGCTACACCTTCCGGATCGGATTTCCCTGATTGGCTATTCCGCTGCACTCTACTCCAATCGGTAACGATCTATCGGCCCTTACTTGCAAGTGTTCCTAGTTTGCGCGGTAAAAAGTTTTGTTTTGAGCTAGCGTAGCCTCCGCGTAATCCTTCACATACTGCTCAAATGTTTGGGCGCCGATCAAGCCACAGTGGCTATCGAGGAGGTACACGAAGGAATCTGCGGCACACATCAGTCGACACACAAAATGAAGTGGCTACTTTGTCGAGCCGGGTATTTCTGGCCGACAATGCTAGAAGATTGTTTTAAATACTATAAAGGATGCCAAGACTGCCAAAAGTTCGGCACAGTGCAACGAGCCCCGGCGTCGGCCATGAACCCAATCATTAAGCCATGGCCTTTCAGAGGGTGGGGCATGGACATGATCAGCCAGATCAATCCACCTTCAAGCAAGGGGCACAAGTTTATACTAGTGGCCACAGATTATTTCACAAAATGGGTAGAAGTGATTCCCCTCCGAAAAGTGGATTCTAAAGACGCAATCGAGTTCGTCAAAGAACACATCATCTACCGATTCGGCATTCCGCAGACGATAACGACCGACCAAGGGTCCATCTTTGTTTCGGACGAATTCATTCAGTTCGCCGACGGCATGGGGATCAAGCTGCTTAACTCTTCGACGTATTACGCGCAAGCCAACGGTCAAGTCGAAGCTTCAAACAAAAGTTTAATCAAGCGATCAAAAGAAAGATATCCGAGCATCCTAAGCAATGGCACACCCGATTGGCCGAAGCATTGTGGGCGTATCGGATGGCATGTCATGGGTCCATCCAAGTTCCTCCATACAAACTGGTCTATGGACACGAAGCAGTACTTCCATGGGAAAGTGTCATCGGCTCAAGACGCATCCAGTTACAGGACCAACTCACAGCCGACGACTATTATAACCTCATGATGGACGAGTCGGAGGATCTCGCCTTATCCAAAATGAGAGCTTTAGAAAAAGTAACAAAAGATAAGGAACGGGTAGCCAGACATTACAATAAAAAGGTCGTCCCTAAATCATTTGAGGAAGGCGAACTCGTTTGGAAGCTCATACTCCCAATCGGATCCAGAGATAACAAATTCGGCAAATGGTCACCGAATTGGGAGGGGCCTTTCAAGGTCCAAAAATGCGTCTCCAAAGGAGCCTAGCTGAAAGGACTAGATGGGGAGGTATTCGGAAGGGCCCTCAACGAAAAATATCTAAAGAAATACTACCCGAGCGTGTGGATCAATGTGTGAGTCGGCTATCGTCACAATAGGCCGACCCACGACAGCCGATGCCTTATCGCCTTTAGGCACTCACTTCCCCCTCCCACACCCCATGATCGGCTCCGGACCCCCCGGCAGAGATCAGATTGAATAATCGCGTCGGACTCACAAATTTTGTCGACATCGAAGCTATCAACAAAACTTGGGGGCATACACATACACATAGTCGAAAAGACCAACAGTCAAAGCCAATTCTTGACTACTCAAGCCGGGAGTTGAAGAAACCTCAAGTCGATGGAACCCAGAACATTAAACCGCATTTTATTCGGAGTCGGCGCAAAGCCGTCTTGGATTACATGTTTGCAGTACTCCCTAATGGCCACCGTGGCTCGTTCGACGGCTCCGCAGCTTCCATTTCCAGAGCATCCAGATCGATGCTCCAACCGAGTGACCCTTATGTCGGTGGTGGTGATCAAGAACTCGTTGGCGAGTTGGGCCCGCCTCCCTCCAGCCCTGGCCAAGGCGAGCGAGCGTCGGGTACGCCATGGGGGCAAGCATTCGAATGCCACCGAGATGGAAAGGCGGCTCGGCCGCCGGTGACGAGCCTCCCCGAAGCGCTCAGTGCGCCTCACCCGTCGGTCCCGGCCGACCGACAACTCGTACGACGTCTCCATGATTCCCGTGATCACCCAAAGCGGGTGAGGCGGCCGCAACGAATTCCGTCCCCGAGTTTTCGAAGACGAAATCGGTGAGAGTAGAGGAGTTGAGAAACCACCGGTTCACCGACGAACTCGAAGACGCCATGAGAAGACTAGCCGAAAACTTAAAGGATTAGGTGTTCTACTATTGAAAGTCTGTCGCCTTCGCCGTGAGTTATTCGGAAGAGTCGGGGAGCCCATTTATAGAAAGAAAAGATACGGATCTTAGATGTGAAAGGTTGCTCCAACCCGGAGTCAAAGAGATCATCATTATGAGCGTCGGGAATCGTTGAAAGCGCCGATCGCGCAAGTATGGATACCTATCGCCCGTGGCTCACGGGTTCCTGAGTACGATTTGAGGGGTCGGCCTACGAAGACAGGGACGACGACGTAATCGGGTATTACCGGCCGATGGCTAGAGAGTCGAATAACCGAGAGATAGACGTTGAAGGTTGGGGCGTCACTTCTGAGTGATTTCGAACTAAACGAGTCAAGACGCCGCACACAACCAAGGGTCCTACGTACAAACATAGTCGATTGTCTCTACAAGCACGATTAATACAGGCTATCTGGTCACATCGCAAAACACATGTTGGAGAAACACAAGCCGACCTCGCAGGGTCGGACACTTTACAATCTTTATTTCTTTAGAAAATCGGCTATCGCCGATAGAGCTGTCAGCCTAACCTGGTCGACCTCGTCGATTGCCCTGAGGTCGTAGGCCTCGGACCCCGCCACCGATCAAGCACTCTGCACCAAGCCCCGCAAGTGCGCAACGGCTGCCCTGATAATTTGACGCTCAGGTTCAACCCTGGCCGGCAGATCGGCCATATACTCTTCATGGACGTCGATCTCGTTTGTAATCCGAACGAGATCGGCTACCGCTGGTCCCTGGCGGCACGGAGTTGTTCGAGCTTGGCCGCCGCTCGTTTTTAGGCGGTCGAAGGCGGCCTTCCGGGCTTCAATGGCGTCTTTGGTCGATTGGATGGCAGCCGACCGCGCCTGACTCTCGCGCCGATCAATGACTCGCTGTCGGGCTCGTTCGTATTTTAACTGGTAGGCTTCCATGAAGGTCGCCGGCACGATGGCTTCAGCTACAGCATCCGGCAGCTGGTCTTGGATGTCTCTGAACCGTGCGCGTATTGAGCCGCAATCGACCACCAACACATCTAATGAGGCTTCCAGTCGGTTGCCGATATCAGCCAGGGTGGCCCTCAGGTTCTCAGCCGACGCCGCAAGCGTTTCCTCGCCAAGATCACGGGTTCCTCGAACTCCGACAAGTCAAAGTTGAGGAGATCGGCCACGCGCCGCGTAAGAAAGAGAGGATCGGGGGCATGGCAAAACCAATGGTTAGGACCAGTCGCTTACCTCGGCGCGTCGTCGGGACTATTGGTTCTACTGGATCATTCCCCACCGCCGTCCGGCTTTCTTTGCCCGTGTCATCGTCGCCACCCCCAACAGGCGCGGTACATTCGCCCGACGCCTGGGGAGCAGCCGGTGGAGATCGCGGGAGTTGCAAAAAGGAAAAAGGATTAGCAGACGAACTAATTGATTATCACAGGCAAAGGGGTAAGGACCAATTACCGGCAGAGCAGGGCGAGGGACGCGACCGGCCAATTTCTTGAACTACGAGGAACAGACAAATCAGATACGGGTGAACGTCACGAAACCAGTACCAACAAAGTAAAAACTTATGGGAGGACGTTTCGTCAGCGGACTTGGGTCTCGACCGTCGCCTGGACGGCTACTCGCGCCTCTTCATCGACAGTAGCGTCGAGGAATCGCTCGACGGTCGGATCTAAGGGAGGAAGGCTGTCGGTCGAGGTGATCAGTTCTATTTTTTTATCCTTTTGGGGGCAGGCGCAGCTGACGAACGCGGCGGTGGTGCCGTTCTCCTTTTGGCACGATCGGATGGCGCACTCCGCCCTCGCAATAAAGATGAAAGTTTGGGCGCCCGCAGCCGATGGCCGACGGAGCAAGGCCCCCACGTCCAAAACGCCCGGTTTGTATTCGATGGGGCGCCCAGAATCGCTTACCGTCGGCCGCTCCGTTTCTGTTTCCTGCAAAGTCGAAGCACGAATGTTAAATCGGCTGATGCGGCCGATGAATGAATCGTAGGAAAGGAGTAATCGGCCGTGAGCGGAGATATACCGAGGGGATCTCGTCCCGGAAGCAAGTCGATGTAGCAAGACGGCCGTTGGTGAAAAATGTGGCGTCTAAGTTCGGACCACCATCGGTCGTAGCGGCGCTTCTCCTCGTCGATGAGTGATTCGCGGCATCGCCGAAGGTAGGACCGGCTATGTTCAGCAGCTTGGCTCATCATCGATCTTGGCCGACCGCTCCTCGGTCTCGATCTTATCGGCGTAAAAGAAGCCGATGGGAAGTTGCTCGAGGCCGAATTGTCTCGCCGCCGATACCGGGTAGTAGAATTCATAACTCCGGCCGTCGATCGGCCTTGGTGAACCCCGCGGCAATCGGGAGATAAAGAGGCGAAGAACAATTTTCTACACCTTGGGTCGGTGAGTTGAGGTCATCCCATTTGAAGTCGATCGGCAGCTCAAAAGATCCTTGGTTGGGGTAGAAATACCAGTGCGGTTGTCGCAGATAGCCCGTCGTAAAAGCCGTGAACCAATCGGCCAACAACTCGATTGTCTTGAACTCGTATGGGCGCGGTGCTTCTCCATAGTTCGTGCATCGCCCGGTGGTGATCTCGACCGCCTTCTTCATCTTCGATTGGCTCTAGCCTTGGGAACCCTGGCGCGGCACAAGGGGCCGACCGGCTACGTTTTGGGTGGCTAACACCACCGATTTGGAGAAACCACCAGGGGCCACCTGTTGACCGGGCGTTGGCGGCTATTTTCGTGGCGCTTGATGCAAGCATTTGATATGTGTAGCCGAGAAGGTATTTTTCCAATGCGAACTCGTTCCGCTCGGCTAAGATTTCGGTCATTATTTGCCAATTAGCGGTCGGCCCGCAGCTCGATCCGCGTAACACAAATTTTTCCACCACATCATCGAAAGGCGGTGTATTCCCTGGGCCGACTGCTCCATCTTTCATATTTTGGGCAATGAAACCACTCCATCCACCGATAGCTTTGGTATTGAACTGGTGTTGACCTTTTCGGTTCAAGACACATGGATTAGCCGATGATTCGATGTCCAGCCTAGTCGTCATGTGTACATCGGCTAGTGTGATGGTCATCGGCCCTTGCCTGAAGAGGAAGGCATTGAAACTGTCGTTCCAAAAGTAGGCTGCAGCCGATAGGAGTGGTTCGTCTTTTTCCATGCTGGCGATGGACAGGTTCCAAGCATTGGGCAAGCTTTCTTTCTTCCCATTGGGTGTACTTAGCCGATTGTATCCTCTTGTACCATTCGGTCCAGGCTGCGTCAGTAGACGGCCAAGCCTTGAATGTCCCGTTCCAGTGGAAAAGAGATGGTTTGGCAGTGTTGAAGGGCATGCGGTTGGTTTCGGCTATGATCACGTCAGTTGGGTCTATATCGCCGATAGGCCCAAGGAAGTAATTTCCCTCTTGAGTCGAATTGGGGATGAGCACTTGGTGAGAAAGGTGCTACAGTTTGAAGAAGGAGAAAAGGGTACTGATCAGAGATGATGGTGTTTTATAGTTTGGAATGAGAAAAGTATTGATTAGTAAGAATACGGGATAAAATACTATTGAAAATTACCAAACGGACTATTGATATAGGGGTGTTTGGAGGAACGAGTTGAGGGTAAAATTATAGAGCAAAAGAGAATACCTGAGGGAACTCGTTCGTAGTGGCGGCTGGAGCAGTTCCGGTGACGGCGACAGGTGGTGTTGCGGTCGCGGTTGGCGCAATGGTGGTGGCCGGCGAGTTGGAGGTGCTTGAAGTCGCAGCGGAGGCCATCGGGAAGTTCGGAGACGAAGATGGGGTTCGGAGAGTGTGGAAAAGGTGTCGAACGCCGATGGAGTCGCCGGAGAGGAGAGAGAGAAGGGCAAGAAGTTTGTTTGAGAAGGAAGCCGAGCGCACGGTGAAGGCGTGGGTGGTTCGACCGAGTAAGGTGGATATTTAAAGAGCCCTTGGGGAGAAGTCGAGACGATTCGGGCCAAGAAGGGAGTGGGAGTTCGAATAGGTAAACAAATCCGCAACACTTTATGTTACGGACTTGGGGGGCATGTGTTAACACTGGAATTTGGTAATGGGGTTCCTAAGTCCTAAGAAAGCAAGGTGGAATCGGATCGGCTGAGGGCAGAAGTCGTATCGGCTAAAAGAGTAATCGGCTGCAGGGCTGGTCGACTGAGGATGGGTTGAATGGAACAGCCGATTCCGAGTTCAGAAGAGATAAAACCGTGTCCAACGCAGAAACTTGAGGATAAGTGGAGATTCGGATGTTAATTGCGCGTTTAAAGATATTGCCACTTATGGATAGAGTCCTGTAATGGCAGTTGTATCTGTAATTTAGGAGTTTGTTAAATTGTTAGTTGTAATGCATTATGGATCTCGCTAGGGATGATATGATGTTTTAAAAAGTAGTTTAGATAGAGTCCGAAGTTTTTACAAATATTTGTATCTTGGGTATAAATAGGACCCGAGACCCTCTGTATGAGAACGATTCAATCAATCTAATCTTCGGCGCATCGCCATCCTTTTCCTTTTTAGACGAACACCCTGTTTGGCTTTGGGCTGCATCGTCTCGATCCCCAAACTCAGGTAAATGTTTGTCGTTAGTGGTGAGATTACTTGTTTCTAATGCTTTCATCGCAATGACACATTGGATTCAATAGTTTCACTACGATATATATCATATAGTGCATATGAATCTATTCGGTGCTTAGATCTATCTTGTAGTTGACTCATCTTTTTCGGGGGTATGTGGTCAACAAGGCTAGGTTTAAGGGCTGGTTGGTTCATATGTAATATCTACCATCTTACGGAGTGCAAGTCGAAAGTAATAGATTGGATGCTTCTTTTGATACTTAATGCTGCATCAAGACTGAACTATTGAGTCGTCTTTAGAATCGTTGGTAATCTATTCTTTTGGACTTACATTATTTGGAGATAGCGTCGGAGTTTCAGCCGACCTTACTTACCCTAATGTATTTCTTTTAACATAATTGTTATTAGATCTGTGATAGGGCTGTATTTTATGTCTAGATTGTGCTTGCTTACATCTTTGATCTAGGAATATTGCGCCTGCACGAGATTCATTGGAATATCACCGATTTGATGTTAGTTTCCCAAAGACGGTTGGTCTCGTTGATCTGTATATTCATTATTCTTCGTTATATTTGGATCGGACGACCGATGATTGTCTTGGCATAGCCGATGCGCTTTGGTCGTTTGGCCCAAATATGGTCTGGAATAGCATATATACGTTCGTGGATTTCCTCGGCCGATCCCGCGGGGATATGACCTAACGCTTAACGAACACTTTCTTGTCTTTTCTCTTGTTGATTGGCAGATCAAATCAACTGGCACGCTCTACACATTGTAGGCAGCTAAGAAGGACCTCGCACCGGAGTCAAGCGATCTCCCGTGCCGCCGCGTGAGAGAGATTTCTCGTCAACACTATGCCCGCACCGCATGGGACCTGCCCGCCGCCTCTCGCCCTTTGCTTCGTCGTCATCCACCCGCGCCCCCTCACCGTCCGCCCTCTCTTTGTCGCCGCCATCATTGTTTGCCCTCCCTCCTCAACCCTACCCGCTATTGCCGTCATCGTCGTTCGCCCTCCCCTCAACCCTAATAGCCGCCGCCGCCTTTTCTGACTGGAGGCGGCGCCGGAGGCTCCGGGCGTCAAGGCCTTCCCGACATCATCGTTTTAGCCGTCTTCCAATAAAGTCTAAATCAAAAACTAGCTTGAGTGGTAGCCTTAGATATTAGTTCAGTGCGCGACGAGCAGCTCCAACGGTGCTGCAGCGATCAAACATGTCCAAGTGTAACACCTTCCGTGGTGTCTATCGGCAGTGGCAACGGGAACAACATCGATCACGCTCTTGTTGCAGCTATGTTCTTCGGGAGTTGAGGAGGTACCCAGTAAGTGCGGCACACTGCCGACATCTTCCACGGCGGCCTACGTGGACGGGGAGAGGCGAGACCGCGAGAATGGAAGTACGTGCGTCGGAGACGCGGCCATCACCGTGGCTCCAGAGCTAAGTCACACAGCCTACACAAACTGCAAGTGGCGGAGAAGAAATCAAAGGTGAGTTCGGCAGCGGCGACGGCAAACGCGAGTCACCCGATGGCCCGCGCGTGCGTGCTGCTTCCTCTCGAGTTGTACATGATATGGGACGAATAGGAGATCAAGATTGGTGACGGGTAAGAAACAGAAATTAAACACATCCGCATATCACGGGTGAAATCGGTTAGGACTCAAACATGTCGCACGGACTACGGGTGAAATCGATCTAGACTCGGGAGATGAACGACTTCAACTAGAAATAATTTAATTAAAGAAATAATAGTCGTAATAATTGTTTACATGAAATTATATTAACGTTGGTCAAATATAATATCATATCATTAATTTATTTCTACCTAAACTTTTCGTTGGTTCTATTTAACCAAAAATAATTTACTTAGTGAAAAAATAATTTTCAGTAATTTAAATTAGCTAAAAACATAAAAAATTCTAAAATTGATTAAGCATTAAAATATGTGGGGTCAAAATTAAAAATAATTTGACGCACTTCTTCCGAAAACCGACTCAGAATTGGGCCGGCCCGTTTTTTTCGCGCGAGCACGCGAGCTGAGTACGGCGAGCGGCACGGCCCAGATTGCATTGAGCAGGTGAGGCCCATTATCTTTCGCGGCCATAAGCTGTGCGGCCTGTCAGCAGCGCCGGCCCGATGAGGGGAGGATCTGAGCCGTCCGATCTGATGGACAACTCAGATTTCACCTGCGCGGATGAAGTCGCTGATGGGAGGGGAAACACTAACCCTAAATTTTCTCTTCTCTCCTCTTATCTCCTCGACCCCTCTCCCGGCAACGCGAGTGAGTGGGCGACGGCGATCTCGTCGACGGCAGTCCGACGAAACGGAACGCGTGCATGACGGCAAGTGCCGAGCCGCTCCAGCTTTGCTGGCTTGGGTGCTCACCCAAAGGCGGTGCCTGGCCATGCCACGGTATCGGCGGTCCGGCGAAGCGGGCGCGCAAGCGGCAACAAGCACCAAGCGGCTGGTCTTCATTGGCGGAGGGACGATGCCAAAAGCGGTTGCGCCAAGCCGATGCTTCCCATCTCCGGTGAGGCGGTGATGATGGGGAAGCTCCAAGATGGCGCGCGCACGGAGGAACTGCCACGACCACCAGTAGGAGAAGACAAGGGCACGCCGACGGATGCGCAGGCTTGCCCGTGCGATGGCGGCGGCGGCGATGCTGTTTCCCAACGAGACCCACACCACGGTGGGGTTTCCCGGTGGCTCCAACAATCGGTAAGTAACCCAATTTTAAGCTTAATTTTTTAATTGATTTGGGGTTTATTTCGAATTTAGTGTCTTCAATTTGGAAATTTCTTCGAATTAGGGTTTCTAAGGTGTGGATTTTGGGAATTGCAATCTTGTTTATCCCAATCTCCTTTCTGAGCCGAATAGTTGGGGAAAGTTTGGGAATTTCAATCTAGTTTATCCCATCTTCCCCACTTCTCTTCTTAATCCACTGCTAGCCGAAGCTTATTCATGATGGAAGCTTAAAATCTTAAATTTAATCATGCAAGAACAGTAGATTAATAAATTCTAATTTTATTGATCTGACTTAAAATATGATCTAATTTGCTTAAGTTGAATATAGACATGAGCTAATCTTCACTAAGCAGTAAAGATAACCCATAAACTGAAAGCTAATTAACTTATATTTGCTTAACTTGCATCAAACCAAACTAATTAAAAAACTAATATAATCTTATTAACTCAAAATTGCATCATCTCGAATAGAAACTAGGGTTTAATTGGCATAAATGGCTTCACTTAAAGGGATGATGTTAATAAGGGATTGAATGGGCTAAAGATCAGTTCTGATACCACAATGTTGGAGTTCTAAGTTACAAGATCTTATTACTTTAACCTATAAACAATCACCTTATAGTTATGCGAAAATTAATTAATCCACTGACCTTGATGTGAAGCCATAAAACCGACGTTTGATTTTCTTTCTTCTCTGTTCTTCTTCTAATTCCTTCGCTTCTTATCTTATTTCTTCTTCTTGAGATGCCTCACGAACCCTTTCTAGTGTTTAACCGATCAAGCAATTTATTTAGGGTTTTAGAGTTAGAGAGAACTCAGTTGATCTGCTTTGTCTCTTCTCCTTTTTCTTATACAGTGACACTGGTGCGGCTCGGAGTTTATTTCCAATTAAATTTCGAATCCATTTTGTACCGATCACACAAAACATATTTTATCTCTTAGTTTGTTTCTTAGGAAAGGAAACCGGTGAAATTTTATTCCTTCCCTAACTAATCAGCATTAGCCGAGATGAAGGTAGGGGACACACCCTAATGGTGAGCCTCACCTGTCAGTGTCCCAAGGAGGAGGGAGGTGAGCTTGGGTCAAAACCAAGGAGGAGAGAATTTTAATTTGTTTTTTTATTTAAATAAAAGATAATTTTTTGTATGCCATTGAAAAATTGCCAGTTTCTTTATATACCATCTAAATTGGCTCTTCAGCTCTATGTCATTTATTCAAATTTGCAAAGCCTATCATGTCAGTACCGTCCTCTACCATTAGTTGACTGTTAACTTCACAGTAAAAGGACACGTTTGCCCTTACGGGTTGCTATACAACCAGAAGTACTAATTGGTTAAGATATGACAGCTATTTAAAGTTGATGTTTATATGTATATGTATATGTATATATAGCATACAGTGCATATAACCATAGTAGCAAAATGCTAGATTAACCTTCAGGCACCTAAGCTTAGGAGGACGCTGCAGGCTTGCCTCCTCCATTTTGGCTTGATCGTCTGAGCCTCCAACTCCTCAGATCTACTGCTGCTGCTTCGGATGTAGCTAGCCGCAGGCACGCTTGCTCTGGACGTCGCCGGCTTGCTGGCCACTGAAGCTGCTTGGTCCGAGCGCTGCAGCTTGTGGCCACCGCTGCTGCTCCAGGAAAATCGTCGCTGCCGCCGGCGCAGCCGCCTGCTCCGAGCGCCACTGCCCTAAGCGGGAAGCTCCCTTTGTATGCACTTGTGCATGCGCACCCTAAGCCACCTGCTCACACGTACCGCAACTGCTGCGGCCGTCGCCACATTGCGTCAAGTCGTACAGCCGCTGCATATTATATCGGTTTGGGCTAGTGGTTTCACTCGGTTGGGCTAACTTTGCCATGTCCTCAATTTGGGCCAAATTAAAGGGCATCTTCGTCATTTACATTACACGAAAAACTAACAGTTGACCAAATCCTAATAACAGTCAACACATGGTGGAGTGAAGGTAGTGGTATCAGAGGGTGTGTAAATTTGAACCAATGACATATAAAAGGGGTGAGCCAATTTCGAGTAGCATATAAGAAAACCAGCAAATTTTTGGTGACATATAAGGAAATCTCTCTTTAAATAATGTCTAAAATAATGTTTGTATTATTAAAATTATTTACTGAGCTCTGAAAATTCAAGGAAAAATTCCAGATAGTATATTAGAAGATGAAGAATATTAAAAAAAACATTCCCAACCATAATTTTTAAAGGAAATTTTATTACTCACATTTAATTCACTTGATCATTTGATTTAAATTTTAGCGTAAATTCTAGAAATGATTTATTCAATGATTTTTAAAATCCGAAAGAAAATCATGGTGTGACAAACCGGCAATCAGAGAAGCAACAGTGAAACTTAGCGCAGCTAGACACAATCCACAAGCAACAACTTGGGATTAGGAAAAAAATTCTAACCTTCAATTTCACTTTGCTCTCTGTGAGGAAAAAGAGGAAAAACAACAATGGGTGTATATACTCCACAAGCCGCAGAAATGTAAGTATGCAGGCTTTAAAGAAGGGCTAGGTTTATTTCGCAAGATTTTGAAAATATTGTTCGAAACACTAATTACTGTGGGATTGTGTACCATGTGGTCAAAAAGAGGTTCTCGTCTTGATCCTGTTCGTGAGTTGCTTTGCCAGACAAATCAAATTTGGTTGATTAACTTGATTTGATCATCTTATTATATGGGTAAGGTTCCACATGTTGTTACTCCAGAAGGGTCCTTTTGGTGGAGGTATGTCTTACAATTTGTAGATATCTTTAGAGGCCTATCAACCTGCAAAGTGGGAGATGGAAAAACTTGTCTATTTTGGGATGATTTATGAAATAGCAAGGTTAGATCAGTAATATATCCAAAGAGCTCACTCCTATTCCACAAATCTAAAAGACTCAGTCATAAGACTTCATCTAAATATTTATCACAAGTTTTTTGTGCTCCCAATATTAAAGCAAGCTTTTTAAGAGTATCTTTCAATGTCAGCTGCTGATCCTTTGGATCAACTTTTAGATGATAGAGATTTATGGACTTATGCTTGGGGAAATGGCTCCTTCTCCCGTCAGAAAATCTATGCCTTTAATTTTATGCATGTTCAAGTGCCTGGGTATTTAAAATGGATTTGGAAAAGTAAACGCACTATGAAAGTTAAGGTCTTTGGCTGGCTCCTTTTAATTGATCGGTTAAATACTCGTGATATGCTTGATAGAAGCATTGTGCCCCTAAAGATTGGGACCAAACATGTGTGTGTTCATCTAGAGTCAGAGAGACATTTTTGCACTTTTTTTCCAATATCCATTTAGCTCTGAGTGCTGGGCTCAGTTTGGGATATGTCTCTTGCTTTCGAGGAGATGTTACAACCTGAAAAAGTTCGTCAGATCATCCCACTTCATCAAGAAAATTCTTTATGCAGCTTGGAATATAAGGAAACAGCGAAATGGGCTTTTTTTTATGATATATCTCCCTCTGCTCCCTCTTGATGGGCATTCTTTAATAATGACCTCTCCCTCCTTCTATATCGTTTAAATGTAGATGAGAGAGCAATCTTTTCAAATTGATTAAACCTGCTGTAATTATTAATTTTTTTCTTTTATTTTTACTATAATCTCTACTATGGGGGTTTCTCCCTACAGTGTTTTCCATAAAAAAATTAGTTGATTAAAAATCATCTTGCCAGATGTCCTACCATGACATTGGTGTACCACCTTCTGCCAACAGGAAGTTTCCAACTTCTTTCTCATTTATTAGTTTATTTTCGTTTTCCATATCTATTGGACACCAACTCAACTCATAATCTCGTCTCTTTGACTCACAGAACCATCCATAATCTCCGGTATACACAGGTTCCTCTCGGAAAGCCTAATCTATGATACCATTCGACATTTCGATCTACATAAGATCTTTTAGACCACGTAATGGTCATCCATCAGCCCATCTGGCTAATTCTGGTAACGGTTCTCATTTGCACAAACTATTTTTATAAACCACAAGCAAACAAATCTACGCAAGAGGAATCACTTCACATTGGCCATGACCATAGGCATGGTTGTTCGAACAATTTTATCTATGTAGAGGTGCACGCTGTACCCATACGACGCGAGCTTACACTCTCAGTGGCCAAGCGGGGAGGTTCATGACAAAGACCTTTCCAAAGTCTTCCCAGGGTACCTCATGCTCGGTAGATGGGCCAAACCAATCTCAATCAAGCAGTTAGCTTTGAATATCAATAACCCCAAACACCTTGACGGAGAATTGGGCAAGCTGCACTATCCTTGCTCTTACTCAGGAACCAAGAGATATCCCCAAACACCTTATCCCAGTGTTCCATTTATATTGGCATACGAGATAACCCCAAACACCTTATCCCAGTGTTCCATTTATATTGGCATACGAGATAACCCTGTTTCGACTAATTACATTGTCAGGGGTGTCCCACACTACCCGTGTGGTCTCCTTGTATTATGGTCAGTGCAATTTCCCCAGGAATTGGTCCTTATGTGCGAATACAGAGTATTACCATCAAGGCGACCACTTTGCATATAGTGGGTTTTCACAAATAACTTTTATTTTGCAACACACAACGACACCACATGTCGGGTTTTTAAAGGTTTCACAACCCATTTTCCCGTTTCGAGAAACAAGCATGATATGAGTGGGGCCATCGGCACTGTGCTTGGTAGCATGATTACCGAGATATCACCTGGTGGAGCGACAAGGGCCAGGGCATCAACAACCTACAGGTATAATGCAATTACTGGATAGGTCCGTCAGATTGTCGCACAAACCAAGGCCGATCAAATTAATCGTGCACATTAGCAATACAATTTTGTAAACAAAATATTTTATAAATTAATAGCAATATGATCAAAGGTTAATTGAATCTGTCTTCGTCTTCAAAATCTTCGGAAATTTGCTCCGAAATAAATTCCATCGACGTCAACTAAAAGAGAAAACCAAGCAAAACCTTAAAAATAAGATACTATTATCGGTAATTAATAGTATCATTAAATGCATCTCAATTTTTTTTAAAAGAATTGAAGACTTGAACACGGTAGATCGAAGTTACGAGTTACAGAATCGGAGATATGAATTTTTGAAGATAAAAGAATTTTCAGGAAATTGGGTAAAGGATTGAATATTCATTGGGCTGAGAGGCTAACAGGAAGAAATTTTGGACTTATAGATTGATGGGCTTAGGCTTTGGTCCAAAGAGGAACTGGGTCGAGGAGAGAACAAAAAGACTTCCTATTTTAAATTCTGTGCTGAGAGTGAGAAAGGCAGGGAGGTCGGGCCAAGGCCTGTGAGCCATATTGCCCAGCCCATTCTGGCCGGGCTGATGCGGGGTCAACGCGGACCCATGCGTCCGAGATGGCAAGGGTACGACGCGGACCAGGGTCAGTTGACCCCGGGGCCTATCGACAACTGACGGCGGCCAGCGGCCTTCGGCGAACGGCGGCAGAAGGAAGAGTGGACGACGGCGAATAAGATGAACCGATCGGATGGAAAATGGCCCGCGGCGACGAGGAGTGGCGGAGGAGGTCGGATGCCGAGCGACATTTGGTCGTTGGCGTCGATCGAATCCGTGGCGGAAGGGGACGGTTTGGCTTCGGATGGATGCGGTGCATAGAGGAAGAAAATGGAAAGGAGAGGGAGGAAGGGAGCTCACCGGAAAACGAGAAGGAAGATGGGGAGCGGAAATGGCGGATGTCGGCGGCCGGATTTGGGGTTCGGCTCTGGCGGCGATTGGGCGACGGAGAGAGGTGAAACGGGGTCGCGGAGAGGTGAGGGACTCGATGGTGGCTGTGGCTTGGTTGTTTGGTGGCCGGAAGAGGAGGAACGACGCCCAGACGAGCGGCGGCGGCGACGCGCGCCTCCAGGTGGCGAGGGCCCCGAGAGATTGACGAAGGGGCGCGCGAGATTGCGCGGCCGCGACACCCGTCGGGCGTGCGTACGGCCTGCACCGGAGAGAGAGAGACTAGAGAGGGTTGAAGAATCCAAAGAAGAGAGAGAGCAACGGGAGGGAGCAGGAGTAGGCATAGAACCAGAGCACGAAGCCCGAACAAAAAATTGAACCCGAATCCGAAATACCCGAAACCCAAAACCCAAAAAGTGAACTCGGGTAGGTAACTTAAAAACTCGATATTTTTTCGGATTAATCGGGTAGTGATTCGCGGTACCCGAATCACCTGATTACCCGAACTAAATTTACCGCGCGGCCCGGCCGCCGTGCTGCCTATGCCAAGCCGCCCAAGCGTGCGCCGGCCGAGCCCAAAACCAAAAGTGACTCAGTGAGAGCGCGCCCGAGCTGAGACTGTCTGCGTCCGCACCACTCCACACGCGCGCGCCACCCTAACCCTAACCGAGGCGGGGCTCGGGCGTCGTCGCCGATTCCTCCCGTGGCCTCGTCCTCCCGAGCCGCCGTCACCGCCTCGGCCTCCGCCTCGCACCGTCGTCGCTCACCGCTCGAGGCGTCGCAGCTCGCCCCTCGTGCCCGTCCGTTGCCGGCGCCGCTCGCCCCTTGCGCTCGTCCTCGCCCGCAGCTCACGTCATCGGTGGTCGTCCTGCGCATCGTCGCTGCTTGCTGCTCGCGCCGCCAGTGCGTCGCGCCCTCGTCGGCTCGCGGAGAGCCTCGTGCCGTCGCCGCTCGTGCCGCCAGTGCGTCGCGTGTTCGCCGGCTCGCGGAGAGCCTTGCGCCGTCACCGCTCGCGCCGTCACCGCTCGCGCCGTCGGCGGCCTCACCTGCCGCCGCCAGACCCGCCACTCAGGTTTCCTCTCTCCTCCCTCTGATTTGAGTGCTACATGAATATTTGAGTTCTATATGCAAGAAAATTTCTACGCTGTGTTGTATGTGACTTTGTACACTGTGTATTGACTTCATATGGTGTGGGACTGGGACTTTGTAACTCTTGATTGTAGTGGCTTAGATATACCGCTCACATGATGGGATCTTCACTGTTGTATGCGAAATTGCGAATCCCCTAAGCCACATGAATATGTCTCCTCCTTCCCCTCAGCCACCCACATGAATATTTAAGTGCTATATGCAAGAAGTTTCATTTTCTTTGCTAAACCACACTGCAATTAAACTGTTTTGTACCAATTTTAGATTACTAGCTCAACTGTTTTGTACCAATTTAACTGCAACTAAACTGCAATTACTAGCTAATTTCAGATTTATGGCTGCCAATTATGCATCAAGTACGTGTAATCTGCATTTATTTGCATATATATCACTAAACCTTAGGCCAATTACAATATAGCGGAATATGTAGTAGTGTTAGCAGAATATGTAGTAGTATCACTGTCCAATTCTTTTTTGTCGGCCATCAATTGATTCGAAGGTACCAACAGTAGTGGTTGAAGGGCGATTCCATTCCAGCAACAATAGTGGTTCAAAGGTACTATCAGTCTAGCAGTCCGTCATGACGGTTGATGATAGCTCGACGCCGACAGCAGCAACAATGGAGGAATCATGCAATGTATGTTTCTATTTTTTTAATCATGCAATGTATGTTTCTATGATTCATTTTATGACATAATTTACTCATGTATTATATCCTTGCATCATGAACATGCAGATGCCAGAACTTGATGTCCCCACAGAGATGGAAGTTGAGTCTGAGTCAGCTGAACTGGCTAGGGGGAATGAGACTCAGGCATCACAGAATAGCAATGCAATTGTTGCATCGGTGACGGTGTCTCATTCTCATGCATCAGCATCTCTGTCACAGCCACAGGAGGTTGTTGATTTGGATAATGATGAGGGAAGGAAGGAGATGGCACCAAGGTCAGATATGTGGCAACACTTCATGAAAATTAAAGATGATAAAGGTGTTCTCCGGATTGGTAGGTGCAAATATTGCCATCGTAATATAAAGGCAGAAGCAAAGAGCCATGGGACATCTGCCTTGAAGACACATTTCAACATTTGCAAGCGCAATCCACATAAGTTTGTTAAAGATCCAACACAAGGTACTCTACAAACAACTCAAGGTGAATGTATTGACACTTGGAGGTTTGATCAAGATGCGCTTAGGTTTGCTTTTGCTGAGATGGTAATTCAAGATGAATTACCATTTTGCTTTGGTGAAAAGTCCGATTTCAGAAGATTTATGTCCAAGGCCTGCCCTTGTTTTCAGCCATCTAGAAGGACATGCACTAGAGATATAGTGCAGTGTTTCTTCCAAGAGAAAGCCAAGCTAAAGAAATTCTTCATAGATTCTTGTCAAAGGGTTTGCCTTACAACAGATTGTTGGACTTCTCAGCAGCAAGATGGCTATATGACTGTGACTGCTAATTTTATTAATGATAGCTGGAGTCTGCATAATAAAGTTATTGGTTTTTTCATGGTAAAGGGGCACAAGGGGGAAGACATTGGGAAAAACATTATGAGATGCTTGATAGAATGGGGTTTAGAGAGAGTAATGGCCATAACTATTGATAATGCAAGTGCAAATGATACCGCCATTGGTTATTTGAGGAGGCAGCTGAGCAGAACCAATATAGCAAATGGCAAGTATTTGCATATGAGGTGTACAACACATATTGTTAATCTCATTGTGCAAGATGGCCTAAAAGAAGTGGATCTCTCTGTGAAGCGTGTTAGAGCCGTTGTTAGATATATTAGAAATGGTGGTTCAAGAATAGTCAAGTTCAAGGAAATTGCAGAGGAAGAAAAGATTACAACCAAGACATTTCTAAAGCTTGATGTCCCAACAAGGTGGAACTTCACGTATCTAATGCTTAAAGCTACAATTGTTTATGAGAAGGTGTTCACAAGGTTAGCTGATGAAGACATGAGTTATGTCATGCACTTATCGGAAGAAAGGGATGGCTTTGGCCATCCAGATGAAACTGATTAGGACAATGTCAAAAAGATGGCAGAGTTTTTAGAGAATTTCCATGATCTCACTGTCCTTGGCTCTAATACTCTCCATATTACCTCTTATACATTCTTTCATGAGATTGGAGAAGTGCATTTGTTGATTCAATCTTGGCTGAATAGTACAAATGCTTTGCAATCAGCAATGGGAAAGAGAATGAAAGAAATTTGACAAATATTGGGGACTTCGGTACACCCCCAGAGTTGATATTGGGAATGTGAATGATATTGAGAAGGGAAGGGGAAAGGGAAAGGAGAAAGAGAACCTTAACTTGCTGATTTTTGTTCCTGGCTGTCTGGATCCAAGATACAAGTTATCTTTGTACACAAAGATAACCATTGAAGAGATATTTGGTGAAGAAAGAGGATTGTTAGTTTGGGAAGCTATTAACACTTGTGTTCATGAGTTATTTGAAGAATACAGGAAAATTTATGGTTCAAATGAATACACAACCGAAGTAAGTGATGTTGTAGCATCACAGGGGGGTAGAGGAGGCAAGCTAAAAGAAGTCATTGCCAAGAGGATGAAGATAAACAGTGGTTCAAGGAAGAATACTAAGTCTGAACTTGACAAATATCTTGTTGAAGAAACAGAAGATACATAAATGAAGATTGACCTTCTTGTCTGGTGGAAGGCATCTCAGCAAAGGTTTTCAATATTGTCTCGCTTGGCCCGTGATGTGCTTGCTATACCAATCTCGACAATAGCTTCAGAGTCAGCTTTAAGCACAAGTGGACGCATCTTAGATGACTTCCGTAGCTCTCTTACTCCATTTATACTTGAAGCTATAGTATGCACATAAGATTGGCTAAGACGGTCAATACCTATTGACATTAAAGAGAATATGGAGGAATTAGCGATGCTAGAGAAAGGTAAAAATATTTGCATTATTTGTTTTTTATCTTCACTACATAGTCTACATGTTTGAATTATCGATATGTGAATCTCTTTTTGGCTCATAACTTGTTGTAGAGTTAATTGAAGAATTTGGTGGGAAAGGAAAAGGGAAAGGACACGCTTCTAATTCCAACACCTTAATGTCGCATCAACAACAACTCCATGCACTTGATGGTGGTTATTATTTCTTTATTGGCTATATACATTGCAATTTTAATCTATTTTTAACGGACATGTTTTTTTGGTATTTTGGATAGCTTGCTATGTAGCACATGTTTAAAAGTGTAGTAGTTGATCTAGTTAGGTATGGAATGTGGCTTCAGATGGATTATGAAATATGCATATACAAAATGGGCCATGTATAGTAGCAAGTGTGAGTCTCTGATGCTAGATGGGATTGCATTTACTGATTTACAGGTGTAATGTTTTGAGATTTCACTAAAGTTCTTCAAATATAGCTAGGGTGTTGTGGAGGTGACTACATTATTTTTTATCAGAAGCCAAGGCATTATGCTTGATTTCTGGTTTGGTTTTGTGCATATATGCTTTGTTTTTTAATCGTATTCCCTCATCAATATTTCATTATTCTGATTTAGTCATATTTTGTTGTATCACAGGTTTCCAAAGCTGCTCTTTTCCTATTGGTGGCACTTGTTATCGGCACCCTGCAATCTAGCTTTCCTCATCTGCCCACCTGTGGAACACAAATTTTCCCTTCAACAAGAAATGGCAGTTCACCTTACATTCTTTCTTTGCAAGAAAAAATTTATATAATTCATCTGTATGTTTTATGTTCTATAATGGACCAATGGTATGATATATGTGCTGTATGAACATATTGATATGCTTTCCCTTGATTTTTTTGCTTGAGGAGCTTCAAATATTTTGCATGATCAAACTGAGCTGCTTTATGTACTATGCACTTTGCTTTTTTCTGAAATCTAAACAGCGGCTGGCTGTATGCACTTTCATTTTTTCTGAAGTTTGAACAGTGGCTGGCCTCATATTCAGACTTTTGAACAGTGCAGCGACGACACAACTGAGAGCCAGGCCGGTTGCTCCTGCTGGACTGCTACCTGATAAAAGTGATAATGGGCCTAATATTCAGCTCATTTATTAATTTCGGGTTACCCGAATTACCCGACCTAAATTTTCGGGCACCCAAAATTTCGGGTACTCGGGTGTTTGGGTTATATTTCGGGATTCATTTCTAAAAACCCGAATTTTGAAAAACCCGAAAAACCTGACCTGAAATTTCGGGTTAATCCGAATGCCCAGTGCTAAGAGGGAGGAGGAAGAACAGAGAGGAGTGGGTTGATAGGTGGGTCCCGCTCTCAGGGAGAGAGAGAGGTGGGCCGGGGAGATGGGATGGTGTGTGGCGGCTTGCTAGGCCGGCTGGGCCGTGCTCAGAGGGAAGGAAGAAGGCTATTTGAGCGAGAAGGGAAGGAGAATGGAATGGAGATGGCCCAAAAAGGAATAAGAGGCTTTGGTAATTTTCAGGACTTTGATCGAAAGGATATTTGGAATATTTGAATGGATATTCGAGGTCAAATTTGATATTTGAACTCATAAGAATCAGGGGAGGCCAAGGAAGGGTATTCAAGGGAAGATATTGATATTTGGTGGACAATTTTGAATTTTGAGAGGTGAGAATTGATAGGTTTTGGATTTGGGAATTGATCGGAGGGAAATTCAAATCTCGAGGTTTGAGCTCCAATAGGAATTTTTGGTTTGAGATTGTTGGGATCTCAAGAAAAGATTTAATTTAAGACCTTTGGCACTTAGTTCTTAATCACATAAAGAGCCAAAATTTTCGCAAATAAGGTTTTTCTCTTTTATTAAAAACTTTTAACGGCTCGAAAATCGGGACATTATAGTAGTGCATGGGGGGCTATCATCAATGGCCGAAATATTTGATAGTAATAAAGATGATCCCTCAGCCGACTCGACCAAACTAATTAGCTCCTCGCCTGTTCAAGCTCTCTCCTCCTCCAGAATTTACCAAGCCAACTGAACTTGGGACTTGCTACATTCAATGAAATACCCACAGATCTCCCTCCATGAAGGTAACTAAGGCCAATAGTTCACCAAAAGTGCATGGGGAAGGGAATGTGAAAAGAGAAGGTGTTGTTGGCCGCCAAGCTAGAACTCAGTACTTTCGTGTTGAGCATGCCCTTTGTTGGAGACCATGAGTTAGCTTCCATGGGTGTTGCTTGCTGACAACTTCACCAAATCTACATGAAGAGAAGTAACTCCAAGAGGACCAATAGGGAACATTCCATTTTGGGTCATCGCAAGTAAGAGCCATTTATGTCGCAGGCCACTCATTTCATTGTAGACTTTGATGATTTATATGAGCCTTTTCATAGTACGAGCAGTACGTGGACACGGACTCGTTGAAGTGCTACTTTTTGTAAGTGCCAAACACCATAGTAAATTCCAATATGATATGTAGACAAAGTTTTAAAACATTTTTTGTCTTTTTAGGTGGTGTTGGAAAGAGGCACGCATGACGAGAGCCTAGGTTAGATTTCTAGATCCAACTCTTATAAACGGAACATTAACTAAAGGTCCAACTGCATAAAGTCGTAGATTACGTTAATTGGTGCATGTGGACCCATCAGGACAAGGCTACATCTTGTTAGCACATGGTCACCAGTGACCACTCATCATCAGGCGCCTGGTCAATGATGAGGGTTACGACCCGTCACGGATGACCTGTTTCGTAGCAGTGATTGCATCAATCCAAAATGACATAGTATATATTCAATTGTAAGCTCTTATACATTTGTAATCCATTATATGCATGTAGACACAATATGTGGGTAGAATTGACGACTAACCACTCATGGAAACAATCGAACAAACAACAAGCTCACCATGCCTTCAAGTATAATTTAGCTATAGGTGCAAATACATCACATCGATCACACAACTACTAAATTACTAGTCCAATATGGAGGTGCCCTAAAACGACCTCAAGCTTGAGTGAAACTTAGTTTTCTAGCTTTCTTTCTTAGCTAACTAGTTTTGTTCCTTGTTTTTTATATTCCTTGATGTTGATGCTTGGAATCTAAGAATTTTTGTAACTGATTACAAAAATTCTTAGATTCCAAGCCTCAACATCGAGGAATATAAAAAACAAGGAAGAAAACTAGTAAGCTAAGAAAGAAAGCTAGAATACTAAGTTTCACTCAAGCTTGAGGTCGTTTTGTAACTGATTGGTTGTGTATGCAAAACCACAAGCCGCATCATGTCTCGTCTTAATCCTGGTCCACAACATTCCTGGAGCGAGGTGGTTCGCGCGGGGCCAACACCGCTGGCTCAGACAGAACACCACTCTGAAGAAGACGGCCAATGGACAAAGGTGCGTAGAAGGAGCATACAGCCTCCAAGGTGATTCGATGCCAACCAACTTGCCAACAGCTAACCATTCACATTCAAGGAACTACCTCAGATTCCACAGTGGCTGCACGACCGTTGTTTCAATTGTCTCGGTCTGGGGCACCAAAAGGCTACGTGCTCAAAGGCGGCAAAGTGCTATATGTGCTTGTACATTGGGCATCTTGCACGCAACTACCCACATTATTCCACCAAATCCGTTGAGTTAGTAGGAAGAAGGAAAGGAGTTCAACTGCAAGCGGTGGTGGTGAGCAAGGGGCAGTGCAATGTAGCTGCAACGACAAGCAAGGAAGAACAGGGAGAGCGGGCGGTCGCTGAGCGAAGGCGGGGAAAGGATGAGAGGAGGAGGCGCGATGCTGGTGACTACTGAAAGGCGGCGGGGAAAGGAACAAGAGGGGAGGGCTTCAGGGCGGTCGGTGCAGGAGCGCCAACAGCTCGGCGACGGCTCGATGGCCAACTTCCAAATAAGTGTGCAGCAGCCCTCGACGGTCCTTGAAGATTGGTGCACGGTTGACCCGGAGTTGCGTCCGGAGCACGGTCGTTGCATGCTGTCCTGGACACCGAGGATGGTGGATAATGAAGTGACGCTTGAGCGCAAGGCCCTTCTAGCGACGGTACTCGGCAACCGTCCTAGTGTTTCTCCGCACAAGATGGCTGAGGTGATTTTCAGCTGTGGAATCATGCCGGCAAACTTCAGAGCCGAAGTGACAACACTAAAAGACTACTTGATTGTATTCTGCCATGCTAGGGATCGGGATTGGGTGCTGAGTAGATCAAGAGAAGTGTTCTATAAAGGTGTCGCTATCTCGTTCAAGGGATGGGATCGGAGGCAGCAGGTCGAGAGCACCAAATTCAGATTCTTCACTAAGCTATCACTGGAAGGGGTGTTGCAGCACGCCTGGGATGAAGGAGCTATAGCCCAAATTGTGCGTAGCATCTAGGGAGAGTTGGTGGAAATGATGACACTGGCTGATGCGAGGGTGCTAACTTTGTTTGCCTGGCTTGTGAACCCCTCTGTTGTTCCTTCGGTTCTTGAGGTAGCGATCCCCGAACGAGGTGGAGGCAAGCCGCCGAGATGGGAGAGGTTGCCGGGTAGAACCCTTATCCCCGAGCGCTGCTGCACAAGTTGTGTCTCTCCTATGTGGTAATTGTGCACATTGAGGAGGTTATTGATCCCACGCCAATTCATTCTTTCTCTTATATTGGTTCGGATGAAGAAGGCGATGCAGACAATACTCGCCGTCTCACGTTCTCTTACTGGGCGGGGAGGCTGGATGGCACCGGACCTCCTTCGATGGACCATGGAGGTGGCCGCTCTTTCAGGGGCGCGTTTGGTGCTGCAGGTGGCTTACCAAGAAGAATCTGGTCGACGACGGCCAGGATTCTGCCAAACGGTGAAGCAGGCGTCGATGGGCAGTTGCTCCAAGCTTTCCAGCCCTTGGAGATGGAGGATGGAGAGGCGGTCGCCACGACAATTGTCCATGTCATTTCTAATTTTAATGAAGCCCCTGATTCTCAATTGCTTATACAACAGTGGTTGCCTGATAATGGTGATCTATTCAGCCTGTCGGTTGAGGAGCTTGCTGATAGCATGGCTAAGGTAATGAGCGGTTAATCAACAACCACAACTGAAGCTCAAGCAAGGTTTCCGATGCCATTAAGGAGCAATCAAGAAGACAGTGTTGGCATTGTCAGTTCGGAGATGAACTTAGGACTGGCGTATGGTTTAATGGAGGCAGAGCAAAGGGGGTTGGTTATCTTTGTCAGACACTGTTCACAACACGCCGCCTACGTCACCATGTTAGAGTGGTGTGTTTGTCAACGGAAGCTCACAGCCCAAGGTAATCGTTGGTCCTGATGTCATCCATGGAGTAATGAGGAGGGGAGCAGCATCAATGGAGGTGGGAGGCATGCTGCACACCAGGGAGCATGGGCGGGAGGATACTTTTTATTTGGATTTGGCGTTGTTTCTGCCCGTCCCTCAGCTAGACACGAAACTGGGCCAAGTTTCTCAAGCCTTAATTCCCACTAGGCCATAGATCAACGAAACTCAGCCCATCTTGAGTCGAGGACGACAAACGGGACCACAATTGAGTCTTCATCCTCAGGCTTACCCACTGATGCCTTTGGTGCAGACGGTGCTTGTCAGCGCCCAACAACAGCCGGGAGAAAGAGGTCCTGGAGAAATGAATCAAGTATTCTCTGCTTGTTTCACTCTGCCGATTATTGGTCTGCCGAGGGTGTATGGAAGAAGGAGAATGGAGCAACGCCAGCACTAGCTCCAATTTCATATTCAGATGTCGCGACAGCTGACGGGGTACAATGCGAACCACTGTTGGACCAGCTATAGCGCAATCAGTTGTCGGACCAGATACAACGGATTCACGATGTGAATGGGCAGCAACTCGGCAAACTCAGTGACTGCCTACAGGCTTTCTTGAGCGAAATCTCTTATGAGCAATGACCGTCCATCCCGGGCACTCCTGCGCCCGTGCCTGTGCCTCCAGCGGCGCAAAAACAGAGGAGGTGTCGGCAAACAACTCCGCCCAACTTTGTGCCATGGCGCAGTCCGCGTCTTCAAGAACAGGGATCAGGGGCAAGATATCATGTTATTACCAAGTCACAGAGGGTGATTATGAAGTGGCTTGGGGTTATTCAAGAAGAAGAACATGCTACGACAAGCTCACTGAAAAAATACCTAAATTTTATTTGATCATCCACTGTCGGCCGAGCATACTCAGGCGCTGGCAACGCTGTTGGATGTTGAGATCTCTGACCACCTAGCTAATCTGGCTGGGGATGAAACCCTTGTTGAAGTAGCACCGTCCCCGGCATAAGAAATCAAGCATGTTTGGCGATGGGTGTGGTGTTTTCTTTTCTCTGTTATGTTTGCTTCGCCTTCTAAAACCCTCTCGGCCTGGGATTTCAACATGTTGTGTTAGAATGTCCAGGGCCTAAATAATGTAGCGAAGAGAAGTGTGATCCGTGAACTTGTTAAGTCTTCAAGAAACTAAGCTCCAACATGTTAATTCTTCTGTGATTTTTGTCACGCTCAAAAATTCATCCCAAATTTCCTGACTATTTTATGTATTAAATCTCTATCCAGAAATCAACTATGGTACATAAAATGACAAATTAATACATAGATCCAAACGTAGAAACAAAGCGTAAAAATGAAAATACTTACTGAAGAGGCTCTTAGTCCTCACACCCAAAAGCTGCAGCGGAAAAGAAAGACGACACTAGCAGGGCTGCAGCTCCACTCCACAGGCAAACTCAACTGGGGTCTGAGCCTTGGTCTTCCAACTCCATCTTCAACTCAGAAGCACTACATTTCTGAAAGGGGAAAAAATCGCAAGACTAAGTACAACCACCGTACTCAACAAGCCACACCGAGAAATGCAGACGTGCAAGGGGAGACAAGAGTGGCTTGGGCTATTTTGCATAAATGCGGTTTACAAACATTTAACTAAAAAACGATAAAACAATTGAGTAATTAAGGAAATATTAATCTTTCACTAAACAACGTTATCCCCACGTTGAACAGGCCCAACCATTCCACCTGAATTAAACCAGTTCCATTAAATCAAATTATTCAGTAGTAAGACTAATCATAGTGAATCTAGTCGATCGCCCATAACCGCGGGCACGACTATTCGAATAGTTTTACTCTGATCAGAGATGCACAACTTTACCCACAAGACACAATTCCACATATGTTACCATGCCCTAAAGTACCACCATGATACTGCAAAGGGGAAAATTGTGACAAAACCTTTCGCATAACTCCCCCTAACCAAGCGATACCACAACAAGGTTTTGCCCCCACTCCCCTAAGGATAATGGGCAGCCCCCCGCGTGCCACGGTGAATCCAGAAGCTGATCGACCCGTAAAACCGGGGCCGACCCAACTCCATCACGCCCATCCTCACTACGGTACGTCGGCTAGAGGAAAGCTATACTACGAGTCAAGCAGTTGCCCATTCTTGCTTGTGGTAAGCATTGTAATTCTTTAAGGGTTTCTCATGAACCGATCCTTAATTTTCATGGGTGCGACCATCCAAAACCATTCACCCACAACCCACCATTATGTCATATTTTCGTAGAGATAATTATGACCAATAATACATGGTAAGGTGTATCGAGCTTGCAGCTCATCAGAGACTAGAATAAATAGCATAATTATCCCATTTAGTAAGCTAGTGGTAATTAAGCTTGGCTAATCATATAATTCTAGCTAAAATCAACATTAGTGACTAAAGCTAGTCAAATTAACACCCAAGGTTAACAAAGGACAGATAACAAATAAATAAGGCAAAATAAGTAGATAGGTATTCCATCATTTCATGTAATTAGCAAATCAATGCAATTTTATTTGCAAACATAAAACATTTATAAAATTAGGATCAATATGCTTCAAGGGATGTGTGACTTGCCTTGCGCCTTCAAACAAACTTCTG
Source organism: Oryza australiensis (assembly GCA_019925245.2). NCBI lineage: Eukaryota > Viridiplantae > Streptophyta > Magnoliopsida > Poales > Poaceae > Oryza > Oryza australiensis. The sequence goes on along the minus strand of JAIFGZ020000108.1, from coordinate 3,200,725 downwards.
GACTCTTTTCCTCGCGAGCGCGAACTCCAGAAACGGCGGAATCTACACGCTGGCACACAAAACGAGAAAAAACCCTAATAAAAACCAAATAACAATACATGAAAAGTAAACAAACACGTAGAGCTTAATTTTACATGAATTTTGCAATTTGAATGTTCCAATTTGGTGTTCGTATGAATTAGATATGAATTTTAGAAGTTTTGGACCATTTAAATAAATTCTGGAAATTAAAACGATTTATTATGAAACTCTTAATTAATTTTGAAATGGGAAAGGATGTTTAAGACATCAGCTCCGATTTGTCCACGGGATCACAAGGATTTGGACGGCTAGGATTGAACTAAAAAGAAAGGATGGATGACTTAGATTTAATGACCAGGGTTTGACCTAGATCCGACGAACGAGATTGAACCAGATTTAGTCTTTACAGGATGGATGCCATGTAGACGAAAAACGACACGGCAGCTAGCTTGCAAAGATGCGGCAGCTGACCTGACAGTGAGGTGGTGACTGACTGAGATGCCATGCAAGCAGAGAGAGCTATGTGGCTGCCGACTAGGCGACCACATAGACGGCCACGTCGGCACGGTGCCGGCAAGCATTGGGCGATGGCGGTGACAACTAGTGGCAGCACAGCAACGGAAACTGAGAGCACGGGGAGGAAGTGGAGGTTGTGACGAACCTTACCGACACTTACGGGACGACAGGGAACTGAGGGAGATGGCCAGCGACGAGGTAGAAGCGATGGTGAGGTTGGGTTCATGGCGACGGCGGTGTTCTGGCGACCTTTGGCAGAGGAGCGTTGAAGGACGGGCTTATCCTCCCTTGAGCGATGCCGACGGTGGCTGCGACAAAGCCCGGCAACGACGGGGACGGCGGCTATGTGCGGCTGGAAGCACAAAGGTAGCAGTGGCACTCGGGTTCGCGTCGGCGGGTGCTTTCGGTGATGTTTGGCACAAGGGAACTGGTGGCCGGGCTCCTTCTCACTGCTGCGATGCCAGGGAAGGCAACGGCGCTGACTGGGAGCAGCCGGCGGCGGAAAAAGATGGCCAGAGTTGCGGCTGACGGGAGAGAGATGGAAACTCGCGGGGAAGGTGGCTACAGCACGAGAAAAACTCGGGAAAAAGAGGAAAACCGAGGAGGAGATCATGGGGGTCCTTTATATAGGCTTGGGAGGGAGAGATCGGATGCAAAACGACGAGATTTCGCAATGGGAAAACGGAGTTCATCCCGAGTTCGTCAGGATAATAATGAGGCCGAAATTTGTTGGATTTAGCACGGGATTGATGGGTATTTGTTGGGGGAAACGTAGAGGAGATCGAGAGAAATCCGTTCCCACAACTAATTTGGCAAGAGGAGCAACGAAAAGGCCGGATTTGATGGAGGAAACTAACAGCTGCTGTTCGGCTACTGTGCTGTACTGTAGTAGTGGCTGGATGATACTGTAGCAGGGACGCCAAGTAAACTTTTTTGCCCTAACATCCTTTAATTTTTATAAATACTTCCGATACCCAAATAATTCCAATAAAAATCCTAAAAATATAAGAACACCTAAAGTATTTAACAAAAATATCTCCAGCTCATTTAAAGTTTAATTTATTCATTTAAATAATTATTGAAGTGTTCTTTGTATTATTAAAATTATTTCTCGAGCTCCAAAGTTTCACGGAGAATTTTAGAGAGTATTTTAGGGCATGGAGAATATTAAAAAATATTTCCAGCCATAATTTTTAAAGGAAAATTTAATTTCCTTAATAGTTTCACTTGATTTACTTTGCTTTTCATTTTATTTATTTTCTAGGAAATGATTTATTAAATGATTTTTAATACCGAACGAAAATCGGTGTGACAAATCTACCCCCTTACAGAATCTCGTCCCGAGATTCGGGGCTAGAAAGAAAAGGTAGGGGGTGAGATTGGGTTAGCTTGCTAACCTCTACGGTTTCTTCGGCTCACACCGACCGATTGACCGACCAAACCTATGAGATGACCGGTTGATCAAACTTGCACAACCAAACTGACTGGATTCAACCTTGGTGTTCTGCGGCTTCACAAACCAAATTAAACTGGCCGGTCCTTCCTGTTCTGACCCTGACCGGATTTCATGGACTTAAGTGCTTACTTTCCTCGAAGTGCATAATTAATATTGACAAACTTGACAAGATGAGAACTCACTCTTGCTGACCAATAATTGATTGTACTTTTTCGAGACCTTGTAACTGACTTTCGTGAACACATAGACCCTGAAATTCTTTTTTTTCCTGTGAACTGCTCTTGATCAGACATCAAGTATTTGAAGAAGCTGCTCGATCGATCTTTCATCTGGATTGCGACTGTTCTCAAATGATGCTTCTTTAGACTGCACTGTTGACACGATAGCTTGGGTGTGCCTTAGACTCGAACCTGCTAACTTGTGATTGTTATAGCTCCGATAACGGCTCGCAACTGACTCTTTTGGTTACAACTCAATCTGCTTCGTGTGGTCGAAACTCCAACGAATGGTTACAAGATATAACTAAATTCATCTTCGATCTCGCCTTTCAAACCAGTGGTTAAGCTTTCGCCTGACCGTGAATCAATTGTACTGCCATCTTTGAGGTTGATCGATATTTCTATGATTTACCAAGAACCTTGACTCTGAACATTGGATACTCCATCGATCGGTCGAAATGAAGCAAAGACTATGTCCTTCCATTCTAGAGACTCCTGGAATTCGACACTCAAATGATGATGGGAGGTTACACAAAAGAATGACTCTCATGCAACTCTTGAACTGACTTTTGATTGCTGACCTGCCTATTCTGCTTCTGACCTGACTTTGGTGCCATCTGCCTGAACATAACGTGTAGTTGATATTCCTTTCTTGAAACAAACACTGATCACTTAACGAATCAAGCTCAAAAGGTTAACCCCATGATATAGCATTCCACTTCTTTGCTTATCTTTTACTGACTCCTCTGGGTTGATAGACCATAAGTTCTACAGCTGCTTCCTCCGCACAATACCAAAATCTGTACGTCTGCTGAAAACTGCCCTTGATGTTGCCTAGAGTTTCTGTTCTCTGACCAAAACAAGCTCACTTTCATACCTTGGGTAGAATTGATTCACAAGGAATGATTCTCTTATCGCATGTTCTGTGGACTGTGTTGTATGGCTTGACCTCTGCATCCATTTACTCCAGGCAGGGGTGATGAAGCAATTCCGTTGTCCTCTTCCTAGGAAACACCGAGGTGGTTTTCCAGAGACTGTAACGATAGTCTGGAAATAAAGAAACCATTATTAATCAGTGCTCACCATTAAGGTCCAGTTACCACTTATTACTCTAACAACCATTTTATGATTTTGCTTTCGACTGTTTCATTCCCTTTTCGTCCTCATCAGGTATCACTTGTATTGTCCTTCAAAGAGATCTCGCCCTGTCGAGTGTCGCTGTAGTCTAACCACTCTTACTTCATTGTTTGACCAAATCTTTTCTTTACTGGCAGTTAGATTCTTAGTCTTGACAAAATTGTTCTGACCCGACAAAGAAACTATAAGTTCCTTGTGACATTGCCAGATACACAAGTCGATCCACTTCTTTTTGGCTACACAATATGAACCCTGAGAGAAGGAACAAATTATCTGTCTCGTACTCTTATTCTGCTTCCTCTTTCAAGTACATAACTGTAATAAGTCTTCTGTGCACAAGGAAGGTACTTGAACACCAAATAATTAAAGACGACTATTGACCACTGCTAGCAGAACTGTTAACAGGTATGGAATTTTCCCCTTCCTGATCCTGACCTGGTTGATTTTTTTTCCCATCGTTGTGTATAGATTGACCTATGCTTTACTCAATGTTCCCTCTTATTACATAACTGCCATGAAACTTCTGGGTGTCATGAGCGGTTCTTGAACATCCAAGACTCATAGACCATTGCTGACCTCTACTGGTAGAAATTCTGGTTGGTATGGTTTTTTTCCTTTGGTGGTCCTTACATGGTTGACTCGTTCTTTTTAATGATTACTGACTGGGGTTCCAATTAGAACAATGACTTGACGATTGATTTTTTTCCTTAGAGAAATGTCGATCTTCTTAGTAGCTGAGCAGACAAAACCTTCCTATTGTTGTTGCCACTTTCCTGTGATTACTTGTTAGGTTGTTGAGTTGGAACGACATGGGGTGTCTGGCTGGGGTTGACGACAGTCAGGTGAACTATTGCTTGAGACCTTGCTTGGTAGGTGTAGCTGGGGATTTGTACTATCTTCTTTGCAGTTGGACCAGACAACTGTTTTTTCTGGCACTGCTTGCCCTGTTGGTGTTGGTACTGTAGCTTCGGAGCGGTTGCCGGTGGAATAATATAGCTTCTGCTGGTGCTCTTAGCGACAAATTGTTGAGATAGAAACTTCACATTTCAGTGACGGTTGGTGCCTCTTGTCTTCCTGGTGTCCTGGGGCTAGACCTACCACTCTGTGCTGGGGGTGAGGCAACTAGGGAGTTGAGACGTTGACGGACGGTGTCGATAACTTGACAACGTTGATACTTTTGCATTGAACTACCTTTTTAGTAATTACTTGTCTTTCCCACAATTGAAATAGCGGTGGACTGACTTTCTTCGAACCGGACAGTTGTTGCGGCGGTGTCTCAACTCAAGATCATTAAAACAATCCAACCTTGGTTGATTATGAGATACCTTCTTTTAGTCATGCATGCTCACACAGTAACTGAAACATGTAATAACTGAGGAACTCGGTAAAAGTGTTGTTTTTAACGTTGTTGGCTGCCACGGTAGTTGGAGTTGGTTGGAGAGCAAAAATCATTGTTAATGTTGTTGTTGTTGACCGGGAGTTAACGGGTAGGTTTCAAGGGCTTCCTTTAGCCCTTCGTTGGCTTTGCTAGGATGGACTTCGGTGAATGGTTCTTAAGCACATGACTTATTCCCTTACACAAGAAATGTGCGACTTTTCTCTTCATAGAGTTGGGCTGCGGTGTACCAAAATTTTATTTTCGGGTAGTTTATCCAAAGCTTCTTTTTTTTTACGATTAACACTTCATCATCAATTGGCGTCTTGGCATACAACTTCCAAGCGTGATCGAACACTTTGGCAAAAGTTGTCCTTGTACACCATAATCACTTTGGGTAACACTGGTGAGTTCTGAGGTTGATGGTGACTCACATCTGTTGGCCTGCTAGGGACACTCCTACATACTGACGGTAGCCGTATAGGTGCTTGTAATGGAATATACCTGATTTGATCTTGATTCCGATTTTTGAGCTTGCATCTGTGACCATCGATACCACTGATACGTCTTCCGTATCTGGCTTTGTATCTGTTGTATTCACTACTTGCGGATTCAACATCTGATCTTGGGGAACCAGAAACTGAACAAGGACGGGGTTCCGGCACAGGCTCTAGATTGCAATCTGATCTGACCCGAAGGTTTCTGGCCTCAACACACTACTGAGGGTACTGTGGTTGATGACACTTTCTCTGGCACTGACCAACTGTTGTCTAGACGAAAGGGGTGGAAGAGAGGGGTTGCTAAAGATAAGACCTTAACCCACTTATCTATTGTCTGATGTGGATAGACTTTTACTCTTCAAGTTGATTAAGCAAACAACCTAGTATGGTAACATCCCCACCACTGATGTGAGCCATACACCTGCACACAGCAAACAACACACGACCTAGGAACTATCGATGCTACTCTTCCAGAAAAGATTGGGTTCTAGGTGAGCTCCGGGAAAACTTCGCTCGATCCTCGAGAAGCACTGGCTCGGGTTGCTTGGCTTGATCGGCTTGCTTGAAGCTTGGAGCTTGACTTGACTTCCACGGGTTGACGAGCAACTGGGTTTGTCCTCCAAGTTTAACAGCTAAGAGAGGTGGAGGGGAAAGGAGAGAAAATTTACAAATCACTTTGCAGAGACTCCAAAGGGATAGAAGAGATATTTTCGCAAATAATGTTTTCACAAACTTGTCCTTAGGGTTTGACCATGTGGCTCAACCTACAGTCAAGATGGCTCTAATACCAACTTGTCACGCCTGAAAATTCATCCCAAATTTCCTGACTATTTTATGTATTAAATCCCTGTCCAGGAATCAACTAGAGTACATAAAATGACAAATTAATACGCAGATCCAAATGTAGAAACAAAGTGTAAAACTAAAAATACTTACTGAAGAGGCTCTTAGTCCTCACACCCAAAAGCTACAGCGGAAAAGAAAGACGACACTAGCGGGGCTTCAGCTCCACTCCACAGGCAAACTCAACTAGGGTCTGAGCCTTGGCCTTCTAACTCCATCTTCAACTCAGAAGCACTACATTTCTGAAAGGGGGAAAAATCGCAAGACTGAGTACAACCACCGTACTCAACAGGCCACACCGAGAAATGCAGACGTGCAAGGGGAGACAAGAGTGGCTTGGGCTATTTTGCATAAATGTGGTTTACAAACATTTAATTGTTGAAAAATGATAAAACAATTGAGTAATTAAGGCAATATTAATCATCCACTGAACAACGTTATCCTCACGTTGAATAGGCCCAACCATTCCACCTGAACTAAACCAGTTCCATTAAATCAAATTATTCAGTAGTGAGACTAATCATAGTGAATCTGGTCGATCGCCCATAACCGCGGGCATGGCTATTCGAATAGTTTTATTCTGATCAGAGATGCACAACTTTACCCACAAGACACGATTTCACACATGTTACCATGCCCTGAAGTACCACCACGATACTGCAAAGGGGGAAATCGTGACAAAACTTTTCGCATAACTCCCCCTAACCAAGCGATACCATACCAAGGTTTCGCCCCCACTCCCCTAAGGGTAATGGGCAGCCCCCCGCGTGCCACGGTGAATCCGGAAGCCGATCAACCCGTAAAACCGGGGCCGACCCAACTCCATCACGCCCACCCTCACTAGGGTACATCGACTAGAGGAAAGCTATACTATGAGTCAAGCAGTTGCCCATTCTTACTTGTGGTAAGCGTTGTAATTCTTCTTGGTTTTCCCATGAACCGGTCCTTAATTGCCATGGGTGCGACCATCCAAAACCATGCACCCACAACCCACCATTATGTCATATTTTAGTTGAGATAATTATGACCAATAAGACATGGTAAGATGTATCGAGCTTGCAGCAATCAGAGCCTAGAATAAATAGTGTAATTATCACATTTAGTGAGCTAGTGGTAATTAAGCATGGCTAAGCATATAATTCTAGCTAAAATCAACATTAGTGACTAAAGCTAGTAAAATTAACACCCAAGGTTAACAAAGGATGGATAACAAATAAATAAGGCACAAATAAACAGATAGGTATTCCATCATTCCATGTAATTAGCAAAGCAATGCAATTTTATTTGGAAACATAAAACATTTATAAAAGTTGGATCAATATGCTTCAAGGAAAGTGTGACATTCCTTGCGCCTTCAAACAAACTTCTATACTCTTTTCCTCACGAGCGCGAACTCCAGAAACGACAGAATCTACACGCTGGCACATAAAACGAGGAAAAACCCTAATAAAACCAAATAACAGTACATGAAAAGTAAACAAACACGTAGAGCTTAATTTTAGATGAATTTTGCAATTTGAATGACCCAATTCGGAGTTCGTATGAATTAGATATGAATTTATAAAGTTTTGGACCATTTAAATGAATTTTGGAAATTAAAACAATTTATTACGTAATTTTTAAATAATTTTGAACTGGGAAAGGATGTCTACGACATCTACTTCGATCAGTCCACGGGATCACAAGGATTCGGACGGCTAGGATTGAACTGAAAAGAAAGGATGGATGACTAAGATTTAATGACCGGGGTTTGACCTAGATCCGACGAACGAGATTGAACCAGATTTAGTGTTTACAGGATGGATGCCATGTAGACGAAAAACGACGCAACAGCTAGCTTGCAAAGATGCGGCAGCTGACTTGACAGTGAGGTGATGACTGACTGAGATGCCACGCAAGCAGGGAGAGCTATGTGGTGGCTGACTAGGCGACCACATAGACGGCCGCATCGGCACTGCACCGGCAAGCATTGGGCGATGGCGGTGACAACTAGCGGCAGCACAGCGATGATAACCGAGAGCACGGGGAGGAAGAGGAGGTTGTGGCGAACCTTACCGACACTTACGGGACGATGGGGAACCGAGGGAGATGGCCAACGACGAGGTGGAAGCTGCGGCGAGGTCGGGTTCATGGCGACGGCGGTGTTCCGGCGACCTTTGGCAGAGGAGAGTTCAAGGACGGGCTTTCCCTCCCTTCAGCGATGCCGACGGTGACTGCGGCAAAGCCCGGCAACGACGGGGACGGCGGCTAGGTGCGGCTGGAGGCACAACGGTAGCAGTGGCGCTCGAGTTCGCATTGGCGGGGTGCTTTCAGTGATGTTTGGCGCAAGGGAACCGGTGGCCGGGCTTCTTCTCACTGCTGCGATGCCGGGAAAAGCAACAACGCTGACTGGGAGCAGCCGAGGCAGCGAGAAAAGATGGCCGGAGTTGTGGCTGACGGGAGAGAGATGGGGACTCGCGGGGAAGGTGGCTAGAGCACGGGAAAAACTTGGGAAGAAGAGGAATACCGAGGAGGAGATCATGGGGGTCCTTTATATAGGCTTGGGAGGGAGAGACCGGATGCAAAACGACGGGATTTCACGATGGGAAAATGGAGTTCATCCCGAGTTCGTCGGGATAAGAACGAGGCCGAAATTCGTTGGATTTAGCACGGGATTGATGGGGATTTGTTGGGGGAAACGTAGAGGAGATCGAGGGGAATCCGTTCCCGCAACTAATTTGGCAAGAGGAGCAACGAGGAGGACCGATTTGATGGAGGAAACGAACACGTTGTTCGGCTCGTTCTATATCAGCAGCGGTTGGAGGTTAGGGACGATACTCTAGGAGGGAACCAAGTAGACTTTTCTACCCTAACATCCTTTAATTTTTATAAATACTTCCGATGCCCGAATAATTCCAAGAAAAATCCTGAAAATATAAGAACACCTAAAGCATTTAATAAAAATATCTCCAGCTCATTTAAAGTTTAGTTTATTCATTTAAATAATTATTGAAGTGTTTTTGTATTATTAAAATTATTTCTCGAGCTCCAAAATTTCACGAAAAATTTCGGAGAGTACTTTAGGGCATGGAGAATATTACAAAAATATTTCCACCATGATTTTTAAAGGAAAATTTAATTTCCTTAATAGTTTCACTTGATTTACTTTGCTTTTCATTTTATTTATTTTCTAGGAAATGATTTATTAAATGATTTTTAATCCCGAACTAAAATCAGGCTGTGACAATTTTGGAGTTGGGTGGTGCTGAGTTCTATTATTTTGTAGCCCTATCGGCAGAGGAAACTAGAGGGTGAGTAATTATTGCTTGGAAGGGTTGTGTTTTTCGTGGGACATTTGTCCATATAGGTCGCTGATCCATCACAGTTGCTATGAATTGGATTGTGCCCAATAAACCTTGGTTCCTTACTTTGGTGTATGGACCTCAGTTAGAGGCTGATAAAGTCCTTTTTCTTGAAGAACTTGCGAGTGTCAATAATAGCTGTCAGGGCCGGTGGATGGTAGCTGGGGATTTTAATCTCATCGCAAGCGCAAATGACAAGAGCAATAGCAGAGTAAATAGGCGGGTGATGAATGCCTTTCAAAACAAACTCAATGAGCTAGAATTCCGAGACGTCTATCTGTTTGGTCGCAGGTACACCTGGAACAATGATCATCGGCAACCAACAATGGGTAAATTGGATAGGGTTCTGGTTTCACCACAATGTGAGGAGGATTTTCCTGAATTTTTCCAACAACCCTGAGTTCCTTAGCATCCGATCACTCTTCTTTGCTTCTTATGGCTGGTGACAGGGGGAAAATGTCGAGGCAGTTCTGTTTTGAGACCTTCTGGACCAAGATGCAGGGCTTCCATGAAGTGGTACATGAATCATGGGGGAACATGTTGACTCCCAAGATGCTTTTGTTGTGCTTTACGTGAAGATGGCTAGGCTAAGCAAGAGGTTGTTAGCTTGAGGGCAAAGGCAAGTCAGTAGTTTCAGATTAAAACTTCAGATTGCCAACAAGGTGATTCACACGCTTGATGTTGCGCAAGAGATGAGGGCCTTGTCAAAGGAAGAGCACCAGTTTCGCACAGTATGCAAAGGCAAATGCTTGGCGTTTGCTTCTCTCGAAAGAAGTAGATTGCGTCAGAGGGTAAGGGTCATGTACCTTAGAGAGGGCGATGTGGGCACCTCATTCTTTCACCTAAAGATTAAATCAAGGCGACAAAAATTATTGATCCCAATTTTAAAAGATGAAGGAAAGCTGGCAACTACCCAGAAAGATTTGCAACTGATGGCCAAAGGCTACTTTGACAGGATTTTTTGGCCTAACAACACCTGCGCCAAAGAACTCCGATTTGATCTAGTTCTCATGACTTCGGCGGACCTAACTGATTTAGAGCAGCCTTTTACTGAATCGGAGGCTTGGTCTACTATTCGTACCCTGCCAAATGAAAAATCGTCGGGGCCTGATGGGTATACAGGGCTTTTCTTTCAGAGTTGTTGGGAGATAATCAAAGGAGATGTCATGAATGCATTGAAAAAATTTGGTACTAGAAATAATCAGAACCTTCAGCTGTTGAACTCTTCAATGATTGTGTTGATACCAAAAAAAGACAGTCCTTTTTATAGTCTTATTATAGTTTCTCCAAACTTGTTACAAAGATCATGGCGACCCGCTTGGCACCAAGGATTCTCTCGCTGATTCCTGCAACTCATACTGCCTTTATAAAAAGTAGAAGTATACACGAGAACTTCATCCATGTGAAAGGGCAAGTGTTGCGACTCCACCGAAAGAAACAACTGGCGATCCTTCTGAAGTTGGATATATCGAAGGCGTTCGACTCCATATCTTGGGAATTCTTGATGGGTATGCTACAATACAGGGGTTTTAGAGTCTCTTGGTGCCGATGGATTACCTCAATTCTTGTAACTTCGCACACGGCGGTGCTGATAAATGGCCATCTAACAGACTTCATTAAGCCAACGAGGGGACTCAAACAAGGTGACCCCCTTTCACCAATGCTTTTTGTGCTAGCGATGGATGCACTATAAGCAATGGTTTCGCAAGCAAGTAGAGCGCAGCTACTCACACCACTCGATGGCCGGAACAAAATTCCCCAATCTTAGTATTTGCAGACGATGCTACTCTATTTTTTAGGCCAGTTCACGGAGAAGCTGAGGTGATCAAGAGGCTTTTGCAGTTATTTGGGGAAATTACAGGGCTCAAAGTGAACCTTATGAAGAGCATAGTTGTGCCCATCAGGTGCTCGGAGCAACAAATTGCTGAAATGGAATCAATCCTAGCTCGCCAAAGAGAAAATTTTCCAATCTCGTACCTCGACATACTGCTTTCTACAAGGAAGCCAACTAAGCCTGAGATCCAGCCGATGATGGACGGATTTGGAAAGAAGATGGGAGGTTGGAAGCCAAAAATGGTCACTATTGACGGTTGGCTCTGTCTGATCAAGTCCACTTTGATGGCGATGCCCGTTCACTTCTTGACTGTTTTGCAACTACCACAATGAGTCGTGAAGGAGATCGATAGGAAATGCCACGGTTTCCTTTGGAAAGGCGAAGAAAGTGTAAATGGTGGCCACTGTCTGGTGGCATGGCAAAATATCTGTGCACCAATAAACAAGGGCGAACTGGGAATAAAAATTGTGGAGTACTTTGGTCAGGCATTGCGATTACAATGGAGAGCTAAGTACTTTGAACAAAGATATAGGCCATGGGCATCAGTGGACTTCAACCTTGGACGAGATATCGAGCCACTCTTCTGGTCTGGAGCACAGATAACAATTGACAACGGGGAACTGACTAATTTTTGGTCAGACAATTGGTTGGGCGGTGGAAGTGTTGAATGTCGATGGCCTGCTCTGTTTTCACACGTTTGCAGAATCGGATGGCTCACAGTGTATAAGGCGTTGAAAAATAACAACTAGGTTTGGCAGTTACAAGAAGCACTATCCCTTGAGGCTCTGGGTGAATTCTTTGAGCTTTGGGATGAATTGCAAGGGATTGCTCTGCAGCCGAAAGAAGATACGATCAGATGGAAGCTAACAGATCATGGGAAATTCACGACGGCATCGACATACAGTCTGTTTTCCTTGGCAGCGGAAGAGTGTGCATTCGGCACAATCATTTGGGAATCACGAGCACCATCCTGGATCAAATTCTTCATCTGGTTGGTGCTAAAAGGGGGATGTCTTACGGCGGAGAACCTGGCGAAGCGGGGATGGCCACATGAACTATTTTGCGTCCTTTGTCGAACTGAAGAAGAACGCACCATCACCTATTTGTTGCATGAAATTTTTCTGCTACAGTTTGGCGGTTACTGAGAAGCTGGTGCAAAATGAACTTCACCATACCGGCCGACAGCGGGAGTGATCTAGGTGAGTGGTGGTTGACGGCAAGATCGGTTTTTCGGACGAGCTACAAGCAGATTTTTGACATGTTGTTCATGCTGATCACCTGGCAAATTTGGAAGGAACACAACACTCGGATCTTTCAACACGAATCCAAGACGGTGCGCCAATTAGTAGACTTGTTTAATGTAATATCCCAAAAATCTTGTACTTGAAGGAAAGAGTAGAATGTATACTGTAAACTTTGAACCCAAAAATTTCCTTCTGAACAAAGAGCGGATACTCGATTTTCATGTATACTAGGATGCATATGCATGAGAAAGGCATAAATTCTTCTTCGAATTTACTTGAAAGGGGCCCAAGAAAAATTAAGAAAAATATCTAACAACTTGTAGGTGACCTCAGCAAACAAACCACAAGGTTTAGAGACACAACATTGAGGTAGATGATGGGAATTAGTGAGAAAACTAGATTTGACCCTAGGAAATTTTCTAAGTACTAGGGCTGGCCGACACAGAACCCTGGGACCAACTTTGGACTATTGTAGCGACCAAACCAGCAAGCCCGAGGCGGTGAAACTTGGCAGTATTGTAGTTTGAGTCAAGCTTTACAACTTTTCCATGGGACACCACCCTTGAATCTGCCTGAAAATAGGTTTAAATGAGGCCCAAAGTTGGAAGGTCAGCACTGAGACCAGACATGAAAAAATTCAACATTTCTTATCTCTCCTCCTATCTCTCCTGGCAAGTGGGTCATACCGACTCGTGGGACTGTGTTGCCAGCATCACACCGTGTTCCAGCTCGTCTCACTCACACTGACGCCATCACCACGCACACGCGCACGCGTCGCGCGCGAGGAACCCGCTGTGCACGCGTCGCCCCGAGCCCGACATCCCTCTGCGTCGTCAGCATGCAAATAAAACCCGACCGCCCAACCGACGCTGCGCCCCTCCTCAGTCCATTCATGTTCCATGAGAGAACCAGAGCTGACCGCCCCCGAGAGCACCGAGAAACCTCCAGCAAGCTCCCTCCACTGCCAAACAAGAACCAGCGGCATTCGCACTCCGATGAGCTACTCCCTTGGGCAATGTTCGTTCCCAACTCCTTAATCTTTGATCTCTTTGACAACCAAATTTCACTCCGAATGACACAGCCAGTGACCGGGAACGCCGCCGAGCCGAAGCCATGAACCGCGAGCTCTGCGTCACCCGCCGCCGAACCACCCACTCGTCGCCGGCCATCTACGGTGAGCCATTGCCCGAACCCTTTCACCACCATGTTCTTTGATGCCTGACATTGGTTGAAACTGATGGAATCGCCCGGAAACGCACCGAGGAAGGAAAACCCCTTTTCGTCCCCAACTCCGGCCTCCACCCTCGGGTTTTCCCTCTTCCTCTCTCTGGTGAGCTATACACCGATTCCTCCTGACTCAAGCATCTCCATTGATCCCCTGACACGGTCCCGCACTCACTTTGGGCAGCCGACCAATGAAACGAGATGTCGTCGTTCACCCAAAGCAAAGGACGCGCCGCCGCCTTGGGATCCTGCATGGCGCCACCGTCACCTCAACCTCACCAGCACCCCGTGTTTGTTCGGTAAGCCTCCTCAGTGCCCCTAGTAGCTATTTCCGATATATGCATGATGTGGCAAGTGCTAGAAACACACATGCACGTTGGTCTCGAACCACAGCCCCGCCCGCTCCATCGCCGACAACTATTCCGGCCACGGTAGCACGCGAGATAACCACTGCTAGCTTTGCCATGACATCCACTACATTTTACCTTTTGGTCGCGGCCACTCACCGGCCGTCGTTCGCCGTCGGCACCGGCAAGAACCCCATCGCATGTCGTTGCCCTGTTTTTCCTTTTCCATGCCACTGACAACCGGGGCCCACTTAACTGGCGCACCATTAGATTGTTTAAACACCGGCTGCCGCTGACATGTAGGCCCCACGTGAAATAAAAGATTAATCCGAATAAGGTATTTCCACAAAGAAATATAGCCCGACTTTGAAAATCCATAGAAAATTGAAAACAACATATTTTGACTTGGGACAAATTTTGTCAGGACCACAAGATTATGTACTTTAAGGATGTGAAATAAAAATGACCACTCCCAGTAGCAGATTTAGCTAGAAAAATTCATTTTGTAAACACTGCTAAATAAGGCAGGTTAAACTTGTAAAAATCATAGGAAAATTTTCCTTACTCCGAATAAAGTGAACCAAGACTCCGTAGAAACTACGAAAGATATAAATTAAGACAAAATTAGGAAATCATATACTTTCTGTAGCAGGAAAAACCACCTATAGTTTTATTTAGTAAAAGAGTTACTTTAGAACACCCTAACTTACAAAAGTTATAGTAGACCCAATAAAATTCCTAAAAATAGAAACTAAATTTTGTTAGAACCATCCTTCTGTGTTCCATCAACTATACCTACCAGAAAGCCCATATTTTGGTCCTTAACAAATCTAGAAAGATTGCAACACTAAACTCCTACACTATAAAAAAAACTATAATAAGCCTTTCACTTTGGGAAGAAAAGAACTTTATAGAGACCCCACTTAAAATGCATCAATCTGAAACTAAAACACATGCATCTCATGTGCATTCATCTTAGTTCGTTAAGGTTCTCATAAATGCTTAAAATCTAAAACTTTGTACATATAAATTAGACAAACCATCGGCACCATTCGAAGATCCCGTGTACTTGTACGATCTGGAAGAAGGAGAACCAGGCAAGTCCTCGCCTCCCCCTTTGAACAAATTGATCCTAGTTTTATGGAGGTTATTTTAAAAGGGTTGGGAACTTGCATGGTATTTGATGAGTAATACTAAAAACTTGATATGAACATGTTTAGTACTACACCGATGTTGCATGCTCCTGGAAACCCCACTTAACACATTAACCAATTCCAAACCTTAGGAATGATCAGAAGCTAAAACATAGTGAACCAATCTGAAGTCTTATGACTTATTTATCCCCATGCTTAGTTTGCTAGTAGTATACATTTTCCCATGATTAATGGGCTAAGTACCGATGTTTTATTTGTAAAGCTTCTATTTCCAAAAGTTATGTTATGACAAGAATGCTCTTTGTTAAACCAAAATAAGGTACAACTTGGTCTTCAAGTTTGGGCCGCAAGTGGTATACATATGGTGTTTAGTTGTATACAGATAGGGGGAGTGTGTGCCCAGACTACCCTAAGGACTTCACTCCACGATTATTCATCTCGAATACGGTACAACCACATGTGCTAGTATAGGATAGCCCTAGCTTAGTATACTATTTGTGATTTAGTCTCACATTTTGGTAGGCTGAAGTGTATGAGTTCGTATAACTCAGAGGAGCTTCCTAATGCCCCGACGAGGTAGTTAGGCAACTAAGCCTGTCCAATACAACGATAATGTGCCACGTGGGTGGGTTTCCGTCGTGTCCGCCCCCACGGTGTTAAGTTTAAGGCGTGAGCCCGCCACTTAACGGTCCTATGCCGTACTTCCAAAATGGTATAGGATGGAGAAAACACATATCGTGCTGGTGTAAGGCTAAATCACGGATAGTTGAAGGGCTTTGTTGTGTATAATAAATCGGATACTTATGTATCGCGTGCCATGCTTTGCATGATTATTATGTCACATCATGTGGATAAAGTGTACACACTCTGCAGAGTTTAAACTAATCGGTTAGCCGTGCTCACGGTTACGAGCGTCGTGTGAATGTGTCGTGGGTATAGTTTTCATGTATTTGAGAAGATTTGTACAACTCTTTACCAAAAATATTCAAAATTGCTTGCTCCCTAATTTACTTCTTTGCTGCCCCGACAATGCAAAGGATGGATGGTTTATGAACATTATACTTCTTTGTTGTCCCGTAATGTAAAGTGAGAGATATTTATGAGCAATACTATTTATTAATGCCCAATATAGTGAACTACTTGTTTGCTGGAATTTATTGTTCAAACTTGGGTATTTACAATGGGGCTTTGCTAAAATAAAGTTAGCTTTGCGCTAAAATGAAACCCCAAATGAGCTTCTCCTTGTTATTGCATTACATGTAGTCTTAGGCTTGATGGGTGTTTGCCAGTACAATTCATTGTACTAACTCTTGTTGTATGTATCTACACTTGGTTGTGCATAGATATGATTGCAGGGGAGACTCCTCTCGAGGAGGAAGAATTTGCCGAGAAAGTACCATTCTACCCGGACGGTTCATACTAGGGCACTCCTTAGTTGGTTGGAGAAAGATCCTCGGGAATGTTGTTTGCTTCCGTTTGCTATGACTAGCTATATAACTATTTGGCCTGATGGCCATATGTATCTCTAAGAACTATTATGTTGTAATAGCTGATGACTCATAATGGGTCGTTAACCAGTTATCGATACCATATGCTTGGATGAAAGTGGTTAGCCCGTTCCTTTTGTTAGGAATGTATTAACCACGAGTATGAGTAAAAGATAATTGAGACAACGTAGATCTTTAGCCATTTGATGTCAAGTCTCCTGGTTATGTAACACATTTGGTCGTCGTCATCGAGTGGTTTGGCGGGCACAATCCAGGCTGAAGTTGACTGGCAGGCTAAAGACCTAGCGATGTCTCAGTTATCTCTCTCTCTCGGAGCGTCGGATGTCTTGCTATATTTGGAAGAAGAATGGATGAGTTTCATTCGGCTCCTAATTATATCAAGAGGTCCGAAGGCGTCCCGACAATTAATGATGAGATTGGTATTCGGAAGGCGGTTGGAATTTTTGGCAATAGCGTTACTAGATTAATTGCAAGTCATAGGACGCCGCTGCTGGACGCTGCTTTGTCGCCTTCCTCCCTTTCTTCTTCTGCTACCCCTGTTTTTCACTTAATGTTTTCTCCTTTTGCTTTTTAGCCTTCACTGGGGAACCCAGGAAGGCACGACATTTCTAGTGTCATTTTGTAAAAGCTTTTATTCTCTTCAATGCTTAATCTAATTGGTCGGCTTTCTTGGCCGTCCCGGCAAAAAATAGTTGTGTATGCAAATCAGCTAATGGATATACAGGCAAGATTTTTATCCATTATCTGAAAAATCGACTTCAAGCTAGTTTCCACCTGACTTTATCACCTAATTAAGCATATGCCATTTTTACATTGATTATTTCTTCTTTACTTAGCTGCAACTGCAAACACGCTATATTTTCAGGGAAGGAGGCGGAGAGGAGATCTTCCATGTCAGTTCTTAGGAAAGAGCTGAACATGGAAGCCATCTGGGAAGCTGAGGCCGGGGGTACGGACTATGTCACCTCCTTTTACTGTCTTCCATCTGGAATGACAAGATATATGCATATGTTAGAACATAGATATGCCTGCCATTTCAGGAAGAGAACTACATTTATATGTGTGACAAGTGATGAACTGCATGTACCTGTATTTTGTCACCAGGTGGTGTATGAAAGTTGCAATCAACACCTTGCTGAGATCAGTTCCAACGCAGAAACGGAGGCCGCCTCCAAAGGCCATGAAATGCTTCGTACCACCGGTGATCTCAACCTTGTCCTGCGCAAGCAAAACCCAGACTCCCAGAGGTTAGTCAAAACTCAAAACACAAGACGTTTAATTTATGGTCACGAATGCATATGCAGGCTAGCTAGCTAGCTTCTCGAAGCACATTGTACTATTATGAGCTACGACTCTAATAAGGCTGCCTCCTTTCTTTATTCCTACGTGTTCCTTATCAGAAGAACAGTGAGTGTTAAGTAACATTTGAATATATATATATATATATATATATATATATATATATATATATATATATATATATATATACTAGCAAAATACCCGTGCGTTGCAACGGGACGACAACGCAGGGAGGGAAGCAGGCGAAGGGCGAAGGTCCAGGCGGCGGCGCGGGAGCTCCGAGCGACGACGGGAGGGAGTGGCGCAGGCGCGGCGCAGGGCACGACGCGGATGAGGACGGAAGTGAGAGACGCAAAGGTCTTTTTTTCGTCCAAGCCCTCTCTTCTTTTCAGCATTGGGACTACGGGTTAATTTTATATATAATCAAAGGGTTTTCGTAAAATAACCTCTTTTTCTTCTTGAATTGGGTTTTTTTAGAAAAATAGTCAGCTAGACTGCGGGTTAATTTTGAAAAAATTCAAGAGATTTTCTACAAAATAGTCAGGCAAAACAAAATTTGGGTTACTTGCTTTATATATAGTATATATAGTATATATATATATATATATATATATATATATATATATATATATATATATATATATATATATATATATATATATGTGCGGGCGCGCATGCCGCTCTATAACATGATTTGACCAACCCCGCACGTAGACCAATCACATTGCACAATGCAAGATCCATTCCCTAGATCAAAAGGCAAGATAGGTTTATTTACTCGCATCCTGTATCTATGTCCCCGGTCCACTATTTCTTCTCAGCTTTCATTGGGAATATGTGAAATATCACGTGCTTCACCTGCCGCAACGAGGAACTGTCTGATGATTAGAACCCTGAAACAAACCCAGACATGCTACTGTGCTAGTTCATGACAGGCCGAACAGACACAATCCGTTATAAAATATACAGGGATTTGGTAAGTTCTCCCATGGTGATTGCTCAGTTTGTTTGGCTATTTTTGGCAGTTGTTTTGGTTCAATTTCTTTTTTTTTTACAGTTGTGGACTGCACCATGCTTGTATATATACTTTGCCTATCCTTCCAAGTTGAAGTACAAGTTGGAGGGGACTCCAGAATTGATGCCAACACTGAATCAACTGAATTTTGTTGGGTTCAATAAGTAGTAGTAGTAATTAGTTTATTGGAAAAAGGTAGGGTGCTTTATTGTTGATTAACGTGGTTATACTTCAGACTAGAACTTGTGCTTGCTGACACTGATCACTTGGAATCCTGGAAGAAATAAAAACAAGCAACACCCACTATATATGACTGCTACCTGTTGCACTCTATCTTAGGAAGGAGTCCAACACTCAATCCAGAGAGCATCAAAACCCTACCTTTCAATTGCATTTGAAATGGAGAAATTTCAGTTAGTTAGCAAATAGATTAAACGGCACAAACCTGCCACCTCCATGGATTAAACGCTAACGGATCTTCATATATTTCGGGATTTAAGTGCACTGCTGGAGGGCACACCATGACTCCCCATCCTGCTGGAATGGTGTAACCTGCACCCAGAGGTGTAAGGGGGGAGGGCTTAAATTCATATTTTTCGTCAAATTAAAGAGCACGTTTATTCATACACACATCATATATATGCATCTAGCTTGTAGTACTATACCTTTAAA
The DNA here is from genome assembly GCA_019925245.2 of Oryza australiensis. Classification (NCBI taxonomy): domain Eukaryota; kingdom Viridiplantae; phylum Streptophyta; class Magnoliopsida; order Poales; family Poaceae; genus Oryza; species Oryza australiensis. The sequence continues at coordinate 3,181,021 of JAIFGZ020000108.1, read as the reverse complement.
TTCAATGTTCTGCAAGGCCTTCCGAAAAATCCCCGGCACGATGTTTGCTAACCTTACTATCTCCAACGTGACCTTCATATACAAAAAAGTTCAAGTAGTCAAAATAGTATTTGTTAGAATAGATGTCTAATATACTAGTTACAGTTAAACTTGGAGTTGTAATAGGTGGTAAGTGGTGAAATTAGAGTCAGACTTTGTAACCCAACATCTCTTTTAGAGAAGGGGTATCACAATATAACTATGAAAACTACGATATAGCATAGACATGTAGGGAGATAATAACGGTGAGGCCACAGACTCGTAGCGGCTAGGTGTTATGTTGCTTGGAGAGGACACCCATAATTAGCCTCGAAATGTAAGCTTCGGCTAAATTTCGTTAACAAATATCATGTGTTCATTTGTCATCATCTGGTATGTTTTTAATGACCAATGACTAAAGTGATTAAAAAAAATTTAGTCGTTGTTCTGTTATATCGATTAATTCACTCAACTAAACTGAAGTCAAGTCGCACTACTAGTTGTGAACACATATGTATATAACTACACTATCTTCTCTCTCGTGGAGAGTGCGTGCGTGCACTTGGTTTACACAAGCACGAAACACAAAGTAAGCAGTTGCACAATCGCATTGGCCAGTGTTCTGCTTGTACTTTTCCACTGTCACAACTTAGCCAACATGCCACTGGTTAATCCGGCTCAATTTCTTATATTATACACCGGTGCAACATGCAGTTTGCTAATTAACTGCTATAGCTATAGCTAGCCCCTGGTTAGGCTCACCTGAGACGTGAAGGTCATCGACTTGTACTCTGCCCACGTGAGGCCTGCGGCATCACCCCCCGCCCTCCTGCCCCTAACAATCGCCTCATGCTCCTCCTGCACCACACAACACAAGAGCTGTGTCATATATTGTCTCGTTGATTGCGGGTAGCTTGCCTAGCTAGCAAACAACTGCGTGGGTGTTGGTTTCCCCGGATAATTAGGTGCTAACCGTTAGCGCGTCGAGCACCGTGGGGTTCTCGGCGAGGAGGCGGACGCCGAGCGTGAGCGCCAGCGACGTGGTCTCGAAGCTGGCGAAGAGGAGGACGAACATGAGGTCGAGCGCGATGGCCTCCGTCAGCACGGGCTTCTCCCGCCCCAGCTCCTCGATCAGCACGTCGAAGAAGTCCTCGCATTGCCTCGCCGGGTCCGCCATCCTCTCCCTCATCATCTTCTTCAGCACCTTCATCGCGTTCCTTCTCCCCTACACCAGGAAGGTAGTATCACGCTATCAGCGAGATTGGATTCTAATCCCTCTAGATGATATTCTCTCGTATCTTTTTTTCCAAATTTAATGTAAATAATTTTAAAAAAATTTTAAAAAATGATAATGTAAAATATAAAGACATCTAACACTTAAAAAATAAATCAAATTCGACCTACATGTTAAAAAAGATAAATTGAGGTATAAATAATACCTCAATTATTCATATCTGAATTTATTTTTTATATCTCAATGAGTAAATTGAGATTGGATCTAATTTTTTGAAGTGATATATATAGTCAATTTTTTTAAAAAAATATAATTATTTGGATGGTTTTTAGATAAACGAAAGTATATCGCTTGAGAGCTTAAAATAGTTTTCGGGCTACGGCTAAATTCAGGCAAGAAGCTAGCTAGCTTGGTACGAGTCCCTCCTCTAGAAACATTGACTGCCAGGCTGCATGTGGTGGTGCGTGTGCATGCATGGTCATCTGTTGACTAGGAACGCATGTGCAGGCGTTGTTCAGTTCACTATATGTTGCTGCTCAAGGATGCATTATGTGCATGCATGTGCAGTAACCCTACATACCTTCATGCACTCATGATATGCAGTGCCGGGGATATCCACCGGGAAAGAGATGAGACCGCGGATGAAGGCGACGAAGTTCTTCCTCAGATTCTCCGACGACTTTGACGGCTCGTAGCTGATCAGCTTCTTCGCCGTAAGGTCAAATATCATCTAGTACCACAAGTTACCAGATCGATATGTCAGAAATCGACAGCATTAGTTCCAACATATATTAGCAGCAGGACGGATTGATGGTGATCTCTTACGGCGGAGATGCTGTCCTTGAGCTCGACGCTGGGCTGCGCGGCCCAGGAGGCGAGGCTGGCGCGGCAGGCGCGGTCGGTCTCGTCGAGGAGCACGGCACGGAGGTTCTCCTGGCCGTACAGCCGGAGCACGAGGCTCTTGAGGTACTTGTACATGAAGCCGTGGAGGGAGCCGACGTTGTCGCGGCCGAAGATCTCTGTGAAGGTGTCCGGGTACCAACTCTCGAACAGCTTCCCCTCCTGCTGGAACACGTAGTAGTTCAGCTCCGGGTCCGCCGTCACCACCACCGGCCGCCCGACGACGCTGGTCTTGAAGATACTGCCGTACCTGCACAATATAATCCAATATATATCTCGTCAGGTTCAGTAATCAAAAGTCAGCTGCTGCACAGATACGCAACAGTGTTCCTTTTTTTTTCTGAAAAAAGAAAATGTTAGAGGAGCTCTGATACAAGTGAGTGCTACCTGTTCAACCTCTCCTTCACAAAGGGGGAGATATCGCAGGTAGTGTTGGGTGCGAAGAACTGCAAGGTCTCGCCGAGAAGAGGGAGGCCGAGGGAGCCCGGAGGCAGCCGGCTGTTTGCTCTCGGGTGGCTCCATCTGTACGCCCACATGAAGGAAGCCACGACCATGGCCACCACCACAGCCCACACAGCTACACAGACCAGCGTTTCCATGGCCTCTCCAAGTGTGTGTATGTACCTGGTTTCTCCTACTACCCTGTTAGGGCAAGAGGCAATGGCGGTGCTTAGCTAGGCTAGGCAGGCAAGGGAAGCTAGTGGAAGATATGGTTTTGCAAGTACCGAGAGCAGGGTATATATAGCAGTGCGTGATCTGAAGGGACATTGCTTCGGTTTATATAAAGTTCAGGCCAGCATAAACAATTGGAGGGGAGAGTGCAGGAGGAATTATTGCCACAGAATCCTTCCAAGTGTTCCTCTTTTTGACGGGAAGAATCCACCCGGAAGCTTGCGTTCTGCTGCTGTGCTACGGAGACAGTGATGCATGCCACAGGAATTCAGTTGTTATGTTCTCAGCTTTTCAGATCAGCTGGCTGGCTGGCTCTGTGTGTGCGCGGTTTAGCATGAAAATTTGATAAGCATGTACGTGTTGCAACGGATTGCCGGCTGTTATCCGGACCGTGATTGTATTCTTTTCTCACTGGTAGAGAAGATGCCATTAGCACATTAGTTCAAAATGTTAAGCTGTTATGTCTGAAGTTTTCCTACCGTGTGTTTCCAATTCTTAGTCTCTGTTGGACAGGCGCCATTTGAGTTAATTAATTTCTATGGGAATGAACCGTGGCCCCCTGTCTACTACTAGGAAAACATGACGCATACATGATAAGTAACTCGAACAAATACCGGCAGACGGATAAGAGGGGATTGAATATGCACCGGCACAAAAAAAGCTAGGAAGTCCCGATCAACGGAGCGCGAGTCAACAAGAGCTCAGCTATTTTTCATTTTTATTATCCAGGATACATCTCACTTGATTCGTCGTTGTGATCAGCGTGCATCGATCGATCGAGCAAGACGTCTCGATCACAAGTGTGGTAGACCCAGCCGGCCAGCTCCCAGCTAGCTAGCAGCGAATTGTGTGTGCATGTACACTAAACGTCCTTTTCGTTCCAACCTGCTTTATACTGATATTGACAGCTATATATGTCGATCTACTCCTACTCCTAGCTGCTAGCCTGAATCCAGCATACGTACGTTCAGAGGCAAGAGAGATCAGATCGATCGATGCAGAGACCGCGGAATCTTCCCCTAACATCAGCAGCAGCAGCTAGCTTATTTTTTTTAATAATGAAAATGTTTTACTGGGAGCAAATATAGTGACCATTAAATACACCAAATTGAGCCTATTACCAGTTCCAGAAAGCGCACACCAAATAAAAAAAACTATTACTCAAAAAGCGAATCACATCTCGATCTACAAACTGCCAAAAGCCTTTGTTATTTCATTCCCAGTGAAACGTCAACCTGTTTAACAACAACTCATACACAAAGCCATAAATTTGCTAAAAAGAAAAAATAGAAAAAATGAAAGGAAAATAAGACATAAGGGCAGTTAGCTTAATTAGCTAGCTAGATCAACAATTCAGATGACCTGATCAATATTATCAACTTGATTCTCGTCACTCATCAGTCGTCGCATCACATCTCACGTACTATATATGAGATAATTGTATATCTTTCTTTTTTTGAAACTTAGATAATTGTAGATCGACGTGCCTCCACGTCTTACGTACTGCCACCTATATGTGTGTGTGTGCAGTGTGTATGCATCGCAGTGCGAGTCTCCGGTCTTTCGTGATGCATGCCTGCCGCCATTTTTGTCTGCATGTTTGTCGGTCGATCACCCGTCGGACCGAGCTTCTTCAGACTTCAGATGTTCATGCACCTCAATGAATTCCTGCATATAATCCTACTATAGTATATAGTATGTGCGCACGTACGCGTGTTAGTTCGTGGATGGATTGGTCAGACGGATGCTGCACCGCCGGCGACGCCAGCTCTGCGACTGAACGTATGAAACCGCGGGGGACGCCCACGTATACGTACGTGTACGAGGTATGCACAACAGCTCAGGTGTCCCCCACACGTAGACAAGTACGTATTGACATATGAGATCGATATACATGAAATTTTCAAAGAGATATAGATTCAGGATCAGTCTATTATTAACTCGAGTAAATGTTACCTCATTTCTGCGAGCATCATGAGTCCACTCAAGCAAGTAATCAATGAAATATTATTGTTTCCTTATAGTCAATATGAGAAATCCTCTTTTTGCCGAGTGCCTTGGACACTCGGCAAGCCTGTTAAATGTTGAATCAAGTGAGTTTGATTTATAGTTTATGTGATGAAACATTGGATTTGTGATTGGCTGGCACGGTTTGACCGGCCGTCTCTGATTTCGGTTTGTTTTCTCGGTTTTGAATTGTTTCTTTGTGGATTTAATTTCTAGATGATTTCTGTGCATGTTGTTACTGTTGACAAGCTAATGTGAGTCAAGTTTGGACAAACTTGTGCTCGGTATATTGTTTCTTTGTCGTATATGTGCAGGTATTGCTTGAGGCCTCGGATAGTATTGTCTGTGCCGGATCGGAGTCGACTTGGGAGAAGTAGACGTCCAGCACGCGGGATACTAAAAGGCTAGAGGATAATGCACATGGAAGATGAAAAAGTTATATGGCATACGAGAGGGATCGTATGCGGAGTCGAATTTGGAAGGGAGTCTAAATTCGGAAAGTTAGGTTGAATGAGTCCTATTGGGAATATGAGTCCTATTAGGAATAGGAGTTTTACTTCTACTATGAGTGGGAGGTTGAGTCCTATTAGGAATAGGAGTTCTACTTCTATTATGAGTGAGAGGTTGAGTCCTATTGTGAATAGGAGTTCTACTCCTACTTTGAGTAGGAGGATTTTGCATGTATAAATAGAGAGGGAGGGTGTGCCTCCTAGACATCGATTTTCAAGAGCGAAACTTGAGAGAATAGCTAGGGTTTTTGAGTTAGGTCGAGATTTTATCGAGGAGTGCTGTTGTTGCACTTTGCAAACACTTTTAGATGCAATAAAGTTGAAATAGTTTGATCTACTTCTTCGAGAGTTCATCTTTCGGTGTTTTGGATCTCGCGGTGTCGCGGTGTGCGCACGGTCGATCGACGGGTTGTGGCGGCGGTCCAACCGGAGGCTAGGCGGCGATCGGCCGGCCGGGAGGGCGGTCGGCCGGGCGGGTAAGACGGTGTGACCGGCGGCGGCTTCAACGGTTTACATTTATTGTCTTTTTTAGATTGGTTTCATCGGTAAGAGGTAAATCTTTTAATTCCGCAAAGATTTGGTTTTTTGTTTCCCTACCATTCACCCCCTCTGGTAGGTTTGTTTGGTCTTATTCGATCCTACAAGTGGTATCAGAGCCTCGTTCTTTATTTGCTTTTCTGATCTTTTGCCATGGCTGAAAAGTTTTCAAATAAACCTCATGTTTTCAATGGAACCGACTTTAACTATTGGAAGAAAAATAGAATCTTATATCACATCTCAAGGTTATGATATTTGGCTAAAAGTTTCTCAATCTTATGAGATTGCTGAACGCATTGATACTCCTACTCTCAAATTAGATTATGAAAATAATTGCAAAGCTAGGAACATCATTCTTAATGCAATTTCTCGCTTTGATTTTGATCGTGTTTCGCATCTTTCAACTGCTAATGAAATTTGGAAAGCTTTGAATGATTTTCATCTTGGATCTTCAAACATTAAAGAATTGCGAAAAGATGTTTTCAAAAAGGAGTACATAAAATTTGAGATGACACATGGGGAGTCTTTGGATGACTATTTGGGCCGTTTCAACAAAATTTTGAGCAATCTTAGATCTGTTGATTCTTCTTACAATGCTAATTATTCTCAATCGAGGTTGCTCGTCATTTTTTGAATGGTCTTGATATGAAAGTTTGGGAAGTTAAGGTTACCTCAATTCAAGAATCGAGTCGATATGAATACCTTGACTTTGGATGTTCTTTACACTAAATTAAAAACCTATGAGATGAACATTCTTTCTAAAAGAGCTGATTCAAAATCTTTGCTTTGGTGTCTTCTTCGCCTCTTCGATTCTTCCTCACGTCGATTTTTGCTTCTTTTACGCCATGTCGATGATCAACTAGAGAAAATCGGTGAGGAGGACTTGGTATCTCTTGCTAACGAGAATTTCTAGAGCTGTGAGTAATGTCGAACCGGGAGAAGAGGAGGACCAATCCGGTGCTTTGGATGTGGACAACCGGGACATATCCGCTCTCAATGTCCCAAGGCTGGAAAAGGGACACATGAGGAGGTAAAAGCTCAAGATGGCACCAAAGACGCTAAGCGAGCAAGAAGCGGGCGAAAAATATGAAGATGAAGAAGTTCTACCAAAAGGCAAATGATGCAGCATATGATGCGATTCGAGAATCAAGTGATGTTGATTTTGAAAGTGATGAAGATGATGACAAGGAGAAGAACATTGCTGGGGTTTGTTTGATGGCGGTAGCATTGATGAAGATTACGAAGATGATAATGAGGTAACTCCTGCTCCTAGTGTTGAATATCTTCAAGATGTTATTGCTAGACTTGGTTACAAGATTTCTAAATTTGAAAAGAAGATTAATCAACATGAAGTAGTTATTGATTCTCTTAAAGCTGAAAATAATAGATTAAGATCTCTTGCTTCGATGATGATGATTGTAAATCTTGTGAGGTTTTATTTGCTGAAATTAAGTCAATTAGAGATGTTTACGCCAAGAAGCTTGATATTGAATCTAAGAAAACTCGAAAATTTTAATCTTGTCTTGCTCTTAGCTTTTCCATGAACACTAAATTGATGATGAATTATTTTTAACAAAAGGAGCTTTAAAGAAATGTCAAGTTGCCTTGTTTGCTAGCTCTATATTTAATGCAATTAGCGCTAAAGGTTAAAACAATCTAGTGCAAAACCTTGCTTATCATGTCTTGCTAATGAATTGAAATTAAAGGATGCCTTAGGTCGTGTTAGGCATATGAAAGAAAGCTGTTAAGCAAGATGAAGTGCTTTCTTGTCAAACTTGTAGAAAACAGAAAGGTCTTTTGGATAATTGCAAAAATTGTGCTGTTTTGACTCAAGAGGTTTCTTACTTAAAAAGTTCTTTGCAACGTTTTTCTGATGGTAAAAAGAACCTCAACATGATCTTAGACAAATCAAGAATTAACACAGATAATCGTGGTTTAGGTTTTGATCCTTATGCTCATCATACTAGACATCCTCCTGTTGTTCTAGGTGTTGGTGCTAGAAGTGGAGAAATTTTAATTAAACCTGAATCTAAGAATACGTGTTTAAATCTTTGGTATCATGACTTCTTTGAATGCATCATCTTCTAAAACCAATCCTGTGATTGCAAAACCTAAAGACTCCCTCAAATTAACCTCCAATTTTCTCAAAAGAAAAATCAAGAAGAAATAAGAAACCATCCAATTGCCAAAGATATCACCAAGATTCTCATAAATTGACATATATCCACTTGTACTAATAAAAACTACTAACTCTAACACTAGTATATGAAAAGCTAATAATCAAGAGAGTAGAACAAAATTATGTCAATCCAAATTTACCTTGATGTTATCTTGAAAAGCAATCGTTGTCTCTACATTGCACACACATGGGGAGTATGCCATCAAAATACCTACAAACAAGAAGATGTCGAGGCCTCCGTGTTGGGGTTATAAATAAGAAATTTTGGAATCCAACACCGAGTCACATGACCAGTAGAACCGTAGGTACATATGCACATACAAAATCGAACCGGACTTACACGAAACCTTACCTTGTCGTTTCACAAAAGTCTGATTTGAATTATGCACAAAACTACCCCGTGGCCGGTCTGACCGCCGTTGTATATGCGGTCTAACCGAGCACTGGCTGCGGCGATCGGACATTGGTTTACTGTGTCGACCGCGGCCGCTCGACCAGACCGTCGGTGTCTGTCGACCGAGCTCCTTAAACCAAGACCCGATTTTGCCATCGTCGTTTCGCAAAAGTAATTTCACTTTCCTTTTACGTTTACGGGCAAGTCTAAAACAAAATCCAACCAAATGTCCATTTTTTCCACAAAACGAACAAGTGTATTTCTCACGATGATTAGAAGCACAAGTAGAAACATATGGTTTAGCAACGAAGTAGCAACAAGAGGTTTTGCAATCACGGGATTGGTTTTAGAAGATGATGCATTCAAAGAAGTCATGATACCCAGATTTAAACACGGTATTCTTAGATTCGGGTTTAATTAAAATTTCTCCACTTCTAGCACCAACACCTAGAACAACAGGAGGATGTCTAGTATGATGAGCATAAGGATCAAAACCTAAACCACGATTATCGTGTTAATTCTTGATTTGTCTAAGATCATGTTGAGGTTCTTTTTACCATCAGAAAAACGTTGCAAAGAACTTTTTAAGTAAGAAACCTCTTGAGTCAAAACAGCACAATTTTTGTAATTATCCAAAAGACCTTTCTGTTTTCTACAAGTTTGACAAGAAAGCACTTCATCTTGCTTAACAGTTTCTTCCATATGCCTAACACGACCTAAGGCATCCTTTAATTTCAATTCATTAGCAAGACATGATAAGCAAGGTTTTGCACTAGATTGTTTTAACCTTTTAGCGCTAATTGCATTAAATATAGAGCTAGCAAACAAGGCAACTTGACATTTCTTTAAAGCTCCTTTTGTTAAAAATAATTCATCGTCAATTTAGTGTTCATGGAAAAGCTAAGAGCAAGACAAGATTAAAATTTTCGAGTTTTCTTAGATTCAATATCAAGCTTCTTGGCGTAAACATCTCTAATTGACTTAATTTCAGCAAATAAAACCTCACAAGATTTACAGATCATCATCATCGAAGCAAGAGATCTTAATCTATTATTTTCAGCTTTAAGAGAATCAATAACTACTTCATGTTGATTAATCTTCTTTTCAAATTTAGAAATCTTGTAACCAAGTCTAGCAATAACATCTTGAAGATATTCAACACTAGGAGCGGAGTTACCTCATTATCATCTTGAATCTTCATCAATGCTACTAGCCATCAAACAAACCCCAGCAATGTTCTTCTCCTTGTCATCATCTTCATCACTTTCAAAATCAACATCACTTGATTCTCGAATCGCATCATATGCTTGCATCATTTGCCTTTTGGTAGAACTTCTTCATCTTCATATTTTTCGTCGCTTCTTGCTCACGCTTAGCGTCTTTGGTGCCATCTTGAGCTTTTACCTCCTCATGTGTCCCTTTTCCAGCCTTGGGACATTGAGAGCGGATATGTCTGGTTGTCCACATCCAAAGCACCGGATTGGTCCTCCTCTTCTCCTGGTTCGACATTACTCACGCTCTAGAAATTCGTTAGCAAGAGATACCAAGTCCTCCTCACCGATTTTCTCTAGTTGATCATCGGACATGGCGTAAAAGAAGCAAAAATCGAGTGAGGAAGAATCGGAAGAGGCGAAGAAGACACCAAAGCGAGATTTTGAATCAGCTCTTTTAGAAAGAATGTTCATCTCATAGGTTTTTAATTTAGTGTAAAGAACATCCAAAGTCAAGGTATTCATATCGATGATTCTTGAATTGAGGTAACCTTAACTTCCCAAACTTTCATATCAAGACCATTCAAAAAATGACGAGCAACCTCGATTGAGAATAATTAGCATTGTAAGAAGAATCAACGGATCTAAGATTGCTCAAAATTTTGTTGAAACGGCCCAAATAGTCATCCAAAGACTCCCCATGTGTCATCTCAAATTTTATGTACTCCTTTTTGAAAATATCTTTTCGCAATTCTTTAATGTTTGAAGATCCAGTATGAAAATCATTCAAAGCTTTCCAAATTTCATTAGCGGTTGAAAGATGCGAAACACGATCAAAATCAAAGCGAGAAATTGCATTAAGAATGATGTTCCTAGCTTTGCAATTATTTTCATAATCTAATTTGAGAGTAGGAGTATCAATGCGTTCGGGAATCTCATAAGATTGAGAAACTTTTAGCCAAATATCATAACCTTGAGATGTGATATAAGATTCTATTTTTCTTCCAATAGTTAAAGTCGGTTCCATTGAAAACATGAGGTTTATTTGAAAACTTTTCAGCCATGGCAAAAGATCGAAAAAGCAAATAAAGAACGAGGCTCGATACCACTTGTAGGATCGAATAAGACCAAACAAACCTACCGAGGGGGTGAATGGTAGGGAAACAAAAAAACCAAATCTTTTGCGGAATTAAAAGATTTACCTCTTACTGATGAAACCAATCTAAAAAAGACAATAACGAAACGGAAGCCGCCGCCGGTCACACCGTCTTACTCGCCCGTCGGACCGCCCCTCGGCCTGGTCGGATCGCCGCCTAGCCTCCGGTTGGACCGCCGCCACAACCCGTCGATCGACCGCGTGCACACTGCGGACGGCACGCGAGATCCGAAAACACCGAAAGATGAACTCTCGAAGAAGTAGATCAAACTATTTCAACTTTATTGCATCTAAAAGTGTTTGCAAAGTGCAACAACAGCACTCCTCGATAAAATCTCGACCTAACTCAAAAACCCTAGCTATTCTCTCAAGTTTCGCTCTTGAAAATCGATGTCTAGGAGGCACACCCTCCCTCTCTATTTATACATGCAAAATCCTCCTACTCAAAGTAGGAGTAGAACTCCTATTCACAATAGGACTCAACCTCTCACTCATAATAGAAGTAGAACTCCTATTCCTAATAGGACTCAACCTCCCACTCATAGTAGAAGTAAAACTCCTATTCCTAATAGGACTCATATTCCCAATAGGACTCATTCAACCTAACTTTCCGAATTTAGACTCCCTTCCAAATTCGACTCCGCATACGATCCCTCTCGTATGCCATATAACTTTTTCATCTTCCATGTGCATTATCCTCTAGCCTTTTAGTATCCCGCGTGCTGGACGTCTACTTCTCCCAAGTCGACTCCGATCCGGCATGACAATACTATCCGAGGCCTCAAGCAATACCTGCACATATACGACAAAGAAACAATATACCGAGCACAAGTTTGTCCAAACTTGACTCACATTAGCTTGTCAACAGTAACAACATGCACAGAAATCATCTAGAAATTAAATCCACAAAGAAACAATTCAAAACCGAGAAAACAAACCGAAATCAAAGACGGCCAGTCAGACCATGCCGGCCAATTACAAATCCAATGTTTCATCACATAAACTATAAATCAAACTCACTTGATTCAACAATCTCCCCCTTGATACACTCGGCGAAAATTTCGCCGAGTGTTGCACTAGGCATAGATCACACGATGAACTTTGGATCGGCAAAGAGCTCTTTGCCGAGTGTTTTTTATCGGGCACTCGGCGAAATCTTCGTCGAGTATCCCTTCGACACTCGACAAAAAAAGTACACGTTAGGTTGAGTATACGGTGATGGAAAAGTTTGCCAAGCGCCGAAAAAAAACACTCGGCGAAGTTTTTAATTTTGCCGAGAGCCTGGGAAGAAAACACTCGGCGAAAACCCACACTTCACCGAGAGCTTTTCGTAATGCACTCGGCGAAATTAAAAACTTCGCCGAGAGCTTTGACCAAAGCACTCGGCGAAGTGATGGATTTCACCGAGTGCTATTGTCAAAGCTCTCGGCGAAGATTCAGCACTCGGCAAAGAGGGTTGCCGAATCCCAGGTTGCCCTCTTTGCCGAGTGTTTTGGCCATTGCACTCGGCGAAGGCCGTCTTTGCCGAGTGTTGCACTCGGCAAAGTGACATTTTTAACCATGTTTTATTTGTTCAGTGTATATTTCACAAATTTTCAAAATATACATCACATTCACAACCCCAATCATTCCACAACCCCATAAGCATCATTCCACATCCCCAATCAGTATAACCACATCGACAACCACAATCACAACAGCTTAGCCATAATTCACAATCCACAAGACATAAATATAATTCACAATCGTAGTCACAGTCACAATCCACAAAACATAAACATAGTAGTTCACAGTACGTAGTCCACAATTCGCAAACGAAATTCGAAGAAAATATAGTAGTTCATAGTAGATAGTCCAGAATTACAATTGTTCAAAGAAATTAATCGAGATGGCCACGGCGCCCATACGTCGTGGTCATTACTGGGGGTTATTTGATGCCGCCGATTGAGACTGCACAAAAGAAAAATAGAATAGTATAGGTTGTCAAGATAGTAACATTTGCAGATAAAAAAATTAAATGCGAGGTTAAGTGACTCACTGGAGTGCCTACAATAGGATGTGGAGGAGTGAATACCACAGGCTGTGGTGGCGGTACGATAGGAAGACCCATGTTTTGACTGATTGATTGCACGTAGCTGTACATCTCAGTCATCCTCATCTCAATCTCCCGCTGTTTCCTTTTCTCCTCTTCCAACTCGTCCTACAATATTCCATTTCAATTTTACAAAGTGAAGCAAACAATCAGTAAATATTAATGAATTGAGGAAAAAAGAATTTTCTAACCCGGAGGTGCTGCACTTCGGTCTGTGAAGCGGTCGGCCGTGACTTGAGGGGCCCGTATACATCCACTCACGGTCATCCATCCTTTATCATATCGAATAATCATATAAATATTATTTTCATCTACCGAATGCCTCTAATGTCGAATAGGTAAAGATAGGTCCTAATCCCACCCGAGGAAGTATAGATGAGTTTACTTCCCATGTGTAGATGAGTTTACTCCGCTCCGAGACAGAATTTCGGCAGCACCTCCCCGCTGTTCTCCAAATACACGTCCCGACAGGGAAATTGTGTATCCGAAGAACAACTGGGAGATACTACCGAAATTCTGAGTCGGACCAGAATACTAGACCATGGAAACTAAACTCATCTACACATCCTCGGGCTGTCCAAAAAAGTGGACAATGCGAAAAAGATACGGTTAAAGATATGCAAAAAGACGCATATTTTCATCCGTATCTCTTTCGAACGGGAGACGCCTAAGGTTACGTTATACACAGACAAACTACGGTAAAGACAGCGGCACCTGCAAAATAGGGAAGCACGGCTCGATGGCCGGCACACAAGCGACGGCATGGCTGCGCGATGCGACTCCATTCATCATCTCAAATCAAATGAAAGGAGTATAGATATGTATCTAATAAATAACATTGTTTTTATCATATATTTGTTTCTAATAAATACCTAAATATCACTTGTTTTAATAAACACCTAAATACATGATATTATTTTGATGTGTCAATAATAACCTAAATATTGTCATAGTTTGAACTAAATGTTTATATAATAACAAATCTAATTTTATTTGAACTAAATATTACAATAACAAATAAATGTTGCAAAAGTAAAAAACATGTTTACGAAAAAATGCGGAGGGTGGGGGCGTCGGCCGGTGGGCCGTCGGCCGGCGAGGAGAAGAGGGGCGTCGGCGGGGAGCGAGGCGCGTCGGCCGGGTGGGGGAGGTGGGGGCGTCGGCGGGGAGGCGTCGGCGGAGGAGACCACGGCCGGTAGGGAGGCGGCACGGGGAGGGCGTCGGCGGAGGAGGAGCCCGTAGGCCGGCCGGGGGGCGGCAGCCGCACGAGAGCGCGCGGCGGCAGCGGGCGACACGGCATGAGAGGCGGCGGCCGACAAGGGGCGGCGATTGGCGGGGGTGGCGGGCGGGGCGCGGTCGGCGGCGGGGCAGCGGCAGCCAGGGCGAGCGCGGCGGCGCGGTGCGGCGGCGGAGCGCGAGGAGGCGCGATCGTGTTTGCTTATTTTGCCTAAGTCCAAAACGAGCGTGGCACGGGGGGGAGGCGGGCATATTAGAAAGCTTTGCCGTGTGCCGGGATTTGCCGAGTGCCCCGATCCGGGCACTCGGCAAAAACAAGCTTCTTGCCGAGTGCCGGATCGGGGCACTCGGCAAATACAAATTTCGCCGAGTGCTCTACTCTAGGCACTCGGCAAAGTTTTGCACACTAGGGTTTTGTACATTTTTTGCCGTGTGTGATACTTTGCCGAGAGCTACACTCGGCAAAAAAACTTTAGTTTTTATGCTTCTAATAATTTAAAAATTATCAAACGGATTCAAAAAATTACCAAATTTTTGCATAAACCAATATATGATATTTATTTCCTAGGGAAAAAGATTTAAAATGAAACGATAATTCGGCCGTCACTTTCTCTCTAAATCTAACCAATCCTTCTCAACACTTATAATCTTCTTCAGAGAATCTTTGGTTTTATGAGCGTCGTACCTGATAAAATATTCGAAACCTTCTTGATTTTTTACCCCAGCCTCGACGTATGATATGATGACATCCTAACAAATTTTATGATTTTCTAACTTCGTTTGCTATTTTTACAATTTTGAAATCATTCGCTCAACACGTTCCTAACCATGTTGCATGAAGAAAAACATCTCAATTTCTGTTTATTTACCACATATTGACTCAAAAGGTTCTAAATAACATGAATATAATTTTTGCACTACTTTTTTTTTTATTTTTAGCCACTTGCAGTTCTAATTTGAGACTTACAAAAAAATTCATGAAAATACAATAAATCAAAGAAATATAGCAAAACCATCGAAAAATTACCAAATTTGATAATTAGGGATTACATGTTGTATTTACATAATAGAAAAATTTGGAGGATAGATGAGGAAAAATTTTCACATGTTTGCCGAGAACGAGGGAAAGACACTCGGTAAAGGTGGTATTTTGCCGAGAGCCTAGCCATGGCACTCGGCAAAGGTGGTATTTTGCCGAGTGTCCAGCCATGGCTCTCGGCAAAGGTGGTATTTTGCCGAGTGACTAGCCCTGGCACTCAGCAAAAATGGTACCAAACGGTATTCATTGACGACGGTTCTTGTTTTGCCGAGTGTCTCTAATTGACACTCGGCAAAAATTGTACTTTCGCCGAGGGCCGTGTGAAGACACTCGGCAAAAGGGATTTTTGGCCGAGTGTTTCTGTTCGCGAGTGCAAACACTCGGCAAAGTGTCCTTTTTGCCGAGGTTTTTTTTGCCGAGAGCCCGCTCGGCAAATATATTATTCGTCGAGTGCCCGATATAAAGCTTTCGGCAAAAAATTTTACACTCGGCAAACATGCGCTTTCCCGTAGTGAGTCTATGTGTGGCTTTCATTCAGATATACAGAGATTGACGAGTTCAGAATTCAGAAATACAGGACGGGCATTGAGGATTCAGATCCAATCCATGCGTGTTCAGGTTCTATTTTAAGACAAGCATATCCTACTCTTCCGAACCGTTGAAGGATGCAAATTCAGAAGGCTGAATCCTAAGTATGTCTCGTCATGCTGTTGTTAAACGTTCGTTGTTCGCGTGGTTAGTTTGTTAAATCCAACAGTACACCTGTAAAAAAGTCTCTGAACCACGAGCATGGATTCCCTATAGATACGCACGCACGATCGAGTCGTTTACTCTCCACCTACCGTATAATCGTAACAAAACAAGGGGAACAGCAGTTTGGATGACGACAGAAGATTCATGCAAATACCAAGAGATCTAGCTAAAATAATTTGTTCATCGATAACTCAATGCCGCACTACCTATTAGCATACCAACGGTGCAAGCAACTGATGCTAGATTGTGCCTGCACAAGTACATCACTGCGTATTAGCTTCGATACTTCTGCTATGTGATGTACTACCCTTTCCAGTTTTGGGCGAAGCTTAGACAAATTTTCAGTTCAAAAAACTGTAGGGGACAAATCTCGATAGAGGTGCTATACATGTGTGGCAATGTGGCATGTCGTGCCATGTGGATTAGGTTGGGTTAGAAATGATATCGCTACTGGAGAAACCATTATTGGTTAAAGTGGCAAAACCACAGTAGTCCCGGTTTGAGTTGTACCCGGGACTACAGATGATCTCTAGTCCCGGTTTAATAATTCAACGGCCCTCTAGGAACAGTAGTCCCGGTGCGTGTCATGAACCGAGACTAAAGATCACTTCTAGTCCCAGTTCAAATGTTGTCAGAGCGTGTCAGAGCGCCGGGGACCTTTAGTCCCGGTTGGTAACACCAACCGGGACTAGAGGTAGCATCTACCTCTAGGACTAAAGGTCGTTGTGGCGACGGAGGAGGGTTGGAAGGCGGTGGAGTTGGAGACGGCCGTTTAGGAGTCGGTGCTCATGGAGGCGACGCAGGAGGCGGAGGAGACGACTCACGTGGAGGCGAGGGCGGTGAAACGATATATGTTTAGTCCGGGGAACGATATATGTGTAATATATATATATATAGCGATCTTTTGGAGAAATGACAAATTAAAAAAATTAAAAAAATCTTTAGTCCCGGTTGAAGCCACCAACCGGACTAAAGATTGTGAAGCCGGCCACGTGGCTCCGCCACCTTTAGTCCCGGTTGGTGGCTTCAACCGGAACTAAAGATGCATCTCTAGTCCCGATTATTTAACCGAGACTAGAGATCGTCCATCTCTAGTCCCGGATTCGTAGTCCCGGTTTGACAAAAACCGGGACTACTGAGGGTTACGACCCGAGACTAATGTGGTTTTCTCCAGTAGTGTATGCACCTTGTTGGGTTTAAAATTACTTTACACAAGTATATACTCTCACCATTTTTAATATATGACGTCATTGAATTTTAAACATATGATCAACCATTTATCTTATTTAATTTTTAAAAAAACATAAAAAATAAGTCATATTTAAAAACTTTTAGTAATAAATTAAGTCGCAACAAAATAAATAATACTTAAAACTTAAATAAGATGAATAATCAACGGCTTCATATATTAAAAAAATGTGATATAAGACTTATCACAGCTTATCACAGCTGAAAACATGTAATTTCGATTCTACCATTTCTACAGTATGAAGTAGGTGAAGAGGGAAGATAGAAAAAACATTCTATGTTTTGCCATCGATAAGGGATTGGTTCTGTAAATTGCCATCGAAACGTGAGTTCAATTTTATAAAATATTATCGTGCAAACAATTTTGTCCCTTTTAATTTATCACCGTCATAAGTTTTCTAGCTATAGATCTCCTATAAGTCTATTAATAAAAACTAATTACCCTTAAAAAAACCTCGGTAAAGACTATTATGCAAATGTATTGCAACGGGAATTAAAAAAAAGATCCCCACCAAATACTTTAAAGCCCTCAAAAATTAAAATAAATTTATTGATATTTGAAAATTTTAGTTCAAGTTTTTTATCATTTTTACGTCACTTCAAAATATTTTTTCTTGTTCGATGATTTGAGATTGGAGAAGGGATACAAGTCTACCTACCTCACTGTTTGGAGACCTACATGGTAGTGGTGGTGACAGATTCACTACTTATCATCATCATTCAGATTTTTAAGTGGAGTATATATACCTTTTTAAAACAAACTAAATTTGTAATAGTTAATTGAGTAAATTTCAGTTTAGGTCACCTTTTATTAAAAAATTTTACTTTCAATCACTCTTTAACTGATCTTTTAATTTTGGACTAAGTAGTTTTGTCTTTGTTGTAATTTGGACCATCCCGAACTGTTTTCTTTAGCACTTCAACGCCCTCTAGCACATCGATGAACTCCCTTAGTCATATGCAAACCATATTTTTTTTCCATAGAAGTGGTTAGACATGGCTAAAAATGAGAATTGGGATGGTCCAAAGTGCAATATATATATAAGATAATATTAGTCAAATGATAGTGAAGAGCGAAACTTATTAAAGGTGGCCAAACTGCAATTTACTTAATTCATTCGTTTGTACCCCAAGCATCAGTGCTGTGGTGGACTCATGGATGCATGACTTCACTCACCAGGATTCAAATACTGTAGCCTGCGAATATTATGCACATGCAGGTGGGGGTTTAACAGGATTTTAGTGAGGCCAGGGATGTGCCGTTGGTCGTCTGTTAGGGGGCGTATTCGTGTGTCTTCTGTATAATAAAAAAATATTATCATAATCAGATAATCTATCGTTAATTCATTCATCTACTCAGCCCTTACAATTTTTTAATGACACCTCTCCTTTACCATTTACCACTATTCTTTAGTTTAAGATCGAAAAAGATCGCACGACTGGATATGAGGTAAATGGGCAGGGAATCGCCTGGCAGCTAGGGCTGACCCAGGAGGTGTCGTGTATGCACCGGCATATAGCAGTGAACGTTCGGTTTCCCCGGTTGATTCGGTTTGGTTTGTTCGACTTTCAGAAAGACCAGTTTTTAATAATCGGAAGCCAAAGATTCGGTGAGAAAAAATAAACCGCGCCGAATAGACCGATCTACCTCGATTTTCTTGTTCAGTTTTCCCGAATAAACCGAGAAATTGGCTACGTATGCTACAGAGAAGGCGCAGGCTACATGCGTGCACTACATGGCAACGTTTATGTTGGCTGCCGTAGGAATTAGCGCATAATCTAGTGGGCCTCTAGGCATTGGTAAAAGATTATACTATTAATGGGCTTTTGCATGGATCGATGGACTGTGGGACGTTCCACCTTTCATGGAGGAGATGGAATCGCATGCATAGATCGGTTCCTTTCTTCAATTTGTGGAGACAAAAGACCAAGCAAATAACCAAAGGCCGAACAAGGGAAAAATCAAACCGAAGAGGAAGCAAAAAACTGGCTTTTTGGTTCGATTCGGTACGGTTCAGGTCTTCCTTCGGTTTTTGGTGATTTTATGTCCACCCTTACCAGCATACCCAAAAACTAGGCTGTACTATGGAATTATGGGTGTTGAAGGCAGGCTGGTGAGACCTTCGACCGGTTTACCGAAGAAACAAAGCAGCAAAGCGAAGCATCGCAAGGCGAAAGCCTGGTAATGCGAGGCGAAGCATGAAGTAGGAGGAAGCATGTCGCAAGCCAAATGAAACAGCAAGACGGCGAAGCATGTCGGCCCAAGCACATCGAGACAAGGTGGCCTAGATACAGCCAGACCCGTGGGATGGTTAGATGGGCTAAAGACCATAGATATCCTTGTTAAATGTTCTCATCAAGAAAACAGAAAACAGTAATGTAAAATCCCCTGCTGACTTGTAAACCTATAAATAGTCCTCAAAGGGTGTGTAATAGGGGGAATTTTTTTGAAGAAATCAATATACAACTACTGTTTACTGTCTGAGGTGAAGTGCAGAAATGTTTGTCTTTCGACAACAATGGGTATGAATGGTAGTAAGAAATCATTAAAATGGAATCCCCTCGATGAATAGAGCATAATGGTGGTCACGGTTCGTGAGGTCCTGTAATCTCCAAGAAATAAAATCAGGTGAAGAAGAAAGGACCGGAGGAAGAACAAAGAAGAAGAATGGCTAGATAGCTTAGGGACATAATGTTTTTTGTTGGCTGGTATCATTAGGAGCTCGCCTCACTGATTCACTGTGCATCCACGATGTTGTGCGGTTGTGTGCATTAAGAAAACCGCGATCAGATCAAGAAAGGACTGAAACTCAATGGTGATAAGAAGATGAAAGGGTTGAGACTAGACAGCTAACTTTATTGATAACGGGTTGCTGCAAGGGACGAAGAGGGGTGGACTGCTAACTTTTTTTTCCTGAATTTTACAGATTTTTCATGAACTCTGGACCACAGTTTGATCAAAATTTGCCAAAATAGTATACCTTGGTTTTTTCCGTTTTAAAAAATAAAAATATATAGTGAAGTGATCCGTAAAATAGGCACACCAGTGTGAATTTCCGGGTCCACCACTTTATGGCAGGTTATAAGATATCCTGCAAATCAGATTTTCAACCTGTAGCATCTCTTATTGAATAAGAGGCTCAACAAAAAAACTCAATTTTTTAGGAAAAAATAACGGATGAGCAAAAAAAACAACATATTTGATGCGATCACTTTATCATTAATCGCACTATAGTTTGATCCATATTGGTTTCCTTTCACATCTAGATCGACTGGATTTTTCATGTTTTGGCTCTCTTCGAAAACTTATTTTATAAATATATCTCAAAAAAATTTATTTAAAAATCAGTTCTTTTCTCAGTGCCGAGTCTACGACATTGACATCTAACATCCTCGCCTCTAGTAGCCCAGATGTAGAAGAGTCGGCGCCAAAGGTAATGTGTGATGATCTATTTGTAAAATAGTTTTCAAAAAGAATCAAAATGTAAATATTTGTATTATAAATCAGTCCTCGGATCAAAGAGGTTGGCGCCAAGAGTGTGTTTGTAAGAAAAATGATTTATATTTTAACTCTTAGGATTTTTTACAAATAGATCTTTGGCACTAACCTTCTTCACATCACTGACTTAGCTATCATAGAGACTAAGGTGTCGACACATCACTGACTTAGCTATCATAGAGACTAAGGTGTCGACGCCAGTGTTATTGGCAACAATATATTAAACCATCAACGTCAATGACCCTACATCAAGAAAAGAGATTTATTTCTAAAATAAGTTTTTCTACTAATATATCTGTAAAATAAGTTTCCAAAAGAATAAAAAAACAGTCTCAATCAATTCCCATGACGAATGCACATATTGATGTTACTTTTTCTCAACCATACATGACGAACATGAATACATGACTAGCAGGTAGCATATACTCTCACCCTCCCAAAATAAAATAATTTAGAATTGGATGAAACTCACATCATACAATGAATCCGAACATATATAATGTCTCACCTAATATATTTATTTATTTTAAGATGAAGGGGATATATAAGTGGTTCCATGCATGCTACGAAGATCCATCGGTGAAAGCTCAATCTAGTAGGGAGAGTAATTAGGTACGGTAGTTTGCATATACTCATTTCGTCCTAAAATGCAGTTTTTATGTATATACGGTATTTTAAAAGTAAGTAAAAATAATTGAAAGAAAATTATTATTGCTTAAGAGAAGAAAGTAAATAATAAAAATTAACGGTCGTGAATATTTTGGTACGAAGGTATTAATCCTCCTGTCTTCTCGGAGATTCAGCGTGTTTAGGCATGCCTACTTGGCTGGTCCTACCAGTAATCTCACCAACATCTAGGCCTGGACCCTGATACCTGCAAATTGCGTGGAAACGCAGCAAAACCGCACATCAATCAGCCTGGTTTTATGTATTCATCTTTGCTATTAGCTTCATGTTGTACTTGTAACATATGCTTTATTCCCGCATGTTATAGTTCCATTTGTTTATGGTCAATTCAGGATATAGATCAACATTTCTACCAAACACAAATGTATTAACGATTTGACTGGCCTTTTATGTGTAGTTGTGTGCCATGTAACACATATTACAGGGGATGTCACTAGATCTTTCTTTTAAACGTTTATGGCTCACTATAGCTTAGGTGCGTTCTTTTGAACATAAAAAAAATCTTTTTCTTTTCATGCGCATATTTTTTAACAGTTAAATAAGACTTTTTAAAATATCATATTAAATTATTTTTAATTTTGATATAATATTTTATGAAATTATTTTTAATTTTAATATAATATTTAATTAATTATATGTTAATAGCTTCTATTATATCTTATTATTTTTTTATGTTTCCTCTCCTCTCAAGCGTAGAGTCAGATGGTCAAAGTCAGCACGATGTGAAGTCTCTACGCTGGTTTTGGGTTGGTCAAACTACTATATTGAACACAACCACGCAGCATATACATGTACGTATATATGCGTGCATTGCACCACACACGACCATAGCATATAATGGTAAGAAAGCATGTTTTTAACGGGTAGGTGGCCCAATATTGATTATTATAAGTGATAAAGGATTACTTATTTGTAACCCATTAGTAGTAAATCACCTATAACTATTTCTAACAATAATCATCTATAACTATTTCTAACAATAAATCATTTTAGATACATTATTTTTTTCAGTTTTATAACTTTTAACGTTGATAATGACATTTTTCAAAACATATATTTGACTATATTTTTTCATTATAATATAAATACAACAAATAAATAAATATTTATTATAACTTTTGAAATAATTAATATGAACAATTGATTAACTTTTGATCCAGGGTATTATATCATGTATAAGGAAATGAGAGGAAAAAGGTTAAGATGGAGAAAATGGATAGACATATGTAGTGAGGTGAAACTTCTTCCTCTCCTGTTGGTAGGCAACCATACGTAGACATAAGGAGTCGATAAATAGCACTTTGACCATAAAGTTCAGATGGATTCACGTAAAGGGAGCGGCGTTATCAAGGAGCTAAAACGCAAGAGTCGTTTGACCATCATACCAAGAAGAAAAGCTAAGTACTCTAGCCCTTGGCTGCGAACCTGCAGCGGCAACTTGCAAGTCTCCATGTCCTAGGAGAGACAGGAGCAAGCAAGCCTCTACCGTCCGCTGTCTTTTCCCCTGGATGGAGTAGGGCTACTTGACATCTATACATCATCACCTAAAACTTATGTCAAGTAAACAGCAGAAACGGGGACACTGAGGCTACCTGTTGAGTTGGCAAGTTTGGATCTTACAGTTGCTCTGGTGACAGTGTGAGACACGGGCACACACTAGAGACAAACAAGTGGCCATATACAGCGTGCATATATGCTGGTGGCTTAGCTAGCTTAACACAGTCAGTTCAACAGAGCTGTCACTTGTGACTAGTAGCAGAGACAGGCCAGCAGACATCATGCACCATCCGAAAAGTTATTAGTCCAGGCTAGCTAGTTTTCCCATGCTGCACCCATTTGCAACTTGCTCAACTTATGCATGCATGGCTTCATGCACGGCGTGTATGTGTTCTATAATACATATAACTATGGCACTTTGCACACTGTTGGCATGGCAGTGTCGAATTTTAGCTTACAAGTGACATGATAGAAAAGTAAGAAGCTTACAGGCCATGTCCCAATTACAAGGCACTTGTGGGCTCATGATCAGTCCAAGTCGACATTAAACATATGCCAACGAGAGATTGCGATCGATCGGGGCACTCACTCATGCGTTGTTGGGTTTTGTTGCAAGATTCGTCAAAGGGAACCTCGGATAAATGTGCCACAAGCCAATGGCCAGCCTCCAGTTTAAGCATGAAAAACTAATGCAATTTGCAGGGTTGTATATGGTTATTCTTTCCTCTGTTTTTTGACTTAAGATGCATTGGATTCTTTCGCACATTAGCTAGCTCATGCACCTATATCATTGAGCATGGCAACCATGCGGACATTATATATCTTTATCCGGAGCAATGCTCACTGACGAGCGATGACACTTCAGAAATTCAGAATAACTTCAGACAATGCGGTTGTACACGCATCGGTCAGCAGAGCATAACATGGACAGACTACGGAGTATGCAGACTGCCGAGTCGCAGCAACAGACACAGATTGATGGATAAGCCATCGATCCTTGTGGTTAAACTTCTCCAAGTTGTCAAAATGACAAGTTGGCTTGCACTGGCACGTTTCGACCTGGAGGACCTTGGCATCTTCTGAAGCTCGAGGCGACGCCCTGTGTACGAAGCTAAGATCATCACCTTTCTGGAGTAGTACTACTGAGCGCGGTTGTGCGAAGGTTGCGAGATTGCATGTTCCTGAAGGAATTGACTTAGACACGGATCGCGGCTGGCTTTGCCGAGAGATTGGTCAAATTAAACCTCGGATGCATGCTAATAATTAACCATGAAACATCGCAACTTGCATGTCTACTGTAGTTGCATATCGCGATAGCTTTGCGCAATTCGCGAGCCATTTCTTCGAGGAGTGAATATACACTACGGGAAATCCCCTCTTGGTTGAGTGCCTGAGACACTTGACAAAGACTCTAAAATACTCGACGAACACTTAGCCAAGTGTTACACTCGGCATAGCTCACACGATGAACTTTAGATCGGCAAAGAGCTCTTTGCCGAGTGTTTTCTATTGGGCACTCGGCAAATCTTCACCGAGTGTCCCCTCGACACTCGGGAAAAAAGTACACGTTAGGTTGGGTGCACGGTGACGAAAAATTTTGTCGAGTGCCGGATAAAAACACTCGCGAACTTTTCTATTTTGCCGAGTGCCGTCAAAAACACTCGGCGAAATTCTCCATTTCGCCGAGTGTTTTGAAATGCTCTCGGCGAAATTTAAAACTTCGCCGAGTGCTTTGGCGAAAACACTCGGCGAAATGGGGAATTTCGCCGAGCACTTTTGTCATAGCTCTTGGCGAAGTTTGGGCACTCGGCAAAGAGGGTTCTCGGAATCCCGGTTGCCCTCTTTGCCGAGTGTTTTGGCCATTGCTCTCGGCAAAGGACCTCTTTGTCGAGTGTTACACTCGGCAAAGTGACAATTTTAACCTTGTTTTATTTGTTCGGTCGCATATTTCACAAATTTTCAAAATATACATCACATTCACAACCCCAATCATTCCACAACCCCAAAAGCATCATTCCATATCCCCAATCACAACCCCAATCGGCATAACCACATCGACAACCACAATCACAACAACATTAGCCATAATTCACGATCCACAAGACATAAATATAATCCACAATCGTAGTCACAGTCACAATCCACAAAACATAAACATAGTAGTTCACAGTATGTAGTCCATAATTCGCAAAAGAAATTCGAAGAAAACATAGTAGTTCACAGTAGGTAGTCCACAATTACAATTGTTCAAAGAAAATTACCGAGGTGGCCACGGCGCCCAACTTACGTGGTCATTACTGGGGTTATTTGATGCCGCCGACTGAGACTGCACAAAAGGAAAATAGAATAGTCTAGGTTGTCAAGATAGTAACATTCGCAAATAAAAAAATTAAATGCGAGGTTAAGTGACTCACCGGAGTGCCTACAATAGGATGTGAAGGAGTGAATACCACTGGCTGTGGTGGCGATACGACAGGAATACCCATGTTCTGACTGATTGTTTGCACGTAGCTGTACATCTCCGTCATCCTCATCTCAATCTCCCGCCGTTTCCTTCTCTCCTCTTTCAACTCATCCTACAATATTCCATTTCAATTTTACAAAGTGAGCAAACAATCAGTACATATTAATGAATTGAGAAAAAAAGAATCTTCTAACCCGCCGTTTCCTTCTCTCCTCTTCCAACTCGTCCTACAATATTTCATCCCAATGTTACAAAATGAAGCAAACAATCAGTAAATATCAATGAATTGAGCACAAAACCGAAAATTTCTCACCCGGAGTTGCTGCATTTGGGTCTATGAAGCGGTCGGTCGTGTGCGTATGGTCGGGCTTTCGCTCGTGCTCCTTGCTCGAAGCTGGGACAGAGTGGGTGTACTGGCTGTGTCGAGGATGTTGTCGCCAATTCAGTACCGCCCATGCTTCTTGCCTCCTCCCACCCTCATGACGACTTCTCCATCAATATCCTGGGTAGTAGGATCGAAATCCTCCCCATGGAGCTCCCTTGCCATCGTGGTGTACTTGGCGAGGCGGGCGTGGACGGTCGCATTGGTGTACGCCGAGGGCCCGTCCTGCAGGTTGTAGTCGACGTCGGACGTCACCTTGCCCTTGTGGGCCAAAGCCCATGCCTTGAAGCTGGGAGATAGGTTGCCCATCATGCGACGCCGACTGCGAATAAAACAATAGTATGGTTAAGAACTATTGAGCATTGGTCGTTGAAATGAAAAATAGAATTCACTTACCCATCTAGCTACATCTTGGTTGAGGCTAAGGCTGCCTTGGTGGTGTGGTGCACTGGCATCATCAAACGCCGCTTCCGGCAAGCGGAGTGCGTCTCCTGCCAGTCGGCAGCGCACCACCTATCCTCCATGCGCTCCCAGCAATCGAGAAGCTGGCCGCACCACCAAACAGGCACCTACATATCATCAAGTATAAGAGATATACCTAGATCAAATCAAATGTACTTAATCGTTCAAAAATCCGATGTTGTATTTACCAGCATGTATTATTCCTTTGTCAGAGTCATGGTTCTTGCTACGGTTTTGGTGACCTTCAGGTTGTTGTATGCAGCGTTGTATGCAATGATGGCCTGGATGTGCACCTCGTAATGCATGTCGGTCATGAGTTTGCGACAGGATTTGTCAGCCACCACAGCCGCTCTTGCCTCGTATCCTGTCTGGCATCTAAAAAAATCCTGCATAAGCACATGATGTATTGAGCCATTGTTTCAATAATGGGCAATGAATGTGATGTATTGAGGGACGTGGTTTGACAGAAGACTTACCCACAACTCGGCCTTCACCCGCTCCGCCCTGTTGTTGAAGATCCTTCCATCTCGATCAGGAAAATCGGGGATGGCGACGTAGTGGTCAAACATGTAGGCAGGCTCCGACCTTCCGGCGTACTGAACAAGGCCAGGAAAGTGTACTCTGCACAGAAGACCCAGGATGTCGTTGACTTGGCGTTTGTGATCACCTCCTCTGATCACAGTCCAACACCTGCCAAGTGAAAATGCAATGAATTATTAGTTTTAATTGTGATTTTTAACAAATCAAATGAAAAAGTATTGACAACAGCCAATGTTACTTACCGAGTCCCTTCAGGCTGAATCAGCGGGCGTCTCTCGAAAGGTATCGGTCGCCGTGGGAGGGTCGAGGGACCTCTCAACCAAGCGGTCGAGGCGGACCCCCTGCGGAGCGAAGCCCCAACCGAGCCGGACCCCGGCCTCCTGCTCCTCCTGCTCCTCACTAGAGGCAGTAGAACCCTCAGCCTCCTACTCCGCCTGCTCCTCCTCCACCCGCTCCTCCTGCTCATCATCACTAGAGGATGCTACAGGGGAGGGTATCCTCCCTCGACCCCTGCCAGCACAAACCTTGCGTCGACCCCTGCCGCGACTCCTACCAGACCCCTCAGCTGCATCGGACCCTCGAATGGCATCGGTGGCTCTTCTAAACACCGACGCGCACTTCCTCAAACCACCCACCATCTTTGTTCAATCACCTGCACGTAGAAAGAGTAAACCATTAGCACAGATATACAAAAATACGAAGAGAGAGATGCAAAATAAATAGAACATAGTTAACGCAGTGCATACATGTATTAGAAATAGTCATCATGGTCGGGATTAGCTGGATCATAATTGTCATCATCACTATCAGACATGTCGATATAATCATTAGGTTCCTCCTCGGCAGGAGGAATGTTGTCGTCCCTCTCATTTCCTAAATGTAACCGCTGAAGCAATTCTAAGTCCTTCACATTACGAACCTCTTCTCCAGCGTCCTCATCAACAACCATTTCATTGCCTACATCCATCCCCATCGCTTCGGTTAAGTCTATCTCAAAACTTCCTTGTAGCCCATCTTCTTGAAAGAACTCTCCGTCATATGTGTTTGGGTCCATGTTGTAGTCTTCATTGTTTGGTACAGGTAGTTTACCGTGTGGCGATACCTTGTACACAACATCCCAACCCTGAAGACGGTCGTCTATTTGGCACGGATATGACAGATAATAAACTTGGGTCGCTGTTGAGCAACGATATACACATCGTCTCTGCTAGGACGGTTGGCTGCCAATTTCGACTAGGCCAAGATTAGGAGTCTGTCTCATTTGAGCAGGATCAAACCAATGACATTTGAATATGACGGGATTAAGAGGTCTATAACCATAAGACTCGAGTTCATATATTTCTTCTATTCTTCCATAGTAATCAACCCCATCGAGCCCTGGAGTAAAAACTCCAGTATTTGTGGTTCTTCGATTGGGTCGACTCTGCTCATGGCTTGTTGTGTGAAAGCGATATCCATTCACATCATAGCTGGAAAATGACTTAACCCTATACGAACAGCCACCAGAAACTTGTCTCAACTCGGCACTCATAGACGTATCGTTTTGGCCCTGCAAGTTAAAGCAGGTTGTAGAGTCAAACTTCTAAATTTCAAGCAAAAAGATTAAGCATTAGAAGGCTTTCGATAGTACCTTATTCTTGAACCAACAAATGAAATCGGACATTCCATTTCCCGCACCCTGCCTTAGAAGGTTTTTGACTTCTTGCGGGGTAGGTTCCCTTGGTTGATGCCAGAATTGATGTTGAAATTCCCTGTACGAACAAGAACAAGGGGGTTGAACAATGAGAATAGTGACTAATTGGTAACAAATTTGTTGAGAACTTACTGCATGTACGGCTCCACTTCATCGAGGTTGGTCAACACGTATAACATGATGTTGCGCCACTCATGATGATTCAATGTCTTGTTGGTCGCTTCACTCGCACTTCCAAGTTGGCATCGGAAAAGACTGAGGTTCAATTCATCTTCGCCAACATTGTAACGAGGGGGTGGATTATGCACGCTAGGAAGGTTGTCAGCATAGTATTTTGATGTGAAATTTGAAACCTCCTCCAGAATGTATGCCTCTGCAATGGAAGCTTCAATCTTGCATTTATTTTTACATTTCGTTCTAATAACCTTCAGACATCTCTCAATTACATAGCACCAATGGCACTGCACAGGCCCCCCATTCGGCACTCGTGTGGGAGATGTGTCACGCCCAGAAATTAACACCAGAATTTCTGCAGCTAATTTGTGCATTACACCCTCGTCCAGGCATCAGCCGAGGTACACAAATCGATGTTATTGATAATATAGAATCCTCGTCTTAGAAACATCATAAAAGAGTTATACAAATGCAGCGGAAAGGAAAATAAAACTGACTTAAGCTAAACTTGACTCGAGCGAAGCGAAACGCCAACACCATAGCTAACCCTTGACGTCGAACAAGCCTACACCTCCTGGGAGACCTTGATCTCAACTTCTGGCACTGAAGGGGGAAAAAGAAGCAAGGCTGAGTACAACCACCGTACTCAACAAGTCACACCGGAAAAGGGGACATGATGCAAGATAAATATCAAGGAAAAAGATAAGAGGCTCAATTTGCATAAACAACATTTGCAGAAATAATAATAATATTTGAAGACAGTAAAACAGTAGTAATGATTAAACGGTATTAAATAAACACCGTCCAACGTTAAAACCACGTTGCAACAGGCCCATCCATCCACCTGCACTAGCCACATTCCAACATTTCATTCAAGTAAATAAGTGAAACTAATCAAGGTGAATCTGGTCGATCGCCCGTAACCGTGGGCACGGCTATTCGAATAGTTTTACTCTGATCACAGGTGTACAACTGTACCCACAAGACACAATCCCACAACACGTTACCGTGCGCCGGTGCACCACCACGGTACCCCGGAAAGGAACTGTGATAGGACCCTTCACATAACCCCCTCTAACCAATCGTACCACACCAAGGTTTCGCCCCCACTCCCATCGGGCAATGGGCAGCGCCCTCTAGTGCCGCTGTGAATTCGGAAGCTGAT
Organism: Oryza australiensis; assembly: GCA_019925245.2. Classification (NCBI taxonomy): domain Eukaryota; kingdom Viridiplantae; phylum Streptophyta; class Magnoliopsida; order Poales; family Poaceae; genus Oryza; species Oryza australiensis. The sequence continues at coordinate 3,151,273 of JAIFGZ020000108.1, read as the reverse complement.
CAACCCTTAAAACCGGGGCCAACCCAACTCCATCACGCCCACCCTCTCTGGGATACGTCGGCTAGAGACAGCTACGCTATAGACCCAGCCATTACCCATGCTGGCTTGTGGTATGCATGGTACTTCTTCCAGGGTTTCCCGAGAACCGGTCCTTAATTGTCATGAGCACGCTAACCAAAGTCCAACCATGTGCTCACGACCCACCCTTTTCATAATTCAATATTATTAGAAAAAGAGTCACAACTTAACCTCATCTGAGAGTTAACCTCTAGTAATATACTTGATTAGCATGATCTCCTTAAGTGAGCTAGTTGAGCTAAGCATAACTAAGCAAACCTTAAGCTATCATCTAGTCACATTGAACCCCAAGTTATCAATGGTATAAGGTAAACAATCCTATGGTTGAGTACAATAGGTATAATCATCCCATGAAATGACATTCTAAAACATATGCAATATTTGAAAGAAAATAGATATTTACATAAAATAGGTACAATATGGTCAATGTAAGGTATGACTTGCCTTGTTACGGGGCGGGAACCTCGGCGACTACTTGAAGAGAATGGGCTCGCCGGAAAACTCGGGATCTACATGATAAACAAAGAACTCAACAAACACCCTAAAAGGTCTACTAAAACAGCACTGAAAAGTATTTTTAATGGATTCTTGACATTTTCCTGGATTTAATGAAATTTGAATGGACTAAAACGGAGCTCGGATTCAAAAGATATGGATTTTAGAAGTTTAATTGCGATTTTTACACTAAACGAGAAAAGATTAAAACATTTATTGCGTAATTAAGCCCCGGGTGACGCAAGCATGGCGCAGCGGTAGTAGGCGCGCATCGGCGCAAGCGGCCGACGCAAGCGCGCTGGCGCTCGGTCCACGGTGGGCCGAGTCCACGGCGAGCGGCGCGCGCGGGGACACGCGGCACGCATCCGCGAGGAGCGGCGCGATCGGACGGCGATGGCTTGCGCGGGAGCGAAGCGGTCCAGATCCGCTGATCGGAAGGATCGACGCGGTTCGGATCACGGCTAGGGTTAGGGTTTGGGCAGCGGCCGATGGGCGGACATGCGGCGGCCATCCAGGCGCGGCGATCGGATCGGACGTCGGCGGTTTTGGGCGAGATCGGACGGTTCGGATCCACCCGATCCGGCCGTCGGACGGCTCGAAAGAGCGGCGCTAGGGTTAGGGCACGGCGATGGCGGCTCGAGCTCGCTCGCCGGCCATGGCCGCGCGGCGCCAGGCCGATCTCCGGCGGCATAGGCAACGGCGACGGAGGGCTGCGGGCGCGGGAGACGACGGCGGAGGGGTGGTGCGGTTCGGGCGATGGTTCGAGAGGCAGCACGGGAAACCGGAGGAAGTGGAAATAGGCGGCGGTGCACTCACCGGAGTTGAAGAAGACGACTATGGCGGCGACGGTTTTGGGGCTAATACACGAGATCGACAAAGGGAAACGTGCGGCGGGGGCTAGGGAACTTTATAGGGGCGCGAAGAGATTGGAAAGTGCACGGGAAAGACGCGGATTCGTCGCCGTTGGTTACGGACTCGAAGAGAGAGAGAGAGAAACGGCGGCAACGAAATCCGGGCGGATAAGGTTTCCTTAGAACGCGCTAGGCGCGGGGATGGATGCGGCGGCGCGGGATCGGGCCCGGCATGGGTTCGACGTGGCACGGGCTCACGCGGGAGCGGAGCGGAGCGGCGCGCGCATGGCGGGGCGGCGGGCTGGGCCGGCCGGGCGCGGGGACGGAGGCAGCGAGGCGGGGCCCACAGCCGGTGGCCGCGGGCGAAGGACGGGTTGCGGACTTGCGCGGCGCGGCTGGCGTTGTGGGCTTCGGCCCACGACCGAAGGAGCGGCGCGCGGAGCGGCTCGGGCGGGAAGAGCGGGCCACGGCCCAAGCGGAAGGGGAGCGGGAACCGTACGGTGGTACGGAAAAAAAAAGAAAAGAAAAAGGGAAAAAGGAGAAAAAGGATTTTGGGGCTTAATTAAATTTTTGATTTCCTATTTAATTGATTAAAAATACTTAGAGTGCTCTAAAAATTCCAGTAAAAATCCTGTTAGTGCATTTTGACATGCGATTTCAAGAAAAATCCTACCATGTCGTTTCCATTTATTAGTTGCATTTTAAAATTATTGGTTGGCTCCAGATTAATTCCAGAAATTCTGATTAGTTCAGGGTAAATTATTTAAACAAATTAGGACAAAACTCAGGGTGTGACAACCTATCCCCCTTAAACGGAATCTCGACCCGAGATTCGAAGGTACTGGCAAAAAGGTGCGGGTGTGCGGCCTTTTAGCTAATCTTCTCTTTCCCAAGTAGCTTCTTCCTCGGAGTGATGAGTCCACTGAACCTTGCAAAACCGATAACCTTGTTACGAGTCCTTCTCTCGCGATCTCGAGAATACGAGCGGTCTCTCTACGTAGGTCAAGTCCTCTTGAATTTTGATGCAGTGCGGACTCGCCTACTCTTCGGTACCCTTAAACACTTCTTTAAGCGGGACACATGAAACACGTCGTGAATACCGGCCATCTTTGGAGGGAAGCTCAAGCGATAGGCTACTTCTCCTCGACGTTCTCGAGTCTGTATGGTCCCACAAACGTGGCACCAACTTGCCTTTGGTTTGGAAACGGTGTACCCGGAGTGGTGTAACGCGAAGATACACAAAATCCCCGCTTCAAAAGCGAGGTCTCTTCGACGATTGTCTGCGTAGCTTTTCTGTCGGGATTGCGCAATCTTCAACCTTTCCAGAATCGTTCGGACCTTTGCCTCTGCTTCACTTATTACTTCTGTGCCAAACAACTAGCATTCACCAGTCTGATCCCAGAAAAGGGGTGTGCGGCACTTGTCCATACAATGCTTCATACGGTGCCATTTGAATGCGGCTTGATAGCGTTGTTATAGGAGAATTCTGCATAGGGCAAGCTTTTGTCCCACGCTATTCCAAAATCAAGCGCACATGCTCTCAACATGTCTTCCAAAATTTGATTCACTCTCTTAGTTTGACCATCTGTTTGTGGATGATAGGCCATACTAAAATTCAAACGGGTACCGAGCTCTTCTTGCAACTTCTTCCAGAACTTGGAAGTAAATTGACTTCCCCTATCAGACACGATCTTTTTAGGCACGCCATGCAAACACATGATCCTTGTGAGATAAAGCTCTGCTAGCTTCTTCCCCGAGTAGGTAGTATGCACTGGTATGAAGTGGGCCACCTTGGTGAGTCGGTCCACAACGACCCAAATTGAGTCATATCCTGACGATGTGCGGGGTAAACCCGTGATGAAATCCATTCCAATTTCTTCCCATTTCCACTCTGGAATCTGGAGTGGTTGGAACAATCCGGCGGGCCGTTGATGTTCTGCCTTAACCCGCTGACAAACATCACAAAGTGCAACAAACTCAGCTATCTCCCTCCTCATACTGACCCACTAAAACTTTTCTTTAAGATCTTGATACATCTTTGTACTGCCTGGGTGAATTGAGTATTGAGTTTGGTGAACTTCCGTAAGGATCATTTTTTTCAAATCCTTGTCTTCTGGCACACACAATCTCTTTCCTATCCAGATTGTGCCGTGCTCGTCTTCCGTAAAGCCACGAGCTTTTCCGACCCTCATGTTCTTCTTGAGTTCGGCCATCTCGGGATCTGATGCCTGAGCAGCCCGAATTTGATCAATGAGAGTGGGTTGGGCTTCCAGAGCAGCCACAAAACCAAAATCCACCACTCGTAGATTTAGATACTCGAATTCTTGCTGCAACTGGTCGCACATTCCTTCGACATTGAGGGTGGTGCAGTAACTCTTTCGGCTTAGTGCATCCGCAACCACATTAGCTTTGCCGGGATGGTAATGTATCCCCAAATCATAATCTTTGATCAGTTTCAACCATCTTCGCTGTCGGAGGTTCAAATCCGGTTGGGTGAAAATATACTTGAGACTTTTATGATCCGTATACACTTCACAACGATTACCAATTATGTAGTGTCGCCGGATCTTCGGGCATGAACAACTGCGGATAATTCCGGATCATGAGTTGGATAGTTGTTTTCGTGCGGGCGCAATTGACGAGAAGCATATGCGACCACTTTGCCTTCTGCATCAACACACATCCCAACCCTTGGCGAGATGCATCACAATAAACTTGGAAGTCCTTTGCTTGGATCGGCGGTATCAACACGGTGCGAACACCAACTTCCTCTTAAGCTCTTCAAAACTCTTGTTACATTCGCCGACCAATTAAATTTCTCATCTTTCTTCAACAGTTGAGTCATCGGCTTGGCGATTTTGGAGAAGTTATCAATGAAGCAGCGGTAGTAACCCGCAAGTCCAAGGAAACTTCGGATCTGCGTGACCGTTTTTGGCAGGGTCCACTTGGTAACTGATTCCACATTTGCTGGATCCACGGCTACTCCTTGGGCATTCACAATGTGGCCGAGGAACTGTACTTCCTTTAACCAGAAAGCACACTTGCTAAACTTGGCGTAGAGTTGATGATCCCTCAACTTCTTGAGCACTATCCGAAGATGTTGCTCATGTTCCTCCTCCGTTTTAGAGTAGACCAAAATATCGTCAATGAACACCACCACAAATTTATCCAAGAACTCCATAAACACCTTGTTCATCAGATTCATAAAGAAAGCCGGTGGGTTGGTCAATCCAAATGACATGACCGTACATTCATACAGGCCGTATCTGGTGGTGAAAGCGGTCTTGGGAATGTCCTCTTCCCGAATTCTCAACTGGTGATAGCCTGATCGCAGGTCTATCTTGGAAAACACCTTGGCCCCTTTGAGTTGATCGAATCAATCCGTGGTAGGGGATACTTGTTCTTGATAGTAACCTCATTGAGTGTGCGATAATCGACACACATTCTCTTGGTCTTGTCTTTCTTTTCCACGAAGATCACCGGAGCACCCCAAGGCGACGTGCTCGGGCGGATATACCCTTTTTGCAACTGTTCATCCACTTGCTTCTTTACTTCGGCCAACTCGTTGGCTCCCATCCTATACGGCCTCTGTGTATTGGGGCGGTCCTGGGTACTAAATCGATCCAGAATTCAATTTCCCTTTCTGGTGGCATCTGAGTTAAGTCTTCAGGGAAAACTTCAGGGTATTCTCTGACGATGGGGATATCCTCTAACTTTATAGGGGTGTTTGTCGCCACTTCGAACGATCCACCAGCGGAAACATGATTCAAACTTGCTACGGTCTTGGCTTGCATGGGAGAACGAAAAACAATTCCTTCTCCTTTCGTATTGATTAAAGTAATGGTGCGACTAGCGCAGTCAATTACTCCCTTATGTCTGGACAACCAATCCATTCCAAGAATGACATCTATGCCTTTGGACTGAAGGAGGATGAGGTTGGCTAGAAACATAGATCCTTGGATTTCTATGGTCACTGAGGGACAATACTGAGTAGTATCCAAGTGGTTTCCAGGGGTTTGTACCCGCATAGGTATCTTAAGTCCCACTACTGACAACCCATGTGCCCCAACAAACTGCTTTGAGATAAATGAATGTGTAGCGCCAGAATCAAATAATATTGTGGCACGAGTAAAGTTTACAGGAAACATACCCAGTATAACTTCAGGAGCGGTCTGTGCTTCCTCGACGGACGCATGATTGACCCGGGCCTGGATGAACCTTGGCCCAGCGCGTCTTGGCTTTGGACACTTGTCCGCAAAATGCTCGGGGTCACCACGGTTGAAACAGACTCCGGCTTTCCTCCGAAGTCCTTCCTTGGAGGTGGTGGCTGTGACTGTTGCTGGGGTGGCGCCGTTGGAGGACGCGGGGCTGGAGTGCGCTGTTGTTGACCACTGCCACTACTGCCAGTGTGGAAATTCCCTGGGTGATAAGGTCGATGCTGACGAACAATCATGGTGGTAGGTCCACTTTGACTTCCAGGCATGAAATGCGGCCTCTGATGATTTCCCTGCTGTTGAGGAGGTCGGGACTGGATTACTTTTCTCTTCTTGATCATCTTGTTGCGCTGATCTTCCTGTCGAATGGCCTTGTCAACCAGCTTTTCAAAGTTAGCGTACTCTCCAGAGATTAGCTTGTCCGCGAGTTCATCATCCAAACCAGCCAAAAACTTTTCCTGCCTTTCTGCATCGGTGCGCACATCTTCTGGGGCATAGCGGGCAAGACGATTGAACTCATGCGGATACTCGATGAATCGATCGTTACCCTGCTCAAGAGAACGGAACTCATGCTTTTCGTGCAACTATTCCTGCAGGAATGTGTGCGGTCCTGAAATTGCGACGGAACTCTTCCCATGTAACTGCTGCTCCCGCTGGGCGAGTAACCAAGTAGTTGTCCCACCAAGCTGAAGCAGGACCCTACAACTGACGAGTGGCAAATGAGACTTTCTCTTGGTCCGTACACTGCAGAAGATCTAGCTTCTTCTCTATGGCATGAAGCCAATCATTAGCCTCCATGGGATTAGTGGTACTGGAGAAGGTCGGCGGTCGGACACGAAGGAACTCGACAACTTACAGGGTGGTGGGGGGCGGCAAATTGATTGTTACTGCTGCTTTCTTATTCTTCTTGCATTTCTTCAACATCTTTTCATTGCATCTGTTGGTGTTGTTGTTGCATCTGCTGCATCATTGCAGCCATCATCTGTGTCTGCGAAGCAAACACTTAAGCAATGGTGGGGTTCTCGGGTGGCGGTGGAGGAGCATTGCCATTGGCGTTGTGAGCCTCGTTGTTGTTGGCACCTGACTGCCCATTGTTGCTGTTCGCTCCGCTGGTCCTGGTGTTCACCATCTGAAGGAGGCGACCAAACCGAAGAGAGAAAAGAAGAAAAACAGACAGACTTAGAAACTAATCTTTATTATTGGAATTCAAATGCATTGTTCTGATCTTGATTTAAAAACAAGGAAAAGCACCAAATATCCTTAATTGGTCAGTCATATCACACTTGATATCGACTGCCAGCTATCCCACACACAACAGCCTAACACACAACAACTACCAAGAAGACAAACTAAGCTAAACGATAAAACTAAGGAGGGCAACTAGAACGATCCGCGAGGCGAGGAGTCAAAACTGCTTCCTTGAGAAGATCCCCATTCTTCAGAACGGCTCCTAGAGTCCTCTGGCGTCACCTAGACTTCGACTCTTCTGAATCGGTTGTTGTAGCCCAACCAATCCTGCCTCTTCCCTCCGAGGAATCTCGAGTTTCTTCTGAGTCCATGTCTTCAGCTGAATTCTCTGAGCTTGAGTCACCGGGAGATGGAGATCCAACCGTTCGCCACCTCCGCCTTGATATGCCGAAGCCGGAGCAAAGGTGAGAGCGGAACTCGGCAGCAGAGGAACTGAACAAGCCTGGGCCTGGAGCGGGTGGAGCTGGAGTGGCTGGAGAAGCTGGAGGAGGCGGTGGAATCCGAGGCGCCAGCTGGATACGGACAGGCGCGGTGGTGGTCTTCCGAGGCATAGTGCGAATCCTGACACCAACTGGTGCCGGGAGTCCCTTCAATTCAGCTACCTCCTTCTTAAGACGAACCACTTCGTCCTGCAGTCGTACGATCCTTAGCATCTTCTTGTCGTTCAGCTCTTTGGTTGCCTTGTGTAGGTCAGAGTGCATCTTGTCCAGGCCTTTGATCACGGTGCACATGTGGCCGAAGGTAGAGTCGTTCTCCTCTGTTGTAGACTTGAATGCACTGACCTCGGAGGAACTACCTCGACGGGGATGGTAGCGGTAGAAGGAGGTGCGAAGGTCAGCATCATGCAGCTCCCTCATCCTGGCCAACATCAGATAGGTGGCTTCTTGACAAGCGTGATCCGACGTGCCTCCGGAAGCTGTGACCTCCATGTTGGGAAGACACGTTCCCATAATCCCGTGAACCTCCAACCGAACACGATTGGGCAACTCGCCACTGAGAGGCGCAACTGTTGTATACTCCGGTGCTTCAGGATATCTGACTACAAGGGCCATACGCGCCAGCTTTGCAACAAAGCCCGTCATCCCTTTTCTGCAGTGCGTCACTGGGGAACCTGCCATCTATAGAAACAAAGGAGTGGGAAAATCAAAACATGCTCAAAATCACACGACCAACACCCCATTTTCGCAATTCCTAAACCCTAGACTGACTCCACTTTTCAAAACACCCCTCTTTTTTTTAAACATATGCAAATGAAAAGAATTAGAGGGCTCTTAAGGTTTCCAGTTGGCTTGTCCTATAGTCAAAGGAAGGCTCTGATACCAACTTGTCACGCCCAGAAATTCACACCAGAATTTCTGCAGCTAATTTGTGCATTACACCCTCGTCCAGGCATCAGTCGAGGTACACAAATCGACGTTATTGATAATACAGAATCCTCGTCTGAAACATTATAAAAGAGTTATACAAATGCAGCAGAAAGGAAAATAAAACTGACTTAAGCTAAACTGACTCGAGCGAAGCGAAACGCCAACACCACAGCTAACCCTTGACGTCGAACAAGCCTACACCTCCTCGGAGACCTCAATCTCAACTTCTGGCACTGAAGGGGGAAAAAGAAGAAGGCTGAGTACAACCACCATACTCAACAAGTCACACCGGAAAAGGGGACATGATGCAAGATAAATATCAAGGAAAAGGATAAGAGGCTCAATTTGCATAAACAACATTTGCAGAAATAATAATAATATTTGAAGACAGTAAAACAGTAGTAATGATTAAACAGTATTAAATAAACACTGTCCAACGTTAAAACCACGTTGCAACAGGCCCATCCATCCACCTGCACTAGCCACATTCCAACATTTCATTCAAGTAAATAAGTGAAACTAATCAAGGTGAATCTGGTCGATCGCCCGTAACCGTGGGCATGGCTATTCGAATAATTTTACTCGATCGAGGGTGTACAAGCGTACCCAAAAGACACAATCCCACAACACGTTACCGTGCACCGGTGCACCACCACGGTACCCGGAAAGGAACTGTGACAGGACCCTTCACATAACCCCCTCTAACCAATCGTACCACACCAAGGTTTCGCCCCCACTCCCATCGGGCAATGGGCAGCCCCCTCTAGTTTCACAGACCCAGCCATTACCCATGCTGGCTTGTGGTATGCACGGTACTTCTTCCAGGGTTTCCCGAGAACCGGTCCTTAATTGTCATGAGCACGCTAACCAAAGTCCAACCATGTGCTCATGACCCACCCTTTTCATAATTCAATATTATTAGAAAAAGAGTCACAACTTAACCTCATCTGAGAGTTAACCTCTAGTAATATACTTGATTAGCGTGATCCCCTTAAGTGAGCTAGTTGAGCTAAGCATAACTAAGCAAACCTTAAGCTATCATCTAGTCACATTGAACCCCAAGTTATCAATGGTATAAGGTAAACAATCCTATGGTTGAGTACAATAGGTATAATCATCCCATGAAATGACATTCTAAAACATATGCAATATTTGAGAGAAAAGAGAAATTTACATAAAATAGGTACAATATGGTCAATGTAAGGTATGACTTGCCTTGTTCGGAGACGAGGAACCTCGGCGACTACTTCGAGAGAACGGGCTCGCGGAAAACTCGGGATCTACACGACAAACAAAGCACTCAACAAACACCCTAAAAGGTCTACTAAAACAGCACTGAAAAGTATTTTTAATGGATTCTTGACATTTTCCTGGATTTAATGAAATTTGAATGGACTAAAACGGAGCTCGGATTCAAAAGATATGGATTTTAGAAGTTTAATTGCGATTTTTACACTAAACGAAAAAGATTAAAACATTTATTGCGTAATTAAGCCCGGGTGACGCCAGCATGGCGCAGCGGTTAGGGCTGACATCAGCTGGTGCAAGCGGCTAACGCAAGCGGCGCGGGCGCTCGGTCCACGGTGGACCGAGTCCACGGCGGGCGGCGGCGAGCGCGGGGACACGCGGCACGCATCCGCGGGGAGCGGCGGCGATCGGACGGCGACGGCTTGCGCGGGAGCGAACGGTCCAGATCCGCCCGATCCGAAGGATCGGACGGTTCGGATCGCGCCTAAGGTTAGGGTTTGGGGGGCGGCGGATGGGCGGACACGCGGCGGCCATCCAGCGCGCGGCGATCGGATCAGACGGCGACGGTTTTTGGCAAGATCGGACGGTTTGGATCCACCCGATCCGACCGATCGGACGGCTCCGAAAGAGCGGCGCTAGGGTTAGGGCACGGCGGTGGCGGCTCGAGCTCGCCCGCCGGCCATGGCCGCGCGGCGGCCGGCCGATCTCCGGCGGCATAGGCAACGACGACGGAGGGCGCTGTGGGGCATGGGAGACGACGGCGGAGGGTGGTGCGGTTCGGGGCGATGGTTCGAGAGGTGGCATGGGAAACCGGAGGGTGTGGAAAGAGGCGGCGGCGCACTCACCGGAGTTGAAGAAGACGACGATGGCGGCGACGATTTTTGGGGCTAACACACGAGATCGACAAAGGGGAAACGTGCGGCGGCGGCTAGGTTACTTTATAGGGGCGCGAAGAGATTGGAAAGTGCACGGGAAAGACGCGGATTCGTCGCCGTTGGTTACGGACTCGGAGAGAGAGAGAGAGAGAGAAACGGCGGCAACGAAATCCGGGCGGATAAGGTTTCCTTAGAACGCGCTAGGCGCGGGGATGGATGCGGCGGCGCGGGATCGGGCCCGGCATGGGTCCGACGTGGCACGGGATCACGCGGGAGCGGAGCGGAGCGGCGGCGTGCATGGCGAGGCGGCGGCTGGGCCGGCCGGGCGCGGGGACGGAGACGTGACAGGCGGGGCCCACCTGTCGGTGGCCCGCGGGGCGAAGGACGGGGTGCGGACTTGCGCAGCGCGGCTGGCGTTGTGGGCTTCGGCCCACGACCGAAGGGGAGGCGGCGCGCGCGCGGGAGCGGCTCGGGCCGGGGAAGAGCCGGGCCGACGGCCCAAGCCGGTAGGGGGAGCGGGAAACAGTACGGTGTTACGAAAAAAAAAGAAAAAGAAAAAGGGAAAAAAGAGAAAAAGGATTTTGGGGCTTAATTAAATTTCTGATTTCTTATTTAATTGATTAAAAATACTTAGAGTGCTCTAAAAATTCTAGTAAAAATCATGTTAGTGCATTTTGACATGCAGATTTCAAGAAAAATCCTACCATGTCGTTTCCATTTATTAGTTGCATTTTAAAATTACTGGTTGGCTCCAGATTAATTCCAGAAATTCCGATTAGTTGAGGGTAAATTATTTAAACAAATTAGGGCAAAACTCAGGGTGTGACAAGATGCAGAATCAAATGCTGCATCGGATTGAAGAAGCTGGGAGGAAAGATCTTCTCTAACTTACATAGCAACACAGGCGCCATTCTTTCCATTTCGTCAATCACAGTCGGAGATAACTCCTTAGCACACAGCTGACGGAAGAAATTGCTCAACTCTGCAAGGACTAGCCAGGCATGCTCAAGGACATAGCCACGAACCATCACCGGGAGAAGCCGCTTAATCCATATGTGGTAGTTATGACTCTTGAGCCCGTTGATTCGCATGGTAGATAAGTTCACTCCCCTCTTCAAATTGGTTGCATACCCATCAGGGAACATCAACGTTTGGAACCATTCGAGTACTTCCCTCCTTCGGGCCCTCGTCAGAACAAAATCGGGCCTTAGGCTTTCTCCATGACTTGCCGCCTCTGGGAGGCGCCATGTCTAGCTTTGGTCTATTGCATAACATAGTTTGATCCACTCGAGCTTTTACGTTGTCTTTTGTCTTATCAGGAATGTCCATGATTGTACAAAAAAGTGCCTCGACGACATTTTTTTTGTGTGCATCACATCAATGTTATGTGGAAGAAGGAGATCTTGAAAATATGGGAGCCTCCACAAGGCAGATTTTTGAGTCCAGACATGTTGCTCACCATATCCCAGAAAACAACCGTCTTCTTCATTGATCTTAAGAGCTTCTAACTGAGCACAAACCTCGGCACCTGTCATCATTTGTGGTGCAGCCTCGGTAATTATTACATCTTTTGTAAAGTTCTTGATGTCCCGCCTAAATGGATGGTCAAGAGGGAGAAATTGTCGATGTTTGTCAAAAGAAGAATAGTTACCACCCTTCACCAACCAGATGAACTTCAGAGCTGCCTTGCATACCGGACATGGAAACTTCCCGTGAACACACCATCCGCAGAATAACCCATATGCCGGCAAGTCATGCAGGGAGTTATGGTGCCAAATATGCATTTTGAAGTTTATCTTTGTAGCTCGGTCATATGTTCATACCCCTTCCTCCCAAGTATGGACCAAATCATCAATCAAAGGCTCCATGTAAACACTCATATTCTTCCCCGGATGTCCAGGAATTATCAACGACAAGAATATATTCGATCATTAGAAGATGACGATGGGGGGGAGATTGAGGGGAATAACGAACATGGGCCAACATGTGTATGGGGTAGCCGCCATTCCATAAGGGTTGAACCCATCCGTTGCCAACGTAACCCGTACATTACAAGCCTCTAGAGCTTTCCCAGAATGAATCACATCAAATCTTCTCCAAGCTTCACCATCGGATGGATGTACAAGCTTCTCAGGATTGTATCGACGTCCGAGCTTGTGCCATGTCATCTGTTTCGTGGATTCCTCGGTCATGTAAAGCCGTTGGATCCTCGGTATGAACGGAAGGTACCGTAAGATCTTCATGGGGATAGCGAGCTGCCTCTTATGCCCATCACCAGAGTCTACCTCTACGAACCTAGAGGATCCACACTTTGCACAGTATTTTGCTTTCGTATGTTCTTTCCTAAATAGGATACATCCGTTCGGACAAGAATGTATCTGCTCATATGGCATCTTAAGTGCACAAAGGAGTTTTTGTGCCTCATACATGCTCTTTGGCAGAAGGTGACCATTCAGAAGCAGGCTCCCAACAACTGTCAACATAACATCAAAGGCCCCTCTACTCTAGCTAAACTGGGACTTTACGGCCATTATCCGTGCAATGGCATCCAGTTGAGAAACCTTTGTATGCCCATGAAGGGGTTGCTGTGCCGCAGACAACATGTCGTAATACGCCTTTACGGTAGGCTCCGGCTCCTCCTCCCTACATCCTTCATCGAAGTGTGCTTCTTCATAGTCATTTAACATGTATCCTACCCCGGCATCAGAATCAAACTCCTGGATGCGTTGTCGGACGACCTCGTCTCTCCCACGGTAGGCTTCACCATGGAACGTCCACCGGGTATAATCAGCTGTAAAACCATTCTTGCAAAGGTGTTTGTCCATGATCTCTTTTGTTTGTCGCTTCATATTACAACATTTGCTACAGGGACACCATGTGGTACGCGCTCCTTTAACCTTGGCAAATGCAAGTTCCAAGAAAGCATCGGTCTTCTCGATCCATTCATCGGTCAACGAACCGTGACTTGAGCGGCCCGTATACATCCACTCACGGTCATCCATCCTCTATCATATCGAACAATCATATAAATATTATTTCCATCTGCCGAGTGCCTCTAATGTCTAATAGGTAAAGATAGGTCCTAATCCCACCCGAAGATGTGTAGATGAGTTTACTTCCCATGCTCTAGTACTCTGCTCCGAGATAGAATTTCGGTAGCACCTCCCCGTTGTTCTCCAAATACACGTCCCGACAGGGAGATTGTGTATCCGGAGAACAACTGGGAGATACTACCGAAATTTTGAGTCGGACCAGAATACTAGACCATGGAAACTAAACTCATCTACACATCCTCGGGCTGTCCAAAAAAGTGGACAATTCGAAAAAGATACGGTTAAAGATATGCAAGAAGACGCATATTTTCATCCGTATCTCTTTCGAACGGGAGATGCCTAAGGTTACGTTATACACAGACAAACGACGGTAAAGACAGCGGCACCTGCAAAATAGGGAAGCATGGCTCGATGGCCGGCACACAAACGACAGCATGGCTGCGCAATGCGACTCCATTCATCATCTCAAAAAAAGGCTTCGAATATATGTGCATACAATAAACTTCAAAAATATATACATGCATATAGCATATATTTTCTACTCAAATCAAAGGAGTATAGATATGTATCTAATAAATACCATTGTTTTTACCATAGATTTGTTTCTAATAAATACCTAAATATCACTAGTTTTAATAAACACCTAAATACATGATATTATTTTGATGTGTCAATAATAACCTAAATATTATCATAGTTTGAACTAAATGTTTATATAATAACAAATCTAATTTTGTTTGAACCAAATGTTACAATAACAAAGAAATGTTGCAATAAGTAAAGAACATGTTTACCGAAAAATGCGGAGGGGGTGGGGTTGTCGGTCGGAGGAGGGGATCGGCGTCGGCGGTGGGCCGTCGGCCGACGAGGGAAGAGGGCGTCGGCCGGGGGAGCAGGGCGGCGTCGGCCCGGTGGGGAGGTGGGGCGTCGGCCGAGGAAGGCGTCGGCGGAGGAGGAGATCGCCGCCGACGGGGGAGGCACCGCACGGGGAGGGCGTCGGCGGAGGAGGATCCCTTCGACCGGCTTGGGGCGGCGGTCGGTAGGGCGGCGGTCGGCGATGGGGCAGCGACGACGGGGCGAGGCGGCGGCGCGGTGCGGTGGCGCAGATGAGCGCGGGAGCGGCGGTTGCGTGTGCTTATTTTTTCTAAGTCCTAAACCGAGCGTGGCACGGGGAGGAGGCGGGCATATTAAATACCTTTGCCGTGTGCCGAGGCTTTGCTTGAGTGCCCGATCTGGGCACTCGGCAAAAACAAGCTTTTGTACAATTTTTGTCGTGTGTGATACTTTGCCGAGAGCTGCACTCGGCAAAAAAACTTTAGTTTTTATGCTTCTAATAATTTAAAAATTATCAAACGGATTCAAAAAATTACCAAATTTTTGCATAAACTAATATATGATATTTATTGCCTAGGGAAAAGATTTGAAATGAAACGATAATTCGGCCGTCACTTTCTCTCTAAATCTAACCAATCCTTCTCAACACTTATAATCTTCTTCAGAGAATCTTCGGTTTTATGAGCGTTGTACCTGATAAAATATTTGAAACCTTCTCAATTTTTTACCCCAGCCTCGACGTATGATATCATGACATCCTAACAAATTTTATGATTTTCTGACTTCGTTTGCTATTTTTATAATTTTGAAATCATTTGGTCAACACGTTCCTAACCATGTTGCATGAAGAAAAACATCTCAATTTCTGTTCATTTACCACATAATGACTCAAAAGGGTCTAAATAACATGAATATAATTTTTGCACTGATTTTTTTTATTTTTTTAACCACTTGCAGTTCTAATTTGAGACTTGCAAAAAAAATTCACGAAAATACAATAAATCAAAGAAATATAGCAAAACCAATCGAAAAATTACCAAATTTGATAATTAGGGATTACATGTTGTATTTACATAATAGAGAAAGTTTGGAGGATAGATGAGGAAAAATTTTCACATGTTTGCCGAGAGCCAGGGAAAGACACTCGGCAAAGGGGGCATTTTGCCGAGTGCCTAGCCCTAGCACTCGGCAAAGGTGGTATTTTGCCGAGTGCCTAGCCCTGGCACTCGGTAAAGATGTTGCCAAACGGTGTTCGTTGACGGCGGTTACTATTTTGCCGAGTGTCCCCTATTGGCACTCGGCAAAATTGTACTTTCGTCGAGGGCCCTGTGGAGGCACTCAGCAAAAGGGATTTTCTGCCGAGTGTTTTTGTACGCCGAGCGTAAACACTCAGTAAAGTGTCCTTTTTGCTGAGTGTTTTTTTTGCCGAGAGCCTGCTCGGCAAATATATTGTTCGTCGAGTGCCCAATATAAAGCTCTCGGCAAACAATTTTACACTCGGCAAACATGGGCTTTCCCGTAGTGAATTACTCTCTATAAAAATAAAATATATAGTATTGTTTACATATCTCATATCAAAATTTTCCTTAAGTATCAGTGTATTTTTAAATTGTAGCAAAATGCTCATACGTTGTTATGAAATTAAAAGATTCACATGGCTCATTGCAAAGAAGAAATCTGTTTTGAATTTTAATGTTTAATTTTAGAATGAGTTAGAGTTTTTTTATCTTTTTATATTTTAGTGATAAAAAATAAAGAAGACTCAATCAATTTGTTATTACTGCATAACTGTTTCCTTCCTTTGAACAGCTGCATCGGACTCATATGCCAGGGCATTTCGGTCTTTAAAAATAAATAAAAATGATGGACTCCACATATCAGTGACAAAGACTCTTCTCCTTGGTTGATGTTGATGGAGGCAATTGGCAGAGAGGTCGAGGAAGCAAAGGACGCGAAAAGCGGTGATGGAGGAAGGGAGGAGGGGACAGGGCCGGACAAACGGTTGGCGGCCGAGGTGGAGGAGGCGGAGGGGCATGGTAGGTGGTGTTGGGGGCGACAAAAATAGGGTCAGGGATTGGGCCATCAAGGACGTTGTTGTGGAGGCGGAGGAGGAAGAGGCGGTCACAGAGGTTCTAGATGGAGGGCGGGAGGGAGCCAGAGATAACTAGCAGACAGAACATCAACTTGCCAACGCCAAAACAGGTTGATTTTTGTAGGTAACTAACTACTAAGCACTGATTGTTGTGTCGATTCTGGAAATCGACAACAAGAAAAAGGGTAGCGTATGAGACCAAAAGTGGATGGATGAAGGGACAAGGTTTATATAGGTTCATACCTTCTCAATGAGAAGTAATACCCCACTCTTGTTTTGGGGATTAAATCCATCAAATATTATATTGATCTGACGATCGAGTTGTAGCTTATTGTTTCTATCTGTTGCTATGCCTCGGAGGGCTCCCTGTCCACCTTATATAGGTATGGGGGCAAGGTTACAAGTAGGAAAACCCAACCAGACTAGCACTGGGCATTCGGCTTTACCCGAAAGTTCGGGTCGGGTATTTCGGGTATTTTGAATTTTGGGTTTTTAAAAATGATACCCGAAATATTACCCGATCACCCTATTACCCAAAATTTTAGGTACCCGTTATTTTAGGTTAAGGTTTCGGGTAGACCGAATAACCTGGCGGGAGCTACGAGCAGCGAGGCGCGAGCGAGGGGTGATCCGGGCAGTAACGGTGGAGCGGCGACTCGCGCGGTCGCGCCGACCGGCGACGCGCAAGGTGAGCGGAGCGCGACGGCGCGAGAGGCGACCAGGACTTGCTCGACCGGTGACGGCACGAGGGGCGACCGACGATGAGGTGCGATCGGCGGCGAGGGGCAACGGTGCGAGGCGGTGAGGGGCGACGACGCGAGGGGCGACGGTGCGAGGCGGTGAGGGGCGACCGACGGCGAGGCGCGAGCAGAGTGGCGACGGCGTCGCCCTTAGGGTTAGGGTTAGGGTTAGGTTTTTCGCGCGGGCGGGCTGCGAAATTTTGGCAATTTTGCACCGAAGCCCCTTGAAAACTCGGTAATTTACCACGACTTCGGGTGTTTCGAGTTATCAGGTGCCGTGACTTACGACCCGATTAACCCGAAATAATTTCAGGTTTTCAAGTTTTCTACCCGAATTTAGTGTTCGGGTTTCGGGTATTTCGGATTCGGGTTCAGGTTTTTTGGGTCGGGTTTCGGGCTCGGGTTTTATGCCCACTCCTAAACCAGACTCGACATAAGTTTTCTTATGTATTTACATAATTGTACTCAACTAGGACTTTGGACTATGCCTTAGAACAAGGCAATACAGTTCTTAAATCCCAGTCTATTACATAACAAACAGATCTAGCCCATCTCCTATCATCAGTCGGATAAACCAGTCATGTGGGTATATGATACCCATAATCTCCAAAGTATCCCCTGAGACCTTCACCGTCACAACAATCGTCTCTCAAACTTCTATAATGAAAAGCCGAGTGCTTCGATATAGCTATTGAGGTTCTCCAAAATGAGGTTGTGAAGGGCTAATTTTTTTAATAATAAGAAGAAGTAGAAGAATTAAACATTTGGGTGTATCAACTAGATGCACCTAATTAGGTGTAGCCCCCGACTATGTGATTAGTTTGAATAAAACTAAACATATAGTCAAAGAGCAAAAAATAATTTAACCAACCGAGTGGTTTTATAAAAAATTATGGCAATACGTGGTGTCAAATCCGAATAAATAATACTCACAATGGATTTACCAACCGTCAATTTCATGACCAAAGTATCATTCATATATATATGTGCCAATGATGTAGGTTTAAAAAACAAATACACATATATGGGATTATATAAATGCAATATTATAGCTCTCTCGATTGCATTTTGATAAACCAAATAGTGCCCCACTTTTACATAAAAGCCAGGTTATACACAATTAAAGCACATTGTTTGTCATCTTCTATTAAATCACATTATAAAAACAAACATGCTTAAGTCCCTAAAAGACACGTAGTGAACCACACCTACAGATAATGGGCTGCAATCGAAAAATGGGCTTCGGCCCAAAAACAGCTTACCAATACTCTTAAAAGTAATGCGCTACGGTAATGCCGCCTTCGCAAAAGCTAGGGTTCATCCTCTTCGCTCAATCCCCTACCAAAATCAATCCCAAACTCGCCACACGTTAGCCCCCTTCATCCAAACCCACATTTCGCATTTAATCCTCTAGGGAAAAAACCCTAATCCAAGACTTTCCCATCCCTACTATGGCGAAAGAGAGAGAAATCCCCTTTGATCAGTGAGCAACCTCAGATGTGGAGGAGAAGCATTTGCATGAGATGGTGAAGGACGGTGTGCTTCAGGCATAGGAAATTATTGGATGGAGTTCGGCCGCTAGTGAAGATTTCCCTACTCCCAACACAGGAGAAATTGTGGTATTTACCCATTTCTTTTACAACGGTTTTAGCTTTCTACCTCTGAATTTTTCCGCGATCTCTTGGATTTCTATGGGATTAGGATTTACCATCTTAACCCCAATTCAATTCTTCACATAGCTTACCATCTTTGTAAAGCTTTCCTTGGAATCCTCCCTCACTTCAATCTTTTCCGTAGTCTCTTTTACTTAAAAGTCCAACCATCCAAAGAAAATCCCTGTCTAGTCGGTGATTCAGGCTTTCAACTATGAGGAGATCTCCAAAAAATATATTTTTCTCTTCCATTGAAATCTTCTAACAAGGGTTGGTATTCAAATTGGTTTTATATTTTCAATCCTTATCCTTGCCTTCCCAACTTCATCGGTCTTCCACCCATCCATCAGCCCCAATGGAACTCCATGCCTGAAGGGCAAGATAAAATTGAAGTTGAATCCCTTCTTGCTCAAATTGCTGAAATAAAGGAAAAAGGATTAAAAGGAAAGCAAATCACTCGACACTTCATCAAATGTCGACTGGCCGCTATAAAAGAGAGGTCCAAGCCAGCCTTCGAATATGAAGGCCAGTCGGATCCCAATCGTGAAGACCCTCAGGCCATCGACCTCAAAGTCATGTGTCAGTGGATGTATAAAGTATGTTCATCAGGGATAGTTGTGGATTATTCTCACAAGCTTCCTGTCGCTCCATTCAGCCTAGCCCGGCCTCCTCCTTCGGTATGTAAGCTGAGTCCTTCGCTTGTAAATAATTGCAAAGTATTTCCAACTGATGTAATCTTGGTCTTCTTTCTTTATATAGGAAAATAAATTTCTAGTCCTAAATCCTCCAGCTCATGTTTGTCGCTCTCCAAGGAGAAATCTAGGTGATAGCAGCCAAACCCATGGAGGCCCGACGATCAAGCCTCGTCAAGGCAGCAAATGGCCGGCTACCGAACAAAAAACCAAGAAGACCGAGAAGAAAAAACTAAGAAAGATGATTCTTGAATCATCTGACGAAGATGAAGGCCCAACTCAAAATACAGACGAGACCCAACATCATCGCCTACGAACCGGTTTTAAAATAAGAACATCTTCGAGGTATGCTTAAGTTCTTTTATTTGTCTTTGCAACGTTGAATCAAAAATCAGATATCACGTGTGTGATGCAAAACCCTCCATCTTGAATGTATATTGTGTCTTGCGTTGCACTTGTAGGAAACCTCAGGACGTTGATCCGATTGATCGCTCAAAAACTCAGAAAAGCGTTGAAACTGTTAGCAAAGACGTCTGTGAGGTTCCCAACCAGCCCCCAACTGGGGACCTATCGGGTGAGGCGAAAAATACAAGTACAAACTAGGAGCCCCGACTGGAAACCAGTTGGGTAACAAGAAGAAATCACCACAAGCCAGGAGCAGCCGACTAGAGATCAGTCAGCGAATACTTCCTCAGAGCCGCCACGGACAGATGAAGACCAAGGGACAAAATTTCTATGCTACCCCTGGTGATGATCAAGCCTGCCAACACGAGAAAGCTCAAGCTCCACCTCGCCAGCAACCAAAAATAGTTGAAAGTAAATTTTTCTGACAAATCCTTCCATGGCCATTTCTTTCATGCAACATCATTGCATTGTATTGAATCAGGGCCCATAACAAGTGAAGATGAAGAAATCCTCTGTATCAAATTGCCCAGACTCTCGGCCACCAGTAAAGATCCAATGGCGAGATGCGGATGGCTTGGCACATGGAATAATCTGGAACAAGCAAAAAGAAGCCGAAGAAAGGGACATGTTGGTCAGGGGTCTCAATGAATCCACCAAGCTTCTAAAGGTAACAAAATATCCTCCATTTTGAATGTCCAGATTTAACCAGTTGCTAATAGTCTTCTATACTTTTGCAAAAAAGAGAATATATCTTCAATCTCAAGCAAAGTCTAAGACATTAGAAAAGCCGGTGCCACATCTGGAAACCTTTGAAGCAGTCAGACAAGAGTTGACTGATGCCAAGGAGGCGGCGAAGTCTCAAGATCGTCTTAGAAGAGAAGAAATACGTGAGCTTCATGATGCCAACTTGGAGTACTTAGGAATAGTCGAAGGTAAGTTATATTCTGTCTTCGTTGATTTGATAATCCTTTGCTATTGAAATCTCCCTTACATATGTCCATTGTCATAGCTCAAAAAGCTCAAATCGAATCTTTGAAAGCCCGACTAAAGAAAGTCGAAGAAACTAACTCCAAGCTTGAAGCAAAAGGGGGTAGTGTATGAGACCAAAAGTGGATGGGTGAAGCGACAAGGTTTAGATAGGTTTGGGCCTTCTCGATGAGAAGTAATACCCTACTCCTGTTTTGGGGATTGAACCAGCAGAATATTGTATTGATCTGACGATCAAGTTGTGGATTATTGTTTCTATCTGTTGCTATGCCCTCGGAGGGCTCCTACCCACCTTATATAGGTTCGAGGACAAGGTTACAAGTAGGAAAATCATTCGGCATAAGTCTCCTTATATATTTACATAATCGTACTCAATTAGGACTATGGACTATGCCTTAGGAAACAAGGCAATACAATTCCTAAATTTTAGTCTATTACATAACA
Source organism: Oryza australiensis (assembly GCA_019925245.2). Taxonomy (NCBI): domain Eukaryota; kingdom Viridiplantae; phylum Streptophyta; class Magnoliopsida; order Poales; family Poaceae; genus Oryza; species Oryza australiensis. Next base: position 3,129,998 of record JAIFGZ020000108.1, on the reverse strand, counting down.
AACGAATCCGGCCCTACCTCCTATCATCAGTCGGATAAGCCAGTCATGTGGATATATAGTATCCATAATCTTCACATGTTGAAATCATTGCCAGGCAACATGCTATGTAGATATTTGGAACACTTGTCACTGTTCCATGCTCCAAACATGCAGCTATAAGCATTTGGACTCTTCTCTGTACTGTCAAAAAGGTGCGGGAGCTTGGGGAAAGTTTTAGACCAGACTTGTTAAGAGGGGGCCACCTACACTGTTGTTGATGCCAAATCTGTACCGTCATTGTGGTGCCAAAAGATGTGTTTACGTCGAAACACACGCTGGCTTGGGAGATCTGCTTAGCTCCAGTGCAGGTCCTAGAATTGATAAAGTGCAGGCGTGCCAGTCAGTTTGATCCTGTCACTAACAAGACATACAAAACAGCAGAACATAAATCATATCAGCTGATAGGCCGATAACCAAAACAACCGATCTGTTGATTCCAATTGACGCCGATGTCAAAACAGCCGATCGGCTGATAGCACAATTCCAGCCGATGCCGATGTCAGCTGATACAGTTAGGGTTTTAATCCATCGACAGTGTGCTGAGCAAATATCTATATAAAGGCGATCGACCGATGATAACACGATGATAAAATAAACATTGATCTAAACATAGAAGCATACATCGGCTGGAGATCCGATGGCATAAAATCCAAATGATTAAGTAATCAGTGAAATCTTTGCTACAATCGGCTAAATCCAACTTGTATGTAATCCTTATAAGTCGATGCAACGTCCAGATAACTCATCGGTTGAAACCCTGATGAAACAGTGATTGATGCCTACTGACTTAAATAAATCTAACTTGCAACCACAACCTCATAGGTCGGACCTAACCGATGCAGCATAAGGTTGATGATTTCCTGATAGATTTAAACCAGCCGATATGACACTGATCAAAGTGGTCATGTGTTAAATTTAATCAAGACAGCAGAACTATCAAAGAGAAATTTAACACATCAGATAAGACCAGCTAACTCTCCGATGAAACATTAACATGAACCTATTGGCTTAACAAGACTTAGATTATCAATAACAATCTAATAGGTCGGACCTAACCGATGCAACACGAGATTGTATATGATAATCTAATACTCAATGAGCCGATATATCTGTCTAATATGATGAATATAGCAAATCTATCTAAAGCGACATTATGTTTAGAGAAACATCAGCTTGATCAGAATATCGGACCTAACCGAGAAAGTCCTAACTAGGCCGATGTGACTATAAACGGTAATGTAAGTAAAAATAGAGATGATATACCAGATAGGCAATACTTGTGTCGGGCTGATTAGAATATCGGACTCAACCGAGGAAGCCTAGCCACGCCAGTGCAAGCGAAGATGACGAAACTCACTTCTTGCAGGAGGTCGAACTTAATCGACACAGCCCATGCTCGAAAACAAGAACTCGTCGAAACAGATGAAAGTAAAAAAGGTGGCGATGCGCCGAAGTGTATTGATCGTGAGATTCTTTTACATGAACCTCGGGTTTACATATTTATACCCACAGGCTAATAAAGATCCTAACAATTACAATCCAAACTTTCCTAAAGATAAAAGGAAACAAACCGAGTCTTTATTGGACACTAACATACTTTTCTAAAGATAAAAAAGAAAACTAACAAATTCTTTCTAATTAATAGATACAAACCGCATCCTTCGTGAACTCGGTTTCTTCTGGATAGAACTCAGTTTTTTCTGGATAAGACCTTCTCAAACCGAATCTAACAAGAATCCGACTGCTAGAAATGTTGATAACAGAAAACTCGCATCAGTCGATGCAGAACTCTAAGCCGATACCAGCTTTGAGCCGATATGAACCTTGAGCCGATAAGGATTTCGGGACTTAGCAAATTCTAACGTTAATAATTGTCAATGTGTATGTTTCAAATCAATTCATGTACTCATGTCCCTTGCTTCTGAGGTTGTTCTTTTCTGAATCTATTAGCACACAATCGTCGATACGACCACGAGATCTGTTCTTCTCGACCTCATATAATTAGTGTCACATTTTCTTGTGACCAAACAAATGAACCCTTTGGAATGCATCAACATTTATCCATGGTGAAAACAGGCCTAGAAAAATCTTCCATTTGCTGTCAAAATTGCTGCAGCTATTTCCCCCTTTTCATACTCGCTTGGTGCAATTCTTTCACGCATGAATCCATGGTAATTGGCAAAAGCAAGAACAGGTGCAAATGCTAAATGAGTCTTCACCAATGCCGCCATGCGGCTATAACTGCATAGTGTATATAAACTACTCATCAGCGGACGAGGAAGGCGAATCTTGTGGGGCATGCTCATATAGCAAATATAAGGATCTTTATGAAAAAGCACGTCCAGATTAAAAAAAATCTCCCCTTCAATCGGAGCCGCTCAATCTTAATCAGACGGAGTAGGATCACTACCAACGATAGCCCTAAATATGATGGTGTCTACAAGAAATTATCAAATAAAAGAAGGACCTTAATGGAAAACGTACCTCCTCTTCGCGTTAGCAGCTCTGCAGCTGGCACAAAGGTAAATGATATCTCTCAACTAGTGTGAAGATGTGTGTCCTTGTCACATCAAACTACCCTTCAGCCCCTTTAAACAAAGGAAAAGTTATATGAACTTTCTATCCATTTCTTTGAAATTCCCATGTTCATAAAATAAACATAAGCGCAACATCTTACTTTATATTTTTTCTCTTCATATGTTTAAAATTTCTGTGTTTTTTACGTGTTAAGTAAACGATAATTTTAAATTTTCATGTGTTTCAAAATCCCATAAAAATCTAATAAATAGGGCATTCTATTCCTATATTTTGTATTCATGTCTTTTTCTCAATCCAACATTTTAAAGGCCCTCAATCGAAATTGTCTAAACCTTTATCAGAGAGGAGATTCTTTCTATGCCCCTCAAACATTAGCTAATTTCTTTTATGCCTCTAAATTTTCTTTACTTTCTTATATATCCCTTGATTTTGATTTTGATTTCTTCCATATCCTTATCGTCAATTGACCGTAAAATATATGTAAGGTGTCAGTTTTGCCTTTAGATGTGCAAAGAATATATGTAGAGATTTGTGGAATCTTTTGTTGAAATATAATAATTTATTGTGTAGCTATAGTATAAGTTTGTTTTCATGAGGAAATATTATTTTTTTCATTATTAAAAATACTTTTCCATGAGGAACGGCTTGTACAATAAAGTCATGAATATAAATACTTCCTTCGTTCCATATTCTGTTTAGATTTACAGTACTATAATATTTATATCCTATATTAGGTTGCTATATTATGAGGCGAAATATTTTAAGACGAAGGTAATATATAATATTCTCATACACTTCCAACAATATAGTATATAATTTTTCATATTTCTTTCATGCCTAAAGACAAACTGAACCTTTTAATAGTAATTAAATGGTCAACTAATGGTTAACGGTTAAGTAGGAGAAGAGAATGTACAATGGGTCTGTATAACCCGTCTGTAGATGTCTTATTTGTAAAAAGCCCCCTCCCCCGCGTGGCCTGGAGACGGGTACCCCCGTCGCCTCTCGAGGCGACAGGCTTTGGCCCGTGCTCCGAGGCGAGTCGACGGGCTTCGCTCCCGTCGCTCCTTTCTCGTCTGTGCTTCGATCCCGCGTGTGCGCGCCTCCTGGTTTGATTTGGCGCGAGATCAGTTTGCGATGCCCTTTCGCACCGCATGTTGCCCGCGTCGATCTGGGGGCGGATTCGACGCAGGTGGTGAGGAAGAGAGGAGGAAATGGAGGAGGCCACGCCAATTGCTGACGAGGAGGCCGCGTCGGCGATGTCGTAGCCATGGCAGCGTGGGCTCTCAGCGAAGTCGCGGAGCGGGAACGAGGTGGCGACAGGGCCGATGTAGAAACTGAGGTTGTCGTCGGCGCAATCGACCTCGCCGATGCTGACGCGAGGAGGAGCAGGGGGCGGATTCGCCGTAGGTGATGGGGGAAGAGAGGAGGAGATGGAGGAGGCCGCGCCAATCGCCGGTGAGGAGGCCGCGCCAATCGCCGGTGAGGAGGCCGCGCCGGCACCGGATCCGTCCGACCTGAGTCCGCCGACGCCCTCGCCTTGCTCTTCCCGCTCTCTCACTGCTTTCCCTGCTCTTTCCTGTCACGCAAGCGTGACATCTCCCTTCTCTTCCTGCTCTCTGTTCTCTCCCTGGTCAAGATGTTGTCTCTAGAGGGTTCTTGACGATGTATAGAAATATCATCTCGCTCTGTCCCCGCTCTGTCCCTTCTCTCCCCGCTCTCTCTGTTCTCTCCCTATCAATATGTTCTCTCTACTCTCTAGATGGTTCGGGTACAAACATATCTCGATATCTTTTTATATATATGTTGAGATGTGTAAAACATATTATAATAATATATATAATATGCTTTGTTTGTTGTAGTTTATATATAATTATCGGTGATATGGGCCCGGGGGTATGTCAGAGGTACAAAATTTGAGAAAGAAAAGGCGCCCTTGCCCATCAAGGCGCGTTAAAGATGTATCCTGAATGGCCCAAGTAAGTCCCGGCCACGGGCGGCTGGCCCGGAGGCTGCCCGGAGGCCACCATGCTCCCGAGCGGCAGGGTCCAGGATCACCCGAACCCCCGGGCGGTAAGGTCCGGGGTTACCCGGACCCCCATCCCTCACCCCGCACCTCTCTGAGAGAGGTGCGAGTCCAACCGCCAACCAACTCATTTAATACCCAAAAAGAGGGAGGCTGAGCGCCTGCCCCGCCGCATTTAATGCGATGTGAGGCGCGCCTGTCAGTTGCTCTCATCATCACCCCTTTTGCCCGTCACGAGGCAAAGGAGGCCTAAAGTATTTGACTGGGACCGCGGTATGGCCGCGCACCCACTCCGCGCACGCCCCCCTCATGCCCTGCCCAGTCGCATTTAATGCATTGGGCGGCCGCGTGGGAGAGAGAGTGCGAGCACAGGAGGCGCGGTGTCAGTGCCTACCCGCGGGATGGGTCGCTGAGCAGTGGGTCCCATCGGAGTAGGTAGGAAGGCCATCACCGCATCAGCATCATGGCTACCACGGCAATCACCTTTTTCCGCTTACTGTGACGCAGCAAACAGGAAGGAGCAAAGATGGAGTGGCTTCTCTGACAAGACAAGGCAAAAACCACCCCTTCACGTGGAGGGGAGTAGATAAAATCGGGACTACTGTGGTGTTTCCTTGTACTATAAAAGGAGACCCAAGTCCATCATGAAAACGGTCGGTCGGTCGGCTCGCTCTCTGGTCGGTTTCTCCCTCGACTCGGTTGATCAGCCCTCTGAGCAACAGCTAGTTCTTAGCAACCCCTCATCCACCACTGACTTCAGAAGAGAAGAGCACTCTCATTGCTCCCTGTAATCCTTCCCTCATACTACATACAGAACAGGAGTAGGGTATTACACCTCGCAGGTGGCCCGAACCTGTATAAACCCCCGCGCCTCCGCAGTATTGGTTTCTCCTGCTTCATCTGCATCATCCTATCCACATCGCGAGTTTAAACCAGGACTCACCGCTCCCCGTGCCGAACCAAAAAAGGGGTCCCTCGGATTCCCGCGTGTCGATCTCCGACATCGACAATAATATAAAGCATAAACTATTAATTGTTAATTGTTAATTTTTAGCTAATATAACCAAGTTGTTAATTGTTTGTTGATTTGATCATGAGAACGATGGTACTTCACATATACGGTAAAGTTGTTAACCAACGTTATCTTTTTATCGAGAAACAACTAAACGGTATATAGAGATCATATTCATGCTTGATCATAATTACATGTATATATTAAATAATTTACAGACAGGTAAATAGATAATTTTGTTTAACTGTCTTATACTGTTTAACTTACAGACAATATCTTGTCTGTGAACTGTATATGCCCTAATGAAATATGCGTAGAAGGGATCAAAACCAACATTTAGGGACATACAATGAAGTGCACAAAACTCGAGGGCACGGAAGACATTGGCTAAGATTTTAGTGCCATAGGAGGAATTTTCTTTATCGGACGGACTAAAAGGAGATTATCAAATATCGATAGCGATTCAAATCTCTTAGGGACTAAAAGGATATTATCAAATATTGAAAGGACTCATTTGAAAAAACTCCCTCCAATGCGCTGCCTACTTAATCGGAACCGCACATCCGTGATCCGAGTCCCGGGGACAGCCGATTCCCGGGGACAGCTGATTCCCGGGGACAGCCGATTCCCGGGGACAGCCGATTCACCAATCAGCCGATTCGCCGATGCCGCAGCCGATCCGAGTCGCCGACCGCGTTCTCGTTGCCGATCTGTCGCAGTCGTCTCGCTCCGATTGCAGCCGATTCGTAGCCGATCAACAGCGCGCAACGTAGTAGCGCCTCTACCGGTATCCACACGTCCGGGAACAGAACGCCGAACACCCGTGTGCTAGCACGCGATGCAAGGCTAGGGTTTGGCTCGAAAGTGGGGAGGGTTTCCGTGGAGATTGATCTCGGCGACTTCTGTTGCGGATTCGGTTCAATGCGATGATACAACTCTCCACCCCTCGCCCCCTTTATATAGAGTTGGCCGACTGGGACTAGTGGCCGATCAGGACTCTCTTTTGAATCGGATCCTATCCGAATCTCATAGAGTTGGTCGCCCATACGTCGTAAGACCATAGGACTCTATCCGATCGGATCCCTATCCGATCGAGCCGTATCCGAGTCCAACTCAAATATCTATTCTATCCCCTTAAGCGTGCGACCCTATAGGTTCAGGTATACTCGGTTTCGGCTATAGTCTAACTTAGCCGATCATCGGCTTGAGTCCAACTCAGTCGACCTGTCAACAGCGGCGCCTAGCAGCACATATTGACACCATAGTATACAAGAATAAATATCGGCTCTGAACCTGTAATGTGTACACAAATCTCTTTGCCTCACGATACCAATTAAGCTATAGGCAAGATGTGTGCCATCCCTTCAATAGCTTAACCATTCACTCGAACCGTATTGGATTATCTGTCTATTGATTGACTCCTCAATCAACTTAGCATGGCCATGCATTTCCATAATCCATTACCTCGAGGGGCCCAGAGATATCTCTCCAAAGGAGGGGCATTCATCTTGATCACTCACATCTCACTCCATGTTTCATAGCAAACCCGAAAACTACCTTTATAACTACCCAGTTACGGAATAGCGTTTGGTAGTCCCAAAGTAGGCTACTACACATGTTGGTATCCATGGTGATGTCAGGTCTAAGGACTTTGTACCAACACTACCTGAGACCAACTAATGGCACATTAATTCTTGTAGTGTCTCATGGTGGGTCTATCCAACAATGTGTTCTCCAACACATGTGTCCATGTTTATTGATTTGGTATCTCCATACCCATGATCTATGAGACATGATCATCAACCAATAAACACGCCGATCTTAGAATCATATTTGTTCCAACAATATGACATATGATCAGGGATCGTTTAGAAATAGATTCATACATAAAGAGTCTCATAAATAAGTCACGTACTTATTGATCAATACAATATGTCAATTTCATGGAACTGAATAACACTTTATTCATTTATACATAAACATTGACCGTGATATCCAACATCTCCATGTTGCCTCTAGGACATATCACTAACAGTCCATCGTCGCCTGGAGTTTGGCACGCCTGAGGGTGCCCTCCAGGCGGCAGAAGCTCTTTTGCGCCACCCCCGGTCACCCCTGGCGAGGGATCAAACGCCAAGCGGTGGTTCGACGACGTGGCGAAGCTGGTAGGCACGGCTCAGCGTCAGCTGGCCGCTGACCTCGCTTCCTCCAGCCACCAACCGCGCGGTTTATATGCCACGGTAAGCTCGTCCTTTCGACGATGAGCTCGAAGGGCAGCGGCTTCCGCAAGGACGGAAGAGAGCCTCTCGGCCGCAGCCCTACCAGAAGCACCCCGAGATCTGCTGTATGCAGAACGGGACGCCCGCCTCCGCATCGAGCAGCGCCGTGACGAGCGTCGCATGGGACGGGCATCGGAGGCGCAACCACTCGGCTAGCGGCCGCAGCGGCCCTCCCGCAGGTAGAGCCCCTCAGGAGACGGCGAGCGGCCGTGATGGCCCAGCCGCGAACAGAAGGCTCCATGACACCCAACGGGGCCCCGCAGCCTTTGTCGCCCCTTCGGCCGGCAACGGCTGCCAGGCCTTCGTTACCGACCTCCGTAATGTGCGCTGGCCTAACAAATTTAGGCCGGCCCTTACGGAGAAATACGACGGCTCGGTGAACCCTACCGAGTTCCTCCAGATCTACACCACAGCCATTGAGGCTGCTGGAGGTGACGAGCACGTCATGGCCAACTTCTTTCCCATGGCACTCAAGGGCCAGGCCCGCTCCTGGCTGATGAATCTGCCGGCCCAGTCGGTCACTTCTTGGGACGATCTGTGTCGCCAATTCACCTCCAACTTCCAGGGCACGTACCCAAGCCTGGGAGTGGAGGCAGACCTCCACATGGTCCGACGAGGGGAGGACGAGTCCCTGCGCAAATACATCTAGCGTTTTTGCCAGTTACGCAATACCATACCCTCCATCGCTAACCATGCAGTGATCTTCGCCTTCCGGAGTGGTGTATGGCACGACGTTATGCTGGAGAAGATCGAGTCCAAGGCCCCCCGGACTACCACGGAGCTCTTTGAGCTCGCTGACCGGGTGGCCCGCAAGGAGGAGGCTCGGGTTTGGAATCCTAGGAATCCTGCCCCAGCCTCCACCGGCGCTGCCCCCGCGTCCCGGGAACAGCGATGCGAACAGCGGCGAAAGCGCAAGCCATCGCGCGGTGGCGAGGAGGGTCACGTCCTCGCCGCCGACGGTGCAGAGAAGCCCTCGCAGAAAGGCAAGCCCGCGGGCAACCGCAGGCAGTCCCCGGACCCTCGTCCCCAGGGCCGGGTCGGGGACAAATGGTGAATGGTGCACCAAACCTCCCACCACGACCTCTCCGAATGCCGTTCGGTCTAGAATTTGGCCGAACGGGTGCAAAAGTACGAGCAGGAGCGGAGGGAGAATGAGAAGGAAATCCGCCGCAAGGGCAAGGCCCCGGGCGGAGCGCTCGGACAACCGGCGAGAGGAGGCCAAAGATGTGGCCCCCGTCAGGGACGACGATGACAACCTGGGCTACCAAGATCCCCAGCATGTCGTCGCCACCATCGACGGCGGTGCAGGTACCCCGATGTCCCGCCGGAGCCTCAAGTCCATGAGGCGCGAACTCCTCGCGGCTGTGCCGTCCCACGAGGCGGCCCAAAGGTCGCGCTGGGCAGAGGTGCCCATCACCTTTGACCAAACCGACCACCCGGGGAGCATCGCACGTAGTGGGCACTTGGCCCTCGTGACCTCCCCCACCATCTGCAACGTCAAGGTTGCCCGAGTCTTAATTGACGGGGGTGTGGCCCTCAATATATTATCCTCGAAGGCCTTTGATGTAATCAAGGCCCCGGGAATGGTGCTCGGGCCGTCTTACCCCATCATTGGGGTGACGCCCGGGAAAGTGTGGCCCCTCGGGCAGATCGCCCTGCCGGTCACCTTTGGGAGTCCCGCTAATTTCCGCACTGAGCGGATCGACTTCGATGTGGCGGACCTCAATCTGCCCTACAACGTCGTGCTAGGGAGGCCGGCGTTGGTGAAGTTCATGGCGGCTGCCCATTATGCCTACCGCCAGCTTAATATGTCGGGCCATGGAGGCCCCATTACCATCCACGCCGACATTAAAACCGTGCTAGACTGTGCGGAAGCACGCGTGGACGACATCGCGGATGCCGACCGAGTCGAACCCGAGGGCCCCCAAGGGGAGACCTCGGGTTCCTGGGCCCCAAAACAACTCATCACCTCTGCCGATGAGGTGGTGATTAAGTCTATCCAGTTGGGTGACAACCCGTCCAAGACTGCCAACATTGGCGGCAACTTGGACCCCAAATAGGAAGACGTGCTCGTCTCCTTCCAGCGGGCGAACGCCGACGTGTTTGCTTGGAAGCCGTCAGATATGCTCGGTGTCCCCAGGGAGGTGATTGAGCATCGACTCGCAGTACGGCCGGATGCTCGGCCAGTCCGGCAAAAGGTGAGGCGGCAGGCCCCGGAGCGGCAGGCGTTCATCCGCGAAGAGGTGGCACGGCTCTAGGAGGCCGGCTTCATCCGGGAGGTGCTGCATCCAGAGTGGTTGGCGAACCCGGTGGTCGTCCCGAAGGCCAACCACAAGCTGCGCATGTGCATCGACTGCACCGACCTCAACAAGGCATGTCCTAAAGACCCCTATCCTCTACCTCGAATAGACCAGATAGTCGACTCCACTGCGGGGTGCAACCTTTTATGCTTCCTACATGCATACTCTGGTTATCATCAATTCCGCATGGCTGTAGAGGATGAGGAGAAAACTTCATTTATTACCCCTGTGGGTACCTTTTGCTACTTGTCTATGCCCTTTGGTTTGAAGAATGCCATGTCCACTTTTCAACGTGGCATCCGCATCACGTTGAAAGACCAAATAGGGCGCAATGTTGAGGCGTACGTCGATGATCTCGTAGTCAAATCTCAGGACCAAAGAACCTTGCTCCCGGACTTGGCTGAGACGTTTAATAACCTCCGGTCCTCCCGCATGAAGCTGAACCCAGAGAAATGCGTGTTCGGGGTGCCGACAGGCAAACTGTTAGGGTTTTTGGTCTCTGCCCGAGGCATTGAGGCCAACCCCGCCACAATAAAAGCAATAGAGGAAATGCGCCCCCTAGGAAACTCAAGGACATGCAGAGACTCACTGGTTGTGTAGCTGCCCTAAGTCGTTTCATATCTAGGTTAGGAGAGCGGGCGCTCCCTTTATTCAAATTGTTAAAGCGAACTGGTCCCTTCACTTGGACGGACGAAGCAGAGAAAGCCTTGGGCGAGCTCAAGCGCTACCTCTCCTCGCCACCCGTATTGGTAGCCCCCCGGGAAGGAGAACCCCTCCTTTTATATCTAGCAGCGACCCCCCAAGTGATTAGTGCGGCTTTGGTTGTGGAGCGCGACGACGAGCTAGACTCTCAATCACCCCCAACCCCATCGAACCCGGAGGCAGGAAACCTCGAGACGGAGTTGGCCGAGAAGGCGCCGAACCCGAAGGTGGCCCTTGGCCCCCGAGCTTGGGAGCCGCCCGACCCTAGTCCGGGGCTCCGAGGCCCCCTCCACCCAGAGTGGCCCTGAGGGCCCCGGGGGAGGCGATGGCCCGGTAGCCCCGGACACCGAGATGACCCGCCCCGAAGCACCCGTGGCAGGAAACCTCGGAACAGAGTTGGCCGAGGAAGCGCCCGAACCCGGAGGTGGCCCTTGGCCCCCCGAGCTTCAGGGAGCCGCCTGGCCCCCTAGTACGAGGGCCTCCGAGGCCCCTTCCACCCAGAGCGGCTCTTAGGGCCCCGGGGGAAGCGACGACCCAGAAGCCCCGGACACCGAGATAACCCACCCTGGTGTACCCGAACCCGTCACCCCTAACAAAGTAGCCAAGGCTCGCACCAAGGTGCAGCGGCCGGTCTACTTTGTCAGCGAGGCGCTACGGGATACAAAGACACGTTACCCGCAGGCCCAGAAAATGCTCTATGTCGTGCTCGTGGCCTCCAAGAAGCTGCGCCATTATTTCCAGGCGCACCAGGTAACGGTGATCACGTCCTACCCTCTCGGGCAAATCCTGCGTAACCGAGAGGGCACGGGACGGATAGTCAAATGGGCCATCGAGTTGTCGGAATTTGACCTGCACTTCGAAGCCCGGCACGCGATCAAGAGCCATGCCTTGGCCGATTTCGTGGCAGAATGGACGCCAACGGTCGATAATGATCCACCCCCGGGTGAACCCGAGAGTGCGGAGGATCGTGGCCAAGGAGCCGCGCACTGGGTGATGAACTTTGACGGTTCACTCACCTTACACGGGGCCGGTGCAGGCGTGGTGTTAACTTCCCCAGCGGGCGACGTACTTCAGTACATCGTCCAGCTTGACTTCCGGGCAACCAACAACATGCCCGAATATGAGGGGCTTCTAGCGGGGTTGCGAGCGACAGCAGGTGTAGGCATCCACCGTCTGCTAGTCCTCGGGGATTCCCAACTGGTTGTAAACAAGGTTTCCAAGGAGTACCAATGCACCGACCCCAAATGGAAGCTTACGTCAAGGAAGTACAGCGTATGGAGCGCCATTTCGATGGCCTCGAGCTACGCCATATTCCCAGAAGAGATAACACCCTGGCGGACGAGCTATCTAGGATCGCGTCCGCGCGAGCCCTAGCCTCGCCAGGTGCATTTGAGGAAAGTCTCACAGAGCCGTCGGCGCACCCCGAACCACCCCAGAGGCAGGAATCGGCCAGTCCCGACGCCCCGGATCTGGTGGGCTAGCCACAGCCTGGCCCTGCCGGGACCTATATCACGCGCCAGGTGGCTTGGATTTCAGAAATCCAAGCGTACCTACAAGACGCGTCATTGCCCGAGCAACGCGAGGAAAGCGAACGCATTACCCGGACCTCCAAGAGGTACGTGTTGGTAGAAGGGACACTCTACCGATGCGATGCCAACGGAGTGCTCATGAAATGCATTGCTCGGGAACAAGGTCTCGAGCTCCTAGCCGAGATCCATGAAGACAAATGCGGGGCACACTCGGCCTCCCGAACCTTGGTGGGAAAGGCATTCCGCCAAGGATTCTATTGGCCCACCGCGCTAGAGGACGCAACGGACCTCGTGCGGCGGTGCCGAGCATGTCAATTTAACGCCAAGCAGACGCAACTGCCGGCCCAGGCCCTTCAGACCATCCCGCTCTCATGGCCATTTATGGTCTGAGGGCTGGACATCCTGGGTCCGTTCAAGCAGGCACCGGGCGGCTGCAAGTTTCTATATGTCACCATCGACAAATTCACCAAGTGGCCCGAGGCCTATCCAATCAGCATCATCGACAAGCATTCGGCTGTGCGGTTCATGAGAGGCATCACGGCAAGGTTCGGAGTCCCCAACCGAATCATCACCGACAACGGCACCCAGTTCATGAGTGAGCTGTTTGGCGAGTATTGCGACGACATGAGCATCAAGCTCTGTTTCGCCTCGCCCGCCCACCCCCAAAGCAACGGTCAGGCCGAGCGCGCAAACGCAAAAATACTAAAAGGCCTCAAGACTAAGACCTACAGCGTGCTCAAGAAGCATGGGGACTCGTGGACTGATGAGCTGCCTGCAGTCCTTTGGGCCAATCGGACAACCCCGAGCCGCGCCACTGGGGAGACACCTTTCTTCTTGGTGTATGGAGCCGAGGCGGTCTTGCCCTCCAAGCTCACCCTGGGATCGCCCCGAGCCACGTTATACACCGATGCAGATCAAGGGCAGATGTGTCGTGACGACTTGGATTACCTGGAGGAAAGACGGCGCTGGGCAGCACTTCGTGCGGCCCGCTACCAACAGAGCCTCCGCCACTACCATCAAAGCAAAGTCAGCCCCCGAGCGCTGCAAGTCAATGATCTGGTCCTGCGCCGTGTGCAAACGCGTGCGGGGCTGAGCAAATTATCCCAGATGTGGGAGGGGCCATACAAGGTTATTGGCACCCCGCGTCCGAGAGTAGTTCGCCTAGCCACAGAGGACGGCACTCCGTTGCCGAACCCGTGGAACATTTCCCACCTACAGGTTCTACCCATAAGCCGCATGGTGCGCTGAAACATACATGGAAGTTCATCCACTGCTTCCGGTGGCATGGACAATAAGTTTGCTGTTACATCCATATGATTTCCTTGCAAAATACCTGTTGTAGTGTGTTTTCCTCCATGTGCTGTAGCATGTACTGCGGATGCGGCTTTCCAATTGTTCTCTGGCCTTGCCCGCCTTAGCCTGAGGGCCCTAAGGGTGTCGAGGGTACAGCGATGCTGCATACTACCATGTCTGGGGGCAGTCAACGCCTGGGGGTTCGGGTGCGTACTTAACACGCTGTCCGGCCCCGTTGCCGCTGCCCTCGCTGACCTTTTTATGCCTTCGCTCCTACCCGAAACCCCGAGAAAGGCACCGCCAACGGCCGGTGCATGCTGCCCGAACCCGGACCAGCCCCCGGCTACATCGGACAAATCATGGCGGAGGACCACGCTACGCATTCTTGCAATGGCTAAGCTAACTAAGAGTCAAACTACCGTTGCGGGAAAGCAAACAGGCGAGGCTCGGGCCAACCAACCGCCACTACGTGTGCGCTAAGTTGGCCAGGGCTCCCAACATATATACATACACATATGAATCATCAGAAGCAGCCACGATGGGCTGTTATAGTGCAAGTCCAACATAATAAAGGCAAGTTCACTAACTTTATAAACAATACTATGAATGTCTTTGTACACAAATACAGATAGAAGCAAAAAGGGAGCGAGAGAGTCCTAGGTGGTCGGCGGGTCGCTGGGGGCATCTGTCGGGAGATCTTTGTCCAGCGAGTCCTCGCGGAGAGCAAGCTGGAAGGCCGCCGGGGTGCCGTCAAAGCCCACCATGATGGAGTCAACGGCGTCTCGGAACCGAAGACGGGCGGCCTCCTCGGTGCCTTCGGGAAAGTCCTCGGTGGGGATATAGAGGTCGAAGCCGGGGTCGCGAGCCTGATAGCTCGCCAGGATAAGCGTAGCGACTTGGCGGGACAAGTCGTATGACGACTCCTTCGCCACCTCGTCGACCTCCTCCGGCACACTCTTGATCCCCTCAGCCAACTCATCGATGTGAGTGGCCAGCCCCCCTAAGGTAGGGATGCCGGTGAGGGGACGGTTGACCCCCACCCCGCGGGCTGCGTCCCGAAGGCGCTCGACGGATGAGGCCAGGGCCCGGAGCCCCAGGTGCAAGGTGTGCTCTACCTCCGTGATCCGGCGGCGCGCCTCCTCTAGTTCCGGCCCCGGCCCCCGCACCTGCGCCTGTGCATCTATGACCACCTGCTCCCGGGTGGCCAGCTCTTGCTCCCACCGCTCCAACTCGTCTTGACGACGGCCCGAGGCGGCGGCGAGCAGCTGCTCGTGCTCCCAGATAGCCTTCAGGCACCGGGAGGCCTCCTCCTGGGTCTCCAGCACCGCCGCCTCTCGCCCCTCCACGGTGGCCTCGCGCTCCGCGATGGCCTTCTCCTGGGCCAGCACGTTGGCCTCCCGCGCGGCGGAGTCCTCCTCGGCCCTGGCAACGGCGGCCTCCCGGTCCTCGACCGCCCACCACGCCGCCTCTAGGGCCCTCTCCCGCTCCAACAGGCCGGCCTCGCGGGCCTGGAGGTCAACGTCGGTGCTGGAGGCGACGGCCTCAGCGTCACACAGGGTGCGCTCGCGCTCGTCGAGGCCCTGGGCGCGCTCCCTGAGGTCGCGAAGGAACCCCCCGGCGGTGGTGCGGACCCTCTCCTCAGCGGCGGCGGCGACCTGCTCGCGGAAGTCGGCGGCGTGCCGCTCAACGACGGTGTCTTCGAACACCTGGCGAAGCTCCTCCTGGCGCCGCTCGATCTCTGCCAGCTCCCGTCTACGGATGAGGCCTTCCACCCTCGCCGTGGCCGCCAGCTCCCGACGGCCCTCCTCAACCTCGGCCTCCCGCCGCGCCACCTCAACCTCCCGGCGGCCAAGGCCGCACTGGGCCCGAAGCCCTCCGGGAGATCGCATTGGCCTCCTCCGGCGCCCTAGAGACAACCTCCCCCCCGCTCTTGCGGCCGGACGAGGGGCTCGGTGTCCAGGGCGGCCACGAACCCGAACCGAGCGCCCCCAGATTCGGAGTCCGAGCTCGGCCCGGGATCAGCCACCTGTGCAGGCTGGGCAGCTGAAGACCCCCCATGGCCTGGGCCGCCCGCTCCTTGCGTTGGGGGCTCGCGGCAGGCCGGCGCCGGTAGAGCTAACGGTGGTCGGCGGGGTGACGGCGTCGTTTGGTGTGACGCGGACGATGGCTGTTGTGGCGGCGGCGATGGTTGCTGCGGAGGAGACCCCGGGGTTGTTCTCCGCCACCCTCCATGCCCTCCGTCTTGGAGCCGCCCACGGCTCGTTCCTCGTGGGCGGCCACCGCCCCAGTCTCCGGGTGGGCCCTCTCCTCGGGTCGCACCGGATCCGGGACCGAACCCGTAAGGGGCGACCCGGACCCGGAGGGCTCAGGCGCCCCGAGCCTCTCCTACGCTTCCTCCCCCGAGCCCGAGGCACAACCGCCCTTGGGTATAACCCTGTGGCAAAAATGCCTGTGCTCGCGGCTGGAAGCAAAACATGAACACAAAAAGGAATCAAAAAACAAGACAAAAATGTAAGGCCCCAATGAGCATCCGCGCGTCGACAAGGAGTACCTGCAGGCAGGGTTGAAGTCCCGGGAGATCCGCGAGATGGCCCGCTTCTTCTTCGTAGGGCCGCTGGAGGACTCGCCGGGCTACCGCTCGCCGCATCCGCCGATGCTAGAGCCCCGTGGACGGCCCCCGCCGTTGGCGTGCTCGCCGTGGATATGACCTGGGCCTCCTCTACCGTCGTCGCCCTTGTGGCCGTCCTGGCCCTCGGCGGAGTGACCCCTAGGGACGGGCCCGCCACCTGCGAGCCCCCTGATCTGCGGGGGGAGCAGCGCACTCCGCGCCGCCACTGCGCGGCGGGGATGGGGGAGGAGCGGGCTCCTCCTCTGACCTCTTCCTCTTCCCTTTGGGATCCGGGGTCCCCGTATCGCTTCGACCAGGACCCCGGCGGTTCAGCCGCCCGATTGGCACGTGGTCGTCGGCGTCGTCGTGATCGCCACCCCCGGCCCTCGGGGTAGCCTCCGCGCCGCCGACGACGAGCCCACGCCGTCTCCCACCACTGCGGCGCGTGCGAATCTCCGCACGCGCCGAGTCCCGCACAGGCACCAACCCGGCGAAAGCTGCGTCGGGTCCATCGCCGTAACGCCGAGGGTGCGGCGGACCAAGATCCCGAGGTCCCTCTCGTCCCAGTCAAAGGTGGCACCCACGTGGGTCCGCATGTCGTCATTGGAGCCGGTGTACATGTAGGCGGGGCGCGGCCTTTCCTGCAACGGCGCAATGCGCCTCATTTAGAAGTCGCGGAAGACCGCATGGCTGGACAGCCCCCCCTCCCCGCCGGAGGTAGCTGATTCGGTCCAGCACCCCGTCCAGCTCCCTCCCGGCTCGCGGACGCGCCCCCCCCCCCCAGCTCCTCTGGTTCACCAGGATCCCCGTCGACAGAGATAGGTGGGGGTGGTCACCTAGACTGGTGTAGAACAAGAACGCCCTCCAGTTCTCCCACCTGGAGCGAGGTTGGATGTCGATGAAGGGGGTGCCGACCGTCCTGTCGTTTCGCGGCTGGATCGCCACGTACCCGACCACGCTGGGGGAGCCAGCCCGGCACACCCGGAAGAACTGCTGGAAGAGGTGAAGAGAGGGCATCATCCCCACAAACATCTCGCAGGTGTGCGCGAACACGACGAGGTAGAAGACGGCGTTGGGGGTGAGGTGGTGCAACCGGAGGTCGTAGAACTCCAGAACGTCAAGGAAAAAGCGGGAGAAGGGCGGCACCAGCCCGACCATGGCGAAGGAGGCGAAGAACACCATCCTCGTAGGGGGCCGCTCCTCCGGGACATCACCCCCGGGCGGTAAGGTCCGGGGTTACCCGGACCCCCATCCCTCACCCCGCACCTCTCTGAGAGAGAGGCGAGTCCAACCGCCAACCAACTCATTTAATGCCCAAAAAGAGGGAGGCTGAGCGCCTGCCCCGCCGCATTTAATGCGATGTGAGGCGCGCCTGTCAGTTGCTCTCATCATCATCCCTTTTGCCCGTCACGAGGCAAAGGAGGCCCAAAGTCTTTGACTGAGACCGCGGTATGGCCGCGCACCCACTCCGCGCACACCCCCTCACGCCCTGTCCAGTCGCGTTTAATGCATTGGGAGGCCGCGTGAGAGAGAGAGTGCGAGCACAGGAGGCGCGGTGTCAGTGCCTACCCGCGGGATGGGTCGCTGAGCAGTGGGTCCCATCGGAGTAGGTAGGTAGGCCATCACTGCATCAGCAGCATGGCTACCACAGCGATCACCTTTTTCCACTTACCGTGACGCAGCAAACAGGAAGGAGCAAAGATGGAGTGGCTTCTCTGACAAAACAAGGCAAAAACCACCCCTTCACGTGGAGGAAAGTAGATAAAATCGGGACTACTGTGGTGTTCCCTTGTACTATAAAAGGAGACCCAAGTCCATCATGAAAACGGTCGGTCGGTCGGCTCGCTCTCTGGTCAGTTTCTCCCTCGACTCGGTTGATCAGCCCTCTGAGCAACAGCTAGTTCTTAGCAACCCCTCATCCACCAGTGACTTCAGAAGAGAAGAGCACTCTCATTGCTCCCTATAATCCTTCCCTCATACTACATACAGAACAGGAGTAGGGTATTACACCTCGCAGGTGGCCCGAACCTGTATAAACCCCCGCGGCTCCGCAGTCTTGGTTTCTCTCGCCTCATCTGCATCGTCCTATCCACATCGCGAGTTTAAACCAGGACTCACCGCTCCCCGTGCCGAACCAAAAAAGGGGTCCCTCGGATTCCTACGTGTCGATCTCCGACATCGACAATAATATAAAGCATAAACTATTAATTGTTAATTGTTAATTTTTAGCTAATATAACCAAGTTGTTAATTGTTTGTTGATTTGATCATGAGAACGATGGTACTTCACATATACGGTAAAGTTGTTAACCAACGTTATCTTTTTATCGAGAAACAACTAAACGATATATAAAGATCATGCTTGATCATAATTACATGTATATATTAAATAATTTACAGACATATAAATAGATAATTTTGTTTAACTGTTTTATACGTGTTTAACTTACAGACAATATCTTGTCTGTGAACTGTATATGCCCTAATGAAATATGCGTAGAAGGGATCACAACCAACTTTTAGGGACATACAATGAAGTGCACAAAACTCGAGGGCACGGAAGACATTGGCTAAGATTTTAGCGCCATAGGAGGAATTTTCTTTATCGGACGGACTAAAAAGGAGATTATCAAATATCGATAGCGATTCAAATCTCTTAGGGACTAAAAGGAGATTATCAAATATTGAAAGGACTCATTTGAAAAAACTCCCTCCAATGCGCTGGCTACTTAATCGGAACCGCACATCCGTGATCAAACGTCTCATTGGCACCCCTACGTTTCGTCGGACTCACCGTCGTCGTCGTCGCGCTCGCCGCCGCCGGTCGAGTTACCCGCCGAGGCGCCGATATCTCCGGCGCGCCGCCGCGGATACCAGAGCGTGGGGGTAACGCTGATCCAGCGCTCCATGCCCGCCTCTCCCGACTTCCCGCAGTGGTTCGCGCCGCCCCTCCCCTAAGCCCTAGCCGCCTGATGCAAGCCGCGGCCGCTGCGGCGACTGATTTTCCTTACATGCGGGTATTCCTTTGCGCGGAATTCAATTGTCAGAGTGGTCCAACCAAACGACGGGTACAGCTAGAAGCCTCCTCCGCTCGCCGTGGTTCAGTGGTTAGCAGGGGAGAATAATTGAAGAACACATTCCAACTTCTGAGCCTGTTAAGGTACATAACCCGTCTTTCTCCACTGACAACAGCCTACATTATCAGTCCGCTTATGAGATAGTAATTAGCATGTTGGGCTTGTTTAGTCGGCCATCAATCCTTGCAAATTTTTGCTTCTGATGTCATTTTTAGATATCCTTATAGCTGTATTTGCTTAACAAATTCCTTGTTTCTTGGTTAAAACGAGTGTCGGGAACGTTCTACACATTGGTGCATTTTGTTGCTTGACATCAGTAACTAGTTCTATTTTTTCCTGCATTCAGCACAACCCTCTTCCATTGACTCAGATTCATAATCCAGCGTATTCACTATTCAGCATCTAATAACAGAACATGTCAATCCTATGCAAAGCCACAACAGTAACTTCTATTTACCACTTGGCAAGATTTTGCGATCAAGTTAAAATCTTTGTAATATCCACCCCTTCCCATATGCTGCCCTGTATTACACCTACCAGACAGTACAAATCTCCTATAGTGCTACAGTCCCAAAGAACATAAAAACCTTAACTGAAGAAACGAGCTAGAAACGGCGAACCGATTACGGGAACTTCTGAAGAATATTGTTGCTGCTGGCTTGTAGTAATTCAATTCTTCACACTACTGCTGCTATTGGTCTTGCTCCTTGGCCGTCCAGTACGTCTTGACGACCAGGAGGATCTTTTCTCGGAAGAGCGGGCCGTCTTCATGGTCGACGATCTGGCTGTCCCACCTCATCCCGTCCGCAGCGCTCTTCACCTTCACCAGCATGTCCACGTCGTCTCTGATTATCACCGTGCCCTCGGGCCTCAGGATCCTGTCCATCTCCAGCAGGATGACATCCATCTCACACCTGTTACAAAAAGCAGTTTGAAAATGGTCGGCCATCCTCGGTTTGTCCCGAACTGAATTTGATGCAAACTTTATGTGCAGCATTACCTGTTCTTGTACAAGGTGAAGACCGAGTCCGCATGGATGAGATCGTACGTCCGTGGATAAGTGGACATGCCCTCGCACCTGCACGCAGTGAATGCAGATAGAGATGAGAAGGCGTTGAGCAACAGCCATCAGGAATGGCAGGCACCGACGCCCGGCTGCAATCAGTTAGACAGCTGGGGTCATACCCACCATGCATGTGGGCGAGGGTACATGGCCATGACAGTACAGAGCATAGTACTACTACGTACTAACCAGTCCTGGTAGCTTCCGATGAGCCCACGCTCGTAGACCACCCCGAGCGTGGTGGAGTTGCCAACGGTCGGGACCATGTTCATGACCCACACGGGGTCGTCGGCCAATGCAGTGGCAAAACCGCCGAGGCCGGCGTTCATGTCGAGCACATTGCGGTATCGTCCTTTCTGCTCGAACTGATTGATCACCCCCTTGTAGTGCCGGACCCGCTTCCGCCACAGCTCGGTGTCCTGCACGAACGCCTTCGCCGTCACGCCCTTGATGCTACCTCTAGATATCCTGGGAGGCACAGCGGTGAGCCGCTGCGGCCATTTTTTCACCCCGCCGCCGGCAACCTCGCCAGCTTCGGAGACCTCCGGGAGCGGCGTCACGCAGGCCTCCATCTTGTCATACCTAAGTATAAATCAATGTTATAGCAACGCGCGCAACCGGCACTTGTGAAATAATTCGACGCAGTTCACTGTGATTACCATGCCGCGTCGGGGTTTTTGTGGGAGCAGAAAGGTGGGGACTTGTGGGAGGCCTTGCAGCTGGCGTGGTTGGCAGGCTTCTGCCAGACGGCGATGTCGCCGGCCTCCTTGATCTTCTTCCAGCAGAGGCTCCTGGCCACGGCTTCGATCGCCTGCTGTTCGGCATTCAGGTCCTCCTTGGTCCTCTCCCACCCTTTCCAGTACTTCCTCCAGTTGATCGGTGGCCCGGACAGGATCCAGTACCCTCCCGGCCGCAGAACACGGTCAACCTCGATCAGATACAACCCATCTGCACATTAACATGTTCATGAGTGACCAATGATAGTGTATTCGGATGAAGAGATCATGAGTATGTATGGTGATCGGGCAATGGATACACAACCGTAGAGGTGCCAGGGGATGAGGCAGCGGGAGCAGTGCGCCATGTCGAAGGCACGGGCCGGGTAGGTGAGGCGGTTCGAGGCGAGCACGCCGATCATGGCTGGCACGCCGCGCTCCAGCGCAAACTGCACCTGCGCCTCGTGGGAGTCCCGGGGCGCGAAGGACATGGCCAGGATGTCGCGGGATAGCAGATACGCGCCCCAGCTCGCCACCTGCAAGGGACCGGCGCGCCGGGCGCCGACGCATTAGCACGTTACACCAGACAGTCAGCAGGTCCGACACTCGTACATGCAGCTAGGCTACGAGTACTGAAATTTCACCTTCATGTGGAATTGTAGTTGCACCTGAAGTCAGTAGATTTTAGTTTATGCAAGTGCAAGGAGCTCTGCTTAGAAATGCAACGCGAATATGATAAAGAATGTATGCAAATAGTAAACGGTTCTTAACATTACTGGAAAAGAGAAAAGGAATCACTATGCATCTGTTGAAAATCAGGTGATGAATTTTTTATCAAGAACTTTGTAGCACCGACTGACAGTGACAGAGGGACAGCCAGCTTTCCCATTCCATCCATAGTGTCTGGATTGAGCAAATCTTTTACCTACAGAGTTTGTGAGCAGGCTGTCAGGCACGAGTACTGCCCTTCGTGGCACAATCATGCGTCACAAGGCAAATACTTGAGCGAAAATTTCCCGATCGAACAAGATGCCTAACCGTATCAGAGATTCAGATATGTTTGTCAATATAGACATACTTAATTGGGAAAAAGGCATGATTCTGTCGTTTGCAAAAAAGAACAATATATAATGCGGTCTTCTAGACCTCTTTGACCTCCCTGTTGACCATGGGATCTCTCCCCCATTCCCCAATTGGCACTTGTCCAACTACTCCTTAAGCAAGATTTTTCGCAAGGAGCAATGTGCAACGCCAGCATCAAGCGATTTGCTCTAAAACGAAGCGGAAGAAAGCTCATTTGAGCACTTACCCCGCAGCCGGTGTCGAGCGCGGTGCGGATGGAGCCGTCATGGAGCGGGATGAGCTTCCCAATGTCGTCGATGTACGCGTCGGCGCCGTGGGGGAACATGGTCCCGCCGCCTGGGAACCGGAACTTGTCGCCGTCGACGCGGATCCAGTTCTGCACCGCCTTCTCGACGGTGAGCTCCTTGTGCGGCACATTGGCGAACCACGCGACGTCGCGGCTAGCCGGCCACGGGAACGGGTTGCGGTACCCGGCCGGCGCCGGCACGAGGCACCGCAGCCTCTCCCGCCCCGTGGGGCAGTGCCGCTCCCGGTACACCAGCCGCTCCCGCGGGTACCGCAGCGACCGCTTCACGTCCTCGCACGGGGTGTACTCCGAGAACCTGGCCGGGCACGCCTGGTACCTCCGCGTCGCCGCCGAAGCCCCGGACGAGCTGAGCACGGCGCCGTCCGCGGCCGCCGCGTGGTGCGCGGAGAAGTCGAGCGCCGGCCCCGCCGCCGTCCGCTTCCGAGACCGCGTGGTGGAGCGGGTGGCGGTTGTGGTGGTGGTGGTGGTGCAGGCGACAGCGGTGGCGATGGAGACGGAGGATGGGGAGCCAGAGGGGGAGGAGAAGCCACCGTGCTGCCAGGCGCCGAGGAAGTAGGACGCGGAGCAGAGGAACGCGACGGTGGCGATGGGCAGGAAGGAGAAGGGGCGCCGCGCGGCTGCGGGGTAGATGTGCAGCTTCGTGGCCGCCGGGCGGACCCCCATGCCGACAGACAGCCTCAGCTCCGCTTCAGCTCCCCGGAGCGTGCTGTCTATGGCGCGGGCCGTGCACTGCGCTGAGTGTGGTATGGCTTTAGGTGGCGAGGCGGGGGGTCACACCCACTGTCACGCTGCCCACACTACACCAGTGTGAATGATGCGTTTGATTTGGTCATAGACGGTGGACCGACCGTGCTTACGTTGGAGAACTACTTTGGGATTTGCGCATAGGGAGCTTAGGAAAGGTGATTACGTTGGGGCAAATTACTTTGACGGTTTGACCGACCGCTGATAGTGCTTAGCGTGGCTGCCTGGTGTCGTGGGAGTAGTGGTGTTTTTGCGCTTTTGGCAACGCAGGAATATTAGTATAGCTTCTTGTTACTAGATTGAGCTATTATTTACTGCAGACATGTTAAGCCCGTGAAGCGCTGGATCTCAACGCTCATGTGATTCCCTGCAACTTTGAGAACCTTTTGTGATCGGCATTTGTCTCTACTCTCTAGTAGCCTAGCTAAACGAGGCACGCATCAGTTGTAGTTGTAGAAGGGCGACGCTAGCATGGGAACATTCGCTGATCTGAGGTAGTAGTAGTATAGTAAACAATAGTAGCAAAATCACGGGACGTCGTGGTAATCTGTCTCTGCTATACTTACGAATCTAGCGACCATATATTTTTTCAGAGGGATATCTTCCGGTTTTATCCATCGTTGGAAAACAGTACACGACTGTACGAGGGGCCGAGCAGCCGCTCGGCGCGCACATGGGTTGGGCTGGTTCGCGAGGAGCATCCACCAGGCGAACAGTATATATGCGTACACTGTGGCAGCCTTCAGTGAAGCAGCGCATCTACGCATCTGCAGGCTTGGATCTGAAACTCTTTCTTGGGTCAGGAACAATCAAAGCTACTCTGAAAGGCAGTAACCCCACAGTAATCATTGAGTCCGATGCACACAGGCAGACAGGCATGGCTGGGGCCGAGATACAAGCAGCGGCCGGCAGTGCCCGGAGATAGGAGAGAAAGCTGGGAGCGGACGACCCCTAGCAAAGGTAGCAGCCGAGCATGTGTCGCTGTTACCCAGCAACGACGTCTCACGGCCATTGCTGCCAGATTCAGATTGGCGTTGCATGAGAGCAGACACGGGTTTGGCCCCGTTTGGACTTTGGAGTAAAAAGGATGGAGTCCTTACCTGACTATCAATGGTCTTGTCAACGTCTGCCGATGAGTTTTGGCACACCGTGCATATTCTTCGAATGGAAGATCATGCTTGGCCTGTACCGGTCGTGACTGTCCCAGTCTTGGGGGATGAGAATGGAGATCGTGCCGCCGTTCGAGACCCATGTATTCCGTGGAACGGTGCCCCCGCCGTGCCGGCGCAACACTTTACCGAGGATTATTACTAACTGCCTACGTTCATCGAAGTGAGCCGTTCGATGCGGTGCGGCTAAACGGAACGCAGGATTTCGGATTTCGCGAAAGCCGGTCCGGCTTTCGTGGTTTTCGGTCATTTCGTGGGGTGCGGCATGGCATCCCCATGGTTTCGTTTAAATAATTTCGTGAGAATTCAAAAATTTGAAAAAATTCATTTTAACAAAAAATATATATTATTTATAAAAAAATATAAATTTTGCGATTTTTGCGACGAAAACCGCGGTATATGGCGTGGTTTTTGCGAAAACCGCGGCACGATGCGAATTTCAATTTGGTTCAAATTTAAATTACGTTTTCACGGTTTTTCACGGTTTTCGCGTGTTTTACGCGGTTTTCGCGGTTTTTCGCGCGGTTTTCGTGGTACGCATGAAATCATTCAAATTCAAATTCGTTCTTGTTCATTGCCGTCGGCTTTCACGAATTTCGGCAAAATTCGCCGTGCCGCCGAGGGGCGGCACGGCATATGCCGCCGGCATTGCAAACCCTGAACGAATTTCGGCCCAGAAGTTAATGCACAGCACTCACGCATTCCATCGAGTAGAAAAGGAATAAGCCACTTTTATGCTCTCAATTATAGGACGGATCTGATTCATATGTTTTAACAGTAAAATCAGGTATATAGACCCCTTAACTCTCAAAACAAAATGACTCTCTTGGTTGTTTTGATGGTGGTTTTCACTCACGTGACACGTTGATCTGATCCACCATGTTGAGTTATCAATCCACGTGGCATTTGGCTAAAAGAATTTTAACGGGACCCACCTGTCATGGAGACACTACTTTTCTCATCCTTCCCCTCTATCTCTCCTCTCTCATCGGCGGTTAAGGGGCTTCTTGCCTTATTCACGTTAATGTCGAACTTGAAGTGTAGGTGAGGCTACGAGAAGACGACGAAGGAAAGGAAGTGGTCGAGTGGGTCGGCAGTGAGGGCGGCGACAGTGGAGGCGCTGACCACCACCTCCTCTTCTGCCCCCAATTCCTGATACGTGTCGCGGCTGCCCTCATCGATGAGGCGAAGTTGTCACCAACCTCCAACTCGGCCTCATCCCCCATCTCCCCCAACGACGATGGCCATCTTGACATCTCCCCTATCAACAGCGGCTAGATCCCTCCTCACATAGTCTTTTTGGAGCTTGTCATCGTCGATCTTCAGCATCGTCAGGAGAGGTGTTGGTAGCGGCAGCAACGGGCTGGCGCCGATGGATGCATGCACAACAGAGGCAGGCAAGCACATGCGAAAATTGTGAGCTCGACGACGATGACACTTCTGGATCTGCTCGCCCTCGCGCTCGCCGCTACCACCATACCTTCGTATGCTCAGCCTCTACCTCCCGACGAGGACGAGGAGGCCCAGTGGCGACGGGAGAACCGAAGTAGCAGGCTACGACTGCGGCTCCTTGATGCGGCAGCGGCTTCCTCGGGCCATGGGGACAAGCACTAGCCAACTACAATGACGGCTCCTTGACGTGGCAATGGGAGAACCAAAGCAGCAAGTCATGGCAGCATCTCCTCAACATGACGACCGTGTCGCCCTCCTTCGGTCAGCCAACCACCTTGAGCTTGCCATTAGGACTGTGTCAGGAGTACGATGGATGGCTGCGAGCATCGGTAGTGGTGGTCGTGGTGGAAGGCATCCGTGCTAGTGATGTCGCACCAGATTTGGAGATGAGACCACCGCGACCAACTCCTGCTCCCCTCTGGATCAAGTCGCCAGAGCAGTCACCACTAGGGATGGCAGCGGGCGGGTTCGGTTCGGGTAGAGTATCTCGGGCACCCAAAACCGAAACCCGAATCTAAAACCCGAAACCGAAACCGAAACCGATTCGGGTTAAAATCCATCACCAAAACCGAAACCCGCGGATAACCGAAACCCGAATTTATTAACCGAAACCCGAAATTTTAACCGAAATCCGAAACCAAAACCCGAATCTTTCACTGCATCATCAAGCATCACTGCATCATCATAGTTTTAGACAAGAAATGGCCAACCACACCAACAAATAAGGATACATAGGGATACATCAACAAACAGTGGGACTTCAATATAGTTGTCACAAGTATAAATAGGGTTACATGTTCCTTTGGATCTTCCAACTTGAAGCATTCAAGAGTCCAAACAAATAAATTTATAGTCCAAAGTCCATAGTCTAAAGTTTAGTACAACCATATTACAGTCCAAAGTCCAAACAAATAAAGTACAACTCATGGTGTAAAGTCCAAATAAAGTAATGCAAATTTGGATCAAATAGATAGGTCACTTGAGACATTCATCTTCGCTTCAAGGCATATATTGTCCAAAATACTACAGAGTTCATCATTCATCAATTATGGTGGACTCACCTTTATCCTGTGAAATAAAAATAGAGAGAGTATCAATAGCTCATTACAACAAAACACCTTTTATAAATTGAGAATACACTTATGCAATAAATAGGTACAAGTTCAGCAATAGTGCAATACCTCTTCATCTTTTTCATCAAGACAAGTCATCAAAGCACCAACATAAGTTGAATGAGACCGCATGGATATAGTATTCATCACAAATTAGTTTTAAAACTGATACAAGTTATGAAAGCATGAACAAAAGTTGAATTGCACTTACCTAACATGTCGTTATGTGACCATGCTTGCATACACATAAGTGCCTCAATCATTGATGGTGCAAGCCTACTACGATGTGGACTTACTATTCTACCACTAGTGCTAAAGGCTGACTCGGATGCCACCGTTGTCACAGGAATAGCAAGAACATCACGTGCAATTTTCCGTAATGTTCGGTATTTGTGCCCTGCAACTTGCCACCACAAAATGATATCCAAATCTTGTGTCCTAGGTAACAATGGCTCTTCCAAGTACAAATCCAACTCTGTTCTCACATAAGTGGAGGTCTCAATGTCGTTTTGGACATGTAATCATCAAAAGTGTCCATCCAATCTTCATCATCCATCCGAGTAGGAGTTCTTGGTCTAGTTTGACTACCATCCGTTGTGGCAACATCCTCAATAGTATCTTGATATTCCAAAACCAGATTGTACAACAAGTCTTTCACTTTGTTGACAGATTCCATAGCTACACTTTCTGACGCATGAATTTTGAGGAAAAGAGCATTCAACAGCTGCAATTTAAACCTAGGATCTAGGACAGCAGCAACAGCCATCAAACCATGCACATCTGACCAATACTTGTTGAATTTATCTTTCATCTTAAGAGACATCTCTTCTATCTTAGGAATATCACTGCTTAGCCACTTTCTAATTGCCAAGAAAATGTTGCATATTTTGGGGAAGAAAATATTGTGGTAAACCTTTTCTACAAGCTCTATCATTACATGTAGCAATGTGATTCTTCAAGTGAGTTGTACCATTTCTTGTCTCTCCACCTAAATATTTTTTACACCATTTGCATTTTGCTTTCCAAACCCCATTTACTTGAATCAAATCAAAATCCTTCCATACTTCAGATTTAAACCTCCTCTTATGACCAACAGCCACATCATTTTCTACATCTACCACATCATCACTATTACCCTGTGGTGAACCGGATGGCGTAGTCTTCTGCCGAACCGCCGGTGTTGCTTGATTCGAAATGCATTGAGGACGAGAACCCACGCATTGAGGACGAAAATAAATATGTTGTCTTTGCTGGGGATTATTTGATTCTTCACTGAACAAGTGAACTTTTCTAGTGGTTAGGCAAACAGCGAATCAATGATACGAGATAAATCTTGGTTTGTCAAGTGGAACTTCACTACTTCAGCACCAGGAAGTTCAGCGCAAAGTCCCCCATAAATCAAATTGAGGCACCAAATGATTGTAATGCCATGTGCTTATTCAAATTGAGGGTTCTAGTTCTCTCAACATATGAAAACTAACGGAATACAACATAGCTTTCATGTGTAGCTTCTACACAAACTACGGATGGGTCCAGCGACTAAAATTACACAGTTGGTCCAGTTACGAGATAATTCGATGAAATTAAAAAAAATGTTCTGGTGCCGCTGATCAAGTAACCCAAGATAAAACGCTGATTTTCCAGGAGAGGTGAACTTATTGTATCCTAGAAAAAACTCATGAGTTGGCACTCATTTCCCATATGGATGGTACCTGCTGGAACCCCGGCCACCTGCTGGAACCGACGGCGGGCGGCGCGTGCTCGGGGACGGCGGCGACGGCGCGGCTGGGATGGGCGGCGGCGCGCGGGCCGGGAGGCAGGGCGGGGGACGGCCTGGCGGCGCGCGCGCCTGGGGGGACGGCCGGCGGCGCGCGGCTGGGGACGGCGGCGACGGCGCGGCTGGGACGGGCGGCGGCGCGGCTGGAGGTCGGGGCCGGGACGCCTGGCGGCGCGCTGGCTGGGACGGCCGGCGGCGCGCGCCTTGCCGGGGGACGGCCGGCGGCGCAAAGGCTGGAGGGCGCCGGGAGTCGGCCGGTGCGGCGCCGCAGGAGACCGATGCGCTGGGACGGCGGCGCATGCGGCGCGGCGGCGGCGCGGTGGAGGAGGCGGCGGCGGCTAGGGTTGGTGGCGCACCGGCCTCAGGAGATGAGAGATGACTCTGGCAATGGTTCGCGGCTAGGGTTGGTGGCGCACCATTTGCAATTTTTCGCCGTGGGTGGGCTGGGAGCCCGGGAGTCGACTCGGACTCGGGCCATGGAATCGGATGGGCATGGCCGCATGGGGTGGGGAGATTTTCGGGTCGGGTTTGAGTTATCCGTGAGTTACATCTAATAACCGAACCAAACCCGAACTATTTCGGTATCCGAAACCGCAAACCCGTGGGCAAAAAAAGGGCACCAAAACCGAAACCCGAAACACCGAAACCCGCGGGTACCCGAACCGAACCCGAACCATTGCCATCCCTAGTCACCACCTCCTCCTCTTGTGGTCAGATCTGAACCACTCACCGAAGGGTGATGTGGCTCTCCTCCATGGCACCGACAACCCCATCTGATGCTCCTCCGTGGTTTTCGTTTCTTACAAGGATTATGTCGGCCTCGAGCGACGGGATGGCCTTGAAGGCAGCCTTAGCGGCGGTGGCGGTCTCGGTCTTAGCCTTTCCTTCTACCGTCCTCTCCTACCTCTGACGAGGCAGTAAATTGGCGATGGTTGCAGGATAGTGTTGACGGTAGGGATGGGGCATCGTCCGCGGTAGCGTCATCCCGGCCCATTGCTACCTCCCGTGGCACGCGCCAGTCGAGGCCAACCTCAAGCTCACATGAGACTTTCGTCGGTCGCCACCTCGACCTGGGAGAGAAAGGACTGAGATGAGTGAGAAAGGAGAGGGGAGAGGATAAAGGAGAAAGCGGTCACTGACCTGTGGTTCCTACATATATCTTTTTATTTGTTCTAGATTGTATTGCCACATATACGCCACATAGTTGCCACGTTAGCACAAGATCAGGTCAAAGTGCCATGTAGGATGCCACGTTAGCAAAAACCGCTATCAAAATAGCTGAAGGAGTCATTTTGCATAGTTTTAATAGTTGATGGAGTTGTTATATCTGGTTTTATGATTGAGGAATATGAATCAGACTCGACCTATAGCTGAGGGAGTCAAAGTGGACTTATTCCAGTAGAAAATGCAGCGTGGTCTAATGTAAGAGGATTACTTTACGTTTTCGGCTAGGGGAATGAAACTATATCTGGTTTTATGATTGAGGAATATGAATCAGACTCGACCTATAGTTGAGGGAGTCAAAGTGGACTTATTTCAGTAGAAAATGCAGCGCGGTCTAATGTAAGAGGACCACTTTACGTTGTCAGCTAGGGGCTGAGTTTCATTCGTGTCCCTCGACTATAAAATTGGATATAAAGCGTCTTCTAACTTTTAAAATTAGTAATTAGTACAAGTAGCAGGATGACCAAGTGCATGTGATTGTGCAGTTACCATCCATATAAAATCATCTAAATTTATTTACATATGTTTTTTTCAAAAAAATGTTAAATAGTTATCTCGTTGTCTTAGAAATTTTAAAAACGAATCTCATCACTGGATTTTCAATTTTGTAGTTTTTAAAAGACACACCAACCATCACTACTTTGCTTTCACGGTTTCTATTTATCTTCCTTGGACCTTTCAAAATAAAAAAATCGAATCTTGTAGTTTTTATTATTCATTATCTCATCGGATTTTGTTTTTATAGTTTTTAGAAGTCTTGTAAAACGCCATCACCCTACTTCTTATTAACTTGCCTGCTGCCCTTCTCTCTAGTGTTGTTGGGATTGTAAAAAATGATTTTTTTTCTAAACTCCCGTCAACCGCCGCTACCTCACTCATTTATGGTTTACCCGTCATCCCTTCTTCTTATCGTTATTTAGATTTTAAAAGTCGAACCTAATCATTAGTTTTTATTTTATAGTTTTTAGATGTCGTCACATCAATCAAAACTGTCTTATTCCTTTATCGGTCCGTTTGTTGCTCTTCTCTTTATTATCAATATGAATTTAGAATTAAACTAAATTAATGTGAAAATTTTAGCCCTCTGACAAACGTGGTGGCTTCATGGAGTCGTGTGGTGCTTCGTGCGAACGATTGCGGCTGGCTTTCTTGATCAATTCTATATAAGCATGCATGTAGATGCGAACTGACTGTAATGTTTGTTGTCTTTCTTTTGATGATTTTGCTCTTCTTTTCCCCGTCCGATTGGCCAGTATTGAAATAATCAATACGTACATGTATGGAACAGTTGAGTTTGAATTGGCATGGGGAACAGAATTGGTTTCCAATTCATATATTATTTATTTATTTTCCTTTCAATATCTTCCATGGATTTTTGATTGTTATATGTAATAAATCTACATCGTTATAATCTATGCCTTACACGATCTAACAATGTATAATTTTCTCTTTTCCTGCTATTAACGTGGTAATTTCTAGGTCTCTAGAGTAAACATGGTATCTTCTTGATAGATAGATTGAGCTACTCGCTAGTACCGAGAGCGGTTTTGACATCCTATATGACTTGTTGACTTGGTTTTTTTTCTCATGTGAACATGTGGCTATATAAGAGAAAAAACAAGGGATCTACATGTTAGGTGTCTCGTTAGAAAAGAAATATCATATATGTTAGAACCCACATATCAGTGATACACCATCTTCTTTATCCCTCTTTCTCCCCCGTCCTCAGTTGTCATTAACCCAGTCACGACGTGCTCCAAGTGAGGAGGCAAGGGGTGGGAAGTAGGGGCTTGGTACGGCATATCGGTAGGAGATTCTTAGTCAGTGCGCCCTTCGCTGGATCCAACCTGCCATGGTATGGGGGCTGCCTCCTCTTCGCATGGTCATAGTCCATTCTTCAGTCTTTCTCTCTCCGTCTTATCTCGGATGGCAAGTGCGAGGACGTACATAGGGGATGATGACACGTGTCTGGGCATACACTTAGGATTTTGATGTTGTGTATTTAAAATGTAAAGGATTTTTTTGACAACCTCTTATAATACAATCTCTTTTATGTTTTTTCGCTGTAGGTACTATTACATATGATATAGAGTTCTCATGCTTCTATACTGTTATAAAAATTAAAGATGTTTATGTTGAAATTTTGATATGTTATCCATGTTTGAGTTGGTTTTTAGTTAGTTATATGTCACCGGTACCCAATTCAACATGAGTCTAGATAAGTATTATACACCCCTTTCTAGCCCAACCCCTTCTTCTCTCAACCGAGCCTAATCGATCCACACCATCCTGCTGTTCCGTTTTGCACGCTTCCACTTGGCCTTGGGCGTCCTCCTTTTTGATCGGTGTCTTTTTTTCTCATTTTCTTTTTCTCCTTTCCTTTTCTCCTAATCATCATGATTCTCTCCTCTCCTTTTAATCACCTCTATTTTCTCCTTCTTTTTCTCTTTTTGTTATCTTTCAAATTTCTCATAAATATTTTCGTTTGAAATTATCATTGTTTAAGGTGTGTATGCGACAAGTTTGTTACTTTCACAAATGTTTTCTATTATAGTAAAAAATTTCTACTAATTGAATAATCAAAATTGTAATTTTTAGTTGGTGATGTATAGCAAAATACCCATGCATCAACTTATGGTATAGCCACCCGATCGATTTATGAGACTATGAAATGGTGTATATAAGAGATTCTTGTTATGATGACGCATGACACAAGTGCAACCGGGTTCAGTGTTATATATGAGTTATGACTTTTTGTCCTTGTCTTATTTATCTTATTTTAGTTTGTCATTTAAATTAACATAGTTTTTATCAATCTAAAAAATATCTTCACCTGTTATAATGCACAGGTATTTTTGCGAGTATTTTTTATCAACCGTAAAAATTATCTTTCACCTGTTATAACATACATGCATTTTTGCTAGTATACCTATTATCTTTGAAAAATCTTGATATACATTTTAGTACCCTTAAATCTAGTTGGGCCTGCCCCTACCACGTGTCGGTCGCCAAGGATGACAGGGACAAGGCAGATATGCCACATCGCCTCAATACCTAGGTCGTCGACATCTGGCCACCGTCGCTGCCACGTGGCTTTTTTAGTCCGTCTTGGCGCTAATCGAGAGCTCGACGACGGCGAGGTCGACGACACAATACTTGACGAAGTCAATGGTCCCGTTCCAGGTGAAGGGTTACGCGGAGGCTACGCTAGCCAAAAACAAAAACTTTTCTACCGCGCAAACAAGGAACACTTGCAAGTAAGGGCCGATAGATCGTTACTGATTGGAGTATGCAGCGGAAACAGCCAATCAGGGCTATCCGATCTGGAACTGTGCTGGCCGATGACAGCCGATTCCCGCAAGCCGACAGCCGATTCCTGGGGACACCCGATTCACCAATAAGTCGATTCGCAGATGTCGCAACCGATCCGAGTCGTTTGACCGCAATTCTCACGCCTCGCTCCGATGCGCTCGACCGCAGCCGATTCCACCACAGCCGATTCGTAGCCGATCAACAGCGCGCAACGTAGCAGCGTCTGTACCGGTATCCACACGTCCGGGGACAGAACGCCGAACACCCGTGTGCTAGCACGCGATGAAGGGTTACGCGGAGGCTACGCTAGCCAAAAACAAAAACTTTTACCGCGCAAACCAGGAACACTCACAAGTAAGGGCCGATAGATCGTTACCGATTGGAGTAGAGTGCATGGAATAACCAATCGGGGCAATCCGATCCGGAACAGTGTAGCCGATTCCCGAGACCGATTCGCCAATCAGCCGATTCGAGTCGTCCGGCCGCGTTCTCATGCCTCGCTCCGATGCGCCCGACCGCGAGCGATTCCACCACGCCGATCGCTCCGATTGCGGCCGATCCGAAGCCGATCAACGGCGCGCAACGTAGCGCGCCTCTACCGGTATCCACACGTCCGGGAAGAACGCCGTACACCCGTGTGCTAGCACGCGATGCAAGGCTAGGGTTTGGCTCGAAAGTGGGGAGGGTTTCCGTGGAGATTGATCTCGGCGACTTCGTTGCACGCGATGCAATTGATGTCTATGCGGCTCTCCACCCCTCCCTCCTTTATATAGAGTTGGCCGACCGGGACTAGTGGCCGATTAGGACTCTATTTTGAATCGGATCTCATCCGTATCTCATAGAGTTGGCCGCCCATACGTCGTAAGCCCATAGGACTCTATCCGATCGGATCCCTATCCGATCGAGCCGTATCCGAGTCCAACTCGAATATCTATTCTATCCCCTTAAGCGTGCGACCACGTAGGTTCGGGTATACTCGGTTTCGGCTATAGTCTAACTTAGCCGATCGTCGGCTCGAGTCCAACTCAGCCGACTGTCAAGAGCGGCGCCTAGCAAGCACATATTGACACCATAGTATACAAGAATATAATATCAGCTCGAACCTGTAATGTGTACACAAATCTCTTTGCCTCACGATACCAGTTAAGCTATAGGCAAGATGTGTGCCATCCCTTCAATAGCTTAACCATTCACTCGAACCGTATTGGATTATCTGTCTGTTGATTGACTCCTCAATCAACTTGGCATGGCCATGCATTTCCATAATCCATTACGTCGAGGGGCCCAGAGATATCTCTCCAAAGGAGGGGCAAATTCCATCTTGATCACTCACATCTCACTCCATGTTTCATAGCAAACCCGAAAACTACCTTTATAACTACCCAGTTACGGAATAGCTCTATCCAATAATATGTTCTCTAACACATGTGTCCATGTTTATTGATTTGGTATCTCCATACCTATGATCTATGTGAAGGGTTACGCGGAGGCTACACTAGCCGAAAACAAAACTTTTTACCGTGCAAACCAGGAACACTTGCAACTAAGGGCCGATAGATTGTTATCGATTGGAGTAGAGTGCAGCGGAATAGCCAATCGGGGCAATCCGATCCGAACAGGTAGCCGATTCCGGAGACGCCGATTCGCCAATCGCCGATTCGAGTCGTCCGGCCGCGTTCTCACGCCTCGCTCCGATGCGCCCGACCGCACTCGATTCCACCACGGCCGATCGCTCCGATTGCAGGCCGATCCGAAGCCGATCAACGGCGCGCAACGTAGCAGCGCCTCTACCGTATCCACACGTCCGGGGACAAAACGCCGTACACCCGTGTGCTAGCACGCGATGCAAGGCTAGGGTTTGGCTCGAAAGTGGGGGGTTTCCGTGGAGATTGATCTCGGCGACTTCGTTGCACGCGATGCAATTGACATGTGGCGGCTCCCCACCCCTCCCTCCTTTATATAGAGTTGGCCGACGGGACTAGTGGCCGATCAGGACTCTATTTTGAATCGGATCCTATCCGAATCTCACGAGTTGGCCGCCCATACGTCATAAGCCCATAGGACTCTATCCGATCGGATCCCTATCCGATCAAGCCGTATCCGAGTCCAACTCGAATGTCTGTTCTTATCCCCTTAAGCGTGCGACCCTGTAGGTTCAGGTATACTCGGTTTCGGCTATAGTCTAACTTAGCCGACCGTCGGCTCGAGTCCAACTCGGCGACACATCACGGCGCCTAGCGGCACATATTGACACCATAGTATACAAGAATATAATATCGGCTCGAACCGTAATGTGTACACAAATCCCTTTGCCTCACGATACCGGTTAAGCTATAGGCAAGATGTGTGCCATCCCTTCAATAGCTTAACCATTCACTCGAACCGTATTGGATTATCCGTCCGTTGATTGACTCCTCAATCAACTTAGCATGGTCATGCATTTCCATAATCCATTACCTCGAGGGGCCCAGAGATATCTCTCCAAAGGAGGGGCAAATTCCATCTTGATCACTCACATCCCACTCCATGTTTCATAGCAAACCCGAAAACTACCTTTATAACTACCCAGTTACGGAATAGCGTTTGGTAGTCCCAAAGTAGGCTACTACACATGTTGGAATCTATGGTGATCTCAGGTCTAAGGACTTTGTACCAACACTACCTGAGACCAACTAATGGCACATTGATTCCTGTAGTGTCTCATGGTGGGTCTATCCAACAATGTGTTCTCTAACACATATGTCCATGTTTATTGATTTGGTATCTCCATACCCATGATCTATGAGACATGATCATCAATCAATAAACATGCCGATCTTAGAATCATATTTGTTCCAACAATATGATATATGATCAGGAATCATTTAGAAATAGATTCATACATATAGAGTCTCATAAATAAGTCACGTACTTATTGATCAATACAAGATGTATATTTCATAGAACTGAATAACAATTTATTCA
This sequence comes from Oryza australiensis, assembly GCA_019925245.2. Lineage (NCBI taxonomy): Eukaryota > Viridiplantae > Streptophyta > Magnoliopsida > Poales > Poaceae > Oryza > Oryza australiensis. The sequence continues at coordinate 3,093,673 of JAIFGZ020000108.1, read as the reverse complement.
TTTATACATAAACATTGACCATGATATCCAACATCTTCATGTTACCTCTAGGACATATCACTAACACCAGGGACCTGCACCATGGAGTAGAGCACGAGCTCGCCGAGTTGGGCTGGTACCCGTTTTTATTGTTTAGAGATGCGGATAAAACTCGACTCATATTTAAGGAACTTAAATTGGACTTTTCCCTGCCGAATACACCAGCTCGGTGCTGGGCCTCGGATAACTATCGTTCCCAGGCCGATTGATGTCAAAGCCCACGCGCACTCGGGAGTATTTTCTCCGCGAGGTCCAATAGGACCCTCCGCCCTCCGCCTGCGAGGGCCATGGAAAGCCCAAGAAAAATACCGCGATCTCGCCGAGCAGCAGCCGCACTCGCGCACCGAGAACACGGCACCAACTCGTCCCCACCAGTTTCAGTCGTTCGCGTCGGTACGCCATCAGCGAACGCCCGAGTGAATGATGCTAGATCGCCGCTGGGCGCTGGCATGATGGGGCGATGGACCATACAAGCATGCAGCACGTGGTATATATTGATGAAGCAGGTGCCTAGCTAAGCTTCAGGTCCACACTCGATCGTCCGGACAACTGCTCGCTTCTTTAACTCTGCATGCCGACGACCACAACTTCCTGCGTGCCTGACCTAGAACTGAAACGTAACAGCAGACTCAATTTATTACTCGTATATGTGGTTTGGCATGCAGCGTGCTCACCTCACCTGTGACGTCCAGACGAAGTAACGGCTCCGTTTCATGAGTTGGATGACAGCTTTTAGCTGGAGTTTCGTCATGAGGAAGCTCTAATTGATGGACAGATTTGCCAAGGAATGGGGAGAGGAGAGCTAATTTTGCCCTGAGCTAATGACCAAGACAGGGAGCTGTAATAAAAGAGTCGAATCATGTCAAGATGGGTGGCGGTGTTACTATTAGTTGTCGATTCGCTGATGTGGACAGAACAGGGACACCTAATTTCCACGTATATAAAGCTTGGATTTGGAGCAACACGTGAACGCGTGGTGATTTAAATAATGCCATTTAGGCTGTCGATCTTTGAATAGGCCAAATGCACGTAGGTACGAATAGCAGCTTAGAAATTTTAGCAGTTTGACTAAACATGTACTTGTTTTTGGGGAAAAGATTTTGTCAATTGCTAGCTCGAAACACTGTTACATAAGAGACTTCAAGGTGCGGTCAATATTCTTGCTGAGCAACCTGGCCAAATTCTCAAACAGGAGAAAAAAAGAAGAGAAATATTACCATCTTAAAAATGATGTTGTCGAGTTTAAGGCCCTTGATGACGGGAAAAAGTACCACGAAAAACAAATAGCCTGGCGTTTTACCTGAACAACCGAACAGGTTGATAGATACATGGTCAAATCTCCTGTGTTGCAACAAGATGTCCCCAATGAAGTTAGGAACCTCAGCTAACCATGAATCTCGCATAACATGTTGGCACAAATCATAAAATTTTGCGTAGCACATGGTTGAATATTTTACCCATCCATTTTGACTTGTGCGTTCAGTTCTAGAACTTCCTCGTTTATTTGGTCTGTCAGACACTGTAGAGCAGGGGAAAGAGATCAAAGTATGAGGTTCTAACTTGCTACGGGAGCTATCTACTCTTCTCAAACTCTCAAACTATTAACCAATATATATTTAATAAATTTTCTATATCAGTTTTAAAAATCAAATAAATTTAATTTCAAATTTATAATAATTAATATTTAATTAATCATATCTTCTCTCATTTTACGTGCAACTAGACCTCACGGGTCTACATACCATTGAATAAAGCCGAACACATCCGCTCAGTAGCCACGGAGCTCCTTTGGAACATAATTTTGGAGTAATTTTGAAGGATTAGATTTCTAATGCTCTTTTAGAATGAAAAAATGGTACTTCTAAATTTTTATAAAACTTTTTAGGATTGGCTTAAATCATAGAAATTTTAGATGATCTTTAACATGAGATTCAACCTCTTAGAAAAATTTCTTTATATCTATCTTTTTTCTGGTTTTTTATTGCATACTATTAAAACGATCATTCGTATGATTTTACTGTGTAGACCTTCGAATCCTGTGTTGCTCCTATCTCTATATTTTCAAAATCCAGGTAGCCCTCTACAGAGAAAAAGGGATTGACTTGTGAAGTATGAACACTTGAAACAGATGTCGCAAGCAAAAGTTTTTCTCGCTGTTGTTGGATACTTGAATTTGCAGCATGGTTTGGATAAGCCCCTCCGTTTCCGTTCCATCTCAAGAATATAATATTGTAGTTTGTTTAATCGCAATATCGATCTCGTTCTCACGCGCCCATTTAAATGTTAGTAGTTAGCTGTGGTCCAAACGACATTGGATGAGATCGTTATCTTAAATCCAGGGACAGTTTTGTTACATTTCTAAATTTGTCCCTGTGGAAAGCTTGCTCCTGTCCTTTGTCCATTTTTTATGTAGAACTCTTTTTTGATAGGATTTTCATGTAGAACTCTGCATCGGGTATAAGTAGCCACTCGAACTACCCAAATGCAACCCTACCACCAATTTACGACTATTTAAAATATGGAAATTGCTGTTTTTATTCATATTAGATCCTGTAGGGGGAGGGGAACGTCCGCAATATTTTTCTAACCAACAAAGAATTTACAAAAATACATGCAATAAACTTATAGCTTGTAAAAAAGTTACAAAACTATATGCAAAAAATTGAAACTTTGATAAAAACGAAGTAAAATCATACTATATAATTGCAAAATTGCAGTGAAAACGTACTAAAGCATCTATGAATTTTCATGTTCCTGAAATCCAAGAAATCCCTAATAAATGTAATGGTATTTTCTGTATATTTGTCTAAGAGTAAAATACTCCGATGGTATCACCATTTATAAGATGAGTACAATTTAGTCACTTATGTTACAAATTATTCAAATAAGTCATTTATCTTGTTTCGATGATACAATTTTGTAAAATACATGTTACATGTATTCTTTGTTTCTAAATTGAAAGCCATACAAGCTGACATGTTTACATATAAACAATAAAATTACAAATTAAGTCTTGTATTTTCATGCTACTTATGTGCTTTCAATAAACTTAGCCAACGATAATAAAATTTATCTTAAAGTATCCATATTGAAGTTGGCTTATTTTATGGTTTGTGTATGACCATGTTTAAAAAATAAATCAACATTAATAGTGAACTTGACACATGTTTTATTATGATTTGCATAAGAAAACAAGATAAGTGACTTGTTAAAGCATTTTACGAGATGAGTGATTAAATTGTACCCATCTCGCAGGTTGTGGTACTGCCAACATATTTTACTCTTTGTCTAAATTTCTTAGATAGTTCCTATTTGAAATGGATACGTCACTATTGGAGAAACGGTTTTTCTGGACGAGACCCCCGATAGGTTTTAGACAGGTCATAAGTGGCCACGTCTGGGAAAACCGAAGATACATTATCCGTGCGACCCACTTAATCGGACGCACGGAAAAATGGATTATCCCATACGGTCGCTTAAGTGGGCCGCACGGGATAATGCAGGGCGCATAGGATAATGCGACATTATCCCGTGCGGCCCACTTAAGCGACCGCACGGGATAATCCATTTTCCCGTGCGGTCACTTTAAGTGGGCCGCACGGAATGATATCCATATATGTTGTGATATTGAGTTAATGTTAAGGTTTGTACAAATTTGAGATACATACAAGTTCATAACTTCATATAAGATATTTTAGATGAAACTATAACAAAGTAGCTCCCATTGCATATATAATGCAGTTTGTGTGCGTGTAACAAGTTTTTACGCGCATTGTTCCCGTTTCGTCCTTTTAACTCGGGGTCGGTTTTTAAAACGACCATAACTTTTGCATACGGATTCCGATCGAGACGTTTCATATATGAAAATTGATGAGAAAAAAATGATGATGCGTTCGTCCGCCGCTTTGCCGTGTTTGGTGATTTTATTTTGCCAAAAACGCCTCCGAAGGTTGCCTTTTCGAGCCAAGCTTTTTCCGATTCGAGCGTATCTTGTGAATTTTCCACCGGCCACGTCTTTCGCTTCTTTAGGCTCAAATTTTCTATGGTTACCTCTCATGTGCTCCTAAGTCAAGAAAAAATATTAAAAAAATAAAACAAAAAGTCAAATTTTTCCAAAAAACAACAACAACAGGTGAAAAGCAAAAATAGAGAGGGGCAAAAGAGGAACAATATATCTAGAGAAGCACATAGTCTAGGCTTGCAATATAAACTCAAGCTTCAAAAGGAATATGTTAATTATATATGAGTTTCCATGTTAATCATAGCTTCTTATAGGGTATATAACCTTTGAAATGTTTAGATGCAACAGAGGTGTAACCATTTATGAACAACATATAGTCTCACTTGATCAAAACTGATTGATTTTTTTATGATAGTGTTATGGAACAAAAATAAGTTGTCATGTCGATTTATAGAAATTTCTGACCAAATTTAGATATTATTATAATTTTGTAGTCTATAAGGTTTATAGATTATCGCGTGCGGGCGACTTAAGAGCTCGCACGGAAAGATAGTTTTTCCGTGTGGGCGGCTTAAGTGGTCGTATGGAATGATAATCTTTCTGTGCGGGTCATTAAGTCTCCTGCACGGAAGAATATTCTTTCGGTGCGAGCGCTTAAGTCTCCCGCACGTGATGATCACCATCGCCTATATAGGTGTGCGTGGGCTCTGAAATTTTCTAACTCCCGACGAAATTTTCTAGCGTCGCCTCCTCCTCCTCCGCCTCCTCGGCCCTCCTCCACCGACCGCAGCCGCTGCCTCCTCCTCCTCGGCCGCCACCTCCACCGACTACGGTCGCCTCCTTCTCCTCCGCCGCCTCCGACCGCGGCCTCTCCTTTGACCGCGACCGCGACCGTCTCCTCTTTCTCCTCCTCCTCCGCCGTCGCCTCCGCGGCCTCCTCCGACGACGACCGCGACCACAATCATGACCGCCTCCTCCGCCGCCGCCGCCGCCGTCGCCTCCGACCGCGGCCTCCTCCTCCTCCTCCTCCTCCTCCTCTGATCGCGACCGCGACCGCGACCGCCTCCTCCTCCGCCGCGGCCTCCTCCTCCTCCTCCGACCGCTTCCGCGACCGCGACCGCGACCACGACCACCTCCTCCTCCTCCTCCTGCTCCGCCGCCACCACCACCACCGCTGCCTCCTTCGACTGTGGTCGCATCCTCCGACCGCATTGCATTGTAAAATTTATTGTATTGTAAAATTTGTTGTAAAATTTGTTATAAAATTATACATATGAATATGGTAAAATTGTGATGATGATGTGAAATTATTTTTATGCAATTTATGATGTGATATTAGTTGTCGATTTAATTGAATAATTCAATATGTAATATAGGACGGATTTATCTTTCCATACGGACGGCTTAAGCGGCCCGCACGGGATAATCGATTTTCTCGTACGGTTAGACTGCCCACACGGAAAATTTGATTTTCTCATACCTTTTTGCATATGCGAGTAGGTCTTTCGTCTTTTGGTCTGTACGAAAAAATCAATTCTCTATTAGTGCATTTTGCTCTTTTAGAAATTGGAGATTGCAGCTGACAGAGGCATCTCGCCTTCCAATCTAAAAAACAGCTATCTCATACACAATATGAATTGGGAGCTACATGCTTTCGTCATCATTGTTCACTTTTTCGGGGATCATTGTTCCATCCTGATGCAGTTATGCCCCCACACCAACTCGCCAAGAAATCAATTCAACCGCACATCAAGAAACCACACAGCCTGTGTGTGTTCATACCCCGCTGGTCTTTCACCTTGACGTCGATACGTGCGCACATAGCAAGTCAGCGCTTTCGTTGTGTCAAAAACGTCGCCGTCTCACATCGCGAGTGAGCTCCGAGGCCGGGCTTGTCGGTTCCTGCCCGGGCAAACCCACCCGCGCGCCTCACGCGTCGACGTCCCCGGAGCGCTCGTGCCAGCCGCTTTGACGACTGGGGGCACCGAGCTCAGAGCGCGCGTCCGCCATCCCTGTCCCGGCCGGGAGAAGAGGACCTCCCACCGTCGTACGTCCGGCGAGCGTCACGGTCAGCCGAGCAGCACCATGCAATCGGCCAGTGAGCAGCGTCCCTCCACGCCGACCCGCTCGTCCTGCACCATCCGTCGGTGAGATGACGTAAATGCGCCAGAATGGTCCCTAACTTTCTTCCTCCTGTTACAAGGGCTTAAAATTGGTACTGGTACTACCTCAGTCTTCAGACGGCCCAAATTATTATCGAGAAACACCAATCATATGGTGATAATGTTTATCATTCTATTTATTAGCGTTTAAATTTTGATGCTTACGAATATTACACATATGAATATAGGCTTTCAACCGAATATTGATAAGACTTATGATGGGTCGCGATTTCCGTAACCGTGGATGTGTGTTCTCTCGATAGGTCTGGCTTCGAGTGCTTTCATCTTTTGATTGGAAGGCTCTCTCTCTCCCTCCTCGGACTGCTGCCTCCAAGATTGGTGGCCAGCATCCAGAGCACTTCTCCCTAAGCTTCTTCACGTCGGCTTTGACTCCCTCATCCTTTTCGTCTCTTGACAGCTCTGAAAGGAGCGGAATTTCAGAGTGTTCGACTCTGTTCTCTCTTCAGTCCCAGTTATCCTGGAGTCCATTTGTTCTGAGAGTCAGCTGTGGTCGTTAGCCGGCCTTACTATTTTTGGGGTTTTTCAGTCCTCTTAGTTTGTCTTAGATTGTCTTAGCCCCCTTCTCTCTCTTGGAGCTTAGTTTTTTTCGTCGTTTTAAGCCCTCGAGCTCACGGGTCTGTCATGTTCTTTCCCTTCAGTGGAAGCTGGTTCAGCTTTCGTATTGTGTATGTTAAACTTTTTTCTCGTAATATAATATATTGATGTGCAATTTTTTTCATGTTTGTGTTAGAAAATGTTTTATATGATACAAATATGATGTTGTATGTGTAATGACACATGTGCATACGCCTGCCATGTTACGAAGAAAAAATATCGTCCCCATCCTATCGAGTTTCCCTTTTGGCTGGTTTTCAGGATCAGCACTGTAGCATGCTAGCATGCTGACTCAGCATAGAGCTTTCTTCTTGCTTGCACACCGTGAAAGACCCGATTACCCATTCCCCAAAGATTATAGCAGTCAAAGAACCACTCGGACCAAATTGTCGGTTTACCCAATGATTTATAGGTACGTAAATGAGAGGAGTGGAGATCCAAGGAAATTTTGATGTAGCCAGACAGGTTTATGAATATACTCCTTTCCATTACTAGCTAAATATCTATACGTTATAATGGAGTTTTAAAAGATAATCTCTTTCTAAAATCATATCCTATTGTCTAATCATGAGACTATTAAATTTTCTTATGAATCTTTTTTACTTTCATAGCCCTAATTCTCTTTATATAATATAATTGCTAAAAGAACAAGTGAAATATTCTAAAGAATCAAAGTTTAATAATCTAAAGGTGTATCAAACAAGTAGTTGAATCTAGATTGTTGATTCTAATGAAAAAAATGGACATAGATCAATATAGACTTGTTACCAGCTAATTCAAACAAAATTCTTTTTATTTTGTCTTTTTAAAGCCATTCACTTTATATATAAAAAAGTCTTTCACTTTACATGTGTCTCGCATAGGTAACGTGCATGGCACTGTAACAGAATCATCGTCATCATTAATATTTTTTATAAATAAATATATATATAAGTGTAGATAAAAACACATAGATACATATCACTACGCATATTTATACGTACATAACCAAGAGTAATACGCCCCCCTAACCTGAAGTGTACTGCTCAAGTTTTTGTTACCTCCGTAACTCACGCTTAACTCGGTCTGCTGCGTTCGAATCTACTTAATATTTCGATTAACTTTGAGCACATATTAAAAAAACTATTAAAATATGATTAATTAAATTTTAATTATTATAAATTTAAAAAATAGATTGGTATATATTTTAGAGCATCTTTTATATATAATTTATTTACACCAAACGTTTAATAGATTGAAAAATATGTTAATGAAAATCGAGATAAAATTTTAATTTTGATGAGAAAAGAACTTCCTTAATGTCTCCATGAGCAACGCATCCAACTAGTACAACATCAAAGTCAGCATGCTACGTACGGTACGAGGACAGTACGTACGCTACTCCATTGGACATAGCTACGGGGACCAATATGACAACCAGGGTTTTCGTTTCCGCGAAATTCGTCACGGCTTTCGCCCGTGCCGACAGGGGACGAAACGGAAAACTACCGGCATAGTTTGAAATTTTTCGGGAGATTTGAAAATTTTTGAAGAATTTTGTTGAAAAAAATACATAAAATAGATCTAGAATTTACAAGAATTATGGTATTTTTTCCCATGAAAATACACATATCTTTGGCCCTCAAAAAATCGATTTGTGCAATGGGAAAAAGAAAAGGAAAAATGTCACTGTGTAGCATGCACTGTTCATTCGGCCCACTAAAGCCCAAATCGATCCCCATCCATCTAAACGTGCGTTCCGTGGTTTCTACGCCGCGCATTAGCCTTTCTCCCCACTCCTCGTGTCAGAGCGGCGGCGGCGCCAGATCTGGGTTGTCCGCCGCCGGAGAGGCTTTTTTCGTGCGGCGAGCAACGGATTTCGCGGCGGCGAAGGCGAAAGCCGCGGCATAAGGTACGTCTGGTATTTCGTTGGATGCGCACGGATTTCGTCGCATCCGAAGGATTTCGACGGCTTCATACGAATTTCGTATATATGTGGAAACATTTCGCGCGGTGTAGGCGGCACGGTTTCGCGGCGGCATAGGCGGCTTTCAAAGGGAAATGGCGAAATCCGCAGATGCCGAGCATGCATACCGCACGAAAGTGATGAAATTTCACCGTGTATATTATCGTTTATATGATTTTGTGTATTATGCATGTGTGAAATTAAGCAATCCTATGGATTTTACGAATGCCAATGAAGTTAGCTCATAGATTATATTATATATGTTACCTCTAAATTGTAGGCAATATATTACACATGTTAGCGCTAATGTAAGTTTGATAGTTGATGAATCACTGATGATATATTTGTTAGGAGGCAATATATTACACATGATAGTTTGATATATGTTATCTCAAATCTGTAATGAATCACTGATTATATGTTATGCGACAAATGTTATGCTTACATATGTTTGATAGTAAATTCTTAAGATGTTTTACATGTTAATTTGTCAATTGTAGGTTTAAAATGGCAGACCAAGACATCGTGTGGGAACATGGAACAAGGCAAGGTGGTGGTTTCCAATGCAAATATTGTGGTGCTAAGAGGAATGGAGGTGGAGCTACAAAATTTAAGTTTCATTTGGCTCACCGTGGAGAAGGAGTGAAATATTGCACCGCCGTTCCACCCGATGTTAGGGATTTCTTTAGGCGGCACCTGGATAGAAAAGAGCGAGTGGCGATCAACGAAAACTTGAAAAAGCAAGAAAGGAGGATGCACGAGAAGATATACTCATTTAAGTGGAGATGCGACGAGGAAGAAAGCAGATGGAGGCGGCGTTGGCGGCATCGCGCCACGAGGCGGAATCGAAGGGGTGTAGAAGAAAGAGGTGGTGTGTACGAACATGGAGGTGGAAGTGGAAGTGCAAGTGGGCGATCCGCAACTTCCCGAACAAAAAAACCGGCTTCTAGGGGTGGAAGTGACCCCATCACTGATTTTATGAGGCGATCAGCTTCGAGTAGAGAAGTGCCTTCGCAGCGTGTGGGAGATTTTAACATCGCTTCGGCGAGATCAACAGTGCAGCCTAGGATTGACACAAGTTGGTGGTCAAAGAAGGGAAAGTTAGCTAAGGACGCAATTGGAACGGCGTGGGCGAAGTTTTATTACACTGCCGGCATTGCTCCACGGCAAGCGGATAATCCGTACTTTGTCGGTGCCGTTAAGGAAACACGAAATGGGGTGAGTAAATGTGTCATAACATTCATTTTTACATTCATTTACTTATTGCACGTGCGATGAAGTAACAAATCATCTATGCAATGCAGGAGAAGGGATCACGTCCCCAACTGGACGTGATATCAATGGCAAGTACCTTGATGCAACTGTGGCAGACGTTCACAAGCAATTTGTAAAGTTCAAGGAGGATTGGCCTACATATGGTGTGACCCTTATGTGTGACTCGTGGGACCGGACCTACTGGAATGGCAGTGATAAATTTTTTGATCTATTGTAATGGCACGATGTTTTTCATAAGTCCGTGGATGCTACGTCATTCACCAGGACGCCGTCAACTTACAAACCGTAAGTACCCCATTACATGTACTAATGCTATGTGACAACAATTGACGAGTGCTTACTTTACTATATTTATTGATGTAGGAGATAAGGAAAGTAGTCCGCGACGTTGGGTCGGAGCATATTGTTCAAATTATTATAGACAACGGAGCAAACTACAAGAAGGCTTGCAAATTGGTAAAACAAGAATATCCTCATATTGTTTGGCAACCTTGTGTGGCACACACATTAAATCTTGCATTAAAAGATATTGGAATAATTCCGGAGCATAAGGCGGTACTTGAAAGTGCAAGGAAGATTTGTCGTTGGTTGTACAACCACACTAAACTACATGCTATGATGAAAGAGGCCATTGGTGGAGAGCTTGTACGGTGGAACATCACCCGATTCGGGCAATTACGTGTTCCTCGACAGTTTTCGAAAGAAAAAAACCAGTTCATGCAGTGGGTTGCCTCAGCAAGTTTTTTGAACAGTAAATTCGTGTCGACTGAGGAAGGTCGATATGCCCATGGGTGCCTCTCTAGCATGCAAGTGGTGGGAAGGTTTGGAGTATGTGGTTGGAGTAGTGCAACCACTATATTCATTGCTTCGATTCGATCAAGATGAAGTACCCAACATTAGTGAGTTTTTAATGCGATTTGAAATTTTGAAAGGTGAATGGGAAAGCTTATTTGGAAACGACAAGGCGAAGTACACTTTGTATAGCTCTATTGTCAAGCGACGTGCCGCAAGACGTCGCGAGGATACCCTTATGTGGGCAGGTACGTGATTACAAATATTTTTATTTTTTCGGTTTGAATACAAACTCATATGCACTTCCATGTCGATTGCAATATTGCAGCTTCCGCCTTGAGTCCAAGGACACATTATGGATTCGTGACGACGGATCAATGCTTTATTGGCCTACGCAAGGCCTTCGAGTGGATGACTGATACGAATACAGCGGCGTCGGCCTTGTATGAGGTGGAATATTATCGTCGAAAATTGGGTGAATTTAGTAAACCCCTGGCAGAGACGAGGGCTTTAGACGGAAGGACATCACCTTGTAAGTAGAACGCATCATTACAAACTTTATACGTGTAATGTGTCTTTACTTTGGATGCTACGTTTAACTAACGACACTTTTATTGAGTTGCAGCACAATGGTGGCTAATGTTCGGATCGGATACGTCAAACTTACGGCAGCTTGCGCTACGGATTGTTTCCCACTGCTGCTCATCGTCTGGATGCGAACGTAACTGGAGTACGTTCGCACTCATCCATACCAAGGTCTGTAATAGGCTAACTCACAAAAAGTTAAACAAGCTTGTGTACGTGAACTACAACCTCCGACTGAGGATTAAGCAGGCTAGAGGATACTTAAGACCTGACGACGACGACCCGCTTCAGAAACTTGCGGATCTTTCTTTCTATGAGACTAACAACAACATCAAGGCCTGGATGGACAGTGGTAGATCAAATGCTGACCCTGTGCTTGACGAGGACTCCGACGGAGGTGAGACCCCACTTCCATCTCAGCTTGTGACGGACCAAATAGACAAGGATGAATTGAAGAAGGCCACAGGGGATTCTTCCATTCGCAAATGGGCGGATAGGAATGTGGGGGCCACACACCTTGGGAAAAGAAAGACAATGAAGGGTCCTTCAACGAGAGGCGGAAAAAATCTAAAACAGTCCTCGGTGACGACTCAACAAAAGCGGCTCATCGTCAAAGGATGATTCAGACGATGATGAAGGAGATGATGGGGACGATGGAGGCAACGCTGGTGGGCAAGGTGACACTACCGCACCTAGAACAGAACAATCATCTTCACATGGCACTGAAACTCCTATGGCTCCGATCCACTTCACAGGTACTAAACAAAACTCGAATTGTTAATAATTTTACAACAACACATCATTTCTTTCTAATCGTTCGTGTGTACGACTCAACGAGTGAGACTTACTTCACACACGCAACTCAAGACACCGATCATGGCCCTTATGAACCTCCGACGCTCCACGGCACACTACAATGAGTCATGGGGGCAATATCCGACCTACGGTATATGGCCGGATTATCCGTCGCAATCGGGCTACACGGACTACGCTCATCTAGTGTCGACGGTGCTTATCCTACTTACAGCTACCCTAGACCGAGTGCGGGCGACAGTCCTCCGTCACTTGGGTGTACGAGTGGCAAGAGCCACGGTGGTACGCTCAACTCTACGGCCAGTGGCAAACCACCGCAGCTTGGGTGGACGGACTTGGAATGAGTACAAGGCGAAGTTGCTTCGAACTAATGGCCTCATGGTAATGTCCACCGAGGAATATTCGTCGGCGTGCGACAATGGAATCAATAGAATGCACATCTACGTAACCTCGGTATACTCTCTTTTGTTTCTAAACTATAAGTTAATTGCATTGTGACTATGTGATATCTTCCTATACTATGTTTGTAAATTATGAGGTTATCGCTTTATGAAATGTTGTCTCGAAATGTATAGTCCTAGTACATCTGTCATATAACCAAATATTAGCAAAGGTCATGCCAAATTTTTCAAAAAAATTCATACTTAGCCAATTTCATTCCGTACTTCTAATTTGTGCCAAAAATGATATTGCTGCGACATATCTCTATTTATGTGCCGGAATCGGGCGAAATATGCGCGCGCTCAGCCGCTCACTTCTTTCGGCATGAAGACTACAATATCGATGGCGAAATATGTGGATGCTTACTATCATTTCTATTTCGGGAACTTATGGGACCTAATTGTAACTTTGTACCATATGACATATGCTAAGACAAATATTTCGTACTCGTTTCGTAATCTAATTATTTCGTGAAGTTTGCCCATCCAAGTTCATTATATCTTCCATTTTCACAAAATGTTTTTATCATTCAAAATATATCTTTATTTTTCTATTTTTACTACACTTTAAACATCACATTAGATATTCCCTAATTCATACAACTATTTTCACACACATATATTAGTGCATATATCAAATTTATGTATTCAATAATTATAGTATTTATTCCTAATTTTTTGACAATATTTACACATTTTTCGCGACGGTTTACTAATTTTTCGCACCTTTATTCACGGTTTTCGCGTGAAATTACCGAAAGCCGCGGCATAGACGAAATTTTCCAAATTCAAATTTGCGCACTGTTCACTGCCGCCGGCTTTCGTGAAAGCCGGCCGAAATTCGTGCTCCCGCGAGGGGGCGGCACGGCAAGGATTGCCGAAATCGTAAACCCTGATGACAACCGTGAAAAAGATCAGGGAACATATACAGTGTGCGCTGGTGTATTCTTCCCCGCGCGGCCGGCGCAACCTACCAAGTAACCAACCACGTTTCCCGGCTTCCGGTGCGGTACAGGCTGGGGTTGAGAAGTGCAGGGCCCATCGTGCCCGTCTCGTCGCGCGCGCGCACGCGTAGGCCCGCTTTCGGCTACTCTGGTCGCATCCCGGGGGTGGCGCGCGCATTGCTAAGCTAGGCCCCATCGTTTCTGTCAAACTTTAAATTTTAAAATTAATTTTAAAGTTTTTTATCAAAATTTATTTTTTACATTTATGTTTTAGTAGCTCAGAATATATACACATATAATTTATCTATAAATTATTATTATTTTATTAATACGTCGTTTGTCATATTATTTATATTCGGCCAAAAATAATAGAGGCTTTTGTGTTGCTCGGTGCGCAACGGCATAGCGACGTGGTGGCACACACCGCCGTTTTCCGGTGAAACACGTGGGGCGGTTGATCTGGACCAGCATTGAGAACCGTTCGATGTTGTGCCAGAAAAATGCAGTGAGTGGATGTTCAGCTTACGTGGTGCGTCAGATTTTTGGACGTAGAGATCCTAATGCAAATATGCTCGCACACCCAAATCTCTCTCCGCTCTCATGAAGCCACATCATCCTAATTATTTTTAATCTATGTATAAAGTTTCCTTTTTTATTTCCTCATAAAACCATACAATCTCAATTATTTTTAGGCCAATTACTTTCACCTTGCACTGTATTTGCAACCATGTGTAAATTATATAAGGGGAAATATCTTGTGAAAACAATCTAAGGGTTGAAAACTCATAAGAATTATACATAAAAAATCTGTAAATTTATTAAAAACATACTAGAGATAGATATAGATATGAAATAAAATCTGCAAATTGCGTGAGATAATATATATGAAACTGTATATGTCTGGGAAGGAAATTGGTACGAAAGGTAGTAAAAAAACTCACGCCGTGTTGTTGTATGACAGGAGTATCTAAGTCTTATAATGTTGCTGCACCGGCAAATGGACAATATTCTTCTCTGTTTCTTTCTTAAAATCACGTATCTTGTCTGTGTTTATTTTGCGGGGGTCCATGAATCCAACGTTGAAACACCCCTGCTGACGGCTCTATTGAATCTTCAATCTACAACTGATAAAAGGAATTTTCATCATCTACATATAAAAGAGTTAAGGAACGAAATAAATTTAACTAAACGAAATACTTACAAAACCCAGCAACTGATAAGAGAGACGTCGAGGACGTCTAGCTGGTACAGGTCGAATATATCCTCGAAGCGGATCCACATGATATCATAGCCTTGGAGGAAATCTGCGTTTTTATCCGTATGTCAAACAACTCTCTACCTTTTCCTAAATTTTTTATGTACCATTGATGGAATCAGTACATCTGTGTAGAGAGAGTTTTCACCTGAAAATGGTTGACAAGAGGTTCATCGAGGGTAAACCTGAGAATGCTCGAGGAGACGATGGAGGAGACGGAGGAGTCGGTGCTCGCCTTGCTCAAGGAGACGATGGAGGAGACGGAGGAGTCGGTGCTCGCCTTCTCTCCAAATGAATTCATGCCATCCATACTTAAACCGAACCTTACATTTCGTGCATCCTCTCCGAAGTTTTTTAATGTTTTGTCGATGTTTCGCTATTGCGACCAATCGGTGAGGTGTCTCAACATCCTATCTTGTTGACGTTTTTCTGCATGCCAGTGCATCATTCTAGAATGTTCTTTCTTCCTGAATAAACGCCTGAGCCAGAGTATTATATAAAAATACCATATCACCTTAGCAGGAACTCTATTATTCAAAGGGTGCCCATAACCTTCACCTGGATCATTTTGTCTAATCTTGTATCATAGTGCTTTACAAACCAAACATGCTTCTAGGTTCTCGTACTCCTCACCGCGATAGAGGATACAATTATTCGGACATGCGTGTATCTTCTGTACTTCCAGTCCTAGAGGGCAAACTATCTTCTTATCTTCATACGTTAATTTGGGCAATTTGTTTCCTCTGAAAGAATGTTTTTTACGAGTTTTAATAACTCGCCAAATGCCTTGTCACTTATATCATTTTTGGCCTTCTATTACAAGAATTCCAGCGTGGTAACCAATTTTTTGTGCGTCTGTTTGTAACCTGGGTACAAAGATATTTTGTGGCCCGCTAACATACGCTCTAATTTCTAGATCTCCTTTTCACCTTCGCAATCCTCTCTTATGTCACGCAACATCTGACCAAGATCATCCGTATCGTCGTTATCTTCAACATCCTCGTTCGCCTCGCATGTTGTATTTTCTTTAAATCCATCGTATTGACCCCAAGTCGAAATGTTGTCGTGTTCTTTTTCATCTTCTTTCATTACAACCCCTACCTCTTTGTGCGATGTCCAATAATAACTATAGTTAGACATGAATCTCGACTTAAACAAGTAGGCATGAATAGTTCTTAATGTAGAATACTTCTTCTGTTTTTTGCACTTTTTATATGCACAACATATAAATCCCTTATTCTTGTTAGGATTGATCACACTCAAAAAATAATGTACGCCTTGAATAAATTATATCAACTGTCGATCCGCGTTGTACATCCTTGTCGATCCATCTACCTTAAATGCACAAAATCTTAAAAAGGAAATCCATAAAGAGGTATAAAAAGGACATCCATTTTAGTGCTGGTTGATGTTACCAATAACAATTAAATATCTAAATAATTTTTAAGTCTCGATTGATAACCGGTACTAAAAATTATAAAGAATTATGATACTTTTTAATCGGGATTAAGTCTTTGGTTTTTATTAAAACAGACTGGATTTTTCAGATGAATCAGAAACCATTCACATAATAATCCTACACAACATCACCAACAATTATCTAACTGTAGATTCGCTTTCAGCTCTCGTATTCCTGCTCAAATAATCGATGCATGGCGCTACAGTCCATGCATATGCATGCATCGAAATTTCTTCATCTCGCTATTGGCTGATGTTGAAATATACTAGAAAAGACACATCGGTTGCTGTTGTACTGTCGTGTAACATGCCAACATTTGAACCACATACTCAGCAACTAAACCTACCTCCCCGGAAAACGAGTGGAAGCAAGGGTTTATAGGCTTTGCTTAGCCTAATTGATGCAGCAAACACGTTCTCACTAAACAATTGGTCGGTTTGGACCTTCTCTTATCGCTTAATTAAATTAGTTGGACCATTCCTGACGTTTTTCACGCTCACTGCTGCCGTTTATTTTTATGGGACTTAACTGAAGCTTTATGCAAAATCAATCAAATTTAGCACGGTTCGACCATTTCCAACACTACTGCAGAGTGATCTTTGATCCATCTATCAAAATACACAATAATCCCAGAGTCAATAGAAACCGATACTAAAAAAAACACAACGGTTCTCTATAATCTTTAATCCCAATTCACGTTTTGTCAGACTATGTCAGGGCGTCAAGGATCTTTAGTTCACCAATGGAGAATAAAGATCTTACCTTTAGTTTCGATTTGTGTTATCAATCAGGACTAAAGATCCCTACTGGTAACATCAACCGGGACTAAATTAAAGGTGTTTTTTATATTTCTTCTTCCTACTCCAGCTCAAGCCATTATATGAAGGTTTGCAGGGAAAATAGAGGTGCTGCCAAAATTTTTTATGAAATTGTTTTGGTGATAATATACAAATCGAAGGGATCTACAAGGTTAGCACTTCATCCTCTATTGATCAATGCTTAGCATATTATATTTGTAGGTATATTATATACTTCTATACCTAAATAGGTCTTATGAGAGAGAAAATTTGTTTGAGAAAAATTATTTTTCTTCTTAAAATTAGCAACTTCATCCTCTATTCTACTGATGTATGCTTAGCATATTGGTATAGTTATATATACTTTTATCTTAAAAAAAGGTTTATGGAAAATAATGAGAGAGAAACTTTGTCTAGGAAAAAATATTTTATTTTTAAAATTAGGAACTCTATGCTTAGCCCATTACATTTGTAGGTATATTTTTATATATTTTTATCTCTAAAAAGATTTATGAAAAATGATGAGAGGGAAATTTTGTTTAGGAAAAAATATGTTATTTTTAAATTTAGAAACTTGTGGATAAAAATGTTATAAAATAGATGACAAAAGAAAAATATAGAAAATTTGATAAAAGATTAAAAAACTAAGGTAATTTAAAAATCGTTAAAATAATTAGAAATAAGTAGACCGCGTACATTAATAAAAATAATTTTAAATTTTATTAGGTACAATACATTAGGTATATGGGATTATTATATATTAAGTACAATCATTGATTTTTCTTACGATTTTTGTGTATTTCATGTAGATTGATCGACAATGGATGTACGCCATGCACTGACGGTCGACAGAGTTTATTCAAGACGTGCATTATTTTTTGAGCGTGGCTTTGGAGATCTTGATCTGGATATCCCCGAAGGAGACGGGAAGACGACACTAGGAGACACATCCCACGCGATCATACTATAGAGCAAGCCCTTCATCGTGTTTCCCGGACGAGAAGAGGCTTCCATTCCTCCGTCTCCACCACGTGGATTGTCTCCTCCGCGTAGACCGTCTTCTCTGCCTTCTCCATCACCTCCACGAGCACCGACTCCGCAGCCTCCTCCTCCGCATCCATGAGCATCGACTCCTAAATGGTCTCCCATACCCCATCCTCCTCCGTCGCCTCCATGAGCAAACACTCTAAAATGGTCTCCGACTCCTCCGCCTCCTAAGTGCACAGCTCGAGCCGCTTCATCAAGGTCAACGAGTTCACAAAGAAATAAGAAGCCAAGACTTGACGATCCAAGGCTCCCAGCTCTAAAGAAGAGGTCATACAACAAGACACCCAAGGAGTTGCACGAGGCCGTCCAAGCGGAAGTGAAGGCGCATTGCAAGCGTAAAAGTCCTGAAAAGCCGATTCCAATCGACCCGGCAACTAAGGCCTTCTTTTAAGAAGATGTACTGCACGCCACCGATGAAACTAGCCTTGTCGTCGAACTATGATAGAACGATCAAGAAGGCTTATAAGAAGGCAAAAGGAAAGACGAAAGATGTCCCACAGCTCGGGAAGCAACCTGAAAATCCCTTGAGCTCTTGTTGCCACCTGGTGAAACTGACTTACAAAAATTTATGAACGAGATGGGACTATCTAGGGAGCAAATCTTTGGAGGCGCATAAATCGCTAAGGCTGAGTTGAAATACAAGTTTACACTTGGACGACCTCTTGTCAGGCCTGATCAGCTCAAAAATCTCTCTACACGGATGTACCGATCCCATGAGTGATACATGAAAGCTTAAAGCAAAGGTAGAGAGATGATCACGATGCAGATTAGAAACACGGATTTCTTCGAAGGAGATGATCTCATGTGGATCCGCTTTGAGAACATCTTTGATCTATACCAGCAAGACGTCTTCGACGTTTCTCTTATAACCACGTGGGTTTTGTAAGTATCGTTTAGTTAAATTTATTTCGTTCCTCAGCTATTTGTATGTAGCTGACTAAATTTTTTTATCCGTTGTAGAATGGCGATCCACGAGTGCAACAAGCGGAATGGATGAAAATAGCATTCATGGACCCCGCAAAATTAGCACGAAGATGTTAGAACATTATTTGGAGGAAACAGAGAACATCTACCATATACTGGTGCAACAGCATTTCAAGTCTTGGATACTACTACCGTACAACACAACATGAGTTTTTACTGCCTTTCGTACCAATTTTCATCTCTTACATATACAGTTTTATATATATCATCTCACACAATTTACAGATTTCACTGGGTGTTGTTCCTTATTGACCTTGTTCATTCGCGAATCCATGTCTATGATTTAATGGATAAACCACAGTCTACCTTCGTAAAGATTTTTGAAGTGTTAAACAAGTAATGTCGTCTTAGTTGCTATTGCTACTATGCGATTATCGGATAATTACTCACTAGCTTGCAACTACACGTAGGGCATGGACACGACTCTGTACGAGGATCCACGGGATTTGAAAAAAACTTGATGTGAGAATGAAATTTTCAGTGAGTACATGCTTCAAAATTATATTGAATCATTAATTTGTTCTAAAATAGAAATGTACATTAAATTTTTTATTGTTTCTTCTTTAGTGTGCAAAACAAGCTTAGGGGACGAACTTGTGCGGCTACTATGTATGTGACTATATTTACCGTCTAGTTCACCAATCCACATGTCCCTCGGATCTGAAGGTATGTATACAGTTATTCATATATTATGTCTCGATTTCTTATTGATATCATATATTTATTTCTTATTTTCAAATAACAGATTATTTGCATAAGAGAAAAAACTTTCCCACAACGATTTCATAAAAGGCTTCTCAAAAAGAACTGATGGGATTTATTAACGAGCAGATTATTGATCTCGCAAGAGAGTTGTACTGGACTTGGGATGGAGATTCTAACTCTGAACCCACATCATAGATTAGATTTTATAATATACAATATAAAACATTAAAAAATAATTAAAAATATAATATATTATTAATATATTTATGTTTACATGTATATATTTACTAAGTGCATATATATGTGTGTAAAATATGTATTTATGCATATATATGTATATTGTATATATGTATAAATATGTATATATATTACATATAATAGTATATATACGTATTTACACATATATATATACATAATATATAAACAAGCAGCAAGCATGATGAGCAAAATTAAAAAACCATCTATATTATGTATACATATGCATTTACAAAATATATGTGCATAATATATAAACATGAGCATGAGCAAAATTAGAAAAACTTTAGTTCCAGTTGATAACACTAACCGAAATTAAATATGACGAAGCCAATCATATGATGTCACTATCTTTCTTTAGTCTCAGTTGATGTTACTAAAGATGTCTATCTTTAGTCTTAGCTATTTTAACCAGAACTAAAAGAAAAACATTTTTAGTCTTGTTTCGATTTTTAGTCTTGTTTTTATTGTTTTGATTTATAACCCTAAAAATAAAGAGATTGTAAACCAAAACTATAATGTTTTCCAGCGGGCAAGATCCGTGCGTACGGTGCGTTGGTCTAGATTCACAAATATCTCTTGCTAAAGTATGACCTAGCACATGGCATGATCTAATTGCTTGTTCATTTAGGTGTCAAAATCGTATCGCCAAAAGTTGACACATTTTTTTATGTTATCAAATTTTATTAGCGATCGATATATCATTATCAAAATTTGATAGTGTTTTTTGGCAGTATTTAGTAAGGTGTTAATGACAATAGAATATTTAGTTTGTTACTTTTATAAGTTTTGGTAATAACAAATTTTGGTAAGGTTAAAAATGGAGATGAGGAACTACTCAACAGCTCAAATGTAAGCTGTGTTCGTTTCTCTCTGATTCTTCTCTTTGCACGGAAAATGAAAAACGAAATAGCCTATTAGCATATAATTATTTAATATAATTATTTAAGTATTAGCTAAAAAACTTTTAAATAAATTTATATGATTTTAAAGTATTTTTTAATTTTTTTAAAAAATATGTTGTTTATTGGTTAGAGAAACGTGCTAATAAAAAATGAAAGAGGATAGAGGTTAAGAAGATGGAGTATCAAACACACACGTTTATCCGCTACTGCCTTTTCTATGCTTTACTCCCTCCGGCTCATAGATTTCACTTTTAGCCATTGGTTGGTAAATTAGGGATAAAAATAAAACACTAATTATCTACTGTTACTAAAAAATATTTTAAATTTATAGATAAGGGGCGTTGAAGTTGTTGACTTTTAAAGTAACATTTGACCATTAGTTTTACTAAAAAAATATAAATATTATTTATTTTGTTATGATTTTGTTTTATCATAAAAACTATAATCTTAATTTTATATTTTTACATATTTATAAAAAATTAACTAAAATGAATAGTTTGTTAAGTGAAAAATCAATGACATTGTATATTTTGGACTAAAGAGAGTATAAAACTTTATAATTTATATGGATATATTCTAATATCTCGAGGTGATATCATCCCAGAGTATTTTTTTTCATCTAGATTCAATGCAAATAGTCGTAAAAAAGTTGATTTTTTTAATCTAGAATATGGTAACATCTATAACTCCATCGAATCAAGTCAGTTTTGACCTATACGCTTAAAAAATTCGTAACGTGTGAGTTGATTGAGTTTGAATATAAAATTTTATGACAAATATTTTATGAAGTGGTGTGTGTCTATATATATGTAAAAATTTTAAAGAATTTTTTATAACTACCTATAAAGTAAATATCTATAAAGTAAATAGTGTTTACACCAAAAATTTATTCTGTTTGGCTATTTTAGAAAATCCCTTGAGTGTTTATAAAATTAACCCACAATCCGCTTGGATATTTTGAAAAAACCCTTGAGTGTTTATAAAATTAACCCGCAGCCTCAATGTGAAATAGGTCTCACGTGAAGACATAAAGAAAAAAATATAAATTAAAATTACATGATACTTCAACTTTAGAATAATTATGATAAAATAAAATATTGCACGTTGCAACGCACATACATATTTACTAGTATATATGTATGTATATATATAATATTATCTATAAAACAAGTAGTGTTTCTACCAAATTTTCGTTCGTTTGACTATTTTGAAAAACCCTTGAGTGTTTATAAAATTAACCCGTAGTCCCAATGCTAAAAGAAAGGAGAGCTTGGATAAAAAGACTCCTGCGCCCTCCCACCCGTCCTCATCCGCGCGCGCCCGCGCTAAGCCCGTCCCTCCTCGCTGCTCGGAACTCCGCTCTGCGCTCGCGCTTCCTCCTATCCTATCCGCGCCACGCCTCGACTTCACCCGTTGAGACACACGGTACAGCTTGCTAATATATATATATATATATACACACACACACACTAGCAACCGTAGCTCGTGTGTTGCAACGCAGAAGCTCTGGGCGCGCACTGATGACGGAGGAGGACACAGGCGTAGCGCGGAGCTCCACAGCGATGGCGGAGGCGCAGCAGCGCGCGTGGCGCGGGCTTAATGGGCCTGGGCGGGCGGCGCAGGTCTTTTTTCATCCAAGCCCTCTTTTCTTTTCAAAGATTGGGATCAGCGGTTAATTTTATAAACACTCAGGAGTTTCCTACAAAATAGTTAAACGGACAAAAATTTTGGGTAGAAACACTACTTGCTTTATATATAGTTATAAATTATATATTATATATATAAATATATATAGATATAAATATATATATATATTTTATATGCGTATGTACCTATACAAAGTGTATACACATAGGTTAAATAGTATGCCTGCTAAAAAGTCCGATTTGATGTGTGTGAACTAATTGGGCCGATCTGCTAAGTAATGAAGCCTATAAAAAATTATAAAAGAGAAAGTCTGAAAACATGCAGCCAAATTTGGTAACGGACTGAATTAATCGTACAGGCTAGGCAAAAATATTCCCAAAACAATCAATAAGCCGAAAATAAAAGTGGTCGTACGCATAGTGGAGTGTGCGCATGGTCGTCTATTAGGGATTTCGGACCTGGTTCGTGTTGGGCGTGATCAAATCCGAGGTAGATCGCTGCTTGGGTTACGGTTCTCCATTTTGAAAAAACTCAAGAGGTTTTCTATAAAATAACCAGAAAAAACAAAATTTTGGATAAAAATACTGCTTGTTTTATAAATTGTTATAAATTACAGATATAGATAGAGACAGTTTGTACGAGTGTACGCCAGCCCCCTTTGATTCGAGAATTATCAAGCTTTGCGTGAGAGTTTCTTTGGCCTGTGCTCGCCTGACAGGGAAGGCCGTGGTGCTTGGTCGGCAAAATTTGGGCTCATCCTTAAATTGGAAGGTGTGGGCATCTAAATTCACACGGAAAGCTTCAGGTACTCACGCAGGAAGGATTCCTCTCTCAGAGACTCATATTGGGGATAGCCCGGCGCTGAATTGCTCTGAAATCTGCCGAAAGCATCGATCTTTGCCTCCGAAAGATCGGATTGGGCCCTCTTATCCCCAATTCGCCCCATCTCCAAGACGGCGGTCGGGCTTGTAGATGGGGGCGGGGTCCAGCATCCTCGGTGCGGACGGGGAATGGGGGGTGACGTCCCTTGGAGACATGCCGGAGAGCTGCGTGGCGGCGGTGCTGCTCTACCTTGATCCGCCGGAGATCTGCCAAGTCGCCCGCCTCAACCGCGCCTTCCGCGGCGCTGCCTCCGCAGACTGCGTCTGGGCCGGGAAGCTGCCCGTCAACTACCGGTACCTCCTGGCCTTCGCAGCTGCCGCCGATGACGAAGGTGGTGACGGAGGACACGGTAATGGCAAGCGCTGCTCGTCCAGCAAGAAGGATATTTACGCGCGCCTGTGCCGACCGACTCCGTTCGATTTTGGTAACAAGGTATTAGAACCGATTTATTCTTTAAACTCTACTAGTTAAGATTCTATGCTTGTTTATTAGAGCCAATTTGCTACTGTGTCATTTATGTAGGATGATTAATTTGTTCAATGAGGGTTGCTCTAAAAAAACTGTTCAACGGGGATTGGAGTTGTTGGGATTTGGGGAGTGGAAGAGACAATTTGACCATTACTTGTTTAAGTTTGGTGGATTTTAATATATATTTTCGGCCTTCTGTTTGCTTGAAATGATCTGTCGTGAGTAAAGAGGCATCCATCTTGCGGTTTATAGGAATTCTGGATTGACAAGAACAAGGGAGGTATTTGCTTGTCTATCTCCTCAAAGGCGATGGTGATTACAGGTATTGATGACCGGAGATACTGGAGCCAACTTGTCACAGAGGAATCAAGGTATTTACTCCTTAGTGGCTTTGATTTTGCATAACTGTTCTCTTGTACTCGAATAATAAATAGTTGTTGGAGAAAATATTTGACCTCTGAAAATCTGAGTTGAATTCAGAGCCTTATTCATTATATTCAGTGCATGACACTTTTAAACCAAAATTTGAAGAGTATGAAATTACGAATACCCTTCTTTTACGATTCTTTGGTTTTACTTCTCTCTCTTGGTGAGTTAAAATACATCAATTGATTGATTTGCAACCACTAATACACTATTGTACTAACCGTACAACCTTAAAATTTTATTAGCTTGTTCCTGGGTATAGCATATCTAGTAATGGTCAAAGTGAAATATGCTAGAGTGGTTAAGTCGGGCAGCAATGTTTTGGTGCAGATGAGAATAATTTTCTTTGACCTGAATTCTATGAACTTTATAAGATTACTTAAACCCATTGAACTTCTTAGTTGGGGATATATGAGTTTAGTTGTATTAGATAAATCCTCTCCACTTTGCAAAACAGAAAAATAAAATCAAGATTTAGTAGCACATGTCCAAGGTTAATTTGCACAAACTCGTAATATGTACTTCCGGATTTGTGCATCAGTAGTTTGAGCACAGAAACAATCTGTACTGTTGTATCATTTGAGATAGAATGAATCTTGAAACAATTTGTTATGGTCCCTTTGGTGTATGATTGAAATGAATAAATTCTGGATAGAAAAAATAGTATATATGTTTACCTTAAAGCTTGCTCTATGTTTTTATTGTGGTTATATGTTTTCTACATTATCTAACCATTCTATACATTTTCCTCAACGTGCCCATGTTGCCAAGGACTACCAAGTATTCGACTAAGAGCTCTCTAATTTTCTTTCATGTTGTCAGTCACACTGACTTTAGCAATTTGAGATTTAACTTGTGGAACACCTGATTAAAAGATTTGCTATAATCTGGTTAGTTCCCTAGTGCTTTCAGTTCTCACTGCTATTTGCAAGTATTTGCATAAAGTTAGACCATTTCATTATGTGATCACTTCTATTGTTGATAGAGACTTTTATCTTGGTAAATTGAAGGTCCTTATTTGTAATATGCAGATTCCACCATGTTGCCTATCTTCAGCAAATATGGTGGCTTGAGGTAGATGGAGAGCTCGATTTTTGCTTCCCTGCTGGTTCATACAGCGTTTTTTTCCGGCTTCATCTGGGACGACCATACAGGCGCATGGGCCGCCGTATTTGTGGAACTGAACAAGTCCATGGGTGGGAAGCCAAACCCACACGGTTTCAGTTCTCAACTTCAGATGAACAACATGCTACATCTGAATATTATCTAGAACAAGAAGGAAGCTGGATCCTTTACCATGTTGGTGATTTTGTCGTACTGAACTCTGATGAGCTTATGAAACTCAAGTTCTCAATGTTGCAGATTGATTGTACCCATACAAAAGGTGGCTTGTGCGTCGATTCAGTTTTGATATATCCAAAAGGGTATCGGCATGAAAAGGCAAATATAGTGCACATGTAGTGCTGCAGAATGGTTGCAATACTCCAGCAACATGAGGCAATTCAGACGGGGGTGGCTAGTCTTTTTCCTGTCCGTTGTTTCCTGAAAGTCCATGTGTATATTCTTTTTTTTTTCCTTGAGTTTTACATGGTGTAAGGCCTTTTCATTCTTTTATAGTGTTATGTAGGGAAGTAAAGGGCAAGTTTTTTGAAAAGGTTAAATTGACATGATAAGGGTTGAGTACACAGTCCTAGTCGTTCAAAGTAGGGAGAGATGCCATCTTCATATGTAATTTTTCATCACTGCAATGATGTTTGGCGATCTGGATGTTACTCTCTGCTTATTCCCATGGCTTAAAGCTGATTTTATCTGTTCAACTGTTTGTGTATTCAACAGATTTCTGGTGAGCAAATGGATGGTAGTAATAAACTTCCAGCATACTAAACCTGTCGCCCGCATATTTTTGCATAGAGCTTAAGCTAGTGATGCTTTCGGTTAATGAACAACTGCTTCGTATATCGCTGCCCTAGTTCTGAAGATTTTGTTCACATGATGTCTTCTGTATGCTGCGTATGGTGGGAATTGGTGTCACATTTTTATCGCCTATGATCACATAATAAAAAAAATCCAATTGACTTGGGTGAACAGACAAGATACTGGGTCCTGAATTTAGTATTGCAAATATCAATTGAAATCTTCATTGTTATCTAATCCTTCTGTAACAGGGCAAGGATCAACGATTGTTTTGGGAACCCATCTTCGTATCTGAACTGGACCAGATAATGCATCGTACTGCATTCTGTTTAGAGATTCAACTGGGCGTTGAGATCATTATTTGGACAGCATGTTCGTTAACAAGTCAATGGAAGTCCCAGAGGAGCGCAGGCGCGGCGAAGGCAGCTATGAGAAATTTGGTGGAGGATTGGGCAGTCCAGCGAGCGCCGATCCTAACTGGGTTAAGTGCACAGGGCCGGACTTTATCGGTGTGCGAGAAGCACAGGAGGTTCCGGGCTTTTTTCCTTTTTTTAGAGAGGTTCCGGGCTTTGTTCTGCAGTAGTTTCAGTTGAGACCCTTTCTCGAGTTTTGTACTTAGGGCCACCCTCGTGGGCCAGAATACAACTCGGCCTTTCTCCATTAGAGCCTTCCTCGTTTCTCCTCTCCTCCTCTCTGCAACTTCCCTAATGAGATGACTTGTCATTTTCACCCAAAGGTTGGGGTTATTATCAACTAAATTATCATTAAATAGGGCAAAATTACAAGATAAATATAATAAAATACCACATATATATAGTTGCACAAAATCCATGATAGAAGCATGTAAAGTGTAATTAGGGGAAATATTTAAACATGATTTTAGTGAGGCTATGGGTTTCTCGTTGGTCTCCGTCTCTTCGAGCGTGTCTTACAGGTGAATTTGTGAGTGCATGAGTGTCCTGTGCATGTCAGTGTATAGTGGTGTGTATACATATACGCTCTTTCGTGCTATCATTTTAATTTTGAGCCACCCAATTTAGATTCAATATCTCAGATCCATTCACCTCTTTTCATATAAACTATCTTACCTCCTCCTACCCTAACCAACCACTGCAGCCACTCGCCGATCCACCTTCTGGCTCGCCGAGGTGGCCGAATGGATCGGGTTGAGGTGTGCCGACCCGGCACGACACTACTGTAGCAAGCCTAGGCACGATATGGCCACTTGTGGGTCGTGCTGGCACGACCCATTTAGTCCTGTTGTGTTTGGGCCGATGCCTGAGCCCATAGGTCGGCACGACATGACATGGTTGCCATTGGGTCGGCACGGCACGGTCACGGTCTAAGTACGAGCATGACCCGTCAGACCACCAAATTTTTGCCATAATTTTTCATCTATTTTCCATTTTTCCTATTTTTTTCATATATTTAGTCTATTTTCTCTTATTTTTCTCATTTCCCTAATTTTTCCATATGTTGTTTTCTATTTCCTACTATTTTTCTCTTGACGCCCGGACGACGGTGCCAAATGTATGTTGACACGAACTATGTCGACAAACACAATAGTCTGGTAGATCTGCTTAACTTCAATGCTGGTCCTGAATTTTGCTCCAATGCTGATCCTGAATTTCGATGAGATGCGGGTTGCCAGTCAGTTTGATCCTGCAATTAACAAAATATATAAATTAATGATCAAATAACCGACTGGTTAACAAGCCAATGTAGCGATACTAGTTGATGTCGATAGAGTCTTGGGAAATAGGCTATATGTCCAATGTAGATTCTGACACTTGAATAAATAATGATATAAAGGTAATTGGATAAAGACAATATAATCAAAAAGAAACCAATTGGTCAATAATGATATGATAGAATAAATAATGATTCGATGATTAAAGCATACATCGGCTAGAAACTTGATATCATTAAATTCAAATGATTAAGTGATCAATGAAACCTTTGCTGTAATCGGCTAAAACCAACTTGTATATAATTCTTATAAGCCGATGCAACACTTAAACAATATCTAGATAACTCGTCGGATGAAACCCCGATGAAACAACGATTGATGTTTACTGACTTAGATAAATCTAACTTACAACCACAACCTCATAGGTCTGACATAACCGATACATCATAAGGTTGATAATTGTTTGATAGATTTAAACCAGTCGATATGACACCAATTAAAGTGGTCATGTATTAAATTTAACTAAGACAGAAAAACTACCAAAGAGAAATTTAACACATCAGATAAGATCGACTAACCCTCCTATGAAACATTAGTATGAACCTATCGGCTTAACAAGACTTAGATTATCAATAATAATCAAGTAGGTCAGACCTAAGTAATGCAGCACGAGATTATATACGATAATCTAATACTCAATGAGCCGATAAATTTGTCTAATGTAATAGATATAACAAATCTATCTAAAGCTATATATGTTTAAAGAAACATTAACTTGATCAGAATATTAGACCTAACCAAGGAAGTTCTAACTAATCCGATGTAACTATAAACAGTAATAGAACTAAAGATAGAGATGATATACCAGATAGGCATCACTTGTGTCAGCTTGATTAGAATATCGGACTCAACCGAGGAAGTTCTAGCCACGCCAGCGCAAGCGAAGATGACGTACTCAGTTCTTGCCGGAGATCAAACTCAATTGATGCAGCCCATGCGTGAAACAAGAAATCGTCAAAATAAAACCTTATAAGATGATGGCGATGCACCGAAAGTAGATGTATATTGATCTGTGAAGATAGTTTATAGGGACTCTGGGTATACATATTTATACCTATAGGCCGATAACACTCCTAATTGAACACGACCCAAACTTTTCTAAAGATAAAATAAAAAATATAAAGTCCTCACCGGACATGATACAAACTTTCCTAAATACAAAACTTGCCTAATCAATAGATAAACATAAGTCACCATGCAATGGTCTTCAAGATTTTCTTTTGAACTCGGTCTCTCCTGAATAAATTTACATCGGCTATTTGACCTCTTTTCTTAACCGAATCCACTAAAAAATCTTACCAAATTTTGGCGTTCACATTTTCTTCTTTTTTTAATTTTTCCCCATATTTTCCTTTTTCCCCTTTAATTTTCTTTTTTCATCTTGCATATTCAAATTTTTTGGGCCAAACGTGCTAATGGGCCTATATAGGCCCACATGACATATTTGGGCCCATGTCGGCACGACAACGGCGCGTGGCCTCCATGGGTCGTGCTTGGCCAAGGCCTTAGCATGTGGCCCGGCATGGCACGGCCCACTACAGGAGCCATGCCTAACGGATCGTGCCTAATTGTGTCTGGGCCGCGCCATGCCGTGCGGCCCATTTGGCCACCTATACCTCCCCATGTCCTGCCCCTAGCTTCTTGCCAACATCACCACCGGCTGCTAGCGAGGACGACCACCCCACGCCCTCCCTCCCTCACATGGTCCCACTCCCTCTTTGTTCCCAACATTATTGAGGAGGACATGATGCCCTTACCGCCAACATTACCCTGTCTGGCCCCTGCGTCGGTCCTATCATCGTCGACTGCCACCTCCTAACTGCTCATGCATTGGTGTCCTCCTACCTACATCACCTAGCCCAAGCGGTGGCCCTGCAGCTAGAGCCTTCGTCGTCGATTATCACCTCCTAATCTCTTAGGCCTCTATACCCCACCATATCCACTATCCACTATCCTCTGCCCCTGTGGCTCTAGCGATGCCACTGCCAACTTACCATTTTCGAGGTCACTACCATGCTTTTATCATCGTTGGAGGGTCGCCGGAGTTGTTGAGAGTCACAAAAGTTGAAGGAGGAGCATACGCATGAACCTTCAAGCCATTCATACGATCCAAATTCTGTAAGATTTGTTTTCAATTTTCAATGGAATGTCAGTTAGCAAATAAAAAAACAAGATAAAGGTTGACTACCCACGGATTGACCAAAGGATAGCTTCGTAATGTCCACTGTCCCAACAATGTTGATAATATATCAATGGCATAGAAATACAAGGGGGAGAGAGAGAGGAGAAAAATGAGATGAGGTGAGGAAAAAAATCTCGTCTAGCTGTCTCAGATCAAACTTGTTCCAATTAATCATGTTATTTGTAAACTATAATCATCCGGTTATGAATGAACTTTTGCTTCACTTTTGCTCAGAGCTTTTAAAGACAGTCTCAAAATGACCTTTTTGTCAATCAATTTGAAATGAAACTAAAAGCAGCAGAGCTAGCTCCATATTCATACCCATTCATCTCTCCTTTACATGGAAAACAAATATGTTACTATTGTAGCTACGTGTATATCTTGTTATGTCATTTTGGGGCTTAGCTTAGATCCAACAATCTTGATGGCCTTGGCATTCCACTTTGCAAACAAAGGAATTGCGTACTTTCATTGCTTCTATTGTCGTGTCTTGTTACGTCATAATTAAATTTGTGTTTGAAAGCCACATTTGAGGCATATGATTTTTCCAGTTATCCAAAGTATGCTCCGTCTTTCCAAAGAATTCATTCAGCTATGCGGGGAGGGAAGTAGGAACCGTAGTATCTATCTCTTTATTTCTATTACATGGTAAAAGTCCATTAAATATCTTATAAACACTCGTAAACTATCACGTGACGTTTCTACAAATGTTCCTAGGCCGTCACGTGACATTCTATAATCTCATCATCTATTATAATTTAAATTGATGGACCCATTATTTTATGTCGTTAGATTAGATCTATTTAAAAAGTTTATGTTTCAAGTGTATACGAGAGAATTTGTTTATTGAAAAAACTTAGGTACGATGAAAAAATCTTTAGGTGCCATTCATTTGAAAAAGTCAACATATGTACGTACGGTACTACGATAAAAAGCTATAAAATCCTAAAGAAAAATATACCTACCACGTTAGAGTCATCGGAAAAATAGACAATCTTTTTAAATTAGGATTTTCTATACTATAAAAATAAAATTTATTACTCCACATATATGGTTATTTGGTGCTTCTACTCTTAGGTCACCACGTGGTACTATGTAATCTCATTGTCGATTTTCGTTTAAATTGATGGACCCATTATTTTATTCCATTACATTAGCCTGCTTCCTCTTAATCTCCTGTGTATACAAGAAAAACTATTTACCGATGTTTGATTGAAAAGAAACAAAGAAACATGCACACATATGATTTAAAAAAGTTAAAAGGCCCCCAAAAAATACATATGTACGTTGGTAGAACCAGCGAAAGAAATATAGACGATATTTAAAATAGGATTTTCTATACTATAAAATAAAATTTATTACTCCAGAAATATGTAAGTTAAATTAGATGAATGTAAATATAAAATCAAAATTGTTTACACACCTATTTTTAAGTTATTTTGAAATTATATACCCAACTTAGAATCCATTGTATTCGAATGTTGATGACTTATAATAGCTATATTGTGTGGTGCTAAATACATTACAACACATAGAGTTGACATATAATAATTAATATCATAATAATTTTTCAAATAATTTAGGTGACATATAATAATTAATGCCATCATAATCTTTGAAATAATTGCACATCATATTTTACGGTGTCAAATATCACTTGACAAAACATCATATTTTATGGTGTCAAATATCACTTGACAAACATATAACACTAACTGAAATCTAAATGCTTGAAAATGAGATTATTATGTTTTGTCAGTTTTATCTGATTTAATTTTAATTTATATGAGATTAATATTCTCAAAAGTTTTCTATGTTGATTTGTCATTTACGTTATTTTCTTTGCCAAATAGGTTTGGTAACAAATGAACAATCATATAACATGTGTATTAAAATATATTTTCTTATAGTTGAGGAATTCTAATATGCCGAGCATAAGTGATAGTTGATGAATGTATGTCATATACACCCACTACTATAGTTTCGACCATCTGTGATGGGTCAACGTGACTCGTCAGAGATGACTCATCTTTGAAGGGCCAAAGAGTATCTTGTTTAAGATATGGCTACTAGGGAGGATCCGTCACAGATGTCAGGTCACCTGTGATGGGTCATAGTTGTAACCCGTCACAGATGATCTATAACGGGCCACAACCATGGACATGAAAATCCAGTGGATGGTTTGGAAGGCTGGAAGAGTGAAGAAAGGTTCTTTACCATTTGGGTGATGGTTGTTTCTCGATCCTCTCTCTCACTTGAAGGAAGATAGCCACTATATAAATAGATAGATATATCTATCCATTTTATTTATTCCAAGTTTTCAGTGATTTTTTTAGGTGACGACTTTAAATCCTTTTTCTTCTACTTGGTTGCTTAGGTGGCCAAAGTAATGATGATGTGGCAAACGGTGCCAAAATGTGGGTGTACAGCCGACGACTCCACAAGGGAATAAAAGCCTTATATCAAGGGTTTTTGGCTTATAAATAAAATGGTCTGACTTGAAAATTCACCAACATTCCATTTCTTTCCTTTGTGAAAAATGTAGTTTGTATAAACAAAGGGTTAACCTATTTGCAATAAGCACACACCACCTCATTACACCTAAGCATTGCATGCATATGTGTCTTGCATATCTGGAATTGTCCCCAGATAGAAAAAACCTGTTGGGAAGTCTTAAATCGCCTTGTATTTTTGTTATTATAAGATGAAATTTATATTTTTATGTATACAGTGAGGCATGACTTAATTCTCTTAACATTATTTCTATGAACAATAAAAAGATGTAAAGTTCGGGTTAAAAATCTTGCCAGCCATTCGTTCATCTTTGTTGCTTGTTAGGAATGATCACGTGTTCAAAAAGTTTTTATCAAACCTCCATCTCAGGTACCAATGTACCATATAAAATAGGTGATGGGTTCTTGTAGCATTGGGAAAACATACTTTTTGGTGTGACACACTATATTGGGAGACCGTGGACAGGCTTGCTGAAGATTTAGGTTATTCTATGGTAGTTTCTGTTTTGCGATGGAGTTAAGGTTTAATGTTTTGATGCAAGTGAGAAACTTGTGTTTCGGTGTAAGAGCGACGTTGTCTTTTGTCCAAGACAACACTCTGGTGATGTTTAGCTCGTCAATGTAAAGTTGGAATTCCTAGCGGTGTGAGTAAAGTGTGTGGTGGCGTTAGGTGAATCTTGTTCTGTATTGACTTTCTACCGAAAGCTGGAATGCTCTATTATCTAAAAAAATTATGCTTCATAATCATGCCAACACTTGCATCCGTACTCATATGTACGATTACAAAGGAGAAAAATCCGTTCCAACCCCGGCACCGGCAAACTTCAAAATATGTACACCACACGGTCGATGACCTTAGACACCAGGACACCACGCTAGGAAAGGAAAAGCGGAGCAAAAGGACAGAAAAGGGTCGGTAGTAATCACCGTCACCAGTACACCACTCGATTGATGTCTCAGGAGAACAGGAGGTGAAAAGTATCAGTACTACCACGTACCACCACTGTAATTCTGTACTACCAAAGAGTCCTTCAGGATGGTGAGCACCGGACTGCATCCCTGCACTGTTTCTTGGGGTAAATACAGCAGCAGCAGCAGAGCTACTAATTTGCCGCACCGCCGGCCGGTGAGTGGACGGGAGCTATTACTGTCCAAAAGAAACGGTCCCAGGAGGTGAGGGAGCTTTTGTGGCGCTCGCTAGCTTCCGGCCTGAAGGCTGTAGCATCGTCGTCTCGTCCAGGCTCCAGCTAAAGGAGGCGGCCCGACATCGCGTTACTCACTGCTCCTTCCTGCACCCCTGCGACTGCGAGCGATGCCGCTGCGCCCAGATCTAGTCGGCGTCGCGACGACGCGACGGACGAAGGGATGGGCTCGCACGCGATCTGGTCGTGCGCCGCGCAATAAATCGGGGGAGGTCCGCAGGCTGGAGAGCATTGAAAGGCTGCCGCCGGATCCGATCGCTGCCACGGCCGGTCTACTGTTTTCTCTGTTTGCCTGCCGGGGTCACCGTGCGTGTTAGTACGCTCGCGGCCAGGTCCGGCAAATGGCGTCCAAGTCCCTGCACAATGGCAGATTTCACACGTGAGCTTCTGTACACGCAGTGAATCTTTTTTGGATTTCAGTAGAGATGGATTGTGTATTTTGTTTGATCTTTGACAACGATAACTATTGGATCATTAGAAAGGAGTGTAGAGTTTCTTATCTGACATTCTCTCCCTCCCTTCCTTCTGTTCGGGTTTTGTGGGTTTTTTTTCGAGTTTTTTTGACCTGTCTATATACTCATTGTGACTTTTTCCATTTTAACATATTGACGTATATTTTTTACAGAAAAATAATAGTGTATTAATTATTTTTTAAAAGGAAAAAAGGCTTAAGATGTCTCTGTATGGTAAATGTTGAAAGCTACAGTCTTGATAGTGATCGAGGGACCCTTGCTTTCGATATCCCCGATGCACCAACCTGGGTATCCCATGTGTGTATATTTTGTGTATACTGTAGAGGGTGTGTGTATTTTGCGCGCGTAAGCCAGCTGATTCCCAGAAAACGTACACGTCGGTCGGACAGAAAAGTTGCTGTACTAACTCGTTGCCTGATTGTTTCGAAGAAAAATATAACTCGTTGACCGATTACTATGAACTCGGTTACATTTTTTGGTGGGGGAAAATCTCTGTATGGACCTGATTTTAATAATGATACATCCAAACCAAAACACCAAAAATACGTGATTTTGGGAGGACATGGGAGAATATTCTAAAGCTTAGTATTAGATTCCTCGCTTTTTTATTGCTAAAGACACAAACCATAGAAGGATACGTAAGAATGTACACGGCCTGCCTACAGCCTGATCTCCAGCAAAGCATATAAGACAACTACGGATCCTCGAAATTAAATTAAGTGGAGTTTTGTTGCAATATAAGATTAAAGATCAGTTTTATAAGGTCATGTATGGATTTTACTATTCTCCTGATTATTACAAATTTTATATTGCTACGTACAAGATTAAGTCAATTCCACACTCAAGTATCAGGGTAGATTACTTTGAAATATTAGATAATGTATCTATACTACTTATACTACTTTAGATATTAGGACCCTAAGCGTATCTATACTACTTATACTACTTTAGATATTAGGACCCTAAGCTCATCCTATAGCGCCGCCATCACTCCTATCGCCAACGTGTGGGCCTTTATTTGTCAAAGAAAAATTCAAACTTTGTTGTCTTCATGTTGTGAGGTACAGGCTAACTGTCAGAGGGTTGCTTTTTAACTAGATATACTAAGCTTTTTTTTCAATTAATGGATTTGGGTCTTTGGAGTGGATGAGAATGATTAACATAAACAATGGTCACAACCCACGATAAAATCATAGCGATTATTTTTTCCAGCAGGCATATCTAATTAATACTCATCTACTCTATATTTAATTAAAAATAACAATGATAAGCAATATAATTTTTTCACAAATTTGATTTTTCTTTTGATTCCATAATAAAATATGGACATTCTGCTGATCTGAGATAAGATATTCTCACTGACATCGACAATGTGTGTGTGTCTTTTTTTAAAAAAGCCAAAGCGTCGTGCGGCCTTACATATCTATGGGCTTCTTCCAAATGCAAGGATTGTATAGATTTTTCTTTAAAAGCGCTTACCTTTTCAAGTAATGGAAAAAAACATGCCATGATCCGGAGGTGTAACAGTTTCTACATTACTAATTCAGGAAATCGTCACATGAAAAAAATTCAGGAAATAGTTAGGGCCTTCTGTACAAAACTACCATACCTAGATTAGATTTGCACGGCATCACATGTAGTGCACGCGACTCGCATCACAAAAAAATTGGGAGACCACCGCAAATCGCTCGTCAGCGAGCTAACCCAAACCAAATCCTTGTTCTAGTCTATCACCCGCATCTGCGCGTCCCTCTCCTGCGGCGGCGGCGGCGGCGATGGGGCTGGAGATGGAGGGGATGGCGGCGTCGATCGGCGTGTCGGTGCCCGTGCTCCGCTTCCTGCTCTGCTTCGCGGCCACCATCCCGACGGGCCTCCTGTGGCGGGCGGTGCCCGGCGCCGCGGGGCGGCACCTCTACGCGGGGCTCACCGGCGCCGCGCTCTCCTACCTCTCGTTCGGGGCCACATCCAACCTCCTCTTCGTCGTGCCCATGGCGTTCGGATACCTCGCCATGCTCCTCTGCCGCCGGCTCGCGGGGCTCGTCACCTTCCTCGGCGCCTTCGGCTTCCTCATCGCATGGTGAAACTCTCCCCCTCTTCCATCCTTTGTCTCCAGGGTTTGCATACTGTTTTGGGTAATTAGGATCGGAGAAGCCATAGCTGCATGCCTAATTTGTGTTGATAGACGAGTAGAGGACGAGTAGAAAGAGAATGCTAGGGCAGTTTATTTGAATGACAAGAGGATTTTTTGAACGGAGCTTGGTATGTGGTGATGTGGCGGTGCCAGATTTCATATTCGAGCCGACTCAAACGATTTTGACTTTTTATTACTGGAGGGTCATGTAATCACTCATGTGGTCCTACGTAACATAAGATTTTTACTGGGGGAACAGGGTCTTCTATTAACTCCACGTCGATTTGCTTGTATGCCTGCAAACTTTGAATTGGTGATCCTGTGAAGTTTGGAATGAGTAGGTTAATCATTTGCTTTTCTAGTCCTGTTAAGTGCAAAATATTGGAGTGAGGGACTTGCAATAAAAGCTCATTACTACTGCTTGGATTACATAGTCCACTTATATTATCCATAGTTTGGTGGCAACCCTTTGTGATGTTTTATTGAAATAACATAGTAATGCATGCTAATGTGAAAAACACATGGTCAAATATGAAAAGTTGGTTATTGATTGTAAATGCAATGTTGATACTCTAGGCTGAGATCGCTATATCGGAACATTCTGGATCTCCATATGCCCAAAACAGATTTCTTCTGTATCTGGCTTCAGAACAGTTCAGGAATGTGTCCAAAGCTCTTGTTAAGGTCCTTGCATATACAGTTTATTTGGCAGCAGTTCTCATTTTATTTTCGTGGA
Source organism: Oryza australiensis (assembly GCA_019925245.2). Classification (NCBI taxonomy): domain Eukaryota; kingdom Viridiplantae; phylum Streptophyta; class Magnoliopsida; order Poales; family Poaceae; genus Oryza; species Oryza australiensis. The sequence continues at coordinate 3,056,371 of JAIFGZ020000108.1, read as the reverse complement.
GTATTAGTTCCCTGTGTTGGATTGCATGAAGATGGCCACTCTCCAATAGCGGCAATTGATGATTTTCCGCTCATGTCTATGACATGTGGGACAAGGCCCACATATCAGTCAGACATATGTGGAAATACGTCAAATGGCCTATGGAGAATGATAAATTGTCAGTTTTCCTGATAGGCATTATGTCCATTAAGTGCTAATGTAAATATTGCCTGGTCTTCACTAATTCATGTACGTGCTTATGCATCCATCTGTTACTCGCTGAATATGTGCACCTACGCACTGATGAACAGAAGAAAAGGGATAACTTTTCATCTATACTAGTTTGGGGTTTCTTTGTCGTCTTACCTCTTCTTAGTGATCCACTGCAGTTTATATTTATGTGTATGAGGTGGAGGTTGGTAAGATAAAATAAGGATGTGGACCTGCTATCAATTCTTAAATAGTACATCGTTTGTCTCCTGAGGATTTCTGCATTACAATAAAACATAATTCAAGAATCGAAATCAACAAACATGCAAGAGATCCTTTTTCACTGGTGTTGCTTCTAGCGTTCGATGGTGTTCAAGCTAGGGTTATTGTGAATATGCAAGGAATGATTTTGTTTTACTTGGTGTCATGTGAGATGGGATTCTGCAGGGTGAAGCAACAAGATAAATCACTGCAGAACAGAAAAGTGATGTGCAAAATAGTTGACCATGACAGCTGACAGGAGAGGCTCCAATCCAGATATCCCCAAGCATTAAGATGATAATGATGCTGTTTGATTCACCTTAAATAATTTTGTCCAGTTGATTGTAACTGAGTATGTCAATTAAAAAAAATGTCAAACTTGGAAATGGTGATGTTTTATTTGCTGAATGGCCTATTGATAGATTGGCAATCTGAGAATCAAAATCCACTCCAATGACTATGCAGATATAGGTGTTTTCCTATTACTTTCTCACCAGTATCAGTGTTTCCTATATCTCAAAAAGAAATTCATCCTAAACTGCTGCAAGTATCTAGTAGAGTCTGCCGATTTGGAATTTAAAAATGAGATTGGGCCATTCCCTGGATAAGCAGTGGGAATCAGAAGCAATGATGTTATTCTAATTTCACGTAGAGAGTAATCATGCCTTCTGCTCCCTTTCTGTAGTCCGCTGATTTTTCAAAATGAGGTCAGACACCCTAGATAAGTAATGTGAATCAGGAGCAATGATGCTATTCTAATTTCACTCCCATTTATGTTCATGCCTTCTGCTCCCTTTATCTCGTAGAGAGTTCCTGCCAATTTGGAAACCCTAAGTTTACTAAATTACCTTTTTATTAATATGCTCCAATATTAATGGGCTGAGTTCTGTAGTAAGCTTTGCATCATTCTCAAATCCTGTTATCTTGCCAAAAGATAAAACAATATGGCAGGCTGTGATGCCATGTTGCAACTGGTACCTAAGATGATGCTCCCTTTCCATTCTTATGCCACCGCATGCGTCAAACTAAGCATTCCAGAAATTTTAAACATTCCACAATCAGACTTGTTGCGCGAACACCCAATTCAATATGTGAACACCTACGACTGGCTGCTGTAAACTGAAAGTGTGCTTATTTTGAATTCTGAACACATAACTGATTTCTATTTCTAGAAACCATAATTCTGTTGTCGCGATCCTGATACCGCGTCCTCTGTCTGCACTCCGCACCCTTGAGGTAATACAGATTCAGAGAGTTTCTTAACTTCTTTCTAGTACAGTGGTACTAGTAACATTTTTTTGGTAGAACATGGACTACTATGATGGAAAGAAACTATTGTCAGAAATGGGCAAAAACAAAATCTAGCTGACATATTAGATGCCATATCCACGCAATATCAAGAAGACCAGCCACCAACAGGCGATCATCATAGTCCTAAATATTGTCGTGTTTCCATTTTACACCAACTCAGAAGTTAGCTAACTCACCATCTGAACATATATGTATTTTTATATTAACTATATTGTCCTGGCATGTTGTTTACTCACATAAAACTATACTATATTGTCGTCTAGCACTTTATTTTTCTAATGTGCTGTTCGCTATTATTCCCTTGTTCATATGCAAATTTTGAAAAGCAACTGTTAGGGAACAAAATCCTTTTGGATCTGGATGGGGCTTCTTTTACAGATTGGTTTAAACTTAATCCAATTTATTATTAAAAGTGTGTTGTGGACAATGTGGCAGGTTGCATACCTGAAGTGTAACAAACCTTTTTCCCCTCAACTCAATAAAATTTGGTGGGCAATCATTTGCCAGCTCCTTGTCTCTTTTAAGTGCTATGGACTCATTCTAAGTAGCAGGTCATACTGAGTCCACACCATTAAGACAAGGGAAACATTTGATTGTTAGGAATTATAGTTGTGCTATTAATGCATTCAAATTTAGTCATGATTTGTCTTGGAGATGCATGGAAGGAATAATCAGTAAACACAGAGATCCTAACAGGTTTGTATCCTCTTATACAGTCACGTGTACTACATGAGCGGAGATGCATGGAAGGAGGGTGGCATTGATGCAACAGGTATGATATAGTGCTCTATTGTTTCTCATACATATTTCATATAGTTAAACTAGTATTCATTGGTCAATTTTCTACAGCATTCTGTTCTTTTTCTTTGGGGAAGTTTTTAGATCATATCTGATTTACTTATTTGAAATAAGTGCAGAAAATAAGACATGTATTGTTTTCAAATCCCTAGTGTTACCTTATGGATTTTGACCCATCTGTTTTGGTTGCGCTGCTTCCTTGTAGTTAAACACTGTTCCATGAGGATACCATTCCTGTTCTGTAGTAACAACTAGACCTTCCTTTTGAGGGTTTTAGCTATAATATAGGCAACAAATTTTGGAATAGCATAACTGTGAGGCAGGCATACATTTTCTCCATTCAGGTTAAACATCAAACTGTAGGTTTTCTGGAGAAGGTTCTATCCTTGTCACCCCTAACAAAAACATTGTGGTCTGTTTCAAGTGTCTTTCCGGAATTGATTTTTGCTTTTTGCAATGCAGGTGCTTTAATGGTTTTAACATTGAAAATCATTTCATGCGCAATAAACTACAGTGACGGTATGTTGAAGGAAGAGGGTTTGCGTGATGCCCAGAAAAAGTATCGTTTGACTAAACTTCCTTCTTTGATCGAATATTTTGGTTACTGCCTTTGCTGTGGCAGCCACTTTGCTGGCCCAGTATATGAGATGAAAGATTATCTTGAATATACTGAACGGAAAGGAGTAAGTGGCTTTTTGTCTGCTTTATGTGGATGATGCTATGTTTTGTTTCTTACTGATATTTTCTTGGCTTAAACAGATATGGGCCAGTCCAACTCCTTCACCTCTACTACCTACTTTGCGTGCTCTAGTTCAAGCTGGCGCATGTATGGGGTTATATTTGTATCTATCACCTCAGTTTCCACTTTCACGGTTTAGTGAGCCCTTATATTATGAGTGGGGTTTCTGGCACCGGCTCTTCTATCAGTACATGTCAGGCTTTACTGCTCGTTGGAAATACTACTTTATATGGTCAATTTCAGAAGCTGCAATCATTATATCTGGTCTGGGCTTTAGCGGCTGGTCTGATTCATCTCCCCCGAAAGCCAAATGGGATCGCGCAAAAAATGTTGATGTGTTAGGTGTCGAATTAGCTAGAAGTGCAGTTCAGTTGCCGCTTGTGTGGAACATTCAAGTGAGCACATGGCTGCGATACTGTAAGTTCTGCATCCTGATGAAATCCATCATATCATCAGTACTATTTTTAACTTGCTTTGTTGGATGATGGAATGTTTTTTTATTGAGTTTACCATGTCGGTATGGAAAGTTCTGTCGTGCTTTCCCAATAAATGGATAGCACGATTTAAAGCTTACGGAAGGTCTGATCTGCAATGACTATTATTATCCATATCACTTCTAGATTATGTGCAATTCAGTTTGCAGAAGAGCATAGAAACAATACTCTATTAATATGTAGTCATGTAGATGTTTTTTGTTATAAGTTAATCTACAGTGTAACTTGGAGAAGTCTAAACTTCCAATATATGTGTTTGACCCTTGAAATTGACTAGTTAAGGAAAGTCCGTCCACTTGAATTTTATTTTGTGTAAAATCTGGGTATGCACTAAACAGTTTGTCTTCTTTTAAACTGGATACTATTCATGCAATATTACTAATAAATATGAATTTTGAAAGCCTGAGCCAATATGATTCAATTTGAATACTGTTGCATTTGCGTAGCACTGATTCAACTATTGCAATTCCACTGTTGTTCCAGATGTTTATGAGAGGCTAGTTCAGAAAGGAAAGAAACCTGGTTTCCTTCAGTTGCTGGGTACACAAACAGTCAGTGCTGTCTGGCATGTAAGTTTTATTTTTTATGATGATTATATTTTGACTTTACTTTTTGTACTTCTTATCATCTATAGAATAGCACCCTGAACATAATTCCATCAATAGTCGCCATATGAAATTAGCATGCTTTATATTTTGAGCTTCTATTGTCCTAGTGCCCTAGTACCCATCTTTCCAAGTAGAGGCAGCACAAGTAAATTGTAAAATGTCCTTTTCACTTCTGACATATTTTGATACTGTATTATAAACTTACTTTCTGATACTTTTCTCACACCAAGGATCAGCTTAACATTTTTCTAACTTCATCTCACATGAATATGTCGAGTGATCTGATTGTTTCTGTTTTACAGGGTCTTTATCCTGGATATATCATATTCTTTGTTCAATCAGCTTTGATGATAAATGGTTCAAAAGGTAGCTCTCCCTCTCTAATTTTGGCCGCTCTAATTTCCTGAGATGTACTCTATTAGTTAGAATTATGAATTTGTAGTTGATCTGACATTTTCCTCAATGCAGTCATATACAGATGGCAACAAGCAGTCAGCAATCCAGTCTTCCACACTATCCTGATTTTTCTAAATTTTTCATACACCTTGATGGTCCTTAACTACTCATGCATTGGGTTCCAGGTGAGCTTGAGCTTCTGAATCTTGTTTTACTTTATAGCAATACTGAAAACATTAGACTTGTCAGAGTGCTCGAAATGAATGCTGAATGAATGGTGCATTTACATACACAAGAAAAAAGGTAGATACCATTGTTTTGATCTTTACCTTTCATGACTAGTATATACATATGTGGTTTTTGTAGTAACATTTTTAGTTTTACTTTATCATCATTTTAAGAAAAGAGCATTGAAGCCTGAATGGTTCTTTAACTAAGTTTGAACAATCGTGCCACTTTAGTGCTTTTGGTACCATGAAGTTATGAGGTTATCATTAGTAAGAGGGCAGCTTAAACTCACCAAGCACGCCTGAAGAAATACACTACGGTAGTTGCTGTGCTATTTTGTTAAGAAAATACCTGGGTTGAGTTTTCTGTCTCTTGACAGTAGTTCTAGTACTACCCTGGAATGTGAAAAGATACCTTTCCTCTCTTTTTTGGTGTAAAGTCCGTATTTACTATGTTATATACTATTTGTGTCCTCCAGGTACTGAGCTTCAAGGAAACCTTAGCATCCTACCAGAGCGTATATTATATTGGCACAATTGTTCCCATTGTAGTTGTCTTGCTGGGTTATGTTATCAAGCCAGCCAAGCCAGTGAAGCCAAAGGCTCGGAAGGCAGAATGAGCAACAAGTTGACCTGGTCAAGTGGTCATTACATATAGGAGCGACGAAGAACATTTAATGACGATAATGACGAACTACTGTCCAGTTATTCTACTTCTGTGGAATTTCGCAGGAGAATGTGGTGACTCACCTCTTAAAGTTCTGAACTCCCTTGTGATTGATCAACCATTAAAACGTGGCACTCCCGTTGGATTTTTCTTCTATGTTATGACTACTACAACCACATAGGATATCACCTTGCGTCTTTGTTGTTGAGTTCTCATCTGACCGATTGTTATTCAAAGCGATGTATTTTATCACCTTCCCTGTCCTTGATTCAAAGCGATGTATTTTATCACCTGCCCTGTCCTTGAGCCAAATGGAAGTGTGAATGGGCATCATTTCTTGGTTCACATCCAATGTGTTAGTTCCTTTCTCCTTACCAACTGAGCTCCAACAACACTAGCAGTTTAGCACCCATGTTTTGACTCATGGCTTTGAACACAAATTTGGTGCCATACTGCCATGATAGCTGAACTCGTGGCCACCGAGAAGCCATATGGCGGTCATAGACTAATTACTGAACACGGCGCCCTGTGTTGGTCATTTTGGTCTTATAAATGGTGCTACAGAAGTGCAAACCTGTGGGTGCTCTGGTCCAAACTAATACCACTATGCAGCGTCGCAGCGGTGGTAGGTTTGGTGCTGGGTTCGTTGTGTTTGGGTCCCAGGATTCGGCAACCTGAAAGTGCCAGCCGTGGTGGTCTGCTCTGTCACCAAGGGCGGCCAGCAAAGGGCAGCGTAGTGTGCTACAGTGCTATGCAGGGAAAAGGCAACGCCAGTGACACGACGTAACGTGGCGTTGATCAGGTCATGACCATGACTGCTGGCGTCCAGATTCCGTTTGCAAAAACGGCAATGTACAACGGATTCATGCTGCATCTCTAGTGCATGCGGCGGTGCTGCGTACACGTGAGAAGACAATCTCCCGGCATCTCTTCCAAGAGAATGGACGCGTCTAGCAGTTCGGACCGGCAGCTGCTTTTTCAAACAATAACGCACAAAAGTTCTCTAGAAAATCATGGAACTAATCGCCACTATACTATTCCCGAGACAAATCAACCTTGCTAGCTACGGTTTCTAGACAGCATTTGTCTCGCCGGTATCGCTTTGATCGCGGTGCAATCCGCGCCCATGAATTCAACGTTTGCGACCCCGGCTGGGCTACGGGAAGAAGACTCGATCGACCGCCTCAAAATCTGGTCGTTTTCAACTGCTCTCATCTTGTTGCGCCGGCGCCGCAAGAGCTGCACGGTTTCGCCACCATCTTCTCGCACCTGGCCGTGCCTCACACGGCCGGGCCGCACCCGCACGTGTCCTTGGCTCCTTGCCGTATTCCACCCGGCTATTATCCGCAGCAGCATGGGCGTATTACCACCACCACCCGCAGGCAGCAGCGACCGTGCACGCAGAGCGCAATGCAGCGCAACGCTAGCTGGCATCCGGCATCCGCCCTCGCGCGCGCGCGCGCTCCTCCATCGCCCATGCCCTGGAGGCCTGGAAGCGTACGTCGTGCGGTGCAGCCTTGCCGGCCTGGTTAATTTTGCAGCCGCAGGCCGCAGTTGCTATAAAAAAAAGACCTGGCCGGCATGGTCTTGTTTGGCGTTGGTGGGTGGTATGTTGACGGAACAGCGGACCACCTGAGATTCGCAACGAGCGTGTCGTCGATCTATCGGCCGGTGGAGTTTGTGGATTCCGTGCCCAATCTTTTGTCGAAAACGGCCATGCCTCTACAGTTACCTGCCCTGCCGTCTGCCGTCGGCTACCTATAGCTTGGGGTACCACTCTAGCTAAACCAGCTTTGCCAGGCACAAATTACCACACATACACAGCAAAGATAGAAAGATATATATAGAGAGAGAGAGACAGAGATGGTGTTGCCGAACGAGCAGAGGCGGCCCCGTCCTGACACCCTGCATGAGCACAAGCATGACACCACCGCGTGCTCCCCACAGACTCAGCAACACGGGAGCCAAAGGGGAAATCACCTCAGGCAGTCTCAAGGCAAGGCAGGGCCGCAGGAGGGGTGGCCATCACGCACACTCACATCACCTGCGTACTTACTCGGCACGTGCCTACCCCCATCCCCCTCTGAGCCACCAATCGATTGGCCCGCGACGCTGCATACATGTACAGTTGCACCTGAACCTGTACGTCAGGTGCAGGCGCGTGCGCCACCACGTACTCTCCACTAGCTCAGTCCGGTGCCACGCTAGGCCGGCCGGCTCAACTGCGTGCGGTGCAGGGGCGCTTGCTTGCCCGATAGATCGCGCTCTTCTTTTGCGCCACATGCGATGCATAGTTTGCATTGCATGCATGCATGCATCGCTGTCGCAGAGCTGATCAAGCCCCAGCCCTTCCCTATAACAATGGCAGGGTTACGTACGCTGGGGTCGGCTTGTCGTCGCCCTCCTGGTCCAGATTCCTCGCCCGTTTGTGTCGTCTCACGCTGGATCCGGCCGTGTCAGGGATCATCATAGTCTCAGAGATCTGAGTGTTAGTTTATCACTCTACTGATCATGCATGCATCAGCCTGTGTGTAGACATGTCTAGCTGTGTTCAGTAAGTTTTGACCACGACCCCTGTTCTTTTATGGAGCTGTATAGCTAGCTACACAATCGGTGAGTGGTATGTTTCTTGTTTCCTACAGCAACAGTACATATATCAACATCGATGTAATCCTTGGTGTATTCTACCCCAGGACGGTTCTAATTAAATTAATTAGCCATCACATTTCACGTGTAAACGATCACATAATTCACAAAGTCCACGGGCTTTCATATATGCAGAGCCGTCCGTAACAGTTTGAGGCAGGGTTACTAATGCCGGCAGCATATGCCGTGCCGCCCCTCGGTGGCACGGCGAATTTCGTCGAAATTCGCGAAAGCCGGCGGCAATGAACAGTAACAAATTTGAATTTGAACGATTTCGTGCGTACCGCGAAAACCGGGCGAAAAACCATGAAAACCGCGCGAAAACCGCGCAAAAACCTCGAAAACCGCGCAAGCCGCGAAAAACCGTGAAAACCGTAATTTAAATTTGAACTAAATCGAAATCCGCGTCGTGCCGCGGATTTCGCGAAAACCGCGCCATATACCGCGGTTTTCGCGACAAACATCGCGAAATTTATTTTTTTATAAAAATATATTTTTTGTGTTAAAATGAATTTTTTCAAATTTTTGAATTTCCACGAAATTTTTAAACGAAACCGCGGGGATGCCGTGCCGCATCCCCGCGAAACGACCGAATTTCACGAAAGCCGGCCGCTTCGCGGCATCGGCAACCCTAGTTTGAGGACCCTATTCGAAATACAATATAATAATTTATTTTTTTAAAATACTAATTACATAATAGACCATGATAATATATTATTTATAATATTGTTGGCACTTTTTTGACAAAGGCACAAATACGATCGACACACCTAAACGCCTTGCGGTGATGCGGAGTCACTAACCACCTTGATCTAGCAAAGAACTAAAGCAAAATGAGTTTTATAGATTAAACCGGCTAGCAAAGCCAATTTAAATAAAATGATAGATAAACATCCGTCTCGTGGGCGAACGGAAAGTTTTACAAAGAGATGTCGCATTCTCGCAGCGGCGGCGAACGATTTACGACACGTCGATAAAGATGGACTAAACTAGGGTAAAGTAGAAAACATGGCTGAAAAGTAAAAGTAAAAGAACGATTCAATTGGCTAAAAATTGGTTTTGGTTGTGTATGTGTTGATTATTGCCAATTGAACCGGCCTTGACCCTTAAATAGGGGTTGGTCTTGCCTCCCACAGGCCCTTCTTCACGTCCAATTCGGGATATACACCTTTAAAAACCCGAGACATACCGTATGAAGCAAGGAAACCCGAGTACCGACGAATTCTACTTGGTTTCGGACTCTGCCGGTCAGACCGGCCATATGCCGCTGGTCTGACCGGCCCTAAGGCTCGGTCTGACCGGCCTATACATAGCGGTCAGACCAGCCTTCCCGAAGGAAACCGGCGAACTTTCAAATATTGGCAACTTTCCCTATTTTGATCCCTAGGTACCAATTTTGGGTGTAAACACATGCCCCCTTGCTTTTTATGATGAACATCGTGAATCTAAAAGCATAGAACATGTTTATCTTAGGGCGACAATCTAATTACCCGCCATAGGACTTCCTAAGCATCTTGCCAAACACTCGGGAAGTATTTCTTGAAGTATTTACCGTTGATAGCTCGCTGAAAACGTTCTCCTTGAAGTGTCTCCAGAAAATATGCATTCTCTCGAACGATTCCGTATATCCGATAAGGTCCTTCCAACTTGGTGACCACTTACCGAATTCTTTAGATCGAAAACCTAAAGGCAAAATTGTCTTCCATACCAAGTATCCTACTTGGAACGTCTTTGCCTTCACCCTTTTGTTATATTCTTTAGCCACCCTCTTCTTCTCTTTCTCTATTTCTTCCAAAGCCTTCAAACATTTGTCAACCACTTCATCGAGATTATCTCTCATCATTAACTTGTAGTTTTCAGCCGACAAATCGTCTTGCTTTATATATCTAAGAGAGCCAAGATTTACCTCAACACGGTAAAACGGTTTCATGTCCATAGACTAGCTCAAAAGGGGTTATCTTGGTAGCACCATGTTTAGATATTCGATGTGCCCATAATGCCTCAGAAAGCACCTCATGCCACCTCTTGGGATGTTCTTCGATCTTCTTTTTAACCAACTTTAGCAAAGTTTTATTACTAGACTTGACTTGTCCATTAGCCTGAGCGTAGTAAGGAGAAGAACTCAACAACTTGATACCATAAGATTCGGCAAGATTTTTTACCTCTTTAGACATGAAAGAAGCTCCTTGATCCATAGTCAATGTTTGAGAAATGTCGAATCTATGTATAATATGCTTCAAAATAAAGTCAATTACCTCCGTATGAGTCATATTCTTGAGTGGCATGGCTTCGGCCCACTTAGTAAAGTAATCCGTCGCAACTAGCACGAACCGATGCCCATTTGATGGCGAAGGATAAATTTGACCAATGAAGTCCAAAGCCCAACCCCGGAACGACCATGGTTTAATGATAGGGTTCAACACCGCAACCGGTGTCAATTGAACATTACCGAACCGTTGATAGGCTTCACATCCTCTATAATTGTTAACGCCAGAATTTGGTAAGCCCCGGAGCCCAAATCGACTAAGGTGTCCATCGGTTGATACCGAATCGGACAAGGCAAGCCGATGTAGCCGATTTCGGTATGACAATATTAGAGACACCGTCGGATCAAGATGATGTGTTTCATGAGAATTACCATATAAGGATAGAGTACTAAAGAGGCAATTATATCTATTAATTAGGAAGAGTTTGTTAGTTTCCTTTTTATATTTAGGAAAATGTGTTAGTATCCAGTAAGGATTCAATTTGTTTCCTTTTATCTTTAAAAAAGTTTGGATTTGTAATCTGTTAGGATCTATGTTTCTCTGTTAGCCCATGGGTATAAATATGTAAGCCCGGGGCTCATGTAATATATCTCGATCAATACAATTCGGCGCATCGCCACCTTTTACCTTTTTTACTTTGTTCATCATCCGGCGAGACTTGGCACCCGACACGGGGCTGCATCGGCTTCGATCTCCGGCGAAGGGGTAAGTCCAAGGTCCCGCCGGCCCAGGTATATCGTATCTATCTTTAGTTTCATTACTGTTCATAGATACATCGGCTTAGTTAGGACTTTCTCGCTTAGGTTTGATATTCTAATCAAGTCGATGTTTCTGTAAACGTAATGTTGCTTTAGGTAGATTTGTTATATCCATCACATTAGACAGATCTATCGACTCATCGAGTATTAGATTATCATATACAATCTCGTGCTGCATCGGTTAGGTCCGACCTACTAGATTGTTATCGATAATCTAAGTCTTGTAAAGTCGATAGGTTCATGCTAATGTTTCATCGGAGGGTTAGCCGGTCTTATCATATGCCTTTGTTAATCTAGTCCTAGTATCTCGATTTAACTCTATCGGTTGTCTCTCGTTTTAGGGTTTCTGCCGATATCGGTTAAATCGTTATATTAGATTAGATTAGCTTAGGCATCTACCACCCTGAAAATTAGTCAAAGGTTTGATTGTCTAGATATTACGTTTCTTTTCATATTTAGTGCTGCATCAATTCAGTTTGACCTACTAAGTCGTGATTAGAACCGTAGTCTCTAGCCTGCTTGATGGCTACCGATAAGGGTTTCGTCGGGTTTCAGCCGACGAGTTATCTGGACATCGGCATCGGCTGGAATCACACAATCGGTTGTTTTGATTATCGGCCTATCGGCCGATATGTTTATGCTCTGCTGTTTTGCATATCTTGTCAGTGGCATGATCAAACTGACTGGCATGCCCGCACTTCATCGATTCTAGGACCTTCACCGGAGCTAAGCAGATCTCCCAGGCCAACGTATTGATTGTTTTCATCAACAATAATATCTGAAATAATCATCAATCATTCCCGGCCAATAGAACCCCACTCTCCTAAGCAACCAATTCATTTTATGGGCCGATTGATGTGTTCCACAAATACCCTCATGTACCTCTCTCATAGCCACTTTAGATTGATCACTATTTAGGCACTTCAACAATACCCCATCTATATTTCGGCGATACAATTCTCCATCAAATAAAGTATACTTAAACGCTTGCCGCCGAATCTTTCGATCAACCTTAAGGCTGGGATCCTTTAAATATTGGATCAAAGGTATTCTCCAATCCTCTGCTGTTTCCAGGGCACAAATGTCCGAATTTAAACTCAATTCGGTCTCTGCATCAGTGAAATCGTGCCCCCTAGCATCCTCTGTGAGCCTGGTCTGACCGGCCAAGTAGCGCCGGTCAGACCGCTGACCACCCACGGTCAGACCGGCCACAGAGCTCCGGTTAGACCACCGGCCATCTACGGTCAGACCGGCAACAGTGTGCCGGTCAGACCGCCTGCGATCTGTATCTCTGCCAATTTCTCTCAAAGAATTGTAATCAAGCACCAGTTTTTCTAATATGAAAAATATCCCTCTTTTGACACTATAACCAGATGCTTGTTGAGCCAAGTCATTTGCTCTAGAATTTTCGCTCCTAGCAATATGCTTAATGACAAAATCATCAAAATTGGCAATAATATCCAAACATTGATTAAGATACCTGTTTAGCGACCCATCAAAACACTTGTAAACTCCGACAATTTGTTGTACCACCAATTCTGAGTCACCAAACACTTTTACATGTGTAGCTCCAACGATCTCCATCACTTGTAAACCGAATAGCAAGGCATTGTATTCGGCTTGATTATTTGTACAATAATACTCCAAACGAACCGATGTCTCAAAACATTGACCATTGGGCAAAATCAAAACTACACCTATACCTTGACCCTCCTTACACGAAGAGCCATCAAAATAAATCTTCCAAGGTGTAACACTAAGCAAGCAAACCTCATCTTCATAAGCAACATCTACATGATGGTCTATTATAAAGTCTACTACAATTTGACCTTTCATAGATTTCAATGGTTCATAAGCCAAATCATACTCAATCAATGTATACGCCCACTTGCCAATTCTCTCACTTAGAATTGGTCTTTGCAACATATGCTTAACAACATCGGTCTGACAAGCAACTATGCATGTACTAGATAAGAAGTAATGACGCAACTTGGTACAAGCATAGTATAAACAAAGACAAAGTCTTTCTATAAAAACATACCTCGTTTCAGCATCTAAAAGACGGTGACTCAAATATGTAATTATATATTCTTTGTCATCTTCCTCCTGCGTCAAAACGGCTCCAACAACTTTGTCTTCGGCAGCGATATATAACCAAAACAGAATTCCGGCTTTAGGAGCTCGCATCACAGGTGGAGTAGACATATACTTCAAACCCTCAAACGCCTCTTGTTGTGCTGCCCCCCAAGTAAAATCGGCTTCTTTCTTCAAACGTAAGATAGGAACAAAAGTATCGATTTTACCCGCTAGGTTAGATATAAACCTCCTCAAGTAATTCACCTTACCTAGCAACTTCTGAACTTCTCTTTTGCATGTCAGCGCTTTGAAATCTTGAATCTTCTCAACCTTCTTAGGATCAATCTCAATCCCTCTCTCATATACCATGAACCCTAAGAACTTCCCCGCCGACACACCAAAAGCACACTTGAGTGGATTCATCTTCAAACCATACCGACGCATCCTCTCAAAAGCTAATCTCAAATCGGCTATATGACCATCCATGCCATTCGATTTGACAACAATACCATCAATATAGATTTCTAGGATGAAAACTAGCAAATCATGAAAAATCAAATTCATCACTCTCTGATATGTTACGCCGGCATTCTTTAACCTGAATGTCATGACGACCCACTCAAACAACCCAACAAACCCTGGACACCTAAAAGCCGTCTTGTACATATCCTCTTCTGCCATAAAGATTTGATTGTAGCCGACATTGCCATCTAAAAAGCTAATCACTCTATGACCCGAGGCATCATTTATTAACATGTCGGCTATAGGCATAGGATATTCATCTTTAGGAGTGGCTTTATTTAGATCTCTAAAATCTATACATACTCTAATCTTACCGCTCCCTTTCTTTTCTACCGGAACGATGTTAGACACCCACTCCGCATACCGGCATGGCCTAATAAACCCCGCCTTCAATAATCGGTCTATCTCTTCTTTGACACGATCATATATAAGGGGGTTAAAGCGACGAGGGGGCTGTTTATAAGGCCTAAACCCCGATTTTATCGGAAGTCGATGCTCAACAAGCTCATGGCTAAGTCCTGGCAACACATGGTACTCCCATGCAAAGCAATCAACATATTCTTTAAGCAGCTCGATTATTTTAACTTTATAATCGGCTTTCATGTTTTTGTTCACAAAAGTCGGCCTTGGAACACTCCCATCTCCTATGTCCACTTCCTCTAATGGATCGGCCGATGTAAACCCCTAACCGACCTTTTCTACCTCATCAAAATCCTATATAGTCTCTTCAATATCATTCTTTGTAGATCGATATTCTTGTACCCTCTTCTGTAACCACTCTAAATTGGTTGCTTTATTCATCATATAAAGTAATATCACCTAGCCGTGCTAAACTAGCCGGCTTTACAGAGATAGGCACGAAACCATCCTTGGAAACACTAATAAAATCAAAGCTAGAAAGATCTAACCCTGACAAGCACTGCATATCTCCATGTTTCCACCCTACTGAAACATCAGCTGTTGCAATCTCAGCCAATGTGTCTGCTTGAACAACCTCAACATCATCACCGTCCCATTGAATTAAACATTGATGCAAGGTAGAGGGAACACAATAGTTGGCATGGATCCAACAACGCCCCAAGATAAGACTGTAGTTACCTTGCACATCGACGATGAAGAAGGCGGTAGGCAATGTCTTGTTACCCACCGTGAGCTCTACAAACAGGATCCCCTTAGCCTCGGTTGATTCACCATTGAAGCTGTTGAGCAACATGTTGGTCTTCTTTAACTCATCTTCTCCACGACCCAACTTCTTGAACAGTGAATATGGCATTAGGTTCACAACGGTGCCTCTATCCACTAGCATCCTGGAGACCGGCTTCCCATCAATATGACCCTTAAGATAAAGAGGCTTCATATGACGGTTGGACTCGTCGGGTTTCTCAAAAACCGTGTCTCTTGGACCTAGTGAGAGTTGAGCCACCTCAGCCTCCTCCATGGCACAAAACTCTATGGGCAACATGCACACCATACTAATGTCCATGCTCTTACCCGACGATGACACCTCAGCCGATTGTTCATCTTCTTCCTTCTCTTCTTCTTCTCGAACAACCACCGGCTCTTCACCCTTTGCCGATTTGGATTTCCATACCTTCATTGGCGGTGGTCGCAACTCATTAAATCTTCTGTCTCTCCATTCTTCGGCCTCCTTCTCCCTCAACTCACTGGCCTAAAGACGCTGCAACCTCCTCCTCTGAGTAGCCATCAAATCCAAATCCTTAGGCATCCACCTTGGCTTTGGCTCTATTCCAGGCGGTATATAATGTCATCCGTTATTTTTCCGTGAAGAAGAAGCAAAATCAGAACCACCTCTGGTAGACTATCGGTCAGACCGGTTACGGTAACCGGTCTGACCGGCCTTGTGTCTATGGTCAGACCGATCAGAAGGAACGGTTAGACCAGCTCCAGCCGTTGGTCGACCGCCATCGTGCCCTGGCCGAACGGAACCATGGTCGACCGCCGCAGGGCCTGGTCGGACCGCCGCAGACTTCGGTCGATCGCCACGAGTCCGGTCCGACCGCTCTCCCGTGCGTAACTCTTCCCGCTTCGGCTCGCTACCAAAAACCATCCTAGCCTCTTCTCCAGATGGTATTGGCACCTCATGAGATCCTATCTTGACAGTAATGACCTCCGAAGCCCTCTCCTCAGCCCTGGCACGCTTATGCGCCATCTTCTCTCCCCCAAACCGATTTCTTAGTGAAAACCGGCTTTCATTTGACAAGGACGCACCTCCATGAGATGATCTCCTCTCCCTTCCCCATCCTTGTTGAAATTGCATTGGAGGCATATGATTATACATTGGTGGTGGTGCCTCCCAAGGCATGAAGTAAGGAAAAGGATAACCTGGCGGCGGCATTAGGCAAGGCCCCCACGACATGACTTGAGGACAATGCGGGAACGACGGCTCCAATGCCCTTGACGAATGGCCAAATCGCTCCCTAGGAGGCGATCTTGGCCTTTTGCCATTGTTATGATCTTTATCCATGCTCCTCTTCTCGTACTTGTTTAAGAGCATATCAAAAGTCACCTTTGGCTTCTGGTGTTTCCTTGACGTTGAAGCTTTACCCTCGTTTTTCTTCCAAACGCCAACCTCCAGACTTTTCGGCACAAGCATCTTAGGCCTAGGCTCTCCAACGAAAACCTCCTTCCCCTTAGTAGATTCATCTTGCTCCGGCCGAATAAACATCTTCTTGTTAGTGATATGCCCTAGAGGCAACATGGAGATGTTGAATATCATGGTCAATGTTTATGTATTTATGAATAAAGTGTTATTCAGTTCCATGAAATAGACAACTTATATTCATCAATAAGTATGTGACTTATTTATGAGACTCTTTATGTATGAATCTATTTCTAAACGATCCTTGATCATATGTCATATTGTTGGAACAAATATGATTCTAAGATCGGCATGTTTATTGATTGATGATCATGTCTCATAGATCATGGTATGGAGATACCAAATCAATATATGTGGACATGTGTTAGAGAACACATTGTTGGATAGACCCACCCTGAGACACTACAGGAATTAATGTGTCATTAGTTGGTCTCAAGTAGTGTTGGTACAAAGTCCTTAGACCTGAGATCATCATGGATTTACACATATGTAGTAGCCTACTTTTAGACTACCAAACATTATTCCGTAACTGGGTAGTTATAAAAGTAGTCTTCGGGTTTGCTATGAAACATGTAGTGGGATGTGAATGATCAAGATGGATTTGCCCCTCCTTTGGAGAGATATCTCTGGGCCCCTCTAGGTAATGGATTATGGAAGTGCATGGCCATGCCGAGTTGATTGAGGACTCAATCAACAGACTGATAATCCAATACGGTTCGAGTGAATGGTTAAGCTATTGAAGGGATGGTACATATCTTGCCTATAGCTTAATTGGTATCGTGAGGCAAAGGGATTTGTGTACACATTATAGGTTCAGAGCCGATATTATATTCTTGTATACTATAGTGTCAATATGTGCTGCTAGGCACCGCTGTTGACAAGTCGACTGAGTTGGGCTCGAGCCGAAACCGAGTATACCTGAACCTACAGGGTCACATGCTTAAGGGGGTGGAACAGACATTCGAGTTGGACTCGAATATGGCTCAATTAGGATAAGATTTGATTTAATATAGAGTCGTATGGGCTTACGAAGTATGGGCGACCAACTCTATGAGATTCGAATTGGATCCGATTCAAAATAGAGTCTCGATCGGCCACTAGACCCAGTCGGCCAACTCTATATAAAGGGGCGAGGGGTGAAGAGTTGCGGCATTGCATTAAACCAAATCAATCTGATTTGGCGTAACAGAAGTCGGCAAGATCAATCTCCACGGAAACCCTCCCCACTCCCAAGACAAACCCTGTCCCCGGATGTGTGGATACCGGTAGAGGCGCTGCTACGTTGCGGTGCTGTTCGTCGGCTATGAATCAGCTGTGGTGGAATCAGCTGCGGTCAGGCACATCGGAGCAAGGCGCGCGAGCGTGGCCGGACGACTCGGCGAATCGGCTACTCGGTGAATCGGTTGTTCCTAGGAATCGGTTGTCGGCTTGCGAGAATCGGTTCGGCAAATTGGCTGTCATCGGCCAGCACTGTTCCGGATCGGATAGCTCCTGATTGGCTAATTCGCTGCACTCTACTCCAATCGGTAACGATCTATCGACTCTTACGTGCAAGTGTTCCTGGTTTGCGCGGTAGAAAAGTTTTGTTTTATGCTATCGTAGCCTCCGCGTGACCCTTCACTTCTTGCCGCGAGATCAACGACATTAATAGGGAAAGGGTCGCTGTCAAGCTTCATCTTGACGTCCTCAGTGAATTTCAACAGTCCTTCCTCTATGGCCGATTGAACCTGCCGACAAAAAACATTACACTCATTAGTAGAATGAGAATAAGAGTCATGCCACTTACAATAAGAGCGATGCTTTAATTCTTCTGCTGAAGGTATGACATGGTCTTTAGGCAATCTAATCTGCTTCTCTTGCAAGAGATAATAAAAATTTTTATCGCACTTGGCCACATCAAAACTATATCTAATCTTACTTTGCCGATCCTTGCGAGGAGTTGGCATCAAGTTAGAACAAACAAAAGGCTTATTTTATTAGTCCAAGACCACTCAGCAATGTACATATCATGATCGCCCTCATCAACATCAGAATCGCTATCAGGGCAATCGATCATGCTAACATGAGGCTTTTATCATTGGGCCTAACAAACCTTTTGTTATCTCTGACCCGGCTTTTCTGAGCCAGAGCCTTCTGCATGACCTCACTAACATCTAGAAATTGTTGGCCATCTAACCTTTCTTTAATGGGGGCAAGTAAGCCACTATAAGCAAGATCGACCAAATCTCTTTCAGTTATACTTAAACTAAAACACCAGTTCCTAGCATCTCTAAACCTCTTAATGTAATCAGTGACATATTCATTATATTTTTGCCTAACCAATGTTAAATCGCAAAGCCTAACCTCAGTTTCATCAGTATAAAAATAATCATGGAATTTTTGTTCTAACTGAGCCCAAGTATGAATAGAATTAGCCGGTAATGAAGTAAATCATGTAAAAGCAGTACCGAACAACGATAAAGAAAATAAACACAATTTAAAAGCATCGGAAGTACTAGCCTATCCACATTGCGCTAAGAATTGACCTATATGCTCCCAGGTGGTCCTATTATCCTCACCACTGAATTTAGTGAATTCAAGAACTCTATAGCCACGAGGATATGAAATATTATCGAAGTGATCAGGATACGGCTTTTGATAAACCCTAGCACGATTCCTGAGCTCAATTCCAAATGATTCCCTAATAATGTTCCTAATTTGTTCCTCCATATTTTCAGGCCTCGGTGGATTTGGTAAAGCCGATGGCCTAAAAAATGGTTGTTGCGGCGCAATATTGCCATATTGGCCATACCCAGTGTCATGCGGGTATGCTCTCTTAGGATCATTGTACTGATTAAGAACGTGTGGAGGAACTTATGCATGAACAGTAGCTAAGGGGGGTCGTGTGTAGGAACGTGGTATAAAACTGAATTACCCATGATCGGATCTACTTCCTGCACCGGCACCAGAGCGCTGGTCTGACCGGCCATGAGCCCGGTCTGACCGGCCATGTAGGGTGCGGTCTGACCGACCATGTAGCCGCCGGTCAGACCGGTGAAGGGGGTGGTCGGACCAGCCTATAGGCCGGTCTGACCGAGGTAGGGAAAGGTCTGACCGGCCCACGGACCGGTCTGACCGATGTAGGATGCGCCGGTCAGACCGGCTGTAGGGCCGGTCAGACCGACAGAAGCCGTAGGACTCACCCCCTCATGTTGTTGCACGATTGCCCCGTCGGTTTTGCTAAATATGTGATGTACAGGGACTTGACTAGTGCTTGCAACAAAGGTAAACGGCAAATCGGCCTTGAGAGGGCCGGATTTAGCACCCATATGCGCATTAAACATCATATTAAAGCAAGACTCCATAGTAGATTCAATTCTATTGTTGATGGCGGCGGTGACGGACTCATCCACCATACTTGCTACCAGCTGTTGAATAGGAAGAGCTAGGTCATCAGCGCTTACCTCATCTCAGATGACTTTGAGCGGGCTCCCGGGCTTAAGGACGACGCCTTGACGGGTCTTGGTACACGACTTGTCCAAGACCTCCTGCGTGATCGCTTTGATCCGCTCCTCCATTACCTTGCGTGCCTCACCATCTAGGTCATCCAGCGAGATGTGGACGACGTTAGATGGGCTCACCTCTTGCGCAACTTGCTTCGTCATGGCTGCGTCGAAGTTGAGATGGCGTTGAGCGGACTTCCCCAGCGGAGTCGCCAAAAATCGTGTTGGCACCTTTTTGGCAAAGGCACAAACATGATCGACACACCTAAACGTCTTGCGGTGACACGTAGTAGCCAATCACCTTGATCTAGCAAAGAACTAAAGCAAGATGGGTTTTATAGATTAAACCGGCTAGCAAAGCCGATTTAAATAAAACGATAGATAAATATCCGTCTCGTGGGCGAACGAAAAGTTTTCAAGACAAACTTACAAAGAGATATCGCACTCTCGCAGTGACGGTGGACGATTTACGACGTAAATCGACAAAAATGGACTAAACTAGGGTAAAGTAGAAAACATGACTAAAAAGTAAAAGTAAAAGAACAATTCAATTGGCTAAAAACTAAAAACTAGATTGGTTTTGGTTGTGTATGTGTTGATTATTGCCAATTGAACCGGCCTTGGCCCTTAAATAGGGGTTGGTCTTGCCTCCCACAGGCCCTTCTCCACGTCCAATTCGGGATAGACACCTTTAGAAACCCGAGACATACCGTATGGAGCAAGGAAACCCCAGTACCGACGAATTCTACTTGGTTTTGGACTCTGTCGGTCAGACCGGCCACATGTCGCTGGTCTGACCAGCCCTAAGGCCCGGTCTAACCGGCCTATACATAGCGGTCAGACCGGCCTTCCCGAAGAAAACCGACGAACTTTCAAATATTGACAACTTTCTCTATTTTAATCCCTAGATACCAATTTTAAGTGTAAACAAATATATTAGAACATGTCTCTATTACCATTGATTTTTTATCTGCATTGCCTTCCAACCACGTCGGCAAAGCTAACATCATTCTAGTACTCTTTTCTTTAACTATGTCCTACTATCAAACAATTTGCAACTAGATCTGTATCAAAGAAGCTAGCTCATACATCTACATATGTTGGCGTTCTGGCTAAATAGAAGATAATTGTTGCAACAATTTATTTTTTTCTTACTAAATGAAAAAATAAAATCCTTATTGCCTAGAACACATGTTCACATCATTGTCACAAGCTATAGTTATGATTATCATCGGACACTTATTGAAGTTGAGAAGAAAACAAGAAAACGTCTAATTCTAGCCGATTTAATGGAGAAAAAAAATAAAATTTGAAAAAACGAAATATACATATCTTAAATATATCGAAACGTATTGGTTTATATTAAAACATACAATTTTGAGGGGTCCGTACAGTCCCACAGCTAGTACATGCTCAAGGACCGGTCTGCATATATGTCGCCGCATGTAAGAATCACCTGATAAATGAATAAATTGCCATGTTGCAAAACTTACTTTGGCCGGCCGCAGGCTGCAACTGGTTTCATCTGATTACTCGGAGTAGTTCAGATAACGAAAGCGAAATCCACAACCGCGACATATGAAAGGAACCCCGCGCCATATCGGTGTGCGTGGTGCGGGTTTGCATCGTTTTACATGATGCATGCGTTTTAATCTATTGAAATGTGATTCGCGCGCGCTAGCTCCATCTCTGCCAAATGTGCGCACGCCTTGGCATCGCTACTTTGATCTTCCCCTCCTCCTTGAAGATTGGTTTCGAGGTTTTCGGTTGTCCGTATATATATTACCGTACAGTAAGATAAATAGAGTTGGTAGCTAGCTAGCTGACGTACGTGTGAGATCAGAGAAAATGTAGCTGACACCGATGGCTGATCGTGCTAGCATCGGTAGTGTAGTACGTATCCCCGGCCCAGTTGCCTTATAATTGAAAAATTGGCAAAATTTGCTACAGGATAATAAAAAATATATAATTAGTTGTGACACACTAAAAGACGTGAATTTTTCGAGGATGCTTTAAAATTATGGTAATTTGCTGCAGGACACTGGACGCATTAAAATATAATATCTACCCAATTGATGAGAGAGAAACCACATAAAATAAAAATTTTGTCCTTATCTTTTTTCTTCTCCTGGTCTTTTTCCGATGTTCCTCTTGCATGTGCAAATAGTCATGAGCTCTTTGCGTGCTGCCGCCTCTCCCTTATCTGCCTCACCACGCTCGCCACCTCGTTGCCGTACAGTAACGCCCACTCGTGCCTCATCAGCAACGACGACCTTCCGCTGCCACTGCCGACTGTCACCATCTCCCGCTGGAACCGCTACCCACGGGTTGCTCAACCCTGAATCAGCCGACGACATGCTGCTAGAAACCTCACTCAACGATGAGTACGTCGTGGACTTCCCCGAGCAGTTGGACGATGCCTCCTCCTCCTTGCCACGCATGACGAACAACAACGTTGCCAACGCCGAGGCAGACATCAGGTGGGATAGACGCTCCCGTAGGCAAGGCGCGCAGACCCCCGTGTCAACACCTCGCACCCTTCAGCGTCGAAAGAAGACCAAGGGAATGGAGAGAAAGATAAGAGCAAAACTATCATTTTATATGGTTTTTCTTTCATCAATTGGGTGGATATTATATTTAAATGCATCTAGTGTCCTGCAGCAAATTACCATATTTTGAAGTGTCCTCGGGCAAATTCACGTTTTTACGATGTCCTACGGCTAATTACACTTTTTGGGTGTCCTACAGCAAATTTTGCGAAGAAAATAATACAACACTTTGGAATTAATGTAGGAAACACAAAACACAGAAATAATAAAAAAATAAATCGAGTTGCATGGTTTTAAAAAAATCCTAGGAAAAAGAAAAACTTCACAATTAAGAGGTGTGCACTACTTAAAAATGATTTTAGTACGTTCTATGCTTTCCTTTTTACAGGTGGCACAAATTTTCAATCTCATGCGAAGATGGCTTAGGCCATCTCAGGGTCATAGGTAAGTCTTCTGTTAAATCCTATTTCTGCAGGAGGATCCTTATAAAAATGACATGAAAAATAGGTCTATTTTTTTGCGTGATAAATATTTATCTAATATTTTACCCTCTCATCATATAAACTAGCAATATATATGTTTACTGATATGCAAGTGATCGATATCATTATATTTGTATCTGAAAGTACTTTCGTATGTAAGTTTGTAGCTGTTGATAATATAGGGGTCGTTTATTGTCAATTGACTGTTTTTTTCTCATCTATCAATCATTTCTTAACGCTAGGTCAATATTATGCAAGTTTAGTGTATGACTTGTGCAAGTCTAGCTTACACTTGTGCAAGTCTAGCTTACACTTGTGCAATTGTAGGCGACTGACAATTAATTGAGAAAAAAATCAGGCGATTGATAAATAGCAAAGCTCAACAATATATTATCGAGACGTGCAAAAAGCTAATGTGCTTCATATTTTGGTATGAAGAAATTAGGAAAAAAATTCAAATTACCCCCTGAAATTGTTGTGACAGTACAAATTACCCCCTAACCATAAAACTAGACATCCTTTACCCTCAATTTTTTATAAGAAACGAATTACCCCATCACTTCCTCTCGAGCAGTTTTGTTTTAGTCTTACGTGACGTATACGTGACAATCCAATTAGCATAAAAAAATTAAAAATGGGATAGGTCCACATGTCAATTCTAGTTTTTATTTAAAAAATTGTTTAAATCCACAAATTAGATCGGGTATGTGGGCTCTACCATATTTTTAATTTTTTTTATGTTGATTGGACTTTCACGTGTACATCACAGGACTAAAACCACTCCAGAGCGAATCAGGGGTATTTTGTCCAATATAAAAATTTAAGGGTGAACGATGACTGGTTTTGTGGTTTAAATGGTAATTTGTACTATCACTACGTAATTAGGACTTTTCAAGAAATTAATATGCGACTTGATTACCGCTTGAGGTGGAGCAGGGATTATTACAAAAATTCTAAAGAAAATATAGCTGTACTCTCTTTTTTTGCCACATGTAGCGCTTGGCACTAATGATCTCACCCAACATGGTCCTAAAAAAGCAATCAGTTTTTGGGTCATTGAACCTCCATCTAACAGCATCTCCAATAGATGTGCTATATTTTTTCTAGATGGTAAATATACAATTTTTCAGGGAAAAACAGCATCCAACAGATATGCTTTCTTGTTTGGAAAAATAGCAGAGTAGCTATCCCTGTTTTTTCGCTCGGCATAGAAAGCCAACGGCGCCGCTTGCCATCCCCCGCGAAAATCGTCGCCACGTCTACAGCCCACGCATGTGTGCCCTCCTTCCCACACGCAGCAGTCATTTTCCGCGCGGAGTAGTCCTCCTTCCCACGCGCAGCAGTTGTTTCATCGCGCACAGATCTATTTTTGCTACAGTCGTCGTCGTACAGGCGCGCAGCCATCGCCTGGCGCCACCGCTACCACCGCCGCCGCATAGGCGCTCGCCGCTCACCGCCCGCTCGCTCGCTCGCTCGCCCACTCGCCGCTCGTCGATGTTGGTCAGAGAGGTGACGACGTGGCGCTAGAAAAAAGAGGAGCCAGTCGGCGGCGTGCATATTAGATGGCGGCATGGACACGCTGATGAAGGGCTTCGCCGGAGCACACGCCGATGCGGTCACCGTCAGCCTGGGCCCCGCCAGCGCCCTGGCCTACTCGACGGCCAACCAAAGCCCCCTCGTCCCTAGGTGCTGCTCTGTTCTTGGCATCCTCGACCTGTGGCAGCGACATACAGAAGATTTTAGGTGTTTTTGTGTTGTGTTACGTCAAGATGAATGGTGGGCCACCAAATATAACCGAACATGCCAGACAGTTAGCTGACATGGCTACTTTTCAATATAGCAAACACAAATTAGCAAGACTCTTGTGAAACAATCATTTTATGACAAGTTTTGTATTTTACAAAATTGCTAAATTATAAGATTTAGGTAGTAATTATAGCATATCTCTTGGAGATGCTCTAAAGAGTTCTATTAGATCCTGAACTAGTAGGTACATACCTCTTTCCAAACATTAATCCCATATCCACCTCTCATCCATAACTTTAATTTTTAGCTGAATGGATTATCTAATTTTATTATAATAATTGAGTGTAAACGAATGAATTAATAATCACTGTAAAAAATAATTCCATGGACACCCCCTTAATTTTTACAAATGTACTAAAGAGACATCCCCTATAAAAACGTGTGAGGGGTGTCCAGTTAAGGTCCGCTTTAAAACTTAACTTTCGCAAGCAGTTGTCTTAGGAGGACCGCATGTAAAAAATAGAGTTAGTTTTACAAGAGGCCCTGTTAAGGATGTTGCTTGTGAAAATCATAATTTCACGGGCAACACCTAGAAGGCCCACCTAGGAAAAACACGACCACCCTACACCCATAACAAGATATTCCTCATCCTCTGCACGTGACTCTATCTTATCCTTATCCCCTCAGTTCTTATCCCTCAACCTCATCTCTCAATCTCACACACTCTCTCTCTACTAGTGATTTCCAATCTCATCGGAGGTCTGCGACGACGACGGCGAAGGTAGGCAGGGCCCAAGGCGGCGACCTCTCCTCCTTCCTTGCGATTCCGAGGACGGTGCTATGGGAGGTGGATCCGCCCGATGGCGGCAAAGGGAAGGAACGGTGGCTACGACGGCCAAGGAGAGGCAACGAGAAAGTCGAGAATGGTGGAGAAGACGTTGGCAGCCATGGGAGGGCCCAATCTACCACTGTTGGCCACCCTCGAGGATCTGACGCTGCTGGCCTCGGGAAAGGCGTCAGCCTCGCTCGCCTCTCTCCTCCCTCGCAGCTTCGACGAGGGTGACCTCGAGAGGGGCAGATCCGTCGCAGCTAGCCTCCCTGGTCTCTCCTTCCATATGGATCCGATGACGGCAGCCTCAGTAGGGGCAGATCCGCCATAGTCATCCTTGAGAGCGACCGGCCTCCCTTGCCTCTCCCCTACCTCGCTGATCTGGCAGTGACGGCCTCGGGTGGTCAGGGGCGACGGCGACAACCTTGACAGTGACCTACCGGCTGCGGCTTCATCTCCACGACGGCTTTACCGACAACGGCGACTTCATCACTGCGATGGTGACGATGACTTCGATGACGATGATGTCCATGACCACTACCTACTAGCTTCTTGCTGTGATGGCAGGCGGCGACGGTGATGGGGCAGCGGTGGCGAGGCAGTGTTGGGGCACTGCCTCCAGAGCTAGGGTTTTCTATTTTTGGAATTCTTTTTTGCGTTTTTCTTTTTTTAGGTGGTCCGGGCGGGGCATAACTAGTCGCGTGCAAAAATAACTTTTCATGTACGAATGTGATGCCTGCTTGGAAAAATGTTGATTCTACATACACGTGGGCAGACGGTTTTTCTGTCCACTTGCGAAAACCTCTTTCCGTTTGCAAAAAATCCTTTTGTAGTAGTGAATTAAAAGTAAAAGTTGTTTAAAACAATATTTTAACAAAAAATTATATATGGTTTTTTATTATTGTTTAAAAGTTTGAAAAGTATGTTCGTGATAATTCAGAATCAGTAAGAGGAAAAGAACGGAGCGTACTATAGTCGTATCAATGATCGCGCGAGCCTTGCTGGCACCCAAATACCCAATGCTGTACCTAAATTTCACAAGCTCGCCAGAGAAGATTCAATTCAAATCCGACACAAGAGAGGAGAGGTCAAAAGAAATTTGCAGGAACCTACACACATTGGAGTATCTCCAAAGGATTATGTTTAAAGATTCCCAATAACCATTGTTTAGATAGTTTCTTTTAAAAGTGTATTATATATCTATATTAGGTGGTATTCTTCAAGAGATTCATAAAAATTAATTTCTAAAAATTTTAAACTGTGCGCCTTCATCCCTGTAATTCGTATTATGAAAGGGGTATAATAAGTCTGGCTCTTTGGTTCAACACGGCTATTTGCTGTTTGTCTGTCGACCTGGACTGCTACCGCCACGCTCATCGTGGAGAAAAGCACCGTTTTCCATGCTATCGCTCGCTCATACCATGCCATGAAACAGCACGAATCTCTCGCAAACGGATGAGCAGGAGCTGACCTTGTCGCCCATGGTGAAAGACTTTGCAAACTCCAACAGTGCACATCAAATCTGAATATTTTATTTGCAGCTGAGCGTGAATTAACCCCAGATAGTGTTGCAACAAGGCTGTTCCTACCAATGATAACCAGTAGCAGATCAAGCAAAACAATCTCTTACTTGGCGCAGGGAGGCCGAAATACATTGGCATATAAATTCCGTTGCATATGTACATTGAGACATGGCTTCACAGATCAAAACAAACGAAAGAATGATTAATTCCTACTACACTACTACTATCTGCAGTTGGGGGCACTGTAAAAGGACCAATATGAAATGGTAACAAAAAAACAAAATGTTAGAGAAGTTTCCTCAAAACAAAATACAGGTATGCATCTCCTTCCATCCACCCACCCATGCCAAGACACCATCTCTATATATAGAACGATTACCATTATTTCAATCGTCACAGGCGCAGTACACTTCTCCTCCCGTCTAAGACATGCCACTGATGAGTAGCACCACCGGTCGTCAGGTGACGGCGACGGCAACGACCGGCACCCACTGCGGCAGCTCAACCCGCACGAGTGTGTGCCGTTCGTGGAGGTCGTCTACAACGCCGGCGAGGAGGCTAAGCTCAACGCGACGCCATCTCCGAAGATTATCAACACACACGGCCATATTATCAGCACACATGCGGAGGCGACGTGAGGGGGAAGAAGCGGCGGCGGTGGAAGGGGGAAATGTGCCGGCGGCGGGAGGGGCACGATGCCGATGCGGCGGCGTGAGGGGCATGATGCCAATGCAAGCGGTGGCGGGAGGGGATGAAGCGACGGGTGGGAGGAGGGGATATGCGGTGGGCGGGCGGCAGAAGCTCTCAGCTCAGCGGGGAAACAGAAACTGGCACGAAATATTTTTTTTCGCGCGCGCTCGCGATAGCTAATGGCCTGGCTTGGCTAAAGAAGCCAGAGGGTCACGACAAATAAATAAACATACACATAATTTGTTGGAGGACACATCTTATGTAAAATTTAAAATTATTGAAAATGATAAGGATTTTTTGAATTTTTTGGAGTTGCTCTTACCAATTTCCTGCATATATTATAATATTAAACAACTCCAGCACCCAGTCGCGACAACAAAAATTTCGGCCGCATGCATGCGAATGCAAACACCGGAGGCGCCAAAAGAGAGGCGCTTTCACTGGTCCAAATGGCATTGCGGCATATGCATGCATGCATGCATGCATGCACGCCCTGTGCGTCGTCCGCATCGCTGCAGGCCAAACACAGCCTATCTTGTTAACGTCCGCCCCCTTTAACCAGCGTAGGTATCGACAAAGCCATGCACCGCCAAGAAACAACAAGAGACGCTAGTTAGCTACTCCCTACTTTTTATATTATATATAAAAAGTTTTGATTTTTATAGTTAAATTTTATAAAAAATTAACAACATCTACCATATTAAATTAATTTTATTAAAACTGGGATTTAATATATTATTATAGTATTTTTAGAAATGTTGTTATATTTTTTTATAAATTTTGTAAAACTTTAAAAAAATTTTAAAAAACAAAACAATTTATTATAATATAAAATGGACGAAGTAGCTAGCTCCCTCCCTCTCGATCTTGTACCATCGTTACCCTGTACGGATTCTCCTTGCGGTACTATGGGTGTGTTTAGATCATGAAATTTTTTTCCAAAATGTCACATCAATGCTTTAGACACATATTTGAAGTATTAAACATAGACTAATAAAAACAAATTACAGAATCCGTCTATAAACGACAAGACGAATTTATTAAGCCTAATTAATCCGTCATTAGCACAAGTTTACTGTAGCACTTCATTGTCAAATCATAGTCTAATTAGGCTTAAAAGATTCGTCTCGTAAATTACATACAAACTATGCAATATTAGTTATTTTTTGTCCATATTTAATACTTCATTTATGTGTCCAAACTTTCGATGTGACAGGGTGTAAAGTTTTTGCTGTGGATCTAAACAGGACCTATGTGTAGCTGTGTACGTTTAAGCCAAAAGAGAGGGAAAAAAAGAAATATATATACAGGCCAAATGCTCCCAAAAGTCGTGGACTCAGCTGCTCCTCCATACATGGATATTATCCCCAATCCGATAGATTATAAGGGCATCCCAACAAATGTCTCAAATGATCCCCTATCCTATTTTTAGGGTATTTGTATAAAAAAAACCTCCAAGAGATCACCCTTTTGATACCTTAAAAATAGTCATACCCCAAATCAGGTCCTCCATCACCCAAATGTAAGGTACGACTATTTTGTAGACTATCCCGTCGCGGGAATTTTTCCCGGGCTTTTTTTCGCCGGCGCGGGCGCGCGCGCGGAAACGATTTATTCGCGACATTTGTTTCTCTTCTTGGTCTCCCAGCCGGGCAGTCCGCATCTTCCTCTGCGCGTCCTCCTCCCCGCGAGCGGCGACGGATCCGTGCCGCGCAGCTCTCCCACGCGCCGTCTCCCGCTATGGTCCTCTCCGCGCCACACCGTTGCCACGGCGCCGCTCCTCCCCTCGCTGGTCCTCTCCCGCGCCCCCCTCCCCCGCGCCGTAATCCAGTTGCGACACCGTCCGCCACCTCTGCTCCGGCCGCGGCAGGGACGCCGATGGCACCCCCTAGGAGCTCCATTCTGCCGTCCCTCCTACCACCGCAGTCAGGCGCGGCCGGGAGCCACGAACGGTCGCCGGGCGGGAGGCGGGCAATCGGCGTTTCGTGCCCCGATGCGGCGAATGGCGGCGTACCCGAGCGATGTTCCTACGTACGGCCGTCGTGTGCTGCAGTCCGGTGTCCCAGCGGCTATAGATTTGGATGGCGAGCAGCATGGCCCCTTGGATGTGGAAGGCGAGCAGGAGACTCCGGTGAACGACGTGAGCGACCAATTTGAAGGTACCTGAATTTCTTGTAACTTTGTATGTCAGCTGAACAGTTCGGAGTAGGGGCCAAACCTGATAGGAGCTTCGACCGGAACCTCGACAGAAAGCATCAACTGGACAGGAAGACGGAACCTGAACCGCACTACGAAGACGTCGACGGGAAGATGCGATATCCAGCCGCGGACAGGGAGGCCGAGATCTCCAGACGCGATCTCCAGCCGCGGACGGGGAGGCCGCGATCTCCAGCAACGGACGGGGAGGCCGCGATCTCCAGCCGTGGCCGCGACGCGATCGGGCTGTGGCCTTGGGCGATCGCGAGGTGCCGACTACGGTAGGCGTAGCGACGCAACGCCGCCCCGCACGATGCAGGCGACGGGAGGATTGGAATTCCAGCAGCCCATGCGAGCAATAGATGGGCCGGCCCAGTTTTACAAATTCGAATTTTGTTTTGAGGGATGAGATTAGGGTGATCTGCTTAGGCTACAATAGATGAGGACACCTTATTTTAGATGGGTGATCCCCTATACTTTAGGGGATGAGATTAGGGTGATCTCTTGGGGATGCCCTAACGGATCAGGCGATCATCGAATTGAAGGTTTATGCATGCAAAATGCCCGCTTCAAGTGAAGCTATAGCTGCAGCTAGCATTGTGCTGTGCTCTCGTTTAACTAGGGTAGATGCCGTAGATGATACTCTAGCATATGCAGGCACGAGCCACGCATCTAGCTACCTAACTCAACATGAGTACAATCAAGAGCTTTGGACGGCTTGAATTGCACTATATATACTACTGTTTAATTACTTAGCAACTTACAGAGACCAACCAGCTCTAGCCTACTACTAGTACTACATATGCATCTCTTGCAGGGGGGATCCATCCCTGGTAGATGATGACAAGACTCTCCCCAGGGCCCCAAAAATTCTTGACGGATTCTCTCGTTTTATAATTAGCATATAATATGGTCACTTGTTCACTAGGTCCATTGCATATGCATGGTGCACACATGACATAGACGCATCTAGCTAGCTCGATCGCGGATATGCCACTAGCTGGATATATACTTACCTGCAAGCTGCATCCAATTGCATTATATCTTCATTAGCCATAGGCACGTTCGATCAGTTCGCTGCATGCGATCTCCTGCAAAGTGGATATACAGATGATTCAGATGGATCTCCACGATCGATGCATGCATGGGTGCATGGAGTGTTGTACCGTACGTGCGTGTGGATGCATCTGCTCAATGTCGTCGCAGATATGTACCGTTTTCCTGATTTGGCAACATGACACGATTGCGTTTTGCATCGCCCCTGGTTTGGCTATTACCATTTCCAAACCCCATATATAGCTTGTAATTAGTCCTACTTAGCAATGCCAGCCGCTATTTGATTTAGCGACAAGTTGCAGCTAGTTGGAGCTAGCTAGGCCGCGACCATTGAGCTAGCTCACTAGAATGGTGGCCAGATGCAATGGACATAGGTGCATGCGCAGCATGCCCTCACGTTAAGAGATCATATTATTTCCTAGATGTCTAGTATCTAGCAGAATTTACTAGTTTAGGTCTGGTTAAAATAGTTTCAAGTGACCAAAATGGGCATGCATGATTTGTGGTGGTGTTGACGGTAGTGCCGGCCATTACAGTAGCATGTTCTTTTAGTTTAGGGATCTCGAGTTACTGCAGCTGGAAGTTGTCAAATGCGAAAGTGCAACCTCTTTTTTTAGAGACTAGTACAGTCTTAATATCAAGTGAAATACTGCTAGCTGGTGTAAACAAACTTCTTTCGTTCTTTTCTATTTTGATGCCACTCCGACCTCTTCGATCATAAATATTTGATAAATATTTAATGTTTAGGAGATTTGATCCATATTTAAAATTTTGGCCGAAAAGTATCTTCCCATGCGAAAGGTCTATCCGTACGCACGAGATGATCTGCGAAAATCAAATTTTCGCGTGCGGGCGGTCTAACCGTACAGAAAAATCTATTATCCCGTATGGACAGCTTAAGAGGCTCGCACAGGAAGATCTATTATCCCGTGCGGGCCATTTAAGCCGTCCGCACGTGATAATAGATCTTTCCATGCGGACGAATTAAGTGGCCCACACAAAAAGATACATTTGTCCTATATTACATATTAAATTATTGAATTACTAAATTAAATCGATAATTAATATCACATCGCAAATTGTACAAAAATAATTTTACATTATCATAATTTTACCAAAATTTCACATGTATAATTTTACAACATTTACTACAAATTTTACAATGCATGGATGCGATGGCAATGCGACGACGGTGGCGGTAGAGGTGACGGTCGGTGTTGCCGGTGGTAGTGCGCAGTGGAGGAGGCGGCCGCGGTCGGAGGAGGCGGCGATGGAGGCCGGTGGTGGAGGAGGCGGCAGCGGTGGAGGAGGCGGCCGCGGTCGGAGGAGGCGGCGGTGGAGGCCGGCGATGGAGGCCGACGGTGGAGGAGGCGGCCGCGGTCGGTGGAGGTGGCGGTGAGGAGGCGGCCGCGGTCAGTGGAGGAGGCGGCCGTGGTCGGTGGAGGGCGGAGGAGGAGGCAGTGGTGGAGGAGGTCGGCGGAGGAGGAGACGGCGGCAATGGAGGTAGCGGGTCAGTGAGGAAGCCGCGGCGCTAGAAAATTTCAGAACCCGCGCGCACCTATATAGGCGGTGGTGATCATTGCGTGCGGGCAGCTTAAGCGGTCCGCACGAAAAAACTATCTTTCAGTGCGGGCTCTTAAGCCGCCCGCTCGCAATAATTTATAAACATTTAGAGATGGACTACAAAAATTTTAATAATATCTAAATTTGGTCAGAAAATTATAAAAATCGACATGACAATTTAATTTTGTTTCATAACACTATCATACAAAATTCAATCGGTTCGATCAAGTAAGACTATATGTTGTTCATAAATAGCTACACCTTTGTAATAGTTTATGAACTCTAAGTTTCAAAGTTTATATATCTTATAAGAAGTTATTAACTTGTATATTACTCAAATTTGTACATAATCTTAACATTGGCTCATTATCACAACATATGAATTATATTGCCACTTGTGTTGTGGAAAAATATTTTTTTCTATTTTTTAAGTAATAACCCCTTTTTGGAAAAAAATTGACCTTTTCTTTTTATTTTTTTAATATTTTCTCTTGACTTAGAAGCACATGGGAGGTAACCACGAAAATTTGAGCCTAAACAAGCGAAAGGCATGGGCTATAGAAAATTCAGAAAACACGCTCAGAATTGGAAAAAAGCTTTCGAGCTTGAAAAGGCAACCTTCTGAGCCGTTTTTGGGGATAATAAAATCGCTGAACGCGATGAAGCTATGGACGAACGTATCCGAAATTTTTTCTGATCGATTTTTATATATGGAACGTCTTGATCGAAGTCTGTATTCGAAAGTTATGGTCGTTTAAAAACCGACTCCGAGTTAGAGGACGAAACAGGAACAATGCGTGCAAAAACTTGTTACACACGCACAAACTACATTATATGTATAGTGGGAGCCACTTTATTATAGTTTCATCTAAATAAACTCTAAGTTTCAAGTTTATATACCTTATAAGAATCTATGAACATGTATGTATCTCAAATTTGTACATAACCTTAACATTAACTCATTATCACAACATATATTATATTGTCATTTGTGTTGTGAAAAAAATATTTTCTATTTGATTCTATCCCATATCCAAGAATTAGATGAAGAATTCAATAGATTTATAGATAATTAAAATCTTACATCTCTAAATTGGTTTACAAAAATACATGGGCATCATCCCGTGCGGCCCACTTAAACGACCGCACAGGATAATCTATTTTTCCATGTGGTCGTTTAGGTGGACCACACGGAATAATGCATCTTTATTTTTTCAGGCGCGGCCACTTATAGCCCGTCTAGAATCTATCGGGGGCCTCGTCTAGAAAAACCGTTTCTTCATTAGTGAATTTTTCCTATTTTTTATGCTTAGTTTAAAAATCTTAGAAAGTAGCCAACCTTATCATGTCGAGATAATTAAACCAACTCCACTATAAAAAATGTATCTAAGGAATATACATAGAATATATTTGGAAAATATGTTCTAAGATATTCCCTTATACTTTACCTAATTGCTCCTATGTGGGTCGTTGTGGACCCCCGTTTTTGGAACGGGAATCTTTCGTGTTCTTAGTACCATTTCTCTGGATCGAGTAGTTGGTACCCACGAATACAGTACTGAATAATCAGGTGCGCATGCACGAATAGTCTTACAACGACATTATTACAACAATAGGCCCAAAGGCAATGTTCAACACACAGGACCTCATGGTCCGAATACAACACAAAAGCAGAAATTAGATACGGCAGCGGAATAGAGGCAGCGACATGTCATTTGCCACAGGCAACGACCGGAGCTAAGACCTAGTAAGCGCCATCAGTTCCTTTACCCTCCTGGTAGTACGCGTAAGGATCCTCCGACTCTTCATTCCCATCAGCTGAAGGTTTGTGAGTATAGCAAGGGTGAGTACCAACCGTACTCAGCAAGCCAACACGGAATTGATGCATATGATAGGGTTATTCAAGGAATGGTGGAGTTCTTTTGCATAAAGCCAATTTTCACAATTCTTTTCACAAGCCTATCAACTAGCCAAATCAAGTTTTAGTTTCATAGTTCATTAATCCGGCGACGGTTCTCGTCTACCATCCATCGTGATTCCAAGGATGGCTTCCCGCCTCCGATTCGTCATGATTTTCTGGGAATCCACCCTTCTCACATCTCGAGAAGTTGATCCACCAATAATGAAATCATCATGCACACCCATCCCAGCAGTTTTAAGTTTAAAGTCTAGCCAAGCGAAAGTCTTGTCACGATGCTCGATATCCGCGAGCACGGCTATTCGAATAGATTGATTCACTCACACTGCAGTGGATGTACACTTTACCCGTACTCCGTGACAGCCCAACAAATGAGCCTACGTCTCAACACATGAGACGGTCACGGCAAAGCCTTTCGATAACCTTGCTTTGGCGTACCCGC
Organism: Oryza australiensis; assembly: GCA_019925245.2. Taxonomy (NCBI): domain Eukaryota; kingdom Viridiplantae; phylum Streptophyta; class Magnoliopsida; order Poales; family Poaceae; genus Oryza; species Oryza australiensis. Next base: position 3,021,316 of record JAIFGZ020000108.1, on the reverse strand, counting down.
TCCATGAACTTAAGCCCTCATGCACTCTAGCCGTCATTTTCTAGCGGTGAGAGGAGTTCGCGACCCGGGTAAGGGAAAACTTCCTCAATCTTTAAGTTCAATTAATATCGATTTAATTCCACCATTCACAGCAAAGGCCGCAGCCTCATTCTCATCACATAAACCACATCATAGAGAACCATCTATGCAAGGATACTGCCTCCGCTCGGCTATCTAGTCAGCTAGGTCTTATACCCATTCGAGAAGTACGGTTGTACTGGCTCGTTTCCCGGCTATCTCATGGCTCGGTCTTTAATTGACCAGGGTCGGCACTTGCCTTTTCCGGAATCCACCCAAATCATCCGGCCGCCCCAGTCTAAAATATTTGTATATCATTTTCAATTTTCATCAAACTTAGTTCATCATTCTCATGGCCATGTGGCGCTCATGTCTCCACAGGCCGTACTTCAACTACCTTCCCTAAGGTAGTTACCCGAGCACAAAGCTTCTTTGTAAAATCATGAGTATGCAGGGATCTAGTATAAGCAAGGCTAAGCATTTTTACCGAAGTTAGTCTCCGGACATATCACAACGAAGGTTACAAAGAATAACTCTAATGGTGATCAACATCAATACAGGGTATATCAAGCATAGGTACTCATTTGTGTATAGCATGCAATTTGTAATTTGAAATCAACATCATTTCACAAGGTAGGATCAACATGTTCAAAGAGTGTGATGACTTGCCTTGCTCGCACGCTTGAGGGGTGGTGTCTTCAACGGGGTCGATGCCGGTCTCTTTAGGTGCTACCCGTACGTGCGAAAAATCAATTGATTCTGATTAGAATCCCAGATAACCCAAAAGGTCGAAAAGACTCGAAAAAGTCTCAGAAATGATTCCAAGCGCTAAGCCCAGATTCCTACTTAAATTTGTACTACGATCGCCCCGGAAAACTCCAAGTTTCGCCATCGGGTCGACGACTTAGGGTTTTCGTAAAACGATGATCGTGATCTGTGCGAGAAAACGGGTTTGAAAATATCCTCGAAGGGATTTGTGCTAGAGGTTTTGAAGGTCCGAGCTCAAAATGGACACATATTTAAAATGGCGAGAAAGGTCTAAACGAGATTCGGATTCAAAAACGACGCAAAACGGAGTTTTGGAAAAGTCCGAATTTGATTTCCAAATTTTTCACCGAGAAATCATGCAAGAAAATAATTTATTTTTGCCCAAAATTTTACTCAAGTCTTCACAAAATTTTTTTCCAAATTTTCCAAAATTTTTCCTAATTTTTCCCTATTTTTTTCTTTTTCTTTTCTTTTTTTTTCTTTTTTCCCTGCCGTACTGTTCATTGGCCGTCATCTGTTCGACCGGGGTCCGGCCGAAACAGAGGCGGCGGCGGCGCGACAAAAGGGGGCGGAGCGGGGACTTACCGGCGATGGCGGGCTGCGGGGAGGGCGGTGAGGCACGGAGGAGCTTTGCGCACGGCGGCGACGGCGTTGGCGCTCGAACGGGGAGAGGAGCGGCGGCGGTGCGGCAAAGGGCGGGCGCGCGGCCTTTTATAGGCGCGGCCGGGGCGGCGCGGGCGCGGGGTGGAGTGGGGAGGGCCGGTGTGGCGCGGGCGCGGGGTGGAGACACGCGGCGAGCGGGACGGGCCGGGTCGGCGGCGCGGCGCGGCGGCGAGGGCGCGCAGCGCGGCGGGGTCCGCGGCGGCGTGGGGTCCGGGCGCGGCACGGCCGCGTGGCGGCGAGGGCGCGGGCGCGGGCGCGGGCGCACGGCCGCGCGCGCGCGCGGCGGCGCGGCGCGGACGGCGCGGCACGCGGGTCCGGCGCGGCGCGGGCGCGCGTGCCGCGCGGCGTGTGGCGCGCGCGGGGGTAGGGGCCGGCGCACGCGTGCGCGGCGCGGCACGTGGCGGCGCGCACGGCGGGCCGGTACGACGCCGAGCACTGGCACGTCATGAACAATGCCTTTTCGATTTTTCCCGATTTTCAATTTTAATTTCCCATTTCTATTTTCCTTTCTTCTAAAAATTCCAAAATAAATCCCTATAATTCAAAAATAATTTTTAATATAATATTCTCAACTTTTCTCCACTTTTATTTTCCCACATTATTTTTCATATTTATTTATTTAAAATTCCTCTTTTCTAATTTCAATATTCACCCCTTTATTTTCCAAAATTTTCCGGATTTCGAGTACGACTCCCGAATAGTTTATTATTTATTTTTTGTCCTAATTTATCTTCTTCCAACCACAATTACTATTTTATATGTCCCAAATCGCGTTTTCATAAATCCGTGCTTTGTCCGATTTCTTTTTAAAAAATCCCTGATACGGACTTTCGCATCTTTCATTTCGACAACTCCAAATCATCCAAAAACACCGAAAGGGGAATTGATCACGACTAAATTTATGCAACTGAGCTGGCAAATAAGAAGCAACAAACCCGAGAAAGAAGCAACAAGCGAAGGTTTTTTGAAAGTTTCGATTTTTACGTTTCGATTTCCGTTTCTTCGATTTTCAGGATGTTACAGTCGTGCAACTGAAGTGAAGGAAGAATAGAAGGGGAATTTGCCCTTCCACTCCTGTAAATATATCTATGAGTGAACGAAGCCTACAAAGGCAGAATCACTCAAAACACTTTCAATCCCTTAGGTCAACATCCTCTCATTTGTTGCATATCAAGTAACGATTATGAAATTTTTTTAAAAAAATTAACAAGATAGATGGATATGTAATATATCACTTCACCAGCATGCATGCAAGTTCAAAATCGAGTTTTACAAGTTATAACAAAAATAACAAATTAAACTTTAACTAGTATATGTATATTCACAGTTAAATTTGTTGTTTTTATTAGAATTTGTAGAAGCCGAACTTGAACTTGCATGGTGTGGAAGGATATATTTTATATTAATCTATATTATTATTGTTTTATAATATTTTATAGTAATTTAATTGATATGCAATAAAATAGATATTCAAGATATTCAGAATCACGCTCATTCTCACACACAAGACGGCTGTCTCTCTCTCTATTTCTCCATCTTCTAGTGGCTAGTGGTTATATATGGCCTCTAAATATTCTCTATGCTTTATGTTTGTTACTCATTATAACATTCATTATAACATTGTATACAGATTTGTCTTAAAAATAAAATACTATCATAGAATCATAAAACTTATTTGATTTTATAAATTTATTCTAATATAAACTTAATGACCATAATTTTACAAGTTTAACTGAATATTACTCTAAATGTCTAAATGTCAAATACTTATGATGGATCGAGGGGGTGTTATTTTTTGATTTCAAATATGTAACCTAATATAAATCTGTTTTATATAGGCGTGACAACATAATTATAATTACATAGGACAATTCAAATGTGTTGCCTACAGCATGCGTTACGGTGCCAAATGGTGAGCTGCTGGAACACTTGACCCTCTCATATAAATGGTGAGTACTTTTGATTTATTTGAAAACCACATTTTGTCAACTCATAGATATACCTTGCTAAAACAGCTAGGAGGGGTTGACCTATATATGATATAGTGAAGCCAGAAATATCAACCCAAAGAACAGTTTTAATATAGCTACTGAGGTTAGCACAGCTAACTATATATATGCAGGAAATTAAGGAAACATCGCTGCCATTACACATGGGGTCTCCTAGCTACCAAAAATCATGTGAGAATCACGCATTCCAAGCCAGTAGCTTGGCCTAAACATGCATGAGACTAACATGCATGTATGCAGCCAGTTAGCACACATCGACGTGAGCGATTTTTTGGGTCATCGCTTACAGCAAGGCCGGCTGTTATCGTCATGGCCGGCCTAATGAAGGGCCATTTGGCCCTCCGAGAACTCACGGTGCAGTTCGTACGTATATATATAGTACGTTGCCCGCGCCGGCAGCGTACGGCAGATTATATCGAAAACTGGCCGGAGAACGGCGCGCGTCGATCTGATCATCAGTTCATCACCCTCTCATCAGTCGTTGTCAGTGTTTACCATATCGTTTTAGATAAGATCGCCTCATAATAACAGTTATTACGGTAATTGCATGATAACCATAAAAATTATGTGTGAAAACCATACGATTATACAATTATTTAATTATTTGTAGGATACTCATGGTTTCAAAAACTAAAGAATATCTGATTTTGTACACCCTGATCGTCACGCACCAACCAACATGCGCCGCCTCAATGTCAATGCATACAAACGACATCCTCTGTCCTGCTACCACGAATTTCTCTGCATAAAGGTCAAACGCAGGCAGATATTACTAATTAATCTCTCATTTCCTTTTCTTAATACATGCTATTTTAACTTTCAAATTTTGATTATATGATTTTGATATTCTTTTCACTACTATGCATCGATCATCTCCTTTGAATTAATTACTAGTGATCTCTAATTATAGGATCTGCTACAGTTTTGGCATGACTACAACTTGTAGATTCATGCAGAAAATGGACTTTACATCTTAAACTAAAATAACTTGATCGGTTAATCCTCTCATTTTGGTTAAACTATGAACAAAGTGTTTCATCATGATACTTTTAAGTTATCATCAGTTTCAACTACAAGAATTTTTAAAGCTAGATATACATATCTCCAACAAAATTAAATTTAGAGTTGGAGCTAGTTGTGCCAAACATGACTTAAACTAAATGATTTGTATCTTTGTTCTTTTTATTTGTCATTTCGGACACATTCACACGATATTGACGTACTTGCACCTCTAGCCATTTACCTTTCTAATGTGTGAAAAATCTATTTTATTATATTGTCATATATTACATTGACTCTCTTATGGGGTATATATAGAGATATATATGAATGGAGATTTGGAGTACATGACAAGTTAAGATGAATTTATCTCTAGGACTCTATCTTATCTCTCTAATTTAATTTGACTCTTATCTCTAACCATACACATCTGTACTTCTAACATTCCCCCTCAGTCGTAACGGGAGTGAAGCGAACGATTGCGACTGAATTTGAAATCTTCTGTTTCTTCATCTTCTTCGACTCACCATCACCGATTGCATCTTTGATAGACGGTCCTCCACCTGGTGCCTACGTCCCCTTCGATGTCGTCCCTTGACTCTCCTCTATTCCCTCCCACAGTCATAGCGGGAGTGTCATGGACGATAGCGCGATGACACGGACACTTTGACTGAAGTTGCTGCAGATGATTTTTGTTGTTGACGTTTGTCGATGTAGTCGATCATGTAGTAGTTGTGGTTGTGGTAGTCATGATAGTTGATGGAGCCGCAAATAGCCGAAGACGAAAAAAACTGCAATTGTTAGCATCTTGCACCTTGTAGATGTCAGAGGATGTTGTTGAGGACATCTTACGAATGTCAGAGGACGTCGTTGGCGATGAGGCCATCACTTTGGTTGGTCCTTTTGTGTCGTATAAGAGGTCACCACAGTAGTGATGCCGAATTGATACAGTTGTTGTCGTCGTAGTTGACGTGGTCGATGCCGTCGTCGGTGAAGCGGTCGTTGCCGTCGTAAAGGACGCGGTTGATGTCATCGATGAAACATCTTGCAGATTAATCTGTTAGAAGATGCACTGGTGTCCATCCATGTGGACGAAGCGGCAATGGCGAGATGTGTTGTCGGTGATGACGATTGTTGTCATCGTACAGCTGATGAGGAGGACTATTGAGTCAATGAAGTCGATCGAACGCGGAGGGTTCGTCGGCTTGATGTACATGCTCGGCGAGGTGGTCTGCCTTCTTTCTTCCCAATACGTGCCATGCATACATAGGTTTGCATGGATTACTAGATTAGGTAGATGCAATCTGGTTTGATGCAGTGATGGAAGTGTTGCTGCCTCACGTTGATGCCAGCGTGTCTGCTTTGATGCCGCGTGTCACGTCGCCGTACGTCAACTAGAATGTGTTGTTGCACCACGCGATGGAGGAGTTGCTGCTGTACGTTGATGTTGGCGTGTCGCTGCCTGGATAGAACTCGCGATGCTGCCCGCCCGTCGTCGCTCCTCGGGCGCCGCCTCCCCTTCCCCCTGGATCTAGCGGAGGGGAGGGTGTCGCCACCGTCGGGCCACCGTCGCCGAGCGAGGGGATCGAGAGAGAGAGGGAGAGAGAGGGGACCGAGAGAGATCGAGAGGGCGACCGAGAGGACCTTATCTCCTCGTGGGCCCCGCCAGCTCGGCTCACTTGCCAGCTCGGTCCAAATCTTAGGTGTTATTTTTTTAAGAAAATCGACACCTATAATATATTATATGTGTCAGTTTTTGTAAAAAACCCAGTACCAATAGTATATATTTTGGTTTTTCGTTAGAACCGACATCTATTGTTGTTCAAAGATGTCCGTTCTTTATTTTGTAGCCCATGGGAGGTGGAAAAACATCAATAGATGTCAGTTTTGAATAAACCGATACCTATAAACCGGTCCCTATGAATGTCTTGCATATTAGAGCCATAAGCTCTATAAAACAAACATAGCCTATATCTCTATTTATTTTTCTTGTTATTTAAGATATTCACATGGTATCCTATCCTTTGCCTGTTTTAGACTTAACTATCTCTATTTATTTTTTTATTTGTCATTTAGAACATTCACACGATATTTGATAAGAGAGCTCTACGGATCGGATGTATGATATTTTGTAAAACATCGGATGATATTGCACTATATCGTGCAAAATGTTCCACATGTTTCACCACTCGATAAAAAATGTTCCAACAAAAATATTTCAAATGTATCACCAATCAAAGAAAAATGTTTCAGCTCTTGAACAAAAATGTCTAAAAAACAAAAATGGTGAAACACAATCAAATCACACTCTGAAACATTTTGTTGTAACGTTTGAAATTTCAAGTTTCAACTGTTGAAACGTTCACGGATCTGATGCATCAAAGAAGGGGATATGAAACAACATTAAAAAAACCTACTGCAACATTTTTATCCAATAAAAACATAAAAAAGTATTGGTTGAAACATCGGGAAAAAATAAAAAATACCACTCTGAACTTCTTCCTCTCCGGTGATGGCCATCGCTAGGCTCGGCATCAAGCAGTCTTTTTTCCACATGGTCCACTGTTGTTGTGACACATCGCTGTCAAGAAAGCCGAGACCAAGCTAGTCACACCACCCTTGAGAATGAGAGGCCATCCCTCCATGCTACCCTCGAGAAAGCCAAGACAGAGCTCGTCGTGCCACCCGCGCCATGTCGAGGACGAGAGGAGGAGCTCGTTGTGCCCGCAACACCATGTAAAAAACGAGAGACGGAGCTCATCGTGTCGTCCTCATGGAAGCCAAGATGGAGCTCGTCGCGCCGTCCGCGCCTCATCGAGGACAAGAGGTCACAGTGCCACAGCTGTAGTGGAAGAGAGAGAGGAGATATAGATAGGGAGAGAGATGTGGGAGTACGCTTGAGAGGATTGATAAGGTTGAGTTGTGTGGTGGAGAAATGCTAAGGTGCGTCATATGATATTTACTCAGCGTCGAACGGTATGTTTCTGTATTTGATATGCTCGTATGCATCTCTAACCTTTACTTTTCGTTATTTATATGTGTTGTTTAGGATATTCACACAGTATCGTATCATCTGTTTTATTTTAGGACTTAAACTAGGTTGTTTTTATCTCAATTCATTATTATTTGTCATTAGGACATTCACACGGTATTGATAGTTAAGGATTTGCCTTGCGTATTAGCGTCATAAGGTCCAAAACATGGCCTATATCTTCTCGTTCACTTTTATGTGTTATTTAGGATATTCCAACTGTGTCTATATATATATATATATGCACCTTTAAACTAGAGATCTTTATCTCTGTTTATTTTTATGCAAATCTAGCCGTTTACTTTTCTAACCATGGTATGAGGCTAAAGATTAATTTATGCCTTGAATATAAGTGCCATGAGCTATTTAAAACATGGCCTATATATCAGTTCATTTATTTGTGTTATTTAGGATATGCACGTAGCATCCTATATGCTCCTTGTCCGCCTATATATCCGTTCATTTCTTTGCTCATTTTTATTTGTTTTTAGTTCATTAACCTTTTTTTAAAAAAACAAGGCAAGAAGTTTTATTTGTTATTTAGGACATTCGCGGTAATGCTCGTACTAGCCGTTTACTTTTCTATTCATGGTATAATATTAAGGGATTAATGCCTTGCATATTAGTGCCATGAGCTATTCCAAACAGGTCTTTTGGGCTGGTTTGATTTATGGCCAAATTGACCTTATCAATTTTTGTCAATGTCAGATTTTGATAAGTGTGTGTTTGAATTGAAGCTAAAAATACTTTAGGTTAACTATTGAAATGTCCTATTTTTCTAGACTTATCAAATTTTGACTTCAAACCAAATAGACATTACACACTATTAAAATTACTAAATATTGATAAGGTTAATTTATGCTAGAAACCAAACCAGCTCTATATATCTTCGTTTATTTTTTGTGTGTCATTTAGGATATTCACACGGTGTCCTATGTATGCACCTCTGTTTTCCTAACCGTGGTGTATCTTTAAGATTTAGTTGAGCAGATTCCAAATTTGAATAAATTTGTTCGGAAACAGTCAATACACCACCATACTAGGAACAACAGATAACATAATGGAGTATATTTTCCTAAAAAAGAAGATAATGTCCATGGATAACGACAGCTTGGTCTTTGACTATTTTTCTACGGATACGCTCTATGTGAATTGTTTGGTAAAACACTATAGTTCATCTATCCCGGGTGAGGGAACGGAACACTAGCTTCTGTGTACGTTGTAGTAGTAGATTGGCCGAGCGTGTGCTTAAAGAAAGACGGAAACTAAGTTGCCGTCGTTGAAGTTTGAAAACTCGATGATTAGGCAGCCAAAGGATGTGACCCCATTCCAAAGTGTGATAGAAACAAGAGAAGAAATGGAAATAGAATTGGTGGGCCCATACCGGCTTCCTATATAAAACCCCTGAAGGCACGGCCATCCCCCTCGCACCAACCAAACAAGCTCAAAATCTGTTGTTTCTTCTTTTCTTTTTGTCAACCATTCCTCTGCTCCTCCCCGGTTGGGGAGTGAAGCATCATCATCGTCCACCGCGCGGCTAGCCTCCGAGCCGGAGACAAGCGCCCACGCGCGCGTGCGTTTCCGAGCGAGAGAGCTAGCGGCCTGCGTCCCACCCGAAACGTAACGTCGCGCGGCGCGTTTTTCCCCTGTTTCGGCTATGTCGTCGCCGCGCCGAGATGGCCGTGGCGCCGGCGACGACCTCGCGGCGTCCTTGCTCAGCAAGGGGGATGGTGAGGAGGCGGTGTCCGTCGTCGTTGTTCCCCCGGTGGTGGAGGAGGAGCTGCCGCCGGTGCTCACGTGCAAGCATCCTGGCCGGTTTGCTAGAGCGGTGAAGGAAGCCTGGTCCGTCCCGTTCCCCATGATGCCGTCCATGTCGGCCGGCGCGGCGGGCGCCGAGGCCCGGTCGATACTAGGACTCGCGCTGCCCATGATATTGACAGGGCTGCTGCTTTACCTCCGGTCAATGATTTCGATGCTTTTCCTCGGCCGCCTCGGTGGTCTGGCGCTCGCCGGCGGGTCCCTCGCCATCGGCTTCGCCAACATCACAGGATATTCAGTGCTGTCTGGCCTCGCCATGGGCATGGAGCCCATCTGTGGGCAAGCCTTCGGCGCGGGCCATTACGATCTCCTCGGCGTCACCATGCAGCGGACCGTGCTCCTGCTCGTCGCGGCCTCAGTCCCCATCGCCGGGCTGTGGGTGCACATGCGGCCTCTGCTCCTGCTCTGCGGCCAGGACGCGGCCATCGCGGCGGTCGCCGAGACCTACATTCTTGCTTCTCTTCCGGACCTTCTCCTGCAGGCGTTCATCCATCCCGTCCGCATCTACCTCCGGACGCAGTCCATAAACCTTCCTCTCACCGTGTGCGCGGCGCTCGCCATTGCATTTCACCTGCCCATCAACTACGTGGTCGTCTCTGTCCTCGGGCTCGGCATCAAAGGGGTGGCATTGGCCTCTGTTCTGGCCAATCTAAACCTTGTCCTCTTCCTCTCTGGCTACATATGGTTCAAGGGCGTGCACAAGCGCACCGGCGGCTTCGCGCTCTCGGCGGATTGCTTCCGAGGCTGGGGCGAGCTCGTCAGCCTCGCCCTGCCGAGCTGCGTCAGCGTCTGCCTCGAGTGGTGGTGGTATGAGATCATGATCCTCCTGTGCGGGCTGCTCGCGAACCCGCAGGCCACCGTGGCGTCCATGGGCATCCTGATCCAGACCACGTCGCTCATCTACATATTCCCTTCCTCGCTCGGCTTCGGCGTCTCCACCCGCGTCAGCAACGAGCTCGGCGCGAACCGGCCCGAGCACGCCGGCCGCGCCGCGACGGTGGGCCTCATTCTCGGGTTCGCGTTCGGTGGCGTGGCATCCGCGTTCGCGTGCTTCGTGCGCGGCGCGTGGGCCACCATGTTCACCGCCGACCCGGCGATCGTCGCGCTCACCGCGTCCGTGCTGCCGATCCTGGGCGCCTGCGAGCTCGGGAACTGCCCCCAGACAACGGGGTGCGGCGTGCTTCGCGGCAGCGCGCGGCCCAAGGACGCCGCCAGCATCAACCTCCGGTCGTTCTACCTCGTCGGCACGCCGGTGGCGCTCGTCCTCTCGTTCTGGTACCACTACGACTTCAGGGGACTCTGGCTCGGTCTCCTCGCGGCGCAGGCGACCTGCGTGGTGCGCATGCTCCTCGTGATCGGGCAGACGGACTGGAGCGCAGAGGCCAAGCGCGCGCAGCAGCTCACCGGAGCGGCGGACATCATGGAGAGCGGCGGCAAAGACGGCAAAGCCGCAGTGATTGAGCAACCAGATGAGCAGTGCTGACAAGCTACAGGGGTTCCACATTGCCGTCGGCTTACTTATTTTTTTCCATATTTTTGGCGGGAGAGAAACCAGAGGCTAACATATGACAATTTTGTTACCAATTGGTAATCTGTAAAGATTCTTTTCTTGTGGTTACTACAGAATGTGAGAAAATTCACAGGAAATATCAAAGATTTATTTCTTCTGACAAAAAGTCATTCTCACAGTAACATTTTGCTAAAGCTGCCATCCCTGGTCAAAGTGTGCATTGGTGGCTTATGTTGGCAGATGAACAGTTCAAAATTTTGAAGTGCAAACAAACAGAGGCTCCTCTAGAACTTATGAACTTTACAGCAATTCCAGTTACCGTGAAAATCCCGCAAAAATCCTTCATACCAAATGGAACATCACACAAGCTGCAAAACAGAACAGCCTAACCGTGACAAGAAAATTACCACTCCATCATCTCCGCAGGAGACGAGCGACAATTATTTCCACCCTTGGCCTGAGATTTGACATGCCAAGCAGGAAGATGACATTCTCATATGTAAAACCATAAGCTCGAGTCGAAATCAATCAGATTTCAGTAAGAAGGTTTGCGTGGTTCTCGATAACCAATGGAGATTCAGTTGCATGCCTATGGGGCGTTTGGATACCGAAATTTTAGATACTATTTTAAAATATTAAATATAGACTATTTATAAAATTCATTCATAATCGATGGATTATTCGTAAGATAAATCTAATAAGTCTAATTACGTCATGATTTAACGATATGACGTTGATATGACGTTGTATTAAACATTTGATAATCATGAATTAATCCGGTTTAATAAATTTGTCTCGCGAATAATCTATCAATTCTGTAATTATTTTTATAATTAATTCACGTTTGATGTCCAAACATCCGATGTGACACAGACTAAAAGTTTTACTAAAGTTTAGTCCGTGGAATCAAACACCCCCTATGTGAATAAGCAATGATCCAACTGATATATTAGGAGCAATGCTCTGATGCTCTACTACCATTAGAAATAACTATTTGTTCGTTATTAAAAGTAAATCAGTAATTTATTAATACAATAATTGAGGGTAACTTTATCTTTATATTTTTTATACGTGGTCATCCTGGCATCGCTCATATTTCATTTCGAAAAAATGTTTAGTATCTGCTAAATGACGATTATATCCCTTCACACATATTTTCTTAATAATAATGTTTATTTGTATTTGTACTACCGCTAACTAAGATGATTGTATAAATAGGTCTAAATTTTTCGATCAAATAAAATTAACGATTACTTTATAATATCAGTGCTTAAACTTCAAAAACCAACGATCTGCTAGCAATGGCCAACTGGGATTTCGTACGCTTAAACTACCACAGCAAAGCACGGCCACAGAACAAGCAAAGCAACTGGCAATTTTCTTAACACTGAAATGCTTCGAACAGTGGTACTGCGACGATTCAACCAACGTGTAACTGCGTCAGTTGAGTGAGGCTCAAGCATGAACGGAATAAGATGCATGCGGCTGCTGCGGCAGCAACAGCTCCTCACACATCCCGGCGAGGAGAGGAGAGGAGATGAGATTCCTCTGCTAGCTCCCGGTGTTCGGTCGGAGGGCGCAGCTCAACGACGGCACGAGGCCCAGGTGGATCCGCCTGTGCCACGCATAATTATACCGGAGGTCGTACAATGATTCCAGTGGCTAACTGGTGGGCGTGACGGCTATACTATCTGCACCGGCACCGGCAACGGCAACGGCACGGCTGGCCTACGCAGTGGTGTAGCATTAAAAAAAACAGAAACGGCCATTTTTGCTCTCTCACTGATCCACTAGGCTTCTCCGGACTCCGAGAAGATATCCACTGTTTGGATGACCCAAGAGTCACTATAAAAGTGCAAAGTACTGGATTACTTGGTGATATAGTACAGGATTATTGGTAATAGATGTTGCTTACCTCCGGGTTAATGAAACGCTTAATGACAATTATGCTCATCATGTATAGCTTGTCGTAAAAACGATGTATCCGTATAAATGTGGGTTAGTAGTAGCAGCAGATTTTGGGGTTGGTATGCGATGAGATTTAGTTCGATCAGTTCGATAAGATGCGTGTTTGCGTGGAAGCAATCGACACTTGTTGCTTGAATCAACAGTTTATGTTAGTCTCAGTGTGACAAGGATATACTGTATCTCAGATGATATCGCAGTTTGTCTACTAAGACATAAATTTTCTCAGCTTAGCCATCATTACAGCTGAGGCTCGAGAGAGCTGTGCAAGCATAAACGGCTGGAGCGCTGTAGCCATTATCATCTTTTGGATGAAAGCAATTGCGTTTAGCTATCGACTAGGTCGCAAAGCAAATTCATTACTGTTTCCATTTCTTTTCGTTCTCTGCGGATCAAGGATGACGGGCAAAGAAACCAAAGTGGTTAGGATTATAAAGCGGTGATACATCACGAGGAAAGGGTGCAGCTGACTGAGTGTGAAGTGGACATGTAGTAATGAGGGCGCAAGAGATTTTTGATTTTTGTTTTAAGTAATATGTTCGTGCTAACGTATGTTGTTATGATATTTAATTAATAACCTATTAAAATTTTATTTCATATAATTGAAAATAACTTTTGTGGAATCTATCCGTTTGAGTTTTAATTCAATTTATATTATCAAATATATTGAAGGCAAAGTATGATAGTATGATATTACCCAAAATAATAATTTAAGACCATCAACAATTTGAATTCACATCAATTAACAATCTCAATCTTATACTAACTATAGATACGAGTGAGAACCATCATGAAAAGAGGCTAAAAGTGAAATAAAAATGCTCAATCAATCGATAAAACTGAAAATTGAGACCCACCTAACCAGTGCTAATTTTAAGGGAAGTGGAGTGAGAAGATTATAAATTGTTAATTGCAGGATGATATGATGAAACTGATATATTTTATATTAGTATAGATGTAGGGTATAAAAAGGCACTATTTTTTCTAAAACAAGCCTTTTTAATCATGTAGGTTCAATATTGAAGCAGAAGGGATCGCTGAATTTTCCTATTCACCAGCTTCCTGTCAAGATCCCTGTCAAGACAGGGATCAAGGCCGGTCCTGAGGAGGGGGCGAGAGGGACAGCCGCTCTGGCCTCGCGTATTACCAGTGCACATGACGTTTTCAATTTTACCGTGTCACATGATCGTATTCACCGTGGCACCAGACAAACCATCACAACTCCGCGCCGGTTGAATCACCACGATCGAGCTCCTCCTCCCCTTGTCGATTGCCAAGGATCAAGTGATCAAGCCCTCTCTGCTTGCATAGCTCCGATTTATTACCACCATCATCCCTTAATCTTCTATGATTTATTTTCATTTCTTAATTCGTTTTGTGTATATGTAGTCTTGCAGAGTGAGTCGGCTTTCATTCCGTTTAATTCTTATTTTGTCAAGGCTAAATTAAATGGCTAAACAAGAAGAAATTGCTAGATGTTTTCATAAAAAGAAATTGTTAGATGAGATTAATATTAATACTATCATCAATGATTTTATGTTTAAAAATATCTTAAAAATTGTAAGAAAATATTTATAAAATTTTTCATATAAATATATATTTTAGATGCACTTTAAATATTTATGAACAATATTATATATATTATTTTTTATATGTGATATTAAGGTTTATGTTTATAATTTTGTACTGGGTTACCAACAAAAATCTTAGGACCGGTCCTGACAGGGATACTCGGTGTTATTTTCCTCAGGGGACGATTCTTGATCCAAGTTTAAGGCCACTCTCGAGCTGAAGCGTCCATTCTTATATTCAATTAGAAGTCTAGGACAGTTCTAACTCGCCTTGTACTAAAAAACTGCACATACACCATATTGTACTATCATAATCACATGCATAATCTCATGGCCTTAACTCGAACATTTTTAGCTACACACTGCAATTTTTTTATCATTAGTGTCAGAACCCCACGATATAAAGGCACGATTGATTTTCTCTTCCTACTTGCATCACTCTGTTTAAGAACACATTTTATCCTTCATTTGCGATGTTTCTCTATATTTTTAAAGCTAATCCAACCGACTTTCTCTAGTGGGACTAACAGGCCACACAATCTTGCAGATTCGGTAGATAATGGAGATCAATCACTTGTCCTCTTTACATGACACTAGCAGTAATGTATTTTTTACGTCGGTAAGATCACTACCGTAGGATTTTCTTGGGGGAGAAAACAAGCAAGTCAACTGGAGCCCTCTACAATCATCGCGCTGCCCTTGATTGGGAAGCAAAGTGTCGCACGGTGATCAAATCCAATCAATGGCTTTGTAAAGCGACAGTGATCCTTCGATGCTGGACACTCGACTTTCGTCTGAAAACTGGCAGCAACCGAAACAGAGTTGCATTTCGTCCTTAAACTCGATCCCCCGGCCGGCCCTGCAAACCACGTACAGAAGACGACGCTAACGTAGTCTGACTCTACTCTGCAGTGTCACGGTCACGTCCTAGCTGCACGATCTTGCATGAACCCTCCTCGATCCGAATGAGACACTCGGTTCACGTCACGTATCTAACAGTAGTGGACCGGCTGAATCGATCAAGGAACCAACCTGTGGGAGAGGAGTACATGCGAGATACGCAATACCCTTCCTGGTTCTAGTAAGTGGAGTGACGTGCCAGCCAACACGTGCCAGTCCAGATCAGGAATTAACTGTCCGTTGAAAGTACAAGCGCCCGTTCCTGTCCCAGCCGTCGCAAACAGCCCAGGGTCGTCGAGACAATGGGGGGATTCTTTCGTCACACGTACGTTGGGCGCCGCCCCCGAGGTGCGTTCGGGCGTTGGGCTTGGTAATGCACGCACGTACGTGGCTGACCCGGCTGGGCCGGGTGCGAGCGGGGACGACCTGGGCGCGTGTCCAGTGGTGGGGGAGCAGCGCACCTGTGGGGGCGGCGAAAGGTCCACCGGGGATTCGCCGTGTGCCGTGGTGGAAGCGCTCATGCGTCGTGCCGCATCGCCGTCTGGCCGTCCGGCCCCCCGCGCGCGCGGACCCCGGTGAGACGTGGGTTGAACGCCTAGCAACCTGGCAATCGCGCACGCGGACACTGGCGGGCGCAGGCGGCGGTGGCGAGTCGATCTGGCCTGCCTGGTCGGTACGTCGCCGATGGAGGGGCGGCCACACGGCGAACCGTAAAGGCCGGGTGCGCCGTGTGCGGCGGTGGTGCAGCGGCATGGACCAGATAGGGCGTGCCACTCGATCGGTGACCGAGTCTTTTCCAGCGGCGCACAGCCCCGGGTCAGTGCCCCGCCGCTGCTCCAGTCGTGTCCACTAGATAAGAGTCAGTAGACCACGGTGCCACGCTGCCAGTGTGTCGTTCTACTCGGGTAGTCCGGCACCAGAAGGATGATGCGACGTGCGGTCGTGCGTTCGTGGCACAAGCACTCGCGTTCGCGTGCTTCTCGATCGGTTTAAGCTAGTGGCATGGCTCGATCGGCCGCTGCGCTAGCCTAACACTTCAGAGGGGCAGCTGGCAACAGCTTCACGAAATCCGTAGTAATCTAATACTCCGTTTTTTTACAGTCGACTTTACAAATGATCATTCGTCGACTTACATAATTATCATTTATTTTATTATAAATTATTTTATCATTAAAATACTTTAAACATGATTTATATTTTATAAATTTGTAAAATTTTTGACTAAGATAAATGATGAAACATATGTATAAAAGTTAATATCAGAGTAAATTTAATTTTATTTTAGGCCATCTTTTATCGCTGATGTTTTGTTTTGGATCATTTTTGAACCAATATTTTTATTTTGGATTGAAATTATTGTTGTGACACTTTAGATCACCTTAAATTATTCTATGTCAAACAAACAATGTACGTGTAGTTATGAGAATTTATTGATGAGTAAAAGCCAATACACTTGATATCGTTTTATATGATTGAGAAGATAGGGGTTATCCATAGTGAATCAATGATAAAATTATTCGGTTCAAAATAAAACCATTGGTTAAAATTTAATCGATGACAAAGTATTGATAATAAAATATGGTCCACGAAATTTACTTTCTATTAAAAACGGAAGAGGGAACATTTGCTTACGGGACGGCAACAGAAAGGCTGAACTACGTATCTATGGTGGATGTACTCAAACGCATACAAATACCTAAAAAATGTGAGCATATTATTCCGTCATGGACCTGAAACTGAAATCCATCAGGGCTCGTCAACAGTGTGCTGGCTGTACTGTTTCAAAGAAGGGAAAAAAAAGAAAAAGGAGTGTGCTGGCTGCAGGTAGTAGCGGAAGCCGGAAGGCGTTTTTAGTTGATCAAATAATGCAGTTGACATGCGGAAAACCTACAGTAAGGCAACTGGGCATGTGTTTTATTTTTCTGGAAGCTGACTTTTGGCATGTCAACTCAAGTTGCAGTTAAATGTCCGTATTTAAGCCATAATTTAAGGATCGGTTTAAGACTTTGAGTACTCTTTTAAATTAGAAAAGTATATTTATTTTGGGAGAAAGAAAGTATATGATTATGCACAAGTATTTGTCTTTTTGGAACCGGCCGGCCGGCCGTTGCCCACGTACTACTTTGTATAAGAAGGTGCACTAGTATTTGTCAGACGCTGGCAAAGTACTACGTAACAGAGGAGATGGAGCCTGGGTACCTCTCTTTTGTCTGATCCCTTTCTGAAGATGCTCGTCTTCTAGGCTGGAGAACATCAGGCTCCGCGACAATCAGGCCTTGGATAAGCAAGCTAGTAATTAATCACGCCAATCAGGGCTTCATCCTAGGAAACAAACAATGTCTCTGTTACTGCAAGTATAGAGAAGTGTACTCTTACATCTTAACATGAAAATAAATCAGCACAACAACGCTTCTCATTAATGGAATCATGACAGGTGGAGCGTTAGCTATTGGTGATGTGCATCAATAGTTTAGTCAAGCAGATTACAAATGACTCTTATGCCAATAATTTCTTTATTGAAGATTGATCAAGTATCAGAAGTCATCTAGCTAGCCAGATTGAAGCCACGGAATCTTTCACGTCAATATTGTAGGAGCAGTTTTGTACCAGACCAAAGCGGATAGGAGAAATTCTCTAGGCTTTTGGAAGGAATATACACTAAATCAAATTTGCGGTTTCTGATATGTGTATTCCATGACGTCCATTTGCCCCCAAATGCATGTCTAGCAATACAAGAGAACCAATTTACACACATAAAAGGATGGAGTGGCCGAAAGACAATAAATCTTTTAACAAGAACGGTTCGATTAACTCCTGAAATACATGGGGAAGGATGGAGAAAATAAGGCAATGAAGTCGGCAGACGTTGACAGCCATCAGGGCCAGCCAATCACATTAAATCAAGTCAAAACACCAGAAACATAACACAAATACTGAAAAGGTATAAACTGAATATGCTTCATAATACCATCATCATCCTTCAGTCAAGATTGAACATGTAACTCGTGAGCATTTTTACCATTTGTACATAAATATATATTTTATGAACGAAGGTTACGTTTAGTTCCTTGAAAAGGGACTAAGCACTTACGTAGAGAACACAGACGTACGACGAAAAAAAAAGCACCAACCTAAATATATAACCAGTTTTGCATTTCAATAATGAGTGCCCTCAGAAAGAAAATAACAGGATAGAAATCTGGTGAGCACAAAGAACTGAAAATGCGAGGTACAGGAGTACAGGACAAGAAAATAAACAGATTGATTTGGTGGTATCATTTGCAAGTATCATTTTCATCATGAGCTGTTTAAGTAACAACTGGATTTATCTTTTTTCTCGGCAATAAGTCTATTAATGACATTATAAGTAATGGCATATCATATATAGTTGATCTTCAGAATGAAACAATATAAGTTTTATAGTCAACGCATTAAGAAACCACAACATGAAATACAGAAATGACAGCTGCAGTCAACTACATTTATATTGCAAAAACTCAAAAATGTCAAACATGAGATGGAAGGGATTGGAAGGCTTTAAGTTGACCTATAATTCTTTGAGTTGTTCAAGTTGACCACTTTTAGGAAATGCAGGTTTAGCCAATGGTATTCAGGTCAAACCGATGCATCAGCTTCTCACTTAAGTTACCAGTACATTGTGTCCTTATTGAAGGCAAGAAGAATTCAGTCGAGAGATAATTTGATCAACATCTGAGAAGCACTAAGGGTCAGACGATTGTTAGAATAATATAATGAACAGGGTATTTTAAGGCAAAACACTTCAAATATCTAGCTGTGTTGGTCTCAAAACTGAAGCAGGCCATTGGGGACGAGTACAAATATTGTACAATGTCCTATTTTCTGAATTTCTTACTGACATAGGGAACAAATGAAGTGTCGTAATCAATTCCAAATTAATTGTCTTGCATTTATCCGTGGTCACTTTCGTTCAGACGCAATTTTATCCGTTATTCATGCTGATCCCTGAACACGAATCTTCTGTTCAAGGATGCTCAAGAAAATGCTACTGTTTTTTTAAAGGTCAAAGGTACTACCAAAGTTCATATAATTGGTGGTCTGTGATTACACAGGCTTTCATTGTTTACACAGAAAACAGGACGACGGCCTGGCCCAACATCAGATTTAGCCCAAATACCACATTCCAACCAAAATCAACAACATGATAGGAGGATAAATTTTCTGAGGGACGGTGAGATGCATCACACATTCCACAGCATCAGTACGTAGGTTTTTACACCCATCATTTGCGGTGCACCCTACAGCACATGCATTCCACAGAAAGAAGGTAGATTCATTGTCAATTGTACCGTAAACCTTCAAGTTGAATGATAGAAGTAGGATCAAAAGGAACCAATGCAACGAAATTAGCTACAACAACCTTCAATTAAAAGTCAGAGCGTCTGTCATGTTTTACGAAACTTAAGGAACAAAGTAGCCTGAACAGAAAACTTATCATTCAAAGCATTTTTTTCGAATATATTCTCAGATAGAAAAACATATACAACGTATGAAAGAAGTAGGCCACAAATCTCTTGTACACCGATTATAGAGTATTTTAAAAACTATATAGGGAGAATTATGCTACATGAGAGGTATTTTCTTTTCCCTCCTTGCAGGGTATTTTCTCCTTAGACACAACTCTAAAAAAAGATTATAGAGTATTGCATTATACATACTAATTGCGTTCGCTATCTGATATATTTTTTTAAAAAAAAGCACAATCTTTCCTAGGAAGAAGTAATACAAGTCTACATATCACCCGAACATTCAGCAAGCAAGCAAGATATCGCCGGACTAAGACAAGATTGCTCGTGCGAAGAAGCATTTTAACAAGCACCTGCCGTGCGTGCCCAATCAGATAAGAACCAGCAGGTAGAGAAGCTGACCTTACTATCTCGCTACTGGCCAAAAGCAAATCTCCCCTTTGAAGCAACCGGCTGACGGAGGGAGGCCTGTGCCGCCTGCCTGATCGGCGTCGGATTAGGCGGAGTGACAAGCACGGAGTATATAACCTAGACCTAATTCGTACGTGTTCATTATGTGCGTGGTGCCTGACTCCCTGCGGACTGCGGGTTGTAGGCTGCGGGCCTGCGGCTGTTTCATACGCCGTACGCTGATCGTCCAATATACTCAAATGGGCCGTCGCCTCGTAGGACCCCCAGTGATGGGCTGAGCTCGAACGTGTCAACAACACGAGGCTACTCTGTTCTGTTCCTACGCAATATGAGTACGCAGGTTTGAACGAGTTGTATACCGGGAGTCCGAGCCTGAAAATTACAAGTTGTTTTCCGGCCACTATCAAGGACGTTCCGTGCAGTACGATGTCCCGTATTATGTAAGGCTTGCGCGGTGAAGAATGCCGACATGCCATCTCACTGACGTGAACGCCTCCTCGCCCGCGGGTTGTTCACGAACACGAGTAGTAGTGCATAGTACTACCCGTGTACAACCCACCTCGGTACTCGCAGAGCATAGTAACCATCTTTTATTTGTATTCCCGAAGAAAGCTAGTAGAAGTATACCTTGTTTTTTTAATTCAAGATATGTAAGTACACGAGAAAGTCCGTATCATTCACGTAGCATGCAGACCACGCAGCATCGTTTGATCAGGCGTGGCGACTGCCAAATCTTGGACTGTTCCGCGGCGCGCACCTGCTCCCTTCCCACGCTCCCACGCCGCCGCGGCGGGCCCTCCCCTCCACCCTTCAAATCCGCATCTCCTAGTCATGGCCGCAGACCCAGCCCCCTCCCGTGTGACAGCTGGACCCCCGGTGCGGGTGCCCACACGTCATGGAGAGGGCGAGGCAGACGGCCGGCTCGCGCGGCGAAGACGGATGGGCAGATCTGTCGAGACAAGTAGTAGGAGTAGGCAGCTAGTACTAGCTAGACACAAGGCAGGCATCACCAAGTCACGGGGAGATACTTCTCATTCTCGCGACGCCTAGTGCTGCTGAGTGCTGACTGCTTCGTCACCAACTCAACGGATTCCATTTCCGCCGCACCGACCCCGACCCGCCTGCGCGGCATCATTCCTTGCCAGCGCCCCACGCAAATCCCAAATCCCAAACCCCGCGCCGATGGCCACCGTCGCCCAGCCCGACCCCAGCAACAGCCGCCGCACCGCCGCTCTTATACGCCGCAGTGGCAGCGTCCTGCTCGAGCAACCGTATTAGCCACGGCCCCCCGCCCGCTTGATCCGCCTGCTGCGCGCGCGTGTTTTTTTTTTTCCCTTTTGGTCTTGCGCGGTGGGCGAGAGGTGTGAGGGGGAGGAAGCCGAGCCCCGGGGGAGATGCTGGGGTCGGGGCTGAATCTGGTGACCACGGTGATCGGCTTCGGGATGAGCGCCACCTTCGTCGTCTTCGTCTGCGCGCGCCTCATCTGCGGCCGCGCCGCGCGGGCCGAGGCCGAGGCCGCTGAGGGTAGGGTCGCGGCCGCGCGGGCCATGGCGGCTGGGCCTGCGCCGTTCGACTTCGACATCGAGTTCCGGGCCGGGGATCTCGACCGCACGGTGAGATTTCTGTGCTCTACTCCGGAAATAACACCTTCTAGCGTATCATGGTTGGCGTGGAATATGTTATATGTCCAACGGGGATCGCTCTTTGCGCATTGCTGCGTGGTGACGTGTTGATAGCTCTTTGCGCATTGCTGTGCCGCTTGAATTGCCTTTTAACATAGCCCCACAAGTGATGAGTCCAAAAGTTTGCAATTTCTACGGGTATGACAACTGGTCCAGAAGTGGAAAATCTAAAAAAATGAATGGTTCCTTCATTTAATTTCAAATACCTGGATACAAACTAGACAGCAATTCAAGGCTTCAAGCTTGTTTATGAATGGTTCCTTCATTTAATTTGAAATATACCTGGATACAAATTAGACAACAATTCAATGCTTCAAACTTGTTTAGTTGTGCATGACGTGCAAATTTCTGTTAGATAGCAATTAATCTATATATGCACATCACACTTTGCATCGCTGCATACTATTTGCATAATGTAAGTTATCCATTCAAACCGAAAGGTAGATGACCCTTGCCTTTTTTAAAATCTAAGCAAGCTTCAAATATGGGGGAGGGGGAAATGCTTGCTCCAAGTACATCTGAAAACTCCCAGTAACCAGGGGCGGGCCCAGGATTTTTAACTTGGGTATTCGAAATTAAAAAAGATAATTTTTTTCTAACCCAAAGTCTAATAGTTCTATAATATATAACGGTATAAACATGATTTCATAAAGTCATAGATTCATAGAATTGACCATAAATTAAATGTATCAAGCATATTAAACTACAATACTGAAGTATTAATTGATAAAACATATCAAATTTATAGAGTAAGAAATCTTACAATTTAGAGGATAACTTTTCGTTCTTGATATTTTAAAAATGAGTGATGATGTCTTTATCCTTAACTTGCAAGAAGATATCCCTTTCAATGAATGTAACCAAGCAATCATTCAAATATTCTTGTCCCATCTTGCTTCTTAACTTGTTTTTGATATAGTTCAATAGAAGAGAAAACCCTCTCAACACCAGCAGTTGCAACAGGGAGAACTAGCACCAATTTGAGAAGTCTATAAACAAGGTCATAGCGAGAAAACTTGTTTGTTTTGACAAGCATCATAGATAGGTCTGCTAAATTTCTTAAATTTGTAAACTTCTCATCCTTACTCACGTCACTAATATAGCGGTTCAGTTGAAAGGTGAGTTGGTTCATTTCTTCAACATTGAAATCATTAGGATAGAACTTGGCAAGCTTAACTAAGTTGTCAACATTAAAACCAGAGAAGGATTTGGCTGGCTAAATGATGCCATGCATCTAAGTAGCTCTATGTTTACCTCATCAAATCTGCTATTGAGCTCTTGAAGTTGCCTATCAATGACACCCAAAAAATATCGGCATGGAATCGATGGTAATTAGTAGCATCTTTGTAGAACTCCTTAGATCTTTGTATAGGCTTATACTTCCCATCCATGTGAACGACTTTAACTTTGTGCTTTACATAAAAAGAAGTGACCTTGTTAAGAAATTCTTGCCATCCAGAATCTTCTCTCAAAACATCAAGTTCTACCTTTGTGAACTCAAGAAGATCCATTGCATTCACAATGTCTTGCTCCCTCCTTTGCAGAGCATTGCAGAAGTCACTTGTGTATCCAAATATTTCATTCATCATGTGCAACAGGAAAACAAACTCAAATGACTGAAATACTTGTAGCATAGTTTGAGCTCCTATAGCTTCTGCACCTTTACTCTCTTTTCCAATCTTGTATAGAACTTTCTTGAGTGAAGGATATAGAGACATGACATGCATTACTGTTTTGTAGTGAGATCCCCAACATGTATCACCTGCCACCATATGTTAATTAAAGTAGTGAGTATAATTTAGAGGTGCAATAGAGATATTAGCATAGAGGATTAGAGGTAACAAGGTATTCTCACCTGGTCTTGCTAAGCCCATCTCTTGATTCAAACCTTGGCCACTCTCAATTTCACCCAATTTCAATGCTTCAATCATATACTCAACTTGAGCTATACAAAGCATGCAGATCTTTTTACAAGACATCCCAAGGACATTCAACAAATATGTAAGTTGTCCAAAGAACCATGCACAATCAGTATTCTCCTTAGCAACAACTACAAGGGTTAGTTGAAGCTGATGGACAAAACAATGTACATAGTAAGCAGAGGGGGACTCTTCCATAATTAGTTTCTTCAAACCATTAATATGACCCTTCATGTTACTAGCACCGTCATATCCTTGTCCACGTACCTTGAATAAGGGCAGTTGGTACATAATAAGCAAGGACTTAATTGCCTCCTTAAGAGTCAATGATGTAGTATCTTCAACATGGACAAGACCAAGAAACCGTTCAACCGTTTTCCCTGTCTTATTGACAAACCGTAAGCAAAGAGCCAATTGTTCTTGTTGGTAGGCATCACTAGACTCATCAGCAAGAATTGCAAAACACTCATCATGAAGTTCCTCTATGACAAGTTTAGTTGTTTCATGAGCACAAGAACCAATGAGTTGTTTCTGAATCTTTTGGTCTATCATCTGACAACTGGTTGAAGCATTTCCTAGAACCACCTTATTAACTTCTTCAAAGTTCCCTACTAGCCATTGCACAAGTTTTTTCTTTGTTGTTAGAATCCTTTGACTCATCATGACCACGAAAAGCCAACCCCTGCCGCAAAAGATATCTTATGCACTTAAGTGACCATGTCAAGCGCCCTAGATATTGGACCTTAAACTCTGCGGTGTTTGAGGCAAAGGCCTCATGAATTTGTTTTAGGTTGCATGAACAAATTGTATTTCTCTTCAGCTTCACAATGAGCACTATTGACAGCACCAGCATGTTTACTAAATCTACTTTTCATGTTCCAATTTCTAAACCCTCCATTGACAAAAGCATCTCCACCATGATTGCTAGTGCTATCTTTGAACAAATAACAAACAAAGCAATATGCAGCATCTCTATGCACACTATACTCAAGCCACTTGAATTCAGAAAACCACTTTGGCATGAAGCGACGCATACCTCCACACTCATGCCGCGGAAAATCATTCGTCTTCATCTTTGGTTGACAAGGGCCCAATGCAATATACTCTCTTCTAACTGAATCTTGATCATTGACATCATATTGTGAGATAGGAGTTCGCAATCCAGGATCATGCTTTATGTCATATACACCACCATCATTGTCTTCATCACTTGAAGACTCATCATTCGGCCCTCCAATATCATCATTCTCTAGATTAGGTGGTATTTTGCTTGGACCGCTTGCCCCACTAGCACTCTCATTCTCAGGTTGACCTTGATATATCACTAATTGCATCTGACTCTCAATGCAAGAAGGCTGACTTGGACCAGTTGGTTCTTCTTGAGTTCTCTTCTTTGCAGCAGCTCTTTCTAAAAAAACCTTTAAATTAACCGTGGAGCGTTTTTCCTCTTCATGTTTCAAACCTACAAAACAACAATATGTCTTCCAATTTAAGTACTAATCATGCTAACTCTGCTAAATATGTGCACTGATGCAATTTATAAATACTAACTCTGCTACAAAGCTTCACAAATCAGTGAATCACAAGTTTCAAAGTTCAATTGTTCAACCATAAACCATTTGTCATTTCTGAATTCAAATAAACTAAATCCTAAATCCAACCAATTTACAAAAATTTTACTAAATATTACATTTCTAATCCAACCAATTCAAATAAACTATGAACTAAATATTACACTTCTAATCCAACCAATTTACAAAAATTTTACTAACCTTGAGTGAGTGGTGGTGTGGCACTGCCCGGCAGGTGGGCGGCATGGCTCGGCGGTGGTGGCTGGGCGGTGGGCGGCGCGGCTCCGGGTGCCACAGCCCAAAGGCCAAAGGGACGGCGAGCGGCGGCCGTTGCGGGCCGCGCGTGCCGCGCCGCCACGTGGGCGTCTCGGCGGCGCGCCTTTGCGGCGCGTCGGCGGCCCGAGGACGGCGGGGAACCGGGGACGGGGGAGGCGGGGCCACGAGGATGGGTGGGCGCCGCCGCTGTCGTCGCGTCGGGGTCCGGGGAGGCGGGGAAGTTGGGCACCGGCGCCGCTGGCTCGCAGTCGCCGGCCGTGCACGCCGCCAGGGGCAAGGAAGGAGGAGGCAGCGGGATTGGGAAGAAAGGTGGGTTAGGGTTTCTTTTTTCTTTACTAATTTGGACTATTGGGCTAATGGGCCGAGGAGAGGAGGGAGCCAGGGAGATGGGATGGTGTCATGTTGGGCTTCTCTAAAAAAACAAGTCTATTTTGCATACCCTTTCACATATATATGAAATATATATTACATATATGAATTTTTTGTCAAAAATCTTGGGTATTCAACTGAATACTCATGAATCATGGTGGGCCCGCCCCGGCCAGTAACAACGAGGTGATAAAATGGAGAAGGAAATAACGTGTCTAAATTGACAATGAGTGATAACTTGGGAACCAATTGTGCTACTAATCCTACTAATGAAAACTATTAATGTTTTAATTGTGATAACTTGACTAAACATCTTAATAAAATAGATTTTGTAGTTGTATTAAAAAAAGAAAACATGAATAAATGCGGTTCGTGTTGGCCAAATAGTCGTGCCAAA
The DNA here is from genome assembly GCA_019925245.2 of Oryza australiensis. Lineage (NCBI taxonomy): Eukaryota > Viridiplantae > Streptophyta > Magnoliopsida > Poales > Poaceae > Oryza > Oryza australiensis. Next base: position 2,994,895 of record JAIFGZ020000108.1, on the reverse strand, counting down.
GATTTCCTTTGTTGATCATACCAGCCATAGAAAATTCAAGTGACATAATGTAAACTAGCTTGTTTTTTCTTCTGATGCATGTGTAATGCTCGGTTACAATTTCTGATCAGATTATCATATTAAAGAATGACCATATAATCGAGGTGTCGTAGCGTATATTTTTCTCTAGGTTGTTGTGAGAGTGTCTGAATTGCTTTTATCACTGATTGATTTCAATTTCACATCATTTTCTATAAGTCAATGGAAGGTTAGACATCTGCGGTGTCTATTTCAACTGTGAATATGACGTACATAAAGCATCTTTTTGTATTGCTTACGAACAGCCTAGAAGCCTAAAACCAGATTATTGCCAGTTTGGTGCCCGGTGATCTTCGACCTTTACAGACATGCTAACCTCCAGTTGTAGATGACAATAAGATTTTGAATGAGTAGCCTTTTGGGAAGATAAACTTCTAATCTATCGAGAGTTCTGAATTCTTCATGCAAAACTTATATATGAGTAATATGACAGATTGATGTGCTTTGGTTGATTCTTTACTCGTGCAATATGCTGAGCATTCTTTATATATATATATATATATATATATATATATATATATATATATATATATAAACAGCAGGAAACCTTATTATCGTAGTATTGTACATATATTGATAACATAACAATATTACTGAAAAAGTTGCACAACAATTACCAAATTCCATATTCCAAATGTAATGGCACACTAAGGTGCTCCTGATGTCTCACGGGCATTTGTTGCATCTTTTGATGAGCTCCCTTTTGTCCTTATTTACTTGTTGCCTCATTCCTAATTGGAAAATGATGCTTGAACTGCTACAGTCAGATATTTGTAATACTAAATGGAAAATCACTTTACTAATTAGGTATGTGCTTGTGTTCGGAAATTAACTTAGTTATTCCCCTTTTTTTTTCAATAGATCGAGCATACCCGTAGTGGGTTGGAACCTTTTGTTGTCGCTGCAATTCCTACAATGAAGTACAGCTACGAGGCCTTCCAATCAAAAGATGATGCCCAGTAAGTGTACTGTATGCTGTAGAGCTACTTATGCTTCCATCTTTTGGTCTCCTGTTATCATGTTTGCCTGTTCTGGATTGATTGGCTGCTAGCTACATGCGGTAGTGTCTGCAACTGTCCAGTTACCTGAATCAAACTATCTTTGCTCTGTTGGAATGCCTGTACAGTTTTCTTTTCGACAATTGTCAGTGAAATTCACTGAAAAGAGTATTCAAGAAGTCCGTTAGTGTGCATAATATGTTAATATAAGCTGAACAATTGCAAACAACTCCATTCCAAAAATGATGATCCGATGCTGATAGCCTGAAAAATATTTCATATTTAATATTGATGATCTCATGTGTTGTGAAGCATGTGGTACAGCTGGCTCTGAAATATGTTGGAACAACTCACCAACCAGACTAGCTCTCTAGTTGTGATTACAAGCTATACAGCATACTAGTTTGGAACAAGAATTGCATGAGCTATCCGTTGTTATTATTTATTGCATTTTTAAATGGAGGAAAGGAAAACGAGCAGATCTGATAATTGAAAATTGACCCATGCTTTCTAATCTAACATGACTATTGAAGATGGTGAGCAATCAATCAAATAAAAATCCTGATGAAATTGATAGAGAAAACCATCAGATTTAGTGTATGTGTGCTTGTGTTGCATGATGTATCAGATATGCATAACATGAATTTATGTGTGGAAAAGAGGACAGTTGTTTTAGGATTATATTTTTGATTAAGAACAGTCTCTCTAGCACTTATTTGGTGAACAGAATAACACTGGGCCTGCATATGCTTCACTGTCTTTTTGTTTTTTATCTTGGATCTGTGGCTTCATGGCAAAAAGTTACTTTCTTGTCCAACAGATAGCATTTGTAACCGAGTCTTCCCTGCCTAACGTGGAATAATCAAGAGCAAAGACCATTTTATGTTAGATTATATTACTGGGCGGATTATCATGTCAAAAAAAATATTACTGGTTGATTATGGTTCCTTATTTGTGCTGCGACATGCTTGGAGAAAGTTACCGTCTTGCAGAAATAATTTTATAAGCTATTTTCACCCCCCCTTTTTTTGTTTAACAGGTGCTCCATATGTTTAGGTGAATACAATGAGAAAGAGATTCTGCGCATCATGCCCAAATGCCGTCATAATTTTCATCTTTCCTGTATAGATGTATGGTTACAAAAGCAAACGACTTGCCCGATATGCCGGATCTCGTTGAAGGACCTATCCAGTGGAAAACCTGCCGAGTCCCCTGCTCGTAGTCTCCCTCAACTATTCAGCCACCCTGAAAGCTCTGTGAGTCGATCACCTCATTGGATACTTCCTATCCATCGCGATCGTAATGGAGGTAGAGAAAGCAGCCCGGCTTCACAAGAAACAGTAGAGGTGGTCATTGAAATCCAACAAGAAATGCACTGAGGACATGGGTCTATAGAGGCGAGATATCGATAGAAGAAGATGAAACTTTTTTTTTTTTGGTTGAGCAACAAAGATGTCTGCTATTGCAGAAACGCCGTGCGTTCTTCCAGCAGCAGTGGAGCACGTACACGGCTTTGGCACAGAGTTGCAAGGAATTTGTTTACGACAGGGCTGGATTTTATGCATTCTTTGTACATTTGAGGGTGTAGATTAGCGGGTTGCCTTTTGCCCCTCTGTTCATTTTTTATGTGTCCTTGGTGTATAGTGTAAAAGGAAGCATTAACAATACTGATCAGATTCGGAGCCGCGAAAATATTTGTAGCCGCTCCGTTGTTGAGAGATCATAACTGCTGTCTTCAGCTTCGGCCGGGTGCCTTAAGAACTGCATGGTCCATTTTCTAGTTTCATGCGTTACAGAATAAATCACATCCTGTGATAATTCACTCCCCTCCTTTCCCACACCCTGAACGAGGGCATTCATGGGTGTTACTGCTGCATAAACATCTGTGACAATGCAAGTTTTCAACGACGCGAGAAGGGTGTCCCTGTTTCTGCACTGTGGGCGACTGTAAGGACACATCGTCCACGACCGGTTGTTGCGACACCTCATTGTCGCAGCTCTACAGTGTCAGCTCAGGCTGGCAATGGATCAACGCTCGGCGTAGTGTAGTACTGGTAAGTAATAACCGTGTTGTTACACGCAAGAAAGGGAGAAAAAAAATCGAAAGCTGCAGCTGGTAGGGTAAGGCTGCGAGCTGGGACTAGTTTAACTACTGCGGCGACGCTGCCCGGCCGCCTAGGGTGGCGGCGGACGAGCGCGTCAGATGCGGCGTGCGGCTTGTCGCCGTCGCGAGGCAGCTGGTGCCTGGTAGCCCGCGCCCAAAGTCGCACCGGGTCGCGATCGCACGAGCGCTCCGTCGCTCCACGCGGCTTTGCTTACGGCGTGTCACCGGTTTTTGACATTTGCCTAACACCCGCCTATGTATTTTGAGCCGACGAGTATTCGAACAGATATATATATATATATATATATATATATAATCTATAAATATATATCTATATCTATAATATATCTATAATCTATATCTATAATCTATAACTATATATAAAGCAAGTATTGTTTCTACCTAAAATTTTGTTTTGTCTGACTATTTTACAAAAAACCTTCTGAGTGTTTATAAAATTACAAACATTAAAAATTACATGACCCAGGAACTACATATATGACCCAGAAATTACATACAGAGTCCAAAGATACAAATTACATGACTGAGTAGGATATAAACATCTTCTGAACCTATATAAAAAACTGAAAGCACAAACAAAACTCATATATGCACCCGAAATTCTTGGATACTGAGCAATCTCACGCTCGACGCAACTCATATATGCACCCAGATTTTTTTTGAAACTGAGCAATTTTCCATTCGACGTGATACTTAATCTGCGTTTATGATGAAGGAAGGTAATTCTTTAGCCCTTAATGATATATACACATTAACAATTGCATCTCTTCATTTTTTGCATAACTTTAGGAGCAATTGAAATCAGGATATGCAATATCTTCTCCTTTATATAAACTGTCATGTTAAATGCACCAATTGCAAGAACATATCTCAGTTGATTATTTAAAACCAAGTTGATTTGTTAAATAAACTACTGCTCCACTATATGCAATGCAAACATATATATACTATAAAAATAGAGACAAACAGTGGCATGCAAACTACTCATACATATGCGTCATGAATCCAGATCAAGTTGTGCTGAGATTACAACCATGATTGCGTGGTTGCACTCAAAATCACAGCTGAGTTCAGTTCAGAGCATGTAAGAAGAACAGATGGGAAGAGGGAACAACAGAATGAACATTATATATTTTTAGGACTTGATATCAGAGTAGATTACTATGAAATCAGCCTCCTGCAGCTCATTTAAACGAACAAAATCACGTGAAAAAACATAAGACATCAATCAGCAATATACTTGAGAGCAAAATTAAGTATGACAGTTACTAGCTTGTGACTGCAAATTTGAATGATTCATTTTTTTTTTCTTCTCACCGTTGTTTTCAAGAAGATACATCTTGATTTTGTTGTTGGGCCAAAACTTGTGTTCATGTAATTCAAGACACATTAATGTCAATTAATCAAAATCTGAGCTATCATATATTCACATAGTCTATGCATATATTAGTAATCTCATAGTCCTCTAGGTCATGAGTTGGGTCTTTAATATGCGATAACAAGTCATATTAGAGCGTGTGTGTACATATATATCTATAACTATCTATAAAGCAAGTAGTGTTTCCACCCAAAATTTTGTTTTGCCTAGCTATTTTGTAGTAAACCCCTTAAGTGTTTATAAAATTAACCCGTAGTCCCAATGCTGAAAAGAAAGGGAGGGCTTGGATGAAAAGAAGACCTCATGCGCCTCTTCCTCCCTGCGCCCCTCCCTCCTGTCCCCATCCGCACGCGGCGCCGCGTCGCGCCTGCGCCCCTCCCTCCCGTCGCTGCTTGGAGCTCCCTCATCGCGCCTGCGCCCCTCCCTCTCGTCCCCATCCGCGCCGTGTCTCGACTTCACCTGTTGCAACGCACATGCATAATTGCTAGTAATATATAAAGCAAGTAATGTTTCTACTTAAATTTTGTTTTGCCTCACTATTTTACAGAAAACCCCTTGAGTTTTTTCGAAATTAACCCGCAATCCGCCTGACTATTTAAAAAAATTAAAGAAGAAAAAAAGTTATTTTACGAAAAACTTCTCGAGTGTTTATAAAATTAACCCGTAGTCTCAATGCTGAAACAAAAGGAGGGCTCGGATGAAAAAAGACCTCCTGCGTCCCTCTCTTCCGTCCCCATCCGCGTGGCGCTGCGCCTCCCACCCGTCGTCGCTCGGAACTTCCGCGTCGCCGCTTGGACCTTGGAACTTCGCCCTCCGCCTGCTTCCCTCCCTGCATCGTCGTCCCGTTGCAACGCACGGGCATTTTGCTAGTGTGTGTGTGTGTGCGCGCGTATATATATACACACACACACTAGCAACTGTGCCCGTGCGTTGCAATGGGTGAAGTCGGGGCGCGGCGCGGATGGGGACAGGCGGGAGGGACGCAGGAGGTCTTTTTTCATCTAAGCCCTCTCTTTCTTTTCAACATTGGGACTACGAGTTAATTTTATAAACACTTAAGGAGTTTTCTGTAAAATAGTCAGGCGGACGAAAATTTTGGGTAGAAACACTACTTGCTTTATATATAGTTATAGATAGATATATATATAACTATCTATAAATCAAGTAGTGTTTTCACTCAAAATTTTGTTCTATCTGGCTATTTTGCAGAAAACTCCTTGAGTTTTTCCGAAATGGAGGGCCGTGGCCCAAGCAGCGATCTACCTCGGATTTTATCCAATTCCGAGGCCATCTCGCGTCCAACACGAACCAAGCCCAAAATTTATAATGGACGACTAGACGCACGGCTCACTATGCGTACGACCACTTCCGTTTTCGGCTAATTGGTTGTTTTGGGAATTTTCTTTTCGGCCCAGCCTGTGCGATCATTTTGGCCCGTTACCAAATTTGGCTGCACGTTTTCAGACTTTATTTTTTATAATTTTTATGGACTTCATTATTTAGTAGGCCAACCCAATTCGTTCACACACACCAAATCGGGTTTTTTTAGCAGGCCTACTATTCAACTTATGTGTATATACTTTGCATAGCTACGTACGCATACAAAGTATATATATTTATATCTATATCTATATATATTTATATCTATAACTATCTATAAAGCAAGTAGTGTTTCTACCCAAAATTTTCGTCCGCCCGACTATTTTGTAGAAAAAATCCCTTGAGTGTTTATAAAATTAACCCAGAGTCCCAATGCTGAAAAGAAAGGGAGGGCTTGGATGAAAAAAAGACCTCCTGCGTGTTAGTGATATGCCCTAGAGGCAACATGGAGATGTTGGATATCATGGTCAATGTTTATATATAAATGAATAAAGTGTTATTCAGTTTCATGAAATAGACATCTTGTATTGATCAATAAGTACGTGACTTATTTATGAGACTCTATATGTATGAATCTATTTCTAAATGATCCATGATCATATGTCGTATTGTTGGAACAAATATGACTCTAAGATCGGCATGTTTATGATTGATGATCATGTCTCATAGATCATGGGTATGGAGATACCAAATCAATAAACATGGATACATGTGTTAGAGAACACATTGTTGGATAGACCCACCATAAGACACTACAGGAATTAATGTGCTATTAGTTGGTCTCAGGTAGTGTTGGTACAAAGTCCTTAGACCTGAGATCACCATGGATTCCAACATGTGTAGTAGCCTACTTTGGGACTACCAAACGCTATTCCATAACTGGTTAGTTATAAAGGTAGTTTTCGGGTTTGCTATGAAATATGGAGTGGGATGTGAGTGATCAAGATGGAATTTGCCCCTTCTTTGGAGAGATATCTCTGGGTCCCTCGAGGTAATGGATTATGAAAATGCATGGCCATGCTAAGTTGATTGAGGAGTCAATCAACAGACAGATAATCCAATACGGTTCGAGTGAATGGTTAAGCTATTGAAGGGATGGCACACATCTTGCCTATAGCTTAATTGGTATCGTGAGGCAAAGGGATTTGTGTACACATTACGGGTTCGAGCCGATATTATATTCTTGTATACTATGGTGTCAATATATCTTGCTAGGCGCCGCTGTTGACAAGTCGGTGAGTTGGACTCGAGCCGACGATCGGCTAAGTTAGACTATAGCCGAAACCGAGTATACCGAACCTACTGAGTCGCACGCTTAAGGGGATAAGAACGGGCATTCGAGTTGGACTCGAATACGGCTCGATCGGATAGGGATCCGATCGGATAGAGTCCTATGGGCTTACGACGTATGGATGACCAACTCTATGAGATTCGGATGGGATCCGATTCAAAATAGAGTCCTGATCGACCACTAGTCCCAGTCGGCCAACTCTATATAAAGGAGGGAGGGGTGGAGAGCTGCGGTACGTCAATTAAAGTCAATTGCGCCGAAATCAATCTGATCACACGTGGCTTTAGAAGTCGGTGAGATCAATCTCCACGGAAACCCTCCCCACTTTCGAGCCAAACCCTAGCCTTGTATCGCGTGCTAGCACACGGGTGTTCGGCGTTTTGTTCCCGGATGTGTGGATACCGGTGGAGGCGTTTCTACGTTGCGCGCTGTTGATCGGCTACGAATCGGCTGCAGTCGGAGCGAGGCGACTGCGGCAGGTCGGACGACTCGGATCGGCTGCAACATCGGCGAATTGGCTGATTGGTGAATCGGCTGTCCCCAGGAATCGGCTGTCGGCTTACGGGAATCGGCTGTCATGGCCAGCACAGTTCCAGATCGGATAGCCCTGATTGGCTATTTCCGCTGCATACTCCAATTGGTAACGATCTATCGGCCCTTACTTGCAAGTATTCCTGGTTTACGTGGTAGAAAAGTTTTGTTTTCGGCTTCGTAGCCTCCGCGTAACCCTTCACTGCGCCCCTCCCGTCCGTCCCTATCTGCGCCGCGGCTGTGCCCCTCCCTCCCGTCGTTGCTCGGAGCTTCCGCGCTGCGCCTGCGCCCCTCCCTCCCGTCCCCATCCGCGCCTCACCCCGACTTCACCCGTTGCAACGCACGGGTATAATTGCTGGTATATATATAACAATATATATAAAGCAAGTAGTGTTTTCACCAAAATTTTGTTCTGTCTGGCTTTTTTACAGAAAACTCCTTGAATGTTTATAAAATTAACCCGCAGTCTGGCTGGCTATTTTGCAGAAAACCCCTTGAGTGTTTATAAAATTAACCCACAACCCACCTGACTATTTTGCAGAAAACCCCTTGAGTGTTTATAAAATTAACCCGAAGTCCGCCTGGCTATTTTGTAGAAAATCCCATGAGTGTTTATAAAATTAACCCGCAGTCCCAATGCTGAAATAGGCCTCATGTGAAGATATAAAAAAATATAAATTGGAATTACATGAGACTTCAACTTTAGAATAATTATGATAAAATAAAATGATGCCTGTTGCAATGCACATGCATATTTACTAGTATATATATAATATAACTATCTATAAAACAAGTAGTATTTCCACCAAAAACTTTATTCTGTCTGGCTATTTTGCAAAAAACCCCTTGAGTTTTTCCGAAATAGAGGGCCACGGCCCAAGCAGCGATCCACCTCGGATTTTTTCTAGTTCCGAGGCCATCTCGCAGCCAACACGAATCAGGCCCGCAATCCCTAATGGATGACCAGACGCACGGCCCACTATGCGTGCGACCATTTTCGTTTTCGGCTCATTGGTTGTTTTGAGAATTTTCTTTTTCGGCCCAACCTATGCGATCAATTCGACCCGTTACCAAATCTGGATACATGTTTTCAGACTTTTTCTTTTATAATTTTTATGGGCTTTATTATTTATCAGGCCGGCCCAATTCGTTCACACACACCAAATCAGACTTTTTTAGCAGGCCTACTATTCAACCTATGTGTATACACTTTGTATAGATACGTACGCATACAAAGTATATATTTATATCTATATCTATAACTATCTATAAAGCAAGTAGTTTTCTACCCAAAATTTTCGTCCGCCTGACTATTCTGGAGAAAAAATCCCTTGAGTGTTTATAAAATTAACCCATAGTCCCAATGCCAAAAAGACAAGGAGGGCTTGGATGACAAATACCTCTTACACCCCTCCCGCCCGTCCCCATTTGCGCCGCGCCCCGCACCACGCCTACGTCCCTTCCTCCCGTTGATGCTCGGAGCTCCCGCGCTGCGCGTGCGCCCCTCTCTCCCGTCCCCGTCCGTGTTGCGCCCCGACTTCACCCGTTGTAACACACGGGCATAGTTGCTAGTATATATACACACTAGTAAATATGCCCGTGCATTATAACGGGCGCCATTTGATTTTTACTATAATTATTTCAAAGTTGAAGTCTCATGTAATTCTAATTTATATTTTTTTGTCTTCACCCGAGGCTTATTTCAGCATTGGGACTGTGGGTTAATTTTGTAAACACTCAAGGGGTTTTCTGCAAAATAGCCAGGCGGACTGCGGGTTATTTTTATAAACACTTAAGGGGTTTTTTGCAAAATAGCCAGGTGGACTACGAGTTAATTTTATAAACACTCAAAGGGTTTTTTGCAAAATAGCCAGGCACTCAAGGGGTTTTCTGCAAAATAGCCAGGCGGACTGCGGGTTAATTTTATAAACACTTAAGCGTTTTCTGCAAAATAGTCAGACAGACTGCGGGTTAATTTTATAAACACTTAAGGGGTTTTTGCAAAATAGACAGGTGGACGAAAATTTTGAATGTAAACACTACTTCCTTTATAGATAGTTATAGATAGTGTGTCTATACTGCGTGTCGGTGCATTTCATATACAAAATGCACGCAGGCCAACCGACCCAACCAATCAGACGCGTCACTTCGCATATGAACCCGCCGACTGATTCGTCGTGACGGACACTAAAACACTGGATCTTAGAACTCTGAAGTCCTCGTATTATGCTGCATCTGGCGGAGTTGCATCTAGTGTTCAGATTAGGTTATAACCAGCGTACCAAGTAGCATACCAAGTATGTTGCAACTGAGTTGCAACTATTGTTTACATTAGGTTGCAACCGTTGCAACTGAATTGCAACTGGTGTTTAGATGAAGTTGATATTAGTGTGTCGTAACTGGTGTTTAGATGAAAGTTGTAATTGTTGCAACTGGACGATTGGCGATTTGTGATATTGGTGTCGCAACTTGTGTAACAAAACAATAATTACAATTTGTGTATAAATAAAGTTGCAACTAAATTTCCTATGAGATCATCCTAGTACTTCTCTTTCCAAACACATTTAACTTTAGAATTTTTAATGAGATCCTCTGTCTAAGTAGAATCCAGTGCTTTTTTGTTTGATTAAAGAGTACCTGTGAGGATATTGTTTGGATGCTTGATGGATCTGTTACGTGTGCGTGGTCCTGTGCAACGTAGGGTGTATTTTAGCTCTACCGTATATATATAATATCTGTTAATAATACATAATTTTATATAAAAGATAGTCTCCAATTAATTTTGTATAGGATTTTTATTGTTACTAGCCCTTCATTCCGAGTTTATCGCTGGCTTTTTATAGTCAGACGCACAGAGCCGCTATTGTTGTGAATTTATTAAAGGATATCAACACAAATAGAAAACTAACTTTTATAAGTCTTCAAATAAAAAATATATATAATTTTTATATAACAGTCTTTTGTCATTTGGTTAGCACGGCATGCTAAAACGTTCCCTAAATTATGTTTTTATCTGGAGCCGACTTAATTAGAAGGCCCCAGTGTACGAACTGTGGATCACCGTGACCAATTTTTCGACTGCATCTGAATATCTGATACCAGTGTGACCGGTCGCGGAGTCGCGAGAGACGAGGCCCTCCTGGCTCCAACGACGTCTAGGCCTGGATGGGCTGGCCCAGGGTGCACTGTGATTTCGTCGTGTACATGGAACGGATAAGAAAAGGTGACCCTCGAGCGCGAGAGGTGTTGGCCCGGACAAAGCTTTTTTATGCCCGTGGATTCAATCGTGCTCTAACTTTTCTGGTTTTCGGACGGGGGAAAAAGGATTTTTATTTTTTAATAATAGAACGAATTCCGTTTTGCTTCCAAAAGCTACAACCACGTGTTACAAACCTCATTTGCTCAACAGGAAGCAACTAAAAATTCCAAATATTTTACAGAAAAACACTAATAATTCCAAATATGGGGGAAATGATTTTATTAGCTTTTCACTCATGTTGTTATTTTCTCGATTACACAGAAGACCTATACACAATAAATACACATAATCATGAGTCCGTCTCAAGAAGATGGTAATCACTACTGGAGAAACCAATCATTGGTTGAAGTGGCAAAAACCACAGTAGTCCCGGTTTGAGTTGTACCCGGGACTAGAGATGATCTTTAGTCCCGGTTTAAAAAGTCTAGGAACATTAGTCCCGGTTCGTGTCACGAATCAGGACTAAAAATCACCTTTAGTCCCGGTTCAAATGTTGTCAGAGCCTGTCAGAGCGCCGGACACCTTTAATCCTGGTTGGTAACACCAACCAGGACTAGAGATGCTATTTTTAGTCCCGGTTGGTGCTACAAACCGAGACTAAAGATGTCTGGCACTCTGACAGGTTCTGACAGCCTCTGACACCATCTTTAATCCCGGTTGGTAACACCAACCGGGACTAGAGATGCTATTTTTTGTCCCACAAAAGTAAATGTGCTTATTTTTTAACTGAACCTAATAAAAATATATAAATTTTGCTACATGATTCAAATGGCAAAAAAATAATTTAAGAGTATCTGTAATTTCAAAGAGTGTGGTGTTGTATGAAGGTGGGTGATTGAAGATAGAAGGAAGCTTTAATTTTGTTATTACATATCATCATATTGTTATTAACTAATGATTCTCAATATACAAAATCTTTTGTAAAATTATTTTGGTGATAATATACGAATCGGAGGGATGTAAAATATTGATAAAGACATATAAACCCTGGTCGTCACATTAGTTTATGCGCGTTGAACAAGTTTTACGCGCATTGTTCCCGTTTCGTCCTCTAACTCGGAGTCGGTTTTTAAAACGGTCATAACTTTCGCATACGGACTCCGATCGAGACGTTCCATATATGAAAATCGATCAGAAAAAATTTTGGATGCGTTCGTTCGCGGCTTTGCGGTGTTCGGTGATTTTATTTTCCCAAAAAAAGCCTCAGAAGATTGCCTTTTCGAGCCGGAAGCTTTTTCCGATTTTGAGCGTGTCTTCCGAATTTTCCACAGGCCACGTCTTTTGCTTGTTTACACTCAAATTTTATATGGTTACCTCTCGTGTGCTCCTATGTCCATAAAAAATATAAAAAAAATAAAACAAAAAAGTCAAAATTTTCCTCTCTTGCTCAACACGAGATGAAAATAAAAAAAATCAAGGGGCAAAAGAGGAACAATATCTAGAGGAGCACATTAATGTCTAGGATTATCTATGTTTGATTAAATTTTAATATTATTATTTTAAACCTATATTTAATGAATTTAATTTGACCCTATTTAATGAATTATTTAATTGTTAACCCTAGCCGAGACCAAATAAATTAGAAAAATAGCGGAAAATTATCTTTTGTTCGGTTGGTGGCACCAACCGGGACTAAAGGTAAATTAGAAATAGTGGAAAATTATCTTTAGTCCTGGTTGGTGACAACAACCGGGACTAAATATGAATTTAAAATAGCGGGAAATTATCTTTAGTCCCGGTTGATGCCACCAACCGGGACTAAAGATGAATTGAAAATAGCGGAAAATTATCTTTAGTCCCGGTTGGTGCCACCAACCGGGACTAAAGATGAATTGGCTATATATATCCCCGGCTCGCATCGTCTTCTCCACAGATCCAACACTTAGCACATTTTCAGATCTCTTTCCCTCTCTCTAGCTCTCTTCCTCTCCCTCTCCCTCTCTCTCTCCCTCTCCCTTCGGCAAGCAAGGGGAGGGGAGGAAATGGCGGCAGCGGGGGAGGAGGTGGCGGCAGCGGGGCGTCATCTTCTCACCAGCGGCAAGCGGGAGCGGGAGCCGGCGGCGAGCGGGAGCGGCGGCGGCGAGCGGGAGCAGCGGCGAGCCGAGCAAAAAATTGATGTTGTTGTATTTTATTGTATATAGTGGATTTTGTTGTATATATGTGTGAACAAATTTGTGATAGTATTTGATCTGTGATTTTTTTTATTTTGAAGATGTATTTGATATGTGGAGAAAAAATGAAAAAAACATTTGGGATATGTATTGTTCATTGCTATTTGTGAATCTGTGATATTTGATTTCAATATTTGTGATGATTTTAGGATTTTTGAAAAGAATCTGAGGGCAGTGGGCTGGAGAAAGGGCAAATTAAAATTTTTTTTAAAAAAATCTTTAGTCCCGGTTGAAGCCACCAACCGGGACTAAAGATGACGGAGCCGGCCACGTGGCTCCGCCATCTTTAGTCCCGGTTGGTGGCTTCAACCGGGACTAAAGATGCATTTCTAGTCCCGGTTATTTAATCGGGACTAGAGATCGCTCATCTCTAGTCCCGGATTCGTAGTCCCGGTTTGACAACCGGGACTACTGAGGGTTACGAACCGGGACAATTGTGGCTTTCTTCAGTAGTGAATAGGCCATAAATCCGGGACCTAAAATCGCATCACACACATCCATCAAACCTTACCTGCGTGTTTATAATATTTATGGACGCTACGACAGTTCGTTTCATCACTTTACAACTTTTACTATGTCATTTTTTACGTGTAATCTTTTCAAACTACTAAATAGTGTATTTTTTAAAAAATCTCTAAAATATTTGCTTAAAAAATTATATTAATCTGTTTTTAAATTTTTTAGCTAATACTTAACTAATCATACTCTAACACTCTAACACTCTAACGAGCAACTCCATTTTTCGTGCGAATAGGGGAGGGTAGAAGTTCCCAACCGATATTAAAGAAGATTCCAATCCTGATCTTCTGCACATAATTCACCATAAGAGCTTGTATTGCTTCCCTTGTTGAGTTTTTGTTAGAACTTTGTATTTCATTTGTCTCCAACTTTAATTTAACAGCGCATTAATCACTACTAGAGAAACGATTTTTACGCGCGGGCTGAAAGACATCTTCCCATGTGGAAGGCCTGCCCGCACGTCCGAGATGGTCTAGGAAAAGACCATTTTCACGTGCAGGCGACCCAACCACATGGGAAGATCAATTATCCCGTGCGGTCGGCTTAAGAGGCCCGCACGGAAAGATCTATTATCCCGTGTGGGCCACTTTAGCAGACCGCACGGGATAATTGATCTTCCCATGCGGTTCGTTAAGTTGACCGCATGGGAAGATTAATCTTCCCGTGCGTATTATTTTATGTGCGTGCTTGCATGTTGGTTTAGGGTTCTCTAGCTATCTCTCCTGTCTCTCTTCTCTCTCTCCTCTCTTCTCTTCATTCTCCTCTCCTCTTTCTCTCAATAATATTATCGATCGATCAAGATGCATATGTATATATATACAACAATATTCGCACAAGAATTAAAATAAATTTAACTAATTATTTTCTCATAAAAAGATATAAATGTACACATCATGCATGTTTATATACATATCATGTATCGTCTCGCAATTTACAATAGTTCAAAAGCACATAAAATATAGACTTAATTATAAATAATTACATATTTTCTTTTTCCCACTCTCTAAGTCGTTTGAAGGTATCCTCTGTCGCAAGCTGACTCTCTAGATCATAGAAATCGCTCAAATGGTTGCAGACATCGCGGCGGATGAAGCGGCAAATATCTGCAACCAAGTTGAGTATGGTTCGATTGTCGAACCGGTTCGCTACAACTGGAACGACCTAGATCTGTTTAAGAAGGAATAGACATTGATATAGGTAGAAAAATTATACAATATCGATCTTAACGTGTAAAAAGATATTTTCTCTGAACTTACTTCTTCAAACTTTGTAGTGTATCTCCCGAAGACTCTAAGCATCTCGCATACGTAGTAGCTGCATAGGTTAGTGCCTGGTGGTTGCTTATAATACTATGTTGAATAAAATTGTATACGTCAATATTTCAAATTAAACAAAGTATAAAATGTCGGTATATAGCTGTTGATGAGAAATTTTTCCATGCACTGGCCTGAGAGATCTGCTTATCTCTAGTGCAAGTCCAAATTGGATTGCCTTCGGTGTTTAGGGCGTGCCAGTTGGTTTGATCCTGTAACCAACAAGAAACAAAAAATAGGCAATTTGGTTAATATAAGACCTTACTCGATTGGCTATAGATATTCATAATATACAATTACTATCCCAAAGCATATTTAGACTAAGTGATAGGGATAGATCGGTAGCATACCGAGACAGTATAAATCACTTATATCTAAAAGCACATTCGAATAATAATTATATATATACAGCCTAGCTGATGTCGTAGATCTAATGTGGATCGGCTAGTACTCCGATACAGTTTTATACTAAGATATTAATCTGAGCCAAATATATTAAACAAGGATCAATCGGCTGTTAAGATGACTTAACAGATTTATGCCAGGCTTAGTACATTTAACTAGGCTAAGATCTTAATATAAAAGGCGGTTTTAACACATCTAACAGTAGTAAAACGTATAAGATGGCTAAAACAGGTAAGATCGGCTTAAACTCCGATACTATCTCTAATAGCAGTCATTGTGTCGAATAGATATATATGGTTCTAAAAGCGACTCAATAGATCAAACTAATGCAACATTAAGTACAAAAAGAAACACGAGATCTAGACAAACCAATGAAAACCTTTTAAGGTGGTAGATACGCAATATAACCCAAATCAATCCCAAGATCTAACCCTATCGACTGTTATCCTCAGAAAGATACTAGCCGATCGTGGGGTAGATCGACACATTGATCTAGACTATATAACGTATATGATAAATTAAGCATATTGCAATAACAAAAAATTAGAGTATCATGATGATGGAAGCACTAACCCAGAGAACACAAACCGCTTGCAACAAGGATTTACCTTGCTTTGGAGATCGGAACCCGATGTAGCCCAATGCGAGGCAAGAACTTATCGAGATTGCAAGTAAAAGAAAAGGGTGGTGATACGCCGAGTTGTATTTGTTTGATTCGATTGATTATAAATTATAAACCCTCGGGTCGTATTTATACCCGATTACAACAAAGTCCTTGTAGGAAACGACTTCTATCTTATCTACTATTCAAAGTACGACAATATCCTGGGACAGGGTCCCATGCTGTGATACATAAGAAAACTATACAAAATATCCTAAATTAAAGATATAATTGTCGTTGTAGGACATTATCCATAGATGACAACATTAACGAAGTACTTGGAAACCGAATTCAATGATTATCTTTAAGCTTTCCTTCCGAGATCGGTCTTATCTGCTTTTTCCCAATCGAAATCGGCTATCGACTACCCTGTCTAACTCAGACTCAGCCGACTGGTTCCTTAGCCGATTCGGACTCAGCTGACGCGGCCTCTGTCTCCGAGAATCGCACACTTCCTTGATTCTGCTTCAATCCGTGCTTCAAACTCGGGGATTTGCTTACCAAATTTGGTCGTTAACACATGCCCCCCAAGTCCGCGATATTGATAATGTTGTGGATTTTGTGCAATCCTTTCCTCATAGAAAACCTAGGGCGATTCTGTTTCGACCGTTACGAAAACCCTTCAAATAACGCCCTTTCCACGCCAAACAACTCACGCCGTCACTTTCGCAATCCACACAAGCCCTAGCCAGAAACTTCCTCAAATTCTCCGGCGATCTCCTCGGAGCTCTCGACACCGTCGCAGGGATCCCCTTCCTCCGGCGACCGGATTCAAGCCAATGGCGGCCTCCGCTGCTCCCTCCGGTTCTCCATCTGCCGATTTCGTTTAGGTACGCCCCGTCGGCTAAATCCCTTCTTTTTTCGCTCGTAGTTGTAGATCCGAATTCTGGGCTTCAGTGATCTTGATTTTGTTCTTCCTTTTCAATTGTAGCATCTTGCTCACCAAGTAGTTGTTCCCAGTTTGCTCAATAGCGAGAGATACTTCTTAGGGCCTATCGGCAATAAGGACCCCTCTGAGATTATCAATGCCGAGACCAATAGGATGCCCTATAGAGTTTCAAATCCCAGCCTAGTGCCTTGGAATGGAATGTTTAAATCCTGGCCTTCAACTGACAAATCCTGGCATGCTTGGTATAAAAGAATAGAAGCCAGCAAGCATAGACATTGGGAGGAAATAGGCATAGCTCAATGCTTAGCACTTTCTGTAGCCGATCAGCCTAAGGACGAACCACTGATATCGGCCGCATGCTATTTTTGGAACAACACCTTCAATGCCTTCCTTTTTCAACAAGGACCAATGACTCTCACACTAGCCGATGTGTTTATGATAACTGGCTTGGACATCCTGTCATCGGCTAACCCAAATCGGCTAGACAACAAAGGCCAGTACTCCTTCAAGACTAAGTCCATTGGGGGATGGAACTATTACATTAACATGAACATGGGCACCCGATCCGTCAGCCCTAGGGAGCATGCCGCCTTCCTAATGATGTGGTTAGAGAAGTTTGTCTTCTGCGGCTCCAGCTATGGCCCTACAGCCAACTGGCAAGTGATAGCCGAGGCCTTAGTCTCCAAGACCCAAATCCCCTTGGGCAAATTTCTGCTGGGTTACCTCTACCAAATCCTCAATCAGGCATCAGCCAAGACAGCAGCCGATGTAACCATACGCACTAGAGGCCCTTGGTGGTTCCTGCAGCTCTGGCTGGTGCTGCACACTCAAAAAATCTCCGGAAGGCCCAGTCTAGCTAATGCAAGATTCCCTTTGGTGGGGCCGACTGAAGATGATGAAGAGGAAGAAGTAACCACTCGGAGGTGCTTGTCCTTTGGAGAAGCCGCTGCCGTTCACCCTGGGTCGAAGCTGACAAATGAGCTCTTAGCCAACTGGTTCATGCTCTTCTACAATGGCTTCAGCAAAAACAATCGGACATGGTTCTTTTATGAAGACCGTACAGAATTTGAATTGCCGATTGAGCTTAACTTTGACGAGCTGAACTCAGAAAAATACCCAAGGTGCAGAGAACTCTTCACCACAACCCTCAGTCCATGCATACTGCCGATCGGCATCCATCAGGGCAGAAACGTTGTGAAGTCATACGAGTTCTCTTATCCTGTATCGGCTGGCAGACAACTCGGCCTTGGACAACTGCCAATCGGCTTCTACTATACCGACAAGATTGAAACGAGAGGGGAGATTACCTCAAAGATAATGATGGATCGGCTAATGAGTATGGAGAGCCCCCCTCTCGGTAGCATTGGGGTACTAGAGCTGGCCCATAAAAGAAGTGTCGCCTACGACAAGTGGTGGGTTGAGTTCAAGAAACATATCTTCCATTAGCATGCCACAATGTACATCACCACTCTCCAGCCAGAGTCAATTCCTGATGTAAGTACTTCTCCCCTTTGTTGATTTTTCAAAGCTATCGGCTATTATCTGCTTAATATCTAACCAATGCATTCTTTCTTTGCAGAGAACCGATTCTTCTTCCCTCCACAAGAGCAACTCAGGGGTTAAGATCCAATATGCCATAGGGCGGATTCCAAGTGGAGGCCTCGCTCCATCCATCATTGGCTTTAACGCGCCGAAGGTAACAACACTCTTGCACGACCAAACCCGTGAGGCGCTGTCAAGGAAAAGGGCCAAGCCATCGGCTGCTGGTCCATCGGCTACACAGAAGAAAAAACCGAAGAAACAAAAGACAGCCCCAGTCGACAGTTTACCATCCTTGGATCCGAGCGTGGAAGAGGCCCTTAATCAAGAGATCATGGAGGAAGAAATCGATCAAGCCATTGAGGAGGCGACGGCCGAATCAAGTCATTCAAGCAAGTATGCACAAACGCCATTAATCGACGATCAGCCTAAAAAGCTCCTTCTCCTCCAAAGCGTCCTCCTCGCCCTCAACTAGTATGCATCTTTCCTTTCCTGCAGTCTTGGTAACTTAGACTTTCCTTGAAGTTTCTCTGTTCTTAACCAAACCCCTTCACTTGCAGCGCAAAAAATGGCTCATCGGCAACCACGCCTGCTTCACCAGTAAGCTCGAAACTCTATCTTTTCTCTTTATGTTGACTTGTCGATTTCAACTAATACTTGTCTATGTAGCCCCCTCGTTCTCCATCTGCTGCCCCCCATGCATCCAGCGAGCACACTCCATCGGCTAGGGGTAGCCATCACATCGAAGAAGAAGAACCAGCACCAGCTCCCACAGCTAAGGTAAAAATAATCCCCTTAAGGACAAACCAGCTATTTAATCCCCTTGATACTTAAACAATCATGAATTAGGTCTTGCAGGCTTTAGCCAATATGTTCTCCTTCGACATCAGAGATTTCATCGGTGAGGAAGAAGAGATTACCAGCCATGCCCAAGCTCCTATAGCCGACGAATTAAAAGAGAGACTCTTGGATATCGCTCGTCGGCTGGATAGCTCACTGGATTACCTGGTTACCAACTACGGGCCAATCAAAGCTAGGTTTGAAGAGATCAAAAGCCAACTCCCAGACAACATTGCCAATGCGATCTCCCAAGCTGCCCACATTGATCAGTATCGGCACAAGCTGGAAAGGGCAATGCAACAGATGATCAACAGAAAAGCCAGATCCAATCTTGAAACGATGATCGAGAACAACCGTCGGATCGTCATTGCTGAAAAAGCCAAGTTAGATGAGCTAATTGCCGGGCCATCGGCTACTCAATCCAATATTGAACGGTTGAAGAAAAAGGAAGCTGAACTCATGGCCGAATTGGATCAATGTAGAGCTGAACTGGCTTCCGAAGAGAAGAAACTAGCCGATCTCCCAAAGGCCACCGAGGAGCAACGAAATAAGCTAAAATATTCCATCCAGTACTTGGGAGATTTGAGAAAATCTTTGAAGCCGATTCCAGGAACTGACGCAGCCAACGCCAAGACAATCGCCCAGATTGAGAACATCAAGCAAAAAGCGATATCGGCCATCAATGACTTTATCGACAATTGAATCAACCCTTGTAATAGGGCTGGCTGCAGCAACTTTGAACACTCTTTGTAATATACAATTTGTTGTAATCGGCAAGCTCCTGTGCCTTGAATGCTGTAATATATTCCTTGCTGATTTCTGAAATCTTTACTGTCTTGAAAAATTTTCAAAGCCCCCCAAAAAATGAAGTCCTCTGATTTTGATTTTGTATGGTATATGCCCCCCTAATTTCTTAATGTTGCCTTCAGCATTGATAAAATTATAGAATAACACCAATTAACATAGGTCGACTACGCTTAGCTGATTTGAAAAATCAAAGGGGAGAAAATCTTGTAATCAAATTTTCTTAAAGGCAATGTGTGTATTCTCAAAACACATCGGCTAGCATGCATTGGCAAGGACTTAGCCGAATCATGAGTTGATCTAAACACTGGGATAGTATTTCTTCAGATATTTGCCGTTAAGAGCCCTTCCAAATACTTCTCCATCCAGTCCTTCTAGCATGTAGGCCCCCCTTAGAAACGCACTTGTGGATCTTGAAAGACCTTTCCCAGTTAGGTGACCACTTGCCGAATTTGTTATCCCTTGTACCAATCGGCAGTATCAATTTTCAGACCAACTCACCTTCTTCAAAAGACTTAGGCACAACTTTCTTATTATAATGACGAGCCACTCTTTCCTTGTCTCTAGTCACCTTTTCCGAAGCACGCATCCTCGATAAGACCAAGTACTCTGATTCGTCTACATCAGATTGTGATAATCATCGGCTGGTAACTCATCTTGTAGTTGAATCCTTCGTGAGCCGATGACACTCTCCCATGGAAAAATAGCTTCATGTCCATAGGTAAGGAGACACTTGGATTGATCCATGACAGGCCATCCGATAAGCCCACAATGATTCGGCCAATCGGCTATGCCATTGCTTTGGAAACTCAGAGATCTTTCTCTTTATCAACTTGATCAAACTCTTGTTAGAGGCTTCTGCCTTTCCATTAGCCTGAGCATAATATGGTGAAGAATTTAATAACTTGATTCCCATGCTATCGGCAATTGAACAAACTCGTCTGAGACAAAGATAGACCCCTGATCGGTTGTGATGGTTTGAGGGACGCCGAACCTGTAAATGATATGCTCTTTGACAAACTCGATTGCATCCCCAGAGTCAGCCTTATTCAAAGAATTGCTTTCAACCACTTGGTAAAATAATCGGTTGCCACCAATATAAACTTGTGTCCTTTTCTTAAGGGTGAATTAATATGGCCGATCATGTCAATTCTCCATCCTCTGAACGACCAAGGCTTGATAATTGGATTTATAGCCGATGCTGGTGCCCTCTAGATAGTCCCAAACTTTTGACAGTCTTGACAACCCTTATAATATTTCAAGCAATCCTCCAGCATAGTCGGCCAAAAAATCCAACTCTCCGAAGCAACCACTTCATTTTATGAGCCGATTGATGAGTGCCACAGATCCCTTCGTGCACTTCTCCCATGACTACCTTGGCTTGATCAGCACTTAGACATTTGAGTAGCACACCATCTATCCTCCGATAATATAAGTCATCGTCGAGCAAAACATATCGTAAAGTCTCATAGTGCAATTTCCTTGAAGCCAACTGGGAAGGATTTTGTAAATAACTGTGAACACCATACCTCCAGTCGTTGGCTGAGATGGTTGCAACCTCCACTTCGACTTCTTTTGTCATCGACTTATAGCCGGATGCCCCTTGAGCCAAATCATTTGCTTCCGAATTCTGTTCCCTAGGGATATGTTTCAAGGTGACTAGACGAAAATTGTCCATCAACTCTCGGCATTTTTGATAATAAACCATCAGCGTGTCGTTTTTGCATTCATACTCTCCTGATAACTGGCTGATGACCAACAGTGATTCGCCCATGATCTCCACAGCATCGGATTCAACTTCTTTCAACAACTGTAAACCCTTAAGGACATCCTCATACTCAGCTTGATTATTCGTAGCATAAGACGCAATTGTGAAAGCAAACTCAAAACTTGCCCCCTGGGTGAGATGATTACCAAGCCGATACCACATCCATGTATGCAAACGGATCCATCGAAAGTCAATGTCCAAGGCATGATGTCGACTGAGCCGATTGAGTCGTCTCTGTACTCCACAATAAAATCGGCTATAGCCTGCCCCTTAACCACTTTAGGTGCTTGATACCTCAAGTCAAACTCCGTCAAAGCAAAAATCCACTTTTCAACTCATCCCTTCAGAACTGGAGCCGATAACATGTATTTGACTACATCGGCTTTGCAAACTATTGTGCACTCATTGGATAACAAATAATGCCTCAACTTTGTACAGGAAAAATATAAGCACAAGCACAACTTTTTCACCGGAGAGTACCTTGTTTCTGCATCCAAAAGTCTTCTGCTGAGATAGAATATTGCTTTCTCCTTTCCTTCGAACTCTTGGATCAAAACTGAGCCGATAGACTTCTCGTCGGCACTCCCTTTTATGGAGGGATCAATACTTGAGGAGAGCTTAGATAATCCTTGATGTTGTCTAAAGCCTTTTGCTGCTCTGCCTCCCAAGTAAACACTTGATCGGCTTTCAACCTTAACAAAGGTGTAAATGGCTCCATCTTTTCCGACAGATTTGCAATGAAACGTCTGATGAAATTAACCTTGCTGATCAAAGACTGCAACAGCTTCTTGTCCTGCGAAGGCTGAATACTCTTGATAGCGTTGATGCTCCTTTGTGTTACCTCAATCCCCCTCTCGTGAACAAGAAAGCATAA
This sequence comes from Oryza australiensis, assembly GCA_019925245.2. NCBI lineage: Eukaryota > Viridiplantae > Streptophyta > Magnoliopsida > Poales > Poaceae > Oryza > Oryza australiensis. The sequence continues at coordinate 2,972,072 of JAIFGZ020000108.1, read as the reverse complement.
GAATTGACCAGCCGATACGCCAAAAGCACACTTTGTGGGGTTCATCTTCAGGCCATATTTTCTGGTTCTCTCCAAGACTTTTCTCAAATCGGCAATGTGATCTTCGACCTCCTTGGACTTGACAACAACATCATCAATGTAGATTTCAACCAAGAAACCGATTAAGTCATGAAAAATATAGTTCATGGCCCTCTGATAGGTAGCTCCAGCATTCGTCAAACCGAACGTGATAACGACCCATTCAAACAAGGTGACTGCACCTGGACACCTAAAAGCAGTTTTATGAATATCTTCTTCGGCCATAAAAATTTGATTATATCCAGCATTACCATCCATAAAACTTATTATTTTGTGCCCAGTGGATGCATCTACTAGCAAGTCAGCTATTGTCATAGGGTATTCGTCCTTAGGGGTAGCCTTGTTTAAGTCTCTGAAGTCGATGCACACCCTAACTTTGTCATTTTTCTTGATCACTGGAACTATGTTGGAAACCCACTCTGTGTATCGGCAGGGCCGAATAAAACCAACATCATACAGCCGAGTGATTTCAGCCTTAATTGCATCATCCATATCGGCTTTAAACCTCCTGGGGGGCTGTTTGTATTGCCGATATCCGGGCTTAATAGGGAGCCGATGTTCAACAGTCGATCGACTAAGACCAGACATCTCAAAATACTCCCAAGCAAAGCAATCTTTATATCCCTTTAATAAATCAATAAGCTTGGTTCTAAAATGAGAAGACAAATTTTTACTAATGTATGTCGGCTTAGGCCTATCTCCTGGACCTATATCAACCTCTTCAAGCTCGTCGGCCAATATAAAACCTTGCCCGAGTTTGTCATCCAGATCGTCCATGGTGTCCTTGGTGTAGACGCTCGAGCCCTCCACAACGCCCTCAAAGTAATAATTGAGGCTCCTTGTCTCCAATTGGTTGTATATCAGAATCAGACACCTTTAGAAAATTGGCCTGGCAAACTTTGCGGGACAGGCAATCAATGCCGTCGACTTCCCATAAGGTTAAGTCGGCGTTGGCTACGTTGACTGACCTGTCGGCTCGCACGATTTTGATCTTGTCACCTTGCCACTGGATTAAACTCTGATGCATTGTCGAAGGATGTAGCAGTTGGCATGGATCCAGTCCCTTCCTAGCAGCAGGCTGTATGACCCCTTCCCGTCGATGACAACGAAAGTAGTGGGCACGGTTTTGCTGTCGACGGTCAGCTCGATGTTAAGCACGCCCTTGGCCTCTGATGGGTTCCCGCCAAAATCCTTGAGCACCATATTTGTCTTTATCAGGTCATTGGCTCTGTTGCCCAGCTTCCTGAAGGTAGCATAGGGCAATAAATTGACGGCGGCTCCTCCATCGACCATCATTTTAGACATCGGCTTTCTATTGACGAATCCTTTAACGTATAGTGGCTTAAGGTGCCGATGCTTAGTCCCCTCAGGTTTTTCGAATATTGCTTGCTCTGGGGATAGTATTAGTTTGGCCAAGGTTTCCTCCACTGTGTCTGCATCGGCCTTGGCAGCCTCAAACTCGGCTGGCAGCATGAATACCATATTGACCGATGCAACAGCTACTCCTTTTCCTTTAGCCGCCCTTTTTGCTTTGTCGGTTGGCCTCATCGGCTGGGGCAACTTTCTTCTTGACTCGCCAATGTTTCTTTCCCTGTTGCAGCCGATGATCGATCTCTTCCTGGACTTCTTCCTCCTGCCCGTTGCTCTTCATCCTCTGGATCCCCCTCTTTTGGCTCTTCGTGAATATTCCGGAGGAGCACCATTGGGGTTGGCAGTGCTTTTCTTCGTCATCTTGTTCGTCTTCGTCCTAGAAGAAGTCCTGGTGAATTGGGCCAAGTCGTTGGTGGACAAGGAGTTTCCTTTGGTTAAGCCGAACGACCCTGGGGACGAATCGGCTAGAGTTCTCGGTCGGCTCCTTCCTGAACTCGCTGCATGCTGGGCAGTTTTCTAGCGTAGGCAGCCTCATCCCTTGCTCCCAGCAGAACTTGAAGAACTCACATCACCAGTGGGGGTCACAGCCGTCGTGTCGTCGGAAGTAGGCTACTCCCAGTCGATCGGACGTCCTCTGATAGGCCTCGTTTCTTCGGGCTTCCTCCTCCTTCTGGACCCTCATCTGGAATCGGAGTCGGCTGTCCATGTTCCTGGGCCGGTGATAGGCTAAGTCCTCCTCATCGAATTCCTTCATGAATCTGAATTGGCGGACCATTCTCCTGGGCCGACAATTGGCTGGGCCACCACTAGCGTAGACCATGTTAACGGGAAAAGTATTTCCATCAACCTTCATCGGCTTCTTTGGGTCTTCAAATTTGATCTTTCCCGCCTCAATAGCCGATTGTATCTGCTGGCGAAACACCTTGTAGTTGTTGGTGCCGTGGGAGCCAATGTTGTGCCATTTGCAGTATTTCTTTTTCTTCAACTCGTCGGCTGATGGGTTGACATGATTGGCCGAAAGTTGGATTTGCTTCTCCCGAAGTAGCAGGTCAAAAGTTTTGTCGGCTTTTGTAATGTCAAAGTCATATTTCTCCTCTTTAGCCGAATTTTTAACCCATTGACAGGTGATGGTCTTTTTGTTCTTGGCCCACTCGGCTTGTGCCACCTCGGTGTCGTTGTCACTTGAATAAGACTCTGAGACATAGGCGACATGGCTAATTTTCTTGAAAGCCTTCTTGGCCTCCTGGAATCGTTGTTCGTGCGTTGTAATCTTCTGAGCCAAGTGGACTAAGCTCTCAAAATCCTGGGCCAGAAACCTCTCCCTGATGGGCGCTAGAGGACCCTGGAAGGCTAAATCGGCCATTTGTGAATCAGACAGCACCAGGTTGTAGCATAAGTTCCTCATATCTCTAAATCTTTGGATGTAGTCTTGAACCGATTCATCGTGTTTCTCCCTAATGCCTGTGAGATCTGACAACTTCATCTCGTGGGTGCCAGAGTAGAAGTAGCGATGAAATTGCTTCTCAAGATCGGCCCGGATTTGTACTGAGTTGTAAGGAAGAGAAGAGAACCACATCAAAGCCGATCTTGATAGCGAGAGTGGAAATAACCTCACTCTGAGCGCATCCGTAGCTGATGTCTCTCCACATTGGGCCAAAAATCGGCCGACGTGTTCATATGTTGAAACATTGTCTTGCCCAGAGAATTTTGAAAAATCTGGCACCTTGTACCGGTTCGATAGAGGAACCCTCTCGAAGTACTCCGGATAGGGGTACTGGTACATGTTGCCAGAGTCCTTTGGATTGAGGCCGAACTGAGCTCGTATTATGTCAGCTATCAGATCGGCCCAAGGCTTGTTTTGCTACTGTGTGTTGACGAGAAAAATCAACACGCCGGCCTGGGAGATTTGCTTAGGTCCAGTGCAGGTCCTAGAATAGATGAAGCGCGGGCGTGCCAGTCAGTTTGATCCTGCCACTGACAAGTTGTGCAAAACAGCAGAACATAAATCATATCGGCCAACCGATACCCAAAAACTAACTGCTCGGCTGATAAGCCGATGGTGCAATTCCAGCCGATGCCGATGCCAGCCGATGGTGTTAGGGTTTGAATTCATCGGCTGTGCGTTGAACAAATATTTATATAAAGGCGATCGGCTGACAATAACATGATATATATAACATTGCATGAACCAATCATATGATGAAATAAATATTGATTTAAAGATTAAAGCACATATCGGCTGGAAGTCCGATGTCATAAAATCCAAATGATCGAATATCCAATGAAGCCTCTGCTGCGATCGGCTAGATCCAACTTATATACAATCCTTGCAAGCCGATGCAATACCTAGATAACTCACCGGCTGAAACCCCGATGAAACCCTTAGTGGCAGTCAACAGGCAGGCTAGAGATTACGGTTCTAATCATGACTTAGTAGATCAAACTGATGTAGCACTAAGTATGAAAAGAAAAGCAATATCTAGACAAATCGAGATACTAAAATTAGATTACACAGAGACATATGATAAATAATCAGACAACGATATTAACCAAATCGAAGCAATCCAAGAGGTCGAATGTACTGATGCAGCCTTGGACGACGCCAACATAGCCAATACGATTGCCTGAGCCGGCGGGACCTTGGACTTACCCCTTCGCTACAGATCGAAGCCGATGCAGCCCCGCGTCAGGTGCCAAGTCTCGCCGGATGAAGAACAAAGTAGAAAAGTGAAAGGTGGCGATGCGCCGAGGTTGTATTGATCGAGAGATATGTTACATGAACCCTGGGCTTACATATTTATATCCGTAGGGTGACAAAGATCCTAACAGATTACAATCCAAACTTTTCTAAAGATAAAAGGAAATAGATAAAGTCCTTATCAGACACTAAACAGACTTTCCTAAAGATAAATAGGAAACTAACAATCTCCTCCTAATTAATAGATACAAGCCGTATCCTCCCTGGACTCGGTTTCTTTTGGATAAGATCTTCTCAAACTGAATCTATCAAGAATCCGACTGCTGGAGATATGGATAACAGAAGACCCCCATCGACTGATGCAGAACTCCAAGCCGATACTGACTCTGAGCCGATCCTAACCCTTAGCCGATAAAGACTTCAGGGCTTACCAAATTTTGGCGTTAACACTGTGCCTCTTGAGCTTGTTGGTGATGTATCGGCTCGTAATGATCATACTAAATGGGAGCTTGCCGATACTGCATCTGGGGTAAATGAGGCTGATAATATTGGATGAAGTTGCCCCTTGGATATTGGTGTGCGAACTGAGGCATGGCAGGAGGCGGCTGTGGCATCACTGGAGGTTGTTGTTCAGGGGGTGAAGCTGTGCACCAACTAGGTTTTGAGGGGAACCCGGTGTATAGTTGCCAATCGGTGCTTTGTTGGTGAGGGGTTGCCGATTGGTGTTGAACATGGCCTCCACCTGCTCTTGGGACACCGTCGGGATTTCGTGGCCTGAACGCTGAGGTTGCTGCTTGATCAAAACCTTGGGTGGCAGCCTTGTAACCGATGATTGGACATTCGGCTGGATGGGGGTGGATCCTGGGGCAATCAGCTGTCCTGGAGGAGGAATCGGCAGTCCTTGTGTTGACAAGGTCCTGTAGCCAGGGAATTGGCCATCATGGAGGAAAACTGGGCCCCTTGGTAGCTGCTCGGCTATTCTGGAGTCCACCATTGTGCTGATCATGTTATTCAAAGTGTTGACCAGTATCCCAAACTGGTTGATAAGAGCATGGTGGACGGCTGAGTCGATTCTGTCCTGCAGTGTGTGGAGCTCTGAGCCTTCTTCTTCCTATTTGATCTCCTCCATCTTTTGTTTCCCTTTGTCCTTGCTGGGGCTCGGCTCGGGCTCGTCTTCACCTGAAAACTTTATCTTGTATCTTTGGATGAAAGTACCCGACCGAGTCTGGACAAAGGAGTGCATATATTGATTCTGCAACTTATTCATCATGTCCTCAATTTCTGCCTTCTATTCCGGAGTCAGCTTATCCAGCGTTACCGGGATAATGTTATCCTGATCAATATTCGAAGTCTTCATGTCGACCATTGTCCCTAATCTGAGTGCTACAAGGGTCCCACCGGGCATGCCAAAAGCGTGTTGATTAGAAATTTTCCCACGCACTGGCCTGAGAGATCTGCTTAGCTCTAGTGCAGGTCCAAATTGGATTGGCTTCGGTGTTTAGGGCGTGCCAGTTGGTTTGATCCTGTAACCAACAAGAAACAAGAAATAGGCAATTTGGTTAAGATTAGACCCTACTCGATCGACTATAGATATCCATAATATACAATTACTATCCCAAAACACATTTAGACTAAGTGATTAGGATAGATTGGTAGCATACCGAGATAGTATAAATTACTTATATCTAAAAGCACATTATAATAATAATTATATATATATAGTCTACCGATGTCGTGGATCTAATGTGGATCGGCTAGTACTCCGATACAGTTTTATACTAAGATATTAATTTGAGCCAAATATATTAAACAAGGATCGATCGGCTGTTAAGATAACTTAACAGATTGATGCCAGGCTTAGTACATTTAACTAGGCAAAGATCTCAATATAAAAGGCGGCTTTAACACATCTAACAGTAGTAAAACGTATAAGATGGCTAAAACAGGTAAGATCGGCTGAAACTCCGATACTACCTCTAATAGCAGTCATTGTGTTGAATAGATCTATATGGTTCTAAAAGCGACTCAATAGATCAAACTGATGCTGCATTAAGTACAAAAAGAAACACGAGATCTAGACAAACCAATGAAAACCTTTTAAGATGGTAGATATGCTATATAACCCAAATTAACCCCAAGATCTAACCCTATCGGCTATTATCCTCAGAAAGATACTAGTCGATCGTGGGGTAGATCGAGACATTGATCTAGATTATATAATGTATATGATAAATTAAGTAGATTGCAATAACGAAATTAGAGTATAATGACGATGGAAGCACTAACCCCGAGAACACAAACCGCTTGCAACAAGGATTTACCTTGCTTTGGAGATCGGAACCCGATGCAGCCCAATGCGAGGAAAGAACTTATCGAGATTGCAAGTAAAAGAAAATAGTAGTGATGCACCGAGTTGTATTGGTTGATTCGATTAATTATAAATTACAAACCCTCGGGCCGTATTTATACCCGATTATTACAAAGTCCTTGTAGGACACGACTTCTATCTTATCTACTATTCAAAGTACGACAATATCCTGGGACAGGGTCCCCGCCGTGATACACAAGGAAACTATACAAAATATCCTAAATTAAAGATACAATTGCCGTTATAGGACGTTATCTACAGATGGCAACATCTTCGAAATACTTGTAAACAGAATTCAATGATTATCTTTAAGCTTTCCTTCTGGGATCAGTCTCATCTGATTTTCCCAATCAGAATCGGCTATCGGCTACCCTGTCCGACTCGGACTTGGCCGACTGGCTCCTTAGCTGATTCGGACTCAGCCAACGCTGCCTCTGTCTCCGAGAATCGCATGCTCCCTTGATTCCGCTTCAATCCTTGCTTCAAACTTAGGGATTTGCTTACCAAATTTGGTCGTTAACAATAGCGGACATGTAATTACTGGTCATTATGTCTTCACGAGAAGCTTCTTATTTTTTGGATTATTGACCGTTCCACCGTGGTCAACGTAATATTTGTGTGCTCTATGTAGACAAAATAATTGTTTGAGTCAATATTTTTTTCGAGAGTACAACAGCTAATACTTATTAAATGGTGCATAACAGTACTTACAAATTTAATATAATGAAAAACTCTTTGAATGTACCCTCCTTGTAGTGTGTCGGATCCAGCACTACGGCCATGTGGTCCCGCGAATATACAAGAAAAGTATGTAGTGATCGCTGCAAAGAAGATATGATAATTGTAGGTGATATCGTAGTAAAATAGCAGTTGTACGAAAGAATATTACGTACCGCAGTGCATAAGGGACCATGAGGATTTTTTTGTCTTTGTGCGCGACCATCGCTCTGCCCAAGTACAGTGCTACAGTGACCATCTTTTGCTTGTGCATTTGTTTGATCACCGCGTCTTTTTGGGACTTTTTTTTACCTTTGTGCTCAGCGAAATCCGCACGAATATTAACCATGTGTTCCATCTAGCAAACCCTTGTTGGGTTGATGTAGCCTATTGGATGGTTGCCCTTTTCGGCGTCGTGGAATTGCATCCTAAGTAATGCATCGGGTAATTTATCAGAAGTTAGTTTGCAAATGAATTCATTTATAACACTAAATGCGATTGACTTACAAAGCTAAACGCAACAATGAGATTTATATCCATTTTTTCCAGCTTGAATAAGCGTGAAGGTCGTTGAAATCGATTACCAGTATCCCATTTGGTCCACTGATGAAATCGTGATCCGGGACCTTCACAGTAATCATGTCGAGGCCCTTTTTTGTCTCCTTTAGATACCAATCATGCATCAACCTCGTTTCCCAGGGCAGGTCTTCCATGACGTACTATGGCAAGAACGGCTTCCCATACTCGTACTGTGTTGGCACTTCGTTTGAAGTCCAGTTTTGCAGGTCCACCATTTGATTTTTCACTGAATTTTTTGATTCCGACAACTTTGGAGTTTCATCATGCTTCTTATTAGTCGGTGCTCTCCCCCTGAAAGCTTGGAATACTAACCTTTTCTCGTATATGACCATTTCTTTCTTATTATAAGTTGATATTGGGATAAGCCGACAAGGTTCGAGCTTGCTCGGACTTGGAAGACCTGTGCTTTTTAGAAGAGGCCTTTCAGGTAGCACCAATGCTGACTGTGGTGTCGGAGGAGATTGATGAATATCTTATACTTCGGTTGGAGGTTGTTTTGCAGGGACTTCAGGGGCTGACAGATGTGGCAAATCAGGACCTTTTGGTTTAGGGGAGGAGGGAGGTGGGGAAGCAGGCCGATTAGGTGGCGAATCAGGTCCTGGTGGAGAAGGCGGTGCAGGCGCAACAGTAATTTGAGGAGCCGACGGGATTGGGGTTGAAGATGATGGACCGACCAGCAGGATATCTCGTCGGTGCCATAGTATAAACTGATTCACCGCATCCCCAAGCAATTCTATCCCTTCCGGTGCTGGAATATCTAGCTCTAAACTATTATGCTTTGCATGCACCTTGGCCACTTCCACCCTTGCATAATCTTCAGGATTGGCGTGTTGTGAAATTGTCATCCTGGTATCGCAAGTTCTGTACCCACCTCCTTTCTCTTCCCGGCCCTTCCTATTGGCACGAGCAGGCTACATGGCGTCAGAGCAGTCATGGTATCTACTGGATAAGGTGTCGTGTCTACTGACCCGACACTGCTTGGCATCTGTACTGTTGGTTCTTCGGAATGCTGGAACAAGTTTGGGAAGGCTTGGCGGTTTTGAGCAACAAGAGAGTAGAAAGTTCTTTAACTTATTTTGCTATCTTCTCTTCCAATTTGTGTTTGTATATGTCCCGTTTCTTGTAACTTGCAGCTTCCTCTGGAAACCCTTCCTTCCAGCTCGTCCTTGACGATAGACCCCTTACTCGTCTGGAATGTTCAGGGTTGCCCAATGCAGTTGTCAACTGATCATTTTCCCTCTTGGCAATGAATTCCCCTATTTTCTCTTTCTCCACAATGTCCTTCAAACTACTGGTCACACGCTTGATATCCGGATCCTCGAAAAGGATCTCTACCTCGTCGGTGACTTGGCCTGTGCTCCGTGCCCAAACCTAGTTTTTGCTTCTTTCCTTGAGTGCATCTACAAGCAGGGGCTTGCCTTGGCGGCAAACTTCTCTTCGATTGCGCACCACTTCTCTACGTGGCCATCGTAGCTGCTCGAGCCAAATCGGTGCGGGTATTTGTTCCTTTTCGCTAGATCGGACATCTTTTTCCTCCGTGCTAAGGCTTCCGGGCTTGTCATCTTTGCCACGAACCTATCCCATTCGGCGGGTGTAATACCACCGTATTCTTCGAATGGAGACTTGTTCTTTTGCACATAGTTAGTGTTCATGTCCGACTTCAACTGCCTCCATGGATGCGCCATTGTTTTCAAGGCAAACTCTTTTCCCAGAGCCTCTGAACCAGGCGGATATACAAGCCACTTCTGCAACTCATTCCACATAAAGTTCTTCAGGTTGTCATCCACCTGCTTCCAAGAATCTACATTTAAAGGGACGTGGGTTCTGGTCAGTACCCTGCAAATGCTGCTAAATTTTGTCATTGCCACCTTCGGCTCACTGGCTTCCCATCCTAGATCAGAGAGGTGATGTAGTACGTCTTCTTGGGAGGTTGGTTCTTATTTCTTTGACCACGTCTTTTCTTTTGACGTCCTCCAGTGCTCGCGGACGTGTCAATTTCTACCAGACCGGACGTTGTTGCGTCCATCTCAACTTCGGCTATGACGACATACTTGACGACCTTTCTTTTTGAGCGGCGCCTTGTTTCCATCTGTACATACATCAAAAAAGGTTAAACGCGATCTGCTGAGGGAGACGGATTAGTTCATAACAATACGGCTCAACTTACTGCTTGCTCGATCGGGATATAGTCGGGGTCTTCTTCAACCGGTGGTGCTGGCGTAACTTCGATCTCAAAAGGATCGCTTGGTGTCTGCCATGTGCCTTCGCTCGAAGCCTCTTGCATTGGTTCGACGTTGGGTGCCTCGGAGGGAGCTTTTTCATTTGACATTTGATATACGGTTGTTCATAACACACAATTTGTGTACATCAGAAACTGCAGCGTAAGTTTAAACGACATGCCTAATATGCAATAATGCTAACCTATAAAAAAATAGAGAAAAAACAAAGAGAACAAGACGAAAAAAAATTATATTTTATCCTTCTTCTTCTCTTTGTTTTTTCACTATGTTTTTATATATTAACTATATTTTAACTTCTAAAAGAAAGAGAGGGAGAAAGAAAAGAGGATGAAGTGGATAAGAGGAAAGGTGAAATAGATAGGATGACCGAGGAGAGGGAGAGTAAGGAGAGACCGAGGAGAAGGTGTTTTAGTCGGAGTAAGCCACAAGTCCTAAAGTGTTTTAGTCGAACAACAAATAAATCAACAAATTTACAGTCCATTTACACCCAAACAGTCAAATTTTGCTACACAACAAATTCCTAAAAAAATTCATCAAACATTTATAGTCCATTTACAGTGCCATTGTACGTACAGTGAGGTTAATTGCATAATAAATAATTCACATACCCTAAATCACCATACATGCATATAAATATCAATTTTCAACACGAACATGTCCAATAACCTAGGTCATCTTTTCAACAAGAACATGTTCAAAAATCTAGGTCATCTTTCCTCAAATATCAATTTTGTCACATCTTTTAGTTCAAATTTATCTAAATATACCTATCAACCTGTAGATCGCACATAACTTGCTACTGTCCCAAAAATTACTACTACTTCCATCTTTTAGTTCAAAATTTTTTTCCACTACTACTACTGTCCCCAAAAAAAATTTTCTACTACCACTGTCCCCAAAATCACAGTACAAAATTGTACAAAATTAGCATCCATCCATCCATGCAATATAACAACTTAGCATCCATCCATATTCAATTTAGCATCCAAAATCACCATCTTTGCATCCATCCATATTCACGGTACAATCACGACATAATCACTTTGCATCCATCCTTAATCAATTTCGCATCCAAAATCACCCTCTTTGCATCCATCCATAATCATAGTACAATCACGGCATATCACAACATAATCACGGCAAGAACGACAAAATTGTATGTAAAAAAACTAACCGGTGAGGAGGTGGCGTGGATGGGGCCAGTGGCGGTCGCACGGGGATGGTCGCGCGGGGATGGGGCCGACGGCGGGGTCGGGTGTGATGGGGCCGGTGGCGGTCGCGCGGGGATGGGGCCAGCAGAGTTGACGGGGATGGGCGGCGGTCGCGCAGTGGAGGCGGTGCTCGATGAGGCGGGGCGGTCGGTGAGGCGGTGGTCAATGAGGCAGCGGTGGAGGTGGCGGTCGGCCCGACGTCGGTGAGGCCAACATCGGTGCTGGAGATGACGGTCGGCGGTCAAGGGGAGAGAGAGAGACGGCAGCGGCGGCGCGGGGCGGGGGCGGCGCGGGGATGGGCGGCGAGCGGCGGCCGGCGGTTGAGGTGCGGGGACTTGAAAATTTTTGGCAACCTGGCGGCGTAGATCTGTTTTTGCCTCGGGACTTAGAAATTTCGGGAGCCCACGTGACCTATATAGGCGGGGATTATCCCGTGCGGGCATCTTAAGCGCCGTACGGAAAAACCATCTGTCCGTGCGGGCCGCTTAAACCGCCCGCATGGGATAATCATCTTTCCGTGCGGACGGTTTAAGCGGCCCGCACGGAAAGATGGTTTTTCCGTGCGGCGCCTAAGACGCGTGCACGCAATAATCGGTGCCCTTATATTATTTCAATTGATCACATATTAATTTAATTAATCAATGTAAATTCATCACTTATTAATTTTACTAATGTAAATTCGTCACATATTAATTTTATTAACAAATGTAAATTCATCACATATTAATTTTATTAATTAATGTAAATTGATCACATTAATTTAATTAATGAATGTAAATTCATCACATATTAATTTTACTAATGTAAATTCTCATCACATATTAATTTTACTAACAAATGTAAATTCATCACATATTAATTTTATTAATTAATGTAAATTGATCACATATTAGTTTAGTTAATGTAAATTCATCACATATTAATTTTACTAATGTAAATTCATCACATATTAATTTAATTAATCAATGTAAATTCATCACAAATTAATTTTAATAATGTACATTCACTCATAACACCATAAGTTTGATACGTTCGCTCGCAAAATATATTGTACACAAAAACAAACTAACGCTTCACAATTTTTGGATTAACATTCTTCCGCACACATGAAAACTTTGATTCGTCGACGACACTCTCAATACGTTTGATCCGCGTAGGAAGATTTGTGAATAACGAAATGGCGTCGTATTGATTATAATTAGAAGCGTCTTCAATGTTATCAATACCAATGATGTGTTGCTTGCCCGATACAATAATGTCCATCTTTTCATCAGAAGGGTCCTTCACATAAAAACTCGTGCAACACGCTCGACAAGGACCCATGGATCATCCTTGTATCCAATTTTACTCCGCTGAGCACACGTAAATCCAAATTTATCTACCATGCTGTCTTTCACCCATTGGCATCTGAGAACAGGGTTCTGAATGTTTAAACTGTAGTCAAGTTTCCAGATTTCTTCTATGATCTCGTAGTAAGATTTCTTCTGCCTTGTTATGTCCAACGCTTCGACACGAACCCCACTGTTCTGTGCTGAGCTTTTCCTGTCTTCGCTGATTGTGTACAAAGAATATCCGCCGATGTCATACCCTTGCCATCAGGTCACAAGGCTTGTTGGGCCAGCTACAAGTCTTTCGATTGTTTTTCCTCGAGTGATTCACCAGACGGTAGCTTTTGATCCTTTAGCCATTGGGAAAAACTACACTTTTGTTCTTTCGAAACCCAATCATCAGATTGCCCAGGATTGCATGCTCTGATCTCGAAAATATGTTGCTCGCTCAAAGATGGCGAGTTGTTAAAGAACACTGTTGTGTGCATCTGATACCGCTTTGTAATCGTTATCATAGAAGCATTTTCTTCCCACTGTCCCCTTACCAGATAATGTTCCATCATGTCGAGGCATTGGTATCCCAATGAGGTTGACATCTTTCATATAATCTAGGGAACACTCGACAACCTCCTCAATTGTGTAACCCTCTATCATCGAGCTCTCCGGATGAGCACGATTACAGACATACCCTTTCAGAACAGCCATGTATCGCTCGTACGCCTACATTTGATGTAGGTATAGAGGACCAAGTTCAATAATTTGAGGGACAATGTGAACAATGAGATGTTCTATCATGTCAAAGTACGATGAAGGAAAAAAACATCTCTAGCTGGCAAGCTGTCTCGACTGCCAATTTCTGAAGGGGTCCTAATTCTTCTGGATCAAAAACTTTCTCTGAAACTCGATTAAAAAAATAACACAACTTTGTTATCACTACCTTGGTGTGCATTGGCTTCACCTCCCTTATAGCGATAGGGAGGAATACCATAAGCATCTTATGACAGTTGTGACCGTTGTATCTAGAAATCGACAAATCTTTCATTGATACTAGTTTCTGGATATTCGATGAGAATCCAGTCGGCACTTTCAAACCTCGAAGACATTTACAGAAAGCTTTTTTCTCTTCTAGTGTTATTGAGTAGCATGCCGGTGGAATCTCAATCTTACCATTCGTTAGCTCTATCACGTGCATGACATCGATGGCATGACGAATCTCCAAGTCTTTCCAGTATATGAGGTACTTGAAAAATATTGAATGTTTCTTGAAGGGCAGCATGTTTTCTACCACTTCTTTCTTCCTCTTTCCTACAGCAGTCTTTCCCTTATTGAACACGACCTTTATGCTCTTTGTCAACCTGAACACCGTGGAACCATCCTTTGCTTCGGGGCAGTACCTTCCTCAACAATTTTGTCAAAAAGGTAGCCATCGCACGATACCTATGTTTCTGTGGTAAGAAACGACGATGACGCATGTAAACTAACTTTTTTGACGAGGTAAGGTATAAGTACGATGTGTTGTCCAAACATATCAGACATCTGGTATTTCCTTTAATCTGTCCGAAGAGGGAAAAATTTACTGGTAGATCGTTTATAGTAACGAATATGATAGCACGCAGAGTAAAATACTCCCAGCGGTACGCATCAAACAATCGTAGACCCTCTTCCCACATTTCTTGCATATCCTTCATCAAAGGTTCAAGAAACACATCTAGGTCGATGTCAGGCTGTTTTGGCCCTTGTATAAGGATAGTCAACAAAATATACTTTTGCTTCTGACATAACCATGTAGGAAGGTTGTACATGGTGAGCAGAACAGGCCAAGTGTTGTGCGAGCTTCTTAGGTCACCAAACGGATTCATTCCATCCATGCTCAACGCAAACCTGATATTTCTCGGGTCCTTTGCAAATTCTAGGTGCTTTGAATCAAAGTTTCTTCATTGTCGAGCATCGGCGGGATGTCGAATCATACCATCTGTCTTTCGACCCTCTAGATGCCATCTCATCAACTCGGCGTTGGTGGGGTTCGAGAACAATCACTTCATGCGATCTTTCACTGGCTAGAACCACATCACCATGGTCGGAATCTTTTTTCCTGGCATTTGGTTCGGCAACATCACTATCGGCATCACTGTTATCCTTTTTGTACTACTCGCCCCACAAGTTGGACACTTGGCCAAGTCAGCGTATTCCTTGCGGCACTGTTATCCTTTTTGTACCACTTGCCCCACAAGTTGGACACTTGGCCAAGTCAGCGTATTCCTTACGATAAAGTACACAGTGATTAATACATGCATGGATCTTTTCAACACCAAGAGATAATGGACATATCAATTTCTTGGCTTGATAGGTGTTAGCTGGCAACAAGTTAGGCTTAGGAAGCATAACTCTCAGTAGACCCATCAAGTCGTTGAAACTAGTATCAGACCATCCATGCCTGGCCTTCAATCTAAGAAGTTCTAGCACCGACTGCAACACTGTATAATCCATGTCACATCCCTTTGATTGATTGTACAACAGATCTTTCGCTGATTTCTGCAACGCCTCCCAATTGTTTAAATCTCTTGCTTTCTCTGTTAGGACCTCTAGTTTATCGTGCCGCAACATATCCTCAAGATCAAGATCAATATCAAGTTCTCCATCGTCAAAACCAGAGCCGCCAAAATTATCCGTCAATTCACGGGACATGTCCTCAATTATAAAATTCTCTGCCTCACCAAAGTAAATTTCAAGAATCTCTTCAGAAGCGGCGACTTCTCCGTGATAAGTCCAAACTGTGTATTTCTCCACAAATCTACGCTGAATTATGTGTCCCAGAATTACATTCGGATCTTTCCACATCTTTTGATTCTTGCAATCCATGCAAGCACAAAAAATATCCTTCCTATTCTCCCTCAAAGCATATGCCTTTGCCTTATTAATAAATGTTGATGTTTCTCTTATGAACACCGGATGAGTTCTCCGCGTCTCATACATCCATGTTTGATCCATCTAAAAAATTCATAGCAAAAAATAATATTATATTGCAGGTGTTTTCTACATAAACGAAAACTTAAGTCCTAATTTAAAACTAAACCCTAATTCATAGCAAAAAATAATATTAATACACTAGTAATTACCAAAATGGGTCATTCAAAAAACAATATATTTGACCTACTAATTAAAAAAAAGCTCAAAATGACCTATTCAAACAAGTTTAAATATCTTCACATTCAACCAATGAAATTTAAAAAAACAAAAGCAAATGAAAGAGAAAATCAAGCATGTTACCTTTTATATTGATTTCAATCGAAGATTTCAAGTCAAAAACCTCCCCTAGGAAATTTCCTATTTTTGGAGAGAGAAACACCAAGATGAAAAAGTTTAGATATCTTCGCATTCAACCAAAAATTTTTTACAAAAATAGAAGCAAATGAAAGAGAAGATCAAGCATGTTACCTTTTGTATTGATTGCAATTGAAGAATTCAAGTTGAAAACCTTCTGTCACATACCCAAAATCTACTGTCGACAAAAATCTTGTCCAAATAAAATAAAATAAAGTTTTTTAATTTTGTGAACCAAAAATTTTCTTTTACCAACCTAGGTAGGGCCAACCTAGACTTATGTATGATAAAAAAAATTTTGAGAACAAAATAAAAACTTTTCGTTTATAACCTAGAACGAAAATGCAAGCTCATGCGAAAGAGTGCATACTAACATTAAGTCCATTTGACATAGGTCATATACGTATATTCAGATTTTCGAAAACGCATCGCATTATAGGTTATATAAGTATATCTTAACGACTGAATTTACAAAGCAAGCCTACACTAGCCCTGGATAAAAATATGAAAGCATGAAAACATAATACAAAGTTCACCTCCTCAGCCCAATAAAAAAGTTAATACGAATCCAAAGAATAAAATAGTCGCGTGCACCTGGCGTAGACGCATAAACCTAGAAAGGCTACCTTAATTTTCTAGACTGAACCATATAGAATAAAATCATGGAAAAATTCATGAAGGCACTAAACATTAAGAACGACTCAACCTAATTTTAGTGCAATTTAATAACTAGGTTTGATGCCCAAAACAAATTAAACAAAACAGACTCATAATATGCTAATTAATAACCCTAATCGGCAAAAATGCTAACTTACCCACAAGATCAATAAAATGCACATAAGTATATATATTAAATAATTTAATCAAATACTAGGATAATTAACCTAATTAAATATAAATTTTCTAGAATTTTTCTCCTCTGTCTTGACCCTCTAAAAATTTAAATGAGTTTCAAAATACCCTGTCTTTGTTGAATTACTGAGAACAAACCACAACTGGTTTTTTAGTGCAACCAAAAAAAATGGAACCTATGGATGATCATCAACTCACAGTAAAAATTTCACTAATTTATCATACCCACAGAATTAATTACTGAGCTCCAAAGTATATAAAAGAGAAAAATAATGTGAAACCTCTTTAAAACGGTCCACACATGTTTCCACCCATCTCTCTTCCTTGCCTTGCTCCCTTCGGCTCTGGACCCACTGGCAGCCGCTCAGGCTAGCCCCATCCAAGTACAGTCCATCCCACCGCTCAAGACTTAACAGGGAAGCAGCAGAGAGGAAGGAACCAGATGGAACGCGTGTCAACACACCTACTGGCCACCGAGTCGTCCACTGCCAGCACGATATTCGTCATTTGAAAAACCACTTCGCCATGGCGACCGTCATCTCTCCCTCATTACGTTCCACGAAAAACCCAAGAAAAACACACCTCGGAGACGCCGGAAACAAGCTCCTTTAGCTGGCAACCGCAAGTGTTCGATGGTCTCCCTCCTCAATACGGTGAGTTTCGTCGCGATCCGACCACGGGAACGTGCCTTTCTCTCCATGCCTGACACCACCGTGCCCATCGTTTCCCATGTTGCACAGGTCGGACCACGGCGACGCGGTCACCACCGCCGTCGGCACCGGTCCGCTACCGTGCGTCGCGTTCTCGCTGCACGATGGAAGTCCGGTCGAGACATTTTCCCAGCTTGATCGCCACCTTACCAGGAGCCTGCGGCCCTAGCACGCGAAGCCACGAAGTCCGGAAACACCAGATCGAGTTCGTCCTCTTCCGCTCCGGCCGACGAGCTCAACCGCTGATTCCCGTCGCCTCGGTGAGCTTCCATCCGATTCCTTGTGCATGCTTCTCTTCTAGGACCCCACTAAGCTCTGTGACATCCCCTCCTAGCCGCGCATCGCCGGGAGCAGGACACCGCCGTGAAGCCAACGCCATCCACCGCCGCCGCGCCCGTTCGTGAGGTTCCACCGTCGATCCGTCCTCGTCGCGCGTTGTCAACCGTTTGGTAAGCTTCCTAGATGATCTAGAGCCCTTATGCATGCATCACCGTGGCGCAGAATGAAATAGAACTCGACTTGCGTCGGCGTGCCGAGCCACCCTGCCGCTTGCGCCATCGCCGCCATGGATTCCGACCATATATGGAGGCGAAACCACCACAAACGGGTCCGCAAGAGAGCCCTTTTCATTTTGTGTTTTGGATGCGTGGGCCGGGAAGCCGCCGTTCGCCGTCGGCATCGCCGCCAACACCCGCCGGCCAGCCGAGCTCTGCTCCAGCCGCTGCCTCATCCGTGCCTATGACAGATGGGTCCCACGGCATTAGGCGCCTTTAGAATTTAATTAGCAAATGTTTAGATGTTGTAAGGTCTTTTCTGTAAGTATTACCCGTATGACCTGTGGACCCAGGACCTATGTGAAAAATGTTAAAACGTCCAGGACTTTTAATGGACTTTGATTGAACACGTGTTGAGGACCGTGGGGTCTATTTGCCTAGATCTCAGGGGCCTTTTTGCAAGCCGGCCAGACACAGACCAGTGGTCCATGGACTCTCATGTAAATCGATTAAAACCCGGAGACTAATGTAAAAAGGGAATAGACCTGTGCCTAAACTTTTAGATTTTGAACAGGAAAACTAGGAAAACTCACTAGACTTATAAAATTTAATATAAAATCCAAATTAACTCAGTTTTGGGTGGAACAAATTTCTATGAACTCCTTAGATCTTGAACTTTAACTTAGGATTATGAAACATGGCCCTCACTGTACAATTTTTTCCTCTAAAATCTAAATAAGGAAATCATCCATAGGGCTGGCACAATCTTATAAAATCATCCATAGAGAATTTAATTTAACTCACTTTTGGCAAACTTAAATTCTGTAGATTCCTCAACTCACACCCTCTATTTAGGAAAAATAGAAACATATAGTTACTTTGTACCAAATACTTTTAAAAATTAGGTACAAATACTTTTAAAAATTAATTATGTTAAAATAGTGGACTATATGTAGGCTTAACTTTAGGAATTTGTATAAAATTCATCCTAAATTCTTTTTTAGAAAACCCTAAGCTCTGTAGGACCATCAATATACACATTTTTAAAATGTAAAATCAAAACATGTCTCCTATACAACATTATCCTTTAAGAAATATACAACTTAAAACTGCACTATAACTTAAATTCAATTTAATTCCTTTTTGAGTGAACTAAGTTGTGAATTTAATTCCTTTTTGAGTGAACTAAGTTTCTATTAAAGAAACTTAAACCAGCAAGTGGTGAACTCCAACTAGGTAAAATAGAATATGCCAATACATACACCGAAAATGTTAAAAAGTATTAAACATACACCGAAAATGTTAAAAAGTATTAAACAGACAACTGGGATGCAAAAATCACTATAGTGGTTAAGTACAAACATATATATAAAGATGTATATGCACCTTAGCTCCAAGATAAATCTAACTAAAACTTTAACTAAAACTTAATATACCAGAGCGGCCATAGTTCCCTCCTTATACACTAAATCTTAGGTCACTTAGCTCATACAACTAATCCTAGGTTGATATGTTAAATAGCTAACATGAGAACACTCTCTAATTTATAGAAATATAGAAATGATAGTGGAGCAAATTAGACTCTAAAAATTTGAACCAAGATTAGATTTGTTAACTAAATTATTTGTTTTTATACCAATTAGAGAATAGAACCTACTCTGAAAATAAAATCTCTAAAGTCATATAGGTGTAGAGACTATGTACCTAGAACACATTATAAATTGTAAAATCCATAAGAAATTCGTAATAACTCTAAAAATTATGAAACTAAATGTGTTGGTCTTATAAAACCTAACTCCACCTTTATGTGGAGTATAATTAACAAAAATCTAATTAACAAAAATCTAATTATAGGAGCCCTGTCCAAACAGATCCTATGCCGACACGTCCCGTCGATAAAACTTAAATATGTAACACCTAAATGGGATAAGATAAAATCAAAATTCTTTCATCAAAAATCATTTTAGATCAGTACCTACTCAATGTGCAAAAATCATGTATTTAGAGTATTTTGGATTCTTTTTGCAAATATTTTGGATTTTTTTTCATATTTCGGTGTTTAATTGTATAACATGTATTTTGAATAGCGAAATATTTAATTGTATAGCATGTATTTTAAATAGACGATTCCTTGATTAGGATGCTGATATTTTCTAGGCAAGTCCCATCTCTCACTATTTGATCACCTTGTTCTCATATTTTGGAGCTTATTAAAAAGTTTAAAAATCTTGTATGTTAGATTGTACACTAATGAATTAAAATCTTGTTAAACTTGTTAGACAAACTTATAGTACTTGCACTATCAAATTAACCCCACATAAGTCCATAACCTTCATTCCTAAACATTAGGAAAAATATGATTAGGAAAAATATGATTATCATTTTATATCATAAGCTTTGATAACACTAGGGAACTATGATGACTATGATGCTTAGCCATGCTTAGAATATTTAAAAGGGTTTGAAGGGCCGGACGATGTTGCTAACGCGGCCACACCGATTCTATTGTCGTTGTTCCATTATGGGCTCGGGACCAGTTCATTGGAAGCCATCGAGGTCTTCGACAAGCTTTAGAAGGGCCCCAGATCAATACATAGCCAATATCTCAGAGGCAGCCACCATGGGAGCAGGCTTTGCCCTTGTGCAGGCCAAGTCACTCTATCCTCGGATAGATGTTGACTCTATGAGACATACCTGATTGATCGGCGAATCTTGGGTGCAGATTTGGGTGATGACTTCGGAGGGGTCACTTCGGCTTGAGCAGCTGGGACATCGTCATCCGAGTCATCAATCACCAGCCTCCTCTCGTTCGCTTGCTGATATCCTCGTCGGCAGCCGCCCTTTTGTCGACTGGATCACTCCTGATTTTCACGCCGTCGGCTAGCATCTTGGCAGGCCGAGCTGGCGCATCGTCATGATGCACCTTGTACGGCTTAGAGATAATGGAAGCGTTTTCCTGTAAGGAAGATTTTATATACGCTGAGAGGTGCAATATTAAGATTGAAAGACATTAAAGAAGTTAAGTCAGCTTACCGGAGGAGGAGGACGGTACAAGCTGAATGGGAGAACAGGCAACATGAGGCTGCGCTCGACTGTGATCCCAAAAGAAAAGATCTTGTACATACTAGTCTTCAGGGTCTCGTAGCTCAGGGAGTCGTGGTCCTCTCGATTGGGATCCCTTTCGTCCTCATATTCAAATGCAGGCTTGGATCTTTCCTTAATAGGCGCTAGTCGTGCTCGGGTTTTGACCTTATAAGCTGCCAAAGACATATGATTACACAGACACTCGAGGATGAAGCAAAATCAAGAATGCTATCTTAAGAGAATTCACCTTCGAACTCAGTCTCCAGCTCCGCTTTGTTGGCGTTAGCTTCTTCCTGCTGGGTCTGGAGCGTGTGGACTTCTGACGAATTCTCTCCAACAAGAAGATTTGCTGACGCCAAGATCAAAACAGATTACGAATAAAGGCATAAAGAGACCGAGAGGATTAAACTTACTTCCGACTGAACCCCGGAGGTCAAGGTTCTTCTCCCGGAGCGCGTCTATTTCTCTCCGCAAAGCAGCTTCTCTTGATGCAGCCTCTTCTTGAGTGGCTTTCAGCTCTTGCTGGATGTTCTCCAGGGAATTCAAGTGTGGGACCAGCTTCTCGAGTGCATCAGATTTAGCCATTGATCGGCAATATATCCTCTGCACGCTAGTCGAGTTCAAAGTTAATCGACTAAAAGAAATCATAAGGCTAAAACGGAGAAGTGCGATGCTTATATTTAGCAGCCGGGTAGCTTCATTCAAGCTGTCAACGAGCATGTCTCTTTCTTCATTTTCTTTCTGCTTGTTCAAGACAATGCCTTGTTTCAAGCCCTCGGAGTCGCGTCACTCTATTTTGATTGGAGGAACCCAGGTTTCTGAAGATTGCAGCCTGGGGATCTCCTTCTCTTTTGCTGATCGATTTAAAGAAGATAAATGAAGACAAAGAAAAAACAGATTGAAGACTAAAGTTAGAAGAGTGCTTCAAAGCTTACCAGCGTCAATGGTCGAACCCTTTACTGATACTTCCCGGCTGCCTTTTTTTTCTTGGTTCACGCCCGACCGATTCTCAGTCGGGGCACCTTGGGCGGCAGTCGGGATGTCTTCTTCAGTCGACTGGTTTCCAGTAGGGGCTTCCTAGCTGGCAGTCAGGGGCTCCTTCGCTGGGACATCTTTACTGGGAGGTGGGGGCTTCTCACTCGGAGCGCTCTCACTCGGGAGAGGGCCCCGGGATTCTTGTTCTGCAGGCCTTGTCGCTTCAGCCGCTGTAGATGACTTTGGGCCTTCACTCTGCCCAGTGGGGTCTATGTTCTGAGGTCTCCTGCAAGGAAAAAGCAATCGAGGCCAAGGAAGAAAGGTTGTCAACAAAGGCAATGAGCGTACTTTTCTTCTATTTAGGATCTAGTTCAGCGTCGATTACAGCGGTTTCCGAAGGATCCGATGGATCAAGGGAGATCTTCTTTGTTTTGGCATCGCCTTGTCTCGATTTGGCTATCTTCTTCGCGGGGATCTCCCCCTCTGCCGAAGTTGATGCGGCCAATCAGATTTTCTCCTGGCCACGCGATCTCTCACGAGATTGGGCCATGTCGCAGCTTTCCTTGTCGCAGGTGAAGGCTTGCTTTACGTCGCTGCGAAGAGTGATGACACCGTTTGGACCCGACATCTTCATGCAGAGGTAGGTATAGTGTGGTATCGCCATGCAAAATCACAAGTATTAAGTTCTATCCAGATCAATGGTGGTGAAAAACTTGATTTTAGGTTTGGGCCGCAAGTGGTGCACATATGATGACTAGTTGTGCACCGATAGGGAGAGTGTGTGTCTAGACCGACCTAAGGACCTCACTCAATGTATGTTCATTTCGTATACAGTATAACCACATGTGTCAGTATGGGATGGCCTAAGTCGAGTAAGCTACCTAGCAACTAGCCTTGCACTATGGTAGGCCGGTGTGTATGGGTTCGGATAACCCAGAGAAACTTTCTATTTACCCCGTCGTGGTAGTTTAGGCACCTAAGTTTGTCTAATACAATAGTATTGTGCCACGTGGGTGGGTTCCCGTCGTGTCTGTCACCACGGTGTTAAGGCGTGGGCCCGCCACTTAACAGTTTTGGGTTATATTTCTAGTATGCCTAGGATGGAAGAACACGTATTGTGCTAGTGCAAAGCTAGAAACTAAGTAGTGTAAAGGTTTCATTGTGAACGTGTAAAGATTTCATTGTGAACTCTAGTCTGTACTCAACATGCAAAGTATGGTGGTACTTATGGGTTCCCGAGCAAAACTAGAGCGTTTCATTCTATATGAGTGATTCACATCATGTGGGTAAAGTGTACAAACTATGCAGAGTAAAAACTAATGATTAGCCATGCTCACGGTCACGAGCGACGTGTGGATATCTATTGAGTATAGATTTGTATTTTTCCTCCCAAATGCTGAAATTTTCTTCAAATCATGTTAAATTTTGTTAATCAACTCTTTGCTGCCATGGAGGGTAATGAGGTGTATAATTGTACATGATTAATGTCTACTTTGATGCCTATATGCTAAAAACCTGCTTGCTGAAATTTCCTTTGAAAGCAAAACAGATTTGAAAGTGTTTTATGCCAATAAAACTTGTTTTATGCTAAAATGAACCGTATAATGTTATCCTTGATTATATGTCTTACATGTAGAGGGTTAGGCTTGTCTTGGTGTTTGTCAGTATATTAACTTTTACTTCATTAATGTACTGATTTTTGTCACTGGAATATCCACTTTGGTCATAGGTGTAGACTTAGTCTTTTGAGTGATACGGGTAATCGACTGTTATTTTTAGGACTTAAACTTAGTGGGGTAAACCCTTAGTCAGTGTTCTTGTGGAATGGGTAGTAAGTCACTGCTGTTCGCTGCTCTTTGATATATTTATTTGGCCGATCGGCCTATGTAATTATCTAAGGAATGTAATACTTAAGCTTCTTTTAGTTTAAGTGTATTCGCTATGTATATTCATGCTTGTGATGAAAGTGTGAATCTAGCACACATCCTAGGAGCTAGATTCATATGAGTACGAGTTAGGAATATTTGAGGCGTTGTAAATCTTTAGCCAATTTGTCAAGTCTTTTGAGTGTGTAACACATCTGGTCGTCACTTTCGAGTGGTTTGACGAGCACACTTTAGGCTGAAGTTGACTGGCAGGCTAAAGGTTCAGCAATGTCTCATTTATCTCTCTCGGGACTTTGGATGTCTCGTTTTATTTGTCTTATGAGCTGAACCTTTTCAGCTCGTATTGCAAATAGAACGAGAGGTCCGGGCGTCTCCATCACCTTCCCCCTATAATTGGCTTTTTGGGAGAAAAACACCAAGTTTAAAATGACACTGTCGGGTTGAACATGTATTTTATGGTGGATCATCGCGTGAGGCTCACTTAAGGATCCGTACGGAAAAATGCATTATCCCGTGCGTACCCTTAAGTGGGTCGCACGGGATAATGCGTAATTATTCTATGCGGGTGGTTAAGTGGACCGTACGGGATAATGCATTTTCACGTGCGGTCTAACAACCGGTCCTCTGGGGATCGGTTTTTTCCGACGCCACCACTTATAGCCCGCCTGAAAACTATTGGTGGCCTCGTTCAGATAAATCGATTTGGTGGCCTCATTCAGATAAATCGATTTTGCAGTAGTAAATTATTCGATAATGGCATTTTAAGTGGGGTATGTTATATTAAGTGTGTTCATGATAATAAATAAGAAAAAAATTATGGTCCCTCAAAAAAGTACCTCGATACAATTAAATTTTACGTTTGGTACTATTACCTAGTCCAAGTTTTGCACTATAAAATGTGTTATCTTTTAATAACTTATTAAGGACTAGTAATATGTCCGTGCTAACTCTACGGTGTCACGATATTTATTTGATAAACTATTAAAATTTTGTTTTATATAATTAAAAATAACTTTTATGGAATCTGTCTATTTGGGAGCAAAAGAAAAAGAGAAAAGGGCAAGAAGTACAGGTGCTACGACGGATTGAGGTTGAACGGTGTATGTCCGCGCGGGCGGGGGAAGCAGCGGGTCCTACCCTCACATGGGCTCAGCGTAAGGTCCATCTAACCGGCGCTAATTTTAAGCGAAGTGGGGTGGAGAGGTTGTAAATTGCTAATTGCAAACTGATATATTTTATATTAATATAGATAATAAAAACACTTAACAAATAACATGATACATGTTTTTTTCATCACAAGCAATTAAAAAGAATAGATGTAAGAAGTGCCTAATTGCGTGTAACATAACCACGTCACACGTAAAAATATTTACGAAGAGAGAATCAAAATAGTCTAGGATCAAGGCGATTGTACATCACAAAATCATATATACAGTTTAATATTACGAGAAAAGAGAGTGGGTGAAAGAAATCATTGTTTAGCTCCATTATGTAGAAATGCCACTTGTGTATATAGTTGGTATATTTGGTAGGTGTGGATTCCTACATATTTTTAGTGTCTAATTAACCGCGTTTGCGTCCTACATGCAAATGGGCCAATTTGACACTGTGAAGCCACCCTACTACTACCGGATTTTAGATCTGCTTATAGCTGGGGCTTTATTATTATATATTAAAATGTTGTTTCAGAGCCATTTTCCACGTACCTAGCAAACTAGCTAATATGAAATGCGATGAATGATTCTCAAGAAAAAAAAGTAATCCACGGTAGGAATCAATTGTAACATATGTGGAATGCTAATAACAAACATCATGCAATTTTTGAAAGAAATTAAGAAAATCTATCTGCACATATGTCTTCTTTTCGTTATTATAATAACCAATAGATTTTTCGATGAAATTTTAGATGAGCTATATTTGTCAAATATTATTTAAATTGATATACAAATCTTGGGCAGTATTGCTTATGTGTCGATAAACACATTTATATTTGTATATAGCTATATTGATCAATCTCCAGTATAATAATTTGAATGATGTATATCTTTCTCTTTTATTCAATTAATGTGGTAATTCTTAGATATTTTGCAGTGTTCTAATAATATAACTTATGCTCATTCTCTCTAGTCCTCGTCATATTTTTGTTTCAACACTATCTTCCAAATTATATTTTTTGACTTGATTTGTCATATTCCGAACCATGCTAGCAAGCATGCTCCCTCTTTCCACATAATCAATAATCTAACTCCCATGACCAAAACTAAAGATGAATCCGGAGGTAATCTAATTAGGGTTGGGCAGTTTAATAAAAAACCAAAAAAACCCAAACCACACCGAGTCAAGCCGAAGTCTTCGGTTTTCGGTCTCCAGTTCGTGGTGTAGCCTAACCGAATAATTTAATGCGGGTTCGGTTTTTACTGTATAAAAACCGATCAAAAAAGAACCTCAGCCGAGCCGCTCCCCCACTCCCCATGCTCGAGCGGCGACGTGCGCGAACCCTAGCCGAGCCACTCCTCTACTCCTCATGCCCAAGCGCCGCCGCGTTACGCGCACCGCCGTTGGCCTCTCCCCCTTCCGCGCCGCCGGTGTCGCCTCCTCCGCGTCGCGCTGCGCCATAGCCGCCAGCCCCCATCCATGCCGCGCTTGCTGCCCCAGCCCCTTTCGCGCACGCCATCGCCGTTGGCCCCGCCTCTTCCCCTTTCGCACTGCCGGTGTCGCCCCCTCCGTGCGGCCGCGACATGCTTGCGCCAACGCCCGAGTGTCGCCACTGCTCGCTGCCGTGCACTTGGCCGCTTGCGCGCCCACGTCGCAGTCTTCCAGCCGCCAACCACCGGGCACCCACGTCCCCTCGAGCCTGCGTCGACGCACTGCCTGTTGTCGCCTTGCTGACCACCGGCTAGGGTTTAACGAGGAAGGGGACGCGTGCAGGCTGAGCAGAGTGAGGCTGGGTGAGTTGGGAATAGGTAGGAGAAAGGAGAGCTGGAGAGGGCCGCGCATGTGGTTCAGTTTTTACCGAGAAACCGAACTAAAAAACCAAAACCGAACGCTGCGGTTTCTGATTTTAAACAGAACCGATCGGTTCTTGTTCCTTCAAAATCGGCACTACACGTAACAAAATCGAACTGAACCGAACCGAACCCTCGGTTTAAATCGAATGACCAGCCCTAAATCTAATAGTTCTTTTTTGCATTTTAAGGAAGATCTGAACCACTTTTTCCGTTAGTGGGTCCTATTAGCCTGGAATGACAGTGATTTTCATGAATATTTGAACCGCCTTTTCTTTGATCAAGTGACAGGTCCTGTTAATCTATGGTGAAAGCGATGTTAAGGAACAGTTTGAGCAACTTTTTTATCAAGAGAGATGATTATATATATATGCCTACTAAATTTAGGGTGTGAATGTGCCACTGTTATAAAACTGGCTCCTATAGCATATCGAAAACCAAACACGAAAAAACGTCATAGGAGTTCTAAACACGATAATAACACGAAGGCACAATATTTGTTAATGAGGTTCAGCCGAAGCCTACATCTCCGAGGCACTGATTACGGGCGCTCCTCCCCGATCTAGAATATTACAGTGTATCTGGTATCTATGACTCTTCACCGGCTAGGCCGCTGATCAATCGTATCCACACCTATGCTATTATCATCTTGCGGTTACAACTGGTGTGTCTCTCTTTTTAAGATAGAACTTAGGATAGAATCCGACCCTTACTCTATTCCTAACACCTAGTACAACTCTAAGTCCTAAACTTTAGCCGACTTTGTACACATATTCGACATAAACTCTAAGAAACTTCACCTTAACAAATATGTCATGCAAACCTGAATTTATTACTTGCTCGAACCTTCGTGTACCAAGACTTGAGTTGGTTCTTTCACTGCTCACGTCAAGTCGTCCGACGAGCCTACACCAAGCTCGTTTAGCCCTGGCACGTGTCTCACACCTCGAAGTAGCATCTCGTTTTCATCATACATCTTAAACTTGACATCACCTACTCCAACAACATGGTAACTCATGTCATCGTCCAAGTGAACAACATCAAACTCACCAGATTTGTATGAAGAGCCACACTCGCTTCGATGTCACATGATAGGAACTACTCGAGTCCAATAGCCACGCTTCACCAGACTTCCCTTTAGACATCATGAGAAGCTCATGACTGCTGCTATCTGAGTCATCACTATAAGCTGTTAAACGTGCAATTGCACTTCTCTTCTTTTTCAGCAACGAACAATCCCGCTTAATATGTCCAACATCATTACACTTAAAGCAACGTATGACACACTTCTTTTTGCTCTTCGACGACTCAGTCTCATTATCATGCTTTACCCTGACCAGCAAACCTTCACCATGAAAAGCCTCGATAGTATCATTTTTTATCTTCTCAAATCTCGTGCAAGGAACGTCAAAATTACCTCCTCAGTCTTGATGGTATCCTTATTATACGTCAGAGTATTTACCATATATTCATAAGACAACGACAAAGAGCTCAGAAGAATTATGACCTTGTCTTCATCCTCCAGTTTCACATCTAACTTGCTTAGACCCGTGACCAACTGATTGAAGATGTCCACGCGCCCTCTAAGGTTTGACTCCTCTTGCATCTGCAAACTATATAATTGTTTCAAATACAACTTACTTGTCAGCGACTTGGACATATATTGGGTTGCCAACTTGTCCCAAATTTTCTTTGGTGAATCTTCCTCTATAACATGGTACATGACCGAATTCAAGAGACACAATCGCATCGTCGTAGCCGCCTGTGCCTTGATTTCCTCCCATTTGTCATAATCCATCTTCTCCGGTTTCGTTTCACCAAGAGCCTTAGATATCCTCTGTTGAGCCAACAGATCCTTCACTCTTGTTTGCCGAAGAACGAAATTACTAGTGCCATCAAACTTTACCACCTCAAATTTGGAAGCCATCATTGTCGTCATCGATGATAATCAACTCAACCGACTGTCGCCTTAGTCAAATTCATCTATCCTGATTAGACCAACCAGGTTAATTGCACACACACTTCCTAAACAAACACCTTCAGAGACCCGACCCCCTCACTGCATCTTGTGAATGCATGCAGCTCCTTCTTCGGTCTCTGTTGGTTGCCGCTGTTGTGCATGTCTTGCCTCACGGATTTGCTATCGCAGTCATACCGCATGCACCTGAGCACTGGTCCTTCTGTAGCAGTTGCCCTCCTCACACCACCGGTGTACGAGCTATGCTCCACCTTGAACTCATCACCAACAAATAATTGCACACCCTGTCGTGATGTCGTCCTTGTGTACCACGCCAAAGTCACCGTCGACCGCGTTGTCTTCGCCAGCCGCCAATTGACTCGAGTGCCATATCTAGCAGCATGTCCTATCCTGGACATTGTGTGCAACTTGGCACAATGTGGGGCACCTCCCTCGTATCTCTACCTAGGATCTCCCACATGCTCTGATACCACTTGTTATAAAATTGGCCTCGATAGCACATCAAGAACCAAACATAGAAGAAACATCATAGGAGATTCAAACACGATGATGAACCAAGACACGATATTTGTTAACGAGGTTCAGCCGAAGCTTATATCTCTAGGGCACTGATTACGAGCGCTCCTTTTCGATCGAGCATATTACAGTGTATCCATATATCCACGACCCTCCATCGGCTAGGATGTCGACCAGTTGTACCTACACCTATGCTATTGTTGTCTTGCGGTTACAACCGGTGTCTCTCTCTGTTTAAGAGAGAATATAGGATAGAGTCTGACTCTTACTCTATTTTTAACGCTTAGTATAATTTCAAGTCCTAAACTATAACAACTTTATACACATATTCGACACAAAATATAATAGCCACATAGATTTCAAGCAATGATTTGAAGCACTTTTGTGTTTTGTCTATGCTTCGATCGATCTGTTGTGCATAAACACCGACTTAATTTTTCTTTTTACTAACGCTTTAATATATAGTGCTAAATTACCTTAAAATCAAAGCCTCGATCGAACAGCTATATATCTTACAACTACGAGAAACATGTGTACCCCCTAGCTTTGGTAGTATCTATAACTATCTATAAAGCAAGTAGTGTTTTCACCTAAAATTTTGTTCTACCCTAGCTATTTTGCAGAAAACTCTTTGAGTTTTTTTTAAATGGAGGGTCGCGGCCCAAGCAGCGATTCACCTCGGATTTGATCCAATTTCCATCTCGCGCCCAACACGAACCAGGCCCAAAATCTCTAATGGACGACAAGGCGCACTGCCCACTATGCGTGTGACTCACTTCTGTTTTTGGCTCATTGGTTGTTTTGAGAATTTTCTTTTTCGGTCCAGCCTGTGCGATCAATTCGGCCTGTTACCAAATTTGGTTGCACGTTTTTAAACTCTCTTTTGTAATTTTTATGGGCTTCATTATTTAAGAGGCCGGCCCAATTCGTTCACACACACCGAATCGGTTTTTTTAACAGGCCTACTATTCAACCTATGTGTATACACTTTGTATAGGTACGATGCATACAAAGTATATATATTTATATCTATATCTATATCTATAACTATAACTATCTATAAAGCAAGTAGTGTTTCTACCCAAAATTTTCGTTCGTCTGACTATTTTGTAGAAAAGCCCTTGAGTATTTATAAAATTAACCCGCAGTCCCAATGCTGAAAAGAAAGAGAGGGCTTGGATGAAAAAAGACCTCCTGCGCCCCTCCCGTCCATCCTCATCCGTGCCGCGCTTGCGCCCCTCCCTTTCGTCGCTGCTCGGAGCTCCCGCGCTACGCCGCGCCCCTCCCTCCCGTCTCCATTCGCGCCGCGCCTCGATTTCACCTGTTGTACAACACATGGGCACAGTTGCTAGTATTAGTACTAAGGCCCTGTTTACTTGCAGATTTTGGCTGTAAACTTTACACCCCAAAATTTTGGGTGTAAACTTTACACAAGAGAAGGTGTTTGGGTGTAAACTTTACACAAGAGAAGGTGTTTACTTCTCTATGTAAAGTTTTTGGGTTGTTGTAATAAAGACAAATTTGCTCCTATTAAATGATTGATTTGGTTTATTTATTATAGACTATTTGTCTTCAATAGATTTGAGTGATGTTTGTCATGCTTGCTGCACCTGTCACCTAGCAACGGGTGGCTAGTCAAAAGCAATGCTTGCATATGTCTATTTTTGTTCAAGCGCATACAATGTTGATCATATTACAACACTTACAAATTTTTTAGCATATTACAACACTCACAAATTTTGCATATTATAGCATTGTTCAGCACACACATTGTTTAGGATTGCAAATAAATCAAAAAACAAGCACACACATTGTTCAGCATATTACAACACTCAAATTTTGCATGTTGTACCATACGTCCTCAAAAATTTTTCTCTTTTGATTTTTCTCCTCCTGCAGCTCAACAGAGACGGTAAAATTAGATAAACTTGGTAGAAGTCCATATAGCCGAACAAGAGAAAGAACATATAGATACCAAGGTACATGGCAAAATTGTTCTTCTTTAGAAATTTGCTGTTTGTCTAATTTGTTGAAAAGAACGGCACACAACTTTTAAGGGGTAATCCTGGTCTTGACACTGCAAGGAGCAAAATGCCACCGCGGACTTTTGATGAAGTAACGGGGAAAATATATCTACCATCGCGGACGCCGTCGCTGTCGCCCCCGCGGACGCTGCCGCCGCGAACGTCACCGTCGCCCCCGCGGACGCTGCCCGTCGCCTGGTTCTCACATCCGCGTGGCGCACAACTTCTTCGGAGGAGACGACGCAATGGAGGAGAGCCGATTTCTTCAGATGCAGAAGATGATGAGGCGTGCGGAGGGGCAACTAGGAGGGGGTCTGCACAGAGTCCAATGAAAAATTACACCTTTTTGGGCTAAAATCCTCCCAAATCCAAAATTTTTACAATCTAACTTTACATCTTCCTATTTACTTTCAAAATATCAAAAAGTGACTAAAATCCCAAAATTTTACATGATTTTACAGCAAGTAAACAGGGCATAAATTAATTATGGGCATAACACACGCATGTATGTCGTTGATGATGACGTGCTAATTGTCGGATACTGGTAGTACTAGACGGATACTGATACGGCAACGCGTACGTCACGTGGTCAAAACCACCCAACGGTCCATACAACGTACAATACGCTGCGTGGATGCGGCGCGCGGCCGGGCTAATCGATCCTCTCGTTCCGTGTGACTGGTGGTGTGATGGCGTATCGCCTCTCTGGCCAATTGAATTTTCGAAGTCGATCGCGCGATTGGAGAAGTCGTCGAGGAAGGGGAAGCATCTGTGGCAGGTATGGGCGAGGAGCCAAGGACGTGACAAACCGCACCGACCTGCATGCATACGCCGACGATACGCGCGCGCGGCGGCGGTGGCGGCGAAGTGATCTCGCATGATCGCTCTGGTTAATTTGGTGGCCGTCCGCGCGCGTTTCCTTCGTACCAAAGCAAATCAATTCCGACCGCAAACTTTGGCTCGGCCGCTGCACAGGTTACAGCTTACAGGGTACGTGGCTCGTTCAAGTATATATTACGTGTGTGTATTGCGGATAATGTTCGCATGCACCTGGTTAGTTAGCTAGTTGGATTTTTTTTAAACGTGTAATTTGTAAATGTAGTTCATAGTACTTCCTCTGCTTTTCTTCTCCGTCACCATTGACTATGGCATGTACTAATGCAAATTAATTAACTTTTGTTATCTAAATAACCAAAATAACCTATCCTGATAGTAGCGTGGGAAGTCTGGAGACAGATAAACAGAAGAATTTTCCGGTAGACGGGACTCTCGGCTATAGGACTCCTAGCAAGAATAAAAGACAAGGGAAGGCTTTGCGCCCAGGCTGAGACGAAACACCTTCCATGATCATTCCCAGCATCCATATTCATATATACAATTATTTCAGAAAACTCAATTCAGAACTCATGTATGACATTCACATATTTCACACATTCATTCGTATATACAATTTATTTTTAAAATAGAAGAGAATATATACATGTCCCATTATACAACCAAAACAGAAATAATATTATCTCAGATCTATGTGTGTCTCATTAACAGTGACCAATATACAACCAATACATGACATGACATGACATTCATATCAGATTCAATACATGACATGACATTCATCTCAGATGACATGAGGGAGCACGACAGCACATGAGGGAGATGGATTTACCTGGAGCACGGTGGCGCTCGGTAGCCGGGCTCGGGGATGGCGACGCTCAGTGGCGGTGAGGGAGAACGATGGCGCCGGGCTCGGGAGGGCATGAGGGATGGCGACGACGGGCTTCGAGAGACTGTGGCGGCGTTAGGGTTTGTAATGTGAGGACTTAGAAAATTTTCGCATTCATGTGTAGATCCGAATCGGTGCTCGGGCTAGGTTAAATGATTTCGAAGCATATCCGTGACGGGCTTAAGTTTAAGCTTGATAGAGATGACATCAGCTCAATCGGGCCTAAGTAAAAACCCGTCACCGATGACACTCAATGGTGACGGACCTAATTGTTATCTCAATCGGGCCTCAGGTTGGTGCTCGTCACCGATGACGAGTGTCATCGGTGACGGGCTTCTGTTGAGGCCCGACAAATATATCATACATTATTTTTGTTGGGCCATGATTTGAGCCCGTCGTCAATAGGTATCATCCGTGACGGGCTCGAGTTTTATACACATCTAACTTGTTTGTGCGGATATATCTTTATTGATATCTTTTTAGACACGTTTAAGATGACTTCATTGTGACGGCCCGCAAAACCCAGACATCTGAAAGACCGTTATAGATGAAAGGATCTGTACTAGTGGATATTTAGTATATATGTGTTTTCATCATATTTTTTTTCTAAAAACTTTCACCTCAGAGCTTCTGTAAACTTTCATATGACTATAGTACTTTTTATCCAAAAAAAATATCGGATAATTTTCATCCTAAAATCTTTTTATCATAGAACTCTTATATAAAAAACTATTATACTATTAAAAAATATGCGCTGAGAGCGCACGTATGTTAAATATCAATTTCGTACTGGAAGTGAACTGCCTGAAATCTAGACACATTCTTATTTTCCAGTATGTACAAAATGTACCAGCGATCCATATAAGTACAATTAAAATGATCAGTTGCTTAGCTTCGTAGTATGAATCTGATGACTCTTGTTGATCGCGCGCCTAACGGAACTTAAACCATATCATTATGGTTTATATGTTGGGATTTGGGCATGCACCAACCCCAGGTGCATGCATGTGCTGTTCATTCCAACAGAAGCAGGAGAAATTTTGTCAAAGCCCCGGTCTGAAATTAACACCGCGCCGATATCCCGAAGCGTATAGGGAGATACTAGTTCTGATGATCATCTGCGCGCGGCCACGCAGAGGTTCGGAGAAGCAGCCAGATACATGACGCAGAAAGCGAAGAAAAGCTATGGCCAATGAGAGGCCCACTTGGCAGGCCTCCGGAAATCCACCACCCCAGCGGCAGAGCTGCCCCACCGGGCCCGGCCGTACGTATGCGTATCTCTTGTTCTCCTCACGTCAGCGACCAACTGGAATTACCACCAATCACACACTCGCTAATTGTGTGGTCAGCTAGGAGGCTAATTAGAATTTAGAACCCCACGAAATTTAAAATTGAACTACTGGGGGCCATGAGTACTAGTCTGGCAATCGAGGCGGAAGACAGCGACGGCGCCACCCCCGTGTTTGCTCCCGCGAAGATAACACGAAGAAGCAGAGGGGGGGATCGATCAATCGATCGATTCAGCCAGTCTAATTAAGCAAACCGGTAAGTGGTTTTTATGCTGCTATAGCTTGGCTTAGTTAGGTGGCGCCACTTAGCTTCACCACTTGTGCGGCTTGCTCCTCAGGCACCAGCTCATCGCAAGCCAAGCATACAAACACATCCATCCATCTCCCCGCTCAAATTACGCGTCTCCTCCTCCTCCCGGCTGCGCGCCTCCTCGTCTGCAGCTTGCTAGTCCCTCTGCTCGTCCACCACGAGAGATCTTTTCACCATGGCGGACCTCACGCTTCTCGCCCGCTTCTTTACCGGCCCTTATATAGCCCCCATCCCCCTCGTGCATTCCATGACACCTACTAGCTTAGCTAGCTGCTGGTCTCGATCTCCTCTTCCCTTCCCTACTCTCTCTATCTCCCTCTTGTTGCATAATCATATATCGAGTTCTTGCAAGGTTCGATTGTGTTGAGACGCATACTTGCTTAGCAGCTGGCCGGCAGATATTCTCTTGGTACAACGGCCATAGCTAGGGGAGTAGGTGCACTGTAGCTTAATTTGGCGGATATAGGTCATCCTAAGGTGTATATATGTCGATGGGTGTGCCCTAATGGTACATGGCTGACCTGACCGAGCATCCGTCGTCGACTGCTCCTCCTCAAGTGCAAACTGCTGGCCTGCCGGCGGCGGCTTCCCCGGGTCCTGCATCGCCCCATTCACCGTCGGAGCAAGGGGACAAGACGGCGCCCGGGGCAGCCACGGCGTCGACGACGGGGAGCTCGGGCGAGCCGTCGCCACGGTCCTCGGGGAAGCACGCGTTCTACCGGGGCATCCGGTGCAGGAGCGGCAAATGGGTCTCGGAGATCCGCGAGCCGCGCAAGGCGCGCCGCATATGGCTCGGGACGTATCCGACCGCCGAGATGGCCGCCGCGGCCTACGACGTGGCCGCCCGCGCGCTCCGAGGGGCCGACGCGGTGCTCAATTTCCCGGGCGCTACCGCCTCCCGCCCTGTCCCAGCGTCTGCGTCCCCGGCCGACATACGCGCCGCGGCGGCCGCAGCAGCCGCGGCTGCCGCGCATCTTGAGCGGCCGCACGGCGGAGAGGCTCCTCGTACCGGCAGTGCCTATCCTGCCACCGCCGCAGCGGAGGACCACCAGCAGCAGCAACAGTACGGCACGGGCAGTCCGGCCGCTGACGACGTCGCAGGCTACCCGCCGATGGAGGGAGGGATTGGCAATGACGATTTCATGGATGAAGAGGCCATCTTCGAGCTTCCGCAACTGCTGCGCAACATGGCGGCGGGCATGATGATGAGCCCACCGAGGCTGAGCCCCACCACCTCCGACGTGTCGCCGGAGCCGTCGGAGGCCGGCGAGAGCCTGTGGAGCTACCGTGATCCCTAGCAGCTTTGCTCCGATTGCATCCATCGATCGCGATCGATCGATCGCCATGTCTTGGTGAGCTGGGTTATAATTAATAAAATCTAAGTACGTACTACTATAGCATCTAGCTAGCGACCCGAATTAATCATGCATGGCAAGATAAGGAGCGAGAGGTAGGGTACACTTTAACGCACATCGACATGGACCCAAGAGGCCGGTGCGCCGCAGCGTCCTCCATCTGGTAATATATGTGTGCATATATGCCATAAGGAGCGTTGTGTATTACTCCTATATATGCTAGCTATCCAGGTCAGTAGACCAGTACCCAGCAGCGTCATGCAGTGACACATAGCTTAGATTTTGTGTGCTAGCTAGCTAAGTACCTTTGCAATTTTCTTTTCTTTTATTACTTTTGGCAGTTCAATTTTCCGTTCAATTGTGATTCGGTGTGATTAAGCAAAGTCTACTTGCTGATTCACTTGAATTATTGCTCGTTTTAGTATAAGAGCATGCAAGCACGTGTTTTTTTCTAAGTGACAAGTGGATCTCACGTCAGTGAGACTTATGCTGACTATATATATGTACATGGGTGCCATCACTGTAACTGTAAACCAGATAAAATATTTTGTGGTGGATAAGCAAAGAGATGCAAACATGCATGGCTACACTTTAGCCTTTTCTAGATGTTGTATTACTTTTTGTTGTAGATTATATATAGGAATGCATGTTGGGGAAGTTGGCCGTTGAAAAGATCCAGAGCAAGCAGTTTGGTGAGCATAGCTTTAAGTTATACAGTGTCATTGTTTCAGACAATATGTTTGCCACTCTTCAATAGTAATAGGAGGATTTGATGCCCATGAAACTATGTGAGACTAGAATTTTTTTTTAAAAAAACTATATGAGACTAGCTAGAGTTATAAACATGGAGTGGCAAATTAAATTCTCAAGATAAGTTTTACAGTATTTGCATTCCGAAAATAATAAAGATTCAACGCTCCGATTCATGATAAAGGTACCATATAAAAAGTAATGTATTTAAGTATTGATATAAAGTTACGATAAAAAAGATAATTTTGTGAGGAAATGGAGAAGGGCATAATTGTCTTTAATATTAGTTGCAGGTATATAGGTACCTCATAGGTACTGCATCGGTACCATATCCATCTTCAGTGATACCGTATGTTATACTCACTACGGGAAAGCCCATGTTTGCCGAGTGTATTACTGTTTGTCGAGTGCTTTCTTTCAGGCTCTCGACGAACTACATGTTTGTGCCGAGCGTGCACTCGATAAACAAAAACACTCGGCAAAATTTATAGTTTGCCGAGTGTCAACACTCGGCGAAAAAACACTCGGCATATCTATATTTTGCCGAGTACCCTCCTCATGCACTCGGCAAAAGGTTAATTTTGTCGAGTGCCACTTTAGGACACTCGACAAAAATGTAACGACCGTCACCCAACGACCGAAACGGCGTTTCCTCAAGGTCTTTGTCGAGTGCTAGGGCTAGGCACTCAACAAAATAGAAACTTTTCCGAGTGTCTATCCAAGGCTCTCGGCAAAAAGGCAATTTTGACGAGTGCCTTCCTTGGCTCTCGGCAAAATTTTTAAAATTGTTTCTTTCCCACCCTCCAAACTTTCTATAATATGTAAATACAACATGTCAATCATAATTATAAAATTTGGTAATTTTTTAATTGGTTTTGCTATATATATTTGATTTATTTTATTTTCATAAATTTTTTTATCAAGTCTTAAATTTGAACGCAAGTAATAAAAAATAGAATAAAATAAGTGAAAAAAATATATTTGATGTTATTTAGACCTATTTGAGTCATTATCCTCAAAATGAGATTAAGTTTAAAAATTTTCTTCACGAAACATGACTAGGAACCTATTCACCGAATGATTTTAAAAATATAAAAATAGCAAACGAAGTCGAAAAATCATGAAAATTGTCTGAATGTCATGATATTATACGTCGAGGCCCTAGTAAAAAATTGAGAAGGTTTCGAATATTTTATCAGGTACGACGTTCACAAAACCGAGGATTCTCCGAAGAAGATTATAAGTGTTGAGAAGGATTAGCTAGATTTGGAGAGAAAATGACAGCCTTGTCGTTTGATTTCAAAAACTTTTCCATAGGCAATAATTAGCGTAGATTAGTTTATAGAAAAATTTGGTAATTTTTCGAATCAGTTTGATAATTTTTAATTTATTAGAAGCGTAAAATGTAATGCTTTTTTTGGCGAGCGTAGCACTTGGCAAAGAAAATACACACGGAAATTTTTTTTAAAAAAAGCCCAGAGGAACACTTTGCCGAGTGCCGGTGTAGGGCACTCGACAAAGTGCTTTTTGCCGAGTGCCCCGATGTGGCACTCGGCAAAGCAAGTATTTGCCAAGTGCCCCGATCGGGACACTCGGCATACATGGCACTCGGCGAATTTGATTATATACGGCCGCTCCTCCCCGCCCAATCTTTTCGCACTTAGACATTTTTCCCCAAACCACCGCGCGCCGCCGCCACCGTGACGAGCCGCCGCCGCGCTTCCATGTCCTCCGAGCGCCGCACTTCCCGGCCCACCGCCCGCATCCCGACCGCCCCCGCGCCTGGCCGCCCGACGCCGGGCCGCCCTAGCGCCCACCGGCCCGGCGCCACTCTGCCGACCCGCCTCCCGCCGCCGCACCCCGGCCGACGCCCCTTCCTCTCCCCACTCGGCCGACGCCGCCCCCTCCTCCCCGGCCGACGCCCCTTCCCTCATCGCCCGACTCCCACCGGCCGACGCGGCCCTCTCCTCCGGCCGACGCCCTCCCCCACCCTCTTCGCATCTTTTCGGTAAACACGTTACTACTTCTTTGTTATTGCAACATTTAGTTCAGACGAAATTAGATTTGTTATTATATAAACATTTAGTTTAAACTATGGCAATATTTAGGTTATTATTGACACATCGAAATAATATCATGTATTTAGGTGTTTATTAAAATGAGTGATATTTAGGTATTTATTAGAAACAATGGTATGGTAAAAACAATGGTATTTATTAGATACATATCTATACTCCTTTGATTTGCGTAGAAAATATATGCTATATGCACGTATATATTTTGAAGTTTATTGTATGCACGTATGTTCGAAGCCTTTTTTTTAAGATGATGAATGGAGTCGCATCGCGCAGCCATGCCGTCGCTTGTGTGCCGGTCATCGAGCCGTGCTTCCCTATTTTGCAGGTGCCGCTGTCTTTACCGTCGTTTGTCTGTGTATAACGTAACCTTAGGCATCTCCCGTTCGAAAGAGATACTGATGAAAATATGCGTCTTCTTGCATATCTTTAATCTTATCTGTTTTGAATTGTCCACGTTTTTTGGACAGCCTGAGGATTTGTAGATGAGTTTAGTTTCCATGATGTAGTATTCTGATCCGACTCAGAATTTCGAAAGTATCTCCTAGTTGTTCTCCGGATACACAATCTCCCTGTCAGAACGTGTATTTGGAGAACAGCGAGGAGGTGCTTCCGAAATTCTGTCTTGGAGTGGAGTACTAGAGCATGGGAACTAAACTCATCTACACATCCTCGGGTGGGATTAGGACCTATCTTTACCTATTAGACAGCATAGGCACTCGGTAGATGCAAATAATATTTATATGATTCTTCGATATGATAGAGGATGGATGACCGTGAGTGGATGTATACGGGCCGCTCAAGTCACGGTTCGTTGACTGATGAATGGATCGAGAGGACCGATGCTTTCTTGGAACTTGCATTTGCCAAGGTTAAAGGAGCGTGTAACACTTGGTGTCCCTGTAGCAATTATGGTAACATGAAGCGACAAACAAAAGAGATCATGGGCAAACACCTTTGCAAGAGTGGTTTTACAACTGATTATACCCGGTGGACGTTCCATGGTGAAGCCTACCGTGGGAGAGACGAGGTCGTCTGACAATGCATCGAGGAGTTTGATTCTGATGCTGGGATAGGAGACATGTTAAATGACTATGATGAAGCACACTTCGATGAAGGATATAGGGAGGAGGAGCCGGAGCCTACCGCAAAGGCGTATTATGACATGTTGTTTGCGGCATAGCAACCCCTTCATGGGCATACAAAGGTTTCTCAATTGGATGCCATTGCACGGCTAATGGACGTAAAGTCCCAGTTTAGCTGGAGTAGAGAGGTCTTTGATGTTATGCTGACAGTTGTTGGTAACCTCCTTCCGAATGGTCACCTTCTACCAAAGAGCATGTATGAGGCACAAAAACTCCTTCGTGCACTTAAGATGCCATATGAGCAGATACATGCTTGTCCGAACGGATGTATCCTATTTAGGAAAGAGCATGCGGAAGCAAAGTACTGTGCAAAGTGTGGATCCTCTAGGTTCGTAGAGGTACACCCACTCTGTCCCAGCTTCGAGTAAAGAGCACGAGTGAAAGCCCGGCCATACGCACACGGCCGACCATTTCACAGACCGAAGTGCAGCAACTCCGGGTGAGAAATTTTCAGTTTTATGCTCAATTCATTGATATTTACTGAATGTTTGCTTTGCTTTGTAACATTGGGATGGAATATTGTAGGATGAGTTGGAAGAGGAGAGAAGGAAACGACGGGTTAGAAATTTCTTTTTTTTTCTCAATTCATTAATATTTGTTGATTGTTTGATTTGCTTTGTAACATTGAGATAGAATATTGTAGGACGAGTTGGAAGAGGAGAGAAGGAAACGGCGGGAGATTGAGATGAGGATGACTGAGATGTACAGCTACGTGCAAACAATCAGTCAGAACATGGGTATTCCTGTCGTACCGCCACAGCATGTAGAATTCACTCCTCCACATCCTGTTGTAGGCACTCTGGTGAGTAACTTGACAACCTCGCATTTAATTTTCTTATTTGTGAATGTTACTATCTTGACAACCTATACTATTCTCTTTTTCTTTTGTGCAGCCTCAGTCGGCGGCATCGAATAACCCCAGTAATGACCACGGAGGTTGGCCGCCTTTTCCACCTCGGTAATTTTCTTCGAACGATTGTAATTGTGCTCCAAACTACCGTGTGAATTTTGATTGCGAATTGTGGACTACCTACTGTGAACTACTATCTTTATGTTTTATGGATTGTGATTGTGACTACGATTGTAGATTATATTTATGTCTTGTGGATTGTGAATTGTGGCTAAGGTTGTTGTGATTGTGATTGTCAGTGTGGTTGTGCTGATTGTGGTTGTGATTGGGGATGTGGAATAATGCTTATGGGGTTGTGGATAATTGGGGTTGTGAATGTGATGTATATTTTGAAAATTTGCGAAATATGCCACTGAACAAATGAAATAGGGTTAAAATTGTCACTTTGCCGAGTGCAACACTCAGCAAAGAGGGCCTTTGCCGAGTGCAATGGCCAAAACACTCGGCAAAGAGGAAAAACAGGGGGTTCTGGGAACCCTCTTTGCCGAGTTCCCAAACTTCGCCGAGTGCATTGAGAAAAGTGCTTGACGAAGTTCATCTCTTCGCCAAGTGTTTTCGCAAAAACTCTCGGCGAAGTTTATAATTTCGCCGAGTGTTTTCTTTTTGCTTCGGCAAAGGTCGTTATTTCGCCGAGTGTTTTTTTGTTGGCACTCGGTAAAAGTAAAATGTTCACCGAGAGTTTTTTTTACGCTCGGCGAAATTTTTCGTCACCGTCCACCCAACAAAACATGTACCTTTTTTTTGCCGAGTGTCGAAGGGACACTCAACGAAGTTTTCGCCGAGTGCCCGATGGAAAACTCTCGGCAAATAGCTCTTTGCCGACCCAAAATTCACCGTGTGAGCTATGCCAAGTGCAACACTCGACGAAGTCTTCGCCAAGTGTTTTAAAGCTTTCGCCGAGTGTCCCAGGCACTCGGCAAACAGGGGATCTCCCGTAGTGACTCTAATCATCCATTACTCTATTTGCTTTATTCTTTTAAGATTTACACTTTGTCTCCTAGAGTACATGATTAGTTAAACTATTGTAGAATGTTTGCATGATTATTTTAAGAGTGATTTTATAGTCCTTTAAAAGGTGACAGGAGTTACGTGTAAAATATGATACCTCTGGGTATCTCTGATATTAGGAGGTACCAAATTTGCACTTAAAAGTATTGATACCTTCTGGTACCTCTCAAGGAGTGTAAAATTACTCTTATTTTAACA
This sequence comes from Oryza australiensis, assembly GCA_019925245.2. Taxonomy (NCBI): domain Eukaryota; kingdom Viridiplantae; phylum Streptophyta; class Magnoliopsida; order Poales; family Poaceae; genus Oryza; species Oryza australiensis. The sequence continues at coordinate 2,929,874 of JAIFGZ020000108.1, read as the reverse complement.
CTTACATTCTATCCCTCAAAGAACACGATCTCTAGGTAAAAAAGTCAGTGATTAGTAGGTTCACACTTAATTCACCCCCATATGTGAAATTACGTGTTTTTTCACATTCGCATCTTCTTTCTAATAATTAGAGCATCATAGCTTTTCTATTTTTGGAACTTGGCAAAATAAACTCTACTGTGTGCATTTATACACGCTGGATGGGAAGGATAAGGAGGTGCATCCTTGAACAACTTAATTCTTTTTTTCATGTGTGTGGCTACTACCGGTTTGACTATACTCCACTTCGCATATTAAACTGTATCTATAATATAATATAATATAATATTTGTAAAAATTGAAAACGATAATATTACTATTTACATCTTAGAATCTGAAAAAAATATCCCTTATGCAAGTTTTATTCAAATAAAAATAAACATAACTTCATGAAGACAAGTTTTCCTTATATTATTTTTTTAATAAATAATAATATTATATATTAATAATAATGTTTGTATTTTTTAATCAAAGGTTATGTCTTTGGGCCAAAGAAATTTAAAAATCGGTTCAAATTGTTGACAAAATAGTATGAATGGAGAATAAAATTTGATAAATTGTTGGAGATTGTCAAATTTTTCCTTCTCATATTATTTAGAGAGTTGGCAAAAGAGCACGAATGAAAAATAAAATTTATCAAACTGTTGAAGATCGTTGAAGATGCTCTTAGCAATCATCTTTATTGGTGATTCATGCAGCAGCAACAGTGTTGGTACCGGCTGCAATGCCAGGACTAGGAAGTAATATGGCTGAGAGGCAGAGAGGGTGTGGGCGATGGGAGAGATGACGCAGTTGACAGCGGTTGCCGTGACATGTATGGGGCAGAGAATGTAAGGATGTCATGTTGTAATAATTAATAATATTTGTATATACATGCATTATTTAATAGATGAACATATTTACATAGCTTCATGCGGATTTTTAATTAGTAAGACAATTAATTAGTGAAATAATGAGCATTAGCTTCCTAATTGCAGATCCTTTTATTGGGCATATATCTGTATGTATGCATGCAGTATATTTGATTTTTGCATGCCATGCTACTCCTGATTGCATGTCATTTTATCAAGGTGCAATTTTGGCAACTTCCTCGTTAGGAGGAAAACATGTAGTCGGTTTTTGCTATAGCGTTCCCTCTTGATCAGCCGTGCATATTGTTCAAACCGTAGAAAAAAACAAAGTAAGAAGAAGAAAGTCAGTCCTGATTCAATCATTTGTTTCTAGTAATACGAAGGACATGTGAAGTACGTAAATAAACATAACAAATCATACCCTATGTATTTGGCTCCTTCAAGCGCTTACCAGATGCCCGTATTTCTCCATTTGCCTCCTACTGGTTATCATTCATCCGATACTAAGTTCAATATTCAACAAGAGAAAGAACGACGGGGCACTACTGCAGAAAGCCACAATAGTCCCAGTTCGTAACCCTCAGTAGTCTCGGTTATCAAACCGAAACTACGAATTCAGGACTAGAGATAGCCCATCTCTAGTCACGTTTAAATAATCAGGATTAGAGATGCATCTTTAGTCCCGGTTGGAGCCACCAACCGGGACTAAAGATGGCACAGCCACGTGGCCGGCTTCGCCATCTTTAGTCTCGGTTGATGGCTCCAACCGGGACTAAAGATTTTTTTATTTTTTTAACTTGTCCTTTCGCAGTACTGCTAACTATATATATATATATCACAAACGATAAAATCAAACATCACCAAACATATCACAAAACATACCACAAATCAAATACATGTTCAAATCACATATCAAATACAACAATAAAATCACAAAATACAAATCAAATACAACATGTATACATCACAAATCAAAATCTCATCTCATCAAACATCAAAAACATCAAAAAGAAAAAATCATCAGATCTGAGGGGGCCGACGCCCGCGCGCGGCCGACACCGTCCGCCTCGGCCTGGCCGACGCCTCGTCTTGTGCGCGCCCACATGCGCCCTGACCAGCTCGCCGGCGCGTCCACCGTCGCCGACGCGCCGTGCACGAACCCCGTCGTCGACAGCGGCGCCGTGCCGACACCAGACAGCAGCCCAGGCCAAATCGTATACCCGCAGTTGTTGGTCACCGTGAAAGTCGCAGACCACGCAGCTGCAACACATGCAACAACCCTACCGATCAGCAGCCGCACGCAAGCAAAACCCAACGGCCAATGCCAACCAAAAATACAAACAAACACAAAACAATGCGCATAAGCAGAGAAAGGACGCTAAAGATCCATTACCTAGAAGTAGGAAGAGCGAGCAAGCCCCGGCCCGCCGCCGGCCACCGCCGCGCGCCCCCACGGGGCCACCGTCGCGCGCCCACGCGGGCCGTCACCGCCGCGGCGCGGGCCGCCGCCGCCGCCCGCCCCCGTCCGCCCACTGCCGCAGCAAGAGAGGCGCTAGCTAGAGGAGTGAGGAGAGGGAGAGGGGATAGATCTATGTGGGAGGAGAGGGAGAGCAGGAGGAGAGGAGAGAGGTAGCAGAGAAAAAAGTGAAGTCTCGAACTCGGATAGATCCGTGATGCTTTAATAAAGTGCGTGAGGACCGAGAGCATGCGTGGGAGGAACGAGAGGGCGCACAGACTGAAATATTTTTAGTGTTACCAACCGGGACAAAAGATACCATTTTTAGTCTCGGTTGGTGTTACGAACCGGGACTAAAATTGGTTGGCGCTCGGACAGCCTCTAACAATATTTGAACCGGCACTAGAGATGATATTTAGTCCCGGTTCGTGACACGAACCGGGACTAATGTTCCTAGAAATTCGTAGACTTTTTAAACCGGGACTAGAGATGATCTCTAGTCTCGGGTGCAACTCAAACCGGGACTACTGTGGTTTTTTTCACTTCAATCAATGATGGTTTCTCCTGTAGTGGGGGAGAGAAAAAAATTATCTTCATTAATTTGTTTTTCTCTCGTGCTCAATAGATCGAAGAAACCACTGATTGAGAAATTTACGTCTTTTACTATGTACCGATTAGATTTAGTCAAGACAAAATACCAATGTGTTACTAGTTAATTACTCAACTTCCATTATTTATGATAATTTTATTCTGTATCTTACCCCTCCCTTAATTAACGGTCCATATTACTCTGCCTCAGTGGCGGATCCATCACTATGGCGAGCTGCGGCGTCTACCATACCTCCCGCCCGTCCCCCCTCCTCCGGTGTAGGCGCCGAAATAGCGCATGGTGGGAGCTCGCCATTGATGCCTGCTGATCAAGCTCTGAAGTCTGAAGGAGCTAGCTAGCTAGCCTTCTTCTTGCTGGTGCTAGCTGGGCTGTCATCTTCTTAGCAGTGATGGTGGTGGGCGCCGTGAGCTGCTGCCGAAGCCGGAGTTGGCGGCGACGCGCCGTCGCCCTTGCCCTCGCCGTCGTCGTCGTCTTCGCCGCGGCAACTAGTGAGTACAAAGGTAGAGGCTAGCTAGCTTGCCAGCTCTTCTTTTCATGCGTGCACTTCTTAATCTGAGTGTGTAGTCTTTTAGTCTTCTACATATAATCAGTGATTACTTGCTCTTGCTGTCTCTTTTTTCCTTCCCATTTTTTGGTGCTTTTTTTGTCTGAAGACCAAACCGGATCTTTGATTAGGTTCATCAGGAGCTAGTTAACTGCATACAGGTTGATTAATCTTGCTAAGATATTTTACTACTTTCCATTAGGTCTAGCACTCTAGCTAGCTAGCTATCTGTCCAGGTCTTCTCTCTCAAGGAAACTACGTTAAACAATCTTAAAACTGAAACTAAACTTAGTTAACTTAGGTGTTGGTCTTGTGGTTAGTTTTTCTTAGACATATATTTTGAAATATTAATTATGAATTATAATATAGTTTTGATTTTTTAATATATTATTTAATTAAAACATGTCATTTCTAACCTTGAGTCAAAAGTTTGCCATTGGTAAAATCCGCCACTGCTGTGCCTCTCAATACCTTACGTACCTCGCAAAAACAGTAAAACTTCTCAATTCGGAAAATACCACCATGTACCGGGGAGTTGGCAAATTGTCGATATTCTGTTGTTAGCTAGATTTGTTATTATCGTCTAAAAGCAAGATTTTTTTAAAAATAATGACAGTGTTAGATTTTAAGTATTTTGTAATATGTGATTTGGAATAATAAAATTGGATTAATCAGTTACATATGCTTCAGGTCGCTTCTCAATAGTAATTATTGGAGACCTTTAAATTTCTTTAAAAAGGAAACATCCTATGCATACAAGTTTTTTCATACGTCATGCTCACCAACTAATAATTCTACTAAAAACTCTAGAAAAAACCATACATATACTTTCCAATAGTATTTCACTTACTAATAAAGTCTTAATCTCAAATTTATTATATTTTATCCTTAAAACTATCATAATTTTTATCTTATATATATATGTATGTATGTGTGTATATATATATAATAAATTTAAAGATAAGACTTCACACATGGATATAGTATTCTTAAAAGTACACATTAGTGGAGAATCGATTTTTGCGTGTGGGCCGAAAGGCATCTTTCCGTGCGAAAGGCTTGCCCACACGCACGAGATGGTCTGTAAAAATCAAATTTTTGCCTTCGAGCGGCCTAACCGCACGAAAAATCTATTATCCCATGCGGGCAGCTTAAGAGGCCCGCGTGGGAAGATCTATTATCCCGTGCGGGCCACTTCACTGCCCGAACGGGATAATAGATTTTTCCGTGTGGACGAATTAAGTGGCCCGCACGGAAAGATACATCCGTCCTATTGAATTATTGAATTAAATCGACAATTAATATCACATCACAAATTACACAAAAAAATTTCACATTATCACAATTTTATCAAAATTTCACATGTATAATTTTACAACAAATTTTACAACATTTACAACAAATTTCATAATGCATGGATGCGACAGTGATGTGACGGCGGTATAGGTGGCGGTCGGTGTTGCCGGTGGTGGTGCGCAGTGGAGGAGGCGGCCGCGGTGGACGAGGCGGCCACGGTCGGAGGAGGCTGCGGTGGAGGCCGGCGGTGGAGGAGGCGGTCGTGGTGGACGAGCGGCCGCGGTCGGAGGAGGCGGCCGCGATGGACGAAGCGGCCGTGGTCGGAGGAGGTGGCGGCGAAGGCCGTCGATGAAGGCCGGCGGTGGACGCAGGCGGCCACGGTCGGTGGAGGCGGCGGTGAGGAGGCGGTCGTGGTCGGTGGAGGAGGAGGTTGTGGTCGGTGGAGGGCAGAGGAGGAGGCAGCGGTGGAGGAGGCCGGCGGAGGAAGAGGCGGTGACGGTGGAGGCAATGGGTCGGTGTGGAAGCCCTGGCATTAGAAAATTTCATCGGAGTTAGAAAATTTCGGAGCTCGCGCGCACCTATAGGCGGTGGTGATCATCGCATGCGGGCGACTTAAGAGCCCGCATGGAAAGATAGTTTTTCCGTGCGGGCGGCTTAAGTGGCCCGCATGGAAAAACTATCTTTTCCGTGCGGGCTCTTAAGCGGCCCGCACGAAAAAACTATCTGTCCGTGCGGGCTCTTAAGCCGTTCGCATGCGATAATCTATGAACATTTAGAGATGGACTACAAAAATTATAATAATATCTAGATTTGGTCAGAAAATTTTATAAATTGACATGACAATTTAATTTTGTTTCATAACACTGTCATAAAAAATCAATCAGTTTTGATCAAGTGAGACTATATGTTGTTCATAAATGGCTACACCTCCGTAATAGTTTATGAACTCTAAGTTTCAAAGTTTATATACATTATACTCAAATTTATACATAACCTTAACATTAACTCATTATCACAACATATTAAGTTATATTGTCACTTGTGTTGTGGAAAAATATTTTTTTTCTATTTTTTAAGTAATAACCTTTTTTTGGAAAAAATTCAATCGTTTCTTTTTATTTTTAATATTTTTCTTCGCTTAGGCGCACACGAGAGGTAACCACGAAAATTTGAGCCTCAACAAGCGAGAGGCGTGGCCTGTGAAAAATTCAGAAAACACGCTCGAAATTAGAAAAAAGCTTCCGGGCTTGAAAAGACAACCTACTGAGCCGTTTTTGGGGAAAATAAAATCTCCAAACACGACAAAGCGCAGACGAACGCATCCGAAATATTGTTCTGATCGATTTTTATATATGGAACGTCTCGATCGGAGTCCGTATATGAAAGTTATGGCTGATTTAAAAACCCACTCCGAGTTAGAGGATAAAACAAGAACAATGTGCGAAAAACTTGTTACACGCGCACAAACTGCATTATTATATACAGTGAGAGCCACTCTGTTATAGTTTCATCTAGATGAACTCTAAGTTTCAAGCTTATATACTTTTTAAGAAGCTATGAATTTGTATGCATTTTAAATTTATACATAACCTTAACATTAACTCATTATCACAACATATATTATATTGTGTTGTGAAAAGTATTTTTTATTTGATTCTATCCCATATCCAAGAATTAGATGAAGAATTCAATAGGTTTATAGATAATTAAAACCTTACATCTCTAAATTGGTTTACAAAAAATACATGGGCATCATCCCGTGCAACCCACTTAAGCGACCGCACGAGAAAATGGATTATCCCATGCGGTCGCTTAAGTGGACCGCACGGGATAATGCATCTTCAATTTTTTTAGGTGCGACCACTTATGGTCTGTCTGGAACCTATCGAGGGTCTCGTCCAGAAAAACCGTTTCTCTAGTAGTGACATGTACAACTTTTTTAGAATTTATGATGATATTTGTTAGTTTGTGTGCATAATATATATACGAGAAATCTTATGGGCATACGATAGGTCTCTTTGAGACATCTTGGATAGAATAATTCCCCTAAAGCTAACCCTTTGGCCGAAAGCCTAAATTTTGCTTAGAGTAGACTAGGCAAGCACTTATGTGGCTAAATTCTTGATCAAATTTCGGGTACAGTCACTGGGATTAACCCAGAAAACTGTTCATTAAAATCCTTGGACTTGGCACTGTACCTTGTTAATTAAGTTTGTGCCGTGTGGTCTCCTCTCAAAGAAAAGTTTGTTAATTAAGTTCTGATGATGGCCAAATATCACAAACAAGTTAAAAGAATGAGGGCTGTTTTTTTTTCTTCGAGTTTAATTTTATAACACTACTGTAGTTTCTTTATTTTTCTGAACGAGGGCCCCCAATAGTTTCCAGGCGAGCCATAAGTAGACGCGCCTGAAAAAACCGATCTCGAAAGGGCCGGTTGTTGGACCGCGCGGGATAATACATTATCCCGTGCGGTCCACTTAAACGACCGCACGGGCTATTATCCCGTGTGGCCCACATAACAACCGGCACGGGATAATGGTGTATTATCCCGTGAGGTCCACCTAAAGACCTGCACGGTATAATGCATTTTTCCGTGCAGGCCTTTAATTGGACCGCAAGCGATGATGCACCATAAAACAGCTGTCAAACCCGACAGTGTCACATTTAACGTGGTGTTTCTCTCTCAAAAAAAAGACAATTATAGGGGGAAGATTTTCAACTTGAATTCTTCAATTAGAATCAATACAAAAGGTACCATACCACTCCTCTTCCATTTGCTTCCATTTTTAAAAAAATTTATTGGTTGAATGCGAAGATATTTGAACTTTTTTAACTCGGTTTCTCTCTCCAATAATAGATAATTTCTTTTGGTGGGAGGTTTTAGACTTGAAACCTTCAATTGAAATCAATATAAAAGGTAATGTGCTTGATCATCTCTTTCATTTGCTTTCTTTTTGTAAAATTTCATCGGTTAAATGCGAAGATATTTAAACTTGTTTGAATTGTCATTTTGAGCTATTTTTGTAATTTGTAGGTCAAATATTTTATTTTTTTATTGAATCATTTTTGGTACCTAATTTTATTTTAGTATTATTATTTGCTGTGAATGAGGTTTTAGTTATAAAGTAGGATTTAAGTTTAATTTGTTTATTTAGAAAACACCGGCAATATAATATTAATTTATGTTGTGAATTTTTTAGATGGATCGGCATGGATGTATGAGACACGGAGAACTCATCCGGTGTTCATGAAGAAGCATCAACATTTATTGATAAGGCTAAGGCACACGCTTTGAGGGAGAATAGGAAGGATATTTTTTGTCCTTGCGTGGATTGCAAGAATCAAAAGATGTGAAAAGATACGAATGTAATTCTCGGACACATAATTCAGCGTGGATTTGTGGAGAAATACACAATTTGGACTTATCACGGGGAAGTCGCCCCTCCGGAAGAGATTCCTGATATTTGGTTCGATGAGGCAGAGAATTTTATAATTGAGGACATGTCCCATAAAATGACGAGTGATTTTGGCGGCTCCGGTTTTGACAATGCAGAGGTTGATATTGATCTTGATCTTGAGGATATGTTGCGGCACGCTGAACCAGAGGTCCTGACAGAGAAAGCAAGAAATTTAAACAATTGGAAGGCGTTGCAGAAATCAGCGAAAGATCTTTTGTGCGATCAATCAAAGGTGTGTGACATGAATTATACAGTGTTACGGTCGGTTCTAGAACTTCTTAGATTGAAGGCGAGACACGGATGGTCTGATACTAGTTTCAACGACTTGATAGGTCTCCTGAGAGCTATGCTTCCTAAGCCTAACTTGTTGCCAGCTAACACCTATCAAGCCAAGAAACTGATATGTCCATTATCACTTGGTATGGAAAAGTTCTATGCATGTATTAATCACTGTGTACTTTATCGCAAGAAATACGCTGACTTGGACAAGTGTCCAACTTGTGGGGCGAGTAGGTACAAAAAGGATAACAGTGCCGCTGATAGTGATGTTGTCGAACCAAATGCATTGGTCGAGCCAGGAAAAAAGATTTCAGCCATGGTGATGTGGTACTTGCCAGTGAAAGATCGCATGAAGCGATTATTCTCGAACCCCACCGACGCCGAGTTGATGAGATGGCATCAAGAGGGGCGAAAGACGGATGGTATGATTCGACATCCCGTCGATGCTCGACAATGGAGAAACTTTGATTCGAAGCACCCAGAATTTGCAAATGATCCGAGAATTGTCAGGTTTGCGTTGAGCACGGATGGAACGAATCCGTTTGGTGACCTAAGCAGCTCGCACAACATTTGGCCTGTTCTGCTCACCATGTATAACCTTCTGACATGGCTATGTTAGAAGCGAAAGTACATTTTGTTGACTATCCTAATACAAGGGCCAAAAAAGCCTGGCATCGACCTAGATGTGTTTGTTGAACCTTTGATGAAAAGGGTCTACGATTGTTTGATGCGTACCGCCAGGAGTATTTTACTCTACGTGCTATCATATTTGTCACTATAAACAATCTACCAGCCAATTTTTCTCTCTCCGGACAGATTAAAGGAAAGACTGGATGTCTGATATGTCTGGACAACACATCGTACATATACCTGACCTCGTCAAAAAAGTTAGTTTACATGCGTCATCGTCGTTTCTTACCACATAAGCATAGGTATCGTACGATGGCTACCTTTTTTGACAAAACTGTTGAGGAAGGTACTGCCCCCCAAGCAAAGGATGGTTCCACGGTGTTCTAGCTGACAAAGAACATAAAGGTCGTGTTCGGCAAGGGAAAGACAGCTTCAGGCAAGAGGAAGAAAGGAGTGGTAGAAAACACACTGCCCTTCAAGAAACATTCAATCTTTTTCAAGTACCTGACGTACTGGAAAGATCTGGAGATTCATCATGCCATCGATGTCATGCACCTCGAGAAAAACGTGTTCGACGGCACCATTGGGACTTTACTAGACATCCCTAGTAAAACAAAGGATGGGTTGAAGTCACGTAACGACCTGGTCAATTTGGGCATAAGGAAATATCTCCACCCGATAGAGCTAACGAATGGTAAGATTGAGATTCCACCGGCATGCTACTCAATGACACTAGAAGAGAAAAGTTTCTGTAAATGTCTTCGTGGATTGAAAGTGCCGACTGGATTCTCATTGAATATCTGGAAACTAGTATCAGTGAAAGATTTGTCGATTTCTGGATACAACGCTCACGACTGTCATAAGATGCTTACAGTATTCCTCCCTATCGCTATAAGGGCGGTGAAACCAGTACACACCAAGGTAGTGATAATAAATATGTGCTATTTTTTTAATCGAGTATCGCAGAAAGTTTTTGATCCTGAAGAATTAGGACCCCTTTAGAAATTTGCAGTCGAGACAGGTTGCCAGTTATAGATGTTTTTTCCTCCATCGTACTTCGACATGATGGAACATCTCATTGTTCACATTGTCCCTCAAATTATTGAACTTGGTCCTCTATACCTACATCAAATGTGGGCGTACGAGCGATACATGGTTGTTCTGAAAGGGTATGTCCATAATCGTGCTCATCCAGAGGGCTTGATGATAGAGGGTTACACAACTGAGGAGGTTGTCGAGTGTTGCCTAGATTATATGAAAGATGCCAACCCCATGGGGATACCGGTTCGACATGATGGAAGGTTATCTGGGAAGGGTAATGTGGGAAGAAAATGCTTCTACGACAACGACTACAAAGCGGTATCAGATGCACACAGCAGTGTTCTTCAACAAATCGCCATCGTTGCGCCCTATATTGACCAACACACTTCCGAGATCAGAGCATGCAATCCTAGGTGATCCGACGATTGGGCTTCGAAAGAACAGAAGCGCATTTTTCCCTAATGGCTGAAGGATCAAAAGCTACCGTCTCGTGAATCACTCGAGGAAAAAACAATAGAAAGACTTGCAGCTGGCCCAACAAGCTTTGTGACCTCATGGCAAGGGTATGACATCGGCGGATATTCTTTTTACACAAATAACAAAGACAAGAAAAGCTGAGCGCACAACAGTGGGGTTCGTGTCGAAGCGTTGGACGCAACAGGGCAAAAGAAATCTTATTACGGGATCATACAAGAAATATGGGAACTTGACTACAGTTTAAACATTCAGATCCCTGTTCTCAGATGCCAATGGGTAAAAGACAGCACGGTAGATAAATTTGGATTTACGTGTGCTGAACAGAGTAAAATTGGATACAAGGATGATCCATGGGTCCTTGCCGAGCGTGTTGCACAAGTTTTTTATGTGAAGGATCCTTCCGATGAAAAGATGGACATTATTGTATCGGGCAAGCAACACATCATTGGTATTAACAACATTGAAGACGCGTCCGATTATAATCAATACGACGTCATTTCGTTATTCACAGATCTTCCTACGCGGATGAAACGCATTGAGAGTGTCCTCGACGAATCAAAGTCTGCATCCGTGCGGAAGGATGTTAATCCAAAAATTGTGAAACGCTAGTTTGTTGCACGTGTATAATATGTTTTTGCGAGCGAATGTATCAAACTTATGGTGTTACTATATGATGAATTGATATTTCTATGGGATGAATTAATATTTGATGAATTTACATTACGATTTACGATGAATTTGTGATGAATTTAAATTAATTAATAAAATTAATATGTGATGAATTTATATTCATTAATTATATTAATATTTGGTGAATTTACATTGATTATTTTAAATTTAATATGTGGTGAATTTAAATTATTAAAGTTAAATTGTGATAAATTTATAAAATGGGGGCGATCTTTTCGTGCGGGCGGTTTAAGCGGGCCGCACGGGAAGATGATTTTCCCGTGCGGGCTGTTAAGCCACCCGCAAGGAAAAATCATTTTCCCATGCGGGCGGTTTAAGCGGCCGCATGGGAAGATTATTTTCCGTGCGGGCCCTTCACCACCCGCACGGGAAAATCGGTCCCTATATATACCCGCGCTGCCTACTGAAAATACTAAGTCCCAAGCGAAAAGTTCGAACACACAAGTTAGCCAAATTTCGCCGCCGAGAACCGCCGCCCTCACCCCGCTCCCTCTCTCTCTCACCGCTCTCTGCCCGATGCGATGCCCCGTAACACCCTAAAAATCGGAGAATTTAAAATCGGGAATCAAAAATCGAAACTTGCAAAAACTTTTGGTATTTTTGCATCTCGCCGTGTTTATGTCTCTTATTTGCCGGCTTTGTTGCGTGAAACTAATAAAGAGAAATTTATCTAAAAGATTGAGAAAAACCAAATAATTTAAAAATCCCAAAGGTAAGGAAATTTCAAAATAAAGGTTTGAAAATAAAAATTGTAAAAAAGAAAGCTGATGAGAATTTATTTTGAACCAAAAACCACATTTTTGGAAAAAGGGAAAGAAAATAAATAAAATATATATAATAAAATATAATATAATGAGCAAAAGGTTGGAAATGTAGGTTAAAAATTAATTTATAATGGGTTAGGTCATATTTTAATTTTAAATGTGAAAGGAAAAAGAAATGGGAGAAAATGGAAATTAAATCGGAAAATATGAAATGGCACCATTCATCCGTCACCAATCGCTCGACGCCGTACTGGGGCCCGGATACCCCCTCGCCGCCGTGCACCGTGCCGCGCTCGTCCCCCGCCCGCCGCCCGTGCGTCCGCACCGTCCGCGATGCCCGCGCCGACCCCCTTCTTCCTTGCCGCGCGTCGCGCCGCGCTCGCGCCGTCGCCGCCCCGCCACGCGCGCACGCCGCGCGCGTAACCCCGTGCCCTCGCACCACTCGTCGCCACGCTGTACCAGCCCCCACCCGCATGCCATCGCGCCGCGCCCGTCCTCACCGGCCCCTCCCCGCACGTCGTCGCGTATCGTCGCTGCGCACCTCACCGCGCCGAACCCCTCTCTCTCTCCTCGCCGGTCGGCTATAAAATGGGGGTGAGCCCTCCATTTTCCCCACCTCGCCACTCACCTCTCCCGTTCCCTCGCTCTCTCGCAACGCCGTCGCCTTGCCTTGCGCCGCCTCACGCCGAAGCCGCGCCGCCGCCCTCGGGAGCCGTCGCCTTGCGCCGCCGTCACCGCCGTGTCGCCGGTGAGCCAACTCCCCCCTCTCTCCTTTCTCCCTCCCTTTGCGCCTTGCGCTGGCCTTCGGCCGAAACAGAGGGGCGAGTAGAACAGAGGAGACAAGAAAGGAGGAAGGAAAGGAAAAAAGAGAAAAAAAAAAATAAAAAAATAAAAAAGAATAAAATAGGGGAAAATTTAGGAAAAAATTTAGAAGATTTAGGAAAAGTTTTTGGATAATATTTGGGATAATTTCTAGACATATATATATATTTTTCTCGAAACAAATTTGGATTTCAAAATAGGAATCCTGAGAAATTTCATTGTCGCATAATTTATTCATCTAGGAGTTTATTTATGTTTAGCTTGCCCTTAAATATTATTCTAACATTTGGATCTTCTAAAATTTAAAATTCAAATTTTTTGAAGATAACATCAATTTGGAAATTTGTCGCCTTTGTAAATTAAATCGGTATATCGCAAAAACCCTAATTTCTACAACTCGCATTTTAATTCGGATTTCACCCAAAACTCACACCCAAACTTAATTAAAATCTTGGGCTAAATATTTGGAGTCATTTTTTATGGTTCTTTTTGATCTTTTGGTAGTTTTATTGAATTCGAACCAAATTCAATTGATTTTTCGGACATACGGTTAGCATCCGAGGGAGCAAGCACTGACTATACTGAAGACCCCGTCCAACAAGCGTGTGAGCAAGGCAAGTAATCACACCTCCTTGAACATTTTGGCCCCAATTGCGAAATGATATTGTTTTAAACTTCAAATATGTGTGCTATACACACAAACTAGTACCTATGCTTGATATGCCATGACTTGACATTGTTTGCCTTTAGATATAATCTTTGTAACCCTCGATGCGATATTCCCGAAGGAAATCTTCAGTAAAATGCTTAGCCATGCTTATACTGGAATCTTGCATACTCATATTTTTACAAAAGCTATATGCTTGGGAAATTACCTTAGGGAAGGTAGTTGAGACACGGCATGTGGAGACATGAGCGCCACATTGCCTTAAACATGATGAAAATAGTTTTGATGGAAAAATGAAAGTACAAAACCAATGTTTTTAGACTCGGGCGGCTGGATGGATTTGGGTGGATTTCGGCAAAGGCAAGTACCGTCCCTGGTCGATTAAGGACCGAGCCATGAGACTTATAACCTGGAACGAGCCAGTACAACCGTACTTCTCGAATGGGTATAGACCTAGCAGAGTAGATAGCCGAGCGGAGGCAGTATCCCTGCGTAGTGGTTCTTATGATGAGAAGTGGTTTGTGATGTTGAGATGAGGCTGCGGCCCACATACTGAAGTGATGAATCAAATCAAAATTAATTACAACTTAAAGACGGAAAGAGTTCCCCTACCCCGGGAGTGCCAGAACTCCTCTCACTGCTAGGAAAGGACAGCTAGAGTGCAAGAGGAATTAAGTTCATGGAGTGGGTACCGCCAAAGTAAGGTTATCGAAAAGCTTTGCCATGACCATCCCATATGAAGGGATGAAAGCTCATTCAATGAGCAGTTGTGGAGTACCGGTAAAGTATACATCCACTGCAGTGTGAGTAAATCAATCTATTCGAATAGCCGTGCTCGCGGATAATGAGAGGCGTGACAAGTTTCTCCCGTGGCTAGACTCATAAATTTTAAAATGATGGGATGGTATGCATAATGATTTTGTGTGCTGGTGGACTCAACTTCTCGACCAGCGAGAAGGGGTAGACTCCCCAGAAAGACCATAACGATTCGGAGGCGGGAAGTCATCCTTGGTATCACGATGGATGGTAGACAGAACCGTCCCGATTTAATGTACTCTGGAACTAAAACTTGACTTGGCTAGATGTTAGGCTTGTGAAATGATTTATGAAAATTGGCTTTGCGCAAATAAACCTCATCCATCCTTTGAATGACCCTATCATGTGCATCATTCCGTGTTGGCTTGCTGAGTACATTGGGTACTCACCCTTGCTATACGCACAAACCTTCAGATGGTGGAAACGAAGAACTGGAGGACCCCCTATGCTTACTGCCAGGTGGGCGAAGAAGAAGAAGGCGCCTACTAGGTCTTAGTCCCCGGTCGTTGTCTGTGGCAATTGACATGCCGCTGCCTTCCGTCTGCTATCTTATCTAATCTCTGATTTTGGTTGTATCCGGACCAGTAGGTCCTGTATGTAATGTTATTGCCTTCGGGCCTATTATTGTAATACTTTTGGTGTAAGACTATTCGTGCACTTTGCACCTGATAATTTAGTACTGTATTCGTCAGTACCAAACTACTCGATCCAGGGAAATGGTACTATGAACATGAATGATTCCCGTTCCAAAAAGGGGGTCGACACGCCCTCACCGATGCGCCCACACCGCCAGAGATCTGACGCCGCCCGCTCACCTACGTCGCGGCCCTCACCGCCGCCTGGTGCCGAGGCCCTCACCGCCCTCAACGCCTCCCCACCGCCGCCCTCGCGCCTTAAGCAGCCCTCACCGCCGCCCTCACCGAGGCCGCCGCCGCCCGATGCCTCCCCACCGGTCGCCCTCACCGTCGCCCGATGCCTCCAAGCCGGCCGCCGCCCGACGCCTCCCCACCAGCTGCCCTCACCGCCGCCCAACGCCTCCACGCCGGCCGCCGCCCGACGGTATGTTAATATGCATGTGAATGTGGGAATATGTGATGAAAATTTTGAATGGATGTGGATGTGAATGTGATGAATATTTTGAATGGATGTGAATGCGTTTGAATGTGAATGTGAATGTGACAGAAGATTTGAATGGATGAAAATTTTGCTAATGTTAATATGCATGTGACAAAATTTAGATATGCAAATTGATATGCAAATTTGAATGGACTGTTAATATGTCGATTGATGAATTTTAGATGATATCTTGTGATGGATAAATTGTAGAGAGTTATTTTGGAATTTGGTCTCGAATAGAAAATATGATGGACTTTTTATTCTAGATGATTTATGGACTGTAAATGGAATGTTTATTTTAGGACTATAAATGGATTGTTTATTTTAGATTTTAAATGGACTGTTATTATTGTAAATTGATTGTAAAATGGCCTATTATTTTTTTCATGAATTGTTCTGATGTGAATTAGTTGATGTGAATTAGATTTTAGACTTACGCTAAATTATTGTAAATAAATTATTTTGCTCGATGAAGAACTAGAGCCGTTCAGACATGTTGCAAATTGCAACATCCAAACACAGTTCGAATTATTTAGGCGTGTTGAAGGCTGGGTGGCTTCCGAAGATTTCCGCATCAAACCTTGTGTCAAAGGTCACAACGGAAATCTTCTGAAAGCCACCCCACCCACCACAACACCTCATGCTATTACAGATATAGTCTTGTTGTTTTGAGAGAAAAAAATATAGTCTTCTCTTTAGGTTTTTTCTCTTGGTTTTTCCCTTCTTCTCTTTAGGTTTTTCTCTAGGTTTTTTCTTTAGATTTTAGACTTGCGCTAAATTATTGTAAACAACAGAGATCTTTTAGGGTAGAAGGAGACTTTGTGCGCACATGTACACCTCTTATATACATCATATTACAACTATCTAGGTCCTTCGTTCACAAATTTTATAAGTTGTGTGTTATGAACAACCGTAGATCAAATGTCGAACGAGGAATCTCCCTCGGAGGCACCCAACAAGATTCCAACGCAACAGACTTCGAGCGAAGGCACATGGCAGACACCAAGCGATCCTTTAAGCGAAGTTACGTCAGCACCACCGGTTGAAGAAGACCCCGACTATATCCCTATCGAGCAAGCAGTAAGTCTCGTCGTATTGTTATGAACTGACCAGTGCACCTTGTGGGATCCTATTTAACTTTTTTTGTTGTACGTATAGATGGAAACAAGGCGCCGCTCAAAAAGAAAGGCCGCCAAGTCTGTCGTCATAGCCGAAGTCGAGACGGACACAGCAACGTCCGGTCCGGTAGAAACCGACACGTCCGCGAGCGCTGGAGGACGTCAAAAGAGAAGACGTGGTCAGAGAAGTAAGAACCAACCCCCCAAGGAGACATACTATATCACCTCTTTGAACCAGGATGGGAAGCCAGTAGAGCCCAAGGTAGCAATGACAAAGTTCAGCAACACTTGCGGGGTACTGGCCAGAACCCACGGCCCTTTAAATGTAGATTCCTGGGAGCAGGTGGATGACAACGTGAATAACTTCATATGGAACGAGTTGCAGAAGTGGCTTGTATATCCGCCTGGTTCAGAGGTTGTGGGAAAAGAGTTTGCCTTAAAAACGATTGGGCATCGGTGGAGGCAGTGGAAATCGTACATGAACACTCACCATGTGCAAAAGAACAAGTCTCCATTCGAAGACTATGGTGGTATTACGCCCGCCGAATGGGATAAGTTCGTGGCGAAGATGACAAGCCCTGAAGCCTTAGCGCGGAGGAAGAAGATGTCCGACCTCGCAAAAAAAGAACAAGTACCTGCACCGATTTGGGCTCTAGCTGCTACGATGGCCACGTAGAGAAGTGGCGAGCAACCACAGAAAAGTTTGCCGCCCAAGGAAAGCCCTTGCTTGTAGATGCACTAAAGGAACAAAGCAAAAATTGGGTTTGGGCACGGAGCACAGGCCAGGTCACTGACGAGGGAGAGATCCTTTTCGAGGATTCGGATATTGAGCATGTGACCACCAGTCTAAAAGACATTGCGGAAAAAGAGAAGACTGGGGAATTTATTGCCAAGAAGGAACACGATCAGTTGACAGCTGCATTGGGCAACCCCGAACATTCTGGACGAGTAAGGGGTGTATCATAAAGGACTAGTTGGAAAGAAGGGTTTTCTAAGGAAGCTGCAAATTACAAGAAAAGGGACAAGTACAAACACAAACTTGAAGAGAAGATAGCAAAACAAGTTGAACAACATTTCTACTCTCTTGTTGCACAGAATATCCAAGCCTTCCCTAACTTGCTTCAGCAATCCGAAGAAGCCACAGTACAGATGCCCAGCAGTGTCGGGTCAGTTGACACCACACCTTATCCAGTAGATACCATAACTGGCTCGACGCCGTGCAGCCTCCTCGTGCCGATAGGAAGGGCCAGGAAGAGAAAGGAGGTGGCTACAGGACTTGCTACACCAGGGCAACAATTCCACAACACGCCAATCCCTGTGGAATATTCAAGGGTGCAGGTGGCCAAGGTGCATGCAGAGCATAACAGCTTAGAGCTAGATATTCCAGCCCTTGAAGGGATAGAATTGCTTGGGGATGCGGTGAATCAGTTCATTCTATGGCATCGACGAGATATCCTGCTGGTCAGTCCACCTACAGCATCCGCAATCGAGCCAGTTCCTCAGATTGCTGCTGCGCCTGCACCGCCTTCTTCACCAGGGCCAAATTCGCCACCTAATCGGCCTCCTTCCCCACCTCGCTCCCCCCTAAGAATAAAGGTCCTGATTCGCCAAAGCTGTCAGCCCCTGAAGTTGTCGCAGAACAACCTCCAACGGATGTCCAAGATATTCACCAATCTCCTCCGACACCACAGTCGGCATTGGCAGTACCTCAAAGGCCTCTTCTGAAAACAACAAGTCTTCCAAATCCGAGCAAGCTTGAACCTCGTCGGCTTATCCCAAAGATGGTTAGATCAACCTATGATAAGGAAGTAATGGCCATAGACGAGCGGAACTTAGTGTTCCGGGCTTTCGGGGAGATCGCCGGCGACAAGAAGCGGATCAAATCCAAAGTTGTCGGAGTCACAACAATCGATGAAAAACCAAGCGGAGGACCTGCAAAATTGGACTTCGGACGAAGTGCAAACAAAGTACGAGTACGGCAAGCCGTTCCTGCCATGGCACGTCATGGAAGACATGCCATGGAAAATAAGGCTAATGCACGACTGGTACCTAAAGGCATCCAGAATAGGGCTCGGCATGATTACCGTAAAGGTCCCGGATAACGCTTTCACCAGGTGGCCCAAATGGGATGCTGGTCATCGATTTCAACGACCTTCACGCTTTATTAAAGATGGAAAAAATGGATATAAATCTCATTGCTACGTTTTGCCTATAAGTATCAATCGCACTTAATGTCATTAATGAATTCATTTGCAAACTAACTTCTGAATAATTACCCGCTGCATTTCTTAGGATGCAATTCCAAGACACGTCAAAGACCAACTATCCAATTGGATACATTAACCCAACAAGGATATGCTGGACGGAACACGAGGTTCATATTCGTGCATATTGTGATGCCCTCAAAGGCAAAACGAAGTCCCAAAGAGATGCGACCATCAAAGCAATGCACAAGGAGAAGATGTTGGCGGTAGCATTCTACTTGGGCACGCTATGCTAGAGCACAAAGACAAAAATGTCCTCATGGTCCCTAATGCGCTGCGGTACGTAATATTCTTTCGAACAACCGATATTTTACTACGATATCACCTACAATTAACATATCTTTTCTATCGCAGCGATCATTACATACTTTTTCTGGTATATCCGCGGGACCACGTGGCCGTAGTGCTTGATCCAGCACACTACAAGAAGGAATCATTCAAAGAGTTCCTCGTCTTGTTAAATTTGTAAGTACTGTCATGCACCATTTAATAAGTTTTATCTGTTGTTACTCTCGTATAAACAATTAATTGAAGCAATTACTTTGTCTACATAGAGGACACACACATTATGTACGAAACGGTGGACCGGTTCGTGATCCACAAAAGAAGAAGCTTCTGGTGAAGACACAATGGCCGGTAATTATATGCCCGCTATATGTCAACATTTTATACTGTGTTTAATTTTAACTATTGACGTACGTATACAATTTTATTCAACACAGTGTTATAAGCAACCACCAGGCACTAGCCTATGCGGCTACTACGTGTGCGAGATGCTAAGAATCTACGGGAGGTACACTACAAAGTTTGAACAAGTAAATTCAGAGAAAATATCTTTCTACACGTTACGATCGATCTTGTATAATTTTCCTAATCGTATCTATATGTGTATTCTTTCTTAAACAGATCGAGTCCGTTCCAGTTGTAGTGAACCGATTCGATAATTGAAAAATGCTCAACTTGGTTGCAGATATTTGTCGCTTCATCCGCCGCGATGTCTGCAACCATTTGGGTGATTTCTACGATCTGGAAAGCGAGCTTACGATGAACGATAAATTTAAAAGACTTAGGGAGTGGGGAAAGATCATCTGTAAATTGCGAGACTACTGTAATTTGCGAGACGAAACTTGATATGTATATAAACATGCATGATGTGTACATTTATATCTTTTATGAGGAAATAATATAATTAAATGTCTTTTTTTCTCGTGTGAAATATATATATATATATACGCGCATCTGATCTATCGATCGATAATATTACTGAGAGAGGAGAGGAGAGAGAGGAGAGGGTGAGAGGGTGAGAGAGCACACTAGCTAGAGAGAGCTTTGCACATAAAATAAAGCGCACGAGAAGCAATCTTCCCGTACGGTCGACTTAACAGACCGCACGGAAAGATCGATTATCCTGTGCGGTCTGGTAAAGTGGACAGCACGGGATAATCGATTTTCCCGTGCGGGCCGCTCAAGCCGACCGCACGGGATAATCGATCTTTCCGTGCGATTGGGCCGCCCGCACACGAAAATGGTCTTTCCCAGACCTTCTCGCGCGTGCGGGCAGGCCTTCCGCATAGGAAGATGTCTTTTGGCCCGCACGAAAAAATCGTTTCTCTAGTAGTGTAAAAAGAATACTCATTATAAACCTCATGCACTGGAAAAAAAGGTGTCGATCACTACTAATTAATAACGATTAATTGGGTCTTGAGATCAAATTACGGTGCTAATAATGCATTTCAGATATTATTAGATCTGGTATGCATGACAATTTTGTGAGACACAATTCAGATGTGAGTCAGGGATATACCTTTAATTTGCCTATCTTGGTCATATTTGTACATCGACAGGGAGTCAGGGATGTGCCCTCTGTCTGATTCACTAGGTTTTGCCAGTTTTCACCCACTAGACAAACGACTGAGGATCGATCATTGCAATCAACAGATATGTAAATAGTAAAAAATGAAATGCAAGCTAAAATAATATTTGCACGTATAATAGTGTTTCCAATTTAACTCTTGAGGAGTACCACTAAGTAAATATAGCTCCTTTAAGGCTTTAACTAAGATGGGCATATGCATTCCATGTATGTGTCAAGCAGATTAAGGTAAAAAAGGCAGTTCGTCCACGGTTTATGTTCATGAGCCATCAACCATATACAGCAACAGCAAAGTTCTAAAAAAAAAGAGCAACCGCAACTTGGTGAAAACAGTCAGGTCTGGGGCTCCGCCCTGCCCTGGTAAAGAGTCAGTGCTCGTTTGGTTTTGCTCTGGAGTACGTCATGATTTGTCTGTGCTCTAAAACTGATAGCGAGCGCATATCTAGGGTCAGCTTTTTCTTAAAAGTCAAAAATAATCTATGATTTTTAATGTGATTTTTAAGTTGAATTTTAGGTGGGTATTTTATTTTTTAATGAATAGATATCATATTAAATCTTTAGTTTTCCTGTGACACTACCAACAGTACCTTCGCCTCACGAGAGCACAGAATCTGCTACAGTACAACAGTTTCTTTCTGTGCATGCACCGTCCGATCATCCCGCGGTGCTGCGATCCGACCGTCCGCACGCCTTTCTCTCTTCCAGATCGAGTCGTCCTCGCTGGCTCACCTAGCTCTCCCTCGACATTGCATACCCATCCCCAATTCCCCATTCCATGGCTATATTGGGTGCTGCTGCTCTGTGGCTATGCAGCCACATCCACGGGAAACAGAACATCCCCATATTTCATTATTGCGTATGATTAGTTCCATTCTTATTGTCAGCCTAAATGTCTACACTCTACACATACTATTAACGATAAAAATTGACAATCACCGTTAGTCAAAGCCCGATCAAAAAAAGAATTAACACCGTGATTATAGCTGATTTGGTTGAAAAGTGTATTAAGTTTAGGGAAAGTTTTGTCAAACTTTCGTAACAAGGAAGGTTTGTTTTAGTCTTATTTTCCATAGATAAAATCCTTAGCCGATCGGGTCGTGCAGGAATTGGTCTCAGTTAGTTTCTCCTTTCTGTAAGTCTAAGGGTATAAATTGTATATCCAAGGTCACTTATAAAGAACAACAGTTCAATATACAACTTCAATATACAACTTTCGACGCATCGTCGCCCTAGTTTTAATTTTAACGAGTTCTTAGTTTTTGAGTTTGGGTTGCATCAATTTTAATCTTGGTGAGAAAGTAAGTTCCATCAACTTCACTTGTATCGGCTAAGATTAGTACTTTCTCGCTTAAGTCAGATATCTAGTTAAGGTGTTACTCGTGTCGCTTATTCGATATGTCGGCTCTTATTTAGATTGTTTTGTTCTCTTTGCTTGATCTGTTATATCAATCATCTTATATAAGGTTTATCAACTTTTTAAATCTAGCAAGCTTGTTGTTAATCTTGCTTCCGACATGTTAGGTTTTTAATTTGTTTGTTATATTATCTAAGTCTAATAGCTCTTGTATAAAGCTTTATCAGAGTTTTAGCTGATAAGTTATCTTCTATCTTCTAAGTTGCCGTATCGGTTTATGCCTAGATTTATGTAATTGCTTAGTAGCCGATCCTTATTGATCTCAAACTCACATTGTCTTGGTTAGGTTCGATCTATCGAGACTGATCTTAATAAGGAGAAAATTAGTGAACAATTACATGTTATTTATTCATATATTATATTAGTTTTTTCTTTACTTATGAATACATTATCATTATGTTGCATCGGCTAATAATCAAGATCATATAATTACTTGGCATCTATTTTACTAATTTTAATCTTATACTGTCTTGGTTGAATCCAGTCTATCAAGATTGTCTTTAATAAAGGAAGATTGTTAGTAATTATATTCTATCTAGTTTCAGCCGATGTATATCTGTCTTATACTCAAGTTTCGTCCGGTATAGCCATTGTTCCGAAATCCTATCAACATCGGCTAGGAATATGATTTCCCATTGGCCCATCGGCCATTTGGCCATCTTGATCTAACCTTTTATTTGTTTATCTTATTAGTTGCACGATCAAATTAACTAATACACCCGAACTCGATTTGATATGACCTTCACTAGAGTTAAGCAGATCTCTTAGTACTTTTGTGTGAATGATGAATTTCTCGTCAATACATACGCATGCTCTCAGTTTGCAATTAAATACTTCCTCCATCCCAGTTTCATTATCACATAAGCAAAAAAGCACAGAGAATAAGACAAAACTTTCATCACTCTAAAATTAATCACTACGGGAAATCCCTTCTTTGCCTAGTGCCGGGGATACTCGACGAAGCCTGTTTAACACTCGGCGAAAATTTCACCGAGAGTTGCACTCGGCATAGGTCACACGGTGAACTTTGGATCGGCAAAGAGCTCTTTGCCGAGAGTATTTCATCGGGCACTCGGCGAAATCTTCGCCGAGTGTCGCTTCGACACTCGGCAAAAAAAGTACACGTTAGGTTGGGTATACGGTGACGAAAAAATTTTGCCGAAAGCCGGAAAAAACACTCGGCGAAGTTTTCAATTTTGCCGAGAGCCTGGGAAGAAAACACTCGGCGAATACCCATACTTCGCCGAGTGTTTTCGCAAAAGCTCTCGGCGAATTGAAAACTTCGCCGAGCGCTTTGGCAAAAGCACTCGGCGAAAGTGGTCATTTCGTCGAGTGCTTTTGTCACGCCCTCGGCGAAGTTTGTGCACTCGGCAAAGAGGGTACCCGTAACCCCGTTACCACTCGGTGAAGCATGCAATGAGGATCTTTTTTGAACCATTTTGCCGTGTGTCACATTTGTGCCGAGAGCTACGCTCGGCAAACAATTTTATTAGGCTTTTTGCTTCTAATAATTTAGAAATTATCAAACGGACTCAAAAATTTACAAAATTTTTGCATAAACCCATATATGCTATTTATTGCCTAGGGAAAAAGATTTGAAATCAAACGACAATTCGGCCGTTACTTTCTCTCCAAATCTAACCAATCCTTCTCAACACTTATAATCTACTCCGGAGAATCTTCGGTTTTGTGAGCGTCGTACCGATAAAATATTCGAAACCTTCTCAACTTTTTACCCCAGCCTCGACGTATGATATCATGACATCCTAACAAATTTTATGATTT
Organism: Oryza australiensis; assembly: GCA_019925245.2. Lineage (NCBI taxonomy): Eukaryota > Viridiplantae > Streptophyta > Magnoliopsida > Poales > Poaceae > Oryza > Oryza australiensis. The sequence continues at coordinate 2,905,864 of JAIFGZ020000108.1, read as the reverse complement.
TCTGACTTCGTTTGCTATTTTTACAATTTTGAAATCATTCGGTCAACACGTTCCTAACCATGTTGCATGAAGAAAAACATCTCAATTTTCGTTCATTTACCACATATTGACTCAAAAGGGTCTAAATAACATGAATATAATTTTTGCACTACTTTTTTTTTTTTTAACCACTTGTAGTTCTAATTTGAGACTTGCAAAAAATTCACGAAAATACAATAAATCAAAGAAATATAGCAAAACCAATTGAAAAATTACCAAATTTGATAATTAGGGATTACATATTGTATTTACATAATAGAAAAAGTTTGGAGGATGGATGAGGAAAAATTTTGACATGTTTGCCGAGAGCCAGGGAAAGACACTCGGCAAAGGTGGTTTTTTGCCGAGTGCCTAGCCCTGGCACTCGGCAAAGGTTGTATTTTGCCGAGTGCCTTGCCCTGGCACTCGGCAAAGATAGTACCAAACGGTATTAGTTGACGGCGGTTAGTGTTTTGTCGAGTGTCCCATATTGACACTCGGAAAATTGTACTTTCGCCGAGGGCCGTGTGGAGGCATTCGGCAAAACAGATTTTGTGCCGAGTGTTTTTGTTCGCCGAGAACAAACACTCGGCAAAGTTTTCTTTTTGTCGAGAGTTTTTTTTTGCCGAGAGCCCGCTCGACAAATATATTGTTCGTCGAGTGCCCGACATAAAACTCTCGGCAAAAAATTTTACACTCGGCAAACATGGGCTTTCCCGTAGTGAATCCTCATCGGTCAAAGCGCTTCATCGTTTTGTGTCTTGTGGATTGCGTCATATTTTAAATATTGTGTGGCGTTACATTAATAAAAATTAATCATGGTTGGTTGCAGGTATACGGTTGCATATATGTAGCGTATTTAATGATGTTTATTTACTTTTTCATAAATAACCGAAGATACACTTGTATTAGGTGATTAGGTGATGATCATGCTTGGATGAAGAAAGTAGCTTTTAATTCTTAATAAGGCAGTACAAGAAAGGATAATACCCACACCTTTCACATTTTTTACTGTTATACTTTGAGTTATGTTTTGAGGATAAGGCGTCTCTCAACTAGTTTGCTCTCGTAATTTAAGCAACTAGATGTGTGGACCCGATCCGGCTTGACCAGACTTCTTCTGCATGGGCCTAGCTAGCACTCATATGAGGGCTCAGGGCAATCAATCCCCTTCCAGATTAATCCTATTTGTAGTTAGGTTTTGCTCTATCCTTGTATAAAGGTATATATGTACACCACTGTTTAAGAGTTAAACTAATTGAACTAATCAGCAAAAAAAATATAATCGACAATGTCAAGATTTATCTGGTCCTTGGAAGGTTATATATTACTCATAATGTTAGTTGGTAGCTAGTTATATATACCTACTCACTAATATTAAATATTCTTATATCCATACCTCTCATATATATGGACTAAAGAAAACTTGAAAAACAGATACAAATATTAATTTTTAATTATTCTCTTACTTGTGAGATTAGTTTTAATATCTATATCTATACTAGCACTTTAGAGCTCCCAAGCTAAACAATAAGATCTAGATATGCATGTATGCCCTAGTCTGTATTTAATATCGTTAAAAACCTATCTATTTTGCATGTTGTAGGAATTAAAATTCCAAACTGAATCCATCTTTGATTCCAAATTTAAGACTTATCAAACTACAACTGGACTAAAAACTGAGTACAACGATATTTATATTAATTACAGATTCTAATATTTTCAATATAAAAATAATAACCGTGTAATACATCGATTGACAACTAGTATATATATATAATCTATCTTTATCCTGAAACGAAAAGTTTTCTCATGCCTTGTAACATACCGGTAATTCCGGGAATTAAAACTATAGTAGCTATCTTGGTAGACGTTTTGCTTGTGTATCACCGAGTCACTAGCTCGACCATGTTTTGTTATAGGAGTAGTTAACATGAACCTAGTATAGCTCAACCACGTTGCATGCAGGGGATATATCTGCAAATAACATGAACCTAGTATAGCTCAAAAACAGAGAGATCTCAAAACGATAAAAGACAACGTACGCTACCATGGCCAAATTAACACATCACGCACAGTGCAATTCCTCACCAAACGCATCCCCGGCCTTTGGTACTTGCCGGCCGCCCCAACACGGGAGAGAAACCGGACGTGACTACATGAGTGCTAGCGAGGTGACGCTACCAGCAACAAGTACCGATCGACCTTTTTCGCAGCCATCTTGCTCGCTGCCGTCGAGCGCATGGGCTTGCCGGCCGGTAGGTACGTACTGCGCAACATACAACGCCGCACACCAGTGCGCGCGACTATACGGCCGGCCGTCCGGGCATCGTGTGCATGGGACGATACGCACGCCGTCCCGACCGCTGGCCAATGGACGGACGTCACGCGAGTGGCGCGCGCGCCCTAGCTACGCGGGCCAAAAGACGACGGATCCATTCCGCGACAGACCCCACCACCAGGGCCGGCACGGCCGTCGCGTCGGGGTCATGCGCCCCCGCCCCTCCTGTACGGCGGAGGCTAGCGATGGGGCGTGGTCAGGGCGGCGTCAGCGGTGGTGTGTGGGCCGCGGCCGGAGGAATCACGCCATGGTGGCCACTGCTAGCCGCTCCCCCGCGGCGTCACGGACGTTTGAGCACCACGCGCGCCGTGCGCCTGTCCCCGCGGCGCGCGACCGCTCGTCCGCTACCGCGCGCTGAAGCTTAGCTAGTGGCAACGGACAAGGGCAAACAATGGCATGCATGCAGCTGCCGGGCGCGCGGGCCACCGTACGGCTGGACCACCAGATCGATAAGCTGTGGGTAGCCCCGGCTAGGCTGCCCATCTCTAAAAACTTCGGCCCGGCTAGGCGGCTGCATGACCAAGCTAGATTATCGACACATGGGCATTCTTGGCGAATAATTAGCGTCGTGCAAGCTACCAGTCTAATCGTTCATGTACGGGGATTAATGGCGGCCCGGGAAAAACGCTCTGCTAGCTATAGGTAGTACTAGAGCTACATTTCGACAGTGTCAGGTGCTAACTCTAGAGTTGTCGCCATTCTTTTCATCCGTTTTAATTTATTCCAAGTGTTTAGTGTGCGTCGTCAGGTCTGTCCAAGAGACTACCCAAAAGAAAAATGTGAATCAGGCACAATTCAAATTGTGCCATCGCTTGGAGAAAATAATTACTGGAGTACTTAATACTAATCAACATGAGCTCACAGCGACGATCCAGGCATCTATACAACAGTACAAGGCTACAAGCCGTAGGAACAGTTTGAAATTTTGGATCAGCATGGCATATGACTAGCACGGTCTAGGTAGGGAGCACTGTCACATGCATGTACGGTATGCGTGCCTAGGGCTGCACTGCTGCATGTGTGTTCCCCTAGGTGTACAACGATCCGAAAGAAGTGGGATCGGTAATTATAACTCCCTGCTGCTTGTCATTCTAGCGCTTATTTTTTTATAAAATTACTTAGTATCTTTTCTGTACTAAAATAAAATTTTTTATTCACCTATTATCTCCTCTTAACGAATCAAAACCATTCTTCATTTAACTTTTTCACTTATTCTCTCTCTTCTCAATCAATTACAATATTTTTTAATATTTTCATTTATTTTTTAAATATTCGTGTCTACGTAAAAATGTTAATAATTTGAGAAGAAAAAGTATCGTCTTCACATTTCAAGACATTTGCACAGGTTACCTTCCCCATCTCTACCATTCATCGATGACGACATACACAACTGTTAACCAGAGTTAATTGTTGCTTTGGGAGATGATAAGGATGTACTTAATCAGCGCAAGGATCTAATTTGCCATGACTCCTTATTTCGTATGAGATTTTCTAGGATGACAAATAATCTGAAAAAGAGAGAGTATTCGTTAGTTGAATGATGTTTTTGAACAATCAATTATGTTTGACGGTCAAGTTTACTCGAGGATCATATGGTATTATTACTTTACATCAAACTCTTCCCAGCGAGGCCTACCTATCATACATAGGAATGGTAACAGGGCGGGTTCGGTTTGGATAGAGTCTCTGAGCATCCAAAACCGAAACCTGAACCTAAACCCGAAACCAAAACCGAAACTGATTCTGGTGAAAATTCATCACCAAAACCGAAACTCGCGGATACTCGAAACCCAATGGATTAATCGAAATCCAAAATTAACCGAAACACAAATTTTTAACCGAAACCCAAAACCGAAACCTTAAATTCGATAACAGTATAACAAAACCCGAAAGCGAGTGGGTGAGGCGAGAGGGAATGGGGAACGGATCGAAAGAGAGACAGAGAGGAGGAGGGATCGAACTAAGGCGGCTAGGGTTCTTCCGCTTACTAGAGAAAGGGATCAGGAGAGAGAATGTCACGGGGAGTCGGGGATACTCGGATAGAGATTAGAGAGGGATCGGGTATTCGGGTAATGTGTTGTATCGTGGTCCGCTGATTCGCTGTATCTGTATGTTTTTTGTTTGGGTTTGAGTATCCGCGGTTAAAATTAAAAGACGCACCAAACCCGTAATATTTCAGATATCCGAAACCGCAAAACCGTGAGCGAAAACAAGCACCAAAACCAAAGCCCAAAAACCCAAAACCCACGGATACCCGAACCAAAACTGAACCATTGCCATCCTTAATCATACACCCCTCCCTCCTTCACTTTACTACCGATACACCTCATTCATTTTTAGCAACTTGCACCTTTCGGATCCCCTCCACTCTTAGCTACATTTTAACAACTTTGTTGAGCCGCTACAAACGACACACACAGGTCGCCCTCCTCCTCTCCCACAGTTGGCAATTTGACATCACCACAATGCTTGAGTGTTGATCGACTTACTCGTGCCCATACTTCACACACCGTGAGCTAATCTAGACACCACGCCTATCAGCATGAAATACTCTTTTGTACATCTCACTTTAAGTATAGGTGAAAACAAGCAAATGAGTGTTCGATCTCAATCCAACGGCCTATATCTCAGCTAGGTAATAGAATTTGAGAAAATCTCACTGCCATGATGTATACCAAAACTTAAAAAAAAACTTAAAATGTTGTATTATGCACCATAATATACTATGTATTATTTTCTTAAAAATATATCCTTATTAGCCTGGACACGAGATAGCAAGCTTAGAAAATTATAAAAAAAAGAACCCGGTCCCTTTCGGGAGCCGACCCTTGATTGGCCCGATCAATTTTTTTCATCTCGAAAAGGAGTCGAACAACAATGAGGTCAATCTGCATTCAAATATGAACCAGTTGACAGATCACTAGATCTCTAGAACAAGAAGAACAACAAGCGACGTCTGCACACAAGGCAGAGTACGTCCTCTTGTGCACATTCCCGAGTAGTAACATGCTTTAGGCTTTAGCTCTGGGCAATGACGAGGGAGCAGTGTCCAGCAGCCTTCTTCACGGTTATGTAGAGGAGTCAACAACTGGGATCGGTGCTTTCCACGGGCACGACTGGGCCCATCCTGCCCCGGTCTGAGCCGCGGATTCAATGATCGACGGCCCAGCAAATCACTGAGCGCTCGTACCGCGTGCATCATGGGGAGGCCCGGCTGCTCCCGGGAAAAAGGAGTCAATTAAGCAGTAACACGTGCACCGTGCACTGTTATGTGCAGGCCTGGTACAAACTGTGAAACGGAAACGGCGAATAAATGATCAAACGTTCGGAGCTTAATTACTTTAAATTCCTCGTTAACTAGTCAAACACTTTAAGGTAACCTACAATTAGCATGTCTCGGTTCAACGCACTAGTGCAGACAATCTGCCGATGCGATATGCATGCAGAGAGTTAATGTATCTTCTGTATTTTGGGTTCCCTTTAATTAAAGATCTTGTGTATTCTACGCGTGCGCGTGTGAACGGGAGGGGAAAATTGCGGCGCGGCGGGGCATTACATTGGTCGGTTGCTTTCCCGTTTTATCTCTCTCGATCTCGGCCGGCCGACCAAGATCATCACAGCTTTGCGACCTCAGGACGGCTCAACCTCAACGTGCTGATGGAGACGGACCATTAACTAACTCTAAGAGAAAGATTAATTAGAGTAGTTACACGTCGTGCTAATAGTATATGCTAGTAGTACTACTCCAAATTTATATCGATTACGTAGTGTGCCCTGTGCAGAAGTCCTCCTGCGTACGTACGAGTGTGGGTCTGAATCTGGAGAGGATGGAAAAGACGAACAGTGGAACCGTCACACGTGCGGATGTCCAGAGACAGGCAACAGACATGAAGTCGTTAGCACGATCTTAGGTTAGATACCCTGGTCCCACCGCCACAAATAGTGTGGGCCCCGCTTTTTTGCCCGGCGCTTCCGCATATCGTGAGCTCACGTACGTAAATCGATCGGGCATTCGGGCTTTGTTTGGGAACTAGTACTACCATACGTACTCCAAAATGTCGGGTCGGAGTTGTTAATCTCTTTTTCTTCCTCCTCTTGCGACTTGTGTAGTCGTGTGAGACGAAATCTCTTGTCATCAAGGTACCTTCTCTCTCACACACACACACAAACGCAAGCACGCGCGCACACACACAATGCAAGATACAACATGAGTGGAACTGATTAAGACACTTTCAATGTAAACTATAAAATAGTTTTTATCTTTATTTAATCAAACCGTCAACTGAAAAGGCGTCTAAGGACACTTCTAATGATAGAAACAACCATAGTTTCTATACGTTTAAAATATCATAACAAGAAATATACCTTTAAAATATCATAGCAAAAAAATTCAATATACAATTCAAATAAAATAGAGCAGATTAGTTACGGCAGATTACTTGTGATCCGGCATACACATTAAAAACAAATACATGTGGGTCCTACTACCCTTTAGTGTCTTCTCTCCTCTCCTCGTTTCTTCTGTTTTCTTCTCACCTCTTCTCATTCTCTCCCCCTCGACGCGGGACGGCAGCCGGCGCGGCGACAGTGGAGTGCGGCGGGCCAAGGCGGAGCGGCGACGACCGAGGGCGACGGCTCCACCCGACATGAAGACGACAACGGAAGGCGTGGGGCCGAGGAGGTGGCGCGGATACGGCGGAGGGCGACGGCTCCACTCGACGTGACAACGACGGCGGAGGGCGGCGGGGCCGAGGAGGCGGCGCGACGATGGCGGAGGGCAACGGCTCGACCCGATGCAATGGCAACGGCGGAGGGCGACGGGGAGCACTTGAGCTCTCTCTCTATCTCTTTCTTTCTCTCACTAGATCTGTGTGGTTTGCTTTGTTGTTGTCGTTGTTTGCTTGCCTTTGCCCAAAGGTGGCTTCTTGCCTTGCCTTGCTTGCCCCGTCGCTTCTTGCATTGCAATGCGGCCGATGGCCTTTGTTGTTGTTGTTTTCTATTGCGGATTTGGTGATGATTTGGCCGCGGACATGGGGCAGCCGACGGCGAGGACAAAGAGCGTGGAGGTGGCCGACTGCGCGTGCCAGTGGCCCGCCCCGGTCTTCGAGGCCACCAAGCTCCCCTCCTCCAACAAGGACAAGATCTACCAAGGCGACGGCGGTTGCGTGCGCGGGAGCGTGTGCGAGGTGCGGCGCGGCGACGGAGTAGCAGATCCGATCGAAACGATCGATTTCTCCCCAACGTGTGGTTCGCGGTTTCTTCGTGCCTCGAATCAAGCGAAGATGTCGTTCGTGATTGAGAAATTGTTTCTCCCTTTTCTCTCCTCTCTCTTCAATAACTCTTGTGTCACCTCAGCAAAAAGGTGACGTGTCAGTCTAATTAATAAGGATAGAAACCACTATTAATACACCATTGGGAGTGCCCTAATGAGTATTAGCTTCGGGAAATCAATGAGGTCCAACGTACACCAGCTCGGTCGTTGTTACAGTATTCTCTTTGCCTGCTCTGCACGGTTTTTAAAGCTAAGGTTCAAAACCAACTTGCTCTGTTGCAGCACCACTCCATGTCTCCATCTGTTTTGGACAATTCTCGAGCTAGGTCCAAAATCAACTCCTGTTAATGTGCCCTCTCTAACCATTTTCCATTTAATCTAGCATGCCAGTCCTATTATAGCACTATTTTGAATTGAACATTTTACATATATTTCCCTTGAAATACTACATGGTACTCCTTATGAGAGAATCATGCTAGTACGAAATTATAATTGAAACTATAGATGGCCAGATGGACCGCGCCAAAGTAGGCCGGCACGGACACGGCGAACCCTGTAGACGGCTCGACACGACACGGCAAGAAGGCGAAATGGGCCGGGCCGGCACGACACGATTGGTCGTGTCGTGCTTGGGCTGCCAGGCGAGCCCGTGGGCCGACACGACACGACACGACTACTGTTCCGTGCTGGCCCGGGCACGGCACGACACACGCGGGGGGGGAGGTGGCGAATGGCAGCGCGACGCGTGGTGGAGGAGGAGACGGCAGTCGGCGGTGCACTATGTAACGGCTCCCGCCCGAGCCAATCACATCACGCCACGTACCCCTAACGGCTAGTTAACGGTTCAAATTTGAAAATAGCCGTTGGAGGTCTAAAAAATAAAAAAAATCAAAAAATATGAAATTTCGCCCTATAAATAGGACATTCACCCCAGCTATTTCTCCTCACCCCAAACATCTCATCTTGTGCTCTCAAGTGCTCCCTTTGCTCTCAAGTGTTCAATTTTTTGATTTTGACAAAATTTGCTCAAATTTTATCAAAAATCAAAATTAGTTTCGTAGTTAAACAGTTTGATCGTAGAGGTGTAAGAGCTCACAGTTGAAAAGATGTAAGTGATATTCATATTTATGTATTATTTGTATTTTGTTTATGAATTGAATAAATATTCTAAAATTTGTTTATTTCGGTTTAAATTTTCAGAATGGATCCGAACTATCCATACGAGTCGTCGTCGTTCACTTTGGGTGATTTCGACCCCAATTACATGTCGGGGTTTGACGATGCCTCCGGATCGGCTCCAACTCCACCAGTTGTGGAGGAGGTATCAGTTAAGACGGCGACGACGACTTCAGAAAGATTTTTCGGAACCGCGAGCAGTAGTGTTTCGACACACACCGGCTCGAAAAGATCGAGAATCTTCGGTGTGTGGTAGCACTTCGACGAGGTGAAGGAGACATGCCCCGACGAAAGGGAGGTATCAAAAGCTAGATGTAGAATATGTAGGCAAATTTTATCTGCTAGATCTTCTGGTGGTATAGGACACCTAAAGCGTCATGTGGAGTCGTGTGAGAAGAAGAAAGGAATACAACTTCGACAGCAACAACTGATGCTAAACCCGGACGGTATGGTACGTAGTTGGGAGTATGCTCCTATGGTTGCTCGGGAATCTCTTGTCCGGTTAATCGTCAGACAAGATTTACCCTTGAACTTTGGAGAGTCTCCTGTTTTTGAACAGTACATTTAGCAATATCATAATCCTAGGTTTAAAGTTGTGAGTAGACAAATAACAACTAGGGATTTGAAAAATATTTATCAGAAGGATTCTACTGCACCTGAGGAACTTTTTAGTACATGCACTTTCTCTGTTAGTGTTACTTCAGACATATGGAGTATTAGAGCTAGAGAGGATTATCTTAGCATAGTTGTTCATTTTGTTGATGATGATTGGCAGTTGTAAAAGAGAGTTTTAGGTCTTAGGTTAATAGATGTCTCACATAGAGGAAAAACATAGCTGAAAGAATTAGGAAGATAATTAATGAATTTAATCTTACAGATAAAATATTTGCTCTCACCATAGATAATGCATCTGCTAATTATAGGGCAATAGAAATTTTACCACCTTTATTTTCTATTTATGCAGTCTTTTCTACTACATCAGCGTTGTGCTTGCCATATAATAAATTTGATTGTTAAGGCTGGGATAAAGAGAGTAGGTAATCACATCGACGCTGTTCGTCAAGCAATCACGTGGTTAACTGCTTCTAACCTGCAGATTGCTGCATGAAAGAGGTTTTGCAATGCGGTCATAAGAGAGCACGTAAGTTTGCCACCGATGCAGAGCATCGGTGGAATGGAACTTATTTAATGTTAAAAATTATTTTACCTTATAGTGATTTACTTACTGATTTTGTTCAGTGACGTGGTGGCCCAAGAAGCAGTGACAGGTCACCAATACTGACTGAGCATGTTTGGGCAATGTCCAAAGATTTTACCAATTTCTTGAAACTTTTTATGATTGTATTTTTACTCTATGCCAAGTTTATTATCCAACTGTCAATATAATTTTACACAATATTCTTGAAATTGCTTCTTTGTTAAAAGAATATGAAAATGATGAAATTCTAACGCAACCTGTCTTTCACATGAGACAAAAATATTTGAAACATTGGAAATATATATATATCTATGTTGTATGCTTTTGATTTCATTTTAGATGCTAGGTGTAAAATAAGGGTATTCTTCACTATTTTATCACTTCTTGAAGATACTGTAGATATAGATTATAGTCTCTTTTATAGTGAGGTTAAGGGTAAATTATATGAAGTTTTTTAAAAGTATGAACTAAAGTTTCAGGGAGTTCGCCAGCAGAGACCCCCTCCTATCCCCACTACAGGTAAGAAGAAGATAAAGTGGGGTAGAATTTGGGGTGGCTCGTCTTCAAGCCAAGGTTGTGGCAGTTCGTCGGCTGTAAGTGGAGACACCTCTTCGCATAGTGTGTCCCACGAGTTGTTCAGTTAGTTGGACAATGACGCCATCCACCATGAAGCACAATACTTCAACGTACTCGGGTGTTGGAATGATCACAAGATAGCATATCCCATGCTTTCAAAACTAGCACGGGATGTGTTGACGGTGCCTATGTCGAGGTGTCCTCCAAATCGGCCTTCAGTCTATGCGGCCGAATCATCGAAGACCGGATGACGAATCTGAGTAGCGATCACGTCGAAATGCTACTAAGCGTTACAGACTGGGAGCTAGCTAGACAACATGCCCAATACACTACTGACAACCAAGAATTAGCCGCCCAGTTCAAGCAACTCTACTTAGATCCAGACCAACCCCAATAGAATTTTGTTAGAAGTAGTTGTGACCTTTGAGCTGTACTCTTTTCTTTATCATGGTTTTCTCAGTTTCTCATACGAGTTTTTACATGATAAAGTTTTTAACGAGGCAACATATGTATCCTATAATGATATAAACATCAATAAATGTCATTACTATTTTTAACATATTTTTTGTAATATTTTAGTAAGTATGAATTTTTCTTTCAATAATTTCAACATGGTGAATCTATCATTTTTTCAAGACGATGAATAAACCATTTTTTTATATTTTTAACATGAGAAATAGATCATTATTTTTGTAACTTTTATTTTCAAATTTTAATTTTTTAACTAAGAATAGGACTGCTGGGTTTTTTTAATTCGCATTGTGCTTAACGGTCAGCCGTGCCGGTGTCGGCCCATGGGTTTGGCCTTGGCCCGTGGGTCTTGCACGTGACACGTGAGGCACGTGGACCAACTCGGCATGACCCGTTATAATAACCATGTCTAAACGAATCGTGCCTCACCTGTGCCCGTGCTGGGTTGGATCGTGTCACCCGTTTGGCCATCTGTAATTGAAACAGAACATTTTGGCTGCACTGCCACATTTTTACACTGACCTATATATAGTCAAATTAATTGTTAGTTGAACTTACAGGGTACGAATCTAAAATATCAGGGTACCATGAGAGAGAACATTTTTGTTGTCGATTCCGAATGTCTAATTGAGTAGTAATAAATTAATCATATGAAGGTGGTCTGATGGGCACCCCTGCTAACTTCGCATTGGTGAGATGAGATCTTTCAACGGAGTGATTATTGCAGGTTGTTGGCAATTGTCTAGAGAAGTCATAATAAAGCTGCATTTGGGCCTACTTCTCTAGTCTTATCCAACATGCAGGAAGATTGTAGAGGAAACTCTCTTTTGAAGGCCTCAAAGCCTTGATTCCGGCTAAATATGTCGGCCCCCTTCCGCACTCCTATTTTGTCCTCATGTCCTCAATCTTCCAATATACAAGTGTTTTTCTCCTCTTTCATCCCCGCCCGGCCAGCATGCGTGCATTAGGAACTTACGAGTATACAACTACTTAGTACTCCACGTGCTTTAATTGGGCTGGTTAGTTTGATTACAAACCCAAAACCCAAGTATTATCGTAGTTGGAAAAAAGAACAACTACTATCAACTACTATCAATATCTGCTCGATGCATCTAATTAAGGTTCTGTTTGAATTTTTACTCAGAGAACTAAAGATTAGTTTCTACTAGTCTCATACTGTCTAGATATAAAGAAAAAAAGACTAAAATTCATTAATTGTATCGTACAAAAACATGTTACCTCTATTCCCGAAAGAGAGACGGTGTTGCGGGAGAGCATCTATTAAAAAGTAGCACTTTAATCTCAATTAGCTTCTTCAATATGAATTAATGGACTAATGAAATTTTAGTCCCTTTTAGTCTTCATGTTTAAAAATTTAGAGACTAAAACATACTAAAATAAAAACTAATACATTAGCCCCTCTAACAAAAAGGCATAAGCCGACAATTACTGCTACAGAGCACTTCAGATTTCTGAAAGCTACGCCGTAACAACTATAGTAAGCAAGAACAGCGTGCCATCCCTGTGCCTGCAAAACTGACAACAGAGGTGCTTTCACAGAAGAGAAGTTGGACCATGGAACCGCCTGAATTGCCTGAAGTATAGGAGTAGCAGGTTGATCAGATGCCAAATCCTCCTGCTCAAAGCCAAGACGGCCGGCGCACGCTTGCGCTCCCGCGCATACGCGGTACACCGATCAAGTAGTACTAGTAGGCATAGGAATGGTCAGAAATGGTTTCGTTCGATCCACTTATCCATTAAATCTATTTATAAATTTATTTTAATGGATCACTAAAATTATTAAAAATATAAATGAATCAGACAGATCAAATCATTAGAATCTAGATTTAGGGTTTAACCCAAAATAAATTCACATATATAAATATATTTAAAATTTATACAAAGTTATTTCTCTATATAATAAATTATTTTTATAAAATTTAACTAAATTTAACAAGTCTTAGTATGAACGCGAATTTAAAAACTTCAGTTCAGGTTTATCACATATTTAACTATAATTTTTGAATCTTAGTAATGTATTATGGGCCCGCATATATAAATGACTCAAAATTTATATAAAGTTGCTTCTCTGTACAATAAATTATCCTAAAATTTCAAGTAAATCTGATAAATTTTTATAATATGAACACAAGTTTAAAAATTTTAGGTCTGAGTTTTACATATATGTAATATGAGTTTTTTTTCTAATAGTAATATAGGTGATCCATTTGAATATCCATAGATAATCTATTAATATAATGGACTCATGATAGATTTATTCTATTAAATCATGGATCAACAAACTCACTAAAAATAGTTTAGGTTTGATTCGGATGCTAACCATTCCCATCATCTAGCAATAGTCAGTGGTCGCAACGGCGAAACCAACGGCGCGCGCGGCGCAAGTATATATGACGGAGAATTTGGCGCGCGTGCGTGGATCAACCATCCCCCGCCACTTCGCCTACGACGTTACGTGCAGCTTTTGTTTTCTCTGGACGACATGTACCCTTCGTACGTGCGCAATCGACATGTGGCCGATCGAATCGGCTGAAAAGGTCATACGCAGTGAGCCGCTCGTGTAGTCGCCATCGTCGAAGAAAAGAAAAAGATACTTATAGCCCATTTGGTAGGGCTCTAGATTCTGTAAGAAACGCTTCAAATTTAGATTCTTCTGAGAAACATTTCTTTAAAAAATCAAAATTATTTAAAAAACCGTTTGACAAATTTGTTGGATTCTGATTCTGAAAAGTAGGTAAGAAGCTAGAATAGACTAATATGCCCTCGGGTGCTTTTTGTTTGGCTGGTCATAGGGGTGGAGTGGGAAAAGTGAAAGTGAATAAAAAAACTGTCTCAACCCAGTTTTAAGTTTTATCTTGGCTCATATAAAAGTAGAAACGTTTTTTTTCGAAACCAGTGGCTTCATTTTTGTTTAGTACAGTTTCTCCAATTTTCCATTAAAATTTGAAACGTTTTAAGCATCCAAACGAAGCTTAAAGATACGACTACGTAGCGCGTAGATCTGTTGTCCTAAACGCGCGAGTAGTTTTTTCTCTAATTAGCATATGTACGAAGGCACACCTCTTTTCGAATACGGCACCATATGCCGCACGCTCGTTTTTATGCTGGACCCCTCGCAGCTAGCTAGGCAGCTAGCCCACGCAGCAGCCACACTTCGTCGTGATACATACTGCAGTACAACGATCTGAGATTAAAAATAAGATATAATTTTCCTATCAAAAGCTCTACATCAAATCATGAAAACCAAATAAAACAACATATTAAAGAACTTATTCCGTGCCTATCTGCAACATCTCTGTTTTTATTTTCTTACCAATAATACATGTTTTTCCTTTTCACATTATCAGTGTGTCTCTGGTTATTTCTAAAACATGTTATATTTACATTTGTAACAAAAATAATTTTTATCTGAAACCAAAGTTAATTTTATTTGAAAATATAGTTACTTTTATTTGAAACCAATGTTACTTTTATTTGAAACCAATGTTACTTTTATCAAAAATAAAAATATCTGAATCAGATACATATGAAAACACAATTACTTCTATCTAAAACAGAGTTATTCTATTTATAGGAAAGTTATTTTATCTAAAAGAAAAGTTGTTTTCATCTGAAAAGAAAAGTACCAAGTTAAATAAGATTTATGTATTTACTTGAAATTTTTATCTATATTTTATATATGAATTTATTTCATATAGTTCCTTATTTCTATTCATCCATTATATAACTACTTCTAATTCTATAGATAGTTACTCCTATTGCATAACTAAGTTAATTCTACAATTTAAATAAATTGCTTTTAAATTAAATGAAATTATTTTGAATATTTGAATATACTTAATATTAGACTTGTTTTATCATATATTTTGAGTAGAGTATGATGGTATAAATGTCAATGAAAAATAATACATGGTTTAAAATATATAAGTAATCAAAAGTATTGTTAAAAAATAGGCTAGTGTAGTTTTCATGGTTGGTGGTGTTGTTTTGTAGCAATCTTCGATGCTATATAGGTTTCTCATTCTAATATCATTGTAATAAGGTTATCTTAAATAATAATATCTAAAATACAAGACATATTTTATATTTAGATAGTATTACAGGTAAAGGATAACCCTTTCTGTAAATGGATATTCATGAGAGGGAATATTTATATTTAAATTATGTCTTTTTTAATACTTAAAATGAGTTTTTTATATAGATATTTTATTAAAGACTATCAAAATGAGTTTTTTTATAGATATTATTTTGTTGAAGACTGACGTAATACTGTTGGATATCTCAGCCTAAAAACAAGTCTGCCTCTCCGACAGATACGGAAGAACGACCGTCGAACGCGTCACGTCATAAAACAAACAGAGAGAGCGTTCTCGATTTTTTAGATTTCCCGGTAGTAAAATGCCGCACGCCGGGAAGGGCACCGTTTCAATGTGTGCGATGGGACGTGTGAGGCTGTCTGCACCAGCGCCTAACAGGAAAAGATGGCTTCCGTACAACTAAACACAAAGCCCAACGGACCAAGGGCGCGTTCACAAGTGGATGCTGGGTGGGATGATTAGCCGCACGCAAAACGAGAAACGTAATTAGCATATGATTAATTAAATATTAATTTATAAAAAATTAATAAATAAATTTGTTAGATTTTTCTAAGCAACTTTTATATAAAATTTTTTCACAAAACGTAACATTTAACAGTTTGAAAAGCGTCTTAACGAAAAAGGAAACAGTAACTTGAAAATCGGTTACGAACGGGGCCCAAGTGCTTAGGCTCGATTTAGTTGTAAAATTTGTTGAAAATTTTTCATTTAAAAAATTTTGGGTGAGAATTTTTTACAGGTGTTTAGTTGTATATAAAATTTTTTTTGTTGTTATAAGAAAGACAATTTATCCCTAAAACTAGTACTGTACAAAGCCTGCATTTTTTTTTGAAGTTATGGCCGAACGCCCAGCGTCCCCGGTGGCAGGATGCCCGTGGGCTGCACGCTGTCGAGTCAGAACAAAGATGCGGTTTTCTCTCTCTTTATCGGCAGGGAGCTCCCACGGCGTGGATCACGGAGAGCTTACGGGAGGGAAGGGGAGGGGAGCGTGTGCGCACCTTGTGGATCGCGAAGAGCTTAGGGGAGGGGAGGGAAGGGGATGGCCTCGCTAGCGACGGCGGAGAGCCAGGCGGGCCAGTCGGTGGCGACCTGCTCGCCGCGCGCCTTGTTCACGAAGCTCCCCCCGATGCGCACCTCCGCCTCCGCCTCAGCAGTAGCAGCATCTGTCCCTGCTTCTGCATCTCCGCTACAGCAGCAGGCGGCGACGGGTGGTTGCGGCGACAGGAGGCGTTCGTGTCGGGGCTGTTAGTCATATGCCCTAGAGACAACATGGAGATGTTGAATATCATGGTCAATGTTAATGTATTTATGAATAAAGTGTTATTCAGTTTCATGAAATAGACATCTTGTATTGATCAATAAGTACGTGACTTATTTACGAGACTCTATATGTATGAAGCTATTTCTAAATGATCCCTGATCATATATCATATTATTGGAACTAATATGATTCTAAGATCGGCATGTTTATTGATTGATGATCATGTCTCATATATCATTGGTATGGAGATACTAAATCAATAAACATGGACATATGTGTTAGAGAACATATTGTTGGATAGACTCACCATGAGACACTACAGGAATTAATGTGCCATTAGTTGGTCTCAGGTAGTGTTGGTACAAAGTTCTTAGACCTGAGATCACCATGGATTCCAAACGCTATTCCGTAACTGGGTAGTTATAAAAGTAGTCTTCGGGTTTGCTATGAAACATGGAGTGGGATGTGAGTGATCAAGATGGAATTTGCCCCTCCTTTGGAGATATATCTCTGGGCCCCTCGAGGTAATGGATTATGAAAATGCATGGCCATGCTAAGTTGATTGAGTAGTCAATCAACAGACAGATAATCCAATACGGTTCGAGTGAATGGTTAAGCTATTGAAGGGATGACACACATCTTACCTATAGCTTAATTGGTATCGTGAGGCAAAGGAATTTGTGTACATATTACAGGTTCAGAGCCGATATTATATTCTTGTATACTTTGGTGACAATATGTGCTGCTAGGCGCCGCTGTTGACAGGTCGACTGAGTTGGACTCGAGCCGACGATCGGCTAAGTTGGACTATAGCCGAAACCGAGTATACCTGAACCTACAGGGTCGCACGCTTAAGGGGATAAGAACATTCATTCGAGTTGGACTCAGACACGGCTCGATCGGATAGAGATCCGATCGGATAGTCCTATGGGCTTACGACGTATGGGCGGCCAACTCTGTGAGATTCGGATAGGATCCGATTTAAAATAGAGTCATGATCGGCCACTAGTCCCGATTGGCCACTAGTCCCAGTCGGCCAACTCTATATAAAGGGGCGAGGGGTGGAGAGTTGCATCATCGCATTGAACCAAATCCGCAACAGAAGTCGCCGAGATCAATCTCCACGGAAACCCTCCCAACTTTCGAGCCAAACCCTAGCCTTGCATCGCGTGCTAGCACACGGGTGTTCGGCGTTCTGTTCCCGGACGTGTGGATACCGGTAGAGGCGCTGCTACGTTACGCGCTGTTGATCGGCTACGGATCGGCTGTGGTGGAATCGGCTGCGGTCGAGCGCATCGGATCGAGCGCATCGGAGCGAGGCGCGAGAACGTGGTCAGACGACTCAGCGAATCGGCTGCTTAGCGAATCGACTGTCTCCAGGAATCGGCTGTCGGCTTGCGGAAATCGGCAACCCAGTTTCAGATCGGATAGTCCTAATTGGCTATTTCCGCTGCATACTCCAATCGGTAACGATCTATCGGCCCTTACTTGCAAGTGTTCCTGGTTTGTGCGGTAGAAAAATTTTTGTTTTCGGCTAGCGTAGCTTCCGCGTAACCCTTCAGGGGCTGGAGGTGGAGAGGCGGCCGTGCACGCAGCCCATGGCGACGCGGCGCGGGTGAGCGTCACCGGCTCAGCATGAGGAGGCTGGCGCGTGCGGCGCCGGCAATCCGCGATCCGGAGGCGGCGCCGGGGCAGAGGGGAGGGGAAGCGGAACGGAGGGGTAGTGGCGTCCGGTGCTTTTCCCAACAAAAATTTTCACCTTTTTTTGGCCAAACTACTCCCAAATCTGAAATTATTTCATCCCAACTTTTCACCCCCTGTTTAGTTCAAAAGGCAAAAAGTAACCAAAATTCAAAAATTTTTCACTTTTCAGCATGAACTAAACAGAGCCTTAATTATCATCTCTGGAACGGCATCCTGTACATCTCGAGAGACAGTAGACTATAGGTCATTTATCTCGAAATAAATTAAAATTTTATAGTTTAAACTTTTCTTACATTCTCATATCCACCAATCGACAAATTTTATTCATTCAATATCTTTAAAAATGTACTTATCAATAATAGATTTATATTAATAAAGGATATTTTACACATTTTTTCAATACCTCTCACGATTTATATTATTTATATTCATGAAGAGTATTTTAGACATTTGTTCTACTGTTTATAATTTAGAAGTTAAGTTCTCTGAAATAAGATAGAGTGAGCAGTAACCAAGGCAAATATTCTGTATTTATTGGGCCATTTGCCGGGAGGCAATGGAGGCATAAATGCATATTCCACTAAATTACGACTTAATTATTTTTTGAACGGTTTTTATTTCTTATCAAGACAAAAAAAATTAACTCATCCATCATCCATCATATAATAATGTTTTGATTCTTGATAATAATTTAATTTACTACATAGAGGTAACAAATCTTAAATTTAAAAAAAAAAAAAAAAATACGATTTAGACTTTGGATAGAGCGAATACTTTGAAAAGGTACGCCGTGGACCCGTGGTATACTGGTGTATAATGTACTGTATGTACGCAAATGCAACAAAAATTTATCCTACTCCAGTAGTAACTGTGTGGAGAACTACGATCAAATTAATATGACAAAGTGGCAAGTTAATTTCAGAGTTTAGGGTGAGGCATCCATTCGGGCGCGATCGGGCGTTGAAAATTTGTTGTCCAGAGAGATGGAAAGGGATTTGGGATACGTGCGTGCTAAAGTTTATTTTGTCGATTAATGGTCCACACATGACACGAACAAAGGATGATGATCTGCGGTTCTATACACATTGCGGTCGCGACGCATGAACAGTAGTGTTGCTTTGACCAATCATTCGAGAGACAGAAAACAGTGGAAAGTTTTAGCAAGTGTGTGGGCTCCTTGTCGCAGATTACTCGCTTTAGTAGTTTGTAAAGGGAAAGGACGGCGAAATAGCACAAATGTTGGACGCTAGCACATCGTCTCAGAATGCGGCTTCTAACGCACACTTAGACATTGACTATCAGCAAATATCTAAACTCACAAAATTTCTATTACAGAGCAACGTAATAGTTATGTACGTAAGGATTTTAACCCCAATGAGTAAAGTTAATATACCCATGACTTTGACCACGCCATTAAAAGTGATTCTCAATCAATTCACTTTTCTTTATATATAAAGCATATTTTTTCGCTAGAAGGATAAATAATTTGAGTATATCTCCGTCTGGTTTTAGTATTCACTGTCGTTGACGTTTGAATAGATGTTGTTAATTTGTTTTATTAAAAAATATATAACAACTTATGCTAAAGTATATTTAGTAGTACAATAAATTATAACAAAATAAATGATAACTATTGTTTATAAAATAAGATGAATGATAAAATATATATAAAAAAATTAACGACGATAAATTAAAAATTCAGAGGAAAAGTTTGGACATAGGTCTCAATTTTTTTTCTTTTGGCTTCGTTGGATTTCCATGGAAAGAAGGAAAGGGGAAGAAGAGTAGAGGGTTGTAGGATGAAGAAGAAGATGGGCCCCTTCATCCGTCCTGGGAGGAAATTTGCAAATTATTTTATCTAATCTTTTTATGTATAATTTTCTTTAAGAACTATTAAATAGTAATCTTATTGTCTTAGGTTTTTATAAAAAATTGAACCTTATAATCATTGAGATTTTAATTTTATATTTTTAAAAGTCACACCAACATCACCCCTTACTCTGGTTTACTTGTTTATCCAGCCCTCCACGACTTCTATATTCATTCACCTTTTAAAAAAAAATCAGATATCATAGCTTTTAGAGTTTGTTGTCTTGCCAGGTTTCATTTTTACGGTTTTCAGAAGTCCAATCAAATGCCGTCATCCTACTCCTTTACAGTCTGCATATTACCTCTCTTTCTTTTTGTTGTTATTAGAATTTTAAAAATTAAACATGATTATTGTGTGTTTACTCTTTTTTACTTTCTGAAGTCCAGTCAACCACCATGAACCTACACCTTTACGACCTACCCACCGCACCTACTCTTTATCGTCGGATTCTTAAAATTGAACCTAGTTGTAATTGAGGTTCTGTTTTTACAGTATTTAGATGTATTCCTTTCCAGCCCATCCATTGCTCCCCTCTTTATTGTCATTTGCCACCCCTCGGCTTGCTCTTTCATGACTACCATCATCTCCTCGCGCCTTTGTCGTCTATCCACTTATCTATCGGTGTTGCTATTTTTCATCTTTATTGTCATCGGCATCTTATAAAATCGAATCTTAGCATATTTGGGTTTCTTTTTATAGTTTTTATACACCGCCACCATCACTTTACTCATTTGTTGCTTCTCGGCTTGCTCTCCCATGGCAACCGCTGCCTCCCTACTTCTTTTTTGTCTCTCCACTCATCAGGTTGCACCATCTTTATTCTTCTTTGTCGTCAGCACCTAACAAAATCGAAACTTATCGTCGTCGTGATTACATTAGAAGTCCCGACATCTGTTGTCGACACCGCATCCCTTGTCTTACTCATTTTCTCCTTGTCATCGCCCTCTCATAGATCCTAATATTGTATTTAGAAAAGATTGAGTATATCTGATGACTCTTTATGTTTATCTGAAACTTGTATTGAAATATAATTTTTTTATTTCAAATTTTAACGAGACGATCGATGTATGGCTGCATTAATATAGGGCGGAATGCTTGTACATGAGCCTTGAGCTAGATCGCATAGCCTCTGCATGTAATATTTTTTCCTATCCGAAGGTCCTCAACATAATAATAACTTCTAGGCATGGGAGTGTGCCTGGGGCCCAGGCATGGCCAGAGGACTCGAGCACTGTACATGCCTCAGGAGCGAAACATAGCTCGGGAACACAGCAACCTAGGGATTGACATTTCCTTAGGGTGGGAACAAATCATATGATAACTCTAACAAGGAGCCCGCTGGTATTGGTTGCCTCGGGCTCTTCACGAAGATCTCCACCTAGGATTTATTATCTCAAAGCAAAGACTGTGTGCACTGTTTGCGGTTTGAGCAGGACGGTGGGCCCGGTGACCTGATCGAGGGCAACATCATCATGCCAATTTCATCGTGGCGCCTAGAAGATTACGGTTCAAGATTACAGCTCGGTCGCATGCAACCAGGTGGTGGCGAGGTCTGAAGCCACTGGCGACGTCACGTCACTCAAAGCAACAGGGGCAAAGCGATGTATTTTGTGCTGGAGGGCGATCTATGACTTTATCGCCAAGCAAAGGGAGTCGACAGTGGTTTTATCGTGACTTGGATTGGGCCCACTAATCCCGGTTTCGAACAGGTGGCGAGAGGAGCAAGACACAGCTGTCTCGAGGCCTCCTGGCAGAGTGCCCAGGGCATAGAAAAAACAAGCCCGCCGTGGTAATCCTTCTATTAAGTCAAGGATGTCGGAGAGGACAATGACAAGATGTAGCATAGACATTTCCTAGGTGATAATGGCGTTGTAAAACCCTCCTTGGACTACAAAAGGAATGGGTTATTCCACTTAGAAAGGATCTATGACTTTACCGCCAAGCAAAGGGAGTCAGCTGCAGTTTTATCGTGACTTGGCTTCGGCTCACCAAGCTCGGTTTCGAATAGGTGGTGAGAGGAGCAAGACACAACTGTCCTGAGGCCTCCTGGCAAGTGCCCGGGGCATAGAAAAAATAAGCCTGTCGTGGTAATCCTTCTATTAAGTCAAGGATATCAGAGAGGACAATGACAAGACGTAGCATAGACATTTCCTAGGTGATAATGGCATTGTAAACCCTTTAGATAGAGCCTGGTTGCCGACACACAGTGCGCACGTACAAACTACCAAATGAAACCAACATGACAGCTCTTTCATCATGCATGCTGGGAAAAAAAGGGACTGTGTCACTGTTGTTGACTGGAGGGGCAGAGGAGATGCTAGGAAGTGGGGTGGGAGCGCCCCAGGTGAGGCCGGCGGCGCGGTGCCGGGCCGTGCTCAATGACACCATCACTGCTCCGCGTCGGGTCCGTGTCGCCTCCGCTCCATTCGGCAATGAGCTCCTGGCTTCTGCCGCTGTTGACGAATCCGTCCCTCCACCGTTTTCTGGCCTCGCGGCTCTCCAACTCGTTGGTTCGCTCCATGGGCGATCCTTGCCGCCGTCCTTCACCGCCTCGACGCCCCGCTCGATGCCGTCACCGTGCTCGTGCTCCCCCGATGCTGTTGTGGCCCAGCTCCTCTTCATCGGCGCCGGCGCCGCCCATCTCTGCATCGCCCTTCTCCTTGCTGGCAGGCGCCAGTGGGCAGGGGGCACGGGAGCGAGGCTGGGGCAGACTGGGTATCGAGGCTGCGGCATTGGTCGGCGCAGGGCGGGAACGCTGGGAGGGGAAAAGGGTGCGGAGGAAGCCGCCGACCGCAGGGGGCGCCGGAGTGAGGCAGCGGTTACCCTGTGGAACGGGGAATTTAGTTTGGGTGGTGGTGCCATGATGGTGACGAGGAAGGGGAGGCGATGGCTCCGGCTCCGCCTACGCCGTCGGGTAGATGAGTTGGCAGCTCATATATGGATAAGGGGTTGATACCTCAGGTGAACTTTTTCCCCACGAAATACTCCATCAGCCCTGTTAGAAAGCCAACGATCCGTGAAGGCCTACCCAATTAGCCACTAATCAGGCTCATCACTAAATATAAAAGGTGGACGAAACTATATCTAGTTGAAGAGGTGATGGATTGTACACTTGTGAGAAGAATGAATAAATAAGAAAGCATGCCACACACTCGTATCTTTGTGTCTTCACTTTTGTAAACATTATAAACCTCTCTAGACTACGCATGTAGCACACAGGTGTTAGAGTAGTTCTCCTCCCGTTGGGCCCAACGACCCAACGGGGATCCTTGACCACGCCTGATCGGGGCGCCTAGCCTCCTCTTGGCTAGTGGGCCCCTGTCACCTGCGCCATATAAAAGGGTGAGGGCCGGGGCGACACACGACACGAGGTTCATCGCTGCCACCAACCTCACCCACAAACCCTAGCCGATCTAACAGCGGGGGCGCAGCAGTGACGGGAAGTACCACCACCATGCCCGCGTACGACGACGATGGCCGACGGGCAACCCTCCTCCTCTCACTCGACCGGTAAACCCTAATCCGCCTCTCTTTTAGTGTATTACACATGTTCTTCACAACCGATTGATGAACCCACCTAGATTCGATGACTAGTGATCCTAGAGTGTGTCTAACAACGGTATCAGAGCAATCTAGTGCATCGTTCAAGGTTTAGGGATTGAAAATCCGGATCAAAAAAAAGGAAAGGGAAAAGCCTCAAAAGAAAGGGAAAACTCACCTCGCCGGATCCGGCCGCCGGGGCAAAGGGCGCCGCGACGGAGCCGGTCGACGGCGGCGCGTGCACCCAAGGGCGCATGCACGCGTCGGCGACAAGGCCCGCGGCGGCGCCACCATCCTCCGCACACCGGTGGTCGTCGTGGGGGCTACGCCGGCCATATAGAATGGTGTGGAGAGAGAGAGAAGAGAAGGCTGCCGGCCATGGCTCGCCGGCCATGGCGCCGACAGCGAAAGGGAGGAAAGCAAAGCGATGCGGCCGGCCCGGGGGGAAACAACTAACCCTAGGGTTAGGGTTTCCGGCTGGCCGGGTCACTTTTAAGGCTCCCGAGAACGCCGCTCGACCGTCGGATTCATCCGACGGTCGAGATCAACGCGGGGTGCACGGGGTTAAGGTGGGCCGATTCGGCGGCCCAGCCGAAGATCAAAGCAGGCCAGGCCGAAATCAATTGGGCCGGAAAAAAAATGTATGGCTGTGTACAGTTTTGGGCCGGCATAATATTGAATTTTGTAAAGTTTAATTATATTTTTTTGTTTAAAGTTTCCGCTGCAAAATTGACAAATATTATTGAAATTGATGTTTCTAAAATTGAATTTCGAACCAACGGGAGAATTTTAATTTTAGAAATTTTACTTATGGTATATGATATTGCCATTTTCTGACCAACGTTGTTAATTGCAATATCATGCTATGTGTTATGTTTTTTTCCCAACGGTGATGTAGGCTTAATGCATAGGAGAGTTATGTGATGATTTTGTTTCTCACCTTTTAATGATCTTTTTCAGGAGGTTACTCCTTGATGGGATGCATAAAAGACATCCCAACCTTACAAGGGGATAACTATAGTGAATGAAAAAGAAAGCTCGACCTTGCTTTTATCTTGGGAGAGATGGACTGGGTGCTAACAACACCCTGTCCTATAGAGTCTGCTGCACTAGTCAGAGGCAACACAGAGTCTAATGCTGACTATGAGAAAAGAGAAAAAGAGAATGCTGACCTTAGACAACTATACATAGTTGAAAAGGCAAAGTGGGCCTTAGCCAACAAGAAATGTATGGCTGTGGTAAAGAATACAATTGAGGAGGCTATTGTAGGCTCAATCCCAGAGACTGACAATGTCTTTGAGTACCTAGAAAGAATAAAGACCCAGTTCACTGGTTCTTCAAAGACTAATGCCACAGAACTCATAAAGGACCTCGTCACGGACAGGTACACTGGAGGTGGCATTAGGGATTTTATCTTTCAAAAGAGTGCCCAAAATGCAAGGCTAAAGCAATGGGACTTGTATTTGAAGGAGGACTTTTTGGTTCACTTGATCATGTCTCGATTGCCAAAGGAGTTTGATGCTTTCATTCTCAACTACAATGTGCACCCAGAGAACTGGACTTTTGATACTCTTCTTGCACAATGTGTACAAGAGGAGGAGAGAATTAGGCCCAAAAATGGTGGCGTTATCAACTACGTTGGTAGCCCAAAGAAAAGGAACTATAGACCGTCCTGCTCAAAGGACAAACGCCTCAAAAGTCCCAAGGTCAGCACCAACCTCAGCAAAAGCAATTTACAGTGGGGACAAATCAGTGTCTCTATTGCAAGAAGGAAGGACATTTCAAGAAAGATTGTCCTGAGTTCTTAAAGATGATAATGGCAAAGAAAGGTGAGAATTTCATCACTTTCGTAAATGAATCCTTGTATACTAGTTATTCGAAATCCACATGGTGGATCGATTCTGGAGCAACCATTCATGCCTCCAACTCCTTACAGGGATTCCATTTGACGAGGGCTACGCAAAGAAGCGAAAGCAACGTTAAAGTCGCAAATGGAGTTGAAGTGAAAGTTGAAGCCGTCGGAAATCTCAATCTCAAACTTGATAACGGCTTTATCCTTCCACTTCGAGACGTTTTTTATGTCCCATCTTTGCATAGAAACTTGATTAGTGTGCCATGTTTGGCAGAAGATGACTATTATTGTTATTTTGATAAAGTACAATGTCGCATAATTCATAATAATGAGTGTGTGGGTCTCGCCTTCCGACGAGACAAACTTTGTATGCTGCCTATGCATGAAAGCGTGAATGTTATATGCAATGATGCAAATGATGTAAATGATGGGTCCTCGTTGACAAAGGAAAACAAGAAAAGAAAGAGAACTCCTAATGTCTCATCGAAATTATGGCACTGTCATTTAGGCCACATTTCGAGGGGGAGAATTGAGAGACTTGTTAAGAATGAAATTCTTCCTCCACTAGAGTTCTCAGATTTAGAACAATGCATAGAATGCATCAAAGGAAAAAATATAAAGCACATTAAAAAAGGTGCAAATAGAAGCGCAGGAATATTAGAGATCATTCACACAGATATTTGTGGTCCATTTCCTGTAAAGAGTGTGGATGGTTATGACTCTTTCATAACATTCACAGATGATTACTCCCGATATGGTTATATTTATCCAATTAAAGAACGATCGGAAGCATTGGATAAATTCAAGATATTCAAAGCTGAACTTGAAAATCAACATGATAAAAAGATTAAAATAGTAAGATCCGGTCGTGGGGGGGAGTACTACGGTCGGCATACTCCTTATGGACAAGTCCGAGGACCTTTTGCAAGGTTTCTAATGGAAAATGGCATAGTCGCCCAATATTCTACACCGGGCGAGCCTCAACAGAATGGGTGGCTGAACGGCGTAACCGTACCTTAATGGATATGGTGCACAGCATGATGAGCTACTCCACCCTACCATTGGGTTTATGGATGGAGACGTTAAAAACCGCCGTTCATATTCTCAACAGAGTACCTAGCAAATCGGTGCCCAAAACACCGTATGAGCTGTGGATCAGAAGAGTACCCTCGCTAGCTCACCTCCGTGTGTGGGGGAGTCCTGCGGAGGTTAAAGTATTTAACCCAAACATTGGGAAATTGGATTCCAAAACAGTCAGTTGTTATTTCATTGGCTATCCTGATAGATCGAAAGGGTATCATTTCTACTGTCTGAACAGTTATACAAAGTTTGTAGAAACGAGACATGCTATCTTCTTGGAAGACGAAATGATGAGGGGGAGCACGGTAGCTCGAGTGATTGATCTTGAGAAGAAGCGGGAATATATACCCACTTCGACGATTCGGGAACCTTTCTTCTCACTACCTGTTGATGTTGGGCCTGCAATGCCCGACGTTGCGGCTCCAACACCTGTTGTTCGCTCTCCTATGGTGGAAACAAATAGAAATGAGGAACCTGTCTTTTAGGATCCATCAGAAAACACTACCACACATGAGGAGGAGCAACAACAGCCTCAAATAGAAGATGTGCCAAATCAGGAGACTTCACAAGAGTCTCAAACAGAAAATGTGCCAAATGTTGAGGCCCCTAGAAGGTCTGAAAGAGTAAGAAGAAAAGCTATACCTGATGATTATCAGGTGTATAACACAGAAGAGTCTCATATAGAGGATGATCCCACCTCATATGAAGAGGCCATGAGAAGCGCTCGCTCATCCAAATGGCTAGAAGCCATGGAAGATGAAATGAAATCCATGAAACTAAATGATGTTTGGGATTTGGAGGAAATTTCTAAAGGAGCCAAAACAGTAGACTGTAAATGGGTCTACAAAACCAAATGTGACTCCAAAGGTGTAACATCCTGAAACTCGAAGAAACCGAAATCGGAACGTAAAAATCGGAACTTTCAAAAACCTTAGCTTGTTGCTTCTTCTTGGGTTTGTTGCTTATTATTTGCCAGCTCAGTTGCATAAATTTTGACGTGATCAATTGTCCTTTCGGTGTTTTTGGATAATTGGGAGTTGTCGAAATGAAAGATGCGAAAGTCCGTAACCGGGATTTTTTTAAAAAAGAAATCGGAAAGCGCGGATTTATGAAAATGCGATTTGGAAAAATAAAATGAAAATTATGGTTAAATTAGGGCACAAAATAAATAATAAAATATTCGGAAGTCGCGCTCGAAACCCGAGAAAATTTGGGAAATAAAAGGGGAGAATATTGAATTTTGAAAAGAGGGATCTTAAATAAATAAATATGAAAAATATTGTGGGAAAATAAAAGCGGAGAAAAGTTGAAAATATTATGTTAAAAATTATTTTTGAATTAGAGGAATTTATTTTGGAATTTTTAGAAGAAAGGAAAATAGAAATGGAAAATTAAAATAGAAAATCGGGAAAATATGAAGGTACACTGTTCATTGCGCATAAGGTGCTCGACGCCGTACACGCCCCCGCGCGCCCGCCGCGCGTCGCCGGCCGTACCGCGCCAGCGCCCGCGCCACGCGTCGCGCACGCGCACGCGGCAGCGCCGCGCACGCGCACGCCACGCGCCGCGGCGCAGCGCTCGCGCAGCCCGGCTGCCCGCGCCGCCCGCCCGCGTCCCGCCGCTACGCCACGCGCCGCGCCGCCCCGTCACCCCGCGCCGCGCCCGCTCGCTCGCGCCACGCGCCGCCGCCGCGCCGACCCCGCCCGCGTCTCGCACCCTCGCGCGCCCGCGCCGTCCGGACCCCGCCCGCGTCCCGCTCGCCGCGCCACGTCCGCAAGCGCCGCGCCCGCCCGACTTCCCGCGCCGCGCATGGCGACCGCCGAGCCATGCTGCGCCGGCCCCCTCTCCTCCCGCCTCGGCCGCGGCTATAAAGGGGGCAAAAACCCCACTTCCCTCACACCGCCGCCGCCCGAGTCCCTCCTTCTCCCGAGCCCGCCACCTCCGCCGCAAGCCGTCGCCATCGCCGCCGAGCGTCGCTCCGCCGCAAGCCGTCGCCGCCGGCGTCGGGGTACCGCCACCACCTCCTTGCCGTCTCCGTCGTCGGTTAGCCCCGCCGCCGCCCTGTCTTCCTTGTGCGCCCGGCACTGCGCCGCCCTGTTTTGATGCGCCCGGTCGAACACCTAGAGTATAATGAAACAGTGCGCCGGTGAAAAAAAAAAAAAAAGAAAAATAAGAGGAAAAATTAGGAAAAAATTTAGAAAATTTGGGAAAATATTTTGGGTAGACTTGAGTAAAATTTTGGGCAAAAATAAATTATTTTCTTGCATGTTTTCTCGGTGCAAAGTTTGAAAATCGAAATCGGACTTTTTCCGGAATTTCGTTTCGCGTCGTTTTTAAATCCGGACTTCGTTTAATTCTTTCTCGCCATTTAAATATGCTTCTCTTTTGTGCTCAAACCTTTAAAACCTCGAGCACGAATTCCTCTGCTGGCATTTCCAAATCTAATTTCTCAAATAATTACGATCGCCGTCTTTGCAAAAACCCTAGGACATCGACTTGATTCCCAAAACTCGGATTTTTCCTAAGCGACCCTTGTCCTAACTCAAGTAGAATTTTTGGCAAAACCTTTGGAGTTGTTTTCATGGCTTTTATGGTTCTTTTCGATCTCTCGGTATTTTATAGAATTCTAATTGAATTCAATTGATCTTTCGCACGTACGGATAGCACCTGAAGAAACTGGCATCGACCCCGTCGAAGATACCACCCCTCAAGCGTGCGAGCAAGGCAAGTCATCACACTCTTTGAACATATTGATCCTACTTTGTGAAATGATGTTGATTCCAAATTACAAATTGCATGCTTTACACAAACAGTACTTATGCTTGATATACCCTGCTTTGATATTGATCACCATTAGAATTTATTCTTTGTAACCTTCGATGTGATATGACCGGAGGCTAACTTCGGTAAAAATGCTTAGCCCTGCTTACGCTAGATCCCTGCATACTCATGATTTTGCAAGAAAGCTTTGTGCTCGGGCAACTACCTTTGGGGAGGTAGTTGAAATACAGCCTGTGGAGACATGAGCGCCACATAGCCATGTTGAACTAAGTTTGATGAAAATTGAAAATGCTATACAAATGTTTTAGACTGGGGCGGCTGGATGATTTGGGTGGATTCCGGAAAAGGCAAGTGCCGACCCTGGTCAACTAAGGACCGAGCCATGAGATAGCCGGGAAACAAGCCAGTACAACCGTACTTCTCGAATGGGTATAGACCTAGCTGACTAGATAGCCGAGCAGAGGCAGTATCCTTGCATAGATGGTTCTCTATGATGTGGTTATGTGATGGAAATGAGGCTGCGGCCTTTGTTGTGAATGGTGGAATTTAATCGATATTAATTAAACTTAAAGATTGAGGAAGTTTTTCCGTACCCCGGGTGCGCCAGAACTCCTCTCACTGCTAGAAAAGGACGGCTAGAGTGCATGAGAGCTTAAGTTCATGGAGCGGGTACTGCCAAAGCAAGGTTATCGAAAGGCTTTGCCGTGACCGTCTCATGAGTTGGGACGTAGGCTCATTTGTTGGGCTGTCGCGGAGTACGGGTAAAGTGTACATCCACTGCAGTGTGAGTGAATCAATCTATTCGAATAGCCGTGCTCGCGGATATCGAGCATCGTGACAAGACTTTCGCTTGGCTAGACTTTAAACTTAAAACTGCTGGGATGGGTTTGCATGATGATTTCATTCGCTGGGTGGATCAACTTCTCGAGATGCGAGAAGGGGTGGGTTCCCCAGAAAATCATGACGAATCGGAGGCGGGAAGCCATCCTTGGAATCACGATGGATGGTAGACAGAACCGTCGCCGGATTAATGAACTATGGAACTAAAACTTGATTTGGCTAGTTGTTAGGCTTGTGAAAAGAATTGCGAAAATTGGCTTTATGCAAAAGAACTCCAGCCACTCCTTGAATAACCCTGTCATATGCATCGATTCTGTGTTGGCTTGCTGAGTACGGTTGGTACTCACCCTTGCTATACGCACAAACCTTCAGCTGATGGAAATGAAGAGCCGGAGGATCCATACGCGTACTTCCAGGAGGGTGAAGGAACTGATGGCGCATACTAGATCTTAGCTCC
Organism: Oryza australiensis; assembly: GCA_019925245.2. Taxonomy (NCBI): domain Eukaryota; kingdom Viridiplantae; phylum Streptophyta; class Magnoliopsida; order Poales; family Poaceae; genus Oryza; species Oryza australiensis. The sequence goes on along the minus strand of JAIFGZ020000108.1, from coordinate 2,875,309 downwards.
GGTCGTTGCCTGTGGCAAATGACATGCCGCTGCCTCTACTCCGCTGCCGTATCTAATTTCTACTTTTGTGTTGTACTCGGACCATGTGGTCCTGTGTGTTGAACATTGCCTTCGGGCCTATGGTTGTAATAATGTCGCCGTAAGACTATTCGTGCATGTGCACCTGATTATTCAGTACTGTATTTCGTGGGTACCAACTACTCGATCCAGGGAAATGGTACTAAGAACACGAAAGATTCCCGTCTCAAAAACGGGGGTCTAATAAGGGAATATAGAAAAGTTTAAGGCGCGACTTGTGGCAAAAGGATTCACACAAAGAGAAGGAATGGAATTGATTACAATAGACGTTTTCTCCAGTCTCTTGTAAAGATTCTTTTAGAATAATAATGGCACTAGTGGCACATTACGACTTGGAATTACATCAAATGGATGTAAAAACGGCATTTCTAAATGGAGATTTAGAAGAAAGAGTCTATATGGCACAACCAAAAGGTTTTGTCATAAAAGGAAAATAGAATATGGGATGTCGATTAAAGAGATCCATTTATGGGTTAAAACAAGCTTCGAGACAGTGGTACTTGAAGTTTGATGGAACTATAAAGAAATTTGGTTTCCAATAAAATGTTGAGGATAACTGCATTTATACAAAGTTCAAGAATGGGAAATTTATCTTTTTGATTCTGTATGTGGATGACATTCTACTGGCAAGTAGTGATGTTAGTCTTCTACAGGAAAGAAAAGAGTTCTTGTCCTCAAACTTTGATATGAAAAACCTTGGTGAAGCATCATATGTTTTGGGCATAGAGATTCACCGAGATAGAAGAAAGTATGCATTGGGATTGTCTCAAAAGGGATATATAGAAAAAGTATTGAAGAAATTCAACATGTCGAAATTCACAACCGATTGATGAACTCACCTAGATTCGATGATTCGATGACTAGTGATCCTAGAGTGTGTCTAACAACAGGTTCTATAATATGTTCACGATGTTCTACCGAAGACCAAGAAAAAAATGTAAGAACTCACAGATTCGTAATGTATTTCTTGAATCGAATCGCAAAAATGAATTCGCATTCTCAGTGATCCGTTTTGGCCGTTCCCGACGAACACCACCATCGCCGACTCGAAGTCGCCGGCGAAAGCTGATTGGGGTATTGCGGGAACAACCGTTGCACACGCCATGTACACCACACCAGTAGCCGCACGTTAGTCGTGAAGGTCGTGACTGCCGTACCCTCAGCTGCGCCTAGTTATGCCCTCGATCGCGCCTCGTTAGTGCCACAACCACGAGATGGCCGCACCTCGCCGCGCACCGACCACATCCTGCAAGGTGCCGTGCCATGAAGGCGTTTGCCGGAGAGGAATAGAAGAAGAACAGAGAAAAGGAAAGGAGGAGGCAATGCCGACCGTCGCCCCGCCACCGACCACGTCGGTGCTCGGCTGCCGCGCCGACCGGTTGCACGGCCTCGGCCGGCCGCAACACCGGCCCGCGCCACCCGGTAGTGCCGCCGCCGCGGCGGCCCGGGCGGCGGCGCCGCTCCGGCTGCTGCGCCACCCGGCCTCGCACGACCGCGCCGTCTCCGCCCTCCTCCGTGGGACCGCGCCGCCTCGCGCCGGGGCCGCCACGCAATTCTCGGTCGGGAAGAAGGAAAGAAGAAGAAGAAAGGAAAGAGGAGGAGGAAAGGAAGAAATAAAAGCAGCGGGCAGCACCGGCTACCCACCTCGCCGCAGTGTCGCACGCTGCGCGGGCTGCCCGTCTTCGCTGCGCCGGCCGCACACCTGCGCTAGCGCTCTCTCGCGCCGTGTGCCACCTCTATGCGTCACGTCGTCCGCCGCACGGGACCGAGCCGCGCCGGGACGCGGCGCCGCATCCAAGCCACGCCGCCGCGCCGCACGCGCGTCGGTGCGCCTCGCCGTCGCCGCCGCGCCGTGCCTCGGCCGCCGCCACCGCACGACCTCGCCCGCCCACCGCCACGCCCACGCCGTCTGGCGCCGCCGCGCACACCTGCGGCCGTGCGCGGGTCAACGGGAAGAAGAAGAAAAGGAAAGAGGAGAAGGAAAAAGAAAGGAAAAAAAAGAAAAATAACCTCCAAGTGATTTTGCAAAAGGGTGTAGTTTTTGAAAATTAAGCACATGTTCCTCTGCATTGGAAAGTTTGCGTTTTAAACCCTGAATTTTCCAGAAAAACACAAATAACCTTCTGCATTGGATATTTGTTTGAATGGCATTTGAAATTTGGGAAATCCACTGAAAATCGTATTTTCGCATAGAAGAGCCAAGGGATTTTGAATGTTGATCCCAACTTTGCAAGTTGAGGCATTTTTATGATGTTTATGATTATGAAATTCATTTATCATATTTACTATTTTGTCGCTATTTCCTAGCACATGGTTATAATGCTTTGAATTTTGTGTAGCACTCAAACATAAAGAAAAAGAAAAAGATTGAATATTGGACCGCATAACCACAAATAGCACTTTAAGAGAAAGAGCTATTTTCAGACTTATAGAACTGGAAATATTATGACCTTTGTTAGTAACAGCAATTGAATTTTTTTGGCCTAGAAAGTGCAACAGTCAGATTATCTATGAAACAATTATGCACTTTATAGAAGCATCTATTGTCCATTACCCTCCCCCTCCACCCTGAACTCTCTAAAAGTATAAAGATTTGGACTATACTACCTTTTAGCAACAGATTTTCATCCATATTGGTCTTAGAATTATAAGAATAAACATTACAACTCATATGATCATAGCACATATATGCATAATTTCCTAAATCATGAAGATTTGTGTAAGAGTATGCACCAACAGGAGATTAATGCATAGACCATATACCATGAATGTATAATTCTGAGCATCTCTAAACTAGATTGCATGGAATACTTGTGCTCCTATTTTTGGTACTATATGGACATAGGTGCTTCTAAAGTAGTGAACATCCAATGTCTATTCGACGATGTATCTTCATCAAAACTGATCCAACAAGATCACATGAATTCGAACAAAATTTACTAATCTTATTTAGAAGTCCACGAGGACATCTGAACTTGCATTTGTTGCTGCTGATACTGCTGTTGCATCTGCTGCATCATCATAGCCATCAACTGCGTCTGATTGGCCACTACTTGGGCTAGAGTCGGGTCCTCAGGGGGTGGAGGTGGAATGCTCATGATGTTGCTCTGTGTTGACCCACGGGACTGTGGGTGTCCTAATCCACTGATGTTGCCTCTGGCCTTACCTATCTGATGCAGGAAGAAGACAGAGAGGACGAGGAAAAATGGTTACGCTAAAGACAAGATCTTAACCCACTTAACTACTAATCTGATGTGAGTATACTTTTACTCTTCGAGTTGATTAAGCAAACAACCTAGTATGGTCACGTCCCCACCACTGATGTAAACCATACACTTGCACACCGCAAACAACACACGATCTAATAGCTATCGACACTACTCTTCGGGGAAGGATTAGGTTTAGGTAAGCTCCGAGAAGGCTTCACTTGATCCTCGAGAAGTGCAAACTCTGGGATGCTCGACCCGATCTTCTTATTTGAGGCTTGGGACTTGACCTAACTTCCACAAAGCTTCAGCTTGTGCTCCAGGCTTAACAGCTAGACAGTTGGAGGGAAAAGGAGGGAAATTTGACAAACTGTTTTGCAAAGAGCTTCGAAGGGAGGGAAGAGACATTTTCGCAAATAAGGTTTTCACAAAACTTGTCCTTAGGGTTTGACCATTTGGCTCAACATACCGTCGAGGTGGCTCTGATACCAACTTGTCACGCCTAGAAATTTAGCCAAATTTTTAGACTATTTTGTGTATTAAATCACTGTCCAGGAATCAGCCAGGGTACACAAAATGACAAATCAATAAACAGATCCAAACGTAAATAAAGCGTAACATACTTACAGAAGAGGCACTTAGTCCTCACACCCAAAAGAAAGCGGCAGCAGCGGAAAAGGCGATCCTAGCGGGGCTTCAGCTCCACTTCACAGGCAAACTCAACTGGGGTCTGAGCCTTGGTCTTTTAACTCCATCTTCAGATCATAAGCACTACACTTCTAGGAAAAGGGGGAAATAACAAGGCTGAGTACAACCACCGTACTCAACAAGCCACACCGAGAAATGCAGACGTGCAAGGGGAGACAAGAGTGACTTGGGCTATTTTGCATAAATGTGGTTGTAAAAACCTTTCTAGTTTAAAACCGGAAAATGGTTAATTAATTAAGTCAAGATTAATCTTCCACTGATCAACGCTACCTCCACGTTGAACATACACAACCAATCCACCTGAACTAGTTCAGTTCCATTATGTCGAATTATTTAAAAGTGGGACTAATCATGGTAAATCTGGTCAATCGTCCATAACCTCGGGCGCGGCTATTCGAATAGTTCTACTCTGATCAGAGGTGTACAACTATACCCACAAGACACGATCCACCGTATGTCACCGTGCCATGCCTGACACGTTACCATGCGAGTAATCGTGACAAGACCCTTCGCATAACTCCCCCTGACCAAGCGATACCACACTGAGGTTTTGTCCCTACCCAAAGTCTAGGGTAGGCAGCCCCCTTGGTGCCTTGGTGATTCCGATAGCCGCATAGACCTTGCCCGGTCCATCTGAACTCCATCACGCCCACCCTTTCCTGGGTACGTCAGCCAAGGAGAAGCCACACTACAAGTCTAGCAGTTCTACATTCTTGCTTGTGGTAAGTACGGTAAGTCCTTCAGGGTTTCCCATGAACCGGTCCTTAATTGCCATGGGTGCGACAATCAAAACCATACACCCATAGTCCACCATTAAGTCACATTTTAATTTAACCTTTATTCCAAGGTAATACTGGTCCATGACCACCATTTCTGTGGCTATCAGCTAGTAGTATTGTTCTCCCATTAGGCGAGTGTTAATGCCAAAATTTGGTAATCCCTGAAACCCTCATCGGCTCAAGGTTCAAATCGGCTCAGAGCCAGTATCGGCTTAGAGTTTTGGTTAGCCGATAGGGATTTTCCCTTATCAGTGTCTCCAGCAGTCGGATTCTTATCAGATTCGATTTGGGAAGATCTTATCCAGAAGACACCGAGTTCAAGAAGGATACGTTTGTATCTATTAATTAGGAAAAATTTGTTAGCTTTCTATTTTACCTTTAGAAAAGTTTGTTAGTGTCCAATAAGGACTCGGTTTGTTTCCTTTTATCTTTAGAAAAGATTGAGTCGTAATCTGTTAGATCTTTGTTAGCCCGTGGGTATAGATATGTAAGCTCGGGGTTCATGTAAGCTATCCTCACGATCAATACAACTCGGCGCATCGCCACCTTTTTACTTTTGGCTACTTTGTTCATGATCCGGTGGAACTTGGCACCCAACGTGGGGCTGCATCGGCTTTGAAATGTTGAAATATTTATAAATTGGGATCAATATGCGTCAAGGAGGAATGTGACTTGCCTTGCTTCTTCAGCTGATCTTCTTCTCTTCGCGAGCCAAAACCTCCGAAACGGGAAGTCTACACGATGGCACGTAAAACAAGGAAAAACCTAATAAAAACCAAATAAACAACACATGGAAAGTAAACAAACAAGTAGAGCTCAATTTTAGATGAATTTTGCACTTTGAATAGCCCAATTTGAAGTTCGTATGGATTAGATATGAATTTATAAGTTTTGGATCATTTAATTGAATTCTAGAAATTAAAATTATTTATTGCGTAATTTTTATTTATTTTTACAAAGAAAAAGGTTGATGTTGACGTCAGCAGCCGAGGGCTGACATCAGCAGGCACGGGCGCGGGTGACGCCAACAAACCGGGGCTGACGTCAGCGGGCCAAGGGCTGATGTCAGCGACCGAGTGACTACGACGCACGGGCGGTTCACGGTGGAACGAGTCCACACGGGACCGGTCCACGATGCACGATGTGGATGGCCTAGATCTCCCGAAGGGGATCGGGCGGCCACAGGAGAGGGACGGCTAGGATCGGCCCGAGACCGATCCGATGGCCGAGAGAGAGGAGGGGACGGCGATGGTCGGCTAGCGGCACCGCGACGCGCGCGTGGCCCGATGGTCGCCGACGACGACCATGGGTGCGGCGGAGCACACCAGAGGGTGGCTGTAACGTCCCACCCTTGCTCTCTAGGATCTTAGACTGCCCTCTGCGTACTTTGTACTCACTCATGCGCACCCGGGAATAACTTCCCGGTCAGTCACCCATCCCCAAATTGCCCCAGGCCAAGCACGCTTAACCTCAGAGTTCTTAAGAGATGAGCTTCCGAAAAAGAAGTTGTAACTTGTTGATATGAGTATTCTATTAATCCTATTAAGCACTGGGCCAAGATGTTACATCGCTCTGTTGACCCCGTTTTTGAGGATGGGAATCATTCGTGTTCATAGTACCATTTTTCTAGATCGAGTAGTTTGGTACCCACGAATACAGTACTGAATTATCAGGTGCAAAGTGCACAAATAGTCATACATCCAAATGTAGATTACAATAATAAGCCCGAAGGCAATATCCATCACATATAGGTCCTCATGGATCGGATACAACCAAATACAGAAAGTAGGTATGGTAGCAGAATGGAAGGCAGCGGCTTGTCGATTTGCCACATGTAACGACTGGGGACTAAGACCTAGCAAGCGCCCTCATCTTCATTGCCCTCTTGGCAGTAGGCATAGGGATCCTCCGAGTCTTCAATCCCACCATCTGGAGGTTTGTGCGTATAGCAAGGGTGAGTACCAACCATACTCAGCAAGACAACACAACAAAGATGCACATGATAAGGGATTCTCAAAGGATGGCTGTGGTTCATTTGCACAAAGCCAGTTTTGCAATTCTTTTTACAAACCTAACATCTTGCCTGATCAAGTTTTATTTTTATAGTTCATTAAATCGGCGACGGTTCTGTCCACCATCCATTGTGATACCAAGGATAGCTTTCCGCCACCGGATCGTCATGCTTTTCTGGGGAGTCTCCCCCTTCTCGCAGTTCGAGAAGTTGGTTCCGCAGCACATAAAATCATCATGCATGCCCAACCCATCATTTTAAAGTTTAGAGTCTAGCCAAGAGATAAACTTGTCACGCCGCTCTATATCCGTGAGCATGGCTATTCGAATAAATTGATTTACTCACATTGGAGTGGATGTACACTTCACCCGTACTCCGTGACTATCCAACAAATGAGCCTACGTCCCAACACATGAGACGGGTCACGGCAAAGCCTTTCGATAACCTTACTTTGGCAGTACCCGCTCCATGAACTTTAGCCCTCTTGCACTCTAGCCGTAAACAGATCCTAGCAGTGAGAGGAGTTCTGGCGCTCCTGGGGTAAGGGAAAACTCACTCAATCTTTAAGTTATAATTAATTTCTGATTTCGATTCATCCCTTCAACACTTAGGCCGCAACCCCATCTCAACATCACAAATCACATCTCAACACTAGAACCACTACGCAGGGATACTGCCTCCGCTGGCTATCTAATCCGCTAGGTCTATACCCATTCGAGAAGTATGGTTGTACTGGCTCGTTCCATGTTATAAGTCTCATGGCTTGATCCTTAACTGACCAGGAACGGTACTCGCCTTTGCCGGAATCCACCCAAATCGTCCAGCCACCCTAGTCTAAAACATTTGTTTGTTTTAGTTTTTCATCAAAGACTCATTTTATCCTTGTCATGGAAAAGTGGCGCTCATGTCTTCACTTGCCGAACGTCAACCACCTTCCCCAAGGTAGTTGCCCAAGCATATAGCATTTTGATAAATATGAGTATGCAAGAATCTAATTTAGTATGGCTAAGCAATACCGAAGATTCTCTTCGGACACATCATGTCGTGGGTTACAAAGAATATATATATTGGTATTCAATATCAAGGCATGGTATAGCAAGAATAGGAATACTTCGTGTATAACATGCATGTTTAAGTTTAAAAGCAATAGAAGTTCACAAATAGGCTCAATATGTTCAAAGGTAGTGATGACTTGCCTTGCTCGCGACATTCTTGACTTGTGTCTTCAGCGTATTCAACGGCTCCCTCGGATTCTATACATACGTGCCAAAGATCCAACTGAATTCGATCAAAATTCAAATAAAAACCATCAAAACCAAATGTATCGCAAAAGCGGTCTCTAAGGCGAATCTATGGTCGTAAATGGATTTAAGTTCGAGTTTTGCTAACGTTCGGGTTGAAACGAGTGAGTTGCATTAATTTGAACTTTTGGGTTTTCTTTGATTTAATTTATATGGGGTGGCCTTATCCCCAGTTAATGTAAGTTTAGAGGCATTATAACCGACGATCCAAAATGTTTATTTGGCTAGAGGTTAACTAGAGCGTTTAAGTCGATCTTTTGGGTTGAACCTGAATATTTTTGTGAGCTTGGTGTCGTGGTCTAATTATAAATAGGGCGAGAAGGATTTTATGGAGCAAATTAAATATCAAGTATATATATGTAGGAAAGGGTTGGTTAGGATTTATAAAGATAGTTTATAATTCTTTGGAAAAGGTTCTTATTTGTACATATAAAATTAGGTGAATAAATGAGCTTCTCAAAAGATAATAATTTGGGTCTTGAATAAGGTTAACAAGTTTAAATATAAAACTCATAATTATTTGCAAAGGAATTTTAAAAGTAAATAGATAATAAGCCTCTTTAAAAGATGTAAAATCTTTGTAAATAAAGTTTAAAGGAGTTAAAAGAGTTAAAATATTTTTCTAGGATTTTTACTAGGCTTATTCTAATTTTTAATCCCGTAGAAAAATTAAAATAATAATTTTTCAAAAATTTTACCGAAGCCGGTTTCAAACCCGCACCCTCTCTTTCAGCCCAGCTCACTCTCTTCACTTGGGCTATCAAGCGTTTCTCTCCCTCTCTCTCTTTTCTTTCTTTTTCTTCCTTCTTTCTTCTCCTTCTTCTTCCCCGGCGAGGGACGGTGGGGCACGGCCGAACAGCGGCGAGGGTGACCGGAGCTCGGCATCTAGCTAGTCTTACACCATCTACGTGACGTGGGGAAACCGTTTCAAGGCACGTCTGGGCCGGGAGGCGGCGAGCAGTCCGGCGACGGTGGCCTAGCCGCGACGGCGTGGCGCACGGCGACGGCATGCTCCGGCGGAGTTTCGGCCGGACCAAGGGATCCTAGAGCATCTACGGGACATGGGGAAGCTAGATATGGGGTTGGTTTGGCCGGAATAGGGCGGAGATGGCTGGCGACGTGCGCACGGCGGCGGCCGAAAGCAGAGCTCGGCGCTCGTCGCCGCGAGTTCGGCGAGAAATTGACTCGATCAAGCTAGGGAAATTAAAGCTTAGAGCACAATATCGTCGAAGTGCCTTCAATTTGAAGGGAATTCAACCGAATGTGGCGAATTTTGAAGAATTGCCCATGCGGTTCGACTTAGGGTTCTTCACTCCTCTTCGGTTTTCTTCAAAATTTGAGCGATGCGGTGTATAGAATTTGGGGAAAATTTAGGGGAAAAATGGAGGGAGAGATGAGGAAGAAATGTTGTATAGCAAGTTTTGTCCGGGGTGCTTAATTTATAGGCGGCCGACGGCGAGTGACGCAACGGTGGCGTAGCGCGGCACTGTCGTCGCGTCAGCGGCGTGGCGCGTGCGTGGCCGACGCATGACGCGATGTGGCACGGTGGGATGACGCGATGGCGGTGTTGATTTGAGCCAAAGTTTTCTTTCTCAAATTTATTCTTTCTCAAATTTACCTTTTTGCACACATAATTCAAGAGAAAAATTTTTCGTTTTGATTTGAGCCAAAGTTTTCTTTGCCCATACCGGGTACGTCCTTATCATCAAGACTGTTTCCAAGAATTCGACACCCATTATTTTTGCTCACATCGAATATGTCCTTGTCGTCAAGACTGTGTCCAAGGTTTCGGTATTCATTTTTTTCCTCTCATGGATAACATTGTATTCTCTTTACACAATGATCAATTTTAAAGTAATTTGAGGAATAATAATTCAACATAATATATATATGTAAGCATTTTTAATCCAACACAAACACTAGTATCAACATTGCATATTTCTTTAATTCAAGTGTGATATTAAAGTATCATGCATTATTTCACTTAAAAGTAAAATCTAGATCACATAAAAATACTAGAACACATATAAGCTATGCTAGTGACAAATAAATCTTCATAATATTGCTAGCATACACATGAACAACGATATGTATGGATAAAGCTCTCTTTTCAGTTTATTTTAATCATGTAGCTTGATAAAACAAAGAGCACAAAAACTCCCCCTCAAAACATGCCAAAAGGATGAATGATACCCAATTCCCCTCGAAGAAAAGCAAAGCGAGAAGAATCCAATGGTTTTGTGAAAATATAAGCAAGTTGCAATTTTGAGTCCAAAAATTTCAATTCAACATCCTTCTTCTCAACATGATCCCGCAAGAAGTGAAAGCGAATATCAATGTGCTTAGTGCGTGAGTATTGAACAGGATTCTTAGCAATGTTTATGGCACTTGTATTATCACAATAAAGAGGCACTTTTTCAAAAGCAAGACCATAATCTTTCAAGGTAGAAATAATCCAAAGAATCTCTGAACAACAACTAACAACAACAACATATTCAGATTCAGCAGTGGATTGAGCTACACTAGATTGTTTCCTAGAGGACCATGCAATCAATGAAGTTCCATGAAAATGACATGTTCCACTAGTACTTTTTCTATCAATTCTACAACCCGCAAAATTAGCATCATAATATCCACTTAAGCAAATAGAAGATGAAGTAGAATACCAAATTCCAAACTCAAGTGTATGATTCAAATACCTCATAATGCGCTTGACCGCTTGACGATGTGAAGCACGAGGAGAAGCTTGAAAGCGTGCACACAAACACACAGCAAACTGTATGTCTGGTCTAGAAGCAGTTAGATACAACAAAGATCCAATCATGCTTCTATACTCCTTTTGATCCACCGCTTCACCATCTTCATCGGGATCAAGAACAACAGTAGAACCAATGGGTGTAGATATAGGATTCAGCTCACCATCTTAAACCTGCGCAAAAGATCTTTGATGTACTTTGTTTGATGGACAAACATACCTTGAGGTGTTTGCTTAATTTGCAATCCCAAAAAGTATGACAATTCATCCATCATGCTCATTTCAAATTCCCTGCGCGTAGTCTCGGCAAATTCTTTAACCAACGAGTGAGTTGAACAACCAAAGATGATATCATCAACATAAATCTGAACGAAAAGTTGATTTTCACCATGCTTAAGAACAAAAAGCGTTTTGTCAATTTTTCCCATTTGAAAACCTTTTTCAAGCAAAAAGTTCTTAAGTCTATCATACCATGCTCTAGGTGCTTGTTTCAAACTGTACAAAGCTTTTGACAATTTAAAAACATGTTGGGAAAATCAGGATTTTCAAAACCCGATGGTTGTTTAACATAAACTTCCTCCTGTATAGAGCCATAAAGAAAAACACTTTTAACATCCATTTGATACAATTTAAAACCTTTGGAAGCAGCAAAAGCTAGCAAAAGTCTAATTGCTTCAATCCTAGCAACAGGAGCAAAAGTTTCATCAAAATCCAAACCCTCCACCGAGTAAAACCTTGAGCAACAAGTCGGCCTTATTTCGAACAATCAAACCATCCTCATTTTGTTTATTTTTGAAAACCCACTTGGTTCCAATAACATTATGTCTAGAAGGAGGTTCAACTAAAGACCAAACTTTGTTTCTTTCAAAATTTTCAAGTTCTTCATGCATGGCATTAATCCACGATTCGTCGTTAATGAATGAGTAACATCTTTGGGTTCAAAAGAATCAACAAAAACAGAATTCGCAAAATCATGCGCAGCTTACCTTAGATCTCCTCGTCCGCTCATGTAAATTACCTATTATTTGTTCCAGCGGATGTTGTCTCTGAATGTGCAAAGGTGCAGTGATCTCAGAAGTTGATTCACGTTCTGGTTCAGCACTGGTCGTAGTCCCCGACGAATCTTCTTGATTGGAATCGACATAATCCGAAGCTGTCGGCCCCTGTCGGTCTGACCAGGCCTCTGGCCGGTCTGACCGGGCAGCCTCCTCTAGTCTGACCGGTGACACTCGGCCGGTATGACCGGGCAGGTCGACTTCATCATCTTCGTCATCACTTTCGTCTTCAAAGATGCGACCATCCTCCTCCTGAGCCTGTGGCAATGTACCTGAAAATTCTGGTCTAGTACCGGGACTAGCCTCATCAAAAGTGACCTCACAAGTCTCGACAATTTTTTTAGTCTCCAAAATAAGTACACGATAGCCACGAGTGTGTGCGGGGTATCCAAGAAATAAAACGTCGCTTGAACGTGATTCAAACTTGTCCAAATTTCCAGATTTTAAAACAAAGCACTTGCAACCAAAAACACGCAAATGTGAAACTTTGGGCGACGAACAAATCGAAGCTCATAAGGAGTTTTGCCAAGTTTAGATCACAAGAAAATATGATTAGAAACATAGCAAGCAGTCTTAATAGCTTTGGCCAAAATTTTCTAGGAGTGTGATATTCATCTAGCATTGTCCTAGCCATCTCAACCAAAGGACGATTTTTTCTTTCAACAACGTCATTTTGTTGAGGAACACGAGGAGAAGAAAATTAATGTTCAAAGCCTTTTTCATTGCAAAATTGTTCAAGAGAAGCATTTTTAAATTCAACACCATTATCGCTTCTAATTGTTTTCAAAGAATTGGAAAATTCACAATTTAAACGAAGAACCAAACTCTGAACGTGTCCAAAGGCCTCATCCTTGGTTGCCATGAAGAAAACCCAAGAATATCGAGAAAAGTCGTCAACAACAACCAGCACATACCATTTTCCTCCGATAGATTGCACTCTAGCTGGACCAACAGTGTCCATATGTAAAAGCTGTCCCGGTGCATCCGTCATCACAGAAAGAATCGGTGTGTGTGAAGAAGCAATCATTTTACCATGACGACATGGTGCACAAACCAAATCACAATCCCTTTTGAGTTTAGGCAAACCACGAATAAGATCCAAACCACCTAATCGAGTTAAATGATCAAAACCAACATGCCCAAGTTTGTGATGCCAAAACATAAAATCTTTGTTGAATTTCGCAACTAAGCATGTTACAACAGGAGAAACAGGGTTTCCAAATCAGCTTTAAAAACTCTACTATAACGAGAAATGTTCAAAACAGAATCTCCGCAAGAATCAAATATTTTACTTCCAGTTTTCTTGAAATGAACTTCAAAGTTTTCATCAACAATTTGTGAAACTGAAAGTAAATTGTGCTTTAAATCCTCGACCAACGCTACCTCTTTTAATTCAAATTTGTCACTTACCTTAACGGATCCGGTAGCAAGAACGACACTTGTTGAAGCATCCCCAAAGATTATCGATTCCGTCTTGGATGCCATCTTGAGGGAGGAGAACCAATTTTTATCTCCGGTCATGTGCCGCGAACAACCGGAGTCCATGATCCACACGTTCTCCTTCCTCGCCACGAAAGCCTACAAAACAAAAGATGTCAAAGCCTCGATCTTGGGTTAGTCAAAAGAAATTTAGGAATCCAGTACTGAGACACACGACCAACAGATCCAATAGGCACAAATCCACGAGTAAAAATAGTTTTGGAATTTTCAGAAAAATTCCTTCGGGGCCGGTCTGACCACTGGGGTGCTGCCGGTCTGACCGGGCGCCATCGCTGGTCTGACCGAGGCAGTGCCGACGGTCTGACCGGGTGCCACGGCCGGTCTGATCGGTCGACTAACTGCGGTCTGACCGGCCTTCCCGAGGGAAAGCCGGATTTTTGCCACTTTGATTTTGCAAAATTATTCTCTCTTTCCTTTTTCTGTTTTCGTGCTAGTCTGAAACAAAAACCAACAAGATGACCATCTTTACCACAAAAGGAGCAAGAAAATTTTTCTTTAGTGGTAGATGGTTTTGAAAAATTAGGTTTAGTTTTTTTAGATAAACAGAAAGAGATGACAAATTTCCAGCAGATTTAAAAACTATTTTCATGGTATTAGTGTTTGTCAAGATTTCACCATTTTCAGTCATTCTTAAAACATTTGGAGGATTTTTGGTGAAATAGTCATGAACATCAAAACCTATTCCCTTATTGTCGCTACACACTTTAGATTTGTCCAAAATCATGTTAAGTTGTTTTTTACCATCAGAAAATTTTTGCAAAAAACTTTTCAAGTAAGAAACTTCTTTTTCAAGATTAACACAATTTTCACAACCAATCATGACATCTTTACCTTTGCGACATTTAGAGCAAGAAGCTACCTCATCTTGTTTAACTATATCTTCCATGTGCTTAACACGAGCTAAAGCATCTTTTAATTTCAATTCATTAGCATCACAAGTTAAACAAGGTTTAGTAGCCAAATCATGTGAGTCTCTAATTTTTGAAATCTCAAGAATTAAAACCTCACAATTTTTGCAATCATCATCATTAGGAATAAGAGATTTCAATCTAGCAATTTTAGCATTCAAAGATTCAATCACAAAGTCTTATTTTTTAAACATCTTTTCAGAATTTTTATTCTTTGCACTTAAAACAAGAATTGCTTCCTCAAGGGAGCTTACCTCATTGTCTTTCTCTTCAGATCTTCATCTCCACGTGTCATGAGACAAACGCCGGAGATGTTCTTGCCCTTCTCTTCTTCGCTATCGGAGTCTATGTCGCTTAGTGGTTCAAAAGTGGCATAGACTTGACTCAACACCTTCTTGATCATCTCCTTCGAGCGCCTCCCCTTGGGCTTGTCATCCTTCGCCTTCTCCCCGCTCTTGTCCTCCTTTTTGCTTCTCCCAAGCTTGGGGCAGAGTGAGCGGATATGGTCCAAAGCGCCGCATTCAAAGCACCGAGCTGGTCCTCCTCTTTTCTTGAACCTGACTTTGTTCATAGCTCGAGAGTTTGTTAACGGCAAGAGCCAAATCCTCCTCCTCGAATTGCTCAAGTTGTTCATTGGACATGGCATTAATCAAAGCAAGAGCACTTGCAGATGATGAAGATGCAACATCAGAAGAAGTTGAAGAAGAAGAAACAAAAGCATTTGACTTGGATTCAATTTTTCGAGAAAGAATATTCATCTCATGAGTTTTGAGTTTAGTGTAAAGAGAATCCAAAGTCAGAGTAGCCATATTGACAGATTCTTGAATTGAAGTCACTTTCATCTCCCAAATAGACATGTCAAGACCATTCAAAAAGTGACGAGAAATCTCAGATTGTGGATAATTAGTGTCATAAGAAGAATCAACAGATCTAAGATTGCTCAAGATTTTATTAAACCTACCAAGATAGTCATCCAAAACTTCAGCAGGTTTGATCTCAAATTTTATGTATTCCTTTTTTAAAAAGGTCTCGACGAAGTTCTTTTATATTAGTAGTTCCTTGATGAAAGTTTTTCAAAGCATTCCAAATCTCGTTGGCGGTTTGAAGATGTGAAGCGCGATCAAAATCCGAACGAGAAATCCCATTTAACAAAATATTGCGAGCTTTGCAATTGTTATTAATCTCAGTTTTCAAAGCATCAGAATTAATCGCTTTGGGAATAGTGTAGGGAAGAGCAACCTTTTGCCACACATCATAGTCTTGAGCCATGATGTAAGATTGCATCTTACTACACCAATAAGCGAAGTCGGTTCCATCAAAAACATGCGGCTTAGTGAAAAGTTTGTCCGACATGGCAAAAAACTTTAGATCGATAAAAATCCAAAGCAGAAAAACCTTGCTCTAATACCACTTGTAGGATCGAATACTCAAAGTAAAGCCAACCAGAGTGGGGGGGTGAATGGTTGATGTACCCGAAAAACAAGTCTTAGCGGAAATAAAACTTTACCTCTGATCTGGAGCAAGTCGGTCTGACCGAAAGTGTGATGCCGGTCTGACCGCCCTGTAGTGCCGGTCTGACCGCCAGATATACGCCGGACGGACCGCCCGTGTAGCCGATCGCCGTGCCTTAGCCGATTCTCCAAATGCAGCCGATCGCCGATGAAGCCCGGTCTAACCGCAGTCGTGCGTGAGGACTGACCGGCGAGTTGAGTCGGTCTAGACCGTCGCACCGAGGAAGAAGATAACACAAAGAAATCTCCAAGAAGTTTGACCTTTATTGAATCTCTCTGTGTTTACAAAGTGCAAACAAAGCACTCCTCACGAAATCTCAAGTTAAACTTGAAATCCTAACTCGAAACTCTCTAAAACTTGATACCAAAGCGATACAACAAGCATACCGAGAGGCCACGCCTCCCCTCAGTATTTATACACAAGACCCGCAGCCAAAAGCCACGAATCCAACTCATATAGAAAGTCCTAAACACCTAGGAAACCTTCCCATATCAGTACAAACTTGATATAAACCAACCGACACAATCTCGGTCTTTCCAAAACCGAAATTCCGCTTTCCATACGCACACAATATCTCCATCATATGCCATATGGAAACTTCACCAATTATATGCACTAATCTCTACCCTTCAGCATCCCGCATGATCTCCATCTTGGACGTCACCTTATCACCAAGTTGACTCCAACTCGATCACCGGCAACACTTTCCCGAGGTGTAAAAATTACCTGCACACAATTAAACAAAGAATACCATATCCAAGCACAAGCTATCTCCAACTTGACTCATGGTTAGCATAAATGAACATACACGTGCATAGGAACACGAAACTCCCATGTATATGCAAGGAAACAAACCAAAACCAAAACCGAATCAAAATCGGCAACAAGTCGGACTGACTCGACCGGTCTGACCGCAGTTGCCTGCCCGGTCTGACCGCACGAACACCTCCGGTCAAACCGACAGTACAAGCTCGGTCAGACTGGCTGTGCAGCCGACTGAACACTGTTCAATGTTCGAAAATTCAACTATCTTCAAAACCACTTTGTCAATAAATCTCCAAATAACAAAACACACAAAGCAATAATCCCAGATGCCAATTGTTCATCATCAAATGAAGAATCAAACACACTTTGATTTTACAGTTGGATGGCATTGATTGTTAGGATTGCGACTTGCATCCCAACTAGTATCCCTTGTAAAGCACATGAAACTAATTTTGTTTTGAGGAGACTTAGATCTATTTACACCTTGTTCTGTTGAGAATAGGGTGTAATGTCCAATTGACTAACAGGTGGTGGCGGTGTCTGTCTAAAGAACGATCTTTCAAACATATAAGATTTAGTATGCCTAATGTTAAGCTTTTCTCAAGTTGTATAATAGACTTGCTATTTTGAAATTTTAGAGACCTTCATTTCGTAGATGGATAGTGACCCTATATGGTATGATTGTGATCCAGGGACTTTGTGGTTGATGGGAGACCATCAGAAGAAGGTTTGGTTTTATCTAGCTACAACATGGGGCACAATTTAAGGATCCACGGTCATGTCACTCTACCCCCCTTAAATAAAATTTAAGCTTTGCTTGAGGCATTATCAGCAAATCCTTAGAAAATACGTCCGGGTAATCCTGAACTTACTGGCATACCGGTCATGGGTAGTAGGGTAAATATTCCTGCGGCTCGCTCACACAACATCGAGTCCCGATCCATGGTTAGGCTTGTCAATGAAGTCCATGGGGTGGACAGGTGACTTCTCCTTCGGCCAAGTCTATAACTCCCTTGTTCTTAGTCAACTAGTCCATTTCGAGAATGACATCGAATGTTTGTGACGGTAGTACCATGATGTTTGAAAGAAACCCTACGTCTCTAATTCGTACGGGCACATTGATGCAGGTATGGGGTACGGTTACATCTTCCCCGGGTGAATGTACTAACATGGGTCTCTTAGGTCCACCTAGTGTAGGTTGGGTTGTTTGCTTAGTTTTGCTGATATGGACGAATGTGATGCTATGGAATAAGACTTTAACTAGGCGGAGTTGATAGAAAGCATACCCATTAGCATTCTCTGATCTTCCGGTGCCTCTTGGCGTGCACATGATTCACTTGCCCATGACGTGATCTGGTAGCAGATTCATTGGGTTGCGGTGCCTTGAACAAAATGCGTTCAGCAGCAGAGGGAGTAGTTCCACGTACAACCATTGCATTGGCACCGGTACGAAGAGGGGTGCTGCGTGGCTTGGGGCAACGGTTGGCAAAGTGCCCAAACTCTCCATAGTTGAAGCAGTTCATATTCTTCCTTCCAGGAGCGGCTAGAGTCGGTGTCGGAGTGCGGAATTGGGTCGCAATTGGCCTGCTAACATTGCTAGGTGCAGCAGGACGACTAGTTGCCACGACGGTTGGCTTCCATCCAGATAGGGTGGCTCCCTTGGGACGCTGAGACGCTCCCTGAAGTGGGCGGGTCATAGCGAGTTTCCTCTTGCGATTGTTTTCCACTATCTTCTGGTCGTGTTCTAGCCTTACGACCTTGTTAATCAAACTCTAAAAGTTTGCATGGTCCTGTCCGATCATATGCCCTCGCAGCTTATCATTCAATCCCTCAATGAACTTGTCGACCTTCTCTTCTTCATCCGTCAAGTCACTGGTCGCGTAGCGGGCAAGCTGGGTGAACCGGTTTAGGTACTCCTGCACTGTGGCGTTCCCTTGGCGCACTCTCCTAAATTCATTTTTCTTCATACGCATTACTGCTGTTGGCATGAAGTTCTCGCGAAAGGCGGCAACGAATTCTTCCCATGTTGGTTCTGCAGCATCCTCTGCTCGTGTCTCCTTATAGGTATCCCACCAGTCACTAGCGGGTCCTTCCAGTTGTTTTGCGACGAAGATCACTTTGTCAACTTCACGCACACGCATCAAGGTCAACTTCTCTATGATGCGCAGCCAATCTTCCGCATACATAGGTTCCTCCGCCGTAGCGAAAGTGGGTGGCTTGGCCCTCATAAACTCGCCAAGGCTTGAGCTTCCACGGCCTCCTTGATTGTTGGCGATGGCCTACAACAGCTGGGTTTGCATGGCCATGACCTCTGCCAAAGTGGTGGGATTGGGCTCTGGTGGGTCCTCATTGTCGGTTGATGCGCGTCGACGGTAAACCCTCATCTGTAGCTGGAGAAGACAGGGGAGGGGAAAGAAGAGGTTAACTAAAGATGAGACCTTAATCTGCTTACTACTGATCTGATGTGAGTATACTTTTATTGTTTTAGTTGGTCACATCCCCAACACTGATGTAAACCATACACCTGCACATAGCAAACAACACCCGGCCTAGGAACTATCGGTGCTACTCTTCCGGGAAAAGGTTGGGTTTTAGGGTTTTAGGTGAGCTCCGGGAGACTTCGCTTGATCCTCGGGAAGCGTTGATTCGGGGTGGCTTGGCTTGATCGGCTTGCTTGAAGCTTGGACTTGACTTGGCTTCCAGATAGTGCTCTAGGCTTAGCAACGAGAGGATTTGGGAAAGGAGAGAAATTTGACAAATTATTTTGCAGTGACCTTAGAGTCGGGGAAAGGTGAGAGCAGAACAATTTTATAAAGAGATAAGGGGTTACGGGTATAAGGGAGGACATATTTTGTTTTTGTAGACATAAAATAATTCCTAAGTAGGGATCTTTCCCTTTAACCAGCTATAAAGGGGGTAGGGCACCATTTGGTCTTATCCTACAGTCGCACTGCTCGGATACCATGTCTGTGGACCCTCGTTTTTGAGGACAGAAATCATTCGTGTTCATAGTACCATTTCCCTGGATCGAGTAGTTTGGTACCCACGAATATAGTACTGAATTATCAGGTGCAAAGTGCATGAATAGTCATACATCCAAAAGTAGATTGCAATAATAAGCCTGAAGGCAATATCCATCACATATAGGTCCTCATGGACCTGATACAACCAAATACAGAAAGTAGGTAAGGTAGCAGAATGGAAGACAACGGCTTGTCGATTTGCCATAGGCAACGACCGGGGACTAAGACCTAGCAAGCGCCCTCGTCTTCATTGCCCTCCTGGCAGTAGGCATGGTGATCCTCCGAGTCTTCAATCCCACCATCTAGAGGTTTGTGCGTATAGCAAGGGTGAGTACCAACCGTACTCAGCAAGCCAACACAGCAAAGATGCATATGATAGGGGATTCTCAAAGGATGGCTGTGGTTCATTTGCACAAAGCCAGTTTTGTAATTCTTTTTACAAACCTAACATCTAGCCTGATCAAGTTTTATTTCCATAGTTCATTAAATCGGCGACGGTTCTGTCCACCATCCATTGTGATATCAAGGATAGCTTTCCGCCACCGGATCATCATGGTTTTCTGGGGAGTCTCCCCCTTCTCGCAGTTCGAGAAGTTGGTTTCCCAGCACATAAAATTATCATGCATGCCCAACCCATCATTTTAAAGCTTAGAGTCTAGCCAAGAGAGAAACTTGTCATGCCGCTCTATATCCGTGAGCACGTCTATACGAATAGATTGATTTACTCACATTGCAGTGGATGTACACTTTACCTGTACTCCGTGACTGCCCAACAAATGAGCCTACGTCCCAACACATGAGACGGTCACGACAAAGCCTTTCGATAACCTTACTTTGGCAGTACCCGCTCCATGAACTCCAGCCCTCTTGCACTCTAGCCGTAAACAGTTCCTAGCAGTGAGAGGAGTTCCGGCGCTCCCGGGATAAGGGAAAACTCACTCAATCTTTAAGTTATAATTAATTTCTGATTTTGATGCAACCCTTCAACACTTAGGCCGCAGCCCCATCTCAACACTAGAACCACTACGCAGGGATACTGCCTCCGCTCGGTTATCTAATCCACTAGGTCTATACCCATTCGAGAAGTATGGTTGTACTGGCTCGTTCCATGTTATAAGTCTCATGGCTCGGTCCTTAACTAACCAGGGATGGTACTCACCTTTGCCAGAATCCACCCAAATCGTCCAGTCGCCCCGGTATAAAACATTTGTTTGTTTTAGTTTTTCATCAAAAACTCATTTTATCCTTGTCATGGCAAAGTGGCGCTCATGTCTCCACTTGCTGAACGTCAACCACCTTCCCCAAGGTAGTTGCCCAAGCATATAGCATTTTTATAAATATGAGTATGCAAGAATCTAATTTAGCATGGCTAAACAATACCGAAGATTCTCTTCGGACACATCATGTCATGGGTTACAAAGAATATATATATTGGTATTCAATATCAAGGCATGGTATGCAAGAATAGGAATACTTAGTGTATAACATGCATGTTTAAGTTTAAAAGCAACACAAGTTCGCAAATAGGCTCAATATGTTCAAAGGTAGTGATGATTTGCCTTGTTGGCGACCTTCTTGACTTGTGTCTTCAGCGTATTCAATGGCTCCCTCGGATTCTATACATACGTGTGGAAGATCCAATTGAATTCGATCAGAATTCAAATAAAAACCATCAAAACCAAATGAATTGCAAAAGCGGTCTCTATGGTGAATCTATGGTCGTAAATGGATTTAAGTTCGAGTTTTGCTAAAGTTCGGGTCGAAACATGTGAGTTGCATTAATTTGAACTTTTGGGTTTTCTTTGATTTAATTTATATGGGGTGGCCTTATCCCCAGTTAATGTAAGTTTAGAGGCATTATAACCGATGATCCAAAATGTTTATTTTGCTAGAGGTTAACTAAAGTGTTTACGCGATCTTTTGGGTTGAATCTGAATTCTTTTGTGAGCTTGGTGTCGTGGTCTAATTATAAATAGGACGAGAAGGATTTTATGGAGCAAATTAAATATCAAGTGTATATATATATATATATGTAGGAAAGGGTTGGTTAGGATTTATAAAGATAGTTTATAATTCTTTGGAAAAGGTTCTTATTTGTACATATAAAATTAGGTGAATAAATGAGCTTCTCAAAAGATAATAATTTGGGTCTTGAATAGGTTAACAAGTTTAAATATAAAACTCATAATTATTTGCAAAGGAATTTTAAAAGTAAATAGATAATAAGCCTCTTTAAAAGATGTAAAATCTTTGTAAATAAAGTTTAAAGGAGTTAAAAGAGTTAAAATATTTTTCTAGGATTTTTACTAGGCTTATTCTAATTTTTAATCCCTTAGAAAAATAAAAATAATAATTTTTCAAAAATTTTGCCGAAGCCGGGTTTCAAACCCACACCCTCTCTTTCAACCCAGCTCACTCTCTCCACTGGGCTATCAAGCGTTTATCTCCCCCTCTCTCTTTTCTTTCTTTATCTTCCTTCTTTCTTCTCCTTCTTCTTCGGTGAGGGACGGTGGGGCACGGCCGAACGGCGACGAGGGTGACCGAAGCTCGGCATCTAGCTAGTCCTACACCATCTACGTGACGTGGGGAACCCGTTTCAAGGCACGGCTGGGCCAGGGAGGCGGAGCGGTCAGGCAATGGTGGCCTAGCCGCGGCGGCGTGGCGCATGGCGACGGCGTGCTTTGGCGGAGTTTCGGCCGGACCAAGGGGTCCTAGAGCATCTACGGGACACGGGGAAGCTAGCTATGGGGTTGGTTTGGTCGGAAAAGGGCGGAGATGGCTTGGCGACGTAAGCACGGTGGAGGCCGAAACAGATAGCTCGGCGGCGCTCGTCGCCGGCGAGTTCCGGCGAGAAATTGACTTGACCAAGCTAGGGAAATTAAAGCTTAGAGCACGTATATCGTCGAAATACCTTCAATTTGAAGGGAATTCAACCGAATGTGGCGAATTTTGAAGAATTGCCCGTGCGGTTCAACTTAGGGTTCTTCAGCTCCTCTTCGGTTTTCTTCAAAATTTGAGCGATGCGGTGTATAGAATTTGGGGAAAACTTAGGGGAAAGATGGAGGGAGAGATGAGGAAGAAATGTTGCATAGGAAGTTTGGTCCGGGGTGCTTAATTTATAGGCGGCCGGCGGCGAGTGACACGACAGCGGCGTGGCGCGGCACTGTCGCTGCGTCAGCAGCGTGGCGCGTTCGTGGACGACGCACGACGCGATGTGGCACAGTGCGGTGACGCGACGGCGACGTTGACGCGGGAGGCGCGATGGGACGGCGGCATGGGCTTGGCAACGTGCGCCGGTACAGCGGCGTGGGCGTGGGCGTTGCCGATGCACGGTGCGGTGCGGCACAGAGCGAGCGACGCAACGGCGCGGTATGGCGCATCAACGCAGGGCGGGCGAGACGCGCACGCGACGCGTGGCGTCACGGCGGCGTGCGCGCGGTACGGCAAGATCGACGTCGAACACCTGGCGCCCGATGAACAGTGCACTTTCCCTTTTTCCCGATTTTCTTTTTTTTTTTTAATTTTTTTATTTATTCCTTTTTACATTTCACCCATAATGTAAAAATATAGTTTTGGCCTCAATTATGAATTTAATTTAATTCCAAACTTTTAATCTTTTTCCCAACTTTATTATTATATATTATTTTATATATTTTTATATATATCCTTTTTATTTACACTCTTACCTATTACCTTATTTCATTTTATTTTTTTGTATTTTCCAAAAATATAGTTTTTGATCCAAAATAAATTCTTATCACCCTTAGTTTTTCATAATTATATACTTTTATAATTTTTATTTCTAATATTTATTTTGGAGTTTCCTTTTCTTTTGGGGTTTTCGAACCTTTTTGACATTTGCATCTTTTAAATATTTCTTTATTTATAACACACAGTAAAACTTGTAGAATAAGAGGGAAATAAATACGACGAGATGCAACGATCCAAAAGTTTTTATAAGTTCCAAATTTTAGATTTCAATTTTTGAATATCTGATTTTCGGGGTGTTACGGTGGCGGAGGAGAGCGGGAGGAAGGAGAGGGCCTTACCGTGCGCACGAGAAGAGGTCGACGTGGACGGCAGCGATGTGGACGCGTTGATGCGCGGCGGCGCTGGGCGGCACGGCGGCGAGAGAGGCGCGCGCACATGCATGCACGGGAGCGAGGCGGCGGCACGCGGCGGAGGGATTCGGCGGCTCGGGAATGGTGGTGGAGTGCGGGAAAAAGAGGGAAGAGAGGAAATACCCACCGACGGCCGGAGATGGGGAAGAAGGAGGCGGACAGCGTGAATGGGCGGCAAATTGTTGGGGAAAGTGGCGGCCGACGATCCTTGGGCAAGGGTGAAGCCGGCGGTGGCAGTGTATTTGTGCGGCGAGCGGCGAGCGATGCGAAAATGCTGGCCGGAGTGGAAAAGGTGGTGGAGGCTTCGGAATTGCGGTAGAGGCGGCGCTGCTGCGGTGTCTCGTGGCGGTAGAGCGACTGAGGTAGCCCTCGATGCGGCAAAGCTAGAGATGCAAGTAGTGCGGGATGCCGATGGCTAGAGCGGCCGTGAAGCACCGTCGGAGATGAGAAGGTCGCGACGAGCTCTGCTTTTGCGGCGCTAGCACAAGGGAGAACTCGAGAGTGGCGAATGAGAAAAGGGAAAGCTCGGACGGGGCGGGGGAAGATTTATAGAGGCACGAGAGGCGGTAGGAGGGGTGAAGCGAATTTTGCGGCGGAGTGGGGTGGCCGGTGTGGGGAGTGGGCACGGCCGATGCGGGGGAGTGGGCGGCGCGGCGCTGGGCTTCACGGGAAGTGAGGGGAACGGCGCGACCAAGGATGGCGGTCGGCGTGCGCACGTGCGAGCGGGCGTGGAGTGGGCGAGGCGACACGGGAGATGCGCGGAGTGGCCGGGCTATGCGGCGGCATGCGGCGCGGGAAGAACGGAGGAGAGGGATGACATATGGACCCCACCTGTCATCCACTAGGGAGGAAGGGGGAGGTAAAATAGACTTTTGCGCGAGGGCGAGGGGCAACTGGGTCGGTGAGCTGGGTTGAGGAGAGAGGAACGAGCGCGGCGCTGGTGATGGCCAAAGGGACGGATTGCGGACTTTACAAAGGAGTGGGCCGATGGCGGCCCAATAACGGGAAAGGAATTTAAATTTGGTTAATTTATTTAATTGGATAAACAATCTTTATATTTTTATAAATACCTCCAATGCTCAATTAATTTCAAGAAAAATCCTAAAAATAAATGGGTATTCAAAGTATTTAATAAAAATATAAAAAGCTCATTTACTGATTAAATAATTTATTTAAATAATTACTGAAATGGTTTTTGTATTATTAAAATTATTTCGGAGCTCCAAAATTTCACGGAAAATTTCGAGAGTAATTTAGGGCATGGAAAATATTAAAAAATATTTCCAACCGTGATTTTTAAAGGAAAATTTAATTTCCTTATTAAGTTCCCTTGATAACATTATTCTCTTTTTATTTAATTTCTAGAAAATGCATTATTAAATGATTTTTAAATCTGATCGAAAATTCGGCGTGACAAACCTACCTCCCTTACAGGAATCTCATCCCGAGATTCGAGGCTAGAAAAGAAGGGTAGGATGGGGTTGGGTTGGTGGCCGACTCTATGGTTTCTTTCGACTCGCACTGCGATTGACCCGCCAAACGTGCAACCGAACGGCGGACCTCAATCTTGACATTATGTTGCTTTCCCAAAAACCGCACTGATTGGCTCTGCTCGAGCTGACACTGACTAAGATTACATGTGTTCCTAGAACTTACCTTTCCTTGGACTGCACGGTTAAGGTTGACAAATCAGACAAGCGGAGGATTCACTGTGCTGACTGATAGTTGGTGGAACTTTTTCGAGACCTCGTAACTGACTTTTGTGGACACACGGACCCTGAATTCGCTGCAAATGACTCTTGATTCAAACAATGAGTATTCGAAGAAGCTCCTCGATCGGTCTTTCATCTGAATTGTGACTGTTCCCTAATGTTGCTTCTCTAGGATGGACTGTTGATCTTGTAGTTCAGGTGTACTTGACAACTTTGACTTATCACCTTGAGATGGTTGTGACCCTGCTAATACCTGGCAATTGGCTACAGGGGTCCTGCCCCAAGCGCCCTACTTGGCTGAACTTCTGAGTGAAACCTTTTCAAGGTAAACCAACTTTTCTTCAAGCTCACCTTACCAAGGTAGTGGAGCTTTTGCCTGACCGTGACGGTTGAGGCTACTACCATTGAGAATAAACAACTTCTTTACTTTCTTTGGAACTCTGATCTTTAGACTTGGTTCTTAGTCAGTCCATAGAAATAAAATACTAACAATGCCCTCTCATTCCGATAGGACTTTAGAACACAACACCCAGTTGATGATAGCAAGTTTCACGTAACTTGTAGGATCGAACTCCCAAACTAATCCAACCAGAGGGGGGTGAATGGTTGGTACACCCAAAAACCAAATTTTACCGGAAATAAAACTTAACCTCTGATTTCGATGTTGCGTGGTCTGACTGAGAGTATTGAGTCGGTCTGACTGATTGATCACCTCCGGACTGACCGCCCGTGCAGCTCCGGTTGGACCACCCGTGTAGCCGACTCGCCTAGACTTAGCCGATTCGCCTGATGTCACCGATGCGCCGAGCGTAGCTGATGAACGTCGGTCTGACCTGTTGTAAGCCGCCGGTCTAACCGCTGAATAGACCGTCGCACCCGAGAAATCACAAATCGAAGATCTCTCAAAGTAGATTGAAACTTTATTGAATCTCTCTGTGTTTACAAAGTTCAACCACAACACTCCTCACAAAATTTCGAGCAAAACTCAAAACCCTAAATTTATCTCAACTCTGAACTCTCTAAAACTCGATACAGAGAAGCCACGCCTCTCCTCTCTATTTATACACAAGATGCGTAGCCAAAAGCCACGAATCCAACTCATATAGAAAGTCCTAATCCCCTAGGAAACCTTCCCATACAAGTACAAACTTGACATAAATCAACCGTCGCAATCTCGGTCTTTCCAATCTTGAAACATCATATTCCATACGCACACAATATCTCCATCATATGTCATATGGAAACTTCACCAATCACGTGCACTAATCTCTACCCTTAAGTATCCTGCATAATCTTCATCTTGGACGTCACCTTATCTCAAAGTTGACTCCAACTCGATTACTGACGACACTTTCCCGAGGCGTAAAGATTACCTGCACATGATTAAACAAAGAAACCATATCCGAGCACAAGCTATCTTCAACTTGACTCATTGTCAGCATAAACCATACATCCACATATAAACACGAATCTTCCATAAACAAACAAGGAAACAATCCGAAACCAAAACCGAAACCAAAACGGCCTGTAGTCGGACTGTGTCGGCCGGTCTGACCAGTGAAACCCACCCGGTCTGACCGCACCGTGACCTTCGGTCAGACCGGCAGTACAAGGCCGGTCAGACCGGACCATGCAACCAACAGAGTACTGTTCACGTCCGAAAACCAAATATCTCAAAATCCATTTTTCCAATAACCTCCAAATAAAAAAACCAATAATCACAGATACCAATTGTTCATCACCATAGAAGAATCAAACACACTTTGATTTTACAATCCCCCCTTAATGAACACATTGGCAAACCAAATAAAAAGTGTTGTTTTGGTGTTTGGAAAAATTAAAAACAAAAATGGTAAAAAACATCTTTCCCTTTTGAAAAGAAAGAAAATCCTTTGAACTTGAAAAACTTGCACTTGTTCTTTCAAACTTTATTCTCCCCCTTTTTAGCATTGTTGTTCTCCCATTTGTTCTCCCCCTTTTGACAATGGTTTCATCAAGCATAAGAATTATTATTGAAGAGCTTAGCACCATACATAGAGCAAGTCATGTCATGTGTTGCAATAAGAAGAAGATGAACTCATCAATTATATAGCAAATATGCACTAGAATATAGTCATGAATAAAAGATTTTATAATTAAGATCAATAATGCAATCAAAATTCATGGATTCAAACGATTTATAATGCAACATCTTTACAAGCACATAGGTTGAAAGATAAATCCAAATATATATACCTATTGCAACCATTACTCTTTTTCAAATTGACTTTTTGCACATAATAATCAAGAGAATTTTTTATATTTACTTGAGCCAATTTTTCTTTGCTCATATATTTTTTCTCTCAATTATTCCGAGTACGTCCTTGTCATCAAGACTGTTTCCAAGGATTCGGTATTCATTTTGTACTCTCATAGATAATATTTTATTCTCTTACACAATGAGCAATTTTAAAGCAATTTGAGGAATAATAATTCAACACAGTGCATATATAAGCATTTATAAATCAACACATACACTAGTATCAACATTGCATATTTCATTAATTTAAGTATGACATTAAGTGTCATGCATCATTTCACTAAAAAGATAAAATCTAGATCACATAAAGATACTAGAACACATATAAGCTATGCTAGTGACAAATAAATCTTCATAGTATTGCTAGCATGCACACGAAAATACAATATGTATGGATAAAACTCTCTTTTTCTCAATTTATATTAGTCAATAATTGTTTGATAAAAACAAGAGCACAAAACTCCCCCTTAAAACATGCCAAAAGGATGAGTAATTCCCAACTCTCCTCGAACAAAAGCAAAGCGAGAAGAATCCAATGATTTAGTAAAAATGTCAGCAATTTGCAACTTTGTGTCTAAAAACTTCAATTCAACATCTCCCTTCTCAACATGATCCCTCAAAAAGTGAAAGTGAATATCAATGTGCTTTGTGCGTGAGTGTTGAACAGGATTCTTAGCAATGTTAATGGCACTTGTATTATCACAATAAAGAGGTACTTTTTCAAAGCAAGTTCATAATCTTTCAAAGTAGAAATAAGCCAAAGAATCTGTGAACAACAACTACCAGCAGCAGCATATTCGGATTCAGCAGTTGATTGAGCTACACTAGATTGTTTCCTAAAAGACCATGCAATTAATGATGTACCAAGAAAACGACATGTTCCACTAGTACTTTTTCTATCAATTCTACAACCAGCAAAATCAGCATCGGAATATCCACTTAAGCAAATAGAAGAAGAAGTAGAATACCAAATTTCAAACTCAAGTGTATGATTCAAATACCTCAATTCGCTTGACCGCTTGACGATGTGAAGCACGAGGAGAAGATTGAAAACATGCACACAAACACACAACAAACTGTATGTCTGGCCTAGAAGCAGTTAGATACAACAAAGATCCAATCATGCTTCTATATTCCTTTTGATCCACGGCCTCACCATCTTCATCGGGATCAAGAACATCAGTAGAACCAATGGGTGTAGGGATTGGTTTGCAGCTCTCCATCTTGAACCTACGC
The DNA here is from genome assembly GCA_019925245.2 of Oryza australiensis. Lineage (NCBI taxonomy): Eukaryota > Viridiplantae > Streptophyta > Magnoliopsida > Poales > Poaceae > Oryza > Oryza australiensis. The sequence goes on along the minus strand of JAIFGZ020000108.1, from coordinate 2,846,340 downwards.
AAAAGATCTTTGGTGTACTTTGTTTGATGGATAAACGTACCTTGAGGTGTTTGCTTAATTTGCAATCCCAAAAAGTATGACAATTCACCCATCATGCTCATCTCAAACTCCCTGCGCATAGTCTCAGCAAATTCTACAACCAAAGCGTGAGTTGAACAACCAAAGATGATACCATCCACATAAATCTGAACGAAAAGTTGATTTTCACCATGCTTAAGAACAAAAAGTGTTTTGTCAATCTTTCCCATTTGAAAACCTTTTTCAAGCAAAAAGTTCTTAAGTCTATCATACCATGCTCTAGGTGCTTGTTTCAAACCATACAAAGCTTTTGACAATTTAAACACATGGTTGGGAAAATCAAGATCTTTAAAACCCGGTGGTTGTTTAACATAAACTTTCTCCTGTATAGAGCCATTCAGAAAAGCACTTTTAACATCCATTTGATACAATTTAAAACCTTTTGAAGCAGCAAAAGCTAACAAAAGTCTAATTGCTTTAATCCTAACAACAGGAGCAAAAGTTTCATCAAAATCCAAACCCTGCACCTGCGTAAAACCTTGAGCAACAAGTCTAGATTTATTTCTAACAATTAAACCATCCTCATTTTGTTTACTTTTGAAAACCCACTTGGTTCCAATAACATTATGCCCTGAAGGTCATTCAATTAAAGACCAAACTTTATTTCTTTCAAAACTTTCAAGTTCTTCATGCATGGCGTTAATCCACGATTCATCAGTTAATGCATGAGTAACATCTTTGGGTTCAAAAGAAGCAACAAAAGCAGAATTTGCAAAGTCATGCGTAGTTACCTTAGATCTTGTAGTTCGCTCATGTAAGTTACCTATTATTTGTTCCAGCGGATGTTGTCGCTGAATATGCAATGGATCAGTGATCTCAGAAGTTGATTCACGTTACGTACCTGCACTTGGTCGTAGTCCCCGACGAATCCCTTGATTGGAGTCAACCGAATCCAGTGGTCGGCCCTGCCGGTCGGCCGGGTCTCGGCGGTCGACCGGGCACTCGTCCGGTCTGACCGGTCAGGTCGACCTCGTCGTCTTCGTTGTCGCTTTCATCTTCAAAGATACGACCATCCTCCCCCTGACCTGTGGCAAAGTACCTGAAAGTTCTGGTCTAGTACCGAGACTGGCCTCGTCAAAAGTGACTTCTCAAGTCTCAACAATTTTGTTAGTCTCCAGAACAAGTACACGATAACCACGAGTGTGTGCGGGGTAACCAAGAAATAAACCATCGGTTGAACATGATTCAAATTTATCCAAATTTCCTTTCAAGACAAAGCACTTGCAACAAAAAACACGCAAATGTGAAACTTTGGGCTGACAACCAAATCGAAGCTCATAAGGTGTTTTTCCAAGTTTTGATCTCAAGAAAATACGATTGGAAACATAACATGTAGTGTTAATAGCTTCGGCCCAAAATTTCCTAGAAGTGTGATACTCATCAAGCATGGTTCTAGCCATCTCAACCAAAGAACGGTTTTTTCATTCAACAACACCATTTTGTTGAGGAACATGAGGAGAAGAAAATTGATGTTCAATGCCTTTTTCGTTGCAAAATTGTTCAAAAGAAGCATTTTTAAATTAACCACCATTATCACTTCTAATCGTTTTCAAAGAACCGGGAATTTCACAATTCAAGCGAAGAACAAAACTCCGAAAGTGTCCAAAGGCCTCATCCTTAGTTGCCATGAAGAAAACCAAAGAATATCGAGAAAAGTCGTCAACAACAACCAACACATACCATTTTCCTCCAACGGATTGCACTTTAGTTGGACCAACATTGTCCATATGTAAAAGCTGTCCCCGTGCATCCGTCATCATAGAAAGAATAGGAGTATGTGAAGAAGCAACCATTTTACCATGATGACATGGTGCGCAAACCAAATCAAGATCTTTCTTAAGTTTAGGCAACCCACGAACAAGATCCAAACCACTTAGTCAAGTCAAATGATCAAAACCAACATGTCCAAGTCTGCGATGCCAAAACATTAAATCTTTGTTGAATTTCGTAACCAAACATGTAACAACGAGAGAAATAGGGTTTCCAAAATCAGCTTTAAAAACTCTCCCATAACGAGAAATATTCAACATAGAATCACCACAAGAATCAAATATTTTACTTCTAGTTTTCTTAAAGTGGACTACAAAATTCTCATCAACAATTTGTGAAACTGAAAGTAAATTATACTTCAAGTCCTCGACTAAAGCTACCTCTTTCAATTAAAATTTGTCACTTACATTAACTGATCTGGTAGCAAGAACGACACTTGTAGAAGCATCTCTAAAGATTATCGATTCAGTCTTGGATGCCATCATGAGGGAGGAGAACTAATTTTTATCTCCGGTCATGTGCCGCGAACAACCGGAGTCCACGATCCACACGTTCTCCTTCCTCGCCACCAACGCCTACGCAAAAGAAGATGTCGAAGCCTCAGTACTGGGGTTAGTCAAAAGAAATTTAGGAATCCAGTACTAAGACACACGACCAACAGATCCAATAGGCATATATCCACGTGCAAAAATAGTTTTAGAATTTTCAAAAAAAATTCCTTCGGAGCCGGTCTGACCGCTGGGGTACTGCCGGTCCGACCGCGTGCCACCGACGGTCTGACCGGGTGCCACGGTCGGTCTGACCGTTTGACCCACTGCGGTCTGACCAGCCTTCCCGAGGGAAAGCCAGATTTTTGCCACTTTGATTTTGCAAAATTAACCTCTCTTTCCTTTTTCTGTTTTCGTGCTAATCTGAAACAAAAACGAACAAGATGACCATCTTTACCACAACAAGAGCAAGAAAACTTTTCCCTAGTGGTTGGTGGTTTTGAAATACTAGTTTTAGTTTCTTTTAGATAAACAAAAAGAGATGGCATATCTCCAGCAGATTTAAAAATTGTTTTTACATCATTAAGTTTTCTCAAAATCTCACCATTTTCAGTCATTCTCAAAACATTTGGGGGATTTTTTGTGAGATAGTCACGAGCATCAAAACCTAATCCTCTATTGTCGTAACACACTTTAGATTGACTCAAAATCATGTTAAGTTGTTTCTTACCATCAGAAAATTGTTGCAAAGAACTTTTCAAATAAGAAACATCTTTTTCAAGATTTGCACAATTTTCACAACCAATCATGACATCTTTACTTTTGTGACATTTAGAGCAAGAAACTACCTCATCTTGTTTAACAATGTCCTCCATTTGCTTAACACGAGCTAAAGCATCTTTTAGTTTTAATTCATTAACATCACATGTTAAACAAGATTTAGTAGCCAAATCTTGAGAATCATTGACATCTCTAATATTTGAAATTTCAAGCATTAAAACCTCACAATTTTTGCAATCATCATCATTAGGAATAAGAGATTTCAATCTAGCAATTTCAGCATGCAAAGATTCAATCACAAATTCTTGTTTTTTGAACATTTTTTACATTTTTTATTCTTTGCACTTAAAACAAGAATGGCTTCCTCAATAGAACTTACCTCATTGTCCTCATTCTCAGAATCTTCATCTTCACGCGTCATGAGACAAATGCCGGACATATTCTTGCCCTTCTCTTCCTCGCTATCGGAATCTATGTCGCTAAGTAGTTCAAAAGCGGCATAGACTTGGCTCAACGCCTTCTTTATCATCTCCTTTGAGCGCTTCCCCTTGGTCTTGTCGTCCTTCATCTTCTCCCCGGCCTTGTCCTCCTTCTTGCTCCTCCCAAGCTTGGGGCAGTTGGAACGGATGTGATCCAAAGCGCCACATTCAAAACACCGAGCTGGTCCTCCTCTTTTCCTGAACCTGACTTTGTTCATAGCTCGAAAAAGTTTGTTAGCAGCCAAAGCCAAATCCTCCTCCTCGAATTGCTCGAGTTGCTCATCGGACATGTCATTAATTAAAGCAAGAGCACCGGGAGTTGATGAAGAAGCAACATCGAAGAAGTTGAAGAAGAAGAAACCAAAGCACTTGACTTAGAATCCGTTTTTCGAGAAAGAATGTTCATCTCATGAGTTTTGAGTTTTGTATAAAGAGAATCCAAAGTCAAAGTAGCCATATTAACAGATTCTTGAATTGAAGTAACTTTCATCTCCCAAATATACATGTCAAGACCATTCAAAAAGTGGCGAGAAATCTCAGATTGAAGATTGCTCAAAATTTAGTTAAACCTACCAAGATAATCATCCAAAGCTTCAAGCGGTTTCATCTCAAATTTTATATATTCTTTTTGAAAAGATCTCGACGAAGTTTTTTATGTTGTTAGTTCCTTGATGAAAGTTTCTTAAAGCAATCCAAATTTCATTTGCAGTTTGAAGATGCAAAACACGATCAAAATCCGAACGAGAGATCCCATTCAATAAAATATTACGAGCTTTGCAATTGTTATTAAATTCAGTTTTCAAAGCCTCAGAATTAATAACCTCAGGGATTTCATAAGGAATAGCTACCTTTTGCCAAACATCATAGTCTTGAGCCATGATATAATATTGCATCTTACTACACTAATAAGCGAAATCCGTACCATCCAAAACATGTGGCTTAGTAGAAAATTTATCAGACATGGCGAAAAAACTTTAGATCGATAAAAATCCAAAGAAGAAACAAGGCTCTGATACCACTTGTAGGATCAAACTCCCAAACTAAGCCAACCAGAGAGGGGGTGAATGGTTGGTACACCCAAAAACCAAATTTTAGCGGAAATAAAACTTAACCTCTGATTTCGATGTTGTGCGGTCTGACCGAGAGTATTGCGCCGGTCTGACCGACTGATCACCTCCGGTATGACCACCCGTGCAGCTCCGGTTGGCCTGCCCGTGTAGCCGACTCGCCTGGACTTAGCCGATTCGCCTGATGTCACCGATGCGTCGAGCGTAGCTGATGAACGCCGGTCTGACTGCAATGATCCGCGCGGTTAGACCGCCGCACCCGAGAAATCGCAAATCGAAGATCTCTCAAAGTAGATTGAAACTTTATTGAATCTCTCTGTGTTTACAAAGTGCAACCACAGCACTCCTCACAAAATTTTGAGCAAAACTCAAAACCCTAAATTTATCTCAACTCTGAACTCTCTAGAACTCGATACAGAGAAGCCACGCCTCTCCTCTCTATTTATACACAAGATGCGCAGCCAAAAGCCTCGAATCCAACTAATATAGAAAGTCCTAATCCCCTAGGAAACCTTCCCATACAAGTACAAACTTGACATAAATCAACCGTCGCAATCTCGGTCTTTCCAATATTGAAACATCGTATTCCATACGCACACAATATCTCCATCGTATGCCATATGAAAACTTCACCAATCACGTGCACTAATCTCTACCCTTAAGTATCCTGCATAATCTCCATCTTGGTCGTCACCTTATCTCTAAGTTGACTCCAACTCGATTACCGGCGACACTTTCCCGAGGCGTAAAGATTACCTACACATGATTAAACAAAGAAACCATATCCGAGCACAAGCTATCTCCAACTTGACTCATTGTCAGCATAAACAACCATACATGCACATATAAACACGAATCTTCCATAAACAAACAAGGAAACAACCTGAAACCGAAACCGAAACCAAAACTGCCTGCAATCGGACTGTGTCGGCCGGTGTGACCGGTGAAACCCACCCGGTCTGACGGCACCATGACCTCCGGTCAGACCGGGAGTACAAGCCCGGTCAGACTGGACCATGCAACCAACAGAGAGCTGTTCACGTCCGAAAACCAAATATCTCAAAATCCATTTTGCCAATAACCTCCTAACAACAAAACCAATAATCACTATGGAGATTATGGCAATCGGATACCCACCTGGCAAGCTTATCCGACTGGTAATAGGGATAGGTTACGCCTACTAATTATGTAAATCGGCTATGACTTGAGTGTTACATTGCCGATTAGATAAGGCAACGGCTCATAGTCATAACTTGGTAAGATTGAGGAAACCGACTTAGAGTAAGATAGGGTTTTCGACTTGTAATCCCGCCCCTCAAGACTATATAAGGGGGTAAGAGGCGTCCCTTGAGGGATATCAGATTAAGGCGAAGCACATATGAGCTGTTAAACACATGAGATTTTGAGATCAATAAACACTCGGCGGATCGAATCCCCAAAACATGAGTAGGGTATTACCTCACGAGAGGGCCTGAACCTGTCTAAACCTTGTTTTCCACTTAACCCATCGAGCTTGGCGATCTTGACTGCACCCCCAAATTTCTATTGCCGAAACCAAGTTTCGACAGTTGGCGCGCCAGGTAGGGGGCCGTGCATCAAGACTTCTTATTCAATCTCGCCGGCGAGCACGATGGGATCTTCATCAGGCATCGACGACTTCGCCGCCGATGGATTCAACAAGCTATCCTTCCCCGACTCGGATTCGAACCAGTCGGGAGGGGGAACCCGCTCGGCGCCGTTCGGGCTACCGAACAACGCCGAGATCTACTGCAAGGTTCTGATCTCCGAGTCGGGTACCGCCCACTTGGAAAGAGGAATCCAGTCGGCGCCGTTTGGGTTGCCGAACAATGCTAAGATCTACGACAAAGTTCTGACTTCCAAGATGGAGTCCATCCACTCGGAAGGAGGAATCCACTCGGCGTCGCTCGGACTACCGAACGCCGCTGAGATCTACAGCCATCTTCTGACCTCCTCGTCGGAATCGATCCACTCGGGAGGAGAAACCCTCTCGGCACCGTTTGGATTACCAAACGCCGCTGAGATATATTGCAAACTCCTCTCCTCCAAGTCGAAATCGACCCACTCGGAGGAACCCCCGTCATCAAGCTACAGCCCGGACTGGAGCGATCCAGATTCAAGCAACCCAGGCTCAAGGGAAGTTGCCGTCATTCTCCAACCGTTCGGGTCATTCTCATCTACTGAGCTCGATGAGTACCTAAGCTCTTCAGGCTTCGACAATCTCTACGGCATCCCCTCGGACGAGGTCAACGACTCCGACTGCGACAAGGACTACGAGCCAAAGTGCTTCGACGTTCTCATGGCTGAGGTGGCTGAGACCGACTCAGCCATGGCCCGCAGGGTCGCAGAGGAAGAACAAGCCAGGCTTGAGCAGGTGCGTAAGCTGGCAGAAGACGAGAATAGGCGCAAGGAGGAAGCCGATAGGAGAAAGCGAGACCTGAGGGCGACCGAACGATCCGCTCGCGAGGCCATACTTCAGACGCGAGTCGACAACACCAAAATCTTCCAAACGCCTCAACAGAACGCCGTTGCCGCCCTCACCCTCCTTGACACCGTTATCGAGACGGCACCCGCTACGGTAACGCCCATCCTGGACAGGATCAAGACCATCGTCGTGGTTACAGCCAACTGCTCTCCCTCCACCTCAGCACGGAGGCCGACTGAGTCCGTGGCAGAAACGCCCGACAGAAGCCGACTTCCGCCGCTGCGGTCGAAGGATTACAGGAGGCCCGAACAAGATCGGACGGCCACTAGGTCAAGAGACCCCCGCCATGAGGCCACACGGAAGCATCAAGAGCAATCGGCCGACTCCCACGAAAAGCGGCATGGACGACCACCCGTCCACGACCGGGTCCGCCGCAGCAACAACTCCGACTACCGAAGCAGCCTACCAAGGACCCCGCCGAGTGATCTGCGGGAAGTCCTTGACCGGCGCTATCAAGAACGAGATCAGCGCTCCCGAGAAGATCGAAGGAGATCGCTCGACAGCAATGACGATGGAGTACCTGCGTTCACTCGGGACCTGCGCCGAGTGCACTAGCCGAATGGTTTTAAGCCGAAAGGAATCGAGAAGTACGACGGGAAGACCGACCCCGAGTAGTGGCTGACCGTATACACCCTCACCATCCGTGCAGTAGGAGGAGACAACAAGGCCATGGCCAATTACTTGCCTGTTGCCCTCGCCAACTCGGCCAGGAACTGGCTCACAAGCCTGCCAAGAGGCTCAATCGGTTCGTGGAGCGAACTGAGGGACCACTTCATCGCCAACTTCTAGGGCACTTTTGAAAGGCCTGGGACCCACTTTGACCTCTACAATGTCATCCAGAAGCCAGACAAGCCGCTGAAAGACTACATCCGGTGCTTCTCGGAAAAGCGCAACAAGATCCCCAACATCACTGACGACATCATCATCGCCGCCTTCCAAAAGGGAGTCTGTGATGAACTATTGATCGGGAAGTTTGGGCGTAAGCCACCGAAGACGGTAAAGCAGATGTTTGATACGTTGAACTCAACGCCAAGTCCAATGATGCAATGTGGGCGTGCCAAGATCGGCCTGACAAAAGGGACGACAAGTAGTCGGGAGGAAGCCGGCATCCTAAGAAAGATAATGGCAATAACAACCAGGGCCAGAAGGATCGCAAGCGCCGGCCTGAGGACCTGGTTGCCACGACGTCCAACTCCCAACGCCGTCACCGAGTCGCTGCCTACGACGCGATCATGAACGCTCAGTGCATGCATCATCCAAACCACAAGCATGTGGCCAAGGACTGCATTATCTATAAGCAATTCGCCGAGCAATATGTGGCACAGCTCAACAAGAAGCCGACTGACGAAGCTGGCCCATCGGGGACCAAGAAGAATAATCCGACTGGAAATACGGAGCCCTTTCAAGACCCCGTAGGCGAGCTGAATCACATCTTCGGGGGGCCACTAGCTTATGAGTCCAAGAGGAAGCAAAAGCTAACCGACCGCGAGGTCAACGCGGCACAACCCGCAGTCCCACAATATCTACGGTGGTCGGAGGTTGCCATCACGTTACCGCTCGGATCACCTGACCGAGTGGTCCACCCGGGGCGGTATCCCCTGGTACTAGACCCAGTGGTTCGGAACATCAAGTTAAAGCGCGTCCTCATCGATGGGGGCAGCGCCCTCAATATCTTGTTCGCCAAGAGCCTGGACGAGATGCAAATCCCAAGAGCCGAGTTGAAGGCAAGCTCAGCCCCTTTCCACGGAGTTATCCCGGGGCTGTCGTCCACGCCACTCGGGCACATCGCCCTTCCAGTCACCTTCGGAGTTCGGCAGAACTTCCGGACGAAAAACATCACTTTCGAGGTGGCCGACTTCGAGACGGCCTACCACGCGATCATCGGAAGGCCTGAACTCGCCAAGTTCATGGCGATACCGCATTATACCTACCTCTGCATGAAGATGCCCGGCCCCAACGACGTCATCACCCTGCGCAGCGATGTCAAACAAGCCTTTACCTGTGACAAGGAAAGCTGCGACATGGCCCAATCTCGTGAGAGAAAGCGTGGCCAGGAAGAAATCCGATTGGCTGCATCAACTTCTGGAGAGGGTGAAATCCCCGCGAAGAAGATAGCCAAGTCAGGACAAGGCGACGCCAAAACGAAGAAAATCTCCCTTGATCCATCGGATCCTTCCAAAACCACTGTAATCGGCGCTGAGCTAGATCCTAAATAGGAAAGCGCGCTCGTCACCTTCCTCCAAAATAATAAAGATGTTTTTGCTTGGAAACCATCTGATATGCCTGGAATTCCTAGGGAGGTGATCGAGCACTCTTTACACGTCAAAGATGACGCGAAACCTATCAAACAACGATTACGCTGTTTTGCTCAGGATCGAAAAGATGCCATCAAGAAAGAACTCGCAAAACTCCTAGCCGCCGGTTTCATCAAAGAAGTCCTCCACCCCGACTGGCTGGCTAACCCGGTCCTGGTCCGGAAGAAGACGGGGCAATGGCGCATGTGCGTTGACTATACCGACCTCAACAAAGCCTGCCCCAAAGATCCATTCGGGTTGCCTCGCATCGACCAAGTCGTGGACTCAACAGCCGGCTGCCAACTCCTGAGTTTTTTGGACTGCTACTCGGGCTACCACCAGATCAGCTTGAAGGAATTCGACTGCCTAAAAACATCGTTCATTAGACCGTTCGGAGCTTACTGCTACATCATGATGCCCTTTAGTCTGAAGAATCCCGGAGCCACGTACCAACGCATGATCCAAAGATGCTTTCAGACGCAGATCGGGAAGAACGTGGAAGCTTACGTCGACGATGTCGTCATCAAGACCAAGCAGAAGGAAGACCTGATTGCTGACTTAGAAGAAACCTTCGCAAACATATGGGCCTTCAGAACGAAGTTGAACCCGGAGAAGTGCACGTTCGGCGTGCCATCAGGAAAACTGCTCGGCTTCATGGTGTCCCATCGCGGCATTGAAGCTAACCCAGAGAAGATCAACGCCATCTTGAACATGAAGCCCCCGAGTAACCAGAAAGACGTCCAGAAGCGCACTGGCTGCATGGCGGCGCTAAGCCGATTCATCTCCCGACTCGGCGAACGAGGCATGCCTTTCTTCAGGCTTCTGAAGAAAACTGACGACTTCCAGTGGACTACGGAAGCCCATAAGGCCTTTGAAGATTTTAAAGAATTTCTCACGACGTCGCCCGTCCTAGCCTCACCTCAGCCTCAAGAGCCCCTGCTATTGTATGTCTCAGTGACACACCAAGTGGTCAGCACGGTTCTTATTGTCGAGCGCGAAGAAGAAGGACGAGTCCAGAAGATTCAGAGGCCAATCTACTTCGTTAGCGAAGTGCTGACAGGAGCCAAAATTCGCTACCCTCAGGTACAAAAATTGCTATATGGTGTTCTGATAACCACGAGGAAATTAGCGCACTACTTTCAGGGTCACTCGGTCACCGTCGTTACCTCTTTTCCACTCGGCGATGTCATCCGTAACCGGGAGGCGACTGGACGCATTGCAAAGTGGGCCCTGGAACTGATGCCGCTGGACTTAACTTTCAAGGCAAGGACGTCTGTAAAGTCACAAGCCCTGGTGGATTTCCTGGCCGAGTGGACCGAACAACAAGAAGATTTACCTCGAGAAGACTTACAATACTGGACCATGCACTTTGACGGATCCAAGAGGATCACCGGCTTGGGAGCAGGAGTCGTGCTGATTTCCCCGACTGGGGAAAGGCTAAGATAAACTCTACACCTTCACTTCTCCGCCTCACACAACGTTGCCAAGTACGAAGCCCTGGTGCATGGCCTGTGACTTGCTGTTTCACTCGGGATACGACGGTTGGTCGTGAAAGGAGATTCCCAGCTGGTCGTCAAGCAAGTAATGAAAGACTAGTCCTGTTTGAACGACACCATGGAGGCCTATCGGCAAGAAGTTTACAAACTTGAAAACAAGTTTGACGGACTAGAGCTATCCCATGTCCTGAGACACAACAACAAGGCAGCTGACGAGTTGGCACAGTTCGAGTCAAAGCGAGAAGCTGCTCCAACAGACGTTTTTGTAGAGCACCTCTATGAGCCGACTGTTGCAGCAAAACCAACTCCCAACGAACAAGCTGCAAACCAAGTTGCCATGCTTGACGCCGACTGGAGGACACCGCTCATCAAGTTTTTAACTCAGCAAGAGCTGCCGGAAGACCGGGATGAGGCCGAACGAGTCCGACGCCGTTGTCAAGCTTACGTTATGGTTGACTCTGATTTATACAAGAGGAACCTTTCTGGAGTCCTAATGAGATGTATCACGCCTGAGGAAGGACGACAACTACTCCAAGATATCCACTCGGGTATATGCGGAAGTCACGTGGCAGCACGCACCCTGGTAGGCAAAGCCTACAGACAAGGTTTTTTCTGGCTTACGGCGGTCTCCGACGCCGACAAAGTGGTCCGAACGTGTGAAGGTTGCCAGTTCTTCGCTCTGCAGAGCCATGTCCCAGCCCAAACGCTACAAACGATTCCATTATCTTGGTCGTTCGTGGTATGGGGCTTGGACATGGTCAGTCCTTTCAAGAAGGCTCCAGGAGGATTCACGCATTTGTTCGTCGCAATCGACAAGTTTTCCAAGTGGATTGAGGCTAAGCCAGTTGCCACGATCACCGCTGACAAGGCGCGAGACTTCATCCTCAACATCGTGCACCAGTTTGGCGTCCCAAACATAATAATAACTGACAATGGGACTCAATTCACTGGAGGCATTTTCAAGAAATTCTGTGAAGATTTCGGCATCAAAATCTGCTATGCATCAGTCGTGCACCCCAAAAGCAATGAACAGGTCGAGCGTGCCAATGGCATGGTTCTTCAAGGCATCAAGGCCCGAGTGTTTGATCGGCTAAATCCTTATGCTGGCAAATGGGTTCAAGAGCTTCCCTCGGTTGTATGGTCTCTACGGACTACGCCCAGTCGGGCCACCGGCCAAACTCCTTTCTTTCTGGTTTACGGGGCAGAAGCCATGTTGCCGAACGAAATGGAGTATGAATCTCTGCGAGTCCGCAGCTTCAACGACGAGCGCTACGATCGGGACCGAGTGGATGATCGACCCGACAGAAGAAGCCCAAGAGGCAGCCCCGATCCGGTCGGCAAGATATCTTCAAGGACTTAGACGATACCATAGTCGCAATGTTCGGGCACGAGCTTTCATTGTCGGCGATTTGGTTCTACGCAAAATCCAGACCACCAAGGACCGTCACAAATTATCTCCACTATGGGAAGGGTCATATATAATTGCTGAGGTGACTCGGCCAGGAGCATATCGACTACAGCGTGAAGACGGATCCATGGTGGAGAACTCTTGGAACATCGAACATCTTCGACGATACTATGCTTAAATTGCCTTAAGTTTCATGTTATTCTCGACTGCCAACCTCAAGCAAGATGACTTCTTGAGTTAGCAGTCGGGGGCTGCATACGTGTCAATAAAGCATGGTTTTCTTTGGCAACATGCGCATATTTGGTTTACCATTGTTTAATGTTCCTTGATTCGATTTCAATGGATAAGTACTGAGAATTTTTTGGATGACCTAATCAAGCTTAGGCTTGGTGACAGTCGGACAAAAATTACTTAAGAAATTTGACATAAAGACTCGGATCAAGGCATTAACATAAATAAGCTAAATATTTACAAGTCATATCAGAAAGTTATAAACATATAATGTTCGCAAAATGATCAGGAGCAAAAGTTATCGGCTACAGCAACAGCAACTTTCTTGGCCGACTCCCGTGATTCATCAATCAACTCCAGGGCCCGCTCGTCTGAAGTACCATCGGCAAAGCCCTCCCCGACTGAGTCAACGTCTATCCGAGGATAGAGTGACTTGGCCTGTGCAAGGGCAAAGTTTGCTCCCATGGTGGCCGCTTCTGAGATGTTGGCTATATATTGATCCGGAGCCCTCCTGAGCTTGTCAAAGACCTCGATGGTGTCCAGCGATCTAGTCCCGAGCCCATGATGGAACAGCGACAAGAGAATCGGTGTCGCTGCATTAGCAACATCGTCCCTTACGCTTTCGGCCCTTTTGACCCTTTCAACAAAGACATCATATTGTACTCGGGTTTTGACCTTATAAGCTGCCAAAGACATACGATCACACAAACATTCAAAGATGAAGCAAAATAAAGAATGCTATATGGAAAGACCTTACCTTCGAACTCCGACTCCAGCTCGGGTTTGCTGGCGTTAGCTTCTTCCAGCTGGATCTGGAGCGTGTGGACTTCTGACGAGTTCTCTGCAACAAGAAAAGTTGTCGACGCCAAGATGTGGAGATTTGAGAGGGGGATTTTTGGAGCTAGATGTGGAGGCTAGCTTGTGGAGAAGCGTGAGCTCCTGATCAATGGATTTGGGTGAGCGCGCGAGCCTAGGGTTTTTCGCAGCAAGCTGTGAACAGTGTTGTAAATGGGGAAATTTTCTGGGAAGATGAAGTGGCGGGGATGACCTCGGGGCTTTGTATAAAGATTTGAGGGTTTTGCTAGGTCATCTCGCGATTGGACCGAGCCCATGAGAGACTTGCGGCCCAGCTAAGGTGTGGCCTGACGCGTGTCCTTAGGGACTTAAGTGGATGGACTTAAGCAGATTTCCCTTGGCAATATGCACGTGTCTAATTGCCCAGTACCTTTAAAACCCTTTCATACCGCGGTTTGCGTAACTTCATAAGAAGTTGGCACGATGCAAATTGAAAGGTGACAAACAGTTAAGCTTTTCATGGCTGACCTGATGACAGTGATTGTTTGGTTCTTAAGCATTTGATTAAATAATTTTCTCAATGCTGTTTTTCCACCTTGGTGAAGATCTTTTTAAGATTAAGACCAATATTATGGCAGGAGCTATGTAATATTTTGGTCATATTTTTTAGACGAGGGTCGATTAAATTATTTGTTCCGGGATGACTCGGGCAGATCCACTTGGATAAACATGGGCTTACCGAGTGCTTTTCACCCACGAGAGTTGATTGAGTTATTTGTTCTGAGATGACTCGAGCAAATTCACTTGGATAAGTGTGAGCTTGCCGAGTGATGAGATTTTTATATTTGTTTTAGCTCAAGCTAAACATTTATATAAATATGATTTTTATAGTTCTTGACTATATGCTTAGTCTGTTTTTGACTAACCACATAGTCGGGGGCTACACCTAATTAGGTGCATCAGGAGATGCACCTAGATATTTATTTTTGAGAATTTTTTGGGGATGTTTTCCAGCCCTTCACAGTCTTTGGTGCTACTCGGGAGATTCAGGCAGAGACGATGGAACCACTCAGCGCCAGAAACACTCGGCTAAAGAGTTGTTTGGCTGTGTGTTATCTTGGTTCGAGGCAAAGTTATCTCGTTGATTGCGAATGACTCGGGGGCAACTGTGGAGATTATGGCAATCGGATACCCACCTAGCAAGCTTATCCGACTGGTAATAGGGATAGGTTACGCCTACTAATTATGTAAACCGGCTATGACTTGAGTGTTACGTTGCCGATTAGATAAGGCAACGGCTCATAGTCATAACTTGGTAAGATTGAGGAAACCGACTTAGAGTAAGATAGGGTTTTCGACTTGTATGCCCGCCCCTCAAGACTATATAAGGGGGGTAAGAGGTGTCCCTTGAGGGATATCAGATTAAGGCGAAGCACATACGAGTTGTTAAACACATGAGATCTTGAGATCAATAAACACTGGGAAGATCGAATCCCCAAAACATGAGTAGGGTATTACCTCACGAGAGGGCCTGAACATGTCTAAACCTTGTTTTCCACTTAACCCATCGAGCTTGGTGATCTTGACTGCACCCCCAAATTTCTATTGCTGAAACCAATTTTTGACAATCACATATGCCAATTTATCATCACCATAGAAGAATCAAACACACTTTGATTTTAAAGTAACGGTGACTCCAATTCCTCTAGATGTTCCAGCTGGTGACTTTCCCATCAGACCTAACAACTGACAAGATTGTTTTGCTTCTGACTGGACTTAGGTGGTTAACCTTTTATATGTGTTGCTTAACCGCTGACTTGTGAAACCAAGCATTGACTACTCACCAGATCATGCCCCAAGAGTTAATCCCTGGATCTGGCATACCACTTCTTCCCTTACCCTTTGTTAGCTCTTCCAGGTTGGTAAGCCATGAATTCTACAGTTGCTTTTCCCACAAATGTCAAAACTTACGAACAGTTGGGGAATTGCCTTTGAAGCAACCAAGAGTTCCTGTTTTATATCACACCCAATCGCTTCCAATCTTCGACTGGAGGTGAGTCACCAAGATGGTTTCTCCATAGCACACTTGACTGGCTGGGTTTGCTAGCCTGATGTCTGAATTCATTCACTTTGGCGCGGGATGGTAGGGAATTCATAATGTCATCCTTCCGAAAACATCGAGGTGGTTCCCGAAAACTGTAACGGTTGCCTTGAACTAAGGATAACCATTCTTGACCCATATGCACCGCTAGGGTGCAGTGGCACTTGCTATTCTCGAGAGAACCTCCACGGTTAAGAGTGAGGATATTCCTCCCATGATGTTATTACCAGGGTTGCCGATGCCGCAAAAGCCGGCCCGGCTTTCGCGAATTCGGTCGTTTCGCGGGGGTGCGGCACGGCATCCCCGCGGTTTCGTTTAAAAAATTTCGTGGAAATTCAAAAAATTTGAAAAAATTTATTTTAACACAAATATATATATATATATTTTTAAAAATATAAATTTTGTGATGTTTGCCGCGAAAATCGCGGTATATGGCGCGAGCGCGAAATCCAAGACGACGCGGATTTCGATTTAGTTCAAATTTAAATTACGGTTTTCATGGTTTTCACGGTTTTTCGCGGTTTTCGCGTGTTTTTGGGCAGTTTTCGCAGTTTTTGCGCGGTTTTTAGTGGTTTTCGCGGTATGCACGAAATCGTTCGATTCAAATTTGTTCTTGTTCATTGCCGCCTTTTTGCGAATTTCGGCGAAATTCACCGTGCCGCCGAGGGACGGCACGGCATATGCCGCCGGCATCAGTAACCCTGGTTATTACCATATTTTTTACCTTTCTTCTCATTCTCTTGAGATGCCACTTATATGGTCCTTTCAAGAGGCCTTATAAGGTTGTGTGTTAACACGGTATGATCTTTCTTCGTTCGTGGGTTAACCTTTTCATTTCTATGTTGGGGTCATATTTTCAAGCTCATCAAAATCACAGTGAGTCAAGGAAAAGAAACTCTAGGTTTCTCATGACACTGACAGATACACGGGTTAAATCTCCTTTTGGGCGAATGAGACGGTTCATATGCAACGGAACAACTGCCCGAGGCATACTTTATTTAATAATCCTCTTTTATTTCATAACAACCATGAAATTTCTATATAATGGGAAGTACTTGAAGGTCAGGCTCATAAACTACTCCTAACCCCTTACAAACAGAAGTATTGACCCAAACGACATTCACATCCGAGGTCCTGACATGGCTGACTTGCTCTTCTGTTTTTTTGGCTGAAATTCCATAAAAACAGTACTTCGGTTGACCTTTCATGAAGAAGCATCTTTGCTCATAGCAGCTGAAGTAACAGGCACAACCTTCTTGTTGACGTTGTTTCTTTTTCGCTGCTTACTAAACCTCTGAGTGGGAGCAATGCTAGGTGCCTCACTGGTTTTAACGGTAACTTTGTGGCCTGGTGATGGCGACAATTGCTGCAGGACCTGCTGAAGGGGGGTACCGTTTCCTTGTAGTTGAGTCGGGTTATTGTTCCCCTGGCATTGCTTGCCCTGCTGGCGTTGGTTCTGAAGCTCTGGAGTGGTTGGTGGTGGAACAATAGAGCCTTTACGGGTTTCCTTGATGACAATTCGCTGTAGTGGAGGTTGTAGGTACGGGCGACGATTGGTTACCTTTGCCTTACCTCTGCCTTTTGGTTGAATCTGACCCCGTTGTGCTGAAGCTGGGCAGCTTGCAAAATACTGGTGATGCAGATAGCGCTGGTACCCTGGTGCTTGGGCACTGGACAACCTTCGATTGAATGACCTGTTTCCCCACAGTTGAAACAACGATGGGCTTCTTGCGCTAGTCTCAAAAGTGGACATTTATATTGAAATAGTGTCCTGGCTTGCGACAATTGAAGCATAACAGACCTGATTTATCACGGCGTGCACTCTTCTGGACATGCAGTCTCGCAGCTGGAACTGAAAGGTGCATTGGCTCAAGAGCCTTGTTTTTCATGCCTCTATTACCAATGGTAGTCTTCATAGGGGTTGGAGCTAGTTGATGGTCAGAAGCATCATCACCATTGATAGTACCAATCAAGAGTTGACCTACACACCGTCGTGATATCCTTTTGTCTTTCTTGCCCTTAGCTAGGACCCAATTCAGTTGGTAGTCCTTAGGCATGTGATCTGTTCCCTCACACAGAAAACATGTGACATTCCTCATGGGGCATTCTTTTGGGATATGGGCGTTTTCACCACAAAGGCAGGTGTGAGTGCATATGCTCGCAGTGTGTCCAATTTCTCCACAATGAGTACATGCTTTGAGCTCCATTTCTTTTTCACGAACACCTTCAAAGATTGTGTTATCATCGTCAGAGGATACTTTTTCCGATTCATCCTCTTCTTGCTTGGGCGGACCATAAAGCCTGAGATGTCGGGTTAGCTGACGTGCACCACGGAAGGCATTCCTTCTAAGGCATCGGGGAATCTTCTCGGCATCTTCTGGAGTAAACTCTGTGTCGGTGATGACCATGTTGCTGGCACCTCCTATATTCCTTACCGGAACCTTTATTTTCTTAGGGTTGGATTGTGGTGTACCGAAATTCTCGCTGATGGGTCGACCTGAATCTTGCTTTCTTCTTGGGCACTGCATCTCATCTCCAGCTGGTGTCCTGGCGTGTGTGTCCCGTGAACTGTTCCTTGCATCACGACCTTGCTCATTGTAACCATAGCAGAGGTCATGTGTTTCCCTCCAGCATGATGGCGTGGTTGGTGCCATCCTCTTTTGGGAACCAGACGGTATACCGACGGGAGTAACAGGTGCTTGCATTGGAGAAAACTGGTTGTGATCCTGACTTTGACTCTGAACTTGCATCTCGGCTTGCATTTGTTGCTGTTGATACTGCTGTTGCATCTGCTGCATCATCATAGCCATCAACTGCGTCTGATTGGCCACTACTTGGGCTAGAGTCGGGTCCTCAGGGGGTGGAGGTGGAATGCTCATGGTGTTGCTCTGTGTTGACACACGAGACTGCGGGTGTCCTGATCCACTGACATTGCCTCTGGCCTTACCCATCTGATGCAGGAAGAAGACAGAGAGGACGAGGGAAAATGGTTATGCTAAAGACAAGATCTTAACCCACTTAACTACTGATCTGATGTGAGTGTACTTTTACTTTTTGAGTTGATTAAGCAAACAACCTAGTATGGTCACATCCCCACCACTGATGTAAACCATACACCTGCACACCGCAAAACAACACACGATCTAACAGCTAACGACACTACTCTTTGGGAAAGGATTAGGTTTAGGTAAGCTCCAAGAAGGCTGTTAGTGATATGCCCTAGAGGCAGCATGGAGATGTTAGATCTCATGGTCAATGTTTATGTATAAATGAATAAAGTGTTATTCAGTTCCATGAAATAGACATCTTGTATTGATCAATAAGTACGTGACTTATTTATGAGATTCCTTATACATGAATCTATCTCTAAATGATCCCTGAACACATGTCATATTATTAGAACAAATATGACTCTAAGATCGGCATGTTTATTGATTGATGATCATGTGTCATAGATCATGGGTATGGAGATACACATGTGTTAGCGAACACATTGTTGGATAGACCCACCATGAGACACTTCAGGAATTAATGTGCCATTAGTTGGTCTCAGGTAATGTTGGTACAGAGTCCTTAGACCTGAGATCATCATGGATTCCAACATGTGTAGTAGCCTACTTTGGGACTACCAAACGCTATTCCGTAACTGGGTAGTTATAAAAGTAATCTTCGGGTTTGCTATGAAACATAGAGTGGGATGTGAGTGATCAAGATGAAATTTGCCCCTCCTATGGGAGAGATATCTCTGGGCCCCTCGAGGTAATGGATTATGGAAGTGCATGGCCATGCCGAGTTGATTGAGGAGTCAATCAACAGACAGATAATCCAATACGGTTCAAGTGAATGGTTAAGCTATTATTGAAGGGATGGCACACATCTTGCCTATAGCTTAATTGGTATCGTGAGGCAAAGGGATTTGTGTACACATTACAGGTTCAAAGCCGATATTATATTCTTGTATATTATGGTGTCAATATGTGCTGCTAGGCGCCGCTGTTGACAGATCGGCTGAGTTGGACTCGAGCCGACGGTCGGCTGAGTTAGACTCGAGCCGACGATCGGCTGAGTTCGACTCGGGCCAAAACTGAGTATACCTGAACCTACAGGGTCGCACGCTTAAGGGGGTAAGAACAGGCATTCGAGTTGGACTCGGATACGGCTTGATCGGATAGGGATCCGATCGGATAGAGTCCTATGGGCTTACAAAGTTCGGCCGGCCAACTCTATGAGATTCGGATAGGATCCGATTCAAAATAGAGTCCCGATGGGCCTCTAGGCCCAACCGGCAACTCTATATAAAGGGGTGAGGGGTGGAGAGCTGATGCATACAATTGGAACCGAATCAATCTGATGACGTGTTTCTTCAGAAGTCGGCGAGATCAATCTCCATGGAAACCCTCCCCACTTCCGAGCCAAACCCTAGCCTTGCATCTTGTGCTAGCACACGGGTGTTAGGCGTTCTGTCCCTGGACGTGTGGATACCGGTAGAGGGGCTGCTACGTTGTGGTGTTGTTCGTTGGCTACGAATCGGCTGTGGTGGAATCGGCTGCGGTCGGGCGCATCGGAGCGAGGCGCGCGAGCGCGGTCAGATGACTCGGTGAATCGGCTGATTGGTGAATCGGCTATTCCCAGGAATCGGCTGTCGGCTTGCGGGAATCGGCTTGCGTTAAATCGGCTGTCATCGTCCAGCATTGTTCCAGATTGGATAGCTCCTGATTGGCTAATCCGCTGCACTCTACTCCAATCGGTAATGATCTATCGACCCTTACTTGCAAGTGTTCCTGGTTTGTGCGGTAGAAAAGTTTGGTTTTTAGCTATCGTAGCTCCCGCGTAACCCTTCAGGCTTCACTTGATCCTCGAGAAGCGCAGACTCTGGGTTGCTCGGCCCGATCTTCTTGCTTGAGGCTTGGGACTTGACCTAACTTCCACGAAGCTTCAGCTTGTGCTCCAGGCTTAACAGCTAGAGAGTTGGAGGGGAAAGGAGGGAAATTCGACAAACTGTTTCGCAAAGAGCTCCGGAGGGAGGGAAGAGACATTTTCGCAAATAAGGTTTTCACAGAACTTGTCCTTAGAGTTTGACCATTTGGATCAACCTACCATCGAGGTGGCTCTGATACCAACTTGTCACGTCCAGATATTTAGCCAAATTTCTAGACTATTTTGTGTATTAAATCCCTGTCTAGGAATCAGCCAGGATACCGAAAATGACAAATCAATAAACAGATCCAAACGTAAATAAAGCGTAACATGCTTACAGAAGAGACACTTAGTCCTCACACCCGAAAGAAAGCGGCAGCAGCGGAAAAGACGATCCTAGCGGGGCTTCAGCTCCACTTCACAGGCAAACTCAACTGGGGTCTAAGCCTTGGTCTTTTAACTCCGTCTTCAGCTCATAAGCACTACACTTCTAGGAAAAAGGGGAAATAACAAGGCTGAGTACAACCATTGTACTCAACAAACCACACCGAGAAATGCAGACGTGCTAGGGGAGACAAGAGTGGCTTGGGCTATTTTGCATAAATACGCTTGTAAAAACCTTTCTAGTTTAAAACCGGAAAATGGTTAATTAATTAAGTCAAGATTAATCTTCCACTGATCAACGGTACCTCCACGTTGAACAGGCCCAACCAATCCACCTAAACTAGTCCAGTTCCATTATGTCGAATTATTTAAAAGTGGGACTAATCATGGTGAATCTGGTCGATCGCCCACAACCGCGGGCAAGACTATTCGAATAGTTCTACTCTGATCAGAGGTGTACAACTGTACCCACAAGACACGATCCACCGTATGTCACCGTGCCATGCCTGACACGAGACCATGCAAGTGGTCGTGACAAGACCCTTCGCATAACTCCCCCTGACCAAGCGATACCACACCGAGGTTTCGCCCCTACCCAAACTCCAGGGTAGGCAGCCCCCCTGGTGCCTTGGTGAATCCGGAAGCCACATAGACCTTGCCCGATCCATCCAAACTCCATCACGCCACCCTTCTTTGGGTACGTTAGCCAGGGAGAAGCCACACTACAAGTCCATCAGTTCCTCATTCTTGCTTATGGTAAGTATGGTAAGTCTTCTAGGGTTTCCTATGAACCGGTCCTTAATTGTCATGGGTGCGACAAGCAAAACCACGCACCCACGGTCCACCATTAAGTCATATTTTAATTTAACATTTATTCCAAGGTAATACTAGTCCATGACCACCATTTCATGTGATTATTAGCTAGTAGTATAGTTCTCCCACTTGGGAAGCTATTGTAATTAAGCATGGCTAAGCATAAGTAATTCTAGCAAGGTCATGTAAGTGACGCAAGCTAGTCAAATTTAATCTCCCAGGTTGACAATGAAAGGATATCAATTAAATAGGCTCAAGCGAATCAGATGGTGTTAACAACCAATTTTGGTAACCTAACTCACGGGTTTGAAGCAGAGAATAAAGCGGAATCGGAGAAGAGGCGTGATCTGAGGAGAGGCGGAAGCAGAATCGGCTGAGTTCGAATCGGCTACGGAGCCAGTCGGTTGAGAGCGAATTGGGCTAGGACAACCGATAGCCGATTCTGAGTCAGGATGAAGTGGGACCAATCTTGATGGAAAACGTAGAGATAAGGAGTTGGATTTGGTTCCCAAATTGCGCGTTAAAACATATTGCCATCTATGGATAGAGTCCTGTAACGGCAATTGGATCTGTAAATTAGGAATTTGTTTAGATTTCCTATTGTAATACGGCATGGGACCATGTCCCGGGATGTTGTCGTACCATGTATAGTAGATTAGATAGAAATTGTGTCTTGCACGATGTTAACACCTAAATTTGGTAATTGAATCCCTAAGTCCTGGCAAGGATGAAGCAGAATCGGATCGGCTGGTTTGACGGAGAAACAGAGGCCGCATCGGCTGAGAAGCGATCGGCTGTGAAGCCAGTCGGCTAAGGTTGAATCGGACAAGAGCAGCCGATAGCCGATTCTAGGTTCAGAGAAGATAAAACCGTTTCTGGTGCAGATGTTTGAAGATAAATAGAAGATTCGGTTATCAGTTTGTGCGTTAAAAGATATTTCCATCTATGGATAGAGTCCTGTAACGGTAATTGTATCTGTAAATTAGGAGTTTGTTTAAACTGTTTATTGTAATGCGGCGTGGGTCCTTCCCGGGATATCGTCGTATTTTAAATAGTAGTTTAGATAGAGTCTAGGGTCTGTACAGATAATGTTATTTTGGGTATAAATAGGACCTGAGACCCCCTGTACACAAGACAATCCATCAATCAAACAACTTTCGGCGCATCGCCAAACCTTTTCTTCAGACGAGCAATTGATTTGGCTACGGGCTGCATCATTTCGATCCCCAAATCCAGGTAAATGCTTGTCATTAGTGGTATGTTCTGTTGATTCTAGTGCTTCCATCGTAATGACACATTAGATTCAGGGGTTTATAATGTAGTATTTACCATATATCGTATATAAACTGGAGCAATGTTTAGATCTATCCTGCCATCGGCTAGTTCTATCAAGAACCCACAGCCGATAGGGCTAGATCCAAAGGTTGGACTAGTTTATATGCGGTATCCACCATCTAAAGAGGTATAAATCAGCTACAACAGATCAGGTTGTTCCCTTTATACTTAATGCTGCATCAACATTAAACTATTAAGTCGTTTTAGAACTTCCAATGATCTGTTCGGTTAGATTTATCTGTTCAACGACAGTGCCGGGGTTTCAGCCGGCCTTATCTGCCCTGATATATTTTTAGTATATTTATTACTAGATTTATGTTAGGACTGCCTCTTATATTAAGATCCCATTCTTGTCGGACATCATAAGCCGAAATCGGTCTGCTATCAACAACCGACGACCGATTTCCCAGGCTAAGCATATCTGGTTCAAGGATGATATCTTTTCATAAGAATCATCGGAGTACTAGCCGATCCATAGTTAACTTTCCAGTATCGGCTAGGTTATCAATACATATATTTATTATCCTTTACTGTATTTGGGTTAAGCGGTTGATGCTGTCTCGGTATAGCCAATCCATTCTAGTCGCTTAGCTTAAATATATTTTGGGATAGCAGATATATGCTCATAGATTCCCTCAGCCGATCCAGTGGGGATCTAACCTAACACTTTATGCATATGTCTTTGT
Organism: Oryza australiensis; assembly: GCA_019925245.2. NCBI lineage: Eukaryota > Viridiplantae > Streptophyta > Magnoliopsida > Poales > Poaceae > Oryza > Oryza australiensis. Next base: position 2,822,715 of record JAIFGZ020000108.1, on the reverse strand, counting down.
TTTTCTTGTTGGTTAACAGATCAAACCAGCTGGCATGCCCTGTACTGCACATGCAGCCGAGAAGGACCTGTACTGGAGCTAAGCAGATCTCCCAGGCCAGCGCGTGAGAGAAATTTCTTGTCAACACGCTTCTTGGCACGCCCAGTGGGTTAAGGCATTATCTTCTATCCAACGAATGCACAATAATCTACAAAGTCGATGTAGTTTAGTACATGCTATCGGCTCCAGTGTTGAAAGAAAGAATTGGGAAGTGGATTTTTGCGCTAACAGAGTTTGATTTGAGGTATTAGGCTCGCAGGGCAGTTAAAGGACAAGCTATAGCCGATTTTATTGTGGAGCACAGAAATGACTCGATTGGCTCAGTGGAAATTATGCCTTGGACTTTAACATTTGACGGCTCGGTTTGCACCAACGGCTGCGGCATCGGCTTAGTCATTATTTCACCCAAGGGGGCAAGTTTCGAATTTGCTTTTGCTATCAACCCCCGCGCTACAAACAACCAAGCCGAATACGAAGCCGTCCTTAAAGGATTACATCTACTCAAGGAAGTTGAAGCCGATGCCATCGAAATAATGGGAGATTCACTGTTGGTCATCAGCCAATTATTAGGAGAATATGAATGCAAAAACGATGCGCTGATGGTCTATTATCAGCAATGCCAGGAATTAATGGACGGTTTTCGGCTAGTTACTTTGAAACATATCCCCAAAGAGCAGAACACAGAAGCCAATGATTTAGCTCAAGGGGCATCGGGCTATCGGCCGATGTTGAAAGAGATTGACATAGAGGTTGTCACCATTACAGCCGATGATTGGAGGTTTGAAGTTTACAGCTATCTCAAAAACCCCTCTCAATCGGCTACAAGGAAATTATGATACAAGGCGTTAAGATATTTCTTGCTCGATGAAGATCTGTACTATCGGACGATTGATGGTGTGCTACTCAAGTGTTTGGGAGCCGATCAGGCCAAAGTGGCCATCGGAGAAGTGCATGAAGGGATTTGTAGCACGCATCAATCGACCCACAGAATGAAGTGGCTGCTTCGCCGAGCAGTATATTTCTGGTCGACAATGCTGGTGGATTGTTTCAAGTATTACAAGGGTTGCCAGGATTGTCAGAAATTTGGCGCCATACAACGAGCACCAGCGTCGGCCATGAACCCAATTATTAAGCCTTGGCCGTTCGGAGGATGGGACATCGATATGATCGCCGATCAATCCACCTCAAGCAAAGGGCATAAATTTATTCGGTGACGACAGATTATTTCACAAAATGGGTGGAGGCAGTTCCTCTGAAGAAAGTGGATTCTAAGGACGCAATCAAGTTTGTCAAAGAACATATTATCTACCGATTTGGCGTCCCACAAACGATAACAACAAACTAGGGATCTATCTTCCTATCGGATGAGTTTGTTCAGTCTGCCGACGGCATGGGGATCAAGCTACTTAATTCTTCGCCGTACTACACACAGGCCAACGGGCAAGCCGAAGCTTCAAATAAAAGTTTGATTAAATTGATTAAAAGAAAGATCTCTGAGTACCCCAAACAATGGCACAACCGATTAGCCGAATCACTGTGGGCATATCGGATGGCATGACATGGATCAATTCAAGTCCCTCCATACAAGCTAGTCTACGGGCATGAGGCGGTGCTACCATGGGAAAGCGTCGTCGGCTCAAGGCGCATTCAGCTACAGGATCAACTTACAGCCGACGATTATTATCACTTGATGGTGGACGAATCAGAAGACTTAGTTTTCTCCAGGATGAGGGCCTTGGAAAAGTTACAAGGGATAAAGAACGAGTAGCCAGACATTATAATAAAAAAGTGGTGCCTAAATCTTTCGAGAAAGGCGAACTCGTTTGGAAATTGATAGTGCCGATTGGATCTAGGGATAACATATTCGGCAAGTGGTCACCAAATTGGGAAGGGCCTTTCAAGATCCACAAATACGTCTCTAAAGGAGCTTACATACTAGCAGGGTTAGACGGAGAAGTATTTGGAAGGGAACTTAATGGAAAATACCTAAAGAAATACTACCCAAGTGTATGGATCAACTCATGATTCGGCTCTGGTTGCTTAGCCGATGTCTTGTTTTCAATAAGGCATCGCCTTTAGGCATTTTTATGCAACATTTTTTCCCTAAGCTTTCAATGGTCGGCCAACGATTAGCCGATAGCGACGGCAATGAGGTGCAAATGGCTTGGATTCACAATTTTGTCAACACCGAAGCTATCAACAAAATTTGGGGGGCATATACATACACAAGCTGATTACAAAATTGGGTGTCAGAAAATTTTAAATTTTTTAAGCTTTGATATAAAGGCATTTTAAGTGATTGGGATCGGCGGCCATAATTCAAGTGTTAAGGTCGATGGTCGGGTGTGGTTTCGGAATCGGCAAACATGGCGTAACACAGACGGCAAGGGCCGATTTCAGCATAAGCAATTTAGAATTGACAGTCATACCAAGATAGTACATGCGGCCAGAGCTGATCTCATCCACAAGCACAGTTGCAAAAAATTGACAAGCTATATTAAACAAGAGCCAGAGCCGATTACAAAATTTGAGTAGTTGATCAGAGTTAAAGCCCATTACAAAAGTTCGACGAATTTATTACATGAAGCAGTAGCCGATTTCAGAATACTAAAATATCACAAGTTCATTTCTTCAAGAAATCGGCTATAGCTGACAGCGCTGTCCGCCTGATCTGGTCCACCTCCTCGATGGCCTTGACGTCGTCGGCCTCGGACCCAACCACCGGCCGAATGCCCTTCACCAAGTCCCGGAGATGCACCACGGCCACCTTGATACTTTTACGTTGAGCGTTGATTTTGGCTGGCAGCCTGGCCATATACTCCTTGTGGACATCGATCTCGTTTGTGACTTGAACAAGATCGGCCATCAGCTGGTCCTGGCACGAGAGGAGCTGCTCGAGCTTGGCCGCCGGCTCGGTTTTCAGGCGGTCGAAGGCGGCCTTCTGACTCTCGATGGCTTCCTTGGTCGATTGGAGGGTTGTCGACCGCATCTGGTTTTCACGACGGTCGGCTATTCGCTGCCGTGCCCGCTCGTATTTGAGTTGGTGGGCTTCCAAGAAGGTGGCCGACACGATGGCATCGGCTAGAGCTTTCGGCAGCTGGCCTTGGATCTCCCTGAAGCGTGCGCGGGTCAAGCCGTTGTCGACTACCAGCGCGTCCAGCGAAGCCTCCAGCCGGTTGTCGATGTCAGCTAGGCTGGCCCTTAGGTCCTCGGCCGATGTCACCAGCGCCTCCTCGCCGATCTCGCCAGACTCCTCGAACTCCGACAAGTCGAATTTGAGGAGGTCGGCTATGTTCTGCAAAGAAAAAATGATTAGAAAAAGTTGTTGAGTTGGCAGAGCGATCATAAAATTCAGTCGGCTTACCTTGGGCACCAGGGTCGGAGCAACTGGCTCGGCTGGTTCGCCGCCTGCAACCGTCGGGGCCCCATCATCGGCGTCGTTTCCGCCGCCTGCGGCAGTCACAATGTGCTCACTGGACGCCTGGGGGGCAGCCGATGAAGATCGTGGGGGCTGCAAAAGAAAGGGTTAGCGGTCAAGTCAGCTAAGTTTTAAAATCAAGTTGCAAGGGATGGTTACCGATGGTGCGTGACGCGGAGTGCGGCCAACCAATTCCTTGACCTGTGAAGGATTGTTCGGTCAGATGCAAGTGATATCATCATAAGGCCGAATTTGATGAGACGAGAGCTTACCGGCCGATTTGTCACGGGGTGACTCGGAACTAGCGGGACGTCGGCTGGAGCGTTGACGGATTCCTGGCTCGAGCTCTCTGGTTCAGCCGCTGCTCCAACAGCCGCTGGCATCTCCTCGCTAGCGACGGCGTCAAGAAACTGCGCGACGCTCGGGTGCAAGGGGGGAAGGCTATCGGCCGGTGCGATCGGCTTCTTCTCCTTCAGCCTCTTGGGGGCAGGCGCAGCCGATGGCTGTGCGGGAGGCGCGACCCTTTTCTTGTGAGCGATCGGCTCGCGCACTTGCCCACTCAGTAGGGACGCCAATTTTGGCGCGTTCCAGCCGATCGCCGATGGAGCAAGGCCGCCCCCATCCAGAACTCCTAGGCGGTATTCGATGGGGATCCCGGAGTCGCTCACTGTCGGCCGTTCCGTCTCGGTCTCCAGCAAACCAGAGGGCAAGTGTTAATCGGCTACATCGGCCGATGATAAGAAAGGAAAAATCATTTGGAGTTTAAAGCTTACCGAGGGGATTTCTTCGGGCAGGAGCAGGTCGACGCAATAAGATGACCGCTGATGGAAGATGTGTCGCTTGATTTTGGCCTACCATTGGTCGTAGGCTGCGCTTTTCTTGAGCGCCAAAATCATCTCACCGATGCTGCCGAGGGGAGGGCTGGCTATGTTCACCAGCCGATGCATTATCAATTCTTGGCTCACAACTCCCCTCGTCTCAATCTTGTCGGCATAATAGAAGCCGACGGGCAGTTGCCCAAGACCAAACTGTCTCACAACCGACGTCGGGTAGTAAAATTCATAACTTTTGGCCACTGATCGGCCCTGGTGGATCCCGGTCGGCAGGATGCAGGGGATTAGAGTGGCGATGAACAACTCCCTGCACCTAGGGTTGTTGGCTGAGTTGATGTCTTCCCAGTTGAAATTGGCCAGCAACTCGAACAGTGCCTGATCCCGGTAAAAGTACCAGGTACGGTTCTCATGCGACAGCCCGTCGTACATGGCGATAAACCATTCGGCTAGCAAGTTGGCTGATTGCTTTGAGCCCGCATGAGCAGTCGCTACTTCTCCATAGCTCCATCTGGTGGTGGTGATCTCGTTGCCGTCTTTGTCTTCGATCGGCTCCAATCTTGGGAAAGCGGCCTCAGTCAGGGGGAGCCGACCGGCTATTTTTTAGGTCGTCAGCACCATCCAGATTTGTAGAAACCACCAGGGGCCGCCGGTGTTGACAGGGGCATTGGTGGCTATCTTTGCGGCAGCTTGATGCAGCATCTGGTACAGGTAGCCGAGGAGATATTTCCCCAGCGCGAGCTTGTTCCCATCGGCTAGGAATTCGGCTACGACCTGCCAGTTGGTGGTGGGCCCGCAGCTCGATCCGCAGAACAAGAACTTTTCTAGCCACATCATGAGGAACGCGGCGTGTTCCCTGTGGCCAACCGATCCATCCTTCATGTTTTGAGCGACGTAGCCGCTCCACCCGCCTATGTCTTTGGTTTTGAATTGGTGTTGCCCCTTTTGGTTTAGGTTTCCAGGGTTAGCCGACGCCAGGATGTCCAGTCCGGTCGTCATGCATACGTCGGCTAATGTGATCATCATCGGCCCTTGCTGGAACATGAACGCATTGAAGCTATTGTTCCAAAAGTACGTCGCATCCGACATAAGCGGCTCATCTTCCTCCATGCCGGCGGCGGACAGGGCCAACCACCGGGCTATCCCGTTTCCTCCCACCGAGCGTACTTGGCCGATCGCACCCTCTTATACCATTCAATCCAAGCTGCGTCTGTGGTCGGCCACGACTTGAAAGTCCCATTCCAGTGGGCTAGGGATGGCTTCCTAGTGTTGTAGGGGATTCTGTTGGTTTCGGCTATGATTACATCGGCTAGGTCAGTGTTGCCGATGGGGCCGAGAAAGTACCTCTTTTCTTGGGTCAAACTTGGGATGACCACTTGATGTGACAGGTGCTACAGTTTGGAAAAGAATAAATTGCTAATCAAGAGTAGTCAAGGCATGATGAACGCAACAACGCTAGGAGGCATGGCTGGAAAGGAAATCAAGAAAAAGAGTTTTGAACCGACGGGCGTACCTCGGGGAACTTGGCGCGCGCGCGGCCGGTGCGGCGGTGGCGGCGGTGCGGCGACGGTGGCCGGTGCAACGGCGGCGCTCGATGCGGCGGCGGTGTTGGAAGCCATTGAGTCGTCGGAGACGGAGCCGGGTCCCGATTCGCGAGGAGTGCCGGGATGTGATGCAGAGCGCCGGTGAGTCGCCGGAGAGGAGAGAGGAAAAAGAAGCTTGCTTGCGAAGTGTTTGAGTGCGTTTTGAAGGCGTGATCGTTTCGGTCGAGGTAAAGGACTATTTAAAGGGCACTTGGGGCAGCCGAAACGGTTTAGGTCAGAAAAGGGCGGGAGTTTGAACTGGCAACAAATCCACAACACTTTGTATCACGGACTTGGGGGGCATGTGTTAACACCTAAATTTTGTAATTTAATCCCTAAGTCCTGGCAAGGATGAAGCAGAATCGGATCGGCTGGTTTGACGGAGAAACAGAGGCCGCATCGGCTGAGAAGCGATCGGCTGTGAAGCCAGTCGGCTAAGGTTGAATCGGACAAGAGCGGCCGATAGCCGATCCTAGGTTTAGAGAAGATAAAACCGTTTCTTGTGCAGATGTTTGAAGATAAATAGAAGATTCGGTTATCAGTTTGTGTGTTAAAAGATATTGCCATCTATGGATAGAGTCCTGTAACGGCAATTGTATCTGTAAATTAGGAGTTTGTTTAAACTGTTTATTGTAATGCGGCCTGGGTCCTTCCCAGGATATCGTCGTATTTTAAATAGTAGTTTAGATAGAGTCCAGGGTCTGTACAGATAATGTTATTTTGGGTATAAATAGAACCCGGGACCCCCTGTACACAAGACAATCAATCAATCAAACAACTTTCGGCTCGTCGCCAAACCTTTTCTTCAGACGAGCAATTGATTTGGCTACGGTCTGCATCGTTTCGATCCCAAAATCCAGGTAAATGCTTGTCATTAGTGGTATGTTCTACTGATTCTAGTGCTTCCATCGTAGTGACACATTAGATTCAGGGGTTTATACTGCGGTATTTACCATATATCGCATATAAACTGGAGCAATGTTTAGATCTATCCTTCCATTGGCTAGTTCTATCAAGAACCCGCAGCCGATAGGGCTAGATCCAAAGGTTGGACTAGTTTATATGCGGTATCCATCGTCTCGAGAGGTATAAATCAGCTACAACAGATCGGTTGTTCTTTTTATACTTAATGCGCATCAACATTGAACTATTAAGTCATTTTTAAAACTTCCAATGATCTGTTCGGTTAGATTTATATGTTTAGCGACAGTGCCGGGGTTTCAGCCGGCCTTATCTGCCCTGATATATTTTTAGTATATTTATTACTAGATTTATGTTAGGATCGCCTCTTATATTAAGATCCCATTCTTGTCGGACATCATAAGCCAAAATCGGTTCGCTATCAACACCAAAGGCCGATTTCCCAGGCTAAGCATATCTGGTTCAAGAATGATATCTTTTCATAAGAATCATCGGAGTACTAGCCGATCCATAATTAGCTTTCCAGTATCGGCTAGGTTATCAATACATATATTTATTATCCTTTACGTATTTGGGTTAAGCGGCGATGTTGTCTCTGTATAGCCGATCCATTCTAGTCGCTTGGCTTAAATATATTTTGGAATAGCAGATATATGCTCATAGATTCCCTCAGCCGATCCAGTGGGGATCTAACCTAACACTTAATGCATATGTCTTTGTTTTTCTTGTTGGTTAACAGATCAAACCAACTGCACGCCCTGTACTGCACAGGCAGCCGAGAAGGACCTCCACTGGAGCTAAGCAGATCTCCCAGGCCAGCACGTGAGAGAAATTTCTCGTGAACACACGGGTAGTTTTATTCTTGGGTATAAATAGGACCCGAGACTTCTATAAAAAACACATTACACAATCAATCAACTTTCGGCGCATCGCCTCCTATTTTCTTCAGACGAACACTTGATCCGGCTTCGGGCTGCATCGTTTCGATACCCGATTTAGGTAAATGTTTGTCATTAGTGGTGTATCTCGTCGAATTTAGTGCTTCCATCGCTATGATACTCTATATTCAATAATTTATGTTACGCTAGTTATCATATATCGCGTATAATCTAGAACAATGTCTTGATCTATCTCGACATCGGCCTGTTTCTGTCAAGAACCAGCAGCCGATAGAGCTAGATCTAGGTGTTGGCCTAGATTATATGCGGTATCCACCGTCTCGAGGGGTTTACATCAGCTATAATAGATCTGATTGTTCTTTTTATACTTGATGTTGCATCAATTTGACCTATTATGTCGTTCTTAGAGCTCTTATGATCTATTCGGCTAGATGTACACGCTTAGAGACAGTGCCGGGGTTTCAGCCGGCTTTATCTGTTATAATATCCTTTTGGTATGTTTACTATTAGATTTATTAAAGCCGCCTTTTATATTAAGTTCTTGCTCTAGTTAAATGCCCTAAGCCAGAATCAGCCTGTCAGCCGACAGCCGATTGATCTAGGTTTAGCGCATTTAGCTTAGATCAATATCTTTTCATAAGATGTATCGGAGTACTAGCCGATTCACAGTTAGCCTTACGGTATCGGCTAGGCTATTATATTTATTATCCCATTGTATATTTGGATTAAGTGGTTTATACTGTCTCGGCGTAGCCGATCTATCCCAGTCACTTAGTTTATATGCACTTTGGGATAGCATATATATGTAAATTGTTTCCCTCAGCCGATCCAGTAGGATCTAACTTAACCCTTAACGCGTACATCTTTGTTTTTCTTGTTGGTTAACAGTTCAAACCAACTGGCACGCCCTTTATTTCACACACAGCCGAGAAGGACCTGCACTGGAGTTAAGCAGATCTCCTAGGCCAGCGCGTGAGAGAAAATTCTCATCAACAGATAGGTAGTCCCATAATCCCATGTAATTAGCAAAACAATGCAATTTTATTTGTAAACGATGAAATATTTATAAATTGGGATCAATATGTGTCAAGGAGGAATGTGACTTGCCTTGCTTCTTCAGCTGATCTTCTTTTCTTCGCGAACGAAAACCTTCGAAACGACGAAGTCTACACGCTGGCACACAAAATAAGAAAAAACCTAATAAAAACCAAATAAATAGCACATGGAAAGTAAAGAAACATATAGAGCTCAATTTTAGATAAATTTTGCAATTTGAATGGCCCAATTTGGAGTTCGTATGGATTAGATATGAATTTTAGAACTTTTGGATCATTTAATTTAATTATAGAAATTAAAATGATTTATTGCACAATTTTTATTTATTTTTACAAGAAAAGGTCGATGCCGACGTCGCCAGCCGAGGTCCGACATCGCACGCACAAAGCGCGGTGACGCGCAAGAACCGGGTCCGACGTTAGCAGTGTGGCTGATATCACGGCCAAGGGCCGACGTGAGCGGCCATGGGCCGATGTCTCGCGGCGAGGGCCGACGCCACCCGTGGCGACTACGGCGCAAGGGTGGTCCACGTGGACCGAGTCCACACGGGACCGGCCCACGGTCCACGGTCCTAAGAACGGCGAAGTGAAGCTGCCAAGTGGGGAGCGGCGCGGCCGGCGGGAGCCGGGCGGTGATGCGGCGCCGGCTTCACGGTAGTAGGGTAACGACGCGCCGAGGATGGCGGCCGCCGTGCGCACATACGGCGGGCACGGAGCTGGGCGAGGCTGGCGCGCGAGATGCGCGGAGTAGCGTGCTATGCAGCGGCGTGCAGCCAGCGGAAGAACAGGGAGAGGAATGACAGATGGACCCCACCTGTCATCCACTCGGAGGAATGGGGAGGTAAAGCAGGACTTTTGCACGAGGGCGAGGGCAAGCTATAGGCCGGCGTGGGACAGAGAGAGAGGAAGGAGGGGCCACGGGCGATGGCCCAAGGGACAAATTGCGGACTTTACAAAGGAGTGGGCCGACGGCAGCCCAAGAGCTGGAAAGGAATTTAAATTTGGTTTTTAATTTATTTAATCGGATAAACAATCTTTATATTTTTATAAATACCTCCAATGCTCAATTAATTCCAGAAAAGAATTTTAAAAATAAATGGGCATTCGAATTATTTAATAAAAATATAAAATCTCATTTACGATTAAATAATTTATTTAAATAATTACTGAAATGCTTTTTGTCTTATTAAAATTATTTTTGAGCTCCAAAATTTCATGAAAAATTTCGAGTAATTTAGGGCATGAAAAATATTACAAAAATATTTTTAGCCATGATTTTTAAAGGAAAATTTAATTTCCTTATTAAGTTCCCTTGATAACATTATTATCTTTTTATTTAATTTTTAGAAAATGCATTATTAAATGATTTTTAAATCCGATCAAAAATCGGGGCGTGATAGTATCCCTCATCTTGTCTAGAGGCCTCGAATAAAAACAAAAGGACGAGAACTCCACCTCCTCACGCCCCTAAGTAACCGGAGACGTCTGGTGAAAACAGGACAAGAGGGACTATTATACTCAAAGTCATGAAAAGTGTTCCACCGAATAGAAGGGGAGCCAGTTGAGAGTTGGCAAATGATATGGAACCTCAAAACAAGCATGCCACATCTTCCTATCAAGGAAAAAATCAGCAGTTGGACTGCACACCAACATAAGTACACTAAAAGGATCATGCCCACATCAAGAAGCATTAAGCAAGCAAGAAGAAGAAGCATATGAAAATGCATATCCTTGTATATCCATGAATAATCACATAGAGTCTCATACAATCAATAGAAGTTGGCAACAAAACCTATTATGAGCAATATTTCCTTTAGACAGCAAAACTCATTGGCATTCAACCAGCAATTGAATGGAGTTAATCAACTAGAAGTTTAAAAGAAAAACCTAACCGAATGTTGACAACATTGAAGATAGAATCAATGGATGCTTTTCAGGAGCTTGGATCAGACACTTATATAACAGTACATGAAGAAGTACTAAGTCCTGAACCAACATAGAATGAATAGAATAATTTGAAAAAATGAAGAAACAAACTCATTCATTTTGAATTTGAATTTGATTTGAATTGAAATGTTTGGCTGAATCCAATCATGCTTATGTTTACAGCTAAAAGCATACGACAGATGGAAGCCTAGTACATCAGTACAGCCACACTTAAAGTGTTCAAAATGCATGGTTTTGGAGTAGTCAATTTTCGCTAAAATTGGGACGGAATTCCTAAACACAAGTGTGTGATGGCAGCACTCGAATAGCAAATTGCACTAAACCGAACTAAGCATCATTGAACTATATAGAGTCTCGGCATGGCTTTGAGAGATGGTTAGACTACTCCAACAATCGTGGTTTGAAAACTATCTCAACCCCCATCATTTGAAAATAACGTAGCGTATGACGCACAATGCAAATGAGCCACGTGAGCTAACTCACTAAAGCATATGAACCTTCAAGTTCTTCTATGCGCATGAGTTGCATATAAGCAATGAAATATTGCATGCTAAGTTATGTGAATATCTTGATCACTAAATCATTGTTGACATCTTCTCTTGAATAGATGTGTCCGAGGATCCGGACCAATGAAACTTGTAAAAATACAAAATTCAAAATCTTAATATATATAAAATAAAGTATCCAAAATCAATCTAGAAAGATTGAACGAACAATCGGGTGGATTGCACTATTTTTCCTTGAATAGGTTTTTCCTGCAGTTTCTTATCAAGGTTTTTAATGAGACAATTCGTGTGGCACTGCAAGCGTATGATATGCACTCTTTCTTCAATTTTTTTCATTGGGTTTTTTGTAGTTTTGATGAGACATAGGCATCACGTAGTGAGAGCCCAAGGAAGAGTGTTAGGAAACTAACGGTCACGCAGCCTGGTTATTCATTAATTAGGCCCATCACTAAATATGAAAGATGAATGAGGCTGTGCCTATGAATAGAGAAGAAGAGATAATGGATTGTACACTTGTGAGGAGATTGGATGAATGAGAAAGCATGTTACACCCCCGTATCTTTGTGTCTCTATTTTTTAGATATTATATAACTTTTATAGACTAGGATGTAGCATAGAAGTTACATAATAAGTCCTACAGTCCCTCGGCTACTCTGTTTCCAAAAATCAAGACTTTAGAAAGTCTTGGGCTGTATTGTATATACATCATAATTCAGCTCTGCACTCCATCATCACAATTATCAACCAATCAACCATACAGGACCGGAGTACATGGTCTCCTACAGTAATATGAAAGAGATACTACATACCTTTAAGCTGGGCTGCTCCAGAAACTTTCGTGCTATGGGGCCCAAAACATAAACTTGTAGAGGTGTCTCCATCAAGATTAAAATAAATAACTAAATAAAGTGCTCGAGTTTGGCTGTAGCAAATCCATACCGTTTAGTATCATTCAATACGCTGGCCACCTAACTGCCAAACCAACGGTCGCCATTTATCCAGTTGCTAAGAACCTAAAACCAGATCCAGCTCCGGAGAGTGGAGACAGACAGCAGAAATATATACAAGTCCCTGTCCATCACAATTGGCACCCCAAGACCAAGTCCAATATAACTGCCCTATAACCGTGGAGTGCGATCCTTTATGGCAGCGTCTACCTATCCAAAACAGATGACCATACAATACATAGCAGCAAGCAAGTCATGTTCAGTATTGTTACCCGACCAAGCCGAAAAGATCATGATCTATCATATATCCTAATTAGATCGCATGCCGATCCTATATAAGTGTTATTTAAAATTAAGGTGGATTTAAAATAATACGAATAAAACTACTCAAATTTACAAAATGTCAATTGAATTTGTTATTATAGGATTCTTTTTTTAGTTTACTAGATGAAATGAAATCCCACGCGTTGCTACAGCCTACAGAAAAATTGTATGTTAATAAGTAAATAGGCGATACAAACTAAATGAATTTGCTTTGTAACCAAATGATTTGGTTTCACATAATTTACACAATTACATCTTACGTAGACCCTTAAATAATGCTAGATTTGTTTGAGACGTGTAACATTATAAGAGAAGGGAGAGATATTATACCAATGATCCCTATGCTATAAGTAGTTGAGGTCATATAGTAAAAAAACTACTCCTGGATGAGATGACGTCAATGGCTTAATTACCATGAAAGACGAACACGCTACTAAAAAACACCTCACAGGTAGGGATGAAAAAAGATCGGATATGATCGAAAATTAGATCAGATATGATCGAAAATTAGCTATATCGTATTTGTTTTCATATTTTTTTTGGAATCGAATTCGGAATCGGAAACCTCGGATACGAAAACGGAAACAAATACTACCGGAAACAAATAGGAACGGATATGAATCGAAACAAATACGGTAACGGATATTGATAGGAATGTTAAACCCTCTCAAACTAATCAATATTTATAATTTTTTAGCTAAGCAACACATATAATAAATTTTAAATGTCCATATCAACATTGTTTTACTAATTTCACGACCATATCATCTTTCATATAAATATCATTATAAATCAAGCATAGTAATTTTAGACATCTATAATAAAAAATAATTCACTCACATGAGTGTATACCATAATTTTAGTAGTTTATCATAAAATAGTTCATTAATATGGTCCACAATTCAATGTATCACAAACTCATAAATAGTTCATAAGTTATAACATATTGAACATAATGGGTCGACTAGGCCAAAGGCTTCACACCTAGGGTATGATGAGATATCTAGATATTATCCGACCGTATCCGCTATCCACCGGATAATGCCTCTACCGTATTTATATATGTATCCGAGAAAAATTATCTGTTTCCGAATCCAAAATTATTCAAAAATTATCCGGCTGACACTATCCTTATCCGATTTTTCGAACGGAATACGGATATTATCCGTACCGTTTTCACTACTCATAGGTATCGGCTCATTGGTGTTGGTTTATTTAAAACCGACACCTATTACCATTTTCCACCTCTATAAGACGAAAAATCTAGATAAAAACCGGCACCTATAGTATAGGTGCTCGTTTTTGAAAAAAATCAGCACCTATACTTATATTATATGTATCAGTTCTATATAAAAACCGACACCTGTAGTATAGGTATCGGTTTTTTTAAAACCGACACCTATAATATATTATAGGTGCTGGTTTTTAAAAAATCGGCACCCGAGCCTAGCCAGCCAAGTCGGTGTCCATCCAACCACCTATCGTACTTACCCATCCATGTGCCAGATCTCCCCTCACCATCTCTCTCTTTCTCTCTGCCTACATCTTGCCCCTCTCATCTCGCATCTCCCCTCCTTCCTCTCCGGCCCCTCTCCTCTCGCCATTCTCTCTCTCTACCTACATCTCTCCTCTCTCGCCCTCTCCTCTCGCATCTCCCCTCCTTCATCTTGTGGTGGATGACGAAGGACGCAACGACACTGGCATGGAGGCTGGGGCTCTCCCTCTTCTCCTCCTCCAGCGCAGCGCAGCGAGGAGAAGGTTGCGGCAGTGGTGGTGGAGGAGGCTCACTGGTCTCCTCTCTCTCCCGGGGGCCCTCCCTCCTCCTCTCCGTCCGGCATCCCGCCTTCTCCTCCTCTATATCTGGTGATGGCAGTGGTGGAGAAGGCCAGCGCAAGCGAGGTGGTGGCCGACACGGAGGCCGAGCGAGGTGGCATCCACGACGCTGGTGTGGAGGCCGGGGCCGCCTGGATCCCGTTGGCTGTCGATGGATGGGTCAGCAGTCCACCAAAGGGGGTCTCCGAGAAGGTAGAAGAGAGTTTGGTAGGGAAGCTGTCCTCCGATGGATTCGATGGTTGACTCGAATCCTAAGATGAGCCAAGAAACAAGACACAAGGGTTTATACTGGTTCAGCCCTCCCAAAGGATAATAGGCCTACGTCCAGTGTGTGGTGTTCTTTCTCTGGAGTGGATAATGAACAAGAGTTAGAAGTGTGAGAAGAAAAACTGGGGAGCCTCCTTCTCAGCCCCCCTATCCTTCCTTTTATACCTCAAGAGGGGCAGGAACAGATGAACTTAGGGGCCAAGAAAGCTAAGACTAAGAGAGACAAACAGTGAGATACAAAGAATATCTGATAAAGTACTGTTAACACTAAAATTTGGTAATTGAGTCCCTAAGTCTGCAAAGGCAAAGCAGAATCGGATCGGCTGGTTTGGTGTGGAAACAGAGGCCGCATCGGCTGAGGAGTGATCGGCTGCGAGGCCAATCGGCTAAGGGTGGATCGGACAAGGGCAGTCGATAGCCGATTCCAGGTCTGGAAGAAATAAAACCATTTCTGATGCAGCAGTTTGAGGATAAATAGAAGATTCGGTTGTTAGTTGCGCGTTAAACGATATTGCCACCTATGGATAGAGTCCTGTTACGACAATTGTATCTGTAATTTAGGAGTTTGTTTAAACTGTTAGTTGTAATACGGCATGGGTCCTGCTCGGGGTAATGTTGTATTTTAAATAGTAGTTTAGATAGAGTCCAAGGTTTGTACAGATAATTGTATCTTGGGTATAAATAGGACCCGAGACCCCCTGTAAAAAGACGATCACAATCAATCAAACCTTCGGCGCATCGCCAACCTTTTTCTTCAGACGAGCAATTTGTTTGGCTACGAGCTGCATCGTTTCGATCCCCAAATCTAGGTAAATGCTTGCCATTAGTGGTATGATCTGTTGTTTCTAGTGCTTCCATCGTAATGACACATTAGATTCAAGAGTTTATACTGCGCTACTTATCATATAGCGCATATAAACTAGACTAATGTTTAGATCTATCCTGCCATTGGCTAGTTCTATCAAGAACTTGCAGCCGATAGGGCTAGATCTAAAGGTTGGTTGGTTTATATGCGGTATCCACCGTCTCGAGGGATATAAATCGGCTGCAATAGATCAGGTTTTTCTTTTTATACTTAATGCTGCATCAGGTTTCGAACTATTAAGTCATTTTTAGAACTCTCAATGATCTATTCGGCTAAGATTTATATTGTTTAGAGACAGCGTCGGGGTTTCAGCCAGCCTTATCTGCCTTGATATGTTTCTTTTAATATATTTATTATGAGATTTGTATTAGGACTGCCTCTTATGTTAAGATCGCATTCTTGTCGGACGTCGCCAGCCGAAATCGGCCCACCATCGATAGCCGACGGCCGATTTCTAGGCTATGCATCTGGTTCAAGAATGATATCTTTATATAAGATTCATCGGAGTACTAGCCGATTCATTGTTAGCTTTTCAGTATCGGCTAGGTTATCGATTCATACATATATTATCCTTTACTGCATTTAGGTTAAACAATTGATGCTGTCTCGGCATAGCCGATCCATTCCAGTCGTTTGGCTTAAATATATTTTAGGATAGCATATATATGCTCATGGATTCCCTCAGCCGATCCAGTGGGGATCTAACCTAACACTTAATGCATATTCCTTGTTTCTCTTGTTGGTTAACAGATCAAATCAACTGGCACGCCCTGCACAGCACAGGTAGCCGAGAAGGACCTGCACTGGAGTTAAGCAGATCTCCTAGGCCAGCGCGTGAGAGAAATTTCTCATCAACAAGTACATGCTGGTCTGCTAGGTCATGTACACCGTGGGTGTCTTGTGCTCCTATCGGCCCTGGGACCCTGCTCCTGTACCGCCAGGTGGTGTCAGACGCTGCCGGGTTGTCTCCTCCCTCTTTCTCCTTGCCTGCCAAGCTTCCTCCCGAGGATGCTCTAGGTCGGCGACAAGTCAAAGTTGAGAGAAGGGGACTGAGGTCGAACTCGGGGAAGGCTGGCATGCCCGACCCCCGGGGGAAGTCGGGCTCTCGGTCACATCCCGAGGACACTCGGTTTGACTTCCGTTGAGGTTTGATCCGAGTTTTTGAGGTACCCTGGGGTAACACCTCCCACACTGGCCCCCTTCTCTCCTAGGGTCCCTCCCCCCTTCTCCTTCTCTAGAGCGGTGCGGCGGTGGAGAAGGCCGACGCAGCCAAGGTGGCAGCCACGCGAAGGCCGGCGTGGTGAGGTAGCGGGCCAATCATCGGATTGGCTCCATCAGTGATTTTTTATTTTATTAAATACTATAGGTGTCGGTAGTGGTTAAGGACCGGCACCTATACTCTCTATAGGTGCCTGTTTCAGTCCAAAAGCATTGGTGCCGGCTCAGAAACCGGCATCTATTGTCAGTTCTCAACCGGCACCTATTGAGGTTTTTTACTAGTGACAATTTGCACCAGTGGTAGATAATACAAAGGCTAGACAGAATTAAGGTAATGTAGCTTCTTTTAGAAGAAAGAATTGGCATTAACTATATTTAGGAGGGAATAACTCTCTAAGTATACTAAATGATACCTCGTGTATTGTGTCTGTGTTAGCAAGCGCAATGCAGTTACAAAATTTCAATACATAGATCTAATAAAAATTATAAACTAAGCTGAACTCTAAAATCTCAAATCACCATCCAAATTTGTCAACAAAAAAAGTGAGTGGATACCTCATGCTTGCAACGAAAAATTTAGAAATACTATAAAGAAAACTCGAATAAAATAATCTGTAAATTGTGTACTCGTAATATCTAAATAGATAATATTTGCTTTACAGTAGTTGATGTGAAATTGAAATTCTACGTGACACTTGGATGCTTATGTATCAAACATGGGAGGATCCAATGGCTATTAATTTTTTAGGTGTTGTAGTTTAATGCACATGGAGCTTTATAGCAATAACTACATTTGGTGGATTGTAAATACATATGATAAATAGATGGTTGAGATCAAAGCATAAGAGAGATCCAAAGGCTACTATTTTTTAGGTGATGTGGCTCAATGTATGTCTAAATAGACAATATTTGTTGTAGTTGATATGGAATTACAATTCTATATAAGATTTGGATGGTTATGTCTCAAACATGAGAGGGGTCCAATGACTAGTTTTTTATGTGATGGTTCCAATGCATATTGAGCTTTATAGCAATAACTATACTCAGTGAGATATAAATGTAAATGATAAATGGATGGAATCCAAAGACTATTTTTCGAGATGGCGTGATTCAACGCATGTCAAGCTTTTGATTCCAACTATATAGCACATATAAATAGATATAGATGTGGTTTCTTGTGATGGCTTTTGATAGCAATAACTTATCAATGAATGCTGAATATATAAGTAATTAATGAGAAATAAGTATAGATAATGGATGGTGGTAAACAAGCATGAGAATAATCCCGATATGGCTCAACGCATGTTAAATATTATAGAAATAAAGGATATATGTATTTATGTATGTGGATAATGATTCGATGTGTTTGCATATTGAGTAAATTGAAGATAATGTGGCTTGCTTAAGCTTTAAGATATAATAATTTAATAGATATTGATGTACCATTTGTACATGTTAAATTTTCCTATGTAGTGTGTTGTATCTATATAGAAAGTATATAGTATATAGATATGATTATGGATTGTATATAAAACTATGTACTCTATAAAATATGATAGGATCCCGGTTCTATAATTTGATTCTACGGTTTGACACTGTTAAAAAAAGATCAATTAGTATCCCAATCCTGTTAACCTTGGTCATGTTTGAGGTGCAGATGGTAGGATTCAGAAATGGTACGGCTCATACACGGACTCTAGTATTCTACCATTACGTTTCACAGACAATCCAATCCGTCCCGCACGATGCAAGCCGGCGAGTGCGCATCAAACTACCCACTTGGAAAGATACTACGCGACATCGCCTTCTCCGGCCGTCGCGATCACACTCAACACACACACATCCGAGCACCCTTTTCAACACAGGGTCGCCGTCCCACGAGACAACGAGAGGACTGCGAGATGGGAGCCCCACCGGCCACAAGGGAATAGATGAGCGAGGCCCAGAGCGGCCCACTTCCGTCCCATGCCTGCGCGTCCCGCGGGTCCCTATCCCCACCCCGCGAGCTCCAGCTGGTTCCGACCCAATTAACGTAGCGCCCGCCGGCCCCGTCTCGAGCCCAGGCCAGAGGCTCCCGACCCGGCAGGTCGCGCGCGCTGCTGCTACCTGGCTGGCGCCTCCCGTGCCACACCGCGTTGAAACAGTGCCACGCGGCCACGTCCCTCTCCACGCGCTAAACTATATAGCCCCCGCCCGCCACCACCTTTCCCTCCAGAATTCAAACCGGATCAACCACGCCTACTCGTTTAGCCATGGACGTTTCTGCTGCGCTCAGCAGCGATTACTCGTCGGGGACGCCATCGCCGGTGGCGGCCGACACTGACGACGGTTCCTCAGCCTACATGACGGTGTCGTCGGCGCCGCCCAAGCGGCGGGCGGGGCGGACCAAGTTCAAGGAGACGCGGCACCCCGTGTTCAAGGGCGTGCGCCGGAGGAACCCCGGGAGGTGGGTGTGCGAGGTGCGCGAGCCGCACGGCAAGCAGCGTATATGGCTCGGGACGTTCGAGACGGCCGAGATGGCGGCGCGCGCGCACGACGTGGCCGCGCTCGCGCTCCGCGGCCGCGCCGCCTGCCTCAACTTCGCCGACTCGCCAAGGCGCCTCCGCGTCCCGCCCATCGGCGCAAGCCACGACGACATACGAAGGGCGGCCGCTGAGGCGGCCGAGGCATTCCGGCCGCCACCCGATGAGAGCAATGCGGCCACCGAGGTGGCAGCCGCCGCATCGGGCGCCACTAATTCGAACGCCGCACAGTTCGCCTCCCACCCGTACTACGAGGTCGTGGACGATGGGCTGGACTTCGGGATGCAGGGTTACCTCGATATGGCGCAAGGGATGCTCATTGACCCGCCCCCAATGGCTGGTGATCCTACCGTAGGTGGCGGCGAAGACGACAACGACGGCGAGGTCCAGCTATGGAGCTACTGATCCTGCGCATTTGAACTAAAATTGGTTTTGGCGCGCAGAGATTTATCGCATGTACAGCTTAAGGGAATCGAGTACAAGTACCTCAGGTGTACTCCACTCGTTGCCCCCTTTCCCTTTCCCTTTTATTTTTCTTGAACTTATCTGCAGGGTAATGTTAATGTATCGCTGCTCTTCTGATGAAATGTGATCGGAAGAAGCGGAAGGCCAGATCGAGCTTATGGGTTCTGAAGACGGTGCATGGCTGTCGAGAGTTGTGAGTATACATTCAGAAAGCTTGGCACTATGAATCTGTATCACCCTTATCACAAATGAGAGTGATATTGTCCAGTGTTTACAATGAAACAATTGTGTAATAAGCAGCAAGGCATGTTGCTTGCTTGTTCCGACTCTTGGGAATGGCCCCGGTGGTGTATGTCTCAAAGAATGCAGGATTGACTACTCAGAATTTGACATTTTGCAGAGAAATGATAGCATTGTTAAATTAACATTGCAGGAGGCATGTGTATATGTTAAGAAACTATGAGTAATGAGCCTATGATACTTCAGTACTGGTTTATGACGAATTGGAATCTCTACTCAGGGTTCACAAATTAGTGAAATCTTGCTCAAATTTTGAACATCTCAAACCGGTTCAAAATGAGTTCCGGAGGTGCATTCTTGGACGCCTCGTCTTCCCGGGTGCTGATCAACGGGGTATGTGGCCCCGCTTTCCTCATTGAAGGGGTTTACGGCAAGGGATCCTCTTTCTTCCTTGCTCTTTATTCTGGTTATGAATGTACTCAACACGATGCTCCGTAAAGTCTCTAACTCTAGCGGGTTCCTTCCACTCAACGACTGCACCCTGCGACACCACGTCTCCCTCTACACGGATGATCTAGTTCTCTTCCTCTCTTCGGTCCGTCAGGATCTCAACCTCGTGAAGGACATCCTCTCGGCTTTGGCTCGGTTTCCGGCCTGCGCACCAACTTTTCCAAATGCTCGATTACTCCAATCTGCTGCTTGGCGGAGGACTTGGAGCTGGTGCAGTCATGCTTCCCCTGTGCGATCTCGGACTTCCCCTGTACGTACCTTGGTATCTCGCTCTCCGTTCGTAAGTTGTCGAAAGCGGCCCTACAGCCGCTTGTGGATAAAGTCTCCTTCAGTCTTTCGCCTTGGCAGGGTCGTCTCCTTACTCTTCCCGACCGAGCCGTTCTGGTCCACTCGGTTCTCTCTTCTATTCCAGTCCATGTGTCCTTAGCAATCGGCCTTTCAGCCTGGGTGATTAAAGCCATTGACAAGAAGCGTCGTGCCTTCCTTTGGAAGGGCAAGGACTCGGTCCATGGGGCCCTGTGTCGGGTGTCTTGGTCAAAGGTTTGTCACCCAAAGGATCTCAGTGGCCTGGGTATTTCTGATCTCAGGTTGGTTGGGTACACTCTCTGTGTCTGTTGGCTTTGGCTCCAGCGAGCGGGGCATCCCTGCTGAGGGGGTTGCCTTAGGCTTAGCACACGATGCCTGGGTTGCCGACATCTGTGGTGCCTTTTCTGTCTCAGTCAACTCCTAGTTTCTTCTTCTTTGGGACGCGGTGCGCAATGTGCAGCTTTCGCTTGGCATCGAGGACCATGTGGTGTGGCACTGGTCTGGTGATCAGCGTTACTCGACGCGTTTAGCATATCGGACGCTTTTCCTGGGTCAGCACCCGTTGGCCGGTGCGCCCCTCTTTTGGCGTGCGAGGGGTCCGCCAAAATGCAAGTTATTTCTCTGGTTTGCTTTTTAGCAGCATTGTTGGACGGCTGATCTTCTCCAGAAGCGCAGCATTAACAGTCACTCAGCCTGCCCGTTCTATGCATAGGAGCTTGAGTCGGCCAATCACATCCTTCTGGATTGTGTTTTCGCTCGTCAGGTTTGGCTCAGGGTGCTTTCTTCCTCTGGCTAGGCAGCCCTCTCCCCACCGCGTGGCGACTGGCTTCAGGACTGGTGGCAGTCCTGTAGAGAGCGGTTGCCATTGCCGGATCACCTCCATGCATGCTTCGACTTCTTGATCCTCCTTGTCTTGTGGATACTGTGGAAGGAGCGTAATTCCAGGATCTTCGAGTCGTCTCTTTCCTCGGTCTCCATGCTTTTTGCCTCTATTATAGCGGAGGACATGCTTTGGTCCTTAGCAGGTTCTGTTTCTTTTAGGGTATTCTTGAGAGTGTAGTGTGGCTCTGTCCCTTCCCGTTGCTTGGAGTAGTTTTTGTTCCTAGCTTCCGTTTTATGGTTTTGGGAGGGTTTTTTCTTAGCCTTCCTCCTTTGCAATTGGCCGGTCTGGACGATTATGTTCTGTATTTGTGACCCTGTTTTTTCTAATATATTAACGTGCAATCCTTTTACGCATTCGAAAAAAATATCTTTATATTTTATTCGAAATTAGTGAAGAAAACAATGTCTTACTATGGCTCAAATTTCACCGGTCAAACAAGATTAGTTATAAACCCTGTCAATATTATTGCAAGCTATCTATTTATCCTTTTCCCAATAAATTATTTGCATATCATAAATTTGTTTAGTTCTCTAATAGTTGAAAAAAACGAGCCGGGTTTTGTTGAAAAAGGGGCTGAATGACAATCCGACTAAAAATTAGAACTGAAACATGATCTGGCTAGGTTTGTAAAAAAACCGAGGGCTATGAAGGCGGTGAAAAACTATCTTAATGTTGTGCGTGGGTTAAGAGTCGTTCTCTGCACCTCTCAAAAACTGGTCGTGCTTGATTTTCTGTTTCATAAATATTTCAAGTTCTATCTTAAGTTTTTCTTAGGAATATAGGCTTAATTTACACTTATTTTAACTCTAAAACTATTTAAATATAATATTATTGAACCACTTGGTTCATCGGTTTGGATGGGCTGACCTATTAACCTGCCGATCTGACTTTTTCAACTATGGTTCATTAGCTCTTCGAAAATCTGAGCTTAGATTTTATCGCTAACAATTTTAATAGGTAATTGATTATAATTTTTATATGAAAGGTGCATTCAAGTTAATGATTGCTCAATATTTAGAGGGCGATCAAATACTTACCAATGTCCAAACCCAGGTGAGGTGGGTCATATATGCATAGCATCTCTCTTATGTTTTTTTATCGCCACTTTTGTACAAAAGGTTAACCTGTAGAATATCGTAGTAGGATGATTAATCTCACGACACATTCAGTTCAAGCCTTACAACCTGAGTGCACATTTCCTCAGTGAACGCCTCCATGTTTTATTGCCAAACAGTTCACTTCTCTAAAAAAAAGAACTTCTGAAATTTCTACATCACAAAACAGTTTTGCAATCCATGCCTAGACATATTCTTTATCTATCATCAAAGGCAAACTTATACAGTACCTTTGGCTAAGAAAATCCAATGGAACATTCTTTGACGGCGTCAATGAAGCTCTCTGTAGGCCTTAAGCTGGCAAGCCGCGGCAAAAGGCGGTCCAGAGTGAGGTCTCAGGTCAGGTCACTTCGCGCGCGTTGCGTTGGTGGACAAGGCCACAAGCCCACAACTCTCACCAGTCGCCACTCGCTACCAACGGTTTTCGCGGTTTTGCCAGCTCGCGCACTCGCTCGCTCGCGGCCTTTTTACCGGGTCCGTCCCCGTCTCCCGTCCGCGCGGCTGCCGAAGAATCAGAAGCATCCAGTCCTGCCGCCATCAGCACTTCACGAGAGGATCTAGCTAGCATGACTCGGTCCGCGGGGAGGAGAAACATGATGGATTGATGGCTGCCACGGAATTTAGTATTAGGATTTGGTATGACAGTAATATATGGCGACATGTCATCGTGTTATACTGTTATAGCGGTGGTAATACTGTTACTACGTGGCTTTACCGGATAGTAACGCATCCAATATGCGTTGATTACACTCTGACAGCGGTATATCTAATAATCCCACTGCTTTGCTCGCTCATATTCAGACCCCCATAATCAAAAGTATTTTTCCTTTTTTCCCAAACAAACTGTTTATATCATTTCAATATTTCCAAAAATAGTTTTAAGTCTTTGGATGATAGGGGGACAAGGGCGTTCTCTGTTGTCATGTGCATGTATAGGCCTACTATCCAGTTTGCTCACCACGGTTGGTTTTTTATAACTCGAGGGCATCTACACTGATTTGTCCTTAAATATTAAGCAGATAATTATTAAAAACATACCAAAATCAATGAAGTTGAAATAATAGGCATATATCATCCTGCAAAATTTCAATTCCGAAGTCGATTAAAAAATAAGAACCAAGATAAATTAAATTCAGACATGAACAACAGCACCAAACTATTCATAGTCAAATCTGTGGGTTTTTTTCCTGAGATGTGTATGTTTAATTGAATTTATTGTTGTATATTTGTGGAGGGGCATATAGGACATAACATTTTTAATCAGTGAACCCCTTTGACTTTTAATCTGACTTTTTAAAGATATATGCATTTTTACTTTTTTAGGCCAGCTTTTATGTTGTCGGAGCTCCTCTAGCGGGAAGACTAAGTACCCTCCCTCCCTTTGTGAGTTCGGTCGGGGTGCAAGTTCTAAGTTTGTGTTCAGGTCATGTGGAAAGATCAACACAAGAAAGTATTCAGGTTTGAGCTGCATGGATACGTAATACCTTACTCTTATGTGTGTTCTGCTGCGAACGATGAAAATGGATTACAAGATGAAGAGAAGTTGTAAGTGAGAGTGGATGAACCCTTCTTCATTAAATCTGAAACTAACTTAGCCCTTCCAAATGTTCGAACCCTTTTCTCGATGGCATGGATAATTCTTTTATACGTGAAGGAGAGTCCACAATGCCAATGCATGCATGTAGGAGTGGGACCCACTCCACTGAATTTGGTATGCTTATGTTGTTGTCCCTCCAATAGAGCCGGCCGGATGTGATGGGCACACTACGACTGACAAGTGGAGCAAAGAAGA
The DNA here is from genome assembly GCA_019925245.2 of Oryza australiensis. NCBI lineage: Eukaryota > Viridiplantae > Streptophyta > Magnoliopsida > Poales > Poaceae > Oryza > Oryza australiensis. Next base: position 2,798,230 of record JAIFGZ020000108.1, on the reverse strand, counting down.
AAAAACTCCTTATCCCAGCTATCCACGGGCCCACCTGTCAGTCACCGTGGGAGGTAAAGGAGGACATGTGGGATAGATGTTAAGGGCATGCCACATTATGCCCCTTTTTCTCTAGGGCGACGTGGGCGTGTGAGGTGCTACATGCATTGCCATGCCTCCCACATCATGGATGAGTTGTACACAGGTCTTGTGCCATCTTGCAATTAATGTGGAGTGATGACGTAAAGTAACCCACAGGACCCCATCAACTCCCTTTAACGGGACGGATCCCTCGAAGGAGAGCTCGGGTCCTACGTTGTCCTCGTGGAACTGAACAATCCTCGGGGCCACGAGCACCGAAGAAGTGTACTCGGGCTCCCGCCATGCTCGGGCCACCCCAATGAGCTTGGGGCACCACTGAGTGCTCGGGCCTGAGGCTGCCATCATGTGTGAATTTATTGATGTATTGAATGAAACTTGGATTTCCCAACAAGCTTCTTGAAAATGTCGTTGATGAAGGAGCTCACGAGGCTTTGGAGGATATACCGATGTTAGGGTGTACTTTTTTCAGAACCTTGAAGACGTAGATCTTGTAAGTTTCTACACTCTTTTTCAACACCTTGAAAATGTAGATCTTTTAACACTTTTCTTCAGCACCTTGAAGATGTAGGTCTTTTAGGTTTCAATAGGGCCCATAGTGCCCTGAGCACTCGAGGGAATGGGAACTCGTTCCCATTTCTCCGACATATGTATATGGAGGGAAAATATAGTCATTGCAAAGGAAAAAACTTACAGAATGGGTACAAAAGGGTGTAAAATCAAAGTGTGTTTGATTCTTTATTTGATGATGAACAATTGATCGCTGTGGTTATTGGTTTGTATGTTTTGATCTTTGGAGATTATTGACAATTTGGTATTTGAGATAGTTGAATTTTTAGATAATGAACAAGTGTTCATCGGCCACAACCGGTTCGGACTTGTCTTGCCCGCCGACTGGAGGTGTCAGGCGGTGCGGCTGCCTGATGCCGAGCCATCCGAGTTGCTGATTTTGATTCGGTTTTGGTTTCGGTTTGTTTCCTTGCATATACATGGGAGTTTCGTGTTCCTATGCACGTGTATGTTCATTTATGCTAACAATGAGTCAAGTTTGGATAGCTTGTGCTCGGATATGATATTCTTTGTTTAATTGTGTGCAGGTACTCTTTACGCCTCGAGAAAGTGTCGCCGGTGATCGAGATGGAGTCAACTTGGAGATAAGGTGACGTCCAAGATGGAGATCATGTGGGATGCTGAAGGGTAGAGATTAGTGCACATAATTGGTGAAGTTTCCATATGGCATACTGTAACATCCTAAAAATCGAAGGAGTAGAATTCGGAACGTGAAAATCGGAACTCGCAAAAACTTTTTGGAATCATTGCTTCTTATCGTGTTCTTCAATTTTATTTGTCAATTCAGTTGCGTAAGAATTTTTTTTCTGGAATTGCTTTGAAATGAAGTTGAATTAAACCCCTAAGCTTGAGACCCGGGAAATAATTTAAAAATAAATATATAGATATGAATTTTGAGAGGGGTAAACATATTAATTTTGGAGATTTACAAAAGATTCTTGAAAAGAATATGTTTTGGTTTAAACCCTAACTGGTGGAAGAAAAATAGTAAACAGTTGGATTTGGAATAAAAATATTTTTGACAAGGAATATGAATTTAAAAATCCCAAATTATTGATTTTTAAAAGAGAGAAATAAAAATAGGAAAAATATATTTTGAAAAATAAAAAGTGGGGGAAAAAGTTTGGAAATATAATTTCAAGATTATTTTGGAAATATTGAAATTTGTTTTGAATTTTTAGAGTGGAAGGAAATGAAAATAGAAAATAGGATTTCAAAATTCGGAAAATAGAGAAAGTACACTGTTCATGCGTATGCAGTGTTCGACGACGTCCTCGCGCGTGCGCCGCGTCAACACGCGCGCCGTGCCATGCCGCGTCGTACCGTCGCCCGCGTCACCGCGTCCTCGACAACCGCCACGCCCGTGCACCGCATCGCCCACGCACCCGCGCCATGCCGTCGCCACGCCGCGCGTCGCCGGGTTCGCCGTACGCGGCCGCATGTGCTCGCTGCCGCCTCGCCGTACCACAGGCGCGCGCCCGCGTCAATGCCGTCGCCCGTGGCCGCGTCGCCCACGCCGCGCCGTACCATCGTGCCATTCCGTCCGTGCCGTAACCATGCCCACCGTGCGTCGGCCTCACCCCCCCCTACTCGCGCGTGCGTCACCCTAGCTCGCGCCATGGCCGCCGAGTTCGAGCTCGCGTGGTCAACTATATATAGCACTCCTCGGCCGAAGCTCACAACACAAAAATTGTGCCATACTGTCTCATCTAGCTCCTCACCAATTTTCCCCAAAATCCGTTCACCATAGCGCTAGAATTTCGCAAGAGATCGGAGTACGGGTCGGAAGAACCCTAACTCGGCCGCCCGGTGCAAACCTCAAAATTGTCGCCCTCGCTTGATTTCCTCTCGGAATTGAAGGTACGTCCACGATCTACGTGCTCCAGGCTATATTTCCCTAAGTCTCCCGAGCCAAATAGCCGCCGGAAATCGCCGACGACGAGCGCCGCCGAACCTCTGTTTTGGCCGCCGCCGTGCGCACGTCGCCATACCACCACCGCCCCTTTCCGGCCAAGCCGACCCCCTAGCTAGCACCCCTGTGTTCCGTAGATCCTCTAGGACCCCTTGGTTCGGCCGCATTGTCACCGGAGTGCCGCCGCACCGTGCGCCTTCGCCGCCGAACCCTCTGTTTTGGGCCGCCGCCCCGTTGTCGCCAGACCGCTCCGCCGCCTCCCTAGCCCAACCGCGCCTCAAAACGGACTCCCCGCGTCATGTAGATGGTGTAGGGTTAGCTAGATGCCGAGCTCCGATCCCCCTCGCCGTCGTTCGGCCATGCCGCGCCGTCGGCCTCGCCGGGGGAGATGAAGGAAGAAAGAAAAGGAAAGAAGGAGTAGAGAGAGCGAGAACGGCTCGCTGGCTCAGTGGTTTGAGCCGAGCCGAGTGAAGGGAAGGGCGCAGGTTCGATCCCCGGCTTAGGCAAAATTTTTGGAAATTTTTTTTTATTTTTCTAAGGAGATTAAAAATAAGAGTAAGCTTATTAAAAATCCTAGGAAAATATTTATACTCTTTTAAACTATTCTAAAACTCTATTTACAAAGATTTTGCACCTTTTTAAGGGGGTTTATTTATTTACTTTTTTTTTTAAAATTTCTTTGCAAATAATTACGAAGTCTACATTTACTTAGACCTCAAACTTTTAATCTAATAAATTTCCAAAATATTTATATATCTCTGTGAGGCCCGTTTATTCACTTAGTTCATATTCACAAATCTAGGATCTTTTCAATGAATTATAAACTATCTCATATAAATCCCGATCAACCCCTTTTGCGACATATACATTCGATATTTAAATTGCTTCATAAAATCCTCCGTAATTTGATTAGGGTCGTAAGGGAAGATGGTTTGGAAAGTTCTTTATGATCTTTCATGCTTTTTCGTTCGTTCTATTCGGATTTTCACTGGAATCCATTTTTTTCTTTTCCTTTTCGCTCGTGTGATTAGCGACCGAGGAGGCGAACGCTGACCCCGCAGGAGACCCCACTCAAGAAGCGTACGAGCAAGGCAAGTCTTCACACCCTTTGAACATATTGACCCCAATTGCGAAATGATGTTATTTTCAACTCTAAACATGCATGCTTTACCGTGTCACCTATACTTGTTGTGCCATACCTTGCTATTGTTTACCTTTAGAATTACTCCTTGTAACTCGCGATGTGATACAAATAACCGAAGCATAACTTCGGTAAGACGCTTAGCCATGCTCTACTTAGATTTATGCATACTCATGACTTTATGAAAAAGCTTTGTGCTTGGGCATCTACCTTAAGGGAGGTAGTAGAGATCGGCATGTGGAGACATGAGCGCCACATGACCATGATGAATTACATTTGATGAAAATTTGAAGTACTAAACAAATGTTTTAGACTGGGCGGCGGATGATTTGGGTGGATTCCGGAAAAGGCAAGTGCCGACCCGGTCAATTAAGGACCGAGCCATGAGATAGCCGGAAACGAGCCGACAACCGTACTTCTCGAATGGGTATAGACCTAGCGACTAGATAGCCGAGCGGAGGCGTATCCTTGCATAGATGGTTCTCTATGATGTGGTTATGGGATGAGGATTAGGCTGCGGCCTTGTTATGAATGGTGAGATTGAACCGATGTTAATTAAACTTAAAGATCTGAAAAGACTTCCCTTACCCGGTGCGCCGAACTCCTCTCACCGCTAGAAAAGGACGGCTAGAGTGCATGAGGGCTTAAGTTCATGGAGCGGGTACGCCAAAAGCGAGGTTATCGAAAGGCTTTGCCGTGACCGTCTCATGTGTTGAGGCGTAGGCTCATTTGTTGGGCATCACGAGTACGGGTAAAGTGTACATCCACCGCAAGTGTGAATGAATCAATCTATTCGAATAGCCGTGCTCGCGGATATTGAGCATCGTGACAAGACTTTCGCTTGGCTAGACTTTGAACTAAAAATGCTGGGATGGGTTTGCACGATGATTTTATTCGCGGCGGATCAACTTCTCGAGAATGCGAGAAGGGGTGGACTCCCAGAAAATCATGACGAACCGGAGGCGAGAAGCCATCCTTGGAATCACGATGGATGGTAGACAGAACCGTCGCCGGGTTAATGAACTATGAAATTAAAACTTGCTTTGGCTAGACTATAGGCTTGTGAAAAGAATTGTGAAAACGGCTTTACGCAAAGATAACCCTAGCCATGTTCTTTGAATAACCCTGTCATATGCATCAATTCTGTGTTGACTTGCTGAGTACGGTTGGTACTCACCCTTGCTATACGCACAAACCTCCATGATGGAGTTGAAGAGCCGGAAGATCCATATGCTTACCACCGGAGGACGAGGAACCGACGGCGCATATTAGATTTTAGCTCCGGTCGTTGCTCGTGGCAATGGACAAGCCGCCGCCTCTTTCCGCCCTTATCTAAACTCGTTTTTATATTGTATTCGGACCATAAGGTCCTGTGGGATGAACAATGCCTTCGGGCCTATTTATGTAATAATGGTATTGTAAGACTATTCGTGCATGCGCACTTGATTATCCGAACCGCATTCGTGGGTACCAACTACTTGATCCAGGGAAATGGTACTATGAACACGAAAGATTCCCGATTCAAAATCGGGGTCCACAGAGCCGGTATCGAGCCATGCGACCGTAGGCTAAGACCAAATGGCGCCCTACCCCTAACCGAGATGGCCAAAGGGAAATATCCCTACGGTAGGATCAGCTTTAAACTATTATTTCCGAAAATGCAAATATATCTTTTCTACATCCGTATTTCTTTTTACCAAATGATTATGATAGCTCCCTCCTGCTAACCCTAAGTTGCCTGTAAAAGCAGATGTCAAACCACGACGGAACTTGGGAAGTCACTGTTCCGCGGGACGAAGGGTTTGTGGTCCAACTTCAATCCCTACTATGGTGCTTGAGATACCCGAGCCACCCACCTATCACATCAAAAGGCATGGCTCCGAAGAGTATCCAGCCTGGGAGGCATGTATCCATAGAAGCCCGTATGGGAAGCGAGACATCTTACCGCTTCCACACTCGCTACCACCGGGACCTAGCAGAAGCAGCTATTCAGGATGCAGCTCGCGAGGCCTTCCTTCGCCTTAATGCGGAACACCGTGCCGAACTCACAATGACAGAGTTCGTGCATCATCCTTACCGCGAAGAGGGCAACCTGGCCGCACCGTGGAGGCTACCCCCGCTGCTACAACCCGATGGTCACGCGTCTATCGCGTTGGGCGGAGACAGAGACGATCGTTACGAGGAGGCCCTTCTCGAGATCAACGATCGAGCCACGCTCAATGATCCGGTCAACAGCCACCAAGGCCGTGGAGACCAGATAAGCATGCCGCACTCACCGCAGCCAATGGTGCTCAAGACGAGCAACTCTCGGACCGCTACATGGCCCGAGGGGAGGCTCTGGTGGAGCTGGAAGAGCAGCTCAGGAAGAGCAAACAGCAGATCAACCAGCTAGAGGAACAGCTGCGCACTCGTCCCGTCTACGCCGCAGTACTTCCACCGAGCTCGTACCATCACATCCCGCCCCGTGCCCGACAACTATTACCATATGACTCCAAGCAAGCTTTGATACTTTTCAAGCTATGATGGAGCAAGCTTTCATGTTGAGCACGAGCCCGCACCATACCGGTCGACCCCACTGCTACTACATCCATGGGACCCACCCCGAGCTCCATACCGCACCATCCGAGCCGGATCGGGAGAGGGTAACCCCATCCGGATCTACACCGATACGGAGTCCGAGGCGAGAGCCCATGGAGATCAAATGGGAGTCTAGCGACACCGACTCAATGGAGGAGGAAGTTCCCCTCGTCGCTTGACTCACACGGGAGGCCCCCTCACCCGCCGATCGCTCGCAAGAGTACGCGCCACCGAGTCGGAAGATTCGGCGTGACTCCGAGGCCACCACCTCCGAGCCGTGGGGACTTCGGTTTGCTTCGGCGCGGACCACCCACTTCCGGCGCCCGGCTCTTGCGGATGGATGGAGGACTAGGCGGGAGGACCTTCCTCGTCGCACTTCCTGTTTACCCTTAATTAGTTGATCTAGTTGGACGATATAATTGTTATCCCGGCATCAAGGATCGCGTGTGTACAGCCCCTGTACCCCCTTATGTAATATGTGAACCTAAGCATCGCCTTGCGATGTCTTAATTCGTATGCTTATTATTATTTCACCTTGTCTCGTGGATTGGAGATCATTCGATAGAGCTTGAAGAAAAATTTCGGTGAACTATAACTTAAACTAGTCCGCTCTCTTAATTTATCTCCCTTCTTCGATGGCACATCGTCGCAGAGCCGCGGCAACCAACGAAAACCCGCCGGAACCCAACCCCTCCACCCGGCGGAGGTCATGGCATTGCACTCCGGCTACTCCAAGCGATTGCTAACAATCAAGGAGGTCGAGGAGGATCAAATCTGGGAATTCATGAGAGCTAAGCCGCCCACTTTTCCACGGCCAAAGAACCTATGGACGCCGAAGATTGGTTAAGAGTGATAGAGAAGAAGTTAACCCTCGTCGAGTCCGAGAAGCCGATAGAGTTGTCTTCGCTACTAACCAACCGGAGGGACCGCGAGTGATGGGACACCTACAAGGAGACACGAGCAAGACGCCGCGAGCCAACATGGGAGGAATTCACGGCCGCATTCCGTGAGAATTTCGTGCCAGTGCAGTGATGAGGATGAAAAAGAACGAGTTCCGCAGCTGCGTCAAGGGAACACATCAAGACAAGAATACCTGAACAAGTTCACCCAGCTTGCCGTTACGCCACCAGTGACCGGGACGAGGAAGAAAAGATAGACAAATTCATTGAAGGACTAAATGACGAACCGAGGGGACCAATGATCGGGCAGATCACACCGCTTCCAAAGCCTCATCAACAAGGTCGTCCGACTTGAGCATGACCGAAGGTGGTAGACAATAATCGCAAAGGAGGCTCGCTATGGCTCGCCCATTCTAGGGAACGCCACAACGCCCCAAGGGAGCCACCCCGTCCGGATGGAAGCCAAATGTTCCGGCAACCGGACGTTCTCCCGCTTCCGACCATGTCAACAGTCAGCTACACCTCGCTTACGTACGCCCACACCAACCCTGGCTGCTCCAGGAAGAAGGAATGTGAGCTGTTTTAATTGCGGAGAATTCGGGCACTACTCCAATAGCTGTCCAAAACCACGCAACGCCCGTACGCACCGGCGCCAATGCAACACCCGTCCGAGGAACCCCCACCCTGCGGCGGGACGAGGTCCGTTCAGACCCCGCTACCCAACGAGGCCGCCACCGGGTTTCGACGTGGCCAAGTGAATCATGTGCGGGCGAAGAAGCTCAGGAGGACCGAGCGTATTGATGGGTATGTTCTCTATCAACTCTACACCAGTTAAAGTTTTATTCGATTCTGGAGCCTCGCATTCATTCATATCTTCCCAAGTAAGCAAACAACACCACATACACCAAGTAGCACTTAAGAGGCCTATGTTGGTACACTCACCTGGGAGACATAACCGTACCCCATGCCGCATTAATGTGCCCATACGGATTAGAGACGTGGTGTTTCTCTCAAACCTTATGGTGCTATCACCTCGGACCATAGATGTCATACTCGGAATGGATTGGTTGACCAAGAATAATGGAATTATAGACTGCAGTCGAAGGGAAGTCACGGTATCCACCCCGTGGGGATCACCGATGAGCATAACTATGGATCAAAACCCAAAGCTCTGTGAGCAAGCTGCGGGAGTGTTCACCATGCTACCCTTAGGAGGAATGCCCGTAGTACAAGAATACCCGGATGTATTTCCCGAGGAATTACCCAATGCCCCGGATCGCGATGTAGAGTTTATCATCGACTTAATGCCCGTACGCCCCCATATCCAAGAGACCTTATCGAATGCCGGCCAACGAGTTAGAGGAACTCAAGAAGCGAGATAAGGGAACTACAAGAGAAGGGATTTGTACGCCCCTCTTCTCCCTGGGAGCCCCGTACTCTTTGTCAAAAAGAAGGATGGGAGTATGAGAATGTGTGTGGACTACCGATCGCCGAATGAAGTAACCATCAAGAACAAGTACCCGCTGCCCGGATCGATGACCTATTCGATCAACTTAAGGGTGCACAGTGTTCTCAAAGATTGATCTACGGTCGGATATCATCGCTGAAGATTAGAGCCGAGATATTCCTAAGACGGCGTTCTCTACACGTTACGGCTTATACGAGTTCACGTGATGTCCTTTGGATTGACCAATGCCCCCGCCTACTTTATGAACTCGATGAACAAGGTATTCATGGAATACCTGGACAAATTCGTGGTGGTGTTCATCGACGATATACTTATCTACTCCAAACACGATGAGGAACACGCGAGCATCTACGACTAGTACTGGAAAAGCTACGAGAGCACCATGTATGCAAAGTTCAAAATGTGAGTTCTGCTCAAGGAAGTCGCTTTTCTTGGTCACGTGGTTTCAGCGAGGAGTAGCAGAGAGCCCGCCAAGGTCGAAGCTGTACGGGATGGAAGGCACCCAAGTCGATGAATGTTTCGGAGTTTCTTGGGCTTGGCCGGTTATTACCGACGGTTTATCGAAGGGTTTTCCACGATAGCCCGACCTATGACTCAACTTCAAGAAGGAAAAGAAGTTTGAATGGAATGAGAAGTGCCAAAAGCCTTCGACCAATTAAAAGAAAAGTTAACCACTGCTCCAATCTTGACCTTACCCGACAACCGGAAGGACTTCGTGATGTACCGTGATGCATCCCTGCAAGGATTGGGAGGAGTATTGATGCAGATGGAAAGGTCGTGGCGTACGCCTCGCGCGTACGACCTCACGAAGAGAATTATCCCACACACGACTGGAATTAGCCGCGGTTGTACACGCATTGAAGATCCGGAGACACTATCTCGATCGGAAACCACCGTGATGTGTATACCGATCACAAGAGCCTAAAATATTTCTTTACTCACTGATCTCAATCTACGACGAGAGGCGATGGCTGGAGTTGATCAAGGATTACAGTCTAGGAATCCATTACCATCCCGGCAAGGCAAATGTAGTGGCCGATGCGCTGAGCCGCAAAGCCCAATGCAATCACATGGAATTAGGAGGTATGTCCAGCGAACTTCAAGAAGAGATGACCAGACTCAATCTGCACCTGATTCCTCACGGAGAAGTGAACTCATTGGAGATCCAACCCCTACTGAGAACTCAAATCGAGGAAGCCCAAACAGGGAATAAGGAGACCCAGGAAATCAAGGAACGCATGGCCGCTGGACGCGCTCAGGAGTTTTCAGTGGATGACAAGGGAATCCTGTGGTACAAGAAAAGAATCTGTGTGCCTGAACAGGGCGGTTTGAGGGGATTGATCTTAAAGGAAGCCCACGAATCGGCCTATTCGTTACACCCCGGAAGCACGAAAATGTACCAAGATTTGAAAGGAGAATATTGGTGGCCTAATATGAAGAGGGATGTAGCCGAATATGTAGCGGTGTGCGATGTATGCCAAAGGGTGAAAGCTGAGCATCAACGCCCAGCTGGTTTGCTGCAGCCACTCAAGATTCCCGAATGGAAATAGGACGAGATAGGCATTTCATAGTGGGACTACCCAAAACTACGACTGGCTACGATTCCATCTGGGTAATAGTGGATCGGCTTACCAAGACGCGATTTATACCAGTGAAGACTAACTACAAAAGCCAAGCTAGCGGAACTATATATGAGTAGGATCGTATGTCTTCACGGTGTACCAAAGAGGATCATATCGGATCGTGGTACCCAATTCACATCCCATTTTTGGAGCAAAGTCCACGAGGCACTCGGAAGTCATCTCGCTTTCAGTACCGCCTATCATCCACAGACCGATGGGCAGACTAAAAGGACGAACCAAGTACTGGAGGATATGCTGAGAGCCTGTGCATTGGATTTCACCAAGGATTGGGAGAAATGCTTGCCGTACGCCGAGTTCTCTTACAACAATAGCTATCAAGCCGCTTTGAAGATGTCGCCAAACGAAGCTCTATTTGGTCGCCGATGTCGAACCCCATTAATGTGGTCGAAACCGGTGAACGAACCGTATTCGGGCCGACATAATCAAGGAGGCCGAGGAAAAGGTTCGCCCGATTCGGGACCGACTACAAGCCGCTCAATCACGACGTAAGAGCTACGCGGACACTCGACGAAGAGAATTGGAATTCAAAGAGGGTGACTACGTATATCTAAAGTCTCACCCCTACGGGAACACAGAGATTCAAAGTCAAAGGAAAACTCGCACCACGATATGTGGGCCCATTCCTGATAAGCGCTAGGAGGGGAGAAGTGGCCTACCAATTGGAACTGCCTGAGAATCTCTCGGATGTCCACCCAGTATTCCACGTATCGCAGTGAAGAAATGTCTGCGGGTACCGAAGAACAAACCCCGTTAGAAACCATCCAAGTCCACAGTGATCTTACCTACCGAACATCCAATCAAGATACTAGACGAAGCGAAAAGAAGACACGAACCAAGTCGTGGCGCATGTACAAAGTACAATGGAGTAATCACACGAAGAAGAAGCTACCTGGGAGAGCGAAAAATTCCCGAGGACGGAATACCCACACCTATTCAAGAATTAAGAAATCTCGGGACGAGATTTATTGTTAGGGGGTAGGTTTGTAACATCCTGAAAATCGAAGGAGTAGAATTCGGAACGTGAAAATCGGAACTCGCAAAAACTTTTTGGAATCATTGCTTCTTATCGTGTTCTTCAATTTTATTTGCCAATTCAGTTGCGTAAGAATTTTTTTCCGAATTGCTTTGAAATGAAGTTGAATTAAACCCCTAAGCTTGAGACCCGGGGAAATAATTTAAAAATAAATATATAGATATGAATTTTGAGAGGGTAAACATATTAATTTTGGAGATTTACAAAAGATTCTTGAAAAGAATATGTTTTGGTTTAAACCCTAACTGGTGGAAGAAAAATAGTAAACAGTTGGATTTGGAATAAAAATATTTTTGACAAGGAATATGAATTTAAAAATCCCAAATTATTGATTTTTAAAAGAGAGAAATAAAAATAGGAAAAATATATTTTGAAAAATAAAAAGTGGGGAAAAAGTTTGGAAATATAATTTCAAGATTATTTTGGAAATATTGAAATTTGTTTTGAATTTTTAGAGTGGAAGGAAATGGAAATAGAAAATAGGATTTCAAAATTCGGAAAATAGAGAAAGTACACTGTTCATGCGTATGCAGTGTTCGACGACGTCCTCGCGCCGTGCGCCGCGTCAACACGCGCGCCGTGCCATGCCGCGTCGTACGTCGCCCGCATCACCGCGTCCTCGCACAACCGCCACGCGTGTGCACCGCATCGCCACGCACCCGCGCCATGCCGTCGCCACGCCGGCCACGTCGCCGGGTTCGCCGTGCCGACGCCAGCGCATGTGCTCGCCGTCGCCTCGCCGTACCACGGCGCGCGCCGTGGCCGTCGCCGTGGCCGCGCGATCCACGCCGCGCCGTACCATCGTGCCATTCCGTCGTGCCGTAACCATGCCCACCGTGCGTCGGCCTCACCCCTCCCCTACTCGCGCGTGCGTCACCCTAGCTCTGCGCCATGGCCGCCGAGTTCGAGCTCGCGTGGTCAACTATATATAGCACTCCTCGGCCGAAGCTCACAACACAAAAATTGTGCCATACTGTCTCATCTAGCTCCTCACCAATTTTCCCCAAAATCCGTTCACCATAGCGCTAGAATTTCGCAAGAGATCGGAGTACGGGTCGGAAGAACCCTAACTCGGCCGCCCGGTGCAAACCTCAAAATTCGTCGCCCTCGCCTTGATTTCCTCCGGAATTGAAGGTACGTCCACGATCTACGTGCTCCAGGCTATATTTCCCCTAAGTCTCCCGAGCCAAATAGCCGCCGGAAATCGCCGACGACGAGCGCCGCCGAACCTCGTTTTGGCCGCCGTGCGCACGTCGCCATACCACCACCGCCCTTTCCGGCCAAGCCGACCCCCTAGCTAGCACCCCGTGTTCCGTAGATCCTCTAGGACCCCTTGGTTCGGCCGCATTGTCACCGGAGTGCCGCCGCACCGTGCGCCTTCGCCGCCGAACCCTCTGTTTGGGCCGCCGCCCCGTCGCCGCTGCACCGCTCCGCCGCCTCCCTAGCCCAACCGCGCCTCAAAACGGACTCCCGCGTCATGTAGATGGTGTAGGGTTAGCTAGATGCCGAGCTCCGATCCCCTCGCCGTCGTTCGGCCATGCCGCGCCGTCGGCCTCGCCGGGGAGATGAAGGAAGAAAGAAAAGGAAAGAAGGAGTAGAGAGAGCGAGAACGGCTCGCTGGCTCGTGGTTTGAGCCGAGCCGAGTGAAGGGAAGGGCGCAGGTTCGATCCCCGCTTAGGCAAAATTTTTGGAAATTTTTTTTATTTTTCTAAGGAGATTAAAAATAAGAGTAAGCTTATTAAAAATCCTAGGAAAATATTTATACTCTTTTAAACTATTCTAAAACTCTATTTACAAAGATTTTGCACCTTTTTAAGGGGTTTATTTATTTACTTTTTTTTTTAAAATTTCTTTGCAAATAATTACGAAGTCTACATTTACTTAGACCTCAAACTTTTAATCTAATAAATTTCCAAAATATTTATATATCTCTCGTGAGGCCCGTTTATTCACTTAGTTCATATTCACAAATCTAGGATCTTTTCAATGAATTATAAACTATCTCATATAAATCCCGATCAACCCCTTTTGCGACATATACATTCGATATTTAAATTGCTTCATAAAATCCTCCGTAATTTGATTAGGGTCGTAAGGGAAGATGGTTTGGAAAGTTCTTTATGATCTTTCATGCTTTTTCGTTCGTTCTATTCGGATTTTCACCGGAATCCATTTTTTTCTTTTCCTTTTCGCTCGTGTGATTAGCGACCGAGGAGGCGAACGCCGACCCCGCAGAGACCCCACTCAAGAAGCGTACGAGCAAGGCAAGTCTTCACACCCTTTGAACATATTGACCCCAATTGCGAAATGATGTTATTTTCAACTCTAAACATGCATGCTTTACCGTGTCACCTATACTTGTTGTGCCATACCTTGCTATTGTTTACCTTTAGAATTACTCCTTGTAACTCGCGATGTGATACAAATAACCGAAGCATAACTTCGGTAAGACTCGCTTAGCCATGCTCTACTTAGATTTATGCATACTCATGACTTTATGAAAAAGCTTTGTGCTTGGGCATCTACCTTAAGGGAGGTAGTAGAGATCGGCATGTGGAGACATGAGCGCCACATGACCATGATGAATTACATTTGATGAAAATTTGAAGTACTAAACAAATGTTTTAGACGGCGGCCGGATGATTTGGGTGGATTCCGGAAAAGGCAAGTGCCGACCCGTCAATTAAGGACCGAGCCATGAGATAGCCGGAAACGAGCTAGTACAACCGTACTTCTCGAATGGGTATAGACCTAGCTGACTAGATAGCCGAGCGGAGGCAGTATCCTTGCATAGATGGTTCTCTATGATGTGGTTATGGGATGAGGATTAGGCTGCGGCCTTGTTATGAATGGTGAGATTGAACCGATGTTAATTAAACTTAAAGATCGAAAAGACTTCCCTTACCCCGGTGCGCTTAACTCCTCTCACCGCTAGAAAAGGACGGCTAGAGTGCATGAGGGCTTAAGTTCATGGAGCGGCGCCAAAGCGAGGTTATCGAAAGGCTTTGCCGTGACCGTCTCATGTGTTGAGGCGTAGGCTCATTTGTTGGGCTGTCACGGAGTATGGGTAAAGTGTACATCCACCGCAAGTGTGAATGAATCAATCTATTCGAATAGCCGTGCTCGCGGATATTGAGCATCGTGACAAGACTTTCGCTTGGCTAGACTTTGAACTAAAAATGCTGGGATGGGTTTGCACGATGATTTTATTCGGCGGATCAACTTCTCGAGAATGCGAGAAGGGGTGGACTCCCAGAAAATCATGACGAACCGGAGGCGGGAAGCCATCCTTGGAATCACGATGGATGGTAGACGAACCGTCGCCGGGTTAATGAACTATGAAATTAAAACTTGCTTTGGCTAGACTATAGGCTTGTGAAAAGAATTGTGAAAACGGCTTTACGCAAAGATAACCCTAGCCATGTTCTTTGAATAACCCCTCATATGCATCAATTGTGTTGACTTGCCGAGTACGGTTGGTACTCACCCTTGCTATACGCACAAACCTCCTGATGGAGTTGAAGAGCCGGAAGATCCATATGCTTACCACCGGGAGGACGAGGAACGACGGCGCATATTAGATTTTAGCTCCGGTCGTTGCTCGTGGCAATGGACAAGCCGCGCCTCTTTCCATGCCTTATCTAAACTCTTTTTTATATTGTATTCGGACCATAAGGTCCTGTGGGATGAACAATGCCTTCGGGCCTATTTATGTAATAATGGTATTGTAAGACTATTCGTGCATGCGCACTTGATTATCCAGAACTGCATTCGTGGGTACCAACTACTTGATCCAGGGAAATGGTACTATGAACACGAAAGATTCCCGATTCAAAATCGGGGGTCCACACATACAATGGAGATATTATTGCGTACGGAAAGCGAAATTTCGGTTTTGGAAAAATCGAGGTTGTTTCGGTTGTTTTATGTATAGTTCGTTTCTTGTACGTGAAGGTTTCCTAGTGGATTAGGACTTCTTGTATGAGTAGGATTCGTGGCTCTTGGCTGCGGATCTTGGGTATAAATAGTGAGGGGAGGCGTGGCCTCTCGGTATCGCTATGAGTTCAAGTTTTAGAGAGTTTTCGAGTTAGGGTTTCAAGTTTAGCTTGAGTTTTTATGAGGAGTGTTTTCCATGCACTTTGTAAACACAGAGAGATTCAATAAAGTTCAATCTATTTGAAGAATTCTTTGTGTGGCAATTTTCCTCGGTGCTGCGGCCTCGTTGACGGTTCAACCGGATCTACTGTCTGGTCAGACCGCGAGTTATACTGCGGTCAGACCGTAGCTTCTAACCGGTCATACCCCAGGCAAATCGGCGGTCAGACCGGCTGGCATCGGACTTCTTCGACATTGGCTACATCAAGCAATCGGCTGAAGCGATTGGCTTCGGGTGGTCAGACCAAAGGTCATCTGGCGGTCAGACCGACGAGGTTGCTCGGTTAGACCGGCGCGATACCTGTGGTTAGACCGGCTTCAGAAACAGAGGGTAAGTTTTCCGCTAAGATTTGTTTTTGTGGGTACTCAACCATTCACCCCCCTCTGGTTGGCTTTTCATTGGTATTCGATCCTACAAGTGGTATCAGAGCCACGTTTTTCTGCTTTGGATTTTCTTCGATCTAAAGTTTTCTCATCATGTCGGATAAATTTTCAACAAAACCACATGTTTTCGATGGCACCGATTTTGCGTATTGGTGTAGTAAGATGCAATCTTACATCATGGCTCAAGACTATGATGTGTGGCAAAAGGTTGCTCTTCCCTACACCATACCCGATGCAATCAATTCTGATGCTTTGAAAACTGAATTTAATAATAATTGCAAAGCTCGAAATATTTTGTTGAATGGAATTTCGCGTTCTGATTTTGACCGTGCTTCTCATCTTCAAACCGCTAATGACATTTGGAACGCTTTGAAAAACTATCATCAAGGAACTACAAACATAAAAGAACTTCATCGGGATCTTTTTAAAAAAGAATACATAAAATTTGAGATGAAACCTGCTGAAGCTTTAGATGATTATCTTGGTAGGTTCAACAAAATTTTGAGCAATCTTAGATCTGTTGATGCTTCTTATGACACTAATTATCCACGGTCTGAGATTTCTCGTCACTTTTTAAATGGTCTTGACATGTCTGTTTGGGAGATGAAAGTAACTTCTATTCAAGAATCTGTTAACATGGCAAATTTGACTTTGGATTCGCTTTATACAAAACTCAAAACTCATGAGATGAATATTCTTTCTCGAAAAACGGATTCTAAGTCAAGTGCTTTGATTTCTCCTTCGACTTCTTCAGATGTTGCTTCTTCATGATCTCCAAATGCTCTTGCTTTAATTAACGCCATGTCCGATGAACAACTCGAGCAATTCGAGGAGGAGGATTTTGCTCTTGCTACTAACAAACTTTCCAGAGCTATGAACAGAGTTAGGTTCAGAAAGAAAGGAGGACCAACGCGTTGCTTTGAGTGCGGCGCCCTAGATCACATCCGCTCCAACTGCCCCAAACTTGGGAGAAGCAAGAAGGATGACAAGAGCGCCGAAAAGACGAAAGATGACAAGCCCAAGGGTAGGCGCTCCAAGGAGATGATCAAGAAAGTACTGAGTCAAGTCTATGCCGCTTTTGAGCCACTCGGCGACATAGATTCTGACAGTGAGGAGGAGAGGGGCAAGAACATCTCCAGCGTTTGTCTCATGACACGTGGAGATGAAGATTCTTCAGAAGAAGAAAGTGAGGTAAGCTTGCTTAAGGAGGCAATTCTTATTTTAAGTGCTAAGAATAAAAAATGTGAGAAAATGTTTAAAAAATAAGAATTTGTGATTGAATCTTTAAATGCTGAAATTGTTAGATTGAAATCTCTTATTCGCAATGATGATAACTGCAAAAATTATGAGGTTTTAATGCTAGAAATTTTAAAGATTAGAGATGTCAATAATTCTCAAGTTTTGGCTGCTAAATCTTGTTTAACTTGTGATGCTAATGCATTAAAACTAAAAGATGCTTTAGCTCGTGTTAAGCACATGAAATATATAGTTAAACAAGATAAGGTAGCTTCTTGCTCTAGATATCGCAAAGGTAAAGATGTCATGATTGGTTGTGAAAATTGTGTTAATCTTGAAAAAGAAGTTTCTTACTTGAAAAGTTCTTTGCAAAAATTTTTTGATAGTAAGAAACAACTTAACATGATTTTGGACAAATCTAAAGTGTGTAGCGACAATAAAGGAATATGTTTTGATGCTCATAACTATTTCACCAAAAATCCTCCAAATGTTTTAGGAATGACTGAAAACGGTGAAATCTTGACAAAACGTAAAACCATGAAAACAATTTTTAAGTCTGCTGGAAATTTGTCATCCCTTTCTGTTTATCTAAAAGAAACTAAACCTAATTTTTCAAAACCATCTGTTACTAAAGAAAAGTTTTCTTGCTCTTTTTGTGGTAAAGATGGTCATCTTGTTGGTTTTTGTTTCAGACTAGCACGAAAACCAAAAAAGGAAAGAGAGAATAATTTTGCAAAATCAAAGTGACAAAAATCTGGTTTTCCCTCGGGAAGACCGGTCAGACCTCAGTTGGTCCACCGGTCAGACCGGCCGTGGCACCGGCCGACCGTCGACACTCTCGGTCGGACCGGCGATGGCGCCCTGGTCGACCAGCCCCGAAGGAATTTTTCTGAAAATTCCAAAACTGTTTTCTCTCGTGGTTTTGTGCCTATTGGATCTACTGGTCGTGTGTCTCAGTACTGGATTCCTAAATTTCTTTTAACTAACCCCAGTACTGAGGCCTCGACATCTCTTGTTTTGTAGGCATTTGTGGCAAGGAAGGAGAACATGTGGATCATGGACTCCGGCTGTTCGCGGCACATGACCGGAGATAAGAATTGGTTCTCCTCCCTCAAGATGGCATCCAAGACGGAATTCATAATCTTTGGGGATGCTTCAACAAGTGTCGTTCTCGCTATCGGATCCATCAAGGTAAGTGACAAGTTCGAATTGAAAGAGGTAGTTTTGGTAGAGGATTTAAAGTACAATTTACTTTTAGTTTCTCAAATTGTTGATGAAAATTTTGAAGTTCATTTCAAGAAAACTGGAAGTAAAATATTTGATTCTTGTGGTGATTCTGTTTTGAACATTTCTCGTTATGAGAGAGTTTTTAAAGCTGATTTTGAAAACCCTGTTTCTCCTATTGTTACATGTTTAGTTGCAAAATTCAACAAAGATTTGATGTTCTAGCATCGTAGACTTGGTCATGTTGGATTTGATCATTTAACTCGATTAAGTGGTTTGGATCTTGTTCGTGGTTTGCCAAAACTCAAAAAGGATCTTGATTTGGTTTGTGCACCATGTCGTAATGGTAAAATGGTTGCTTCTTCACACACACCAATTCTTTCTGTGATAATGGATGCACCGGGACAACTTTTACACATGGATACTGTTGGTCTAGCTAGAGTGCAATCTGTTGGAGAAAAAATGGTATGTGTTAGTTATTGTTGACGATTTTTCTCGATACTCTTGGGTTTTCTTCATGGCAACTAAGGACGAGGCCTTTGGACACTTTCGAAGTATTTTTCTTCGCTTAAATTGTGAAATTCCCAGTTCTTTGAAAACAATTAGAAGTGATAATGGTGGTGAATTTAAAAATGCTTCTTTTGAACAATTTTGTGTTGAAAAAGGAATTGAACGTCAATTTTATTCTCCTCGTGTTCCTCAACAAAACGGTGTTGTCGAAAGAAAAAATCGTTCTTTGGTTGAAATGGCTAGGACAATGCTAGATGAATATTACACACCTAGAAAATTTTGGGCCGAAGCTATTAACATTGCTTGCTATGTTTCTAATCGCATTTTCTTGCGTTCTAAACTTGGCAAAACTCTTTATGAGCTTCGTTTTGGTCATCAGCCCAAAGTTTCACATTTGTGTGTTTTTGGTTGCAAGTGCTTTGTGTTAAAATCTGGAAATTTGGACAAGTTTGAATCACGTTCAACTGATGGTTTATTTCTTGGTTACCCTGCACACACTCGTGGCTATCGTGTACTTGTTTTAGAGACTAACAAAATTATCGAGACTTGCGAAGTCACTTTTGATGAGGCTAGTCCTGGTACTAGACCAGATCTTTCAGGTACATTGCCACAGGCTCAGGGGGAGTATGGTCGAATCTTTGAAGACGAAAGCGACGACGACGACGACGAGGTCGACCTGCCCGGTCAGACCGACCAGGTGTCGTCGGTCAGACCGGCAAAGCCTGTCCGGTCAGACCAGCCAGAGACCCGGTGAGACCAGCAGGGGCCGACCGCTTCGGACTCCGTCGATTCCAATCAAGAGGAGTTGTTGGGGACTACGACCAGTGCTGAACTAGAACGTGAATCAACTTCTGAGATCATTGCACCTTTGCACATTCAGCGACGACATCCGCCGGTACAAATAATAGGTAACTTACATGAGCGGACGATGAGATCTAAGGTAACTACGCATGATTCTGCGAATTCTGCTTTTGTTGCTTCTTTTGAACCCAAAGATGTTACTCATGCATTAACTGACGAATTGTGGATTAACGCCATGCATGAAGAACTTGAAAATTTTGAAAGAAACAAAGTTTGGTCTTTAGTTGAACCTCCTTCTGGACATAATATTATTGGAACCAAGTGGGTTTTCAAAAATAAATAAAATGAGAATGGTTTGATTGTTCGAAATAAGGCTAGGCTTGTTGCTCAGGGTTTTACTCAGGTGGAGGGTTTGGAGTTTGATGAAACTTTTGCTCCTATTGCTAGGATTGAGGCAATTAGGCTTTTGCTAGCTTTTGCTGCTTCCAAAGGTTTTAAATTGTTTCAAATGGATGTTAAAAGTGCTTTTCTTAATGGTTTTTTACAGGAGGAAGTTTATATTAAACAACCACCAGGTTTTGAAAATTCTGATTTTCCCAACCATGTTTTTAAATTGTCAAAAGTTTTATATGGTTTGAAACAAGCACTTAGAGCATGGTATGAAAGACTTAAGAACTTTTTGCTTGAAAAAGGTTTTCAAATGGAAAAATTGATAAAATGCTTTTTGTTCTTAAGCATGGTGAAAATCAACTTTTCGTTCAGATTTATGTTGATGATATCATCTTTGGTTGTTCAACTCACTTGTTGGTTGTAGAATTTGCTGAGACTATGCGCAGGGAATTTGAGATGAGCATGATGGGTGAGTTGTCGTACTTTTTGGGATTGCAAATCAAGCAAACACCTCAAGGTACGTTTATCCATCAAACAAAGTACACCAAAGATCTTTTGCGCAGGTTCACGATGGAGAGCTGCAAGCCAATCTCTACACCCATTGGATCCACTGCTGTTCTTGATCCCGATGAAGATGGTGAAGCTGTGGATCAAAAGGAGTATAGAAGCATGATTGGATCTTTGTTGTATTTAACTGCTTGCTATGTGTTTGTGTGTACGCTTTCAAGCTTCTCCTCGTGCTTCACATCGTCAAGCGGTCAAGCGCATCATGAGGTATTTGAGTCATACACTTGAGTTTGGCATTTGGTATTCTACTTCATCTTCTATTTGCTTAAGTGGTTATTCAGATGCTGATTTTGCGGGTTGTAGAGTTGATAGAAAAAGTACTAGTGGAACATGCCATTTTCTTGGAACTTCATTGATTGCATGGTCTTCTAGGAAACAGTCTAGTGTAGCTCAATCCACTATAGAATCTGAATATGTTGCTGCTGTAAGTTGTTGTTCACAGATTCTTTGGTTGATTTCTACTTTGAAAGATTATGGACTTATTTTTGAAAATGTGCCTCTTTATTGTGATAATACAAGTGCCATTAACATTGCTAAGAATCCTGTTCAACACTCACGCACCAAACACATTGATATTCGCTTTCATTTCTTGCGAGACCATGTTGACAAGAAAGATGTTGAATTGAAATTTTTGGACACAAAATTGCAACTTGCTGATATTTTCACAAAACCATTGGATTCTTCTCGCTTTGCTTTTCTTCGAGGGGAATTGGGAATCATTCATCCTTTTGGCATGTTTTGAGGGGAAGTTTTTGTAATCTTTGTTTTATCAAGCTACATGATTAAAATAAATTGAAAAAGAGAGCTTTATCCATACATATTGTTGTTCATGTGCATGCTAGCAATATTATGAAGGTTTATTTATCACTAGCATAGCTTGTATGTATTCTAGTATTTTTATGTGATCTAGATTTTATATTTAAGTGAGATAATGCATGACACTTTAAAATCATACTTGAATTAAAGAAATATGTAATGTTGATACTAGTACTTGTGTTGGATTTTAAATGCTTATATATATATTATGTTACATTAATATTCCTCAAATTACTTTAAAATTGCTCATTGTGTAAAGAGAATAAAATATTATCTATGAGAGAAAAAATGAATACCGAATCCTTGGAAACAGTCTTAACGACAAGGACGTATTCGATGTGAGCCAAAATAATGGGTGCCGAATCCTTGCAAACAGTCTTGACGACAAGGACGTACCCGGAATAATTGAGAGAAAATATATGAGCAACAAATATGGCCAAATCAATATGAAAAATTTTTCTCTTGTATTATATTGCAAAAAGGTAAATTTGAGAAAGAATAACAATTGCAATAGGTATATATATTTGGGTTTAGTTTTCAACCTATGTGCTTGTAAAGATGTTGCATTATAAATTGTTTGAATCCATGAATTTTTATTGTATTGTTGATCTTACTTATAAAATATTTGATTCATGATTATACTCTAGTGCATATTTGCTATATAATTGGTAAATTCATCTTCTTATTATTGCAACACATGACATGACTTACTTTATGTATGGTGCTAAGCTCTTGAACATTCATAATAATAATTCTTATGCTTGATGAATTCATTGTCAAAAGGGGGAGAAAATAATGTTGTTTGGGAGAACATTTGCATGGGAGAACAAAAGTGCAAGTTTTTTTTGGGGTCAAAGGTTTTTTCTTTCTTTTAAAAAGGGAGAGAAATTTTCTTTGATTTTTGAGCACTCAAATGCTTTTTTACCATTTTTGTTTTTAATTTTTCAAACACCAAAACAACACTTTTTATTTGTTTGTCAATGTGTTCATCAAGGGGGAGATTGTAAAATCAAAGTGTGTTTGATTCTTTATTTGATGATGAACAATTGGTCGCTGTGGTTATTGGTTTGTGTGTTTTGATCTTTGGAGATTATTGACAATTTGGTTTTGGAGATAGTTGAATTTTCGAATAATGAATAGTGTTCGTCCACTGCGCCACAACCTGGCGATCGGACTTGTACCGCGGTCTGATCGGAGGTGTCTGGCGGTCGACCGGGCGGTTACATGCGGTCGACCGGCCGAGCGTCACCGACCGGTTGCCGATTTTGATTCGGTTTTGGTTTCGGTTTGTTTTCTTGCATATACATGGGAATTTCGTGTTCCTATGCACGTGTATGTTCATTTATGCTAACAATGAGTCAAGTTTGGATAGCTTGTGCTCGGATATGGTATTCTTTGTTTAATTGTGTGCAGGTACTCTTTACGTCTCGAGAAAGTGTCGCCGGTGATCGAGATGGAGTCAACTTGGAGATAAGGTGATGTCCAAGATGGAGATCATGTGAGATGCTGAAGGGTAGAGATTAGTGCACATAATTGGTGAAGTTTCCATATGGCATACAATGGAGATATTGTTGCGTATGGAAAGCGAAATTTCGGTTTTGGAAAAATCGAGGTTGTTACGGTTGTTTTATGTATAGTTCGTTTCTTGTATGGGAAGGTTTCCTAGTGGATTAGGACTTCTTGTATGAGTAGGATTCGTGGCTCTTTGCTGCGGATCTTGGGTATAAATAGTGAGGGGAGGCGTGACCTCTCGGTATCGCTTTGAGTTCAAGTTTTAGAGAGTTTTCGAGTTAGGGTTTCAAGTTTAGCTTGAGATTTTGTGAGGAGTGCTTTTCATGTACTTTGTAAACAAAGAGAGATTTAATAATGTTCAATCTATTTGAAGAATTCTGTGTGGCGATTTTCCTCGGTGCTGCGGCCTCATTGACGGTTCAATCGAATCTACTGTCCGGTCAGACCGCGAGTTATACTGCGGTCAGACCGTAGCTTCTACCCGGTCAGACCGCAGGCAAATCTGGCGGTCAGACCGGCGAGGTTGCTCGGTCAGACTGGCGCGACACCTGCAGTCAGACCGGCTTCAGAAACAGAGGGTAAGTCTAATTTCCGCTAAGATTTGTTTTTGGGTACTCAACCATTCACCCCTCTCTGGTTGGCTTTTCATTGGGTATTCGATCCTACAAAGGGATCAAACCAAAAAATTGGGCTTAGGGGAAGGCAAACTAAGTGGTTTGCTCCCTCTGTTCTTAAATTATAAGAGCTTTTAGCATTTGAATCTTGCAAAATATATGAAATTCTAGTGCTATTTGAGTAGTAGTAGACCCATCAATTATCTCATTCAATTTTTTTAATCTTACTCTCACTTAGGCACCTAACCTTCTATCCCCACCTATCCCTAAATCCATTATTTATTGAGAGAAATTTTTCTTCTTAATCTTCATATCTATCAAACAATCTAGAAATGTTTATATTTCTAACAGATGTTGCAAAAGGGATAAGAAAATTCTTGGAAAATGGTTGGCGGTTGGTCGCCTGATGCCAAACAGAACACTGAGACTCGCTTTGTTTTTCTCCTCTCCAATTCGATCCCACCAACTCTTCCCCAGTGACAATGGTGGCTCGGCCAGAGGTCAATGATGCGGTGAGAGGATCTTGATGAAGTGCAGCCCCTCGAACTGAGGCAAACCAGTCCTCACGCATGGTGGCCGTCCAATTCACGCATAGTGGTCCTCATACATGGTAGTTGGTGCTGGATTTGTCCTTCCCACAGGATGCCAATGCCTGATATACCAGGCACGAGCGGGCTACGATGAGAGTTCCAGTGCATCTAGGAGCTGTAGCGGCTACCAAGGCAGAGTTCTAGCGGTAGAGGTAGGAGCTCGTGCGGCTGTGCATGATGAGCTTTGGCATCTGGGAGAGATCTTTGTTAGAGATTTTTTTGACGATTTTTTTGCCCTTTTATCATGCTCGACTGTTTCACTGTGTTTGACGAAAAAATTGGTTTGTTTGACTTTTTTTTAAAAAAACATCCGTTTAGCAATTTGTGAAGCGTATTTGTTGAAAATATGATCATAATGTGACATATTTTAATCCAGAAAATAAATGTACTATACATCACAAATATACATAAATGTGATCTAGTGATAGTGCTAAACATAAACATGCTAATAACAAAATAAGCATTACTTAGAAACATATTTAACACTATTGTTAGAAATTTGACATACTCGAAGAATACTCCGGTACTAGGTGAGGCAATGTTTGTTGTTGTTACCTTCATTGATGGAGCCGTTCTCGCCTCCTCTAGTGATGTCGTTGCCTCCACCAACAGACATTATTGGTATTTCTTACAATCACAGATTAATCCACAAGCGTACGGAATACCATTGTAGCACTTCACTCGGGAGTATTTCAAGGTATTCACAGGGAACGTGTGTGAATTATCTAAGGGTTAGGTTTATCCAAGAATAATAAGAATATATAGGCGAGGGTATGGAGAAGATTTCTATGGTTGTGGTTCTAGAAAGATGGTAACTCCTTACTCTATTTACTTACTTCGGGCATCGGCTTACACCCGGTCTACCGAGTGAGTCCGACCTACAGCTCTACGACGTACCCGAACGTGGAGGATTACAAAGAACAGATATGGCTATCACCACCTACCGCCTATCTCTACAACCTGTGGAGTACGTGGCAAACAAAGGTAACCCTAGCCTAGATATCACGTCTATACTATTGATTACTACTCTAGTCTTGGCCAAAAACTTTCATCTTCATCAGGAGTCTTAGACTAGAGCATCGACGAATAGACAATGATCCCATAAGCAAATGAAGTAAAGTAATTATTCAATAAAAAGTGTTCCATCCATAGAAATTCACGAACACTTACTCAATTGAACAACATCCGTTGAGGTACAAAGGTCGGAGGTCGGTGCCGAGATACCCAACACTCCTCCGAATTATCCCTCACTCTCTTTCCTACTTTCTAAGCACTAGAGAGCTACGACTTCGCCTTTGGAATGGATCTTTGATCTTCTTGTGTGTTGTGTTTAAGGTGAAGCCTTACCCTCCTATTTATACTAGTCCTAAGGCCGTTCTAAGTCGGTTTCTTCCCGCGAATCACTCATAACTACCATAGAGGAGTAATCCAGAGCGTCCGCGTGCAAGGAGATGGCGAGAGGAACCAAGGTCGATTTGGCCGACCTTGTGGTTCGGCCGAACTTCCGGCCCACCTCCCGGCCACTCCTTTGGCTGGGAGGCTACCTGGTGGGCCTCCAACATGTTGTACTTTGGTTAGGCTCAATTCTATGTGGTTTTGATTGACATGTGGGGCCTTCAATCCTTGTAATCGCGTCCAATTGTCCAGAGGTGTGTTTCTTCGCATGGCAGGTGATTTTTGTCAAAAAATTACCTGCATACATATGTTTACCAAGACTAGTGGAAATGGTTAGTAGTAAACCTCCACCACTAAGGTTTGATGTAATATTTGATATCTTTTATGCAGGAGTTGACGGTTAAAGTTTGCACTTAACGACCGTCAACAGACATGTCGAAGTAGTGGAAGTAGACGAAGCAGACGAGAGTCGATGTAGATGAAGTAGACGATGCAGTGCAGAATCAAAGTAGAGTAGCCGTGCGGAAGCGCTCCCCAAAAACTTGATCGCCTGCCTACTTGTGCAGGTACTCAAGCGGATGGAGTTATGAAGGCCTGCTCATCTTGACGACCCATGCACACAGGTGATCAGAAATGAAGATACAGAAGTAGCGCAGGAACAGAGAGTCGAGGAGAGTCAGAGGAAGGAAGATGAACAGAGAATTAGGTCATTCTCTGTCTATCCTGGAGGTGGGTTTATATAGTGCGCGAGTAACGTTCGGGAGTAATAAATTGAAATCAAACCGATTGAATTCTGTGATTAAGAACGAAATCAATCCGAGGAATTAAGTCGGGATTGAATTCATTCACCCATTACAGAATTAATCAGCCGAATCAAGGCTCGGCTCGACGAGCGCGCGTGTGGCAGTCCCACCACCATCTCAACCACTCATCAAGTGCTCTCCAATAGCAACATATTTAAGTTGAGATCCATCCACATTGATTTTTAAGGTGGTATTAATCTCTTAACATTGATTGTGGGCTTATGGAATTTAATTGGAGTAAATTGGGCCAAACCCATTCAATCCAACAATCTCCACCAAATTTCAGAGCTTACAAGAAATGTTCTCGATTATGAATCTATTTGTTATACCAGTGTTTCAGTGGAGACTGTTAAGTTGAACTTCCAACTAGAAAAGGAGCTATACTGACCATAACTGAACAATGGACAAAGCCTTAAACTATCAATCTTGTACAGTTAGGCTTTACTCAATTCCTTAACTTATACTAGGCCACCATTAGCATCTCCTCTCTTTGGAACATATAAGTCGTACTCCAGGCCTTCTCATGAGTATCAAGAGATCACCCAAATCTCATAGAATGTGACTAGTAGTCAGACTCACATAGGTGTGTTCCTTCTAAGATGTTCTGTAGGACAATATATCTGCTTTAAAAAATTCACTCGGATCACATTAAGATATACACCATCCTGTCATACAGAAAAAGAAGAGAAGTACATCGAAGAGATGGACCCATTTTAGGGTCTCTCCTCCCAATCACTCAAAGCTTGTTTCGCCGTCCTAATTCACAGGATCTCCTATCACATAGAACAGGTTACCACTATTGTGTAACTCAAGTGGGTCTCAAGCCCATCTCTCTCGATGCACTGTCTATCACATTACACGATAGACCCTTAGTGAACTGATTTGCCAGATTTTTAGCAGTCTGGACATAGTCCAATGCTATAACTTTGGACTTTTTCAGCTTTCTGACATATTTTAGTCTTCTCTTTATACACCTAGATGACTTCATGTTGTCCTTTGAACTGTTCACCTTAATAATCATAGTCTGATTATCACAGTTCATCAGGATGGCTGGTACTATTTTTCAACCACCGGCAAATCCATAAGGAGCTCATGAAGCCACTCGGTCTCAACAATGACAGTATCTAATGTTGTGAGTTTTGATTCTATTGTTGACCTCGTTAAGATGGTCTGCTTGCAAGACTTCCAGGAAACAACGTTATCTCTAAGGAGTTGTTTGGTTGGGCCAAAATAGGTTCGTATCATATCACGGTGTAAACTGAAAGCATTAAGCATGTTTGTTTCGGATGGGTTGTGATCGTATATCGCGAGATCCAATTTCAGCACAGTGTTAGCATGATATGGGCCAAATCGAGCAGTAACAACTACCGATACGGGAGCTCCAGCACGTGACCTAGCGCGCCGCCTCACCCCGCGCGCCGCCCTCATCCCGCCTCGCCCTGTGCGCCGTCGACGCCGCATCCTCGCCCCGCACGCGTCGCCGGCGATCCTCGCTAAATTGCGTGTCCCCACCTCCCTAGCACCAGCGAAACCCTAACACTGGCAGCCACGGCTGCCACCGAGGCAATGGGGGATTGCGCGGCGACGAAGGCGAAGACGTCGGTGTGGTGGGATATCGACAGGTGCGGGGTGCCCTCGGGCTGCTGCCACCCTGTTAAGGACCAAATTTGGTAACCTAACTCCCGGGTTTGAAGCAGAGATTGAAGCGGAATCAGAGAATATGCGCGATTTGAGAAGAGACGGAAGCAGAATCGGCTGAGTCCGAGTCGGCTACGGAGCCAGTCGGCTGAGAGCGAATCGGACTAGGACAGCCGATAGCCGATTCTGAGTCAGGATTGAAGTGGAACCAATCTCGGCGGAAAGCGTAGAGCTAAGGAGTTGGATTCGGTTCCCAAATTGCACGTTAAAAGATATTGCCATCTATGGATAGAGTCCTGTAATGGCAATTGTATCTGTAAATTAGAAATTTGTTTAGATTTCCTATTGTAATGTGGCATGGGAACATGTCCTGGGATATTGTCGTACCATGTATAGTAGATTAGATAGAGACCGTGTTTTACACGGGTGGTTTTATTCTTTGGTATAAATAGGACCCGAGACCCCTGTAAACAATAATCAACACACAATCAATCAACTTTCGGCGCATCGCCTCCTATTTTGTTCAGACGAACACCTGATCCGGCTTCGGGCTGCATCGTTTTGATCCCCAATTAAGATAAACGTTTTTCATTAGTGGTGTATCTCGTCGAATTTAGTGCTTCCATCGCTATGATACTCTAGATTCAATGATTTACGCTGCGCTAGTTATCATATATCGCATATAATCTAGAACAATGTCTAGATCTATCTTGACATCGGCCTGTTTCTGTCAAGAACCAGGAGCCGATAGAGTTAGATCTAGGGGTTGGCCTAGGTTATATGCGGTATCCATCATCTCGAGGGGTTTACATCAGCTATAACAGATCTGATTATTCTTCTTATATTTAATGTTGCATCAATTTGACCTATTAAGTCATTCTTAGAGCTCTTATGATCTATTCGGCTAGATGTATATGCTTAGAGACAGTGCTGGGGTTTCAGCCGACCTTATCTGTTTTAATATTCTTTTAGTATGTTTACTATCAGATTTATTAAAGCCATCTCTTATATTAAGATCTTACTCTGGTTAAATGCTCTAAGCCAGAATCAGCCTGTCCGCCATGACCGACAGTCGACTGATCTAGGTTTAGCGCATTTAGCTTAGATCAATATCTTTTCATAAGATGTATCGGAGTACTAGCCGATTCACAGTTAGTCCTACAGTATCGGCTAGGCTATTAAAGTATATATTTATTATCCTTTTGTATATTTAGATTAAGTGGTTAATACTGTCTCGGCATAGCCGATATATCCCAATCACTTAGTTTAAATGTGCTTTGGAATAACATATATATGTTAATTGATTCCATCAGCCGATCCAGTAGGATCTAACCTAACCCTTGATGCATACATCTTTGTTTTTCTTGTTGGTTAACAGATCAAACCAACTGGCACGCCCTATATTTCACAGACAGCCGAGAAGGACCTGCACTGGAGTTAAGCAGATCTCCCAGGCTAGCGCGTGAGAGAAATTTCTCATCAACACGCTTCTTGGCACGCCCGGTGGGACTATCTCTGTCAACTCGGCTAGGACACATCGACGCAGCTGACACGATGGTCGACATCAAGAGCCCCAGCATTTCTCAGGAAAACATTGTGCCTGTGAAGATGGAACAACTGTCGGCTGAACAACAAGCCGACTACAAAAGGATGGTCGAAGAGCTCCAAGCCAACTACCTACAGTCGTTCACCCAGAAGAGGTCTGGGGTTGTGCACCAAAAGTATAAATTCAGCATGGACGAATTCAAGGCGTCCTCTTCCAGTGGATCAAAGGACAAATAAGAAGGCGGAGGAGCCGACTCAGGAGCAAGACGATTCGGGTTTGCATACTCTGCAAGACCGAATTGATTCGGCCGTGCACCATGCATTGGTCAACTAAAGTGGCATTCTTGTCAACACCCTCAACAATATGATTGCCACTGTGGTCGATGCTAAGATAGCCGACCAACTGCAGCGGGGGACGACGTACTACATGGACGGCCAGTTTCCTGGTTACAGGACATTGGCCACCCAAAATCGGCCGATCCCACCACCAGCACAGCCAGGGCCGCCAGGAGGGATCCTTAGCCAGCCGAATCCGTCTGGATCGGCTTCGAGACCGGTGGTCACCATGCTGAACCGACAACAACCACTCCCCCAGGACCAGATCGCCAACATGTTCAACAACAATCGGCAATTAGAGCCGGTTGCCCGGATCGGCCTGGAAGGACAGTATAACGCCGGCGACCGACAGCTGTTCCCGGATCCGCCGACACCACCGCCGACGAATCGGTCGCCTCCCGCTGGCCATCCGCACCAGTACCAGTACCAGGGAGGCCATCAAGATCCGCACTACAGGCCCCAGACACCGCCACCTCTGTATCGGCAAGCACCCGCGCCATATGATCAATATGAGCCGATACAGCAGGACAACCGGACGTGGGCCGATTTGATTGTAGACGTCATGCGCGATCAATTCGGCCTCAAGCTGAAAGATTTGGGAAATATGTATCGGTACCAATACCCGGAGTATTTTGAGCGGGTTCCACTGCCCAACCGATACAAAGTCCCAGATTTCTCAAAATTCTCAGGGTAAGACAACGTATCAACTTACGAGCACGTCAGCTAATTTTTAGCACAGTGCAGTGAAGCATCGGATACAGATGCCTTGAGAGTTCGATTGTTCCCCTTGTCTCTTTCGGGATCGGCCTTCACTTGGTTCTCTTCATTGCCCTACAACTCGATTCAGAGCTGGGCCGATCTCGAAAAGCAATTTCACAACTAGTTCTACACCGGCAACCATGAAATGAAGTTGTCGGACCTCACCAGCATCAGGCAGAAGCACAATGAATCGGTTCAGGACTACATTCAACGCTTCAGAGAGATGAGGAACCGATGCTACAGCCTAGTGCTGTCGGACACCCAGCTAGCCGATTTGGCCTTCCATGGCCTGATCGCGCCGATCCATGTGCGCTTCTTCGCTCAAGACTTCGATTGCTTGGCGCATCTTGCGCAGAGGGTGACGGCCCATGAGCAGAGGTTTCAGGACACCAGGAAGGCCTTCAAGAACGTAGCTCAAGTCATCATCGAATCAGCCTCCAATTCCAGCAACGCTGATGCAGAGGTCGCGGTAGCCGAATGGGCCAAGAATAAAAAGGCCATCATCTGTCAATGGTTGCTGAAGATGGCTAAGGAGGAGAAATACGATTTTGACATCACCAAGGCCAATAGGATCTTCGATTTATTACTCAAGGAGAAGCAGATCCAGCTTCCCGAGAACCATCTGATCCCATCGGCTTATGAACTGAAGAAGTAGAAGTACTGTAAGTGGCATAACTCTAGATCCCATGCCACTAATGATTATAAAGTCTTCAAGCAGCAGGTCCAGTCGGCAATAGAGGCCGGGAAGCTCAAGTTTGCCGATTCCACTCGGCCGATGAAAGTAGACGGCAACCCCTTCCTGGTCAACATGATTCAAGCCGGCCCCAGGCAAGCTGATCGGCAGTGCAGAATGACATACAACTTAGCCGAGACATTAAAAGGGGTCAAGGCGGAGAGCAAGCCGACGGGAGATCAAGCCGCGCCAATCAACATTGGCACGCCCCGTTGCCCAATCGGCTGACCGATGGCCGATCAACACAGACAGCCGACGCCGCTTCCGACAGCAATCTTGGCAGGAAGAAGAGGCTCGGTTTGAAGGATTTTGTCGACAGGAGCCAGAGACGCGAGGCCGTCGGTACGACGGGGATCACAGCGGTGCCGATCCTCATTGGCATTGTGAATTTTTTAGGCACTGCTGGGAAATCGGGATGAGGCTACCGACGCTAGACAATTGCTCGGCATGCAGCGATTACTACGAGGACGAACAAAGGAGCCTGCCAATCACTAGCCCAACTCGGTTCGTCCTGAGGGCCATACAGCTCAACCAGCGCCGGCAGTCCGTCCACGATCGGCTAGGGCCGATCCATCAAGACTTCTTCGACGAAGAGGACGAAAACAATGACTACTATGACGAAGAAGTCGATGATGAAGAATCAGCCAACCCCCAATGGTGCCCTTCTGACCTCTTCACGAAGATGCAGAAACGATGAATTCAGAGGCTGAAGCATGAAGGAAGGGAAGAAGAAGTTTGGCAGATCATCCAAGAACAACGTCGTCGGCTAGGCAAAAGCAAAAAGCAATGGAGGCCCAAAAAGAAAACTACGCCAGCTGACGAGGATCAAACCAGAGAGACCTCAGCCGATCAAGCTAGGAGGGCAGCCAAGGGGAAAGGAAAAGCTTCTGCATCGGTCAATATGGTATTCATATTGCCAGCCGAATTCGGCGCCCCTGAGGCCGATGCAGAGTACATTGAAGACACCTTGGCCAAACTAGCACTGTCCCCGGATCAAGCAATTTTCGACAAGCCAGAGGAGACCGAAAATCGGTATCTCAAGCCACTGTACGTAAAAGGCTTTGTCAACGCAAGCCGATGTCAAAGATGCTAGTAGATGGGGGAGCTGCAGTGAACCTGATGCCCTATGCAACATTCAGAAAATTGGGTAAGGGAGCTGAAGACCTGATCAATACTAACATGGTACTCAAGGACTTCGGCGGCAACCCGTCAGAGACCAAGGGCGTGTTAAATGTTGAGCTGACCGTCGGCAACAAGACCGTGCCCACAACCTTTTTTGTCATCGACGGGAAGGGGTCTTACAGCCTGCTGCTCGGGAGGGACTGGATACATGCCAACTGTTGTGTCCCTTCCACCATGCACCAGTGTCTGCTTCAATGGGACGGCGACAAGATAGAGATTGTACCAGCCGACAGGTCAGTAAGCGTCGCCAATGCCGATTTGCCACTCTGGGAAATCGATGGCATTGATTGTTTGTCCAGGAAAATCTGGCAAGTTGATTTTCTAAAGTGCCTGATTCTGCCATACAGCCGATTGGAGACAACGAACCACAGCTGCTGCTTTGAGCAAGACGTCGTGGAGGGGTCAAGCGTCTACGGCATGGACACCGCGGAAGAAGAAGATGGCAAGCTTGGGCAAGGTTTTACGTCGGCCGACGAATTAGAGGAAATAGACATAGGCTCTAGAGATAGGCCTAGGCCGACGCATATTAGCAAAAATTTATCTTCTCATTGTAGATCTGTGGAGATTATGACAATCAAACATCCTCATGGCAAGCCTGTCCGACTAGTAATAGGGATAGTTTACGCCTAAAGATTGTGTAAACCGGCTATGACTTGGGTGTTACGTTGCCGATCAGATAAGGCAACGACTTATAGTCATAACTTGGTAAGATTCAGGAAACCAACTTAGAATATGATAGGGTTTCCGACTTGTAAGCCCGTCCTCCGAGACTATATAAGGAGGGCAGAGGCGTCCCTTGAGGGATAAGGAACACAAGAGCAACAAATCTGATTTGTGTAATACACAAGATCAAGAGATCAATACTACACTCGGCGGATCGAATCCCCAAAACAGGAGTAGGGTATTACCTCACGAGAGGGCCCGAACCTGTCTCAACTCTTTTTCCCACTTAACCCATTGTGCTTGGTGATCTTGACTGCACCCCCAAATTTCTATTGCCAAAACCGAGTTTCGACAGTTGGCGCGCCAGGTAGGGACCCGTGCGTCAAGACTTCTTCTTCAATCTCGCCGGCAAACGCGATGGGATCTTCATCAGGCATCGATGACTTCGCCGCCAAAGGATTCAACAAGCTCTCCCTCCTTGACTCCGATTCGGACCAGTCGGGAAGGGGAACCTGCTCGGCGCCGTTCGGGTTACCAAACGACGTTGAGATCTACTACAACGTTCTGACTTCCGAGCTGGAGTCCATCCACTTGGAAGGAGGAATCCACTCGGTGCCGTTCGGATTACCAAACACCGCTAAGATCTACAGCCACCTTCTGGCCTCCACGTCGGAATCCATCCACTTGGGAGGAGAAACCCTCTCGGCGCCGTTCGGGTTACCAAACGCCGCTGAAATCTATTGCAATCTCCTTTCTCCCGAGTTGAAATCAACTCACTCGGAAGAACCATTGTCATCAAGCTACGACCCGGACTGGAACGATCGAGATTCAAGCAATCCGGGCTCAAGGGAAGTCGCCGTCATCCTCCAACCGTTCGGGTCATGCTCATCCATGGAGCTCGATGAGTACCTCAGCTCTTCAGATTTCGACGACCTCTACGACATCTCCACGGACAAGGCCAACGACTCCAACTTCGACAAGGATTACAATCCAAGGTGCTTCAACGTTCTCATGGCTTAGGTGGCTGAGATCGACTCAGCCATGGCCCGCAGAATCGCAAAAGAAGAACAAGCCAGGCTTGAGCAGGAGCGCAAGCTGGCAGAGGAGGAGAACAGACGCAAGGAAGAAGCCGACAGGAGGAAGCGAGACCTGAGGGCGATTGGGCGATCCGCTCGGGAGGCCATACTTCAGACGCGAGTCGACAACACCAACATCTTCCAGATGCCTCAACAGAACGGCGTTGCCGCCCTTACCCTCCTCGACACTGTCATCGAAGCGGCACCTGCTACGGTGACACCGATCCTGGACAAGATCAAGACCATCGTCACGGCCACAGCCAATTGCTCTCCCTCCACCTCAGCATGAAGGCCGATTGAGTCCGTTGCTGAAACACCCGACGGAAGCCGACTTCCGCCGCTACGGTCGAAGGACTACAGGAGGCCCGAGCAAGCCAAGACGACCACTAGGTCAAGAGACCCCCGCCATGAGACAACACAGAGGCATCAAGAACAATCGTCCGACTCTCGCGAAAAAGGACATGGACGACCACCCGTCCATGACCGGATCCGTCGTAGCTACAACTCCGACTACTGTAGCAGCCTACAAAGAACCCCGTCGAGTGATCTGCGGGAAGTCCTTGACCGACGCCATCAAGAGCGTGAACGGCGCTCCTACGAAGACCGAAGGAGGTCACCCGACTACAACAATGATGGAGTGCCTGCGTTCACTCGAGACCTGCGTCGAGTGCATTGGCCGAGTGGTTTTAAGCCCACAGGAATCGAGAAGTACGATGGAAAGACCGACGCCAAGTCGTGGCTGACTGTGTACACCCTCGCCATCCGCGCAGCAGGAGGAGACAACAAAGCAATGGCCAATTACTTGCACGTCGCCCTCGTCGACTCAGCCAGGAACTAGCTCACGAGCTTGCCAAAAGGCTCAATTAGCTCATGGAGTGAGCTTCGGGACCACTTCATCGCCAATTTCCAAGGCACTTTTGAAAGACCTGGGACCCACTTCGATCTCTACAACGTCATCCAGAAACCAGACAAGCCGCTGAAGGACTACATCAGGCGCTTCTCGGAGAAGCTCAACAAGATCCCCAACATCACAGACGACATCATAATAGCCGCCTTCCAGAAGGGTGTCCGTGATGAGTTGCTGATCGGAAAATTTGAGCGTAAGCCATCGAAGACGGTGAAACAAATGTTCGAGACAGCGAACTCCTATGCAAAATCCAATGACGCGATCAAGGCGGCACGACAGGATCGGCACGACAAGAGGGACGACAAGCAGTCGGGAGGCAGCCGACATCCTAAGAAGGACAATGGCAACAACAATCAGGGCCAAAAAGATCGCAAGCGCCGGCCCGAGGATCTAGTCGCTACAACGTCCAACTCCCAATGCCGTCCCCGGGTTGCGGCCTACGACACAATCATGAACGCCCAGTGCACGCATCATCCACATCACAAGCATGCGGCCAAGGATTGCTTCATCTACAAGCAATTCGCCAAACAATACGCTGCACAACTAAACAAGAAGTCGACTGACGAAGCCAGCCCATCGGGAACCAAGAAGAATAACCCGACTGGCAACTCAGAGCCTTTTCAGGACCCTGTGGGTGAGCTGAATCACATTTTTGAGGGGCTGCAGGCTTATGAATCCAAGAGGAAGCAAAAGCTGACTGACCGTGAGGTCAACGCGGCACAACCCGAAGTCCCACAATACCTACGGTGGTCGGAGGTGGCCATCACGTTCAACCGCTCGGATCACCCTGACCGAGTGGTTCACCCGGGGCGGTATTTGTCACGCCCAGAAATTGAAACCCGAATTTCCATCCTATCCTGTGTATTTAATCCCTGTCCAGGCATCGACCAGGGTACACAAAATGACAAATCAATACACAGGTCCCTACGTATAAATACTTACAAAAGAGGCACTTAGTCCTCACACCCAAAAGGGGACAGCAGCAGAAAAGAAGGACGATCCTAACGGGGCTTCAGCTCCACTTCACAGGCAAACTCAACTGGGGTCTGAGCCTTGGTCTTCAAACACCGTCTTCAACTCAGAAGCACTACACTTCTGAAGGGGGGAGAAAATGCAAGGTTGAATACAACCACATACTCAACAAGCCACACCAAGGAATGCAGACATGCGAGGGGAGGCAAGGAGGGGCTTGGGGCTACTTTGCGGAAGGCGGTTGCAAAACACTTTATTTTGGAAACTGGGAAAACTGTTGAGTAGTTAAGTCAATATTAATCCTCCACTGAACAACGTTATCCCCACATTGAACAGGCCCAACCAATTCCCACCTAGTCTAATCCAGATTAGTAAGCCAGTTTATTAAGGGAGGGACTAATCATGGTGAAGCTGGTCGATCGCCATAACCGTGGGCACGGCTATTCGAATAGTTTT
Source organism: Oryza australiensis (assembly GCA_019925245.2). NCBI lineage: Eukaryota > Viridiplantae > Streptophyta > Magnoliopsida > Poales > Poaceae > Oryza > Oryza australiensis. Next base: position 2,761,645 of record JAIFGZ020000108.1, on the reverse strand, counting down.
ACTCTGATCAGAGGTGCGCTACTTTACCCACAAGACACGATTCTACACATGTTGCCATGCCCCAAAGTATCGCCACGATACTGCAAAGAGGGAAATCGTGACAAGACCTATAGCATAACTCCCCCTAACCAAGCGAATCCACACCTGGGATGTTGTCACATCCTGGGTTTTTCCCTAATTCATTTAAATAATTTACCCTGAAATAATCGGAATTTCTGAAATTAACCTGGAGTCAACCTATAATTTTAAAATGCAATTAATAAATGGAAACGACATGGTAGGATTTTTCTTGAATTCTGCATGTCAAAATACACTAACAGGATTTTTACTGGAATTTTTAGAGCACTCTAAGTATTTTTTAATCAATTAAATAAGAAAACAGCAATTTAATTAAGTCCCAAAATTTCCCTTTTTCTTTTTCTTTTTTCTTTTCCCTTTTCCGTACCGCCCGTACGGTTTTCCCGCCCTTCGCCCCGTGACGGGCCGTCGGCCCGGCACCGCTCCGGCCCAAGCCGCCTCCCCGCGCGCGCGCCGCTCCTCCCTCGGTCGTGGGCCAAGGCCCACGATGCCGGCCGCGCCGCGCAAGTCTGCGGCCCCTCCCTTGCGCCGCGGGTTGCCACCGACGGCAGGTAGGCCCCACTGTCGGAGCCGCCTCCCGCACCGTACTGCCCAGCCCTGACCCGCCGCCGCCATGGCCGCGCCGCCACCTCTTTTTCGCGCCGTTTCCGCGCGCCGCGCCGCGTGGCCCCACGCCGGCTCCGGCCCGCGCCGCCGCACCCGTGCCCGCCTTTCCCGCGCCGCAACACCCGCCGCCGCCCGAAACGACCGCCGGAAATCTCTCCCTCTCTCTCCGAGTCCAAAACCGCCGGTGACCTTATCCCCACCGTATCCGTGCCGGTTTCAACCTCTTCTCTCCCCCTTTAAAACCCCCTCGAGCTCCGCCGTGTTTCCCCTTTGTTGGCCGTCGGTTCTAGCCCCGAATCGTCGCCGTCTTCGTCCTTTTCTTTCACCGTCGGTGAGCTCGCCGCCGTTCCCTGTTTCTTTTTTTAATTTTATTTTCGTTTCCTTTTGTTTCCCTTCCGCTCGCGTCTTGCCGCTTCGCCGGGGCTCGTCGCCGTCGCGCCGCCGCTCGCCGGGGCCGTCCCGGCCGCCGTGCCGCCATGGTCGTCGGGCAACAACCTCGGCCGCCGCCGCCGCCCCGCCGCCGCGCCGCCGCCGTGGAACCCTAACCCTAACCCTAGCCTTCGCCCGCCGTCCGTCGCCGCCGTCCGGCCGCTCGGATCGCGCCACGTGGCGGCAATCCGCCGCGCGCCCGGCTCCGCGTGCGCCCGGCCAGCGTGCGGCGTCGGCCCTAGGGCCGCGCCGGCCGGCGTCATGCGACGTCAGCCCACGGCAGCAGCGTGGATGACGTCACCAGGGGACTTGATTGCGCAATAAATAATTTAGTCTTTTCGTTTAGTTTAAAAATCGCAATTAAACTTCTAAAATTCATATCTTTTGAATCCGAGCTCCGTTTTAGTCCATTCAAATTCCATTAAATCCAAAAAAATGTCAAGAATCCATTAAAAATACTTTTCAGTGCTGTTTCAGTATACTTTTTAGGGTGTTTGTTGAGTGCTTTGTTTGTTGTGTAGATCCCGAGTTTTCCGGCGAGCCCGTTCTCTTGAAGTAGTCGCCGAGGTTCCTCGCCCTCGAGCAAGGCAAGTCATACCTTACATTGACCATATTGTACCTATTTTATGTAAATACCTCTTTTCGTTCAAATACGCATATGTTTTAGAATGTCATTTCATGGGATGTTTATACCTATTGTACTCAACCATAGGATTGTTTACCTTATACCATTGATAACTTGGGGTCCAATGTGACTAGATGATAGTTTAAGGTTGCTTAGTTATGCTTAGCGCAACTGGCTCACTTAAGGGAATCACACTAATCAAGTTTATTACTAAAGTTGACCTTCCGATGATATTAAGATATGACCTTGTTTTTAATAATATTGAATTATGAAAAAGGTGGGTCGTGAGCACATGGTTGGACTTTGGTTAGCGTGCTCATAACGATTAAGGACCGGTTCTCGGGAAACCCTGGAAGAAATGCCATGCATACCACAAGCCAGCATGGGTAATGGTTGGGTCCGTAGCGTAGCCGTCTCTAGTCGACGTATCCCGAGAGGGTGGGCGTGATGGAGTTGGGTCGGCCCGGTTTTAAGGGTTGATCAGCTTCCGGATTCACCGCGGCACTAGAGGGGGCTGCCCATTGCCCGATGGGAATGGGGGCGAAACCTTGGTGTGGTACGATTGATTAGAGGGGGTTATGTGAAGGGTCCTGTCACAATTCCTTTCCGGGGCACCATGGTGGTGCACCGGCGCACGGTAACGTGTTGTGGGATTGTGTCTTGTGGGTACAGTTGTACACCTCTGATCAGAGTAAAACTATTCGAATAGCTGTGCCCACGGTTACGGGCGATCGACCAGTTTCACCTTGATTAGTCTCATTTATTTATTTGAATGAAATATTGAAGTATGACGTGCGGTGGATGGATGGGCCTGTTGCAACGTGGTTTGAGCGTTGGACGTGTTTATTTAATACTTGCTTAAATATTTCTATTGTTTTACGTCTTCAAATATTTTTATTATATACTGCAAATGCTGTTTATGCAAATTGAGCCCCTTGACCTTTCCTTGTTATTTATCTTGCATCATGTCCCCTTTTCCGGTGTGACTTGTTGAGTACGGTGGTTGTACTCAGTCTTGCTTCTTTTTCCCCCTCCAGTGCCAGAGGTTGAGATCGAGGTCTCCGAGGAGGTGTAGACTTGTTCTCGTCAAGGTTTAGCTGTGGAGTTGGTGTTCCGCTTCGCTCGTGTCAAGTTTAGCTTAAGTCAGATTTATTTTTCCTTTCCGCTTGCATTTGTGTAACTCTTTTATA